>CM056717.1:15633481-18033481 GCA_029849275.1 Papilio elwesi | reverse complement strand
GGGCAACGCATCTGCAACTCATTAGTTAGTTGCAGATGTCTATGGGTAGCGATCACTTGACATCGGGTGAACCATTTGAACCACCTAGTACTATAAAAAAAATGATCAAACGATGCAAACGTTACAAATATAAATAGTATAGTTTAGGTTATGTTATTAAAGTATTTTTCTGCTTAATGAGAACTATGTCAGATATAATTGAGATTTTATAATCTTTGGTTTAATCGTATAACTGATTTAATTCCACGCGCTAGCCGTGTGTCTATAATTGAGACTCCATCGTAACCGGATCATCTAGTATTCTAGATCTGCTTTCTAAGTAATTGTGGATGAAGACCGGTGCTAGCAAGAGTATCGCGAGCGCCCTCTTTGCATAAATACTTGAACACTATTAATTAAATACCAGCCGTGTAAAATATCTACCAACTCATTAAATTTTGATAAACACGAAATTTGTCTTCGCTATATATTTTTATATAAACAAACTAGCTATGCCCGAGACTTCCGCGGGGAATAGTGACTTTGGCCATTATATAAAATACTAGTGACCCGCCCCGCCGCCGCTCCGAGTACCAACTAATTATGTTGATCCGATCGCTACCAAACACAGGAATGTGCCAACCTGGACAATCCTCATAAATTTCGGAGTCTATAGGTCTATAGGGAACATATTTGCTTCGCTATTTATATATACTATTTTTTTCATAAAAAGTATCCTATGTTACTTCTAAAACCTCCAGGAATATGTGTACAAAGTTCATGATCGGTTGAGTAGTTTTCGCGTGAAAGCGTAACAAACAAACTTACATTCACATTTATAATATTAGTAGCATTTTTATATATCTAATCAACACCTTAAAAATAAGTTTCAAGCGTCTAGTCAAAAATAACGAAGCTTGTATACAAACTTTCATTCCCCATTTCAACCCCTAACAACATTTTTTTCACATTAAAATGTAGCTTATGTATTTTCTCGGGTTCTAGACTATCTCTGTACCAAATTTAATTTAAATCGGTTCAGTAACGTAACGTTACTGTAACGTAACACACAGACAGAGTTATTTTCGCATTTATACTATTAGTAGGGATATGTAGATTTAAATGGAATAATGGGGCATAACGCTTGATGTGATAACTAGGTAAGCTGGGTAAGAGTGAAAAAGCAAACTTAATGTCGTCTTGGAACATCGCACAAGTCGCTGCGCAATAGACAATTTTGGGTTACAGCGAGACGTAAAGAGGTACTTCAGCGGGCGAACTAATGCGTGCGTTTTCCTTCACCCGCAATTGGCCTACAGTTACTAGGCTATCTGATTATGGGGTCGTGGGTGGTAAGGGTGGGGGCCCTGATCGCCCTGCAAGGCGATCCCGGGAAGACGGCAACATGGCTTGGCCCTGTGTTGCCGTAGCATTGCAAGTGGTGTGCCTGCTCCCCAGGGTCGCGCGCAAGTTCAGTGCAAGGGGCACCGGTGCGTTCCACCGGAGATCCCGGAGCCCCCATCTATCGCACTCGAGGATGGCCACCGGGGGGGTTTTAGTGAGTAAAAACCTCACATAACCCTGTCTTTCCCCCAGAAACAGGGTATCTTGGTTAAAATTTCTCCCTCGAAAACAAAAAAAAGGCTTTCTGATTATCGCCCGTAGCACGGAGGGATAGACAGATATAAGAATATGAATAGAAAATCCGTTACTGCACACTACAAATGAACTAGGCTGATTGGCTTGGCATTATTGACTTGGCCCCTTAACGAAGTTGACCTGTACAAAACGAGTCAAGGGCTTCCTTCTCATATACACAAGTATTAAATGCATCTCACAGACTAATAAAGGCTTAGCAACATTTTCTTGATTTTAATCAAGAATCAAAATTAAAAATAAATACATACTTAAGTAGATTACACACAGACTCAGGACAAACAGACATGCACACAAAAGCCTGTCCTGGTTGGTTGGAAACATTCGTGCCCACCAACATAAAAAGCCTTCGAAATTATTTATTTTTCAACTATTAGCAGTCTAATTGGAACCCTTTGCGTGATATCACACATAACTAGGTTCACCACGATTGCAGTCTTATGAAAGATTTACATGCTTAATACGATTTAAATAATGCCAACACTATGCCAACGGCACATACATTGTATCATATCCTTTCCGTTGAATAAACATTTAATTAACACCATGGAATAAATTTTGTACACCGTCTGGGCTGTGTGTGTGAGTTTTGTTGAGTTTAACTATAAAAACTAGCCAAGTGCGAGTCGGACTCACGTACGTAGGGTTCCGTACGGTTTGTTGCGTCAACCGAAATACATCTATTAAAATCTATCGACAGAACAGACTATCACAGTTCAGGATACAGCCTGGTGACAGACGGACGGACAGACAGCGGAGTCTTAGTAATAGGATCCCGTTTTACGCTTTGAGTACGGAACTATAAAAATGAATATAAAGCGGTGAAAATATATTGTTGACTAATAAATTAATTGAATACACAATTGTTTAAATTATAAAGAAGATTGATAAGGTCCAGGATCGCTTCCCGCTTGTTTGTTGGTCACCATGTCGCTGGCAGTCGGTCGAGGCTAACTCAACTTTACTTGTGTGCGTGTTGGGACAAAATATGGAGGTACTTTGCTTCCACACAAACAGAAATGAAATTTATGCTTATGTTTATATTGTTTTAAGTGGAGCTATTTGGCTTGTATTACTGGCGAATGTGCCATGTTATTTACATGTATAATTACGGAAAATTAATTGGTACATTGCGAACCTCGTGTATTGCCTCGAGCATTTAAATGAAAATTACCCTTAGCTAGATGTTATTTTTTTCATTTGTTTACGTTATTCCTGGTTCGTTTTTAAATTGACTAGTTACCTGATTTTGGGGGAAGATGTTTTAAATTCGAAAGATAAAAAAAGCAATATGTTGTAACTAGGATTGAGAAAGGTATGCTGCGTTGGTTTGGTGGATTAACGAAACAGATTTATGTTGCAAAAGTTAGTGGCAGTGTTGGTACGCCTTAGGAGAACTTATAAATATGAATAAATAAATATGCGCTCACGCCCGTAACCCAGAGGGGTAGGCAGAGATCATAGATTTCCATTTAGCGCGATCCTGGCACACCTCTCTCGTTTCTTCCACATTCATACATCTACGCATGCATGCTCGTCTCTGCCTGTCTCCCTCTCATTTTGCGTTAGCAACATTTTTATTTGAATTTAGAACAGTTTCAACGAACTCCTTTCATTTGTTTTTCTTGTATTCGATTTTGAATTATTATTTGTCAAGAAAAAATTAGTATTTCTGTTGTTTATTTATTAATTTTTGTACTATTATCGCACTTTATCTGTTTTGAGTTTTCACTTCTTCTGAAGTCTTTATGACCGCTTGTTTTCTTCAATAAAATATGTATTATATCTTGTCTTGAAAGTGCTACTGCTGTTAAAATTTAGTTATAAATATTTCTCTCGTTATCTCGGTGTCTTACTTATGAATTATCGTTTAACAATTTTGTTTTTTTCACTGCCGTTGTCAATAATTATAAATATTTATATTGAAGCATTCATTATTCGCCAAATCCCAGCTGGGAAACTAAAAGACAATCACATGCGAAACTCATTGCCAAATTGTTACCAATGGATTTAAATATGACACACATCGACCGGCGAACGGCGTGGGAACATCGTATCTTGTAACAAATCTTCATTCTTTAAAAAAAAACGTACAAACGATAGCGTTATCGTATATTACTATACTAGGCAAAGCGTGGAAGTATGCCCTAGCATCCTTGTTTTGGTTGACGCCTTGTCCGTGTGCTATGCACGCTCGGCTAACAGGAAGGTAATAAAGAACTTGCCCTATTCGTCCGTGTTGAACTTAATCGATCAAATTGGTGAATGAGTCCTGGACAGTTTCGCTACCGTAGTGTACATAACAATTTTGATTATCGATGTACTTCAACCACGCTGTTCCGACTGCAATGATGGATTAGGTTCTAATTGTAATGTGTAAATGGAAATCGCATTCAAGCATCTGTCTTAAGTTTATAAGATCAAAGTTACCAACAACTACTATATAACCTTTTGTTGAAAACTCCTCAACCGATCATCATGAAACTTTGTACACATATCCTTGGAGGTATTAGAAGTAACAAGGGATACTTTTAAAGAAAAAAATAGGATATAAATAGCGAAGTATGTATGTTCCCTATAGACCTATAGACTCTGAAACGGCTGGACCGATTTCTATGAAATTTACAGGGATTGTCCAGATTGGCACATTCCTCTGTTTGGTAGCGATCGGATCAACATAATTAGTGGTACCCGGGCGAAGCCGGGGCGGGTCACTAGTATTTATTAAATGATTGTTTCATGTATTCTTCGAATAGAATTTAATTAAGAAATCGAATAGCATGAGAACACAAAGGCAAAATATAAATAACCAAAGTCCTTTGTCATTGGAGGTTTTCCAATTTTTCTATTTAAATGTTTTCAATACGATGAAAGCAGATTGAATTTATCGTATTATATTTTTAGAGTTGTCGACTTCAACAGAGAGTAATGAATGAATTTGTAACACAGAAATATAACAACGGGCGTGATAAAACTGTCGTCTCTTAAGTCACCAATTGGCGACTTCGAAAAACCAACAGTCAAGCGTTTCCCGCGTAACAATTTAAAAGTCTCCGTGTTTGTAATAAAAAAATCGAGGTTATAAAAGAGGCTGAATATCACATTCGACAGTTAAATAAATAGACTAAAAATAATAAAAAATATATAATTTAAAAAAGAAATATTTTTGCACCTGTAAAGTATGGGACACGGTATCTTAATACAAAGAGATGTATCACATGTAAAACCGTACGTTCAGCTTTGTAGTAAAAAAATATTATTGATATAGCAACACAAGAAAAAAAAATATAAAAAAGTGCATTGTTCTTCCTAAATTAATCCTTTAAAATTACGGTACAAAATGTACTTTGCAATCAAAAAAAAATAAAGTAAATTTTAGGTTAGGACTAAGTGGACTGCGAACCTTAACGCCATAATCATTGAACAGATATATATATGTTTTATTTTTAATCTTTACAAGTAACTGAGTAGTGGCATTCTTATGTTTAACTAGCTCTTGCGCGCAGCATTGCTCGCATTAATTTCTCATTTTCACGTTGGAAATTTTCGTAAGATAATACCATGTATAATAACTTCGAATTAAAGGTAAGGAGCAACGAGCTCAGCGGCTTAGACCACGACTTCATACTGTATGTCGCGGGTTCGAACCCAGTTCGCTTTACTTTGTGTATTATTTCATCACCACTGCTCCAAAAACGGCGAAGGTAAACATCGTGAGGAAGCCGACATGTCTTAGAACCACCAAATTCGAAAACATGTGACATCCACCAACCCGCTCTAGGCCTGCGTGGTGGGTTACGGCTCATTCCCTCTCTCGGAGAGGAGGCCTGTGTCCCTGTAGTGGGAAACATTCTAAATTATATTATTTTTTGATGGGATATTGTTAATTATTGTATTATGTACCTGAGGAACAGTTTTATTTGTGGGTATAAAAGTTTCCGTAACATTTTCTGGACCCATCTGTCCAAAATTTCATGATGATTGACGCGCTAAGGAGTTAACAAACAAACTTACATGCAAATTTATAATATTAGTTAGAATGCAATAATTATAGTGTAACGTTACAACAGTTTCACGTGTAAGTTTATGCGGACCGGTTCGTATTGCGTCTGAATTGAGACCCACACGTGTCATCCTAAGGTCAATTATGGATATAACAAGGTGCAGCGAAAACCTACGTTCAGTGCACACGGTAGCAATTTTAATTAGATTCAGGTCCAATTCTGTTAAGACCTTAAAAGTTTATGAGATTCTTTTTTTTGTGTCGAAAAAGATACAAAAAGTTTATGTGAAATTGAAAACATATTTAACTAATTTAATTTAATTATACGACCTGGATAATAATAATAATAAATCCGCCTTTTAGAATGTTCCTCACTACAGGGACGCAGGCCTCCTCTCCGAGAGAGGGAATGAACCGTAATCCATCACGCTGGCCCAGTGCGGGTTGGTGGATGTCAAGTGCCTTTGAATTTAGTGGTTCTAGCACATATGCCGGTTTCCTCACGATGTTTTCATTCACCGTTTTTGGAGCAGTGATGATGAACTAAATGACACAAAGTAAAGCCTGCCTTGGTTCCAACCCGCGATATACAGTACGTAAGTCGTGGTCCAGACCGCTGAGCCACCACTACCCTGGAATATCTATTTTTTATTTAAAAATAAGTCTGGGCTTTCGTGGTGCGGCGACCATGATTAGATAGACCAGTTTTTTTAGTCTATGAATAACATTAACGCTTTTTCAATGTGTTAAAAAAAACATTTTGTTCATCATTACAAAATAATGGAAAGGAAAATGAGATTGGGGCTCCGGCACCTCAATCTTCAGACAACACCAGAATACTTCTACTTCACGCCTATCCACTGTAAGATTAGTATGTACTTGTTGATCGTACCCATTTTTTCAACAAATGTCACTTGCTGGCTCCACCACTGAGGATTGAATATAACGCGGCACTAACAAAGGAACTCTAAAAGTATGTTAGAAAGTAATGTATTGTATCGCATGACTATTGCGTTCACGTGGCCTATGAATTATGACCGGTGGTCACGTCGCGTTATACATTAGAAGGTCGGTATAGTTTGCCCGTACGTGGCATATTTAACAATAAGAAACCGATACCGCCGTGTGTATCATACTCTCCTCCTTGGCTCCTCCGCTTGGTGTCCACGTATTTCCACTATTCCCAAGGTAGGCTTAGGTTCCTTCAGGCTTCGTAGGAAACTTAACAATTTCATTTAATCATCAAATCAATAAACACATCTGTGCATACGCATGTTTCGTTGACTATTCTTTATATCATCTTACCTTATTATTTCACCAATCTTCTTAACATAAGTTCGTTTAAGACATCCCTAACAACACTAACTCTCACTTTTGTTACATAAATGAATCATGTCATCATTTCACTTGTACAATAAAATATCTTTAATTTAAAATATAGTCAATTCAACTCGAGAACGAATGAAGAAAATAAATTGACGTGATACATAACATAGATTGTCCCTCATTAACATACAAAATTCGTTAGAATACACTTTAAAAATAATGAATGGGTACCTGAAAATAAAATAAACAGAGGTAGTTCCCAAGAGAATCATCGATCTTGTTATTTGAATGTTTTTTTTGTATTCACGAATTCACTTTAAAGTCGTAGGCACAAGGGAGAGATACGTAATGAGATGGTCAAGTAAAGGCTGCGGTGGGTGCTCCCGTACACGAATGTGTCGGATTAACGACCAGCAGTCAGAGATGGAATTAAGTCGTGAGGCGGGTACTGTATGCTGTCCAATCTACCGGAGCGTGATAATCAGGACATGAATAGTTACCTTGGTAACCTAAAGACGGTACGGGGATGTCCGGAAATGACGTCACAACGACAAGAAAAACAATTTCGCTAAAAAAACTTGGGAAACATGACGAATTAGCTTAACTCAATTGTATCATAAGTTGCTTAATTTTAACGCTAGAGGGCACGTAAGATGATGGAAATAGTTTATTGTTTTCAAATAGGTATCTCTATAAGTCTATCAATAGGTTTTATGTATCAACAAACTTCATAATTCTGTGTAAGAAACCATCGTTTATAAATTACCAGGTTGCCCGAAACAGTCACAAAAATTATCCACCATATTGTCATCGTCTGTACGATCTTTGCGAATGCTGGTCTTTTATTTACAAGTTATTTCTTGTAAAACTTTGTCTTGGCAGTGTACACCCCATGAGCCGCGTAAAGGCCATGTCGCCCTAATTCATTCCATTATCCGCTACTGGAATCAAATAATACAATGAACTATCCATATGTTATCGCTTTAATTCACAAGACTAATACATTTACATAGTCAAACTATCTTAATTTTGCATATAGTATCTTTCCTACTAATATTATAAATGTGAATGTAAGTTTGTGACGCTTCCACGCGAAAACTACTCAACCGATCATCATAAAACTTTGTACACATATTCTTAGAGGTATTAGAAGTAACATGAGATAATTTTTATGAAAAAAAATAGAATATAAAAAGCGAAGTATGTATGTTCCCGACCTATAGACTCCGAAACGACTGAACCGATTCGGATGGGACTCTTACTGGAAGATAGCTAATATTGTCGAGATTCAAATAGGCTAATTTAATTCAAGCAAAATATTTAGGGTTTCGCGCAAAAAGTGAAAAACCCTCGAAATTGTTTTCTCGAATTTATTTCCACGCGGACGAAGTCGCAAGAAACAGATAGTTGTGAATATAAGCGACAAGGAGTACTTGTAACCGACGAGTATATATGTGTAAATGTATGGTTGTCACGATTGCTTCAAATAACAATCAGTAATTCCTGCCTACCACTCAGGGATGCGGGTGTGAGTGCATAGAGCAGTTGAATTTGTTTATTATACAAGATATCCGCCCAGGCTGTACACGGGTAGCACTAAAAAAACTGCTTTTAAGTTGGACGAAATTTCACATAGTGACTAAATTACAAAGAATATGTTTACACCTTGAGTTACATAGAACCCTAAAGCATTTGAAAATACTGTATAGCCTATGTCATCAGGGGATAGTTTAGCTTCGCAACAGTGAAAGAATTTTTCGAATCCTCCTAGTTTCCTATTCAATGCAAACAAGCAAATATTTTTTATTTATTAATATATTTTATTTAATATGATTAAAAAGAGGAAAAACATAGAGCATAAGTATAGATTAATTTCAATAATTCCATTAAATCTCTTCGCCACATTTATTTTCCATTTAAACTAACAAGACATAAATCCAATCGTTTTAATTCCAAACCAAATGTATACAGTATTATTTCATTTGAGTTAACAAATGAAGAAATACTTTAAGATTAATAAAATTTACACACAGTAGAGCGCAATAACAATCTGTAACTTTATTCACAGACAATGTACAATTTCATCTATGAAATTGTACCACGTAATGTGTAATGTGTACATCGTCTGCCGAGCGGAGCCTTGAATCTTGAGTCTTGATCAATTTAACACCATCAATGTCTATTGGAGACTTCCAGAACAATAAAGCTGTTACATAAAACCGTATTTATTTGTTTTCTTGGCGTATTTTTAATAAACAATAACGTCTGCCTACAGAAGTGAATGAAAAAATAACAAAAAAAGCCATGTATGTACCACAATAAAATTCACAATTGAATACAGGAAAAAAAAGAATTCCAAATTAACAGTTTTCGTATCGCCTTCGTGGCGTATTCACCAGCTTACGTCAAGTCAAGCGTGGCAAGTTTACACTTCAACAATTCAAAAGCGAAGTTTAGATTTACAGAATCCTAGTTCCGATGTGAAAGAGTATACAGCAACATATTAGCTAATATATTTTGTACCTTTCTAAGCCAACCACCGTCGAATACTTTCCGTCATTCCTGTGATAATATTTCTTCGTCATTTTAATCGATCAGTAGACAAGATCCTACTTCAATTCATACGATAGATCTTCACTTATACTTTCTGTGAGCAGAGAAATTGTTTGCTTGTTAATGTGAAAGTAATTGTTAATGTATTAAAGCACATTCAAGTAGAAATCAATTCTTAAATCGGACATGACTAATAATACGTTCGAGAAGTGTTTCAAACCATCGAATATAAAGCATGTTAACATTGTACGAGCACTTGAAGAAGATTGAATACTGCTATTTTGAATGTTTCAAGGGCAATATACGTCCGAATGATAATGCATGTGGATAAAAACAAATTTAACAAATAATGCAATCGGCATTTGCTTTTACAGAGTACGTTTTACTGCCGTTACGCGTTTTATGATAATAGAATAGATTACATTCAGACATACAGACAACATTCAACCATGATACATCGGGGTAATAAGCCTCACTGGGATTAATAAACATATTGTATCTGGCTATATGGTAAGAGCTGAGCTGAGACAAGGAACGGGCTGTACCAACATCCGAGATGTTATCGTATTGAAGTCAGTGCTTCCATTTCAATAAGCTATTTGTGTACTTCGGAACCCACCGGATGCACTACGTAGATAACCATCTTCAGTTCCCTTTGCTTTATCCTTTATGTATATGGTTTCATTTGTTAATGTTGGATGAAAACCAACTTGTCTTGGTGTCTTGTGGAAACCCGGTAAGTATAGATTTCCTATCGCTGTTTCCCTGTACTGGTTAAATACCCTGTGCTTACCTGAAATCCTCTTTAACATCTGATCACACGTTTTCACTACTCATTTTTAATATATCAATTAATAAATTATATTTTTTAATGTATAATTTTATATTTATAATAGTAGCTGTTGCCCGCGACTTCGCTCGCGTCAAATTAAAACATATTAATCATTTCGCAGAATGAAAGTATATAATCGTATTTTTAACATAAATTGTTTTTACCGTACAAAATAAAACGTTAAACTTCAGTATCGACATTATATTTTGACATTACAACAAACAATTTAATTTTATTTACAGATTACCACCAACTCTACCTAAAATCGTCTAACGCAGAGATGTTTTCAGTTCAATAAGCATGTTGCTGACGCCGTCGCTAACGCATGTTGCGCATGTCGATCTCGCGAACCTGTAATATTTACCTCTCCTTACTAACGTGTCTAAAGAGTTTTACACTTCAAATAGTGAAATATTTGTTACTTTACTACTTCAGGCAACCTTTGTGACATAGCAATTAGCAGGCTGCGATTTCGATACGGCGGCACGCGGAACCCTAAATATTTTGATTAAATAAAATAAGCCTATTGGAATCCTTACAATATTAGCTATCATCGTCGTTTCGGAGATTACCCGGAATAAACCGACAGACAGACAGACAAAATTTTAAAAATTGTATATTAGTTATAAGTACCGTATATACATCATGTGTATTGAATATGGAAATATCATTTTGTTATTACATACAGACACATCAATTTTATTTATCAGTATAAACAAAAATGAGCTGTCAGGTGGTTAGAGTTACGCTTACACTTTGACCAAATGGATGTTTGATAACAAAAAAACATTATCTTAATATAAATGGTTACAACGGGCCGGTTGCCGTGGTTTGTAAGATACTCGACGCCACGCGTCGTGGGTTCGATTCCCAGGACGCAGGACAGACTTTTGTTTGCATAAACATGTCTGTCCTGAGTCTGGGTGTAATTATCTATTTAAGTATGTATTTACAAAAGAAAAGTAGTATATCAGTTATCCGGTTTCCATAGCAACAAGCTCTTTAGTTTGGGATCAGATGGTCGTGTGTATGTCCAAAAAAATGTAATTTTTTATTCAGGAAAGTTGCAGTGCCTATAAATGTAGCTCCCGTTTCAAGGTAATTCAGAGACAACCATATCAGATACAGGAAAACGGTTAGAAGGCGTAAAATTCTTAGTAAAGGAGGAACTAAATTTCATCTGGATCGGTTGAGTCCTTGAGGAGTTAAAGCGTAACAAACAAACTCATATTCCCATCTGTAATATTAGGTAGAATTAATATTTGCCAATTTACTTTTATTTCATTGGCATTTTCTTATTAAACAAAGGTTAAATTTTTAGTTGCCTTACGTGCCTGCGAAACTTGAGAACCTGATCATGAAGGTGATATCTCCGCTGTATCATTACATTACCTACACATAGGAAAAATAAACTTGTATTAACGAAGTAGGACATTATTCAAAGACATGGCCTCGACATGTGCAGGAAAATCGATAGATACGCCATCACGATGAATCAGTGATGATTCCTCAACCGACTGTCATGTTTTGCAAATTGATTATCTCGGACGTTTGGCTGCCATCGCCAAAATAATTAAGTTGCTACATGAGATAACAAAAAGTAAATCGAACCGATCTTAGAAAGGTTGATAGTGCTATTCTTGTAATTAGCGAAACCAAAAAAATCTCAATTTTTTTCTTATAAAACTTTCCTCTACGTTAGACCCGTTAGGATGAATTTAGAATAAAAACTTTCTTGGTTCTCCCTTACGTATTAACAGACATCTCTGTGGAAAATTTCCAAGACTGTAAGCCCCGAAGTTTGGGTTATGCGTTGATTTATCTGTCCGTCAATTCTCCTTTCATCTAATACTAGTGGTCCGCCCGGCTTCAGCCGGGTACCACTGATTATATTGATCCGATCGCTACCAAACACAGGAATGTGCCAATCTGGACAATCCTTGTAAATTTCATCGAAATCTGTTCAGCCGTTTCGGAGTCTATAGGTCTATAGGGAACATACATACATCGCTTCTTATATACTATTTTATTCATAAAAAGTATCCTATGTTACTTCTAGCACTTCCAAGAATAGGTGTACAAAGTTTCATGATTATCGGTTGAGTAGTTTTCGAGTTAAAGCGTAACAAACAAACTTACATTCACATTTATAATATTAGTAGGGATAGATAGATACATGTTATCTTCTAGGATATATAACCGGTTCAAACCGGTTATCTGGCATCGGACTATGGCTATCCAGACATCAAGAACTCTGGATGGAAAGACCCAAAGCAGTAAAAATCGCATAACAGGCTACTTGTTCAAATCGAAGTAATAAACGTCAAGGCCTGTGGACACGTTAACGCAAATAAGGTGTGAATTATATTAATGCCCATTCTTACGAAGTTTTCGACGATTTTGTGCATTACTTTCGTCTTTACGACCATCGCGTAGGGGTAAGTAGAGGTCAAGAAATTTGCAAATATCTTATTTCACGCGTTGGAAATACTTTCGTCATACCTTAAATTTCGTCGATCTTAAGTACCTGTAGTAATCTGGACAATATATTTCCATAAGATTTCTATAACCCTTCTATGACTCAGACTCTTCACAAATATTATCCTGCGTAGATAAAAACATTGACAATTCATTTTACTAAATCAGTTTTGTCGCCGAATACTGATTACAAATTAGATGAAGGTAGCCAAGATTAGTGTGTAAATTTCCTAGCATCAGACCTTGTCTTTCAGCTCCAGTTCGCAAAAGATTAGATATGTATTAGACAATAAGAATTAATGTAATGTCATTGATCATTGCAATTAAACAAATGATATAGAATAGAATATTTTGTTATCTGTTTAGTTTCAACAACACTAATTTGTGTTATTAGATAAACGAGAATCAATTTGCTAATGGACCGTGTCAAGGAATGCCCCGTGCTATCATCGTACGTGCTTACAATTATTTTAACGGGTCGCCAACTGAATGAACAATTCAAGCGGAGCACCCAATGCGAGCGCAAAGGGAATTAAAAAATATTTTATATTAATTTATAAAATTTATTTTACCCTTTTGAAAACAAATGACTGTGAAATTCCTTGCAACGGGAGGTCACTTTCAAATATAGCCACGGTACAATTTTTTTTTTGATATTCAACTGAAATATTTAGTCGTGGTAAGCATGTCAGAGATCCAGGCGAATGCGGGAAATAAAATGAATGGGGCTATAGGTACAGCAGCGAGGAGTCAGAATGTGTCTATGAAGGCTCGTCCGGCATTACACAATGCTGTACTAGTCCCCACTTTAATGTATGGAAGTGAGAGCTGGGTTTGGCAGGAAAAGCATGCTAGTAGAGTTAGTGCCGTTGACATGCGATCCTTAAGAAGTATGTCCTTAAGAAGTAAGCACGAACTAAATATATAAGATACTAGCTGGCCCGGCAAACTTCTTTCCGCTCTATAATTAATAGATTCTTCACTATTTTGGCGATAATGGCTTACACATAAAAGTTATATATATTGTGTCGCTGGCTTTTTTATACAACTATTGTAGGTAAACATTTCCATTGTACATTATATACGTGTAACTCTAACGGTTTTTGCAGCGCACACCAGAATAGCTCGCATATGGCGAAATTTTTCTTTCATTATTGATACCTATCGTGATGTTTTGGACAATTCACACAATATCTTTATAAATTATAGCCTATATCTTATTCGGATGTATAAGCTATATTATTGTCAAGTTTCATTAAAATCCATTCAGTAGTTTTTGCGTGAGAGAATAACAAACATCCATACACGCAAACTTTCGCATTTATAATAACACTAAGACATTCAGTAGCTACTTTTTTTGCTAATTATTAGAAAAGATTTGTATGTTTGTAACGAATAAACACGAAACCACTTAACTGATAATAAAAATTCAAGTTATGCCATCGTAGAGATTCATATCGACAGGTTAAATCCAGTTAGCCGTAGCCGTCAGGCAACTGCCTTAAATGCATTACGTGTCCCGCGTATCGCCACCACGAAGGTAATTTCCCAGTAATTCTATCACAGATACGATCCAGTGCACAATTTCTAATTAAACATAAGAAGAATGGTTCTGCGAAACAAGTGACAACGACCTTATTGAACTGCGTACATATTACATATTTATACCAAGAGATCTCAGAACCCCTCCCACACACATTCCCAGGTTTAAGCCACACAACAAAAGCTATCCCTACTAATATTATAAATGTGAATGTAAGTTTGTTTGTTACGCTTTCACGCGAAAACTGCTCAACCGATCATCATGAAATTTTGTACACATATTCTTGGAGGTACGTACGTAAAAGTATCCTATGTTACTTCTAGTGAGAAGTAACATATAAATACTTTTTATGAAAAAAAATAGTATATAAAAAGCGAAGTATTTATGTTTCATATAGATTCTAGAGACTCCGAAACGGCCGGATCGATTTCGATGAAATTTACAGGGATTGTCCAGATTGGCACATTCATGTGTTAAATACCGATTGGTTCAACATAATTAGTGGTACTCGGGCGAAGCCTCCTTTCATTATAAGTGTATCTCCTTTCATTAGGTGACCAAAAGGTTATAAACATCTCTCGGTTACGCTTACGGTTACTGAAACGTGTTACTTTATTTTTATTGAAAATAAAAGTAACCAAGTGTTCACTTAATTTTTAGGGATCACGGAACTCGAAAATCTCTTAAGTTAGGTAACTGTTTATCACTTTTGTCATGTTTCGTCAAAATTCAATGATATAATACAAGAAATAGCCCAATTGAAACTTTTTTCCATACATGTGTCTACGCGTAAGTGACAAACACTAACTGTCCTCTTTTATCTTATTATTTTAATCACGCTATCTCTTTCACAACATTTGACATATGTCAATGTTGCCGTCACTTTGTAGTACTTTTGCCCCGTGATATTGTATAACATATGGATATTATAAAATAATTGTGTTAAATTGAAGTGCAAACAATTCTATTCGTACTACAAACATCTCAATTCCGTATTTTTTTCTATCTAGAACAGGTTCTTACAAGATGAATTTCGTTTGTTTGTGATTTTTGTAAGAAAGCACTAATTTTTTCAAGTAGTCGCTCAAAGAAAGACTGAAACCTTGCCAGAGTGTGGCGCTCAGGTGTACTCGTATGTTTGTTCTGTTAAGGCGTCGCCCTGACGCGTCAAAGCTAATTGTTACCGCACACATTGTGTTCCTCATAATCGATCATGTATGAACCTTTTCATTTTTACAACTTCAACCAATATTTCGGAGTTATTTTTTTTACTTACGGCTCATCGAGTCCCCAGACCAGTGATCTTTACCAGATAAACGTTACGTGTTGTACAAAACCCAGAAACTTTAAAATTTTGAAAGATAAATGGTAAAAAGTTCAATCCCGATGACCAGTTCCCGTTTTAAATGGATCAAGGTAACAGACGAGCAAGCGGTTACCTGAGTTGTATCTGCTACTAACCCTTATACCTTATATTTGATTCGTAAAGAATTAGAGTACTTCGGAATAGACAATATTTGTTGTGAGATTTTCGAGTGGCGTATACCGATTTTAGTCACTGTTCTAGGTAAAGTAACGTACATTATAATTGACTGTGTAAAACATCACCTACTTAAGGGTCGGTACGTAATGTTAAACAGTCTAACATTTCTTAATTATAACTAGCTGTTTCCTGCGACTTCGTCCGCGTGAAATTCTAGAAAACAATTTCGAGGGTTTTTCGATTTTTGCGCGGAACCCTAAATATTTTGCTTAGATTATAAATTAGCCTATTTGAATCTCGACAATATTAGCTATCTTCCCGTAAAAATCCCATCCGAATCGGTTCACTCGTTTCGGAGTTTACCCAGAATAAACAGACAGACAGACATAATTTTTATAAAACGTATTTTCGTTATAAGTACCGTATGTACATCATGTGTATTGAGTATGGCCTTGTTATTTTGATATTACATACAGACACTTCAATTTTATTTATCAGTATAGATGTTCTTAGGTGCAAAAATATTTTTTTCAAGCCCGATTAGTCATATGCGATTAGCACGTTCAAACCAACTCATCAGGTTTATTATATAAGTATAGCTTTATCATAGTACTGCAGTTACTGAGAGAATTAATTGTGGTAACATACTGAATATTACTTAACTCTTTTTATGTGGTGATCACGATATGTGGTTCAAATTTTTAACTACCACTGTTAAAAATTTAGCCCGCAACAACATCTGCTGCACGAACGGGCCGGCTCCAGCGCACTTTGTGCCCTCTTTCCCTTCCCACCATTTCCTCATACGGATAGGGAACGGGAAGAGGATTGGATTGGGAGAGGGTAAGCGGGGAAAGGAAATATCCCTTTTACTGTCTATGCCCTCCTCTGTCCATTAAAGGTAGACAACGCATCTGCTTGTTGCGGTATGTCTATGGGTAGCGCTCACTTATCAGGTGATCTTATTTGAATTACAAACGAGCCGCTTATGGCGGTTACGATGAATATGTTGACAATTATGATGGTTTTGGGAACGATATGAAGTAAAACCCATTTAATATATATATTCTGTATGTTATATGTAATTATATAAATATATTTTTAATACCAACTTCGTTAAGAACTCTACGAGCATGTTGTTTATTACATCCAATACGTTTTGAGTTCTTTGAGAGACAGACGAGACGTCGTTATCTGGGGATCTCATGTGACCACAGAAATCTACCGGCGATAAGTAGGGCTGCGGCAACGGAATAGGCCCTCCTCGACTTATCAAACGATTAGGCGACTTTGTGTCCATCTTTTTTTTTGTGACTGAAAGTGTCACTGTTTGCCTTGAGGAGGCATTTACAGCTACACCGGGCACGAGGCGGCAGTGCGCAGAGGGCGCCTAGCCTAAGCCTCTTTAAGAGTAAATAAGCTCGAGGGCTCCCTCCGTAGAGGGAACCTCGGCTAGGGCCGTTACTTTATTATTATTACCTGATTGGTAGGCCGCCGAGCTCTTAGGTTGCTTCGGTGGACGCTTCATGGAGTGACTCGGTTCTAGGGCCCCCGAGAGGGGACCTCGGCTTGGGCTGTCACTCTTTACGCGTTTAGCATTCCGATTCGAGGGCGCCCGAGAGGGCCGAGCCTCGGCTCGATCGGTAGCTTTTATCGGATTACATGAATTTCTAGAGCTAACATTACTACCACTCAGCAGCAGAGCTCCACAGCCCCTGTTGCCCCGAACAGGGCGCGTGCATAAGGTCGCATTTTACACACCGCAACAAAAAAAGGCGACTGTGGACTCAATAGATGTCACTTCAATCAAGAACTTTGATTAGGCTAAATCACAAAATGTCTTAATTGTGACTCATTAATAATTGTTAATTTTACTAAAATTTGTGTTTGTTTGTGTTTGTTTTATTTATATTGGGTTTATATTGGGTATTCGGTTCGAATACCAATTTACGTCTGCTTCCTTTGTGATCATTTTTTTTACAGTTTCTTTTGAATAACTTACTTGTTATACATCGTTCGAGAGATAAAAAACGGTTGTTTTTAAATAATCTGCAAGCCAAGTTTTAAAACGTTTTTTCGTATATGTATAAAATAATGTTACATTATTTTAATTAAACACGATAACCCACAAATGCTTCACTTTTGCATAATGCACTATGCCTATCAATGCCTAACGGGAATACGTATTACCAGTATTGTGAATTTAAAATATAGACCTAAATGCACAAAGGTTTCTGTTATCACATAGGCAGCAACGTAATGATCACTCACACAAAAAGATTATTCTTTTATGTATGGGTGTGTATGATTTTTTATATTTCAATGTGCACAGTTATTTTAAATTGTATATCAACCGTGGCGCACTGTAACTGACAACGATGGAAAATCGTAAACCGCTGCGTACGTAATGGTTTTAATTTAATAAAAAAAAATGTTCAATACCGAACCTTATCAATTCCATTAGTCGGAGTGAAAAAAAAAATAAACGGCCAAAATAGATTTTAATCATAGTTTATTCAGTGAATCGTTGTGGGTTCTAAACTTTTGCTAAACAATCAGAGCTTTTGTTGAATAGATATTTTTTTACATCGGTAGCTATAAGTCTAGTACAAACGTGTTAATTCTTGATAAAGCTCCTAAAACTATGTGAGTTAGATTACATTCGGAATTACATCTAGGGAAAATTTAAAAAGCGAGATATATTTTCCTTGATGTAATTGTGAAAGTAATATACCTCACATATATTTATGAGCTATATTTTTTATTTATAAGAATTAACAAATTTGTTACCACATAAAAAATGCAATTGCAAAAAAATACTAAGAAAGAAATATGGCATCTCGTACTTTGTTAATATTGCAAAAAACTATTTATATTTGACGTTTTTGAAAAAATAACCCTTAAGGAGGAGGAATTTTCCTATAAAATAACCAACTGCCAGACCTCCACCTCCATTATTTATAATTTTAATTCAACGCTGAAAATAGGGCTGGTCTCATCCATTACGATATGAGCGCATAACCGCTAAAGATGTACCATATAAAATATTTTATTGTAGTAACAAATATTAATTTAAGACTTAAATCTAAATTAAAGATAAATCCCCGTCGGAAAAAAAAACAGTTAATTTTTGAAAAAAAATATACTTAATATTTTTTTATATGTTTTATTATCGTTTTTTTTAGTATTCGGTTTCGGTTCGGTTGTTTAAATAATTAGTTAAGGATGCATTTCCTCTTATGATTGGCATTTCATTTAATTTTATAAAGCTGAAAAAAATACAGAAACCAATGTATAAGTCAAATAATAAAAAATATTTTAAAATTTTTTGATCAATCATTTTACTCAGATTTTTTATTACTTTGCTGTGTATTTTATTTTAGATCTAGAAATAAATATATCATTTTATAAGCTTTGCTTATAACAAATTGGTTAAGTGACAAATAATCAATTTAATATTTAAATTCAATCAATTTAAGATTAACTTGACCATTTTTTTTAACAAGATTTTTCTTAACAAATGACGTTATTTTTTTCAATGTTACTTAAGGCCATTTTTTATATGCGGAAAAGATATAATGTAATGTTTTTTAATTAACAATAATCTTAATACAAAATTGTAAACTTTATTGCGTTATCTTGTTAACCGAGTATACATATAAGAGGGGCTTCATGAAGCCAAAGATTTTTCGTATACCGTTTACATTTTAACGGTATGGTAAAAATTGTATATATACATTTTTCAGAAATTGACTTTTTTTCCAACCGGGATTTATTCTTACAAATGTTTGGATGACATCAAAATTAATTCAACAAATTTATTTCTCGGGGCATATTTTTTTTAAAGTCCTCAAACGTTTAAGGTTAATAGTTGATTCATTAACAAATTACGAGATACCATCTACCTTTTACCTTAATAAAAAAGCAGTTTTTTATATATAAACTTTTCGAGATGTATGCTTTATGAAGAATTAACATGTTTTTTAACTTGTTGACTGTATTACTGTCGCATGTCACAGTGACACAACACTCAAATTTATTTAAATTGTATAAATGACTGAATTTGGTTAACAAATTATATAAATAAAATGTCATGAGACCTTGTATGTATGTTAATGACAAATATGTACTCTTTAAAACATGCATTGTGTTATATCAATTGTTTTATTGCGTTCCTTATTATTTGAAGTAAGTATTAACCCACTTTAAACTTTTATATTTGACAAGAATCAATCTCGTCGCTTGAAGTTTACACAGAAGCGCTTATATCAACAGTACAAATATGAAAATATTTAAAAATAACACATGACTCATTGTTCGAACCTATAAAAATTAAAATTTTAAAGTATTTCGATAAGTCGGTTCAAATGTGACGTCATAAAGAAAAAATTATGAGGTTCGCGCGGAAAAAAATAGTATTGTGTAATAAAACTTAAATAAAAATGTGTACAGGATAATGCAAAGCGCATTATTATCAAAATGACATCGAGACATCATCGATTATTTTTCACTTTTATATTTTATTTTTATATTATTCGCGCTCGTTTAAAATAATGGCTTAGTTATATTTAAATTAGACACGTTACGCTACGATGTATCTCTTGATAATGATTAACGAATATCTAAAAGTAAATGAAAAAAAAATAAAAGAAAAATACAAAGATTGAAATTTTGAATCCTTGAAAAATTACAAAAACACAAGTAAAATATTTAAATAAATCGCTTTGCTTCTGAAAGGACTTACCTCATTTGGGTATGTACTGTACAAAAAGGGTCTCGATGAACGCTAGGCGAATTCGTTGTCATTCGGGGAACGTACGAACTTCTCGTCACGATAAAGTAATGCCGCTCTAACCGCGCACTCGATTGCGATCCGACTGACTCTCGCGCCCTCCTCACGAACTCTTTTATACGCTGCCCCCTGCTTTGGCTCCGAGGGCCAGCCGTTTTCCTTCTCTCCGACTGCCCAGGGCAGGCTCTAACGTATTTCCATTGTTAATTAAATATACGAGAATTTATTTTAATATATTTATTACTTTGTTAGTTGTTTGTTTGACTACGATAAGTTCGGTAGCGCTATTGCTAGTTTTATTTAAGTAAAATAAGTTGTGAGCGGTAATGGCTCAGCGTTTAGGCCCCGACTTACATACTGTAGGTTGCGGGTTCGAACCCAGGCAGGCGCTGCTCCAAAAACGGTGAAGGAAAACATCGTGAGGAAACCGCATGTTCTCAGAACCATGAAATTCGAAGACATGTGACGTCCACCTACCCGCACTGGGCCAGCGTGTTGTCTCTGCAGTGGGAAACATTCTAAAAAAGGCTGATTTATTTTTATAATTATTTATTATAATAAGCTCTCATGCTTACGCTCAATCAGAGTGGACAAGTAGTATATAATATGTCTTTATTACTGATATCCAATGTTTGCCTCTAGGAGGTATCTACAGGTAATTCGACACTTACGGTGATAGCTAGGTAGGTGGCATTGCGCTTGGAACTTTCTAATTTACATCTTACGTAGTTTATTTAGTCACAAATGTGACAAAAACCTATTGCCTATTAGAACTGATGATTTGAGGAACACAATTTATTTATCCTGCAAAAAAAACTTCTCGAAACATAAAAATATATATAATATACATATCAGTATCAGTATATACATAATCAGTGGTAGAGTCCGCAACGACAACATCTGTTGCACGAATTTGCCGGCTCGACCGGTGAAATACCACAACCTCACGGAAAACAGGCGTGAAGTTCGTGTGATGAGTGAGGCCTAATTTCAGTCCTTCCTTCCAGTTCCTCACAAGGACAAGATGTGGTGGTAATTTTTTATAATAAAAAAATATCTCACATACATTTGGCAGTTATTCAGCGGGCTAATAAACATAGATGCGTGAACCTAATTCCACTTCTCCACACAATACACAATCCATGAGATTCAGCGCTGAATTTCAAAGCATTACAGTACGGATAATTAATATTTCTCCAATCGTTACTAATTTTTCTGTACCTAACATAATCGATTTCGTAATACCGTTCATTCGTAGTAAACTTTCAGTAGCTCTCGAACGTAGAAATACGACTTAGGGTCCTTCAACAAATGAGCCTATCTTTTTCTTAAAGGCCGGTGACACATCTGCAGTTCCTCTGGTGTTGCAGGTGTCCCATTCGTAGAACCCGTATATTTAATTTTATCATTTCCGTTGCATCGTGCGGTTTGCAAGTGAAATAGCCCGTCATGCAATTGATTGACTTCGACCCATGTCAGCTAGCCTCTACTCTACATAATTAATTTAACAAATAATAATACATTACAAAATAATCCCTACTAATATTATAAATGTGAATGTAAGTTTGTTTGTTACGCTTTCAAACGACTCAACCGATCATTATGAAACTTTGTACACATATTCTTGGAGTAAGTAACATAGGATACTTTTTATGCATAAAAAAGTATATAAAAAGCGAATTATGTATGTTCCCTATAGACCTATAGACCGTTTTCGATGAAATTTACAGGGATTGTCCAGATTGGCACATTACTGTGTTTGGTAGCGGTCGGTACCCCAGCGAAGCTGGGGCAGGTCACTAGTCTAAGATATTTAGACGATTTAACGACGCAATTCTTGTATATCTATCGATTATTGGAGTGTTGTTAAGGGCTAACTTACTGATATCTTATAATTTTGTTAAATGGCGCTATACTTAAAAAAACACCATACATGTAAAAGACAACGCAGAGCGAAGCTCGGCCTGGCACTAAATATTACGGAACTATTTTCACAGTCACTAATATATTTCAAAATCCTTTTGCGAACTTTTTTTAATATTAAAATCTATCCTTTTTAAAAAAATGAATCGAAAATTTAAACAAAAACAAGTAGAACGTAGTAAAAATAGTATTAATATGAAGTGTTGCCAGGCAGATCAACATTTAAATTGAAAATATATAGTATAGTGGGGTAGACAGCAACATGCTTATTTGAATCTGTAGTCATTTTTTTTTATTATTTTATATTACAAAGTGGCAAACGAGCAAGCGGCCCCTGGAAATAAGTACCGCTACCCATAGGCATCCGCAACAAGCTAATGAGTTGCAGATGCATTGCCTACCTTCATGGATGAAGGAGGGGACAAACAGAAAAAAGGATAATTCCATTCCCTGTCCATCCCCTCCTCATCCGACAAATCCTTTTCCTCTTCCCATCCTTTCCTTATTAGAAAAGGGTAGGAGGAGGAAGAGGATTACAATTAGGCCTCCGGCACGTCACTCATCAGACGAAACGCAGAATACTTCTACTTCACGCCTGTCTTCTGTGACGTCGTGGTATTTCACCGGTCGAGCCGGCCCATTCGTGCAAATTTTAAATTTTATTTGTAAGATATATCTTTTTGTTCATTATTACTTCATTTTTAACTATTGCCGCGCCTTGCCACCTGTTTTGAGTTTTCACTTCTGTCAACACGTTTCTTAGCTACGGTTGACACATGCTGCCGCCAGCTGTAGATCTGGTGGTCCCGACGATGCCCAAAAAAAGGTGCGAAGGGGTAGGCTATATTTCACCAATTAATGAACAACCCTAAAAAATAAATATTAGTGGAAAAGCACGAAGGGATTTTTTTAGCCTGGATTCTCGTATTGAACAAAAAAATTGGAAAAAAAAATAAAAAGTTATATTGTTCTAATGTATTCAAACGACTACGAGCGGTTGACCACTGTTTATTATTTTTTCTCGAAATACTCTCAACATCTTCCCCTTTTACAATATAAATGTGAAACAGGATAAATGAATGACAGTGGTAGAGCCCGCAATAACAACATCTTTTGCACGAATGGGCCGGCTCGACCGGTGAAATACCACGACGTCACAGAAGACAGGCGTGAAGTAGAAGTATTCTGCGTTTCGTCTGATGAGTGACGTGCCGGAGGCCTAATTGTAGTCCTCTTCCCCCTCCCACCCTTTTCTAATAAGGAAAGGGGGGAAGAGGAAGAGGATTTGACGGATGAGGAGGGGATGGACAGGGAATGGAATTATAATTTTTCTGTTTGTCCCCTCCTTTGTCCATGAAGGTAGGCAACGCATCTGCAACTCATTAGCTTGTTGCGGATGCCCATGGGTAGCGGTACTTATTTCCAGGGGCCGCTTGCTCGTTTGCCACTTTGTAATATAAAAAAAAAAATGAAAATGTAACATTACTTACTTAAAAATATATTACTTAGTATTTTGCCTACATCTACTACGAGTAATAGGCGCATGAATGTGAGGTGATAACAAAGTACTTGGTTCATAAAGTGATTCATCCACACCCGCACTCCTCTCACACTCCTCCTCCCCACTCGACTCGTCTGATATGACCACTATTGTGCCGTGCCGATCATTCTGCACCTTTTCTACGACATTAGGTTCCTATCAGGCATATTTTTAATTAAATGGCGGCGATTACGTCGATATACCTAATTTGTTTTTTACAATGTACGAGCGCGGCGTGGATGCCTCGCCAACGACAGTGCCATGCATTCGCTCATTACGTTTTAACATAATGACGTCATCGCCGACACTTAGCTCCGGCTGCGCTTTACAATGTTGATCATAATACACTTTACTTTTTAATTGCTTTTCTAATTTTTTTTATGCTCTTGCTCATCATTACAATTATTACAACAGTTTAATCTGCGTCCCATCAATAATTGTGCGGGAGAATTCAAATTTTCTCGCGGTTTATTACGATAACATTTTTTTGATAGTCTGAACTAACCTCTCGCTTTTACTGGTTTATTGTGCATAATACGGTGACGAAGTGATATGATTGAAGCCCCACTCCTCTGCGAATTGCTTAAAATATCGAGAAGTATTTTGTGGACCCCCAACAATTATAATGCTTAATTTGTTCGTGTGAATACTTTTAGGTACTAAACAGCTCAGATAAACTAGTAAGTATAGCCTCAACCCTTATTTTCCACGGTCAGAGGCATATTTTATCCGTACGTTGTGAATATCCCGTGTACGATTGTTGTGTGTTAATTAATAGAACGTATTTGGTTTAAGGCTTGTTTTAGTTTGAATTCATGTTTTAGAAATTATTTTAATTATATTATCATTTAGACGGGCCGGTTGGTTTGGTTTGTAAGATACTTGCTTTTCACGCTGCAGGTCGTGGGTTCGATACCCACCAGGACAGACATTTGCGTGCATGAACATGTCTGTTTGTCCTGAGTCTGGGTGTAATTATCTATTTAAATATGTATTTACAAAATAAAAGTAGTATATGTAGTATATCAGTTATCTGGTTGCCACAGCACAAGCTCTGCTTAGTTTGGGATCAGATGGCCGTGTGTGAATATGTCCTAGGATATTATTATTATTATTATTTATTTAACAATTCGGAACATGCTCACAATTAATATTAGACCCATTAAATACAGCAATAAAACATCTTCGACGGGTCAAAGTAAGTACGTACATAATCTTCACATGTTATGTAGTAAATTCAATTATTATTATAATCCCTACTAATATTAGAAATGTGAATGTAAGTTTGTTTGTTACGCTTTCACGCGAAAACTACTCAACCGATCGTCATGAAACTTTGTACACATATTCTTGAAGGTACTAGAGGTAACACAGGATACTTTTTATGAAAAAAAATGTATATAAAAAGCGTAGTGTGTATGTTCCCTATAGACCTATAGACTTCGAAACGGCTGGACCGATTTTGATGAAATTTACGGGGATTGTCCAGATTGGCACATTCCTGTGTTTAGTAGCGATCGGAACAACATAACTAGTGGTACTCGGGCGAAGCCTGGTCGAGTTTTAGATAAGTTTTAAATAAATTAAATATATATCGGACACGCGTCATAAATAAAAAAATTGATAAGACATTTTACATTTTATTTTCACGGTGGCTTAATACAAATTTCACGCAATAAAATAAAAATTTAATGGACCCGAGCTATGTCCATGGACATTGCTAATTACTTTTTTATATGTACCATATACATATATAACTCTTCTGTACGTGTGTTGACAGTGAACTCCTCCTAAACGGCTGAACCGGCTTGAATGAATTTTTGTTTATGTGTTCAAGTGGATTCGAGTATGGTTTTGATTCACAAATAAACCCAGCAGATGGCGCTGCAATCTATACTGCAAGTCGAGTATGATTTTCATATAGTCTATCTATATAGTATATAAAAGGGGATGTATGTATGTTCCCTATAGATCTAAATTTGTCCAGATTGGCAAGCGGGTGTTCCTGTGTTTGGTAGCGATTGGATCAACATAATTAGTGGTACACGGGCGAAGCCGGGGCGGGGATGTTACCGATTGCGATCCTGGCACACCTCTCTCGCTTCTTCCACATGCATACATTTACGTATGCATACTCACGAATTGACCGGCTCGACCAGTGAACACTAGAACAGTTAAAAAAAGAAGGAAAAATATTCTACCTGCGATAGTTCTAGGACCATTCAATGAAGGCAGTGAAACAGTTTTTAACAGTGGTAGAGCCCGCAACAACAACATCTGTTGCACGTATGGGCCGGCTCGACCGGTGAAATACCACGACCTCACAGAAAACAGGGGTGAAGTAGAAGTACTCTGCGTTTCGTCTGATACGTGAGGTGCCGGAGGCTTAATTTAATTCCTCTTTCCCCTCCCACCCGTTCCTCATAAGGGGGATAGGATGGGAAAGGGAAGAGGAGTGGACGGGATGGGGGTTAACGGGGAAAAGGACATATCCTTTTTCCTGTCTATACCCTCCTCTGTCCATTAAAGGTAGGCAACGCATCTGCAACAAATCTGCCTGTTGCGGATATCTATGGACAGCGTTCACTTCATCAGGTGATCCGCTCGCTCGTTTGCCACCATCTCAAATAAAAAAAAACAGAAGAGGGAAAGACAAACAGAACCGGTTCAGAAAATACTAAGAGAAAGAGAGACCTAGAAATAACCCTCCCCCTCCCACCAGATACTAAATTCAAACAAAATATATCGCACATCGAGAAAAAAGATACGAATAAATGAAATGGACAAAATCAAAACGATATGGAAAATTTCCTAACTAAATAAAACGCCAGTCCAACTAAAAACAAGAGAACATCACTATTTTCGGATGAAAGGCAATTAAGACTGTCAGTCTTGATATACGAAACGAAACAACGCACTCAATACGAAATATTTTAAACCTACATATCCTCCCCGAACGGCCGCGGGGGTTGCAGACGACCCTCCCAATCTAAAAAAAAATACTACTACATTCGATCTCAATTCATTAGTTGCCGGCTTTTACCCCATTAGGCCGTCACATCTAAATCTATCTAAGTACAAAACTAACATTACTAATTGAGTAAATCAAAAATTACCCAATACAAAACTAACTGTAATGGATGAAAATAAACCTGATAAATAAATAACAGCTTTTGGTACTGCGTTTGTGAAATTTGGCATTTTTTTAACCGTCAGCTACTGACAATTTGAAACACCACTTCCCGTCTATAATTATTTTTCTCAGGGGTCTATCAGATGAGATTAATATTAATTTCATTAAAATACGCCCCTAACTCAGAGGGATAGGCAGAGATGGTTTACCACGCGCGATGGCACACCTCTCTCGCTTCTTCAACATTCATACGTCTACGCATGCATGCTTGTCGGTTCTGGGTGCTCCTTATATCGCCCTTTTTCCTTCGATATAAGTTCTCCTAGGGCGTCCCCTACCAACACTGCCACTCACTTTTGCAACATAAATTTGCTTATATTCAAATAATATTTACTTACGCCTTACGATCAACAAACCAATACTACCAATTGAAATTTTAAGACGAGAATCGTTAAACGTATCGGAAAAAATAAATAGCTATTAGGGGAGAAGAGCGTGTACGCCTGTGGGGGTGAATCGGAGACTGCTGGCGCTAAACGATTGAGTGCATTGCCTTGTAGATGCGCCACCCTCTTCCACCCCACACTGTCTATTATCGAACTCGGCAATTAATTGATAGATAGAATAGTATTCAGAATGCCTGCTCCTCGTAGTACTTTTGTCTGTTCGGTAATTGAAATAGACATATATTTATAGAGGAAAGTACTCGGGTATATCAACATTCGAATAAACGACGTTCCACTATAAAATTTAGATATTTTCAAATTTGTTTCCCCTTTGTCTATAGGCTATACTGTAACTGAATTAAAAACTGGAAGTTGTAGTCTGTGAGACTGTCAGATTTTTTTCATGATAGGGTTAGTGACAAAATTAATAAATTTGACTAGATTTGTATACTGCTAGTTATAATGTTTTTGTGTATTAAAAATTTCTAATCTATCTCTTAATCCCTAAGACTTCTTGATTCGCCCACGAGTAAGTTACAATGGATTTAAGTGCCAAGAGTAGCTTGCTCGCGTGCGCTGGAATTACTTGAGTCGATTGACACGTGTCCTTTGGGTTGTGCTAAACAACAAATTGGTAGGTTCGCCGCAAAGGTAACCACATCACTAATCAATCAGATGTGTCTGTCTCAAGTGCTTGAGATCGGGTGCTAGACCGCCGGTAGTAGTAGGTTAACCCAATTAGTGGGTTAGTGTGGCGGAGACTAGGATCATGGAACATGTCAAGGTACACGAAGCAGAAATAACAATTGAAAACAAGAGGATACTTCGCGAGAAACTTTGACATTGGGAAGTCTGAAAGCTCTGTCCACCCCGTGATCATGAGAGCTGTGGAGTACTCGAAACATCGGGAACAGGATAATGTTATGAAATCTGACTGATTTTGTTTTTTTTTCTGTGTTCCTGTTTTTTTAAATGAAACCTTCGAGGTTGCTAAGTTTTAATTATTTTTTTTGTTGTGTATAATTTATACCCAAAACATCGATTGCAACAAGATGACTAATTCAAAAGTTATCTCCTGTTATTAATACTTTGAAGTTGTTTAAAAATATACAGATAGTCTATTGAATATAGCATTTTAAACAATTATAATAAAACAATATTATAGATATCTTTACGAAAACTGTGAGCTGGCAAGGCGATCGGAACTTCTAGTGAATTCTGAATTTTGTTGTTAATACTCAAGGGTTTTTTGTTGATTATTTATTAATAACTTGTATGAAGATTTTTGGCCTGAATTTTTCTCTTTTCCCCACGACCGACGACGACGACGACGAACAGTGGTAGAGCCCGCAATAACAACATCTTTTGCACGAATGGGCCGGCTCGACCGGTGAAATACGACGACGTCACAGAAGACAAGCGTGAAGTAGAAGTATTCTGCGTTTCGTCTGATGAGTGACGTGCCGGAGGCCTAATTGTAGTCCTCTTCCCCCTCCTATCCTTTTCTAATAAGGAGAGGATGGGAAGAGGAAGAGGATTTGACGGATGAGGAGGGGATGGACAGGGAATGGAATTATCCTTTTTTCTGTTTCTCCCCTCCTTCATCCATGAAGGTAGGCAACGCATCTGCAACTCATTAGCTTGTTGCGGATGCCTATGGGTAGCGGTACTTATTTCCAGGGGCTGCTTGCTCGTTTGCCACTTGGTAATATAAAAAAAAATACGACCATTGAACAATTCGTCTTTTTTTTTCTTTTATACCAAACTTTTCCCGACGATTACAAACAAAGATATAAGTAGCCAAATAGGTGCAGCTGTTCTGAAATTATGCATGGACACATAGACAATCATTCGACAAATTTTATACATACTATGTAGATAATTAAACTAATAAAGGTTCAGGGAAGACTAAAGACAAGTGGGCAACAATCAAAATTATCAAAGATAACTTACAGTAGGTACTCATTCGACTTTTATTAAACACTAGTGACCCGCCCCGGCTTCGCCCGGACACCACTAATTATGTTGATCCGATCGCTATCAAACACATGAACTATGACATCTTACCTCAAAAATTCAAATAGTTTTAAGCCGCATATGTAATGACACAAAAAAATAACAATAAATATAGAAATATTCCAAAAAAATTGTATTGAATATTGACGTCATCGTTTATATTCAATACAATAGGGTTGGGAACTTCATTACTGGCGTTGAAGTAGCTAGATTTTTAGATTTTTTTTATTTTTCGTATTTGTTTTTTAATAAAAAGTAGCTTTGTTACTTCTATTACCTCCAAGAATATGTGTACAAAGTTTCATGATGATCGGTTGAGTAGTTTGCGCGTGAATGAGTAACAAACAAACTTACATTCATATTTATAATTAGTAGGGATTACAACATACATACAACTCATTCATCACCATACCAAACCGCCACCATCAAACGGACGACGACACTATATATATATATAACTTGTTCAAAATATTTGGGACATGTTTAAAATATTCTAATTTATGTAATTTTGTCATATGATATCGGGTGAGAGTAAAATAAAAACAAGTAAGTTCAATGCACCCAACGGCTGGTGTTACTTCCAATGACCGCATCGTCACAATAGGGGTCAAGGAACTTAGTTGAGGACAATATGTGACATTGTTTGTACATTTTTCTTGAACCACATGGGATACATATATTATTTATTCCATCCCTTTATCAAAGAACCACCATACATCCATACATACTTTTTATAAATTCTACGAAACTGGAAAAACATTTTGATTGAATTCCACGCGGACAAAGTCACGGGAATTATCGATTAAATGGAATGTCAATATACAATACTTGATGACTAGACACGGATAAATTATACAGGAACAGTCAAAGGCACGGGAGTTCGTTAGTAAACAAAGCGAATTTAACAGAAATTTAATTAAAATACTGACAACCAGACAGCTCGTTAACGTACGTATAAAGCCGTCAGCTAGCATCACGCCTGATTTAATCACAAACAATTCGCTGCAAGAGACAGAATTACATGTTTATTAAAACAATTTTGTCATTAATCTATAATTGCCAAAATGTAACCTAATATAGTCACAGATTAATTAGTGTATATCCCAGATCTATCCTGTCAAGCCACTTGTGATTTATTACATACATATTGTCTTTTTTTATGGAAGAAGGAGGCAAACGAGCAAGCCGATCACCCGATGTTAAGTGCCCGCTACCCATAGACATCCGCAACAAGCAAATGTGTTGCAGATGCGTTGACAGGAAAGCGGTTATTTCTATTTTATAGAGAAGACTCTTATCCTTATAAGGAAAGGGTGGGAAGGGGAAGAGGACTTAAATTAGGCCTCCGGCATTCTTCAGACGCAACGCAGAGTACTTCTACTTCACGCCTGTTTTCTGTGAGGTCGTGGTATTTCACCGGTCGAGCCATTCGTGCAGCTGATGTTGTAGCGGGCTCTACCACTGTTGTTAACTTCCGGTTGAATAATTAAAATCGAATGATCGAACGATGAACAAGCCATTGCTGGAGCTGTTGAACGGATTATTCGACGTAAGCCGTAAGACGTAAGAATGTGACCCCTATTATTGCCAGAAATATCAAGTGGATAAGCAATGCTTTAGTGCCTGATACCAGCAGGCTGAGGTGGTTGTATGGACCAATGTCCGCCGCTTGGATACAGCAGAGCACTTGACGTCAGTAATGTGTCAATCACTCCATGACTGTACTGCTTTTAAAATATGCTTATTTGTATATGTGGAGGACTATGACTATACAGAAGTGGGATCGTGTATTCAATCTATTGTACAGTCTGTTTGCCTCCATGCGTGTTGATCTTAAACAGTTATGATTTTACCTTACTTAATACATATTTAGACAACGTTTTTTATCTAAGCTACTGAAAATAATGAGCACTGCAAGCTTTACCGTTAAAGTTATTTTTTTTTATTTATAAGAGAAGGGGGCAAACGAGCGGCGAGGACACCGAGGTGATCAACGACGCCCATGGACCCCCGCAACACCAGAGGAACTGCAGATGCGTTGCGGGCCTTTAAGAAAGAGATAGGCTCGCTTCTTGAAGTACCCTAAGTCGTACTGGTTTGGAAATACCGCCGAGGACACACTATTCCAAAACGCGGCTGTGCGTGGCTGGAAATTTCGCGAGAGCCGCACAGTCGAGGAATGCCAGCCATTAAGATGGTGTGGATGGTACCTGGCGGTCTGTCGGTCGTTGACGATACGAGTCACTCTCCGTTGTATGCGGTCAAATGGAAGTAGCTGGTATCGGGGTGCTCCCGCCCAGAGATGCGAGCAGTATTCCATGTGGGGCCGGACTTGCGGCTGTGTTTAATATTTTACAAAATTATTTTTCGTTTCTTCAACTCGGCACCGGAGGCGTATCACATGATTTTAAAATTTGTTTACTGTTTATTTACTAGCTGACGGTAAACTTCCTTCCGCTTTATAATTATTTTATGCTGTGTTAACTTATTAGCTGTATTAATTTCTTGATGGATTATAACCAGGGTCGATCCTTTTATTTAAATTACATTGAGCTGACACTGACACTGGACGACGGCAAGACGCGGCGCGGGGGTGGTCGCATGAAGCGAACAGTCCCGACATTAGTTTGAGACCCGCGCTTGATTTTATTTTCGCGTGCATTAGTTTTTGTTACTCTTAAGATATTCATTAAAATTATAAGGTGTGCGGGATTATCATAATTTATATGAAACGCTTGAGGTAATAAACGTATTCAAGTCAATATGTATTAATAGTGTATTCGTCCTAATGGCTTGTCAATTACCGCATCGTTTGTGACCATTTCTTCAGAAATTAGAATGGCTATTTTTTATAGCACTAGGGGAGAAACGAGTAACGGGTCGCCTAAAACTAAGTGATCACCGCCACTCATGAACATCCGCAACACCAGAGGAACTGCTTAATATTATAAATGTGAATGTAAGTTTGTTTGTTACGCTTTCACGCGAAAACTACTCAACCGATCATCATGAAACTTTGTACACATATTCTTGGAGGTATTAGAAGTAACATAGGATACTTTTAATGAAAAAAAAATAGTATGTAAAAAGCGATGTATGTATGTTCCCTATAGACCTATAGACTCCGAAACGTACAAGGATTGTCCAGATTAGCACATTCGTGTTTGGTAGCCATCGGATCAACATAATTAGTGGTACCCGGGCGAAGCCGGGGCAGGTCACTAATAGTGTATAGTAAGCTATCCCTAAAAGATAGAGATATCAGTGAACAGATAGCGGAAGTTACTTTGTTTTATAATATTTGAAGAATCGACTACACGTATAATGCAACTTCCATCACGATTCGCTGTCACAAAAGTCATAGAAGCATAGATTTATATACTTCCTGATACCTTGGTTCATACAAATTAACGTATAAAAATACTTTCGAAGTTTTAAAAGTAATATTCTAAACGGTGTTTATAATAATACAAAAATAATGATAAAAAATAATAACAAAGCAAATAATTTCCTTTGAAAGAAGAATCAAAATTAAATGTAATTACAAATCAACACTTTGTTTTTAATCTATCTTCTTTTATATTTTATTGAATCTATGGTTAATATAATTTTGTAGTCGACAGCTCTTATAACATGTTATGGCGTCGTATTATTATTGTCAACATTTTATAATTTGATCCGTTTAAAAAATTCATGATAAACGTGTCAACGATAAGATTGTTTTCAGGCAGTCGAGCCTGGTGTATAACTACAATGTACACACGTACAAACCTAGTTAAATTACCTTAACCACCTCACGTACACCGCCACCTTTACGGAAACAACACAGAGCGTGTTGTGTCTAGCGCAGCCGAGATTTTCGCTTGGTCAGCATCGGAGCAGAGTACATACATACATAGTACGTGTGTAGATTCTACACGAATTATTGCAGTTCCGGCGTCTTTTAGCGTGTACAAGCAGCCTTACTATACTGGTTGGTGCGTATATTGAGTAGCGGTGACCATCTATGTCAAACCGTTCCTTCGTTTACCACCTTCTACCACTAAGAGCAGTAAATTTCGAGTATCAAACGAAAAACCTGTCCCATAACTCCTCTTAACGGTAGTTTATTCTATTATACGAGTATATATTAGCATAACTACCAGCGACGGCTATTTTACAATTCTCGAACACTCCAATTGGTGACCGATTTCTGTTCTTTGTTTTAATTTGTTTTACTCGATAACTTGACAAGAGTTGTATTGTGCGGCGGCAATGGGTCAATGAGGTCATTGTTGGACGGCTGGTGGCCGAGCCGCGACCCCGAGGAAACGCCATTTTTGTCATTGGAACGAATGCGGAGACAACGCCCCATTGTTGAACTTATATATTGTTCAACCGGCGAGGTAATTTTTACTAATATAACTTAACAGCCACGTGAACTTATGCGCCATTATCTGATAAAAAAAAAACTAAGATTAGATCCTCAGATTTAAATTAAAACTATCCAGAAACTGCTATTTATGGCGCATATTGATTATCTAAAATAATGCTGTAGGAGCCATTTTTTTTATAAACATCGCTCGAAATCAGAAACAAGCTGACGAAATAGTGCTAACCGACGATAAGGTGGGACAAGTTGACATTTGACAGATGACAAAACGCACGTTCGGATTTGTTTTTTTAACTAGTGACCCGCCCCAGCTTCGCCCGGGTAGCCGTTTCGGAAGCTATACGGAACATCGTCTTTTATGTATGTACATATGCACCCTTAAAAAAAACAAATCGTATCCTACGGGAACCGTACATGTATCCGGGATAAAAAAAAATAGCCTACGTGCTATTTATTCCAGATTATAATCTTTCCCTGTACCAAATTTCATCCATCTGGATGAAACGGATCTCCGTTAAGCTGTTTTTTTAAAACAAACACATATAAACAGTCTAATTTATAATATTATGGCGTTGAAGTAGCTACATTTATAGTTTTTTTTTCATAAGACGTATCTTATGTTACTTCTAATACCTCCAAGAATATATGTACGAAGTTTCATGGTGATCGGTTCAGTAGTTTTCGCGAGAATGCGTAACAAACAAACTGACATTAACTTTTATAATATTAGTAGGACTGTAGATTCAAACGCGAGTAGTTAATATCACTATTCCTAAAAAATTATAGCACTTCATGTCAAAAATTGTATTTTATCGTTATCAGATAGTGTGTGTGAACTCTAGGCATAGAGCTGAGATAGTATTTCCTTAATAATACAATGACAACTCGCATCGTGGTTGCGGAAGTCGTGGTCATTAATATGCCGCTAACATCGGCTGCGGTGATGCCTTCCATGTTTATTTTCTCCATTTTATAGCACATTATAAAATTTCTCAATAACATTCAGAAAAATTCTATGAAAGCCTAGCAAATGAAATACACAATAATCGATTAAGCTGCTTTTTAAAAAAACACTTTCCACCACGTAAATCGGATCCTATTATGTTACTTGCTGCTACTAGATGGCGTTATTTTCAATTTTAAAATGAAATCATATTTTTAATATAATAATAGTCCTGATTGGGACATGCAATAAAGTGTTCTACTGTATTGTCATCGGCCGTTTGGGTTGATTGAAATTACATCTGAAGAATCCAATATATGAATAGATATAGGTAAGAAATGCCTAAAATAAAGATAAAAAATGTTCTAAGATTATCAAATAATGCAATGAGAAATATATGCAAGGTATGCTTAAAATGTTTCATATGACCATTATTAGGTTTAGCGTGAATCAGGTAATCTATCACAACTTGATGTAACGAATAGGGGTGGCTCGGCAAATTGAAATTTGAATATTTACAAAAAATTACTTTAAACATCTATATATTGGTAAACCTGTATGAAATGAGCGTTTTTTTGTGAAAATAAAACACTAATTATTAATGGGAAAGTAAAAACATTTCATTCAAAGTATTGGCCATTGTTTTCTACACATTTTGACCACCTTTCTGGCAATTTGTGGATACCACGCCAATAAAATTGTTCGTCTTTTAAAGCAAACTAACCAGACACCTAATTTTCGACCTACTCGTAGGAATCAAAGTGCTGCTCAGCCAATGCGTGTCCCATCGATGAAAACAAATGGTAGTTGGAAGGAGCCAAGTCTGGTGAATACGGCGGGTGGTGTAGAAAACAGAAAACAAAAAATTAATGCTTTCCGCAAATCATCACTTTCTGGTACAAAATTCGACATTTTAACACGATGAAAAAATATGATATCTGTTCAATGACTTGATGTAGACTAAATATGTTTCACAGATGTCAGAGCAAACAAACAAAAAAAATAAAGGCTCGTTCTAAACAAATGTTCCCTATCGAGACATTTGTATCTTGACGCTCACTTCATACAGGTATATCGTAACATAGGGATGAGATGCGTTGATATTTAACTCCATCTTGAATAGCTCGGGCGACGGGCGTTAGGGTAAGGAGAATGACACGTAGCGAAATACATTAGGACATTACAAAATATAATCTTGGATCGATAGTACAGTAAGTAGACTGGCTTCATGTAACGACACTCCACCTACCAGGTTCGCCGTTACGCTAGTCAGAGTGACTGACAGCTCGAACGTTTTACTCGTCAAGTCACTCTGCATTCGGCCAGTCCCCGACATATACTAATGTTATAAATGAGAATGTTTGTCTGTATGTTTGTAACTCTTTCACGAAAAAACAGCTGAACGGATCTGGATGAAATTTGGCATGGAGATAGATTATAGTCTGGAATAGCTCATAGACTACTTTTTATCTCGGAAAAATGTACGGTTCCCGTGGAATAATTTTGTATAGATGCATCTCCGTACATAAAAGGCGATGTTTCCTATAGATTACGAAATGGGTATAATGGCGAAGCCGGGTCGGATCATTAGTGATTCATAAGAACACATACCAAATCAAAATATCACCTTAAATTAACATATAAATATCAAATAAGGTATGATAGAAAATTTGACGAAGTTAGTAAAGGACTAAACATTGGCAATATGCCATGGCGGTGTGATTTTTCTTGCAAAAAAACCCGATCAGAATGTTAATTTTCCTCACTGTTAACCCCCTGCTCTTTTATGTTACTACGCGTTATTAAATCTCTACTCCAGCCGGGTATTCAATCAGATGATTTTTTCATTCAATTATTTGAACCCATGGGATAATCCAAAGACCACAGACTTCGCTGGATAGACCATCTGCTGAGAATGGGAGAGGATATAATCAAGAGAACGTACGTACCCCTCGGCCGGCGGAGATATCGCTGGTAAGACGACGAGGAACAGGACCTCGAGTTCCAAACAGTTAACTGGCATGGAGAGTCGCGAGGCAGCAGCGAACACGCTCTCTTGTGTCAGAGATCACGATTCCGGACTTGTGGTGCTACTCAATTGTAGACCCAGCGGACTGCTAATGTGCAGGCTGTGGTTGGGCCGAAATAAAACAACTTTATAGAGGATAGGCGCTAATTATACTTGCGTTTTTCGCCTAATGAGTGTAATCCCACTCCATTCCTTTCCCTTTTCTCTTATACGTAATCTATTCCAGTAACCTACATCATGAACTCTGTAAGTTGTTAGTAGGATGAGCACTTAGAATCCTATAATCCTAGAAGCTGCTAATTGCCCGGCCCTCTCCGGCAATCGGAATGTAAATCGTGCACTGAAACAGTTCAAGCGTTGGTAACAAATAATCGTTACCTACAGGATAATTCACAGCTTAAATACATTTCTCCTATAAAAAAAAATTATCTCTGCTGACTGCAGCCTGCGCAATCTTTAAATAACTCCTCAAATCAAAGAGTAACATCACAAAAAAAAATCACTCACGCCCGTAACCCAGAGGGCTAGGCAGAGATAATGGATTTCCATTTGGCGCGATCCTGGCACACCTCTCTCACTTCTACATTCAAACATCAACGCATACAAGCTCGTCGGTTACGGGTACTCCTTATATCGCCCTTCTTTAGTATTTCACAATCTGGTTGATATAAGTTCTCCTTGGGCGTCCTCTGCCATCGCTGCCACTCACTTTTGCAACATAAATTTGTTTCGCTACTCTCTCTTCATTCATTCTTTAAACATGGCCGAACTTTCTTTTATAAATAAATTAGAATTAAACGTTTATTGAAGAGGATGAATCACATCATCGAATGTTTGTCAAATACAATAAACCAGTAGGTAACAACGGTTGTATCCAATGATAACTAGAGGTTGTAATTGCAGCACTATTGTCCCGAGGGCATTTCATTTATATGCCCGCATCTATATCTCTTATTTTATTTGCCTTACTTATCAAATGCATCGACATAAATGCCGTAAAGATTTGCTACTGGTCATGAATATTCATGTATGTTACAGGATTTGTATTCGCGTAGCGTGATAGGAAAAACGGCTTGCCTTTACGTGGAACTTAATACGACGCCGAATATTAACTCTATGTTTATGTGTTTTGATACAAAAGACATCACCCCTCCCTATTGCTCGCCAGGCTGCTTCCGCTGGATCTACGGATCCAGGAAGCAGCCTCACTTCATGAGGTAAAGCCCGCCGGGAGAAACCTCTTTCTCCCGGCGGGCAATAGGAGACAGAGAGGTGGAAGGGAGGATGCCCTGCACAGAATGGGCTCACCCAGCTGATATAATTCAGTTGGAGTTCACCTGCCTGGGAGACGGTGCAGAGCTGCCAGTCCAAGGACTTAAAATATATACAGACGGCAGTAAATTAGAAGGAAAGGTTGGAGCTGCAATGTCCGTCTGGGACGGTGAGGCGGAAACCGAGGCTAAAAAATTTAAACTTGAAAACTACTGCGCCGTCTACCAGGCAGAACTACTAGCACTAAATGAGGCAGTAAAAACTGCACTGTAGTCCCCTGCACAAAACTATAGCGTTATTTCGGACTCCCGATCGGCCCTACAAACAATCGGAAAGATCGACACAAGCCATCCCCTAGCCGGAGAGATCCACGAAAACGTCAAAAGGATACGAGATCAAGGTGGAAAGATAGAATTTTACTGGGTGAGATCGCACATTGGACAAACAGGGAATGAGCGAGCGGACCTTTTGGCCAAAGACGCAGCATTGAAAGGGAAAAAGAAACCTGACTATGACAAACTTCCGGTTTCATTCGTCAAACGACAGATCCGACAGGAATCGATTGACGAATGGAACCGGAGATACATAAGTGGAATGACCGTCTCAATCACAAAGATATTTTTCCCGGATGTAGCAGAGGCATACAAAATAATTAGAAAAATAGACATGAATGCCATATAAATACAAATACTGACAGGACACGGTGGGTTCGCGGAATACCTACACCGATTTAAATGTAAGGAGAGCCCATCGTGTCCATGTGACGGAGAAAAAAGCCAAACCATCATACACTTAATTGTCGAGTGTCCAGTATATATAAGAGAGAGACATTAAATTGAAAATCTATTAGATATGGATGTTAATAAAGAAAATATATGTAAAATTATGAAAGATAAGGCTATTAGGGATTTTTTTAAATTTTTGTGTAGAAATAGCAAAAAGGGTAGTAAACATAAATAAAACTTAATTGGTGACAATGAGGTAAATAATAACAATAGGCACAGTTAAAAGTAAAATTGCCCAAGTGGCGCTACCTTGAGTGTATTTAAATATACACAGAGGGAAGCACCACCCCGTCATATATATATCATTGGCACGAATTAAATACATAGTTTAGATTAGAATTAAATAAAGAGTTTGAGTAAATGTTAAACTGTAATAAAATAAAATAAATAGAACAGCAAAGTCCCTGACGCTAAATGTCAGGGAGCACGAGAGGACGGCATAGAGCCGCCCAATAATAAAAAAAGACATCACCAAATTGTTTCTTACTAAGAATTAATTTAAGCGCTCACATACTGCTATAAAAGCTATGTTATCAAATTAATATTAAAGGTTGAATTTCGCCTTATAAGGGGAGGTACTGGAGACTCAAATTCAGTTCTCTTCCCCATCCTTTCCTAATAAAGATAGGATGGGGAGGGAATGAATGGGGAAAGGAAAATATCCTTGATTATTTATTATATTTACGCGAATACTACACATATGCATTTACTGCATAAAATCTTTAAAAAAAAGATTATATCCTATTTAATTTATGTCAGACGTCCCATTGTCGAAAGTTGCTGACGAACCTTCGTGTTTTCAATGATTATTTCTATACAAAATGAGGTATCTTGCAGTCTTGCAGTTGTATACTTTGTTTGAGATTTAATTTTATCAATCACGGGATCCCAAGCAGGTTGTAGTACTCGAAGACACTATAATAATTATAATATCCTGGGATATTATTCACTCACGGGCCTCTGGTCCCAAACTAAGCAGAGCTTGTGCTATGGCAACCAGATAACTGATATACTACATATACTACTTTTCTTTTGTAAATAGATAATTACAGACAGACCCAAGACAGACATGTTCATGCACACAAACGTCTATCCTGGGTGAGTCGAAACCTGCCTGCGGCTTGATAACAGCCAACCGGCGTCAGAGTACAATAACGCTGAATAAATTGGGAAGAAGAATATAATTCTTCTTGTGTGTTATGGTGTAGTGATAGGCTCACTTAAATCCATTGTCGCTGACGTATGGAGTATTTTGAAGAGTGAATCTATAACTTACAGATTCTAACGGTATGTAGATGATACTTTCACAATGTCACCTTCCAACCAAGCAACTACATTCCTTGTCACGCATTGTGTTTAAAAAACAAACCAAAGCCGATAGATATTTAAGCGATGAATCACACCATCGTCCACAATTAGCAACCGTGGGAAAATCAGCGAAGTTAAAACATGTCAATCTCGACAACAACCTCCACATCCTACGCCCACGTCAAGGTGACCGAAGCCCGATGATCAGAACGAGTGCCCACTGTTTAAACAGACGAGAAAGGAGTCACAGACAAGATTAGCAACATACTGAAGAAGGCTTCAAATAAAAACAGTCCACAAGCCACGTAGGAAGGTAAGTTAAACTGTCAAGTGAGATCACGTTTTGAACCGCTATATATTAAGATTTGATAAGCCACAAGTCCTTCCAAAAGAACACCGCTTCGTACCCAGGATGATACGCGGAGGTATTGAAAATATCCTAATTCCAATAGATGGCTGGCTACTACCAGCTTAGGATCCTGTGATTGATAAAATAAAATACCGAAAATGCAAGATCTCAAGATATTTGACTCTCAAAAATAAGAGGGTACTTCGCCAGCATCTTTGATATTGGTAATCAGACCCCCCCCCCCCTCCAACCCACTCAGCCGCCGCCGTGACCGTCAGCGCTGTAAAGTACTCAAAGTGATCAGTTGACCCGCTTGCTCGATTGCCACCTTATTTAAATAAGAAATTATGACCATTTGGAGACATGGTAATACCCAACATTAAATAATGCTAAGTATTATGTAGGTTGGAGATAAGGCTTGGGAGGAGACGACCTTCATTATTATTTCAAATAATAAAATTAAATTAAATAAAAAAGACAAGACTCTCTGAATTGTAAGTAAGGTTACAATTGCGTTAAACAAATATATGTATTTATTACTTAAAATCCTCAACAATTTATAATATACTAGTGACCCGCCCCGGCTTCGCCCGGGTACCACTAATTATGTTGATCCGATCGCTACCAAACACGGGCATGTACCAATCTGGACAATCCCTGTAAATTTCATCGAAATCGGTCCAGCCGTTTCGCAGTCTATAGGTCTATAGGGAATATACACACTTCGCTTTTTATATACAATTTTGTTTCATAATCCTATGTTACTTCTAATAGATCCAAGAATATGTGCACAAAGTTTCACGATGATCGGTTTAGTTTTTACGTGGAAGCGTAACAAACAAACTTATATTTACATTTATAATATAAGTAGAGATTTTACTATAGAAATATAGTACGGGAGCCGACAATTGTTAACTTGTACAACTTGGATCGACATTGGGCATTATTCATTTTGAAGATGATAAAAAGAAAAAAAAGGTTATGTGACATTTTTACTTGTTGCGGTAGGGAAAGGATGTACAGTTTTTTTACGATCTTGTTGAAATCGTCAGATTATCTTAGCACGTAACGTGCTTTAGAATATTTTATATTTCCTAATGAAATCCAGGTGACGGTATTAAACAGGCTTGTAATCCTCGTACTCCGTAACACGACGCTCAATTCGTCAGGTTATTAAAATGCATGCTTATTATCATATAAGCAAACGCCAAATTTAGTAGGCTACCCTAAACGTCTCTTCAGAGAGACTCAACAGGGTACAAGTTACCCAAGATATGTAAATCAGACGCGCTCGAGGATTTGCAGAAATCCCCGCTTCGGCTCCCGTACTATAGTAGGTAATTTAATTGACAGCTCCGAATCTAATTTAGTAGCGAGCAAGTGCGTGCTTACCCAATGGGGTAGACAGTAGACAGTATGAACGGTAGTCAGTCTATTGTGAAACAACCCACATCTGTTGATAAGCAATGCTCCTTCCGCAATCAGTCATTTATAATTCGACAATGATTGTTAACATCGTTAGTTTGTACAATACAATGTCATAATTGTGAACTCGACTAATCCGTCCATCTATATTTTTATAATCAATTAGTACATTGATTGTAAATTACATTAAATTTACTATAATGGCCGGCTTTATCGCCTGCACTATTTAAATATCAAGTGTTTTGTTTATGTTCCTGTCACGTTTTCTTGCTATTTCTTTTTTGGCAGGCGCGTACAGTTATTTCATGCGACCAGTTGCATTGACCTCCTTTTGCCTTTCCCATAATTTGCGAAATAGCCACATAAATGTACACTACAAGCATTAATCTCAAATTATATTTAAGAAAATAATGTATTGTTTTATGATTAAAATAAATAAAACTCTTGAAAAGAAGCCGTTGCATTTACTTGCCGAATAGATCGTGAGTGATATTAAGTGCCAGACAGAGCCTCAAGCCTCTTGCTCTTCTCTACATTTCCATTTCAAATTAGAATTAATTATTTTGTTTTGAGTAATTAATTTCAACGATTCATATTACTTATGATTGTTACCAATAGAGGGCGCTTAAGCCGTATTCCTCATCAATTAAATTGACCTAATCTATATTATCCAACATAGATGGCGTTATTACTAAGTGATATTAAAACTCATCAGTTTATTTATAAAGGACTTTTGTCTTAGAAGACATGTTCACAGAACATAATTACTCTAGCGAGAATGTCAAGTAGTACAAATAAAATGGTAAGGTGTTTGCGTCATCTGGCGGTGGAAAACTCCCGGAAGCGGGAAATTAAAAATCGGACTGGAAACCTGAAAGCAATTATTGTGCAATTTGCTGGTTACAACTTTCCTCCTCCACTTTGGTGCCATAAAGTAATTCTTGTGTGTAGAAAACTTTGAATTTTGACAAAAATCACAAGTTATTGGTTTATTTGTAAAAGTCAAAGCTTCTTACTAGTATTTTTATAATAAAAACAGTGGTGTTTGTGTCAGAAGCAATTTATTATAAATTACGCAATAGGTACTGCATACATAGGAAGTATTTAAATGGGCAGCCGAATTTATGTATGCCTATCAAACATATACTATGGTTAATTTTTATGGGTATTTTGGGCAATCAATTCTAAACAATAACATTATCACACAAGTCAATTAGTAGCCAATACATCAATAATTATTTTATTTTGTTCAGGTTGCTTGTTGGTGAGCTATCAATACAGAAGGTGAGGTAATTAAAGCCTCTGCAATGAGTAGTACAGTATTGTTTTACACATTTTAAAATCGAATTGAGATCGAACAATAAATTATGGATCTCATACAATACTGTGTCAATTGACTTCTGTTATATTTCACTTAACAGCACAGTATAGCTCTTATCAACTATTCTATACATGTTTTAGTAAATTATTTTTTTCTTAAGTGTGGCGGATTCTTGAGAAAAAGATCTATTTTTTTTGTACTAAACCTTTAAACTATAATATGAAACACAGTTTTAATTATGTAATTTATATTATGCACTTTACACCAAGCAATCGTTTAAAAAGTTAAAATTGACTGGATCTTGTAAATTATTTGACCTCATGCATTATGTGCAGAAGTTGATAAACAATCATTACTACAGGTAACACAAGATTCCATGCAAACAAACTCTTTACTTGCATAACTTAGCGCTTCTTTAAAAACACTAGTTTCTTTGAACTGATTAAAAGAATGCATAACTGTTCGGTCCGATGTTGTAAATATAGTATTACATTTCTACAATATCTGGCGTCACAGCCGCGTCAGCAGTTATTTGACCTGTAATAGAAGATAGTGTTTGTGTGTCTATTATGATGATTTATAATACAAGCATATATCAATTTTATATATATATATATAATTACTACTTAACCAGCCAACATAGCTGAACACTATGTCATTTCCGCAGGGACAGTTTTTGCTATACATATACAGTCAGATAGAGAGTCTGAGGTACATTCACATTTGTAATAATTAAGGTAAGAGTTTTAGAACAAATAGATTTTCAAATATATAGTGGCCAGAGTCTCAAAGTGACATGGCTGTGACTGATGGACTGTGCAAAATTATAGGGTTTCAGTTGTGTCGTGTAGACAGAACTCTAGAAATATCTAGGAATCCCTAAAATGCATTAATTTCAATAAATCAAGTTACCTTGTGAAATTTTAGCAAACACGCCAGCAGCAACAGTGTGGCTCAGCACCTGAACTGCCAGTTTAACCCTCATCCTTTACTTTGTATTGGGATTCAGATGTTCTCGTCTGAGAGAGTGTGCAAACACTAAGTTTGGATTTGACTTGTCCAGATCAAAGAATTTGTGTGTGACTTCATTTGGCTACACCTGGCTGTAACAATTTATACATGTGCAGTTTAAAAACATTATCACATTGAATAGGTTTCTTGAATCAAGAACTATCAAATGTAATGTTTACCTGTTCCCTGGTTTCCTCATCTGAAGTAATCAGCTGAAGTAATACTTTTTGAGCATCCTTCCATCCCATCCATGTCACACACAGGGGCCGCTATATGAATGCCATGGTCATGTCATTGTTGAAGCACCTGCAATGAAGAAAAGCTTCATATCATTGCTATATTTAAAGTTATGCAAGACAACTGCAATATAGAGATAGTAAATGATTAACATTATACATTCATACAGCGAGTGTAATTACCTCTTTAATTAGGACTGCTAATCTATTGGTTGTTTTGTTTTTTTTTCGAATCCCAGCAACCACAAATAGTAATGCATAAGACACTAGTTGTGCTGTTCTGCCCTGCGAGTCACCATGGTCTTGAAAACCTTCAATGCTATCTTCTTGCACATTATACTGCAAATGTTTATTTAATGCTATTTCATCAAACATTAGCACATATTCATTATTCACAGGTTCTTGGCAGAAAACTTCCCAACAATTTCAAAGAGCTCTTTGTTGATGCCAACATTAAGTTTATATTTTTGCAACTGCACTTTTAAAGTTGATGGAGCCGAACGGCAAAATGGGTGATCTTTTATATACTCTCAATGCAGTAAATTAAGTAACTGAAGATATCAGAGGTCCGTCTACGACCCTTAGCACACTTCTTAAAATTTCTAACTTGGGCTTGCAATAATAAAGCAAAATTTGAGCTTATTTTGTAACTAAGTTTCGTCACAGCATCGCTGGTGATTCAAAGATTAACTTTGCAGATATTTCTTAGTTTTCGTATGATTCAATTGCTTTTCAAAAGGCTTGTTTTCATCTGGAATTTTGTCATTAATTGCAGATGTTCCTGGAAGATCTAATGTTTATGGGTAATTTGTGTTGGATATATCCACAAAAGGCTGTTATGGATCAGCTACGTTCTCTAATATTATTAACTTGCAAAAATGGCAAGACTATATCCTGCAAAGGAAGTATAGCATTAGTCAAATAAGAATGGGTATGTGTTTGTATGTGTAAGTATTAGTTGACTTTTTATTTGGAGTTGACGGAAATGTCTGTCAGCTTTCATCCATCATCACACTTTCACATAATCCATCACTATTATGGGTATAAAATAAATAAATATATGCTCACACCCATAACCCAGAGGGGTAGGCAGATTACAGATTTCATTTCAGACATTAGGGGCAATCCTGGCATATGTCTCTCGCTTCTTTAACATCCATACACATGCCATGTCATTGGTTACATGTACTCCTTATATTGCTCTTCTTTAATATGTTACTAATCTAATCGATATAAGATTTCCTTGGACATTCCTGCCAACACTGCCACTCACTTTTGCACAATAAATTTGTTTTTTTCTCCCTTCATTCATGACATTATATTTATCTATGAATTTGCACACATAATTGATGCCAATCACATTCTGGGATGGGCACCTAGTAAAAGTGTAATGAGCAGTGATGCAATGCACCTCGGCTCTGCGGTATATATTGTTACTCAAGTGGTATGAGCTTAACAAAGTAACCTACAAAAGAGTACAAGTACAACAGGTAACATCCAGAATAATTGACATCCATCTCATTTCAATTACTCATATACACAATGTGCATAACCTCAAACACACATTTTGTACCACTTCAAACTTATTAAGGGAAATATGTAGTGTAACTTTGAAGTTTTCGCTCAGTCACACTCACTCAAGAAAGAGTAAGTAAATGAGCAAATGTTCAGCATATTTTGAGGTGTTTCAACTGAAAGTCCCTGTTTGACCATGATTTGTCCAGACAGCAATACTTTGTCCATAATTCCCAACTGAAATGAAGAGAAGAATAAAGTAAATTAAGTACCTAAGATAAAATTATATTATAGATCACCCAAGCCAATCACGAATCTGGATGAGGAGGCATAGAACAAGATAAACATATCAGTTACAGATAATCTATGGTGGAGAATGTGTGTATGTATTTTCGGTATTAGAGGCGACACTTACCGGAGAATATTTGTAGAACCCGGTTTTGGAAACCTAAATAATGTGGTTTCGGAGTCAGACAGGTGAAGAAGCACACTTAAAACATTTCTTTTTATTTTCCTTCATGTGTGAAAACACAAACCATAGTTACTATCTTATACACAGCACAAGTGTTTCAGTTTAGCACACAACCAACGGAGGAACCTAACATTGATACATTGAGTAGAACCTAGGAACATGCAAAAAGAGAAGCGAGGACAAGAGAATTCACAAGAAATCAGAAATAATAAGCAATTATTACTTATTACAGCGGCAAACGAATTTCTTGTCAAATGGGATTGCTAGGTACATTGAGCAAAAGCCTACTCATCTATTTTCGTGAAATTAATAAATTTGAAAATTAAATGGCCTCTGTCCAATGACCCTCAGTAAATTAAATGAATTATTTATTTATGGGCTTGATTTGTAACTTTTTGCTTATTTACAGTTGAAGCCTACACTATACGAGCGAACTTCAGCCTTCAGACACATATTGGAGGATGCAGGTCCATGGAGTTTTTCATTCAAAAGACAACCTTGATGTAATAAACTTGTTTAAATATCAATACTTACTTGCATGTATATCTTTTTTCTACATCCACACACATCAAATGACGTATGGAGTCTTTAACCGATTCACTTATATCATCCCAGTAAGGTGTATCAAATTAAAAATTAAAAACCATTTAATATCTGAGCAAACAAATTTGCATCATTCTCATCATAAAATGGTGGGTATCCACAGAGTAAAATGTATGATATTACTCCTATACTCCATACGTCAACAGCTTTACCATATGGTTTTTGTGCTAACACCTCCGGTGCTACATAACCAGGAGTCCCACAAGCAGTAGCCATTATTCCCGAATCCTCAATTTTTGACAAGCCGAAATTGCTTATCATTATTTTACTTTCTTAATCACTATAATACAGAAGATTCTCTGGCTTAAAGTCTCTGTGGACAACTCCTTGGGAAAGCATATAATCAACAGTTCCAAAACTTGTCTTTTTCGGTATACGAACCTTTTTCTACGATTCTATCAAATAATTCTCCACCAGTTTCTACTTATTCTGCATGCATTATATTTCATTTCATTCAATCTCAATCATATTAAAATTGAATTAATTAGACGAAATATAATATATCTGATAATTTGTAGACAATTTTTTTTAAAATGTTTCTGCAACTACCAGATCGTAGCTTTTTTAACTTATAAGCAGCTTTTCAGTTGAACTTATATTGCCATTCTTGAAAACATCATTATTAGAGACCGAAACCTTTAGGTCTCATATAATAGAGGAGAACAGACACACGTCTAGCCCCCGTAGGCATTCCAAGATTTACCCAATGAGACGACCCGCTTGGACATGTCAGTCCCATCGTGTCCCATACACCACAACTCATGCACCAACATTCTATAGTTATAACATTGAAATCAAATCCAACGCAATAGCTCCTTATACAACCGTTACATACAAATAAATATCGAAGTTTTTTTTTTTTTTTTTTTTTTTATGTTACAAAGTGGCAAACGAGCAAGCGGCCCCTGGAAATAAGTACCGCTACCCATAGGCATCCGCAACAAGCTAATGAGTTGCAGATGCGTTGCCTACCTTCATGGACGAAGGAGGGGACAAACAGAAAAAAGGATAATTCCATTCCCTGTCCATCCCCTCCTCATCCGTCAAATCCTCTTCCTCTACCCATCCTTTCCTTATTAGAAAATGGTAGGAGGGGGAAGAGGACTACAATTAGGCCTCCGGCACGTCACTCATCAGACGAAACGCAGAATACTTCTACTTCACGCCTGTCTTATGTGACGTCGTGGTATTTCACCGGTCGAGCCGGCCCATTCGTGCAAAAGATGTTGTTATTGCGGGCTCTACCACTGCTAAAGTTGAGTAGCAAACAAAATAAATGAGTTATTTCTATTTAAAGACTATTGTGTATGCTGACAATTGTTTCGATTTATTCTACGGCCTTTTTTTAAAGATTGATATCACATCACCGACATAGATCCGCCTATGTCGGTGACGTGATATCAATCTTCTATCTAGCTACGTATATAAAATGAACCATTAGTCACGGCATCATACGAGAGCGGCTAGACCTAGACCGATATCGCTAATTTTTTTTTGTGTCAGATGGTTTTTATGACAGTTGATCGTATACTATTAAGCTAAAAGCGCTATTTATTAACTTATAAATATGACTTGTATATCATAAAGCATTAAAATATTAAGCACTAGTGACCCGCCCCGTCTTCACCCGGGTACTACTAATTATGTTGATCCAATCGCTACCAAACAAGTGCCAATATGGACAATTCCTGTAAATTTCATCGAAATAAGTCCAGCCGTCAGATATGTCAACTCAGATGCGAATATCAAGAAAATTATATGTTTTAACGTACAAAACATAAGCCAAATAGATTCAAAAAATAAAAAAGTTTAATTTTCCCTTTAATATACAACAGGTTTCTTTCGTTGATGAGACCTGAGACGATTTCGCATTAATAATAGTAGGATTAATTAGTTATTAAGTGTTGACGATGATCGAAAGTTCGCTACACTTTGACAGCGACCGGAGGCTATAAATACGCTCTGTGGCGGCGTTTTACTCCTTTTCTCACGATCAACCGGATTGTGAGCCCTGTATTAGATGAAGCTGTAAGAACCGTCAATAAGGTTAGCAGCAACGACATCATCGAAAACATACTTTTACTCCTTTTCGCTTTTCGTTTCTGCGACACGAGCGACGTTTGATGTCTTGCGGTCGGCACCGGTACTATTTTATCATAACAATTCAGTTCGAGGGTTTTGTTTCATTGTTTTTAAAAGCCCGGGCTTATTTATTATATTTTTGTGCAGTACATCTAGTGTTTCTATTTTATTTTTTATTGTTACGTTTATAAAATAGTTAAAATCTATAATGGTTACTTCGTTGAGTTAGGCACCTGCTTTAGTGTTTTGTATAAAGTGTAGTGGTTCGAGTATCCTGCTTGTAGCTGTCTGCCTCTCGAAGGTAGGTAAGAAGGTGAGTACATATTATTAATTCCAATTATATATTTTACTTGTGCACGCTGTCTAATAGCCACGGAAATTTTAAGTTGCGAGTGTTCTTCCCATGTTTTTCTTGAAATCTGGACCTGAAAGTTAACAGTTACAGATTTGTTTTATTTAAATAACAGTAATAATTAAAAGTAAAGTTTTGAATCTTAATTTTTTAAAAAATTATCTTGCAATATGCTTGTTGTTACTGCAGGTACATTAAACATGACTTTTAGTTACATTATTTAAATAATTATCACTAATACTTTACTCTTTTTAATATCATTCTGTATTGTGTATGCTTATGTTAAGTATGTTTGATGTTAGATCTTTCCTCGAGATACAGTTCTTGGTATAGTTCAGATTATAAACAACAAACATGCATAACAAAAAGGAACATATAAATGTTCCTTTAAAATTTTGTGGATGTCCCTCTCATAGTGCCATGTAGCTGAAATGGCTTGACTGATTTTGAAATGTGAGCTCCATAGATTCCCAGGAGTGTGTATTATGTGATTAATGGTTTCAGTTGGTTTATCATTATTATTTCTTTTATTCTACTACACTATATCACACATAAAGTTGTAGAGTTGCGTGCGGTAAAGTAGCGCCCAACTACTAATTTGACCATGAGAATATACTTGAATGATATAAGTTTCCTTGGGGGAGAAGCAGGTAAAGCTAAGATTATTTTAAAAAATGTGTCAATATTTAAATAAATAACATAAAACACACAGCTTACATACAATTGAAATTTTACATCACTCTTCAACAAGTCTCACCTGTCACCGGTCACCATTCTCAAAGCAGTTGTAATTCTTACTTCGATGTACAATAAAAGCTATTGACAAACTTTAGGAGCAGAACTTTTTTTTCCAAAATATAGGACTTATTTACTGTTTATTATTTACTAGATATTTTTAAAGTGCCATTTATTGTGCCTATAGCATTGTTATGTACTTGTGACACATATTTCACATTCTGTGCCTTATCTCCACGGGCCTTAGTAGTAGTAGTAAGGGGCTTATTTACCTAACTAGTACATATTTTGTGTGTGGATTGGACATGGATCATTCCAGTCCAACTCCTAAAAAATACCAGCAACCTCACAATGTTGCCGACAATGTCCAGGAACGATTCTTGACCTTGCTAAGGTACTTGACCTTGTACAAAGACTGTAGGACAGTGTAGCATGAACTGCAATGCCGTCTCCTCTTCCATACATGCTTTACATAGAGGATTCTCCATGATCCCTATATTAAACAAATATTTATTGAAAAAGCCAGTACCTCTGAATGCCGCTAGGACTGTCCGGATCTGTTTTTTAAGCTGCCTGTCTTGCGTTACCTTAAATAACAAATTACTTTTATTCACAACACAATTAAATACAATTTTCCCATTCTAAACAAAATAACTTAACTGAAATAACAAAAAACAACATTTAAAATCTTTAAATTTACTTCTAGTTTAGCTTAATATACTGTTCCGCATTTTACTTTTTAAAAATTAATGTGACATCTATTGGAGTAAAAAAAGAAATAAATCTTTAAAGTTAAAAACGAAATTAGTGTAAACTCTTTACATATATATATATATATATATTACATATCTTTTATGTTATGCTTGGGCCATACTTCATTTATACATGTGGCATTTGTGGATAAGGCCTTATATTACTAGTACTCAATGCTTGCAGTACTGCCATGCTGTCCGAGAGAATGCAATACTTTCATCTAGACTTACCTCATAGCTAGCACAAGTGCTCTGTAGCTCTTTTACACTCTTACTGAATCTGTTATACATTCCATTTTCCACCTTTGTCCGTCCTGACCCTGTCTGTCCTCCAACATGAATCATGATAACTTCATATTGATGATACACATGATATTGGAGTTTAATACAAATGGCAAAAAAATTAAAAGAAACATGGCTATTTATCTATTGTGATGGGATAATCAATGCATTTCACATTTGAGTAATTATTACTTACAATTATATACAGCATGTCATTATTTTGTCACCTGTGGTGTCGGCACAGTATATGTTTATTTTGGTGCTATTGAGTAGGGATGTATACATATAACTGCATAAGATGCAGATATTTGAGACAGTGTTTAAAGTATGTTTTTATTTCAGATAAATTGGTGAGTGCCAGGTGCACAGTCTCAAGGAAGTCCAAACACTTATTATTTCTCAAGTGCTTCTCTAGGTTTGTAATTTATCGTTCACCACCTTAATGGTTGTGCCAATCTTTAATGTGTGCCTTTTAGAAGTAATAATCTAGTGTTAGCTCAACCATGCTGACTCCGGGAGAAGAATCTTGTCTACTAGCTTTTTTATACATAGCAACAGCTCATCCGTTGTTTCCATATCCAATATGGTGACGTTTATGGGCGGCCATTACCGCTCTATATTTAGTATAGGTAGGAATCCTATCGCGCCGCTGGATGCGGCACGATGCGTGGAGGAACAGAGCCTCAACGCTGTCCACTGCACCCGGAGAAGCTGGTGTTGCAACTGACATCATTGTGTAGTGTTAAGTCCTGGGGAGTGAAATGAGACGACGTTTACGGTAGCACAGTTTATTCCGGACTGGTTACAATAATTAACACGTTCAGTGCGGTGACCCTATATTATTTAGATGTACCTACATACATTACATCCCTCCCCGCTTAATCGACTAACCCCAATTACAATACTAACTTAACTTTAAGGAAAATCTTAACCTAACTTATCCTAAGAATAAAACTTAACCTTATCTAATCTACATTTACGGATCGGGCGTGACCGAGGCGGTACAGGTGCGGCAGGCGGCGTACTAACAACCTCCCTTTGCTCCGCCACCTCCTCGCGCGCCGGCGTCTCCACACCGAGCGGCCGCCCCACCGGCGACGGCGCCGGCGAACCCGTCGCTATCAACGGCTCCGACGAAGCCTCGTCAATATTCTCCGGACCCACTACATCAGGCCCGATTCCCCCAGAAGTAGTGGGGACCACAAGCGACCCCATTGACCTTCGCTTTAATTGATCGATATGCCTATGTATTTCTTGACCATCGCGGTCCCTCACCGTGTAGTCCCTGGCCCCCGCGGCCTCTACGACAGTACCTGGAGCTCACTTTTCCGCTTTTAAATGTTGGCGGTACCACACGTCCTCCCCGACTCGCACACTTCTGTCGACCCCTCGCGTCCTCTACCTGACGCTGCTGCGCTCGACGCACGTTGAGTTCCCTATCCGGCTTTATGGCATCTAAGGGTGTTCGCAACCGCCTATTCATTAGCAATATAGCGGGGCATTCGTTGGTCGACGTATGTTCGACGTTACGATAATGTAACAAGAAAGCGTTTAAAGCCTGCTCCACGTTTTTACGTTCGAAAACAGCCTTCTTAATAACACTTTTCAGTGTCTTTACTGCGTTTTCTGCCGCGCCATTGGATGCAGGATGATAAGGCGCCGTAAAAATATGCTCAGTACCGCAAAGCCTAACAAAGTTCGCAAACTCGTTACTGGTAAACGGGGGTCCATTATCCGACACTATCTGTTTGGGGACCCCGAATCTGCTCCACAGCTCCCTTAATCTAGAGATAGTACTGCTCGCCGCCGTACTAGGAACGTGAAACACCTCTAGCCATTTAGACATAGCGTCGATAACTACCAAATACAATTTTCCTGCAATGGCCCCCATAAAGTCGAGGTGAAGTCGAACCCAAGGTCTGGCTGGCCAGGGCCAAGGGCTAGGAGCGGCGCGAGGCGGAGCGTCAGCTAGTGCGGCGCACACGACGCACGCGCGACACTCGCGCTCCACCGCCTCGTCGATGCCGGGCCACCACACCTAGCTGCGAGCCAGTGCCTTTGACTTTACGATGCCCATGTGAGGTTCGTGGATGACCCTTAGGACCTTGTCGCGACACTCCGCCGGTATGATCACCCTGTGACCCCACATCACACAACCTAACTCCTCATACAACTCTGACTTCCTATTGAAGTAGGGTTGCATGCCTGTTATCTCACACGTTTCGGGCCAACCGTCACTTATATAGCTAAGTATCCTAGCTAACTCCGGATCTCTCAATGTTTGTCTTTTGACCTCCTTGCAGTCTAACAACATAGCATCCTGTGTGAAATGCAAGAAGGTCTGCTCAGGAATCAAATTCATTGACGTTAATGAATCACTATTATCTTCCGGTAATCGCGACAAACCGTCCGCACAATTGTCTATTGTTTTAATATATTGTATATCAAAATCATATGCGGAAAGAATGACAGCCCAGCGTTGCATTCGGCTCACAGTCATCGCCGGTATACCCTTATTAGGACCCAAAATAGATACTAATGGTTTGTGGTCTGTGCGCAATATAAATTTCCGCCCGTACAAATATTGATGAAATTTATTAACGGCAAAAATTATCGCTAATGCCTCGCGATGTATTTGCGAATAATTCCTCTCCGCCGCGTTCAGTGTACGTGACGCATAGGCGACCGGGAGCTTCCCGCCGCGCCCCGGCTGCGCCAACACTGCGCCGACACCGCGCGCGCTTGCGTCGCACGTCACTATGACCGGCGCCCTCGGGTCGTAGTGCGCTAGCACCTCCGCTCCCGTCAACTTACGCTTAATGTTCATGAATGCTTGTTCGCACTCGTTATTCCAAACCCACGTAACTCCCTTCCTTAATAGTCGATGTAAAGGACTAAGCAATGAACTGAAATTCTTAATGAACTTCGAGTAAAAATTAACCATCCCTAAGAACGATCTAAGTTCGGTGCTGTTGTCTGGACGTCTTAACTTATTGATAGCGTCAACCTTTGTCTTGTCCGCCTTAATACCGCCCTTAGATACTACGAATCCTAAATATGTTACCTCGTCCACAAGAAAAACACATTTTTTTTTTACCTTTAACCCGCCATGGGACAATCGTTTAAAGACTTCCTTCAGTGCCGCGAGATGTTCGGCTTTCGTTTTCCCGCCAATTATGACGTCATCCAGAAATACCTGCACATTGGGTATGCCTTGCAAAAGGTTGATCATTATACGTTGGACACCCCCACGCTTGACGATAAACCGTACACAAGCCTGTTGTATCGGAATAAACCTCGATGTGTGTTAATTACCATATATTTACTGCTGTCGTCTTGTTCTACCTGATTATACGCCTGTGACAAGTCGATTTTACTGTAAAACTGAGCCCCATTCAACCCTACCAGTATATCGTCAATCTTCGGAAGAGGGTAACGATCGAACAGTAAAGCGGGATTCAGGGTCGCCTAATCAGCACAAATTCTAAGCGTACCGTCCGCCTTATGTACTGGAACCAGCGGCGAGGCCCAGTCGGAGCAGTCGACGGGCTCGATGACGCCGTCGCGCATGCGGTCCAGCTCGGCGTCGACGCGCTCGCGCAGCGCATACGGAAGCGGCCGCGCGCGGTGGAACACCGGCGCCGCTCCCTCCCGTACGCGCAGAGTCGCCTTGCCGCCCGTGTACCGCCCCAGCCCGCCACTGAACACGTCCTTATATCTGTGGATAATAGCGGATATTTGTGTGTCAATTTGTACATTATTTGTTTCACGGACGTGGTTGCAATTAAACTTAGGTACATTTATTTGTAATTCCGCTAACCACTGTCGACCTAACAGGGAGGTCATTGCCCCATATATAACAAATAATTCTAACTGTTTTTTAATATCCTTATATATTACAATAGGTTTAATAATGCCCAAAGGCTTGATTTTAGATCCGTCAATAAATCTTAATACGGTGCTACCTTTTTCGATGGTTAAATGACTGAAATATTTCTTATGCATTATTTTACTTATACATGATATCGCCGTACCTGTATCTATTTCCATATTAATTATGGTATTTTCAATACAAATTGGTAAACTTACGGGTTTGTAATTATTTAGTGAAAGGAGATTCAATTGTTCCTCGAGATCCGCGCTGTCGTCTGCGCCGTCGGCCCGCCGCGCCCCGGCCGCCGCGCACTCGCCAGCCTCCGCGCCGCCGAAGTGAGCACCAAGCTCACGCACCCGACGGCTGCCTTCTGCAGGACACACCCCTCGAAAATGACCGACTTGTCGGCACTTGCTGCAGATATACTGCTGAAACCGGCAGCTGCTCGCTCCATGGCCCGACGCACCACAGGCAGTGTAGCTCCGCCGCTGTCGACTCCTCTCCGGCTGCTCCGGCGCCGCAGAGCACTGGCCGTACCTATCGCCGCGCCTCCCGCCTCCGTAATTGAGCCCACGACCACTGTTGCTAGCGTTCCGTCGCATTGAATGCACGGGTTCAGTCCCGCCGTTGGTCTCGACGATCGCTGCATCACGCTCCGCCGCTTCTAATGACAGTGCTATCTTCACTGCCTCCGTGAAAGAGATGACGTCATTCTCCGCAAATAACCGCTGCCTAATGACGTCGCTCTTTAGACCGCATATAAATTGATCGCGTAAATTTTTGTTGAGATTTGCCTTAAATTTACAATCTCGCGACATTTTTTTAATTCGGCAGCAAATGTGTCTTCTCCTGATCCTTGTCGCCGCTGACGAAATCTGTAACGCTCCGCGAGAGAAGAGGGTGTCGACTGCAGATGTTGACGCATAATCTCGCATGCTTGCCGACACGATAACTCCGCCGGTTTATTCGGGCTAGCGAGATTAACAAGAAGCTCGTACGCCTCGTCGCCGAGTATGGCGATTAAAGAGGGCAACTTTAAATCGTCCGCTACATTGTTCACTTTAAAATACATGTCCAACCGATCGATAAAAGAACCCCACACACCCGATCGCACGTCAAATTCACCAATTTTGCCGATCGACATCGTTTATTTAACTCGATGAACACTGTTCACGCACGAAACACGATTTTTAAAATCCTCGTCGCCAATGTAGTGTTATGTCCTGGGGAGTGAAATGAGACGACGTTTACGGTAGCACAGTTTATTCCGGACTGGCTACAATAATTAACACGTTCAGTGCGGTGCGTAGCAAGTAAGTCCATTTTCATTATCCACTTTCATACGGCTTCATTTTATTTTTACCAGGTTTACTTTTCCTTAAAGCGTGCTGCGTATTTAAATTTGTGATATTTGAAAAGAGGAACCTTATTTTTTTATGCTGCATATTATTTTGAATGGAACTTGCGGCACCGGCAGTAGGACGTTAAGTGAAACGAAGCGCTAGGTTTGATTTTTATTGTAACGATACATTTGTAAATCCCTACGAGAGGAATGGTGATCCGTTAGCGGTAGTAAACGGGAACGTGCGTAAAATAAATATATAGCGCACTATTATGAATTCTTTTTATCTCTATTAAATGAAAATTAACGCGGGTTCATTTTTTGCGGATAGATCTAACAAATTTAAATTTTCATTGGTCATTAAGCTTTCGATTTCGTACTAGTTCCATTCTTTTAACAGATTCTTGTTTGGTTTTGACTATCGCCCTTGCAAGTTTTCTATAGGTCACGTAGTATTGTTAACTATTGTTTCCGGATATTTTTTGGAAGCTACAGAAGTAGAAACAGAATGATGAACTGGGGATCTGTTGTAGATTGTTTAGGAAACTGAATAAGACACCACAATGTCACAATAATCACACACACACACACCGTAAGAAAATCATCGTCAAATGTTGCGTCTACGTATATCATCGTTGTTGCTGGTTTTTTAAGAGACACGATACCATGTAACTAAATTTCGTAAAAAAAGAGTGTACCAATACGTACCTGGTGTAATTATCGGGGAGTATACTTTCATTAATTGAGACGGCTTAATTTTTAAAGTAATCCGACTGCCATCTACATCGCTAAAGCGGACTGCGTGTTCACTGCACACATTTATCACGCACATTCTTAATATTTGTAAATATCCTCGGGTCTCGATGTTAGACCGCAATGAAATCCTAAACTATTCGACCAATCTTAATCAAATTTTGAAATCGTCTTAGTTACCTAGATATTGCGTGGTAACGGTGCGTAACCGGAGCGGGTCCTTAGCGTAGTAATAAATTTTGCTTACGCAAAGCAAAAGTAAATAGGTGACAGAAGATGCAGAAATACCGTTCGATCTGGACTAATCAAGACCCAATAGATAGCTCCTAGTCTAATTTTAGAACTTTATAATAAATACTTTTGAAGAACACTACAAAAAGCATTCGCGCCAGTAACCTACGTAATGAGCGGGGAGGAGATACTTCAACTTTCCCTTGTACGTTAGGTTCATATATAATTTTGGCAGCAGCTTCTTGTGGTACCAGTGGCATCGCTTCAGGGACCTTGCGCACCTACTTCTTAACGACTAAGTTCTTCCTAATAGCTGACTGCTTGATATTCAGTCGTAACGTACAACGTATATAGCAAAAGTGTAATGCTTGCATGTACTGAAACTGTACAGTATCGATTAATGAAATAATTAACACCTTTTCTAATGATCAATGTTTGTATTACAACTGTATAAAACGAATTATGTAAAAAATTGGAAAAGAAAAAAGGAAAACATATAAAAACAGTAAAAAAAAAATACTGTTAAAAAAAAGAATGATGAATGAAAAAAAAGCAGTAAAAAAATTAATACTGTAAAAAAAGAATCGGTAAAAAAATCAATACTGAAAAAAAAGAATCGGTAAAAAATCAATACTGAAAAAAAGATTAGATAATATCAGATATAAGATATTTTTATTGTACTACCATTGCAAGTGTCTTCCGGTGGCTTTATTAAAATAGATTACATTCTTAGTAATAGAAGAAAATCCTTCGCAAATTGGGAACTAATCTGCAACCTTAACTTTAATACTAATCACCGTATGGTAAGAGCAAAATTGCAACTACCCCCCCCCCCCCCCCAAATGTCAAGAAGTCACATAAAACCTATAGAATTAATGAACACCAATATGCAGGAAATGACAATTAAAATGCAAAACCAACTAAGCGATCATATAGCAATTACCGAATCCCTACGGCTTCAAGATAAATACGACTATCTTCAAAATTTATTAAACAGGGACATACCAAAATACAGAGAACAAAACACTATCAAAATCCTCTAGAAAGCTATGGAAAGAAAGCCAATCTTATTGCTACCAAAAACAAAACAAAAGAAATAAAACAGAAAATAACCGAAGTTTCCAAACAACTGCGAATTGCAATGAGGAAACAAAAACAGGAGGAATAAAGAAGGCAATTAAGTGTGTAACGGATAAGAAGGATTGGATACTAAATATCAAAAACAAAAAAGGAGCAACAAAAACAACACGGTCAGATGTCTATAAAAAGTTGTCGCAGTTTTTATGTTAATTATACTCAAAATCAGTACCAACAATCGATATTCTACTAAATGATTGCCCAGCAGTCCCTGAACTACTAGAAATAGAAGTTGCAAATGCCATCAAATCCCAAAAAAGAGAAAGCTCCAGGTCCTAATTAACTTTTAGTAGTAAATCAAAAAGCCATAACACCCCTACTGACTACTACAGTCTTTAATGAAGTTCTCAGAACAGAAACTATACCCATCCAATGGACAGCATCGACGATAATTCTCATGCACAAAAACGGAGACAGAAATGACGTCAGCAACTATCGACCAATCAGCTTAATGTCAAAAAAGGCAAAAGAGAAGAAGAATATATAAATATAGAAAAAGGAGTAAAGCAGGGCGATCCACTGTCACCGAAACTATTTTACCGCAGTGCTGGAGGACATCTTCACAGAAACTGAGCGAAAACAAGAATTAAAAATCAACGGAGAGTACCTTACCAACTTAAGATTTGCTGATGACATCATCCTCATCACAAAATCCGCCAAAGAACTGCAACAAATGCTAATAGATTAAGATACGAACAGTAAACAAGTCGGCTTGCATATGAACACAAAAAAAAACAAAAGCAATGACCAACAGGGAAAAAGAAAGAATAATTGTAAGCAATAGTATAATAGAATACGTAGAAGACTACACATACCTAGGCCAAGTAATAACAACAGATAACATATCAATGAAAGAGATTGAAACACGAGTAGGTCACACTGTCATCAAGAAGGCAACAAAAACAGAGGATGTAGTGTCGAAAGTAAGAAATCCCAAATGGAAATGGGCTGGCCACATAGTTAGAGGTGAAGGAAAATGGAGTAAGTCAACAACATTATGGTACCCAAGAGAAAGGGAAAAGAAGGAAAGAAAGACAACGAAAGAGATGGCATGATTATGTAGTGAAAGTGGCTGGTAAAACTTGGACCAGGTTGACTCGAAATAGAAAAATTGGGAAAAGATTGGAGAAGGCATTTGTCAAAGGACACACAGAAGCAGATGAAGAATACTAGATTAAAAAAATGTATATATAATTGTTTGTTGTAGAACATTTAAGGTTAAAGAACCAATTCTGGGTTGTGTCTAATATTTTTATTACTTCATACTAAAATCGCATACTTATTAACTATGAATTCAAGTAGACAAGAGAAAATTGTTACGTGTTAATTATTTTATTAATATTTTGTTATTTATTATTTGGAATAATTAGGTTATTAATCTCTGGTATCGTTCTGTAATATCCAATCTACAAGACCTCTAGTTGGTACGACTGTGTATAAAGCTTATTCCATAGTTTTACTAAGAAGACATGCGTCTCGTCAGTCAATTAAGTTCGCAAGCCTATGGCGTCCTTGTCCTAGACCACCGTACCGCAGGAAGTTACCTACAGCCAATACAAAGCCGAAACCTGCCTTAAGACCTATAATCATAATTTCATCAAATATTTGCTGTTCAAGCCCTGCTTATATCGTGGCCACAGGCGTGGCTGTATTTTTCTCTATTGGAATCTTATTTACCAACATTACCGGTTGGTAATCCAAAAAAAAACATTTAAACTAATAATATTACATATAAATAATGTCAGGGCCAAAAAAAATGTAATAAAAGATATAAATAATCTGAGATTTATTGATGTTGGTTTTCTCTGTTATTTAAATTACAAAATAGCATTAATTCGCGTAAAATGTTTGTTGTCATAAAATATTTTCATTTCAATCAATTTACATCGGCACGCTTCTGTGTTCTACTGGGGTAAATAATTTTAACGTGATTTAATTCAGATGAGTTGAACGGAATGGGGCGTGATTTTAAAGGATTTTCCTGTTAAAGTATAAGGGCTACGTTTTCTTTATTATTTATTTATTTTTGAACTATTGTTAAGCCTTCCTTCTTTTGAATGCTGAGTCAAAGTTACCGCTACGACCGTCCCGAGCGCCATCCTGCTAGCTGGTGCACGCAATCGGCAATTGATAGCATCATAAAGTAGTTTGCAAACTCATAGGGAGTGCTTTAAGTATCTTGCTTTCGACAACTTCGTCAATTTTTTAATCACATAATTTCTGTTTTATTTGAGATATCAAAGGAACGAAAAGGAATAAATCAATAGAAGATAGAAAGGATTAAGTCCTTTGTTAGTTTCTTTGTTGAAGGTATTAATTATTATTATTATTAAGGGCGTGTGTGTGTGTGTTGAGTATGTATTATATACCATATATAATACCCATTCTGGAATAATAATAAAAAAAAATAATAAATTTTTGAGTCATAGTTCACAATGTTGCATACAAACGTGCGGAAGCTTATGTGAATTTTATGTATATTAATTGTTGCTATTGTGCTTCTTTTATTCTGATGTTTCCATTATATAGCTAGAGGCTGCATACAAACGTGTGGAAGACTTTTTTTTAGGTTAAGTGGCAAACGAGCACCCAATACCAAGTAACTGCTACCCACAGGCATTTGTAACATGCTAATGAGTTGCAGATGCGTTGCCTACCTTTATGAACAGAGGAGAGGATGAAGATAAAAAGGTTATTTCCTTTTCCTGTTGTACCTTCCCACTGTAAAGTCCTCTTCTACTTCCATCCCTTTCCTCGTTAGCAATGGATGGAAGAGACTAGAATTAGGCCTCCGACATCTCAATTATCAGACGATACGCAGAATACTCCACTTCCAGCCTGTCTTGTGTTAGATGAAGGTATTTCTCCGGACGAGTCGGCCAATACGTGCAACAGGTGTAGTTGCGGGCTAAACCATTTAAAAATATGACTATGTGAATTTGAGTGTTTTGCTGTATAGTGTTTATATTATTAGTTTTTATAGTGTGGCTTTGTTGTGATGTCTCCATTACGTAACCGGAGGCTGCATACAAATGTGTGGAAGAATATATGAATGGAAGTGTTAAGCTGTGTAGTGATTACATTATTTTTGGTTTTTATAGTGTGGCTTTATTGTGATGTCTCCATTACGTAACCGGAGGCTGCATACACATGTATGGAATAAAGATATTTATTTAGCTGTAAAGTGTTTTTATTATCTGTTTTTATTATCTTTCCTTAGTGTGATGTTTCCAGTACGTAATCGGGGGCTGCATACAAATATGTGGAAGACTATGTGAATGGAAGTGTTAAGCTGTGTAGTGATTATATTATTTTTGGTTTTTATAGTGTGGCTTTATTGTGATGTCTCCATTACGTAACCGGAGGCTGCAAATAAATGTGTGTAGCACTAAGTGAATTTGAGTGTTTTGCTGTATAGTGTTTATATTATTAGTTTTTATAGTGTGGCTTTGTTGTGATGTCTCCATTACGTAACCGGAGGCTGCATACAAATGTGTGGAAGAATATATGAATGGAAGTGTTAAGCTGTGTAGTGATTACATTATTTTTGGTTTTTATAGTGTGGCTTTATTGTGATGTCTCCATTACGTAACCGGAGGCTGCATACACATGTATGGAATAAAGATATTTATTTAGCTGTAAAGTGTTTTTATTATTTGTTTTTATTGTATTCCTTAGTGTGATGTTTCCAGTACGTAATCGGGGGCTGCATACAAATCTGTGGAAGACTATGTGAATTGAAGTGTTAAGCTGTGTAGTGATTATATTATTTTTGGTTTTTATAGTGTGGCTTTATTGTGATGTCTCCATTACGTAACCGGATGCTGCAAATAAATGTGTGTAGCACTAAGTGAATTTGAGTGTTTTGCTGTATAGTGTTTATATTATTTGTGTTTATTTTGATGTTTCCAATATTTAACTCTGGATCCTACATACAAACTTGTGGAAGGCTAAGTGAAATTAATTGCTTAGCTGTGTAGTATTTTGTTTTGTGTTATTGCGATCTTTCCATTATATGTGTGTCCTATAAATTAAAGTCAACTCGAAAACAGGTGACCCGGTCCAGGTAGCGAAACCCAGGTTATAAGAAAACTGTATAAATATAACTTTATCATGTACTTGTTAAACTATAAGTTCTTTTATTTACATTTTTTTTACCTTTTAAGTACTTGTGCACGCACTTTATATCACCAGTCTAATTTACATCTTTAAGCACTTGTACATGTATTTTATATTGCCAGTCTGCTTTTGCAACTTTAACGTACTTGTGCACACACTTTATATCGCTAGGCCGCTTTTATATTCTTAAAATGTGTTCTGCACGGACAGTATGTCGCTAGTCCGCTTTTGCATCTTTTAAATACTTGTGCAAGCGCTTTGTATCCCCAGTCCGCTTTTACATCTTATTTATTTGTGCATGCTCTTTGTATTGCCAGTCCGCTCATACAACCGCTTGTGCCCGCACCGTATATGGCCAGTCTGCTTTTACATCTTATAAATATTTGTGCATGAAGTTTATATTGCCAGTCCGCTTTTATATCTTTCAACGAATTGTTCATGCAGGAAAATATTATAATGGATATAGCGCATCGTGGAATAGGCCTACCGGGGAAACCACGTTAAAAAAAACGCGCCAAGTACACTACCTCACAGGTGGCGTGGAAACGTGTGCATAGTTTTTACCTTCAATCATTGTTTTCGCAAACATTGATCTATAGGACATTTTCAACCGACCGAAGATGAGGAGGTTCTCAATTAGATATTATTTTACAAGTTTTTTAATATTATTTTGCAATCGATAGTTTTTGTTTTCAGATTGGTCCTGTTTAAATATACCGATCCGAAAAGTGGTTACGTAGTTACTTAGGAATTTCGCAAATTGAAGTCGGTTTGTATGAAGCCCTTTAAGTAATCACGTAGGCGCTTAGAAGAGTAAGAAAGCACTGATAAGTTTACTGTGGCAAGATGCAGATGCTGATTAAACAATGGTACTGGATGTCCTGTGCAGATAGAGTACGGCACTCCCAAGTTAGGTAGTGGTTACAGCAGAACTAAGCTTTGAAGACGATAATGGTAAACTTGTGTCCTATATTGTACACGGGTACAAACATTGTATTCTTTATTAAATGAATAAATCGTCTATAACAAACATTTGTAGGCAGAGACTTATATATTTAAAATAACATAATATCACGTCATTTAGTTCTACTATGTTCCTTATTAATGTATAGTTCTTAAAACTAATCATACCATAACGGGTCAAATGACCCATTTTGAACTTTTCCATTGATAATGCACGTATTATCTTATTACTATTTCTTATTTTATCTCCAAATTTAACTTACTGACTTTAGCTAAAAGCCTACTTTTTTTAGTTTGAATATTTGATATAACATATTAAGAAGAAAGAAGACTATATCAATTGTGGTAAGCTATTTATTATAATTGTCAAATATATTTTTTCAGACAAATGCTGCGGTAGGAAGTATGACGTCAGAGACTGTCACGAGACTGTCTACCTGCGTGCGTGTGCGTCCACGTGCGTGCGACGAGGTGCCGGATTGTACGTACGAAACATATTATTATTACGCTTGAGTCGTGCCCACCATTCCGTACCATATTTTTTTTTTCGGGCGGCGCAATGCCGCCCTCTCGTTCTCCCCTGGCACGGTAAGTCTAGAGACTTAATATAAAACTATAAAACTTAAAGTTTTATTATATCTATTTTTGTGTATTTTTTATTAACTCCGTTCTGGTAGTCTCACCATCGTTAAGTTACACATTACTTAGCTTGTGTTACTGATGGTAGTTACCAGACCGGAGACCGAGGACTAGCCGGATTAACGGTTTTGGTGTTACAATTCCAGGAGCAGCCCGCTTCTTCGGCTTGCGTACACAATTTGCTCTCTTCGGTTGCTACCAGCCGCCGTCTGGAGGTCCCACTGAACATCGTCTATCGCAGGTGAGTAATTAAGCTAAGTAGAAACAGTCCGCTCGTTTTTCCACGACCCCATTAATTTTATGTGCCTTCCCTGCGCTACGAGTTTTTGTTAACTTTAAATCCTTTTGTTACCACCAGGGTTCCTTTAATCTTAAACTACACACACTTAGGGGTTTTGTTAAGAACCCTGGCCGTAATGGCACTACTCGTGGTATAATGGCGCTTTGAGAATTAGTTTTTTGTGTGGTTGTTCTCGATTTTCCACACAAAAAACTATAAAGGAAAAATAAGAGTGTGTCTTGATATTGTGTGACAAGTGAATTAAAATACTTAACATGATTTGCTGTTGACATTGTTATTTGTGCGAGTTTTGTTATATAGATAACTTTACAGCAGGCTTCTAAAATGCCTGTTTTGTTTTCACGAAACCCATCTCTTAACTCTATCTGAGAACTTGTTATGACATCCATGTCAATCTAGTCTATGTAAGTCAATAATGCAACTGACGAAAAACAAAACAAAAAATAAAAAATTCTGAACATTACAGTTGGCTTACTGCATTACATCTGCGGAGGTATATTTTTCGCGTACTGTAATAGTGTATTCGTCTATACAAACATACATATATGCTATGCATAGCACCCTCCGATTATACCGCTTCTGTGTGTCGACGTGCGATTATCATGGTGTATGAATGTGCTGGTCTGTCTCCCTTTTAAGTGGATAACAAACTGTTTAAGGTAATGGTTAAGAGTCATATCGAGGTCTGCGACACTCAATACCGCTTGCCGATATGATAAAAATGTCTAGACATGCGTCACATTGTTGAAAGATTTCTAAGTGAAAAGCTTTCATTACAGTCGGCTCTGTCCTCGAGATCAAGAAAACTATGTAGTAACGCGCAGGTACTACTATCCAACCACTAAAGTTGAAATCAACACAGATTAGCAAAAAATAACAACCCGTAGCGCCCTCTCTCGGTAACTCATTCGCGTTTTAGTGCTTACACTATCCGCCACGCTTTATTCGTTCCTCTCAATTATTTTAAATAAAATAAGTTATTCCAAGTGTTTTTTGCCTACGAGTTAAACGAATTATTATACGTAACGTGGATAACAATCATTACGCCGAAAAAACGACGTAGTGATGAAAATATCGAGGCGCATATACATATTTATACTACAGTCATCCCTTAACGTCATAATTGACGATTATTTCAGACGAATTTAGAAGCAGTATAGGTGTAGATAACTCACCGTCTCTTGAGAATCCCCAACAATCGATAGAAACGACACAGAATAGAGACTCTCCCAATGAGACAGTGTGCCCTCTCAATGACATGGTTAACACATTAGTGGATCCTTCATCTGGATTATTGGATATATTAGGAGGAGCTCCCATAGATGAAAAAAGGTTCGGGCCCGCATTAAATCAAGTCTGGCCATTAGGTGGGAGCATACGTGACAAATGGTCTATCTAAAGAAGTTGAAACATTTTATTCAAACCATTTTAAATTAGTAATAGTAATTTATGAGCATACTTTTTAATTCCAATGAATGTAAATTATATAAAAGTCTTACGTTTTGAAATACCATCTATTCTGGGTCTAATCAAGAATATTTATGAGTTCAATGTACTTCCATTTGTCTTGTGCACAGCTCCATACGTTTTTACGAAGTTTCTCAAGCCTATGATGGCATTATTAAAAAGTTTAGCCAATTTATTTAGATGACGTTTGCTGTATTGGCAAAACTTATAAGGAATGTCTAGAGAATGTTCAAATGACTAAATTAATTTTAGAGATTTGTTATTAATAATGAAAAAAGTTCATTGACCCCAAGAACCAGTTGTAAATATCTTGGCTTTATCATCAACACAGAGTCATTGCATATAAGCTTAACTTATGATAAAAAGACATATATTGTAAGTGAGATCAATTATTTTAAGACGCTTAAACAGTGCGAAATGAGATAACTCGCTCTCCTTGGAGGTCTACTTGTGTCGGTTTGTCCAACTATTCAATATGGCTGGTTATATACAAAAGAGTTAGAGAAGGGTAAATACCTATCATTATTAGAGTCGAGTAATACTTTTGAAAGTTATATGACTATACCTTCACATATACACCAAGATTTATTTTGGTGGTTGAATGCTATTAAAAACAACATCAATCCTATTCGTGTCGAGAATTATCTGATTGAAATATTTTCTGATAACGGCAAAAGGGCAGTGGGATGCTACGGAAAAAGATCTGCGTATTCTTTTGCTAGATGCGCAATTGAAACATGTTTTTAATTTTCCTAATGGAATGGCGCAATAATGAGTGACGAATTTGTTTTGTTTTGTTTTCTTTTTAATATCTATATGAAGTAGATAGTATATAAGAACATTGTTATTTAAAAAATGGTCACCATAGTCTGCATGTCTTCATTATTATTATTAAGTCATGTAACACATGTGTGTTAAAATGTTAATAACTTTTGACGGGCCGGTTGGCGTGCTTTGTAAGATACTTGCTTTTCACGCCGCAGGTCGTGGGTTCGATTCCCACCCAGGACAGACATTTGTGTGTATGAACAAGTCTGTTCGTCCTGAGTCTGGGTGTAATTATCTATTTAAGTATGTATTTACAAAAGAAAAGTGGTACATGTAGTATATCAGTTATCTGGTTGCCATAGCAACAAGCTCTGCTTAGTTCGGGATCAGATGGCCGCGTGTGAATGTGTCCTCGGATATTATATTATTATTAGTTATTTTAGCTCAGTGTACTTGTTGGCAAAGGCCTCCACTAACTATAGCTGCGTCTTCTATAATTCACTTATAATGTATAGATAGTTGTTACATTTTTGTCGAAGGATTTATAATCCATGCGCATAGATGGTGCTTTAAATAAATGTTTATAGTAGATGTCCTCGGCTTCGTGGAGTCAAATTTAACATACGAGTTAATAATCACTTCGCAGAATAAAAGTTTATAAATATATTTTTTACCTTAATTGTTTTACCGTCTAAAATAAAACATAAAATCTCAAAACATCTGTATCAAAATTATGATTTGATTCATACATACAATTTAATTTTGTTTATCTGTACATTTCACGCGGTATTGTTGCTATTCAATTTTTAAGTAAAAAAATGGTAAAGTAATAACACACATGTTAAACGAAACTAACAAATTGTAAATCAATTAATTTGCCTAATAAATACATATTAAAAAAGATAGAGTGTTTTAATAAATATAACGACATAAAATACATAATAACAATAATATTAGGGACATAAGAGTGTTCGTCTATTGTCGTCTATTGCATGTACACCGATGAGACTAACCAAAAACTATGGTCGGTAAAACAGTTGACAATTGATTTGAATTACATTGCCTGCCATCTCGTGCCACAATATTAACGACCTACGTATTAAAATTAAAACCTCATCAAGAGAACTTTAGTCTCTCGACTACCTCTACCAATAAATGTACATGTAACCCGTAAACCTGAACCTTAATTTTAGTAAGAATTCTTTAAATTCACAATCAATAAAAACTAGGACGTGTATGATCTATTTGACCACATAGCTAGAGTCCGAGTAGCTCAATGGCAGAGCGTTGGACTTTTAATCCAAGGGTTCGACCCCCTGCTCGGGCATTTGGTTTTTTTTATTGTGAACCCTAAGTTATATTTATATGTAAAAAAATTGTAAAGTTGTATAACACATATTAATTGCTTTACAATTCCGTATTCATTGCCGGAATTATCCTGGTCTTACTTAAATTAAAACGGAGCTGTTAGATTCTGGATATATGAGGACAATTTTGATTGTTTACATATAACAAAAGGTTACTTGGACCAGTATACCAATAGTGACAATATGTGTATACTACACACCATACACCACGTGATCACATGGTGTCCTATGAGTGTTCTATAATGATACCTGCATTTACCTGCGTTTGGTAAGCCTACCAAGGACATGTTTAAAAATGTCATCATTGTAGCGTTACCCGGGCCGGTTAGTGTGGAGAGATACTAGTGAAAAGCTTGGAGGCAAGATGGCACTGCGGGGACTGAGGTACCACTATAACTTTGCACTATCCCCTTCCTCCGGTACTAAGCGGGTACTGCGGTAGCGACGGTGGTTGGGCAGCCTAAAACCACAGTCGCCGCAGGGACTAGGACACGTGGATCGATGTTTGCGTCAGCGTTTCTGTAGTTCTGTCACCATGCTCAAGAGGAACATCGTGAGGTTATAGTCGGTGCGAGTCCCACATAATCCGCTCTTGCCGGCATTCTCTCACGTTTAAAAAAAGGAAGGCCTACTGGAGGTAATATATAATAACCAACCGCACCCAGGAAACTGGGAAAGCAAGTGCAGAAAAAGTGCAGCCGGATGGGAAACACAGAAATGTGTTATGTACATAACAAAATATATAACTTTATTAAGTCAATTTTGTTAAGTTTTAATAAAAACAATAAAAACCTTGGAATAATTTCATCTTGTTTTATTACAAATATTCTATCAATCTGCATTCAATAAATTAATTGCTTAATTTACCTTTATTCAACCAATTTTTCAATATTTTGTAGACAACATAAAACTAGACATAATAGTAACATTAAATCTTATATTAACAAATTATTATGACTTCATAGTCCATTGTAATTGTAAATAACACAAGTTCCACGATGCACATTGTAAATTATAAAGTCATCAACGCTGGATGATGACCTACTCTTCAGTCATTATCAGATGATAGATGTATGGTTGGGGTAAAAAATATTTAGTCAACATTTTCTTGCTGTAGGGACCAGTGTCCCTACTAATCAGTATAAGTATTAAATAGAACGAAGCCACAACTACTGGCTGTATGGATCATTACAGAGTTTATTCTAATGATTTACTCCCACTAGCTAAACAACGATTGCTCTCTTCTTGGAATTCTTGTTGGAAAAAGACTAGTTCTTCTAGAGGTAAACACTATGCTGATATTCAAGGCCTTATTCCTCGCTGACCATGGTTATGCAACTTCAAATATATTTATAAACGCGTCACAAGTACGATCTGTAGATTAAGACTAGGCCATACGTGTACCCCTGTCCATCTGGCTAAACTTCATATCAGGGACAATTCTATTTGCGAATGCGGTCTTGATGAAGGCTCTCCAAATCACATCTTTTTCAGTTGCCCTCAGCTATCTTCTTCCCTCTATGATCTCCTTCTTCCTGATATTCCTCGCCCTATTGATCTCAAATCCCTTCTTTCCCTTGTCAACTCTCCTTTCGTTTATATTCTTAGTTCATTCATAAACCATAATAATATTAAGCTGTAGTTTGTCTGTCTTTTAACCAACTAACCCCTGTGTATATATTGTGTGCGTCTTATTTGTTTTAGGTAAATCAACAGCGATCCTGTCATCAAACATTCTTAGCTACTCACTTAAATCTTAGTTACAATCTGTGACCTTGTTCATTCACGAAGCCCGCCTTATAAAGCAGACTATTATATACACTTGACATTGGCGAAATCTATAAGGAATCGCCATTAACCCAAGAGATTGATTGATTAAAAAGAACATATTTAATTCAAACTTAATTTTTACTAATAGTGGTTACTATTTCGAACCTTGTTACCATATATAATAAGTATATTTTCATTTGCAGTTGTCTGCTTGGTGCTTAAGTTTCATAAAGCACAACTACGTTGTTGTTGTTATATATGTATATAACATCTTTTATGCTTGTCAGTTTTTATAAATTTGTTATCCTGATTTTGTCCAGTAGCTTCTTACCCGTTATACTTCTTACCATAAAATTTTGGCATGGCCTGTTCTTTAGTAAGGGCCCAAGTTTGACATCTATTTCTGTGTTATACGGTATTGAACAATTTACCTTTAGTAGTCACATTCATTTATTTACTTTTCATGAACTGTCTGAGACTCAATTTTATCCCCATTATCGTAATGTAATAAGTTTCATTTAAATATTAATAAACAAGTACACAAATTACAACAATGGTTAGACTAGTCTACCCAGAATAGAGTCCTCATTTTGTTTCGTGATACTTTTGTATTCTGTGGTCCTTCGCCTTCTAAAGTTCATGACACAGAAACTACTCTTACTCTAGTTTCTCATTCAAGTCCAGGGAAAATTTAAGGCTTTCAAGAAGTGTCGTCCATTACCAAGCATTCCCTTATCCCATTCCCAACCCAGGGCGAAATGTAATTTTTAACGAAACAATTAAATTTTTGTGTTTTAGTTTTAATGTAGTTCTTGTATGTAAGGCATAAATATTTCAAATACTCGGCTACATTAGCGCCACTCCACAACCGGCGCGTGTTTTGCGTTAGGTTGTTGTATTAAAATTACGTAATATGTTAAGAGTTCTACCCAGGTCTATCTAGATAGTAATATTATTATAGTAATGAGAATAATTGTACTGAAGTTGTTGTTATGGCTGACAAGAGTGTGGTTTGGTGTGGTTACGCTTCTCCGAGTCCGACTTCGAGACTCTTGCAGTCACAACGCCCTCTATGCCGCTTACGGTATGGCCATGAATAGCATAGCATGATGTACCAAGTTATTAGATGACGAACCGTACGGTGTATCATAAAAATGATACAGTGTATGCAATCATAATTTGAATACTGGTTTCTAGATACTTCGTTAAAGTGATATTTATTGACATTTATATTCCCTTCCTAGGCAATCAATTATTTTTTCATGCTATTTTATATTATTCATTTTTTGTGTGTCATGTATTATCTACTGCAATCCAAAAGCTTTAGCTTAAGGAGGATATATTTTAATTCAAAACAATGATTTCTTACCAGCTTGTTCAAGCTGAACTAGCAACTTCTATCTAACTCACATTGTCGCATTCTTCTAACTAATCCTTTTTATTTTAAACGAATAAAATTTTAACTTTTGATATAATCTGAATTCTTTTACGATCCATTTAAAAAAGATATAACTTTAGTTATTACGCCTACGATTAAATGAGCGGCAAAGTTTCATTTTTGATTATATTGCCGTAACAATTCGGTTGATTAGGCGTCTATTCATGTTGATTTAAATAAATTGTAATTTCATAACAAAACCACAATTAGCTGTTTTAAAATTTGAAACCTCTATATTATTAGTTAAATATTTTAGTATTAATTAAAATAGTTAAAGATAGTAGTAAAAGTAGATACTGTGTGCATTGGTCGTGTACAATTCGGCATTTTTATTACGTAGGTAAAAATAATAAATAATCTTTCCTGAACACAATATGGCAACCATGACCAATGACTATTATATATTTATTAATATTTCTATGACATATATAATAATAAATCGGCCTTTTCTAGTATGTTCCCCACTGCAGGGACACAGGCCTCCTCTCCGAGAGAGAGAATGAGCCGTAATCCACCACGCTGGCCCAGTGCGGGTTGGTGGATGTCACATGTCTTCGAATTGGATGGTTCTAAGAACATGCCGGTTTCCTCACGATGTTTTCCTTCATCGTTGTTGGAGCAGTGGTGATGAAATAAATTACACAAAGTAAATTGCCTGCCTGGATTCGAACCCGCGACCTACAGTACGTAAGTCGGGTCCTAAACCGCTGAACCACCACTGCTCAGCATTCTATGACATACAACACTGAAATTTTACTGAGCTTTTCGAAGGTATTGTAATTAATATAGTCTAGATATTTTTTCTGGTAATTTTCGTCATAATATGATACGTTTTCTTCTGATTTTGAACTTTTTATCCGCAATGTTGAGTGAATGACAATAGTGAGCTTTTAACAGCCTTTTCATACTCCCCTTCGACCACGTTCTTTTCTCAAGAACACGGTTATTAAAAAGGTCACCCGGTACCTAATTCTAGACCCGCGGACTAAACAGGAAAGTGCTCTGACGGCAAGGTCGCACAGGATCCACGTCCAAGCCGGTTCGCTTCACTCACACGACAGCTGCCGACTTGTTACGATGAATAAAAGTCTAATACACTAACAAAACAAGTGGTGACGGACTTAAAGCTACGCTGCGATGCTGACAGTGTATTGGTATTAAGTTCACAAGCTATAGATGCGACTTAACGAACGTTTAGGTCTTGTTTAGTAACAGGCGTCATGTTATTACATACAAATGGTTTTGTCTTTTGATGAAATTCATCGGACAATCAATCCACTAGGTAGTTGATTTTTCCATTAATCGAAGCCCGGTGATAGTCAGTATGAATAATAGATAAACTGACGACAAATGTTAATTATATGTAATATTTCGTTGACAATAACTAGGTCATCGATTTACGAGAAATCTTCTACAAACATGTTTGGTGTTTATTTATCGTGGATTTACACTGCCGAAATCATTGACGTAATACATATTGTAATCTCTGTTTTTTTTAGAGAGAAAGCTTGTATCGTAAGACGATTTAACGCCAGTGAATACAAGAAGTTCGCGTAGAGTATGTTAATGTTGAGGGTTCATTTTTGTTCTAATAGATGGCGCTAGTTGTTCAATCACTGTACTGTAATCCCTACAAGTTAGCATATTAAATTGTTAATATTTATTATTTTAAAGTCTTAGCCCTAATATTATATTTTATACTACGTATATAGCTTCTAGTGTCCACTCTCAAATCACTTAGGTCCACGTTTATGTAGGAACAAGATTCATCTAGATGTAATGAACATGTTCAAATTGGCCTCACCAACACGTTTAACTATGTAAATTCATTGAATAAGAAAGTATAGAAGTATAATCTACACGTGTACAAAGTTTTACCGTTTGGAGAGGTTGGTATAGTGTAACGCATTTGGTCATCGTGTTAGAAAGATTGCGACTAACTCGATATTGTATATTTGTTATAATATATTTTTAATATATCGATATTATAGTTTATAAAACAGGTTTCATGTAGTTTAGTAATGAATATTCTCTCGTAATAACATATGATACGGAATAGAGACCAGCTTACACGTACATTTAATTTCAAAGAAATAAATAATGCCGTTACTTTTTCTTTTGTCAAGAAAGACTTACATTAAATTCGCAGGACAAATTTAAATAATAATTGAAAATTTACTAACAAAAGCATCTCGATCCCTATCCATTCTTTTTGTAACATCTGGTCAATGGATTTTGACTACTGTATGGAGCTGGTCAGGTCGGGCAGCTGAAGACGGACGACCTAACCCTTCTCGTTTGGTTAAAAGAGGCGGCGGGGCCCGAGGGGGGGGACACACAATAGAACACTGGACCAGTGTTGCTGATTATTTTGAATGAGTTAGCAACAAAATAACGTATTTGGGGCTATATCTCTTTTCGATACCATGAAAAATCGTTACAAATTTCTCATTTATTGTTTAGCGTGGTGTTTGGCGTGTATCCTAATCTTGTATAAAAAATGAATGCCGTCATTACCACCAACTCAGCGAGCCGCGGGGAATTCCCTGGAATCCTTAAGTAATCTTCGGGAGTTACAGCGACAGTAATAGTGGTAGAGTCCGCAAAAACAACATCTATTGCGCGAAAGGGCCGGCTCGACCGGTGAAATACCACAACCTCATTGAAAACAGGCGTGAAGTAAAAGTATTCTACGTTCTTCATCTGAATAGTGAGGTGCCGGAGGCCTAATTTCAGTCCCTTTCCCAACCATTCCTCATAAGAATAGGATGGGTACGGGAAGAGGATTGGACGGGGTAGGGATTGGCGGGGGAAAGGAATTATCCTTCTTCTTGTCTATGCCCTCCTCTGTCCATTAGTGATAGGCAACGCATCTGCAACACATTTGCTTGTTGCAGATGTCTATGGGTAGCCCTTACTTATCATCAGGTGATCCGCTTGCTCGTTTGCCATCTTCTTACATAAATATGTCGTTTTTTTCATTCGTTGAAAAAATAGTAATACACCGGCAAATTACGATAACTCAGTGCGAATGAAGAAGAACACTAGCACAAGTTAGTAAATTAAATCTAGTAAATTAAATTATTTTTATGTTTGCCAAATGTTTTACACCGTCTAAAACTTTTCGTTTTTCTTACATCTTAATATATTTTAGGACATGTTAATATTACTAGAATTTATTTTAATATTCATTGAATATATTTTTTAATTTAGCTCTTTTTAACTAAAATAATCAGCTCTTTTTTTAGTTCTTCTTTCGTATCGTTCTAGCTCACTTTCCAAATAAAATGTTGGCAACACTGTACTCGACGCCCAACCAACGCCCTTCCTTTAGTCAGCACTGAGCTTTTGCCGTAGTGAGGCGTCGATTTCGCGTGCGTATTCGACTCCCACCAACGATGAGCGGGCTCAAAATTTATAGTTTATTCGGACGATTAGTACAACTGACTCATTCCGACTGAAATGTACGAAATAAACGTAGGCGTCGCATCCGCCAGCATTTCGCTTTTTCTAATTTCATTTAAAATACATATTTAGTAGTTGATCAAATAACAAACTAAATTCAACAGATATGCTACTAATTATATCAATAACGTTGCGGACCACGGTTGCATCACAGATCTACAAATATTGGGTATTTTTTTTTCATTTTATTAAATTATTGTCCATGAAACAAGCATGGTCCAGCGATGTAGTTCTGTGCGCTTTTACATTTCCTTCGCTTCATCCCATGATTAATGACGACTGCTGGAGAAAAAAGAAGTGTGTCACAGACACACTTCTTGTGATTTGACAGTAAGCATCGCTTTTATTTATACGATATTTTGTTTTGATTTTGAGAAAATTAATTTAAGCTCTTGGGGGCCCTCATCCGCGGTGCTAAATTCCCTAGGGTAGATACGCCCTGTATAATCAAATCCAGCAGATACCGTCTTTATTCTTAGGACCTAGAACTAAACGTAATTCTAATAGAGTTTTACGAGGGTAAGATTAGAAAATATAAGTAAGTTAATAAGCAATAAAAATACCAAAGATATATTTGTAGAATTTTGTATATATGTAGCACATAAGTTAATTAACAGGAATAAAAATTAAAGTGCCCAAAACCTAGGAAAAAAATGTTAAGTGTATAATAATATAAATTGTACTTCTAAATGAAAATGATTTAATGAAGAGTAAAAAACGGATCTGGCCAGACACTATGCCAGGGGAACGAGAGAGCGGCATGGCGCCGCCCAAAAAAAAAAAGAGGTTTACGGTATCGAAGTTATACGCCTGCAGGCTAAATTAATTGTCACTCATAAATTTGGTAGTCATTTGGCAGAGCATAAATCAACTGAATAAAAATTATCTTTGTGAGACCTTTTTACCAGGGTAGCGTAGTGTTTTAAATTTTTTATTTCATTATTAAAAAAGTTGTATTTCATACAAATGTGTATTGTATATTAAATTGGATTGTATTTAACCGTGGGTTTCGAATTGCGTATTAGCCTGTCGCGACACACGTTTCTCTCTCTTTCCCTCTGATAAAAGTGAGATGTCAATATGTTTTGTGTGAATGTTTTAGACAGTTTGAACTCTCGGTAACTGTAGCATAGAGATTGATTTTGTACAGCGGACCCTTCAATGTTACGGTTGAATCTTTTTCACCCCATCGGATCAATACGACACGTCTGGGGGGAACATGATTTGATGCATCTACTTAACGTATCATTTTTGAAATCATAAATCATTTAGAAATGTAAATAAAATATTTGTCAATACTATGATCATTGTAATTTTTTTTTGTCATTTTTAAATTAGTCACGAAAGTGAATAGAATATTTATTACATACATTTGAGGAGATGAGAGTTTCAATGATTATTCAAGTTATATTGTTTTTTTTTATATGATAAGGTGTCAAACGAGCAAACGGATCACCTGATGTTAAGTGAGCGCTGCCCATAGACATCCGCAACAGGCAAATGTATTGCAGATGCGTTGCCTACCTTTAATGGACAAAGGAGGACACAGACAGGAAAAAGGACATTTCCCTTTCCCTGCTAACCCCCTCCTCGTCCAATCCTGTTCACTTTCCCGTCCTATCCTTATGAGGAAAAGGTGGGAAGGGGAAGAGGACTGAAATTAGGCCTCCGGCACCTCACTCATCAGACGAAACGCAGAGTACTTCTACTTCACGCCTGTTTTCTGTGAGGTCGTGGTATTTCACCGGTCGAGCCGGCCAATTCGGCAACAGATGTTGTTGTTGCGGGCTCTACCACTGTTGAAAAATAAATACATCTAGTATCATAGACACACGGATCAGCGCATAGAGTAGGAACCTAGCTGTTGGTCGTGGGTTCAATTCCCATTTTCTTGCAAAAAATTAGTTTGTTTTTATTTATTAATATGTTTACGTTATCAGTAGTTTTTACTAAGAATATTTTTCTCCTGTGTTAGTTTCTAAGTTAATTGAAAAAAAAGTTAGTTTCCCAACGTTTAAAATGTGTTACTATTATCATTTTAATTGTGTGTTGCCATATATCATGTCGTAGATACTTAATACCGTATGAAAGTAGAGTACTAAGTAGACATCCGCATATAAAATTATTAATTGATATGACAAAGGATATATATGTATACGAGTAGAAAATACATTTTCCCGAGTTCGAGAGAAATATGCACGATTTGTGCGTCAGTGCTTACTGGTGCAAGCAAATGTCGAATTCAAGGTCACGAACCTTTTTTTGCACATTGCGTATATTATGTAATATACATTTGTGCATCCAATAGAATGGTTTAGGAACGGTACATTTTGATATGAAATTGTTTTCAAAAAAAAATTTTCTATTGGGCAATTTACTTTATTATATTTTGTTGAAAATGTCTATTGAGTTTAAATTAAACGTTTTATCATAAAACTTTTGTTCGTTCGTTGATAAATATACTTAGTATTTCAGTTAATTTACTCATTTATGAACTTGGCTTGAAATAAAACTACCAAAGTTAAATATTAACATAATTTACGTTCGAATTGGTAATAATTTTGTTTTCTCTTTGTTTCAGGAAACCGAGACAAACAATTCTTGCAATGATGACTGGAATTTGTATGTCAAATAGGAAAACAGCAAAGACCATGCCCAAGTGAGTGTTATTGTCGAATCACTCCATTTGAGAATCTTTCAGAACGGGAATTCTAATGTATACTGTCAATGTCAATTTCATTGGCTCCAGCATCTGAGCCTGATTAACCTTAAACAACGATCTAACAAGCATGGGAGCCGATAACTTTGGACGATTAATAAATCTTACGGACTTGCATCTCTATCAGAATAACAGAACAAATGTCTAGTGAAACGTTTAGAAATCTAACATCTTTAAAAACCTTCACTTTATCAAATACCTAAATTGGCCCCACGCTTCTTTCGTATGTTAGCTTAATTTACATTACACCTGATTGACATTACCACTACATGATTTAAATTTTAGTGTTTAAACAGGATTTAAAAGTGTAGCAAGTAAGAAGTATAGTATAACCGCAAGCGCAGTGCAACGCTTTAGGGGTTAGGGAGGAGGGTGGAGGGACAACATATATTAAATATATAGCCTTGAGCGTTGATTGACGACAGATTAACAGTCGTCGTGAGTTGATCGCCACGCACATACGTAAGGCGTGGTACAGCGCTTGTGGTGATACTATAATTAATGTAATAATTATTTTTAACAACTCATTGCCCATTCAGTCTGAAAGACCACACTATTATATGTGTACGTAATGTATATGTAAATATTTGTACATGTTATATCAGATATTATTACATTTAAAATAATTAAAAAAATAAGGTTTTAATTTAATCTTACATAACTATATTAAACTTATTTTTGTTAAGTGTGGGATGTGGCACGGGGTGTTGGATTAGGCAGGGTAGAGGTGGGGGTGTGTGGAGTGGGTGAGGGGGAGTGGAGAGGGATGGGGGCGGTGGAGTGAGCGAGGGGAAATGAGGGAGTGGGTTGTCATTTTTTTCACTTCTAACGTCTGAGATATGTGACGGAGTCAACCTTCTTGGATTGATAAGAAGTCGAATACAATAGTATAAAATATGTAATGCTGGCAGGCGAATTTATTCTTTTAGAAATGTACATTTTTTGGTGGATGGGGTTGTCAAAGATAGACGGTTTTGTAATGTTGATATTTTGGTATAAGATTATGTAAAATATAATTCTTTCAAGTTTGAACAGTTTTAATTACAAGAAAAGCTTAACAATTGCCTATGTGTTTACCATCTGTTTAAAACATATTTATCTGCATAAATGAACTAATTACTTTTGCCATAAACTACATGGAGTCACGGATAAAGGAAAGGGGTTAAAAATTTAAAATATCGGTACGTTCTCTAAGTTGATATTTACTTAAGATTTATTTTTTTTTGTTTCAATTGGAAACTTTTATGAATTAGCTATGCCCCGCGGTTTCACCCGCCCTGCAATTTTACTTAAGCGAAATGATATTACCTACTTAATACTACCGTAACCACATCATCTCCCTGCCCTATTTCCGTGTATGGGGATCGACACATTATGGCCGTAGTACAGTTTTTAATCATATATAATTGTTTAAGCTCGCCTGCCTAACGCCAACGAGAAATAAGCTACTAACTTAACCTAACAAAACATATTACAAAATAATACATACATTATTTATAAAATCGTCTACATACGTGTAAATACTGCGTTTACTAAACAAAAATTCTAATAATCATTGTTCTAGGTTTTATTGCGTTCATAAAAGCCTCCAATAATAGTTTTTCTTAAATACCCTCGATGTTAAGACAGCGATCAGTTACATTTTTATTACCTACATGTATAGATTTTCTTTCAAAACTATATAACTATATTGAGAAAATTATAATTGATATATAAGCGCCATCCAGTTTCCAACTTTGATAATTTCAAAGTAACGGAGTTTTTTCCGCTAGGGTTTTAGACGTAATAATGAAAAATATCAATTTTGATTTTAATGTGTTATTTGATATTAAAAGTAATACTAAATTTAGTTACTTTTATTATCTTTTGGTTTTCTAATAGTATATTGCCGCATTTCGTTTCTTAACTTGTACACAGCTACACCACGTCATCTAAAGAATGAACTAATTTCCTTTACTATCGGATAGGATCCAGTGATAAACTTTCAATAAATACAAAGATAAATTTTAATGATCGTAATGTAACTAATAACATATATAACTCAAAGTTCAACATATTCAACTGAACTCATTTTTATCGAATAAATACTTGAAATGGTTCTTTAAATTGATATATATTCTTTATTTATTAACCGATTGAGATAAAACAAACACTAAACTTCAAGTGAAGCTTACCACAATACAGTAGTGAAAACCGCACCCAAATTTGTTAATCCGTTTCTGAGATTAGCGGTAAAAAATATACAGACAAACAGACAAGCATTCTAATCATTGTTTTTGGTTTTATTGCATTTATGAAGGTCCACAATAGTTTTTTTTTTCAAATATCATCCATGTACAGACAGTCATCTGTTACATTTTTATTATATGTATAAATTTATGAAAATTATAATTGTTAAGCGTTATCATTTTTTCCATTATATTTATGTAATGATAATTAAATAAAAAATACAAAATAACAAAAACTGCTGTTAGTAATTAATTAATCCATAATAAACAATTAATTAGGAAGTAATATTCTTATTAAAAAAAAATATGCGCTCACGCCCGAAACCCAGAGGGGTAGGCAGACATCATGGATTTCCATTTGGTGCGATCCTGGCACACCTCTCTCTCTTCTTCTACATTCATACATCTACGCATGCATGCTCGTCGGTTATGGGTGCTCCTTATATCGCCCTTTTTTAGTAAGTCATAATATATCTGATATAAGTTCTCCTAGGGCGTCCCCTACCAACACTGCCACTCACTTTTGCAACATAAATTTGTTTTGTTATTCTCTCTTCATTCATCCTTTCAACATGCCCGAACCACCGAAGCATACCTTTCTCAATTCTAGTCACACTTTTCCCTTATAACGCCATTTTTAACCCTATCATTCAAAGTCACGCCTAACATACCTACTTCTTAAAGATCGCATCTCAACGGCATTAACTCAATTAGCATGCTTTTCCTGCCAAATCCAGCTCTCGCTTCCATACTTTAAAGTGGGAACTAGTACAGTGTAGATAACATCAACTTGACCTCCATCTTCCGTAGTATTCCGTAGGTGATCAATAAAGCACGAAAGATTTGTAACCGTGGAACTTCCCCTTAAAAACCGTGCCGCTCATCAGGTAAAGCTTGGCAGAGCACTGGATATATGGCAACATATACCAACTTTTAAAAGACTAGCTATCGTATTTAATAAAAAGATTTCTCTGTGATTTTGTATTTATGTTTTTGACCCTTTTTTATGTATTGGAACTATGTGAGCCTTTTTCCAGGTGTTAGGAAAAACACTCTCTTTTAGGGACCGATTAAAGATGTAAGTGATAGGTTTCGCTAATGATTTCGCTCAACGTTTCCAAAAAACAGGTGGGATACCATGGCTGCCTGAACCTTTATCTATATCAAGCATTCCGAAATAGTTTTCTACCGCGGAAACTGATATGACGAAACTACCGATGTAATCGAGACCTAAGTCCGTGCTCTCATAATAAGGAGAATTAGTATTAGAATTAGCACTACCGAATACGCTTAGAAAGTATTGACTAGGATAGGTGATAAAATCTGTGAGGCATTTAGCCTCACAGATTTTATCACCTTCCACGTAAGTGACGCCATCGTGAGTATTTTTGTAGGATAGCTTGAGCCGCCTCGTAAGTTCTTTATGTAACTCCAAAATGTTTTGGGTTTGTCTTTAATAATTTGTTCGGCACGGGTAGTTTAATCTTCATAACACTTTTTTGTACACGATGTTGCCTTTTACGTAGGAAGGAAAATTCGTCGTAATCCCTTAAATTGCCAACGAGAATGAGCCTTGGTCTTTTCTCTTATTATTTTAATGAGAACCCTGCTGTACCAAATTGGATGGGTTATTTTGTTTTGCGACAAGAGGGGAAGTTCGACTTAATAACATCGTTAACTTGTTCATAGAAAAACTCAACAGCCCCGTCGATAGTGGTCGAGTTCATACTAGAAGCCCATTCGATAGCTGAGTATGTCCTGTTGAGCTTCTCGTAGTCTGCTTTGTAGAAGTTATGACGTAGGATATTGTTTTCCACGAGTGGTACTAATTTTAGATCTAGTACTTCTAAATGAAATACAGCATGAGCAGGATCTTCTTTTACTAAAGGAGTTGAGCATTTTTTAATAACTACAGGTAATTTTGAGAAAACTAAGTCAAGAATGTTACCAGCGTAATTCTTAATACTATTGTATTGTCTTAAGCCTATACGGGCAAAATCCTCCGTCATATGTCTCGCGGCGTTCTGAACATCAACATTGCCTTGTCTTATAAGCGCCGGCCCATGGACGTCCCAAATAATACAGGGAAGATTGAAGTCACATTACTAAATAGTAGTGCTCGGGATTATTGTTAAAGTCCACGAGCAGGTCGTCCGTAACCTTTTGTACGTCTACAGATAATTGGTACGGATCATCGATGTCTGCCGAAATGTTACGAGTAGGCACTACCACCGTTAGCATTTCGGTAGGTGAAGAGACACGATTTACTATAATCGCGCCTAGCTCACGTCTAGTCATTATCATAACGCCAGCCCCGGTCGATTTACCACTGTAAGACAAACCGCGATCATTTCGAAATATTTCGTACCTGTCATCGCATAACTCCCTGTCAAATATACCGGCGTGTAACCATGTCTCGGTTATAATTATTACATCGTAATCGTAGGATAATACGTTTTGACTAAATTGTAAACACTTCGTCCTAAATCCCCTAGCGTTCTGGTAAAATATACTTAGACTGATGTCATCCATTATTAAATTTAAAATAAACTTTACACGCAAATTCTACATTTAGTTGTTTCCGTGTCGACGAAGTGTTGGTATATAAGAATATTAATGAGTTGTATAGTAACTCGAAAATTACAGAGGTGTATTCAAAAAAGTGGGCAGAAGCTTATATTTGACGTCGCATAGTGTCCAAGCTTCTCACATATTCGGTTCTGATAAACGACCACTAACACTTTATGAAAAAACGTGGGTAGAAGTTTTTACTGCTAACTTTAAGTTTAAAATATGGAATAATGTAAAACATAAAAAAATGCAGAGTTTTTTTTGATAAGATCATGTGAGAGTTTTTACTTAACAATTCGACATTAATAGACTGTATTACAAGTAACGTTCGATAACAGATAAGTATAATATGTGCATGTAGAAATATTTTACATGTATGAACATTATATAGTACGCGTGTACTAGTTGTGTGCGATATAGTAATATAATAGATAGTAATATTAGCATATACGGAGTATATATTAAATAATTGTTTATTACCAAAGACAAGTAAAATATTAAATTTTGAAATGAAGTGTGTAAATTAAGGAGCTTGTTACAATTTATATTTTTTAAATGACTGTAAAGGTGGGTAGCATGTTGCGGCTTTTGTTTACGGTACGAATAACAAATAATTACGTCTGGAAGCGCAGAGTACTTTGCCCGAGAGCAATTTGAAAATGAGCAATATAAATACTTATCTTTACGTTGTATGACTTTCACAGAAGGGAAATGTTGTGTTATTTTGTTTACACTGAATGAAATATACAAAGAAACAAAGTGCACAAGATCTGCTATAAGACTGATAAAAGGAGATAACGACCTTATACTATTTTCTTCAGGTATTCTTCTTCGATTATTTGCAATGCTGATGCTGTGTCGGTTTTTCTAATATATACTCTTCCATTCCTTGACCATACGAATTGATACATCTTTAATTTTGCTAATTCCTTGCATTTACGGAATAAAAGTTTATTATATGCTGACAAATGTTCATTTATGAAGATAGGTTTCGCATCGCCCTGCAAGCATAAGTCTTTTGTCTTGTGAAAGAATCCTTCATCAGCTCAGAAGCAAACCTTGCGATTATCACTATTGGTCTACCTTAGATTGTAGTTCTGGGTGTGATTCTATTTATATGAGTGATGTCACATGGCGTCATATGAACTCCTGCATGCAGAGCAACTTTCATTAATATTTCGTGAAGCTTTTCGTTTATATTTTCAGGAATACCGATAATCTCTAAATTCATAAGACGTTCCCTTTGGTCAATCGCGTTAAGGTCAACTTTAAGCTTGCGGTTGTCTTTCTGTAGGCTCTGTAATTCCAACTCCAACTTACTTATTTTTTTAACTTCTTCTGAAAATGCGCTTGTTTTATTAATAAGGTCATCATATTGACTGCTGTTGAATTGTATTGACTTTTGTAATGTTAACACATCTTTTTCAAATTGGTTTTGTCTTGTATTTAATTTGTAAACCGTACTTTTGACTTCCACAAGCAACACAAATGACATTATTTAATCGCACTTCTGACAGCTAGGTAGATACCGGCCGTAAGTTTTCAGATTTCACAATTGTAAAGATTACTTTAATTCTTTTCATTTGTCTTAATACAAAAAAATATCAACAAATAAATAAATATGTGCTCACGCTCGTAACCCAGAGGAGTAAACAAAACTCAAAGATTTCCATCTGGCGCAATCTTGCAACAACTCTCTCGCTTCTTCTACGTTCTCATCATCTATCATCATCACTCTACATGCGTATTTATTATGAGTTCCCCTTATTTCACCCTTTTCCAACATAATTTTTGCCAGAAAATGTTGTTTTGTGCCCGAAAGTATTTTGTTGGAAATAGATTTCCAGACGGTTCTTGAAATTTTTATATAAATTAGCTATTTTGGATTTTGAAAGATTACACTTGCACAACCTATAAATAAATATAATAAAGTTAGTATAATGGTATAATTAGTTAGGATATAATTCTATAATTAATCAGGAATAAGGTCCTCTATAAATATTAAAATAACATGGTGTATGTATGGCACAGGGTCATTATTTTTAATTACTTAATAATTAAAATAAACATTTCAGTATAGTCTTATAAGCTTATGTATTATTGCTAAGTCTTACTGAATATTGCTAGTACTATTAATAAAACTAAAAAATAATGTTAATAGTATGATAAAAAACATGCGTACAGTTTTTTGTTATTAATGATGCCCGGCTTCACTTCTTTCAAGTCGACAGTTATGTCAAGTCGATTTCATTGTCTAAAAGAAAAAAACGGATGATCATGCTTCTAGCAACACAAATGACATTATTTAATCGCACTTCTGACATCTAGGTAGATTCCCACCGGAAGTTTTCAGATTTCACAATTGTAAAGCTTACTTTAATTCTTTTCATTCGTCTCAATATAAAAAAAAATATCAACAAATAAAAAAATATGCGCTCACGCCCGTAACCCAGAGGAGTAAACAGAACTCAAATATATCCATCTGGCGCAATCTTGAAACAACTCTCTCGCTACTTCTACCTTCCCATCATCTTTCGTCATCACTCTACTTGCTTATTGATTATGGGTTTCCCTTATTCCACCCTTTTCCAACATAATTTTTGCCATAAAATTTTGTTTTGTGCCCGAAAGTATTTTGTTGGAAATAGATTTCCAGACGGTTCTTCAAATTTTTATATAAATTAGCTATTTTGGATTTTGAAAGATTACACTTGCACAACCTATAAATAAATATAATAAATTTAGTTTAATGGTATACTTAATTAGGACATAATTCTATAATTAATCATGAATAAGGTCCTTTATAAATATTAAAATAACATGGTGTATGTATGGCACAGGGTCATTATTTTTGATTACTTAATAATTAAAATAATAATCTTATAAGCTTATGTACAATTGCTTAGTCTAACTGAATATTAATTATTAATTTAAAAATAGTAATAGTTATTTATATCAGTCAATATTTGTTAGTACTATTAATAAAACTTAAAAATAAGGTTAATAGTATGATAAGATTATGCGTAAAGTATTTTTGTTATTAATAATCCCCGGCTTCAGATAGTCTTGTCAAATTTCATATTCAACGAACATTTCTGTCAAGTCAACAGTTATGTCAAGTCGATTTCATTGTCTAAAAGAAAAAAACGGATGATCATGCTTCTAGCAACACAAATGACATTATTTAATCGCACTTCTGACAGCTAGGTAGATTCCCACCGGAAGTTTTCAGATTTCACAATTGTAAGGCTTACTTTAATTCTTTTCATTTGTCTTAATGTAAAAAAATATTAAGAAATAAATAAATATTCGCTCACGCCCGTAACCCAGAGGAGTAAACAGAACTCAAAGATTTCCATCTGGCGCAATCTTGCAACAACTCTCTCGCTTCTTCTACGTTCTCATCTATCATCATCACTCTACATGCGTATTTATTATGAGTTCCCCTTATTTCACCATTTTCCAACATAATTTTTTCCAGAAAATGTTGTTTTGTGCCCGAAAGTATTTTGTTGGAAATAGATTTCCAGACGGTTCTTGAAATTTTTATATAAATTAGCTATTTTGGATTTTGAAATATTACACTTGCACAACCTATAAATAAATATAATAAAGTTAGTATAATGGTATAATTAATTAGGATATAATTCTATAATTAATCAGGAATAAGGTCCTCTATAAATATTAAAATAATAATCTTATAAGCTTATGTACAATTGCTTAGTATTACTGAATATTAATTATTAATTTAATAATAGTAATAGTTATTTATGTCAGTCAATATTTGTTAGTACTATTAATTAAACTAAAAAATAATGTTAATAGTATGATAAAAAACATCAATTTTTTGTTATTAATGATGCCCGGCTTCACTTCTGTCAAATTAACAGCTATGTCAAATCGATTTAATTTTCTAAAAGAAAAAAACCGTGTGATCATGATTCTAGCAACACAAATGACATTATTTAATCGCACTTCTGACAGCCAGGTAGATACCGACCGGAAGTTTTCAGATTTCACAATTGTTAAGCTTACTTTAATTCTTTTCATTCGTCTTAACATAAAAAAATATCAACAAATTAAAAATATGCGCTCACGCCCGTAACCCAGAGGAGTAAACAGAACTCAAATATTTCCATCTGGCGCAATCTTGAAACAACTCTCTCGCTACTTCTACCTTCACATCATCTATCATCTTCACTCTACTTGCTTATTGATTATGGGTTCCTCTTATTCGACCCTTTTCCAACATAATTTTTGCCATAAAATGTTGTTTTGTGCCCGAAAGTATTTTGTTGGAAATAGATTTCCAGACGGTTCTTCAAATTTTTATATAAATTAGCTATTTTGGATTTTGAAAGATTACATTTGCACAACCTATAAATAAATATAGTAAATTTAGTTTAATGGTATACTTAATTAGGATATAATACTATAATTACTCAGGAATAAGGTCCTTTATAAATATTAAAATAACATGGTGTATGTATGGCACAGGGTCATTATTTTTAATTACTTAATAATTAAAATAATAATCTTATAAGCTTATGTACAATTGCTTAGTCTTACTGAATATTATTAATTTAAAAATAGTAATAGTTATTTATATCAGTCAATATTTGTTAGTACTATTAATTAAACTAAAAAATAATGTTAATAGTATGATAAAAAACATCAATTTTTTGTTATTAATGATGCCCGGCTTCACTTCTGTCAAATTAACAGTTATGTCAAATCGATTTAATTTTCTAAAAGAAAAAAAACCGTATGATCATGATTCTAGCGATACAAATGACATTATTTAATCGCACTTCTGACAGCCAGGTAGATACCGACCGTAAGTTTTGAGATTTCACAATTGTAAGGCTTACTTTAATTCTTTTCACTTGTCTTAATGTAAAAAAATATTAAGAAATAAATAAATATTCGCTCACGCCCGTAACCCAGAGGAGTAAACAGAACTCAAAGATTTCCATCTGGCGCAATCTTGCAACAACTCTCTCGCTTCTTCTACGTTCTCATCTATCATCATCACTCTACATGCGTATTTATTATGAGTTCCCCTTATTTCACCATTTTCCAACATAATTTTTGCCAGAAAATGTTGTTTTGTGCCCGAAAGTATTTTGTTGGAAATAGATTTCCAGACGGTTCTTGAAATTTTTATATAAATTAGCTATTTTGGATTTTGAAAGATTACACTTGCACAACCTATAAATAAATATAATAAAGTTAGTATAATGGTATAATTAATTAGGATATAATTCTATAATTAATCAGGAATAAGGTCCTCTATAAATATTAAAATAACATGGTGTATGTATGGCACAGGGTCATTATTTTTAATTACTTAATAATTAAAATAATAATCTTATAAGCTTATGTACAATTGCTTAGTATTACTGAATATTAATTATTAATTTAATAATAGTAATAGTTATTTATGTCAGTCAATATTTGTTAGTACTATTAATTAAACTAAAAAATAATGTTAATAGGATGATAAAAAACATGCGTAAATTTTTTGTTATTAATGATGCCCGGCTTCACTTCTGTCAAATTAACAGTTATGTCAAATCGATTTAATTTTCTAAAAGAAAAAAAACCGTATGATCATGATTCTAGCAACACAAATGACATTATTTAATCGCACTTCTGACAGCCAGGTAGATTCCCACCGGAAGTTTTCAGATTTCACAATTGTAAAGCTTACTTTAATTCTTTTCATTCGTCTTAATATAAAAAAATATCAACAAATAAAAAAATATGCGCTCACGCCCGTAACGCAGAGGAGTAAACAGAACTCAAATATTTCCATCTGGCGCAATCTTGAAACAACTCTCTCGCTACTTCTACCTTCACATCATCTATCATCATCACTCTACTTGCTTATTGATTATGGGTTCCCTTATTCGACCCTTTTCCAACATAATTTTTGCCATAAAATGTTGTTTTGTGCCCGAAAGTATTTTGTTGGAAATAGATTTCCAGACGGTTCTTCAAATTTTTATATAAATTAGCTATTTTGGATTTTGAAAGATTACATTTGCACAACCTATAAATAAATATAATAAATTAAGTTTAATGGTATACTTTATTAGGATATAATACTATAATTACTCAGGAATAAGGTCCTTTATAAATATTAAAATAACATGGTGTATGTATGGCACAGGGTCATTATTTTTAATTACTTAATAATTAAAATAATAATCTTATAAGCTTATGTACAATTGCTTAGTCTTACTGAATATTAATTATTAATTTAAAAATAGTAATAGTTATTTATATCAGTCAATATTTGTTAGTACTATTAATTAAACTAAAAAATAATGTTAAAAGTATGATAAAAAACATCAATTTCTTGTTATTAATGATGCCCGGCTTCACTTCTGTCAAATTAACAGTTATGTCAAATCGATTTAATTTTCTAAAAGAAAAAAACCGTATGATCATGATTCTAGCAACACAAATGACATTATTTAATCGCACTTCTGACAGCTAGGTAGATTCCCACCGGAAGTTTTCAGATTTCACAATTGTAAAGCTTACTTTAATTCTTTTCATTCGTCTTAATATAAAAAAATATCAACAAATATATAAATATGCGCTCACGCACGTAACCCAGAGGAGCATACAGAACTCAAAGATTTCCTTCTGGCGCAATCTTGAAACAACTCTCTCGCTACTTCTACCTTCACATCATCTATCATCTTCACTCTACTTGCTTATTGATTATGGGTTCCTCTTATTCGACCCTTTTCCAACATAATTTTTGCCATAAAATGTTGTTTTGTGCCCGAAAGTATTTTGTTGGAAATAGATTTCCAGACGGTTCTTCAAATTTTTATATAAATTAGCTATTTTGGATTTTGAAAGATTACATTTGCACAACCTATAAATAAATATAATAAATTTAGTTTAATGGTATACTTTATTAGGATATAATACTATAATTACTCAGGAATAAGGTCCTTTATAAATATTAAAATAACATGGTGTATGTATGGCACAGGGTCATTATTTTTAATTACTTAATAATTAAAATAATAATCTTATAAGCTTATGTACAATTGCTTAGTCTTACTGAATATTAATTATTAATTTAAAAATAGTAATAGTTATTTATATCAGTCAATATTTGTTAGTACTATTAATTAAACTAAAAAATAATGTTAATAGTATGATAAAAAACATCAATTTTTTGTTATTAATGATGCCCGGCTTCACTTCTGTCAAATTAACAGTTATGTCAAATCGATTTAATTTTCTAAAAGAAAAAAACCGTGTGATCATGATTCTAGCAACACAAATGACATTATTTAATCGCACTTCTGACAGCCAGGTAGATACCGACCGGAAGTTTTCAGATTTCACAATTGTTAAGCTTACTTTAATTCTTTTCATTCGTCTTAACATAAAAAAATATCAACAAATTAAAAATATGCGCTCACGCCCGTAACCCAGAGGAGTAAACAGAACTCAAATATTTCCATCTGGCGCAATCTTGAAACAACTCTCTCGCTACTTGTACCTGCACATCATCTATCATCTTCACTCTACTTGCTTATTGATTATGGGTTCCTCTTATTCGACCCTTTTCCAACATAATTTTTGCCATAAAATGTTGTTTTGTGCCCGAAAGTATTTTGTTGGAAATAGATTTCCAGACGGTTCTTCAAATTTTTATATAAATTAGCTATTTTGGATTTTGAAAGATTACATTTGCACAACCTATAAATATATATAATAAATTTAGTTTAATGGTATACTTAATTAGGATATAATACTATAATTACTCAGGAATAAGGTCCTTTATAAATATTAAAATAACATGGTGTATGTATGGCACAGGGTCATTATTTTTAATTACTTAATAATTAAAATAATAATCTTATAAGCTTATGTACAATTGCTTAGTCTTACTGAATATTAATTATTAATTTAAAAATAGTAATAGTTATTTATATCAGTCAATATTTGTTAGTACTATTAATTAAACTAAAAAATAATGTTAATAGTATGATAAAAAACATCAATTTTTTGTTATTAATGATGCCCGGCTTCACTTCTGTCAAATTAACAGTTATGTCAAATCGATTTAATTTTCTAAAAGAAAAAAAACCGTATGATCATGATTCTAGCGATACAAATGACATTATTTAATCGCACTTCTGACAGCCAGGTAGATACCGACCGTAAGTTTTGAGATTTCACAATTGTAAGGCTTACTTTAATTCTTTTCATTTGTCTTAATGTAAAAAATATTAAGAAATAAATAAATATTCGCTCACGCCCGTAACCCAGAGGAGTAAACAGAACTCAAAGATTTCCATCTGGCGCAATCTTGCAACAACTCTCTCGCTTCTTCTACGTTCTCATTATCTATCATCACTCTACATGCGTATTTATTATGAGTTCCCCTTATTTCACCATTTTCCAAAATAATTTTTGCCAGAAAATGTTGTTTTGTGCCCGAAAGTATTTTGTTGGAAATAGATTTCCAGACGGTTCTTGAAATTTTTATATAAATTAGCTATTTTGGATTTTGAAAGATTACACTTGCACAACCTATAAATAAATATAATAAAGTTAGTATAATGGTATAATTAATTAGGATATAATTCTATAATTAATCAGGAATAAGGTCCTCTATAAATATTAAAATAACATGGTGTATGTATGGCACAGGGTCATTATTTTTAATTACTTAATAATTAAAATAATAATCTTATAAGCTTATGTACAATTGCTTAGTATTACTGAATATTAATTATTAATTTAATAATAGTAATAGTTATTTATGTCAGTCAATATTTGTTAGTACTATTAATTAAACTAAAAAATAATGTTAATAGGATGATAAAAAACATGCGTAAATTTTTTGTTATTAATGATGCCCGGCTTCACTTCTGTCAAATTAACAGTTATGTCAAATCGATTTAATTTTCTAAAAGAAAAAAACCGTATGATCATGATTCTAGCAACACAAATGACATTATTTAATCGCACTTCTGACAGCTAGGTAGATTCCCACCGGAAGTTTTCAGATTTCACAATTGTAAAGCTTACCTTAATTCTTTTCATTCGTCTTAATATAAAAAAATATCAACAAATAAAAAAATATGCGCTCACGCCCGTAACGCAGAGGAGTAAACAGAACTCAAATATTTCCATCTGGCGCAATCTTGAAACAACTCTCTCGCTACTTCTACCTTCACATCATCTATCATCATCACTCTACTTGCTTATTGATTATGGGTTCCCCTTATTCGACCCTTTTCCAACATAATTTTTGCCATAAAATGTTGTTTTGTGCCCGAAAGTATTTTGTTGGAAATAGATTTCCAGACGGTTCTTCAAATTTTTATATAAATTAGCTATTTTGGATTTTGAAAGATTACATTTGCACAACCTATAAATAAATATAATAAATTTAGTTTAATGGTATACTTTATTAGGATATAATACTATAATTACTCAGGAATAAGGTCCTTTATAAATATTAAAATAACATGGTGTATGTATGGCACAGGGTCATTATTTTTAATTACTTAATAATTAAAATAATAATCTTATAAGCTTATGTACAATTGCTTAGTCTTACTGAATATTAATTATTAATTTAAAAATAGTAATAGTTATTTATATCAGTCAATATTTGTTAGTACTATTAATTAAACTAAAAAATAATGTTAATAGTATGATAAAAAACATCAATTTTTTGTTATTAATGATGCCCGGCTTCACTTCTGTCAAATTAACAGTTATGTCAAATCGATTTAATTTTCTAAAAGAAAAAAACCGTGTGATCATGATTCTAGCAACACAAATGACATTATTTAATCGCACTTCTGACAGCCAGGTAGATACCGACCGGAAGTTTTCAGATTTCACAATTGTTAAGCTTACTTTAATTCTTTTCATTCGTCTTAACATAAAAAAATATCAACAAATTAAAAATATGCGCTCACGCCCGTAACCCAGAGGAGTAAACAGAACTCAAATATTTCCATCTGGCGCAATCTTGAAACAACTCTCTCGCTACTTCTACCTTCACATCATCTATCATCTTCACTCTACTTGCTTATTGATTATGGGTTCCTCTTATTCGACCCTTTTCCAACATAATTTTTGCCATAAAATGTTGTTTTGTGCCCGAAAGTATTTTGTTGGAAATAGATTTCCAGACGGTTCTTCAAATTTTTATATAAATTAGCTATTTTGGATTTCGAAAGATTACATTTGCACAACCTATAAATAAATATAATAAATTTAGTTTAATGGTATACTTAATTAGGATATAATACTATAATTACTCAGGAATAAGGTCCTTTATAAATATTAAAATAACATGGTGTATGTATGGCACAGGGTCATTATTTTTAATTACTTAATAATTAAAATAATAATCTTATAAGCTTATGTACAATTGCTTAGTCTTACTGAATATTAATTATTAATTTAAAAATAGTAATAGTTATTTATATCAGTCAATATTTGTTAGTACTATTAATTAAACTAAAAAATAATGTTAATAGTATGATAAAAAACATCAATTTTTTGTTATTAATGATGCCCGGCTTCACTTCTGTCAAATTAACAGTTATGTCAAATCGATTTAATTTTCTAAAAGAAAAAAAACCGTATGATCATGATTCTAGCGATACAAATGACATTATTTAATCGCACTTCTGACAGCCAGGTAGATACCGACCGTAAGTTTTGAGATTTCACAATTGTAAGGCTTACTTTAATTCTTTTCATTTGTCTTAATGTAAAAAATATTAAGAAATAAATAAATATTCGCTCACGCCCGTAACCCAGAGGAGTAAACAGAACTCAAAGATTTCCATCTGGCGCAATCTTGCAACAACTCTCTCGCTTCTTCTACGTTCTCATTATCTATCATCATCACTCTACATGCGTATTTATTATGAGTTCCCCTTATTTCACCATTTTCCAAAATAATTTTTGCCAGAAAATGTTGTTTTGTGCCCGAAAGTATTTTGTTGGAAATAGATTTCCAGACGGTTCTTGAAATTTTTATATAAATTAGCTATTTTGGATTTTGAAAGATTACACTTGCACAACCTATAAATAAATATAATAAAGTTAGTATAATGGTATAATTAATTAGGATATAATTCTATAATTAATCAGGAATAAGGTCCTCTATAAATATTAAAATAACATGGTGTATGTATGGCACAGGGTCATTATTTTTAATTACTTAATAATTAAAATAATAATCTTATAAGCTTATGTACAATTGCTTAGTATTACTGAATATTAATTATTAATTTAATAATAGTAATAGTTGTTTATGTCAGTCAATATTTGTTAGTACTATTAATTAAACTAAAAAATAATGTTAATAGGATGATAAAAAACATGCGTAAATTTTTTGTTATTAATGATGCCCGGCTTCACTTCTGTCAAATTAACAGTTATGTCAAATCGATTTAATTTTCTAAAAGAAAAAAACCGTATGATCATGATTCTAGCAACACAAATGACATTATTTAATCGCACTTCTGACAGCTAGGTAGATTCCCACCGGAAGTTTTCAGATTTCACAATTGTAAAGCTTACTTTAATTCTTTTCATTCGTCTTAATATAAAAAAATATCAACAAATAAAAAAATATGCGCTCACGCCCGTAACGCAGAGGAGTAAACAGAACTCAAATATTTCCATCTGGCGCAATCTTGAAACAACTCTCTCGCTACTTCTACCTTCACATCATCTATCATCATCACTCTACTTGCTTATTGATTATGGGTTCCCCTTATTCGACCCTTTTCCAACATAATTTTTGCCATAAAATGTTGTTTTGTGCCCGAAAGTATTTTGTTGGAAATAGATTTCCAGACGGTTCTTCAAATTTTTATATAAATTAGCTATTTTGGATTTTGAAAGATTACATTTGCACAACCTATAAATAAATATAATAAATTTAGTTTAATGGTATACTTTATTAGGATATAATACTATAATTACTCAGGAATAAGGTCCTTTATAAATATTAAAATAACATGGTGTATGTATGGCACAGGGTCATTATTTTTAATTACTTAATAATTAAAATAATAATCTTATAAGCTTATGTACAATTGCTTAGTCTTACTGAATATTAATTATTAATTTAAAAATAGTAATAGTTATTTATATCAGTCAATATTTGTTAGTACTATTAATTAAACTAAAAAATAATGTTAATAGTATGATAAAAAACATCAATTTTTTGTTATTAATGATGCCCGGCTTCACTTCTGTCAAATTAACAGTTATGTCAAATCGATTTAATTTTCTAAAAGAAAAAAACCGTGTGATCATGATTCTAGCAACACAAATGACATTATTTAATCGCACTTCTGACAGCCAGGTAGATACCGACCGGAAGTTTTCAGATTTCACAATTGTTAAGCTTACTTTAATTCTTTTCATTCGTCTTAACATAAAAAAATATCAACAAATTAAAAATATGCGCTCACGCCCGTAACCCAGAGGAGTAAACAGAGCTCAAATATTTCCATCTGGCGCAATCTTGAAACAACTCTCTCGCTACTTCTACCTTCACATCATCTATCATCTTCACTCTACTTGCTTATTGATTATGGGTTCCTCTTATTCGACCCTTTTCCAACATAATTTTTGCCATAAAATGTTGTTTTGTGCCCGAAAGTATTTTGTTGGAAATAGATTTCCAGACGGTTCTTCAAATTTTTATATAAATTAGCTATTTTGGATTTTGAAAGATTACATTTGCACAACCTATAAATAAATATAATAAATTTAGTTTAATGGTATACTTAATTAGGATATAATACTATAATTACTCAGGAATAAGGTCCTTTATAAATATTAAAATAACATGGTGTATGTATGGCACAGGGTCATTATTTTTAATTACTTAATAATTAAAATAATAATCTTATAAGCTTATGTACAATTGCTTAGTCTTACTGAATATTAATTATTAATTTAAAAATAGTAATAGTTATTTATATCAGTCAATATTTGTTAGTACTATTAATTAAACTAAAAAATAATGTTAATAGTATGATAAAAAACATCAATTTTTTGTTATTAATGATGCCCGGCTTCACTTCTGTCAAATTAACAGTTATGTCAAATCGATTTAATTTTCTAAAAGAAAAAAAACCGTATGATCATGATTCTAGCGATACAAATGACATTATTTAATCGCACTTCTGACAGCCAGGTAGATACCGACCGTAAGTTTTGAGATTTCACAATTGTAAGGCTTACTTTAATTCTTTTCATTTGTCTTAATGTAAAAAATATTAAGAAATAAATAAATATTCGCTCACGCCCGTAACCCAGAGGAGTAAACAGAACTCAAAGATTTCCATCTGGCGCAATCTTGCAACAACTCTCTCGCTTCTTCTACGTTCTCATTATCTATCATCATCACTCTACATGCGTATTTATTATGAGTTCCCCTTATTTCACCATTTTCCAAAATAATTTTTGCCAGAAAATGTTGTTTTGTGCCCGAAAGTATTTTGTTGGAAATAGATTTCCAGACGGTTCTTGAAATTTTTATATAAATTAGCTATTTTGGATTTTGAAAGATTACACTTGCACAACCTATAAATAAATATAATAAAGTTAGTATAATGGTATAATTAATTAGGATATAATTCTATAATTAATCAGGAATAAGGTCCTCTATAAATATTAAAATAACATGGTGTATGTATGGCACAGGGTCATTATTTTTAATTACTTAATAATTAAAATAATAATCTTATAAGCTTATGTACAATTGCTTAGTATTACTGAATATTAATTATTAATTTAATAAAAGTAATAGTTATTTATGTCAGTCAATATTTGTTAGTACTATTAATTAAACTAAAAAATAATGTTAATAGGATGATAAAAAACATGCGTAAATTTTTTGTTATTAATGATGCCCGGCTTCACTTCTGTCAAATTAACAGTTATGTCAAATCGATTTAATTTTCTAAAAGAAAAAAAACCGTATTATCATGATTCTAGCAACACAAATGACATTATTTAATCGCACTTCTGACAGCTAGGTAGATTCCCACCGGAAGTTTTCAGATTTCACAATTGTAAAGCTTACTTTAATTCTTTTCATTCGTCTTAATATAAAAAAATATCAACAAATAAAAAAATATGCGCTCACGCCCGTAACGCAGAGGAGTAAACAGAATTCAAATATTTCCATCTGGCGCAATCTTGAAACAACTCTCTCGCTACTTCTACCTTCACATCATCTATCATCATCACTCTACTTGCTTATTGATTATGGGTTCCCCTTATTCGACCCTTTTCCAACATAATTTTTGCCATAAAATGTTGTTTTGTGCCCGAAAGTATTTTGTTGGAAATAGATTTCCAGACGGTTCTTCAAATTTTTATATAAATTAGCTATTTTGGATTTTGAAAGATTACATTTGCACAACCTATAAATAAATATAATAAATTTAGTTTAATGGTATACTTTATTAGGATATAATACTATAATTACTCAGGAATAAGGTCCTTTATAAATATTAAAATAACATGGTGTATGTATGGCACAGGGTCATTATTTTTAATTACTTAATAATTAAAATAATAATCTTATAAGCTTATGTACAATTGCTTAGTCTTACTGAATATTAATTATTAATTTAAAAATAGTAATAGTTATTTATATCAGTCAATATTTGTTAGTACTATTAATTAAACTTAAAAATAATGTTAATAGTATGATAAAAAACATCAATTTCTTGTTATTAATGATGCCCGGCTTCACTTCTGTCAAATTAACAGTTATGTCAAATCGATTTAATTTTCTAAAAGAAAAAAACCGTATGATCATGATTCTAGCAACACAAATGACATTATTTAATCGCACTTCTGATAGCTAGGTAGATTCCCACCGGAAGTTTTCAGATTTCACAATTGTAAAGCTTACTTTAATTCTTTTCATTCGTCTTAATATAAAAAAATATCAACAAATATATAAATATGCGCTCACGCACGTAACCCAGAGGAGCAAACAGAACTCAAAGATTTCCTTCTGGCGCAATCTTGAAACAACTCTCTCGCTACTTCTACCTTCACATCATCTATCATCTTCACTCTACTTGCTTATTGATTATGGGTTCCCCTTATTCGACCCTTTTCCAACATAATTTTTGCCATAAAATGTTGTTTTGTGCCCGAAAGTATTTTGTTGGAAATAGATTTCCAGACGGTTCTTCAAATTTTTATATAAATTAGCTATTTTGGATTTTGAAAGATTACATTTGCACAACCTATAAATAAATATAATAAATTTAGTTTAATGGTATACTTAATTAGGATATAATACTATAATTACTCAGGAATAAGGTCCTTTATAAATATTAAAATAACATGGTGTATGTATGGCACAGGGTCATTATTTTTAATTACTTAATAATTAAAATAATAATCTTATAAGCTTATGTACAATTGCTTAGTCTTACTGAATATTAATTATTAATTTAAAAATAGTAATAGTTATTTATATCAGTCAATATTTGTTAGTACTATTAATTAAACTAAAAAATAATGTTAATAGTATGATAAAAAACATCAATTTTTTGTTATTAATGATGCCCGGCTTCACTTCTGTCAAATTAACAGTTATGTCAAATCGATTTAATTTTCTAAAAGAAAAAAAACCGTATGATCATGATTCTAGCGATACAAATGACATTATTTAATCGCACTTCTGACAGCCAGGTAGATACCGACCGTAAGTTTTCAGATTTCACAATTGTAAGGCTTACTTTTATTCTTTTCATTTGTCTTAATGTAAAAAATATTAAGAAATAAATAAATATTCGCTCACGCCCGTAACCCAGAGGAGTAAACAGAACTCAAAGATTTCCATCTGGCGCAATCTTGCAACAACTCTCTCGCTTCTTCTACGTTCTCATTATCTATCATCATCACTCTACATGCGTATTTATTATGAGTTCCCCTTATTTCACCATTTTCCAACATAATTTTTGCCAGAAAATGTTGTTTTGTGCCCGAAAGTATTTTGTTGGAAATAGATTTCCAGACGGTTCTTGAAATTTTTATATAAATTAGCTATTTTGGATTTTGAAAGATTACACTTGCACAACCTATAAATAAATATAATAAAGTTAGTATAATGGTATAATTAATTAGGATATAATTCTATAATTAATCAGGAATAAGGTCCTCTATAAATATTAAAATAACATGGTGTATGTATGGCACAGGGTCATTATTTTTAATTACTTAATAATTAAAATAATAATCTTATAAGCTTATGTACAATTGCTTAGTATTACTGAATATTAATTATTAATTTAATAATAGTTATTTATGTCAGTCAATATTTGTTAGTACTATTAATTAAACTAAAAAATAATGTTAATAGGATGATAAAAAACATGCGTAATTTTTTTGTTATTAATGATGCCCGGCTTCACTTCTGTCAAATTAACAGTTATGTCAAATCGATTTAATTTTCTAAAAGAAAAAAAACCGTATGATCATGATTCTAGCAACACAAATGACATTATTTAATCGCACTTCTGTCAGCTAGGTAGATTCCCACCGGAAGTTTTCAGATTTCACAATTGTAAAGCTTACTTTAATTCTTTTCATTCGTCTTAATATAAAAAAATATCAACAAATAAAAAAATATGCGCTCACGCCCGTAACGCAGAGGAGTAAACAGAACTCAAATATTTCCATCTGGCGCAATCTTGAAACAACTCTCTCGCTACTTCTACCTTCACATCATCTATCATCATCACTCTACTTGCTTATTGATTATGGGTTCCCCTTATTCGACCCTTTTCCAACATAATTTTTGCCATAAAATGTTGTTTTGTGCCCGAAAGTATTTTGTTGGAAATAGATTTCCAGACGGTTCTTCAAATTTTTATATAAATTAGCTATTTTGGATTTTGAAAGATTACATTTGCACAACCTATAAATAAATATAATAAATTTAGTTAAATGGTATACTTAATTAGGATATAATACTATAATTACTCAGGAATAAGGTCCTTTATAAATATTAAAATAACATGGTGTATGTATGGCACAGGGTCATTATTTTTAATTACTTAATAATTAAAATAATAATCTTATAAGCTTATGTACAATTGCTTAGTCTTACTGAATATTAATTATTAATTTAAAAATAGTAAAAGTTATTTATATCAGTCAATATTTGTTAGTACTATTAATTAAACTAAAAAATAATGTTAATAGTATGATAAAAAACATCAATTTTTTGTTATTAATGATGCCCGGCTTCACTTCTGTCAAATTAACAGTTATGTCAAATCGATTTAATTTTTAAAAGAAAAAAAACCGTATGATCATGATTCTAGCGATACAAATGACATTATTTAATCGCACTTCTGACAGCCAGGTAGATACCGACCGTAAGTTTTGAGATTTCACGATTGTAAGGCTTACTTTAATTCTTTTCATTTGTCTTAATGTAAAAAAATATTAAGAAATAAATAAATATTCGCTCACGCCCGTAACCCAGAGGAGTAAACAGAACTCAAAGATTTCCATCTGGCGCAATCTTGCAACAACTCTCTCGCTTCTTCTACGTTCTCATCTATCATCATCACTCTACATGCGTATTTATTATGAGTTCCCCTTATTTCACCATTTTCCAACATAATTTTTGCCAGAAAATGTTGTTTTGTGCCCGAAAGTATTTTGTTGGAAATAGATTTCCAGACGGTTCTTGAAAGTTTTATATAAATTAGCTATTTTGGATTTTGAAAGATTACACTTGCACAACCTATAAATAAATATAATAAAGTTAGTATAATGGTATAATTAATTAGGATATAATTCTATAATTAATCAGGAATAAGGTCCTCTATAAATATTAAAATAACATGGTGTATGTATGGCACAGGGTCATTATTTTTAATTACTTAATAATTAAAATAATAATCTTATAAGCTTATGTACAATTGCTTAGTATTACTGAATATTAATTATTAATTTAATAATAGTAATAGTTATTTATGTCAGTCAATATTTGTTAGTACTATTAATTAAACTAAAAAATAATGTTAATAGGATGATAAAAAACATGCGTAAATTTTTTGTTATTAATGATGCCCGGCTTCACTTCTGTCAAATTAACAGTTATGTCAAATCGATTTAATTTTCTAAAAGAAAAAAAACCGTATGATCATGATTCTAGCAACACAAATGACATTATTTAATCGCACTTCTGACAGCCAGGTAGATACCGACCGTAAGTTTTGAGATTTCACAATTGTAAGGCTTACTTTAATTCTTTTCATTTGTCTTAATGTAAAAAAATATTAAGAAATAAAAAAATATGCGCTCACGCCCGTAACCCAGAGGAGTAAACAGAACTCAAATATTTCCATCTGGCGCAATCTTGAAACAACTCTCTCGCTACTTCTACCTTCACATCATCTATCATCATCACTCTACTTGCTTATTGATTATGGGTTCCCCTTATTCGACCCTTTTCCAACATAATTTTTGCCATAAAATGTTGTTTTGTGCCCGAAAGTATTTTGTTGGAAATAGATTTCCAGACGGTTCTTCAAATTTTTATATAAATTAGCTATTTTGGATTTTGAAAGATTACACTTGCGCAACCTATAAATAAATATAATAAATTTAGTTTAATGGTATACTTTATTAGCATATAATACTATAATTACTCAGGAATAAGGTCCTTTTTAAATATTAAAATAACATGGTGTATGTATGGCACAGGGTCATTATTTTAAATTACTTAATAATTAAAATAATAATCTTATAAGCTTATGTACAATTGCTTAGTCTTACTGAATATTAATTATTAATTTAAAAATAGTAATAGTTATTTATATCAGTCAATATTTGTTAGTACTATTAATTAAACTAAAAAATAATGTTAATAGTATGATAAAAAACATCAATTTTTTGTTATTAATGATGCCCGGCTTCACTTCTGTCAAATTAACAGTTATGTCAAATCGATTTAATTTTCTAAAAGAAAAAAACCGTATGATCATGATTCTAGCAACACAAATGACATTATTTAATCGCACTTCTGACAGCCAGGTAGATACCGACCGGAAGTTTTCAGATTTCACAATTGTTAAGCTTACTTTAATTCTTTTCATTCGTCTTAACATAAAAAAATATCAACAAATTAAAAATATGCGCTCACGCCCGTAACCCAGAGGAGTAAACAGAACTCAAATATTTCCATCTGGCGCAATCTTGAAACAACTCTCTCGCTACTTCTACCTTCACATCATCTATCATCTTCACTCTACTTGCTTATTGATTATGGGTTCCCCTTATTCGACCCTTTTCCAACATAATTTTTGCCATAAAATGTTGTTTTGTGCCCGAAAGTATTTTGTTGGAAATAGATTTCCAGACGGTTCTTCAAATTTTTATATAAATTAGCTATTTTGGATTTTGAAAGATTACATTTGCACAACCTATAAATAAATATAATAAATTTAGTTTAATGGTATACTTAATTAGGATATAATACTATAATTACTCAGGAATAAGGTCCTTTATAAATATTAAAATAACATGGTGTATGTATGGCACAGGGTCATTATTTTTAATTACTTAATAATTAAAATAATAATCTTAGAAGCTTATGTACAATTGCTTAGTCTTACTGAATATTAATTATTAATTTAAAAATAGTAATAGTTATTTATATCAGTCAATATTTGTTAGTACTATTAATTAAACTAAAAAATAATGTTAATAGTATGATAAAAAACATCAATTTTTTGTTATTAATGATGCCCGGCTTCACTTCTGTCAAATTAACAGCTATGTCAAATCGATTTAATTTTCTAAAAGAAAAAAAACCGTATGATCATGATTCTAGCGATACAAATGACATTATTTAATCGCACTTCTGACAGCCAGGTAGATACCGACCGTAAGTTTTGAGATTTCACAATTGTAAGGCTTACTTTAATTCTTTTCATTTGTCTTAATGTAAAAAAATATTAAGAAATAAATAAATATTCGCTCACGCCCGTAACCCAGAGGAGTAAACAGAACTCAAATATTTCCATCTGGCGCAATCTTGAAACAACTCTCTCGCTACTTCTACCTTCACATCATCTATCATCTTCACTCTACTTGCTTATTGATTATGGGTTCCCCTTATTCGACCCTTTTCCAACATAATTTTTGCCATAAAATGTTGTTTTGTGCCCGAAAGTATTTTGTTGGAAATAGATTTCCAGACGGTTCTTGAAATTTTTATATAAATTAGCTATTTTGGATTTTGAAATATTACATTTGCACAACCTATAAATCAATATAATAAAGTTAGTTTAATGGTATACTTAACTAGGATATAATACTATAGTTAATCAGGAATAAGGTCCTCTATAAATATTAAAATAACATGGTGTATGTATGGCACAGGGTCATTATTTTTAATTACTTAATAATTAAAATAAACATTTCAGTATAGTCTTATAAGCTTATGTACAATTGCTTAGTCTAACTGAATATTGCTAGTACTATTAATAAAACTAAAAAATAATGTTAATAGTATGATAAAAAACATGCGTAAAGTTTTTTTGTTATTAATGATGCCCGGCTTCACTTCTTTCAAGTCAACATTTATGTCAAGTCGATTTCATTGTCTAAAAGAAAAAAACGGATGATCATGCTTCTAGCAACACAAATGACATTATTTAATCGCACTTCTGACAGCCAGGTAGATTCCCACCGGAAGTTTTCAGATTTCACAATTGTAAAGCTTACTTTAATTCTTTTCATTCGTCTCAATATAAAAAAATATCAACAAATAAAAAAATATGCGCTCACGCCCGTAACGCAGAGGAGTAAACAGAACTCAAATATTTCCATCTGGCGCAATCTTGAAACAACTCTCTCGCTACTTCTACCTTCACATCATCTATCATCATCACTCAACTTGCTTATTGATTATGGGTTCCGCTTATTCCACCCTTTTCCAACATAATTTTTGCCATAAAATTTTGTTTTGTGCCCGAAAGTATTTTGTTGGAAATAGATTTCCAGACGGTTCTTCAAATTTTTATATAAATTAGCTTTTTTGGATTTTGAAAGATTACATTTGCACAACCTATAAATCAATATAATAAAGTTAGTTTAATGGTATACTTAACTAGGATATAATACTATAGTTAATCAGGAATAAGGTCCTTTATAAATATTAAAATAACATGGTGTATGTATGGCACAGGGTCATTATTTTTAATTACTTAATAATTAAAATAATAATCTTATAAGCTTATGTACAATTGCTTAGTCTTACTGAATATTAATTATTAATTTAAAAATAGTAATAGTTATTTATATCAGTCAATATTTGTTAGTACTATTAATAAAACTTAAAAATAATTTTAATAGTATGATAAGATTATGCGTAAAGTTTTTTGTTATTAATAATGCCCGGCTTCAGATAGTCTTGTCAAATTTCATATTCAACTAACATTTCTGTCAAGTCAACAGTTATGTCAAGTCGATTTCATTGTCTAAAAGAAAAAAAAGGATGATCATGCTTCTAGCAACACCAATGACATTATTTAATCGCACTTCTGACAGCCAGGTAGATACCGACCGGAAGTTTTCAGATTTCACAATTGTTAAGCTTACTTTAATTCTTTTCATTCGTCTTGATATAAAAAAATATCAACAAATAAATAAATATGCGCTCACGCCCGTAACGCAGAGGAGTAAACAGAACCCAAAGATTTCCATCTGGCGCAATCTTGAAACAACTCTCTCGCTACTTCTACCTTCACATCATCTATCATCATCACTCTACTTGCTTATTGATTATGGGTTCCCCTTATTCCACCCTTTTCCAACATAATTTTTGCCAAAAAATGTTGTTTTGTGCCCGAAAGTATTTTGTTGGAAATAGATTTCCAGACGGTTCTTCAAATTTTTATATAAATTAGCTTTTTTGGATTTTGAAAGATTACATTTGCACAACCTATAAATAAATATAATAAAGTTAGTTTAATGGTATACTTAATTAGGATATAATACTATAATTAATCAGGAATAAGGTCCTTTATAAATATTAAAATAACATGGTGTATGTATGGCACAGGGTCATTATTTTTGATTACTTAATAGTTAAAATATTAATTTTATAATCTTATGTACAATTGCTTAGTCTTACTGAATATTAATTATTAATTTAAAAATAGTAATAATTATTTATATCAGTCAATATTTGTTAGTACTATTAATAAAACTTAAAAATAATGTTAATAGTATGATAAGATTATGCGTAAAGTTTTTTGTTATTAATAATGCCCGGCTTCAGATAGTCTTGTCAAATTTCATATTCAACTAACATTTCTGTCAAGTCAACAGTTATGTCAAGTCGATTTCATTGTCTAAAAGAAAAAAAAAGGATTATCATGCTTCTAGCAACACCAATGACATTATTTAATCGCATTTCTGACAGCTAGGTGTATACCCACCGTAAGTTTTCAGATTTCACAATTGTAAAGCTTACTTAAAAAGAACTCAAAGATTTCCATCTGGCGCAATCCTGAAACAACTCTCTCGCTACTTCTACCTTAACATCATCTATCGTCATCACTCTACTTGCTTATTGATTATGGGTTCCCCTTATTCCACCCTTTTCCAACATAATTTTTGCCAAAATATGTTGTTTTGTGCCCGAAAGTATTTTGTTGGAAATAGATTTCCAGACGGTTCTTCAAATTTTTATATCAATTAGGTATTTTGGATTTTGAAAGATTACACTTGCACAACCTATAAATAAACATAATTAAGTTAGTTTTATGGTATAATTAATTAGGATATAATACTATAATTAATCAGGAATGAGGTCCTTTATAAATATTAAAATAACATGGTGTATGTATGGCACAGGGTCATTATTTTTAATTACTTAATAATTAAAATAATAATCTTATAAGCTTATGTACAATTGCTTAGTCTTACTGAATATTAATTATTAATTTAAAAATAGAAATAGTTATTTATATCAGTCAATATTTGTTAGTACTATTAATAAAACTTAAAAATAATGTTAATAGTATGATACAAAACATGCGTAAAGTTTTTGTTACTAATGATGCCCGGCTTCACTTCTGTCAAATTAACAGTTATGTCAAATCGATTTCATTTTCTAAAAGAATAAAAAACCGTATGATATTGATTCTAGCAACACAAATGACATTATTTAATCGCACTTCTGACAGCCAGGTAGATACCGACCGTAAGTTTTGAGATTTCACAATTGTAAGGCTTACTTTAATTCTTTTCATTTGTCCTAATATAAAAAAATATTAGGAAATAAATAAATATGCGCTCACGCCCGTAACCCAGAGGAGTAAACAGAACTCAAAGATTTTCATCGGGCGCAATCTTGCAACAACTCTCTCGCTTCTATTCATACTATCTCTACTTGCTTATTGATTATGATTATGGGTTTCCCTTTTATCACCCTTTTCCATCATATTTTTTGCCAAAAAATGTTGTTTTGTGCCCGAAAGTACTTTGTTAAAAATAGATTTCCAGACGGTTCTTCAATTTTTTTTTATAAATTACCTATTTTGGATTTTGAAAGAGTTACATATATATATATATATATACGTATATATATATACCATTGAACTAACTTTATATATATATATATATATTTATACATATCTACATATAGTAATAAATACTATTATTTAGGTATATATAAAGTTAGTTCAATGGTATAATTAATTAGGATATAATATTATAATTAATCAGGAATAAGGTCCTCTATAAATATTAAAATTAATTTATTTTTTTAAAAATAGTAATAGTTATTTATATCAGACAGTATGTGTTAGTACTATTAATAAAACTTAAAAATAATGTTATTAGTATGATAAAAATATGCGTAATTTTATTTTTGTTATTAATAATGCCCGTCTTCAGAAAGTTTTGTCAAATTTTGATTCAACTAACACTTCTGTCAAGTTACAGTTATGCCAAATCGATTTCATTTACTAAAAGAAACAAAACGGAATATTTTAACAGTGGTAGAGCCCGCAACATCAACATCTGTTGCACGAATTTGCCGGCTCGACTGGTGAAATACAACGACCTAATTTGAGTCCTCTTCCCCTTCCCACTCTTTCCTTGTAAGGATAGGACGGGAACGGAAAGAGGATGGGACGGGGAGGGGGTTAACGTGTAAAAGGAAATATCCTCTTTCCTGTCTATACCCTCCTGTATCCATTAAAGGTAGGCAACGCATTTGCAACACATTTTCCTGTTGAGGCTGTCTATGGGCTGCGTTCACTTAACATCAGGTGATCCGCTTGCTCGTTTGCCGCCTTATTACCATAACATTAAAAAAATGTTTAATAAAATACCAATAGTTACATGCGTAATAAGTACAGATGTCAAATGTGTAAAACGTATAATATAACAGATTCATTAAAATTATTATAAAACAATAATATGTTAACTGAAAACATTGTTGTAAATTTTCCAGTTCCTGTGAAACGTCTAGTCTTGTTTTGTAAATTGTTATGATAAGATTTCGGCTTGGAGACTTAAAATTTTCACGAAGATTTAAGTTCACTAGTAGGCGATCACTGATAATGGATTTTTCTAAATTCATCCCCTAAAGGTTTTAATCGAGAAATAATTGTAATTTAATGTATGTTGTTCTCAGATCTGATATCAGATAAGGTTCAGCTTAGGTTAACTATGGCCTATGTTATTGTATTTCGATAAATCACTAAAATCAAAAATTATTATATATTTCGATAACTTATTTCGATGTAAAACTTTGAAAAACTTTTCGAATAAAAATTTAAGGAATCCATATTTCGTTTTCTTTCCGTGCATGATCTAATTAAGTTATAATTAATTTAATTAACCTAATTAAACACAGTTTAATCACATAGTTGGGTAACGCCTTTGATTGCGGATGAACTACACTATAAGTCGAAAATGTGTCAGGTTGTCAAAAAATAAAAATTTATACGGCGCGTCTACCGGCCTCAGGATTCGAGTGCGCAAGCGCGATCGGGGGCCGCCTACCTCTCTGCTAGATCTCTAGTTTCTCCACTGTATATGACTTAATTGTTAATCTGTGGTATTGGTAGTGGTTGGTCCTGGGTTCGATTCCCAGCCATATACAATATTATGCGTTGCATTTTTTACTAAATTCACTAACATTATTTTATCTGGCACACTTTGACTCATTCTAGTCTTGATATGATTAAGGTATGAGAGGTTTGTTGACCACACTGGAATACCGCAATTTGCAATCCACAAACCATCAGGGTATTGGAGTTTCAAAAGCTAACTAGGTGGACTATTCTTGAGGCATGTCTAGGACTAGCAATAATAACTTAAGGTCATTTAATATTTTCTCAAACTTAATAAGCATTTAATATATCTTTGGTGTTCTCCTACTTACTTGTCATCTATTTTATCTGCTGCACGAACTTGCCGACTCGACCGAAAAAACAATGACGTCATAGATGAGAGGCTTGAAGTAGAAGTAACAATTCCGCGTTTCATCGGATGAGTTTGGTTCCGGAGCCGTAATTCTAATCCATTTGTACATGCAAACCTTTTGTTGGTATGGAGATGTAGAAAAGGATGGGAGGGCGAGATAGTTGGACGGGGGGGTGATGGAAGGGAAGGGAAGGGTCACTTAATATGGTGAACTGATTGGTCATCTAGTATGCCTGGTGTTATATCCAAAACTTTAACCACTGGTGGCACAGAGTATACGTTCTAAGGCCGGTATCGCAACTGCAGATACTCAGGTGTTGCATTGTTCATGGCGGTGATCAGTTAACATCGTTTCATTGCCCGTTTGATAATTTATTATATGAAAAAATCACTAATATCTTGACGGATACCTTGACTTGATGAATATACGAGAGACTGTGTTTGTTTAATACTTTGTTTTTATTGTCATTAATTTATTTATTTCATAGGAAGCCAACATATTATGTGCTAAACTGACATCATATACATAAACTTAAATATAAACTTGCATAACACATAATATAATTATAGGCTAACTCAGCACTTTCAAAGAAAACACAAAAAACGAAAAAAAGGAAGCGAACAATAAAAGGATTATAACAAAGTAGAGAAGTAACATGGTTAATAATAATTTAACAAGTAACTCGTAAGGTGTTAAGGCGACTTTAATGTAATAGTATTTTTTTAATTTTATTTTTCACGGATGTATTTGTATCATAATCTCATCGATGTCTCTATAACTGTACAAACAATCCGTGTATTAATATACTTGTTGGAAGTTTGAAAGTGGTTCATTATCAATCTATCACAGCACGGTTGCCTAGTATCTTTGGTAATCAAAAACTACTCAATTCGGCTACCATATAATTATGTAAGCATCAATGATGTCAAAGTTATTAATCTTTTTGATAGATTTTTTCAAGGACCTTATTGATTGTGAGTAATTAAGTTTTCCGTTTCCCTCGCTCTCTTTTTTATCAAAACAATTAACTCAATTAAAACTGAACCATAACACAATAGCTGAAGGTTGGTTATGTGTTTGTGTTACAGTATGCATAGTGATTTCAAGCCATTTTGTTGAGCTGTATTTATAACCGTAGGTAAATACTTCCGATAACGCAAAACATATTGTCGTCTCAGTTTTTTTCATAGAGAAAGAGAGACAACTAGGTAACATGACAAGTTTATAACGCCAGTTTAATCTAACTGGTAAAAGAGACGGCAATATTAATAAGGGACAGAGAAAATAAACAACACAAGTATTTGACAACATTTATTTTGAATTACATTGACATAAAATAGAGAGAAAAACTTACATACTAAAACAGAGAGGTAGGCAGATCTGCATTTGGCACGTCATGCTACACCTCTCTTGATTCTTCTAATACACACATACGCGTACATGGTCATCGGTTTAGTTACTTTAAGACAGGCTGTCTTAGTAATTATTTTATCAACCCTGATGATCCTTGACGCATTAATAATACGAGTCATACACAAGCATTCTACAATTATATTTAAATGACATTTATCATTATTATTATTATTATTTTAATTATTATATTATCAGATTAAACAGTATTTAGTTTGTTCCGCATGAAGCTACAGGTTTACTTAAACAAACGGCAATTACCATACATGGCGGCCATTACAATTTATTTATATAATAATTGTGGAAATATTGAGTCTAATGAAATTATATATAGCTAATGTTTTAAGATTAGATTTGTTTTTTCGAAAATGTATGCAATTTACACAATTTTAACATACAAGGTACGGCTTAACATTGTTTACAATAATTCTATCTCGATGTGAAACAAACTATAGCGTACTTACAAGTTCTAATTCGCTTGAATACATACAATTTTCCGTTATTTGGCGTTTGCTAACAAGTTACAAGAAGAGGCGATCCCGGATGAGTAGTGTTGTTCATTTGTACACATCTTTTAAAAGCAAGGGTGATATACACTTCTGTAATAACTATAGAGGGGTAAAGTCGTAAAAAAAATATATTATGTAAGGTAAATGAATGAATGAAAAAAATGTACTATGTCGCATAAGGAAACAAAGTTAGTTGGGAAAATAAGGTAGTCTGTAACCAATTTGGTTCTGAAATTGGACGTGGGGATTACGAACGCAATTTTTTCTCTTCGCCAACTGTGCCAAAGTCACAGGTTGTGAGTAAAACGCTGTATATTAAAGGAAGATGGGCTTTGAAAAAGTAAGAAGTCCCTTGGTAATACCTACTACAGTTAGAGAAAAGCGATAGTTCCGGGGTCTCAGTGGGCTTGTACTACTCTCCATCTTGGTAACGGATACACTAACAGAGACTAATATAGGATAATGTATGCTTTTTGCTGACGATGTACTTTTACAACGGGGAAGATGAACGTGAAGTGCAGAGAAGGTTGGAATAATTGCGAAATAAATTGGAGATGGCTGGTCTGGTGAGTTCGGCAGAGCCAAAATTGAACGTTTGTTCTTCGAATTTGAAAGTCCCACCAGTTTTCTCCATTCGCCTTAAAATATGTATTCCTAGCTCAGTGTATAAAGTGATATGTGTAAGATGGGTACGAATTACACAACGACTCATATGATAATAACGAATAGAAGGTACCTGTTGTGGCGACCCCGCATTGATGGGAAAACGTGATGTTTTAGCATTGTGGTGCCAAATAACGAGAAAAATCATAACTCAATAAAAAAAGCCCTTACGTTAACTGAGCACAAAGATATTCAAGCACAAATAAGAAGGGGGAAGATTTACATTTTTTTTAGAATATAGGCCTAAATATAAAATTTACCCTGGATAAAAAATATGACACAGTAAAACTGTGTACAAAAACTTTAAATTCGAAAACTTATTTATTAGGGATTATACAAAATCTCAGTCAAGGGAGAAATAAATATATAGTGTTTAAAATCGACGGAATGCCAGAACTCTTATTTTGTGATAAATACAGTACACAACTAACTCGTTTCACAAGTGGGAGATAAAAGATAACCTGCAATTTTTTCACAAGATTAAAAGGCGGAAAAGTTTGAAGATACGGTTAACGTTAAGAATATTTAATGTTTCACATCCATAATACGACTACAGATTAATTATACACAGAGAGAAATCAATCGACACATTGAGAAATCAATCGACACATTGAGATATTAAATCACATTAATATCACATAGTTATACATTAATTGATACACGCAAAAGTCTTTAAAGTTAACATTAATACAGTAAAACGTCCATTATATGTACCTTAATCAATTAAACGATCACTTACTCGTTCTCGTTGACAACATACACTTAGTCCAAAGTTAACGTTAAAATGTCCACATTTAGGGATCATAAAGTTCATAATAAATACAGGTTACTGAAATACCTGTGTACACTTCACATATTCACTTTTATTGTTTTTACGTAATATTCGTAAGTAGTTCATAGTAAGGTTATCCGAATGAACGGTTTGCGAACACCATTACCAATTACTTCGGTTAATCGACGTCCTCTTGTACAACAACTGTGATAGCCGAAACGAGTTTGTCTTATAACAGGGATACATTTCTTCTGGATGTTTTTCAACGAATCAACTTAAAAAGACCAATTTCAAAAATTTATTTCAGCATTAGTAATCACGCTTTATGTATTTTTAGAATAAGGATCCGAAACGACGCTTTAAAAATTCCCGCGATACGATGTTAAATTTTTTTTAATTAAAAAAAATCGACGCGCAAGCAAGGTTAACCTGAAAGTATACATATGTACCAAAAGTCGCGGGAACTGAAATAAACGAATTTTTCGAAACAACGATATTAAAAAAAAATCTTTGAATTTTATACACAAGTAATGCATATAACAACACCAAAGATATTATTTTTTTAATGTGTACTAGCCACCATAGCGGCTGAAGTACGGACAGTAATTTAATTCTTATAAACATGTAATTCAAACTTCAAGCAGCACCGTTTATAATGTCAGAGTACAGCTGGCCAAGATATTGAAATTCTAGTGAAGTCCCGTAATAGTCTTCCCTGAAAAAAAATTTTTTATAAAGTTACAACATTTATCTACTACAGATAATTATAGTGAAATTATAGAAAATATAGGGGTCATTTATGTCGTATCGAAATTAAATGACGAATTTTTCAGTGATTTATTCTATTGTTTTTTTTAATTAATAAAAATATGAAATTGTACTTTTACCTCGTTTCATCCAGAATTCGTTTTGATAATTTTGTGTGCCCCAAAGCGTGGTGGCATAAAGCTACTTCCAGACAGGCAAATGGAATTAGAAAAACGTCATCAGTAATGTGGTCTCTCATGCTGAAAAAAATATCCGTCTTAAGTAATTATATCAAAAATTCTAGTTAACTAGGTTCACCATATTTTAAAGAATCTTCTTTATATCGTTAAATATTAAAAGGCAATCATTGTTCTCCGTACTGGAAGAGCCCGCAACAACATCTGTTGCACAAATGGGCCGGCTCGACCTGTGAAATACCACGACCTCACAAGAAAACAGGCGTGAAGTAGAGTATTCTGCGTTTCGTCTGAGTGAGGTGCCGGACGCCTAATTCTAGTTCTCTCCCCCCTTCCCACCCTTTTCTTATTAGGAATGGATAGGAAGTTGAAGAAAACTTGACCGTGTAGGGGATGTATAGGAATTGGAAATAACCATTTTCTGTTTGTCTCCCCCTCTGTCCATTAAAGGTGGGCAACGCATTTGCAACTCATTAGTTAGTTGCAGATGTCTATGGGTAGCGATCACTTGACATCGGGTGAACCGCTTGCTAGTTTGCCACCTAGTACTAAAAAAAAATTAGTAATCCTTATGTTTGAAGGCCAAGTGCGCATGCGAAAGCGCGATGTGCGCTAGTGTAGATAGGCATTGTATTGTGGCACGATTGTACGTAGATACACTCATCTATGAAAGTACACTGGTCGAAAACATGAACATCAAGTAGGATTGTGGTCGAGCGCTGGTTTATTAATTATACAAAAAAATCCTGCCAAGCTTACCTCACGACGTAATTGAAGTATTCGAGCGCGGTGGACATGTCGCTTACGGCGGTCAAACAGCAACCGTATATGTAGAGTGCGTTCATTTTATCGTCGAGCAGAGTAGAATAGGCCCAGTTATTGCGATCCTTTATTATAGAATCGACGGTTTCTTTCATGAACTACGCGTGGGAATAAAATAAATTTAAGTATCATACAGTTCAGATATGGTTACATTTAAGTTCGTAATTTGATGTATTTTGAGTAAATCAGTTTTCCTATAGCTCGTTGATTTTGCGTATATAATAAGGCATATTAATAATAGCGGCGATATGTGGATTGCGGAGGCCTGCTAGGTCACCCTGAATGCTTGTGGAGGTATTTAACAAAATTTAATGCAAGAAACATTAATGAAAAAATGTTCCCAATTCAAATTATGCCTTAATGTGCCAAACTAACGCGGCATAAGAAATTTTCACTTCAAAGGTCATTATAAATTGATGTAAATGTTTTGTTAAAATATATAATATTAAAACTACATATTTTGAACCTCGTTGTCATATAATATAAGTATAATTTATAAATTTAAGCATTACTTATGTATGTAGTTGTGGGTCCACTATTTGATAAAGGCATGAATTTAAAAACTGACAATGGTTTTCACACCTCGACTTATTTTTTCAACCTTTTGAAATGAATTCTCCTAAACTTTTTAATTTGGCTAGTTACAGCGGTTTTTTAAAGTTTATTTATTGCCGCTATATTTCAATTGAGTCATTAACAGTGATAATATTGCTGTTCCAGTGATTCGTAGCGAGTTACTGTGAATAATAAAGTGTAAGGCTACTTAACTGGATCGAAAGTTACTTATGACTCAACTTAATATTGAAAATTGAATCAAGCATAAAAACATTAGACTTTATTATATTTTAATAAAATTACATTTTGATTAAATGGTCGTGTACGTATTATCTTTTTAATATTAAACTCTCTTAAAAATTACGTTTTATGATTAACAACATAAGTTTCTTTTTGTTTATTAAATAAATGTATTATTATTTACTACAGTAATATTTAAATATTTTCAAGTGGCAGACAAAGAAAATGAGTAACATACTCAACTTACTTCAGCATTACCCTATCCGAAAAACTAACTTAAAACTTAAATAATAATATAATCGTATTGACATACCTCCAGCAAGAAAAGTGTTATGCTTGGTTCATGCGATATAGCCGCAGCAATGTTCCAGAAACACAGCAAGTCGGTATATGTCACCAATAATTGAGTAGTGTTGATTGTATAGTATATGTTGTCGTCAGTAACTCTCATGTATGGTATAAGCTGCCTTTTGGACATAGCCTGGCTAAGTATTGGAACTGACCTGTAAATAATAACACTTGTTCCGATGATTGTACATGCGACCACTTTATCTAAGTCAGACACAGCTTGTGTGATTTTAACCTTTATTTATTTATTTCACTAAATACAAAAAAAATAGAATTCAAAATGTTGGCAATCACGGGACGGCTTGCAGATGTGAAAAAATAAATCAGTCGAGTCATTGTAATTATAATAATATCGCATACACAAGGGAGTCCAGAGCGGTGGGGTAAAGGCGGGTGATGTCGTTAGAACTCGATGACGTATGCTGTGAAGGCATACTGCTCGTATGCGAGAGCGAGCGATAAAACACATTTTTATCTCATTTTTCTCAGAGACAAAGATAGAGGGAAAGCTTGTTTGTGTGATGGAACACGATCTTACGCCAGTGGAAACCCTGGTAATAGTTATGTTGACTTACCCTTTGGCGCACAAAATTTCCGTGGAGGCGAGTTGCGGAAGCCGGTGAAGGGTCATGGAGCCGAGAGCCGCGTGGCGGTGCATCGCAGCGGCGACCGCGGATTTCTCACGTGTTGATGATCTGTAGTTTTCACAGACAATCGTCCATCCATTCGGGTACAGCTGTGGGAACATCATAATCACTAAAGACACATTAAACAAATCAATTGTAATAACAATTCTTTTAACATTACGAGTATTACAGATAATATAGCAATGTTGATTTAGTATGTTCTGAAGAAAGAATAGCATGTGACAAGTAAAGATTTACAAAAGAAATATGGAGGGATATGTTGGTACGGGTAGGTAAGAAAAGATGGATGGATTGTGTGAGTAATGACATGATTACGAAGGGCCTTTCAATTAAAGTTACGGTCGATCGATTTAGAGGAGATTTCACCGCTGAAAATAAACGCGATTAGTTCGATCTAAACTCGATCTACACGTTTAACGAAGTTAAGAGTTCCAAATTGCATAAACACGTTATGCTCTAAGTTTAAATTCCAAATGGCTCATTTACGGCGTTTAGCTCTGTAAACATTGGTTTTCTTGAGCACGATCAAGTTGTAGCCGGTGAAATGGAAATAGAATCGAACTGTAAACTCGATTAAGAAAAACGTAGTTTTGTTAAACCTGCTTTCGAATGCAACGGTGAAATCGACCCTTAGTGGGAAGAGGGCACGAAGATGATGTCGAGTTTTTCTAAGTTTTTCTTAAGTACAGTCTTACCTCTAAAGTCAATTCGTCAAGATAATATTGCAGTCGTTGATTTAAAACCTCTGCGAAACCTTTTATCAGGGATACACCATTTTTTATTTGATCATATGCTAATGAATAAGTTGTTTGAGATTCGAAGTATTTATCCCTCATCGTATTGTGTAGATTCCTGGTGAATAAAATTAAAATTAAATGTTTCCAGTCAATTACAGAACCACAATAAGTCGGACTCGTAACCGATGAAAGCCTAACAAAATTTCCGCCACACATATTGGCTACGGGAACGCTATGGCATAAATCCGCTCGCACAGCTCAGCTCAGCTCTACTATTACTTCTGCTCCTGACATCCTAGGTGCGGTTTCCAGGTTAGAGACTGGACATCCAGTCTTAGATAGGGGCCTGTATAAGCTCAAATTAATCACGTTTGAAACCAAACTCTATATAACCAACTTCTATTGATTGATATATGCCAAACATTACAAATATCACCATATATCGCAAATGAATAAGAGCTGAAGAGCCGGTTCACAACGCAGATAACTCTGCAAAAACATATTTACTGAACGCAGCTTCAAAAATTTATTTTTAAAGCATATGACTTATGTGATAATATCAACTACATATCCCTACAAATATTATAAATGCGAATGTAAGTTTGTTTGTTACTAATCAACCGATCATCGTGAAACTTTGTACAAATATTCTTGGAGATATTAGAAGTGACATGGGATACTTTTTATAAAAGAAAATATTTTTTACGAAAAATAAAAAAAATGTTTGTCAAAAAATCTAAAAATCTAGCTACTTCAACGCCATCTAGCAGTCCAGTAATGAAGTTCCAACCGACGGTGACGTCAATATCCAATCCAATTGACTATAGTTTCAGCTGTTTGGGACTTTTCTATATTTATAGTATATAAAGGGGGATGTATGTATGTTCCCTATAGACCTAAATTTACAGGGATTGTTCAGATTGGTACAGCGGGTGTTCCTGTGTTTGGTAGCGATTGGACCCACATAATTAGTGGTACCCGGGCGAAGCCGGGGCGGATCACTAGTATATAATAATTTAAATGATTACCAAGATTTTTATTTGCCAGCAGAAATCGAAGAGTTCGCTACTAGTGTACCTAACATAACGAAAGTAAAGATAGTAATTGATAGAGGATAGATACTCACATGAAATTAAAATAAATTGTCTGAACCAAAAGAGTAGCCTGCAGGTAATCGGAGAGATCTGGCGAACTTTCCAGAATCCGATATACCCACAGGAGGTTCCTCTAGATGTGGTACAACATGATCATGAAATCCATGTCGCTTATTTCTTGGAAGCAGTGCTAAAAAAATAACAACATATAATTATTATTATAAATAGAAATCAAAGAAATTAATTAATATTGAATATATTAAATTATAATATTAATTGATGTAATATAAGAAATAGTCCTTTTGTTACTACTGCTTCGTATTGGTTTGGAAATACCGCTGGCGATGGATTGATTCCACAACGCGCCTCTGCGAGAAAGCGGATGCCAATCATTAAAGTGGCTCAGTCGAGTTGAGCGATGTAGTTCAAAGTATTCATTAAGATGTTCATAAATATTACATCCTTGTTATTTTTTAAAAATATAAATAGTATTACCTAAGAGAATATTAAAATATTCCTGTGTCAAAGCAAGACGTGTTTTTTTTGTATACAATAACTTTTACTTTAAATTTCAAAATTATTTACGAAAAACAATTTCACTTCACTTATCGAACGCGCATCTTACAAAATTTTACATTTCGTATGAATTGCAATGTATGGTAATTTATGTTTGTTTTCAACAAACAACTTGCAATGAAATGAAACAAGGCATAAGATTTTATGTGTCGGATAAACTTACGATTCCGTAGTAGTTCCACGAATAGTATAAGTTGCACTGGATGGAAGAAACTCTCTGGACATAACTCGCTACAGCCATGAGGTCCTCCATGCGCTCTGGGGTCATAGCCTCAATCGATACTGGGTTGAATTGAGACCAGTTAGATTTATGGCAACGTGCAGCGCCGTCCCTGATAACAGACAAACATTTTAAATTGATTGAAGATTTCCATTTCCAGTGTAGTTATTTATTTAGATACTATTTAAGATTCTTTTATGTAGACGAATTTGTATAGATATAAAAAAGGCAAAAGTGTTGGTTTGTTTGAACACGTTAATCTCAGAAACTACCATTTGGATTTTAAAAGTGATTTATTTATTTGATTGTGCAATTATTTATGCAGAGTAGAGCATATTAAACATAACGCTGTATCCCTTAGGAACCGAGCAGAAATAAAAATTATAATATTGAACTTACCAGACGTTCAGGACGATTCTTAGATTCTTTACATCACATTCGAAGAATTCATTTAATTTGGCGCGGCATATATTCAAATTTTCTTCAATAGACATCTTTACCTGAAACAATAATGTCACATTGCCTCTTATTAACTGCACAAACAATCTAAATTAAACATACAAATCAGCCCTTGCTATCGATTACTCCCATCGGGGTATTCATCAAACATGAACTCTTAAATATAAACATCCAAATGGTACAGTTATTTTAACAGTGGTAGAGCCCGCAACAACAACATCTGTTGCACGAATTGGCCGGCTCGACTGGTGAAATACCACGACCTCACAGAAAACAGGCGTGAAGTAGAAGTACTATGCGTTTCGTCTGATGAGTGAGGTTCCTCCGGAGGCCTAATTTTAATCCTCTTCCCCTTCCCACCCTTTCCTCGTAAGGATAGGACGGGAAGGGGAAGAGGATAGGATGGGTAGGGGGTTAACGGGGGAAAGGAATTATCCTTTTTCCTGTCTATGCCCTCCTTTGTCCTTTAAAGGTAGGCAACGCATCTGAAACGCATTTGTCTGTTGAGGATGTTCATGGGCGGCGCTAACTTGACATCAGGTGATCCGCTTGCTCGTTTGCCAACTTCTCACATAAAAAAAATTATAATATATAGTTAAATTAAAACTCACCTCCACCACTCGGTGTTTATAACTTCCTCAGGATATTCAATGAAATCTGAAGTCTTTTGTGAACCTAAAACCAAAGGTTTTTCCGTGAACAGAGCAAATGGCCGATTGGGTCGTCGAAAAGTCCTAGAATTTCGGCATTGCACAGATCTTTCTAGTAGGCCAACAAAATCACAAAGTGGCCCGATGATCTGGTTGAGATGGCTGAAGAACGACCTTCGATGTAATCTATAAGTCTACGCCCATCAGTCGACAACTATCGGCTGAAGAAGACACACGGATAGGGAAAGGACCAGCAGATTTGACTTATGTAATACTCCAAAGATAAGAAAAATAACATTGCACTACTTGAGAGCCTATTCCGGATTCCTTTAATGTTACATGAAATTTATTGTAATTACAACAATAGACAAATACGATGTCTGCTTTTCAAAATGATTCATTCTCCCATCGCAAGGCTAGTGTTTAATCAGAATCGTAGAACAAAGATAGGGCGCGGTCCTATGCCGAAATGACCTCAAACATTGATCATGCGCTCTGCAGACCCGCTCCGCCTGAGCTCCATCGATTTATTATAACCCCCCCCCACCCCCCCAACGCCCCACCCAATCGTTATCAGACGCCCATCGACCGGAGTTCTGAATGCGCATGCGTTAGGCACCATTTCGTGACGCTTTGTGCGACACCATTTTGGACGAAAATATTATTCAGATAGGCAAACAAAATGGCGACGATGGCGAACCGAGCGCCCCCGCCCCCCACCCCACTCTTGGTGAACCAGTCCAGATACGGAGAATAACATACAAATAGAGAGAACTTACCAACAAAAGCGCAAAATATCTGCCCGTCACGAACGCTAGTAATATTAGGTCCCTCTAAGATTCACACGCGCACATATCGAAATGAAATATTATTATTACACTGATATTTTCGTAACCGACAAATCACTTTCTAAAACACTTGAGGTTCGACCTCATGGTAGTCGCTCGACGCTTCACGTCACCCTATTTTAAATTTCCCGCGACTCTCCAGACGACGAAGTTATAAGTAGCGACAAAATGTGTAGCTTTGTGGCCGTCGCTAGGAAATATAATTTTATTTTTATTCACTCCGATCTCCTTTACTTGTATGTATGAGGTTAGAAAATCAGCTTTCGAGATCAAGCCGCCATGTTGTCGCTGCAAATAGTCTCACTACCATTTTTTTAGTCAAGGGAAATTAAAAATATTATTTTAAAATTTACGAGGTTTATCACTAGAAACGAACGTCAAGCTGCTATGAGATGGCCCCCTTAGCCGCACGGGAATTTTTCAATCAGAATCAAAGAACGAACGTTAACTAAGGTTCGCATCTATTTGCAAACTGTGAAGGGCGCGGTCCTATCCCTAATACGACGTCAGACATAGATCATGCGCTCTGCAGACTCGCTCCGCCCGCGCTTCATCGAGTTATTACCGCCCCCCGCCCCCCTCAACCCTTATCGAATACGCATGCGTTAACAGGAGCCATTTCGCCACGCTTTGTACGACGCCATTTTGGACGAAAATAATATTCAGATAGGCAAACAAAATGGCGACGATGGCGGCCCGGGCGCACCACCCCCACACCCTAGGTGAACCAGTCCAGATACAGAAAATAATATATAAATAGAGAGAACTTACCAACAAAAGCGCAAAATATCTGCCCGTCACGAACGTTAGTAATATTAGGTCCCTCTAAGATTCACACGCGCACATATCGAAATGAAATATTATTATTACACTGATATTTTCGTATCCGACAAATCACTCTCTAAAACACTTGAGGTTCGCCCTCATGGTAGTCGGTCAACGCTTCACGTGACCTTATTATAAATATCCCGCGACCCTCGAGACGATGAGGTTATAAGTAGCGACTAAATGTGTCGCTAGGAAATATATTTTTATTCACTCCGATCTCCTTTACTTGTATGTATGAGGTTAGAAAATCAGCTTTCGAGATCATCAATCAATCAAGATATCAAGGATATTATTTTTTTCACTCCGCGTCGTAGCCGCCCAGGTATTTTTTAATCAGAATCAAAGAACGAACGTTAACTAAGGTTCGCATCTATTTGCCAACTGTGAAGGGCGCGGTCCTATCCCTAATACGACTTCAGACATTGATCATGCGCTCTGCAGACTCGCTCCGCCCGCGCTTCATCGATTTATTACGGCCCCCCGCCCCCCTCAACCCTTATCAACGCCGAGCAACCTGAGTCCTGAATACGCATGCGTTAACAGAGGCCATTTCGCGACGCTTTGTACGACGCCATTTTGGACGAAAATAATATTCAGATAGGCAAACAAAATGGCGACGATAGCGGCCCGAGCGCCCACCCCGCCTCTAGGTGAACCATTCCAGATACAGAAAATAATATATAAATAGAGAGAACTTACCAACAAAAGCGCAAAATATCTGCCCGTCACGAACGTTAGTAATATTAGGTCCCTCTAAGATTCACACGCGCACATATCGAAATGAAATAATATTATTACACTGATATTTCCGTATCCGACAAATCACTTTCTAAAACACTTGAGGTTCGTCCTCATGGTAGTCGGTCAACGCTTCACGTGACCCTATTTTAAATTTCCCGCGACTCTCGAGACGATGAAGTTATAAGTAGCGACAAAATGTGTAGCCTTATGGCTGTCGCTAGGAAATATTTTTTATTTTATTCACTCCGATCTCCTTTACTTGTATGTATGAGGTTAGAAAATCAGCTTTCGAGATCATCAAGCCGCCATGATGTCGCTGCGACTAGTCTCACTACCATTTTAAGTGACGGGAAATAATAATATGTCAAAATTATTTTTAAATTTACGAGGTTTATCACTAGAAACGAACGTCAAGCTGCCATGAGATGGCCCCCTTAGCCGCACGGGAATTTTTCAATCAGAATCAAAGAACGAACGTTAACTAAGGTTCGCATCTATTTGCCAACTGTGAAGGGCGCGGTCCTATCCCTAATAAGACCTCAGACATAGATCATGCGCTCTGCAGACTAGCTCCGCCCGCGCTTCATCGATTTATTACCGCCCCCCTCAACCCTTATCGAATACGCATGCGTTATCAGGGGCCATTTCGTGACGCTTTGCGCGACGCCATTTTGGACAATATTATTATTCAGACAGGCAAACAAAATGGCGACGACGGCGGCCCCAGTGCCCCCCCCCCCTCCTCTTGGTGAACCAGTCCAGATACGGAGAATAACATACAAATAGAGAGAACTTACCAACAAAAGCGCAAAATATCTGCCCGTCACGAACGTTAGTAATATTAGGTCCCTCTAAAATTCACACGCGCACATATCGAAATGAAATATTATTATTACACTGATATTTTCGTAACCGACAAATCACTTTCTAAAACACTTGAGGTTCGCCCTCATGGTAGTCGGTCAACGCTTCACGTGACCATATTATAAATATCCCGCGACCCTCGAGACGATGAGGTTATAAGTAGCGACAAAATGTGTAGCCTTATGGCTGTCGCTAGGAAATATATTTTTATTCACTCCGATCTCCTTTACTTGTATGTATGAGGTTAGAAAATCAGCTTTCGAGATCATCAATCAATCAAGATATCAAGGAAATTATTTTTTTCACTCCGCGTCGTAGCCGCCCAGGTATTTTTTAATCAGAATCAAAGAACGAACGTTAACTAAGGTTCGCATCTATTTGCCAACTGTGAAGGGCGCGGTCCTATCCCTAATACGACCTCAGACATTGATCATGCGCTCTGCAGACTCGCTCCGCCCGCGCTTCATCGATTTATTACGGCCCCCCGCCCCCCTCAACCCTTATCAACGCCGAGCAACCTGAGTCCTGAATACGCATGCGTTAACAGAGGCCATTTCGTGATGCTTTGTGCGACGCCATTTTGGACAATATTATTATTCAGACAGGCAAACAAAATGGCGACGACGGCGGCCCCAGTGCCCCCCCCCCCCCACCTTTAGGTGAACCAGTCCAGATACAGAAAATAATATACAAATAGACAGAACTTACCCACAAAAGCGCAAAATATCTGCCCGTCACGAACGTTAGTAATATTAGGTCTCTAAAATTCACACGCGCACATATCGAAATGAAATATTATTATTACACTGATATTTTCGTATCCGACAAATCACTTTCTAAAACACTTGAGGTTCGCCCTCATGGTAGTCGGTCAACGCTTCACGTGACCATATTATAAATAGCCCGCGACTCTCGAGACGATGACGTTATAAGTAGCGACAAAATGTGTAGCCTTATGGCTGACGCTAGGAAATATATTTTTATTCACCCCGATCTCCTTTACTTGTATGTATGAGGTTAGAAAATCAGCTTTCGAGATCATCAATCAATCGAGATATCAAGGAAATTATTTTTTTCACTCCGCGTCGTAGCCGCCCAGGTATTTTTTAATCAGAATCAAAGAACGAACGTTAACTAAGGTTCGCATCTATTTGCCAACTGTGAAGGGCGCGGTCCTATCCCTAATACGACCTCAAACATTGATCATGCGCTCTGAAGACCCGCTCCGCCCGCGCCTCTTCGATGTTTCTTCGCTTTGTGCGACGCCATTTTGGACAAAAATATTATTCAGATAGGCAAACATATTGGCGACGATGGCGGCCCGAGCGCCCCCCCCCCTCCTCTTGGTGAACCAGTCCAGATACGGAGAATAATATACAAATAGAGAGAACTTACCAACAAACACGCAAAATATCTGTCCGGCGGTCACAAACGTTAGCACAAACCCAGCTCTCACTTCCATACATTAAAGTGGGGACTAGTACAGCATTGTGTATTGCCAGACGAGCCTTCATAGACACATTCTGAGTCCTCACTACTGTACCTAGAGCCCCATTCATTTTATTTCCCGCACGCATCGTCAGACAATCTTTTTTCGTAACTCTCCTTCTTTTCTTGCTTCTTTCTAGGTACTATCTCTTTCACTCTCTTCCTCGAACAACGGAATCGTAACTCAACCCTTTCAATATATTCGTCCAGTCTGATTGCCTGGCTTTTGCTGCCAGTAAATCGAGCCGCGCTGTCTTCGTCGCATTCACTTACATTCGAACTTCCCTATCCCACTACACTGTGTTGGCTTTCCTTGCGTCCTTCCTCTTGCTTAATCCATGTACTTTGGTGGCAGCTTCCACTATTTCATTCTTCATACTTCCCCAAACACTGTTGTGTTTGTCAATGTTCATGTCTTTCAAATTCCTTTCATTCAACTCGCAAAATTTTTCTTCCAAACACAATAAATATTTTTTTTTCATACAATCTTTTTGCAACAGTTCTACTTTAATACGTTCTTCCGGGGTAGTAGATGCAGGAGTTCGGTGGCGCCAACGCTCGCACAAAACCTTTATCCGGTATATCATCAGATAATGGTCGGGTCCAACGTTGGAACCCCGATAAGCCCTGGTATGTATCTACTACCGCGCTTTTCAGTCTTTCTTCCTTAATTACAAAATCAATATGATTTGATAAACCACAAGTCCTCACAAAAGAACACCGCTTCGTACCCAGTATGATACGCGAGGCTATTTAAATTTAAAAAAAAAAACAATTTAATTTCACTGTGCTGGGTACTACCACTAGTTTTCGATCCCGTGATTTACAAAATTAAATCTCAAACCAAGGATACAACTGCAAGGCCTTTTTGTATTCGTATGTGCAGTATTCGCGTAAATGTAAGAAAACATTATCAAATATAGTAATTTTATTGTATTGATGTTTCGATATAAATACACATTCGCAGGGCTAGTTATCAGAATTGAAGAACAAAGAAAGGGCGCGGTCCCATCCCTTAGACTACCTCAGACATTGATCATGCGCTCTGCAGACCCGCTCCGCCCGAGCTTCATCGATTTATTAGTACGCCCCCCCACCCGTCAACCCTTATCAACGCCTAGCAACCTGAGTTCTGAGTACGCATGCGTTAACAGGGGCCATTTCGTGACGCTTTGTGGAACTCCATTTTGGACGAAAATATTATTCTTATAGTCAAACAAAATGGCGACGATGGAGGGCCGAGCGTCCCCCCCCCCCTCCCCCGTCCTTTGGTGAACCAGTCCAGATACGGAATATAATATACAAATAGAAAATTCTTACCAACGAAAACGCAAAATATCTGTCAGGCGGTTACAAACGTTAGCACAAACCCAGCCCTCCCCTCCATACATTAAGTGAGGACTAGAACACTATTGTGTATTGCCAGATGATGCAAACATGACCTAGTAATCAGCTTAGAAGAGACATTTTACAACTAACGCGCCCAATCTTAATCCACAATCTTCGTCTTTAAAACCTTTCAAACAATCATCCATAAACAGATTGAACAGTCACGGGGATGCTACACCAATCTTCCTATAATAGGCGATGTCTCCAACATATATTGAAAAAGACCTACAGCAAGCTTGCAACTATACCTTCTCCAGCTCTCAGGATTTCAAGCAAAATCCTGTCATATCGGGGAGCTTTGCCCAATTTCATTCTTTTATCGTAATCGCAATCTCATTCAAACTTATCTCACTTTCTAACTCCCTTTGCTTCATGCGTATTTGCCGTCTTTGGTACTGATGCCCCTTCACATCCAAACAAACTTTCAAACTACCTCTTTCATCTCTTCGGAATAGCTACTTCGTAATTCAGAAGGTCCCCATTCGCCTCACGAACAACATTCATTCTCCATTGTACTGACCTGCCTCTGGCATTTTTGACGTATTTGCAAAACATTTTCATGTTTGCGTGGAAATCGTCAGACAATCTTTTTCATAACTCTCATTCTTTTCTTGCTTTTTTCTAGGTACTATCTCTTTCACTCTCTTCCTCAAACAACGGAATCGTAACTCAACCCTTTCAATATATTCGTACAGTCTGATTGCCTGGCTTTTGCTGCCAGTAAATCGAGCCACGCTGTCTTCTTCGCATTCACTTCCATTCGAACTTCCCTATCCCACTACACTGTGTTGGCTTTCCTTGCGTCCTTCCTCTTGCTTAATCCACGTACTTTGGTGGCAGCTTCCACTATTCCATTCTTCATCCTTCCCCAAACACTGTTGTGTTTGTCAATGTTCATGTCTTTCAAATTCCTTTCATTCAACTCGCAAAAATTTTCTTCCAAACACAATAAATATTTTTCTTTCATACAATCTTTTTGCAACAGTTCTACTTTAATACGTTCTTCCGGGGTAGTAGATGCAGGAGTTCGGTGGCGCCAACGCTCGCACAAAACCTTTATCCGGTATATCATCAGATAATGGTCGGGTCCAACGTTGGAACCCCGATAAGCCCTGGTATGTATCTACTACCGCGCTTTTCAGTCTTTCTTCCTTAATTACAAAATCAATTATGATTTGATAAACCACAAGTCCTCACAAAAGAACACGGCTAAAAGTACCCAGTATGATACGCGAGGCTATTTAAATTTAAAAAAAAAACAATTTAATTTCACTGGGCTGTTACTACCACTAGTTTTGGATCCCGTGATTTACAAAATTAAATCTCAAACCAAGGATACAACTGCAAGGCCTTTTTGTATTCGTATGTGCAGTATTCGCGTAAATGTAAGAAAACATTATCAAATATAGTAATTTTATTGTATTGATGTTTCGATATAAATACACATTCGCAGGGCTAGTTATCAGAATTGAAGAACAAAGAAAGGGCGCGGTCCCATCCCTAAGACTACCTCAGACATTGATCATGCGCTCTGCAGACCCGCTCCGCCCGCGCTTCATCGATTTATTACTACCCCCCCCCCCCCTCAATCCTTATCAACGCCCAGCAACCTGAGTTCTGAATACGCATGCGTTAACAGGGGCCTTTTCGTGACGCTTTGTGCGACGCCATTTTGGACGAAAATATTATTCAGATAGGCAAACAAAATGGAGACGATGGCGGCCCCAGTGCCCCCCCCCACCTTTAGGTGAACCAGTCCAGATACAGAAAATAATATACAAATAGACAGAACTTACCCACAAAAGCGCAAAATATCTGCCCGTCACGAACGTTAATAATATTTAGTATCCTTTTTTAAATCCACACGCGCATTTATCGAAATGACATATAAATATTACACTGATATTTTCGTATCCGCCAAATCACTTTCTAAAACACTTGAGGTTCGACCTCATGGTAGTCGCTTGACGCTTCAGGTGACCCTATTTAAAATTTCCCGCGACTCTCGAGACGATGAACTTATAAGTAGCGACAAAATGTGTAGCTTTATGGCTGTCGCTAGGAAATATATTTTGATTTTTACTCCGATCTCCTTTACTTGTATGTATGAGGTTAGAAAATCAACTTTCGAGATCATCAAGCCGCGATGTTGTCGCTGCGATTAGTCTCACTACCATTTTGAGTCACGGGAAATTAAAAATATTATTTTAAAATTTTCGAGGCTTATCACTAGAAACGAACGTCAAGCTGCCATGAGATCGTCTTCTTAGCCGCACGGGTATTTTTTAATCAGAATCAAAGAACAAACGTGAGGCAAGGTCCGCGTATATATTCCGACTGTGCAGGGCGCGGTACTATCCCATTCCAATCGCAAACATTGATCATGCGCTCTGTACCCGCTCCGTCCGGGCTTTATTGAATTATCCCCCCCCCCCCCCGACCTTTAACCACCGCCCATCAACCTCATGAAGACAAAGAACTTAGGCACGCGCATGCGTTAAAACGCCGGATTTCATGTCGCAATGTACGACGCCACTTTTGACGAAAATATCTAAACAACTATAGGCATCGTTTGTGGTAGGTAACATATCCTGTGACGTTTCTTTGTCTAACTCGAATTTCATTTCTAGCTCAAATTCATTAAATAAAAATAAATAATTTCTCCATAAGTAAGTGGCGTCATTTTCAATCGTGAATGTAACAATAATTTTTTTTTATGATTGTAATTATGACATGACATATAAATTTATTAGGCACTTTAACAGTCGAAATATTACTTTATATTGATAGATCAATATAATATGAGTAGATAGTTTGAGCGATTAAAGTGTAATTTTTATATTTTGAAGTGAAAACTTTATTACCTGGGGAAAATCTTAAAGGTTCGCTTGAACAACATGATCAACGTGCGTTAGCAACTATCTTATTTGAATTCGGAACAGTTTCGACAAGGTTTTTTCATTTATATATTTTTCAATTTTGATCTTAATTTCTTTAGACAACCTGTTTCCTGCGACTTCATCCGCGTTGAATTAAATTAAAACATATTCACTTCGCAGGATAAAAGTATATAATTGTATTTTTTACAATAAAACGTAAAACATCAGTCTCAAAATTATATTTTGACATTACAACTAACTATTTAATTTTATTTATAGATTACCACCAACTCTACCTAAAATCGTCTAACGCATTTAAAGATGTTTTCAGTTCAATAAGCATGTTGCTGACGCTGTCGCTAACGCATGTTGCGCATGGCGATCTCGCGAACCTATAATATTTATCCCTACCTGCTGTCGTTTACCGTGGCTAAAGAGATTTACACTTCAAATAGTAAATTTTTTATGTTATTTTACTACTTAAGGCAACCTTTGTAACATTGCATATAGCGGGTGGCGCTTTCGATGTGGCGCCTTGTAAGATTTTTCAAAATTTCGAGGGTTTTTCACTTTTCGCGTGGAACCCTAATTATTTTGCTTAAATTAAATTAGCCTATTTGAATCTCGACAATATGAGCTATCTTCCAGTAATAGTCTCATCCAAAATCGGTTCAGTCGTTTCGGAGATTACCCGGAATAACAGACAGACAGAAATTTAAAAAATTGTATTTTCGTTATAAGTACCGTATATACATCATGTGCATTGAGTATGGAAATGTTGATAATACATACAGACACTACAATTTTATTTACCAGTATAGATCCAAGGGTATATCTGTAGATTTTTAATTTATTTCTTTACCATTTTCGCGCCTTCATTGACAACTTTTTTTTCACTTTGACCGTCAGTCCTTACGATAAATACATAAATATGCGCTCACGCCCGTAACCCAGAGGGGTAGGCAGAGATCATGGATTTCCATTCTTCTTTTACATTTATACATCACATACATTTACGCATACATGTTCGTCGGTTATGGGTGAACTTTTTTTAATAAGCCACTAATCTTATCGATATAAATGCTCCTAGGGCGTCACCTACCATCACTGCCACTCATTTTTGCAACATAAATTTGTTTGGTTATTCCCTCTACTAAACATACACCTCAGATACACGAACTCTTCCACCTGTTTCACTTATTGTTCTCTTTCAAACACCATTACTTTCGTCTTATCTACATTCATCTTCATGCCTTTATCATCTAATGAATGATTTACTACATTCAGCATAAGTTGTAAGTCCTCCACAGATGACGCAAACGCAACATGCTCACCCATTCTTAATCCACACTCTTCGTCTTTCAAAGCTTTCAAACAATCATCCATAAAGAGATTGAACAGCCACAGCAACTAGTCCTTACGACTGTCTGTCTTAGGAAATATAAATTATAGAGGTTCGTAAATACAAGCCCAGATGTGAACAATTTTGTAATTTATTCCATAATATTTATCTATGTACATTGTAGTGTAAACAGATTAACTGACTGGTTATTATAGGATGATGTAAAGTAAATTTGTTTATAGTACTTTTCATTAAAGAAGTCCCCCAGACGCATATAATATCCCTTTTTAACTAAATTCTACTATATTTCTTTTATGTAAAAATTATATTTTTATTTACTTACATAAGCAGTGTTCTGCCTACTTACATGGAAAAGATGAGAAAATAGGGTAAAGAAAAGCATTACAATTTTAGTTCCAAAAATCACCGCGGGACTTCTTCCATGAAATGGAATTTAGTTCCTCAATGATAAATAAGTCGATAAGTAAGTATTGCATTATATTCATTTTTTAACCTCGCATTTGTAAAGTTCATAATTCTGTTGAATAAAACTATATTAAGAAAATGACGCAGTACTTAGAAAAATGTTTTTGAACACAAGAATTTATAGACCCATGTTATTAAAAATCAAAACAAGTCTTAACAGGTTCAATTATAAACAACAACTTTGCCCAAAAATATCTAGATGTCACAGATAATAAAAAAGTGAAACGGTGTAAGCCCCTTTTCGGATATACCCCAAGTTCAAATACAAATAAAATACACATATTCGTTGCCTGTCCATATCCGGTTCGAAGGACCACTTCTATTTAGATCCGTTAATTAAAATAGCGTAGTGTGTTAAATATAACTTTAACTACATATGCTAGTGCTTTGCATTTTACTTAGTGAAAAAAAGCTATTGACACCACACGTCATCACCGAAAATTAAAAACGATGTTACAAATTACATACCTCTGTTTTAAACAGTTACAATTCCATTAAGTGTCTAGATTACAGCTAACAATTATTTTCAAGTTAACTTGTAGTACGATTATGACGCCTATAGGACTTTTATACTTTGTTCTAGTCCTGGCAGTAATCTCTAAATATCTTTCTGTTTTCGGGCTATAAGACATCGCTGGCAACGCACAATGCTAATAGACTTTCGTCTTGAGACACTGCGGTAGTTGTTGAGACGAGGTGATTGACCTTCTTGTCGGAGTTGGACCTATATAACTAAATAGTTTGTCCTAGGTAGACATAATCGTCAACCACTTGGAGAGTACCATACTCTCCAATCGTTTTTGGAGTGGGTGGATTCTGAAATGGACTCCTTCGGAGGCTCGGCTCTATTGAGGTCGTCGATCCGACCGCTTTCTTCCATGGTCTCAGCCATGACTATAATGTCATCAGGAAATCGCAAGTGGGTGATGTACCTGCATTTATGGCGATCAATGGTCCCTACCCAGCAGTAGATGAATGTCAGCTGAAACGACAACAACCTTTTTGCGTATTTCCTCAAACGCAAAATAATAACAGATATTTTTTGAAATATTGATTATCTAATAAGCGTTTATGAAGACGGAACCATATTGGTCTGTATAGGCGGCATCGCACCGTCGAAGGGTGGGCTACCACCCCCCGAGCCCGGGGGCATTGCACATGCGTAGCATGCACCCCTATTACTCCTCCTGCTGCTATTATTGAATGCGTTATAAGCGCCATTTTGAAAAGCGAAATGATGAAAAAATAAAACGTCTGTAAATATTCTATTTTATTGACAGAGATTTCATAATATAAATAAATTTAAATGGAAAAAGTTATTAACATTTAATTTTCTAAATGTTTGAAGCCACGGATGGGCCGAATCCGTTAGTGTTAGATAAATAATGGCCCGGACCTCCCGAGGGATTCTTCGTTCTTTCGTATAAATATGTGTGTATATATATATATATATATATATATATATATATATATAGAGAGAGAGAGAGATAGATATAACACAAATTTTGTGTTACTGAACCATATTCAATTTGAAAATTAAGTGAAAATTTTATTTAGAATTGAATAAATTTAACTTTGTACTAGTTCCCTTAATATTTTCAATTATTTTTTATAATTTATGCGTATGTTCCCATTTATACTAAGACATACGATACCAAAACTTATTTTATTTAAAATTAAGTATACTTTAAATTTTTTTCTAAGACAGAATGCACGGAGGAGAATCCGCAAAAGATACGCCATTTTGTGTGCTGTGCCTCGTTCGTTTTAGCTGTAATTCTGGAAGGTCTGACAATCGCGCTGTGTTGGGGGTCTTGACTGCCGGCATAAATTCTGTGGTGTTTTCCTAATTTACCCAATATAAGACTATTTATAATTATGTACGGGAAAATAAATATATTTTCTTTGTTCTTTCTTCTTCAGATAGAATACGTCTAGGCATAACTGAAGAAAGGAATGATGGGATACAAAACTATGGTATATATACAGCGCATGCGCCTTCGAGCTCCCAGGTCCCGGGCACTATCTAGCGTATTATATAAGTAAAATATATATGATTGCCCCCAAATCCCCTGATAAAGTTACGCATATGGTTTATTAAAAACTGGCCAAACACCCGAACAAACAACATTACGCACAAATCGTATAAAAAGGGAAATAAAATCCATTGTCAGTGAACAATATCCTCGTAAATAGAGTAATCGTATCAAAATATAACCACAAAACAAATTGACTGCACCTAACATAAATATTAATAATGTTATTGGTCACTTGCCTCAATCGATGATATGCAGTTTTCGCCGCCCGATGTTACCGAGCTCCGCCCGATGATTAGTAAGGAGACCGATGAATCGAAGAGTCGTAATTAAGTTCCTTCCAGCGGTTAGAATTACACCTGAAAACGTTTGACTATGTATCACAAATAAAGTTTTAAATTATAATTTTATAAATTTAATGAACAACTTAAAACTTTAAAATTAAGGAAAATACTAAATTAAATTAAAGTATCAAACTTTACGAAAACTAAATGTAGCTCATAAAAGGGGGTATAAAAGTACTTACCGAAGAGCAGCGGCCAACAGAATCGGTTCTATTCAGCCTGACTCTCACAATGCTGCAAACACCGGGTCGATACTCGAATGTCTCGCAGTGTTACCTCCCAAAAATATTTACCCCCAAAGCTTAAATCAAAACTCCCATAAAAAGCCACAATCTCTGTAAAATCTCCCTAAAAACACAATGATTTCAATATTTATTTATAAGTTATGTGTTATTTGCAACATTATCGGATTCCCTCACTAGTTCTGACTACAAAATCATACACTAGGGTATGAAACTTACCAATTTAGTGAAAGCCTAAACAGGCTTAGGCCCTCGATTTCAACCGCCATGTAATTTCATTTAACAGATGATTGTCCACACTAAGCTAAACCCTAATTAGTATGATTGATCATATTAATTAGGGCTTAGCTTACGGTGGACGTTACCTTATATTATATAATCCATACAAACTTTTAGCCCCAAACGAATTTAGAAAAATCCTTTCTTAATCCTTGTCGTCGTAATAACATAAATCTCTGTAAAATTTCCAGTCTCTAGTCCAGTAGTTTTGACTATGTGGTGATATGTCAGTCAGTCAATTAATTTATACCAGGGCCTATAAATATACATCAAAAGGGCCCAAAACATGAGGTGGCTATCAAAATCCCATCAAACTCGTTGGGAACCCTAATATCGCCCCATTCCTAGCTCCATTCTGTTGTAACCGAAGTATTTATTATAATTTCTAACCGAGTGAAATCTACAATAGAAAAGTACCTTACCTCTGATACACTTTATTTTTAACTGACTTAGGTATATAGTCTATGGTAAAAACTTATGATTGTCTATTAAATTTGTCAGGGACTGGCCGAATGAAGAGTGAATAACCGAAGAACGTTATAACGTTCGAGATGTTATTCACTATGAAACAACCTTGAGCTCTAGCGCTTGGATAAAGAATTATATGGCCTTGGCATGAGCGTACACTCGTAAGGGACAGATATACAATGTGTCAAAATATAACCCGAACAAATTCAAATTGGCTAACAAGCTTAGTGAATGGCAATTTAAGGCTAAAATCTAATTTGGTTGATTAAGACTACTAAATACGTGATAACAAATTTAAACATTATTCCTTCTGTTGTCGTCGTTTGTGGCACCGTGAATCACTATATATATATATATATATATATATATATATATATATATATATATATATATATATATATATATATATATATATGAATCTATTTCCCTTGGTCACGGCTTCACTCGTGAACGGCTGGACTGATTTAAAATTCAATTTTTTTTCTCGGTATTTCTTAATCTGACGACGGCAAATCATCAAATAGTAATAATATTATACTGCCTAGCTATTACGGCATAGTGCAAATAGTAAGGAGTTAATTAAAAAATATGTTTTTTAGTTTTAATTAATATTTTTTTAATGTTTCTACAACCAGGCTAGACAGTCGAAAGCCCCTGGAATATAACTTCTTGGACGTGAAAAGGAAGGAGTAAAACCGTAACATCGTACCTCGAGAGTTAATAAACTATGTTTTGTACAAAAATTATGTAAAAAAGGTAAAAAAAAGGTTTGCTGCTTTTAACATCAAATTGTGACTTATTTCTTTAGTTCAGAATTCGCCATCAGTTATTGTAGTGAGATTAATATGTTGACCCGGGTACTAGTTTTTAAAATGTGTCCAAACCACCAGAGGACGGGAAGCAGCGTACCTTTAAGTATAGTGGAATATCTGAGATCGCCAACCCACCTGCCCAGCGTGGCGTTTACGGCACAACCCCCTAATGATGGCGGCAAAAAAAGCATATCCTTGGCTACGGTAGCGGTCAGAAAAAGGCAGGGCAAGGGGTGCTAAGAATCTCCGGCGGAGATGCGGCTACCACAATCAACGACAACTGGCTCTGGCAACATTAAATACGCGCAGACTGCGGACGGACGAGGGGATCGTGGAGCTGGAAGAAGAATTGAGCAAGTTACGATGGGACGTTATGGGGTTAGGTCCGAGGAGAGTGGGAGGTCACGATAATCATCAAGTTCGGAAACTTGTTCTTCTTCCGGGAGGGCGACCAACAGTCCCGAGGTGGTGTTGAGTTTATCGTCCACAAGTCTCTTGTGAACAATGTGGTGAAGATCGAATGTGTCGACTAGTTGGCGTACACCTTATACTCAGAATAACCAAATGATATTCTCTGAAGGTCAAACAGGTCTACCCACCGACTTCGACGCAGTCCGACGATGAGGTGAAAACTCTGTATTAGGATATATCACGAGCCATACATAGTTCTAAAACCTACTACACCGTTGTCATGGGGGACTTCAATGCGAAACTAGGCAAGCGGTACGCAGACGAGCTGCGTGCGCAATTTCATCTTCCGGCCGACTTGGAGAGCTTGGGACTCTATATAATGAACTCCTTCTTCAAGAAGCGAGAGCACAGGAAGTAAACACTAGTGGTACAAAAATGAGATATACTTTATCTCAATAATCAATGCGATTAAAACCGGGATCGATCACCGATAAGTCCGAGGCACATTGAGTATAAACACGAAGTTTGAGCGAAGTCCGCTGATAAGGTCTACGCTTCGGCGGTGGCCGGTGGATGGGTGCTGATCCATCCATATCCAAAGTCTCGAAAGTTTTCAGCTTGAACTTCAGAACCAGTTTGACTGCCTAGGGCGCAGCGTGGAAGACCTCAATGATGGGTTCGTGCAGGCTGGTCACACGGAGGGTTCTAAGTTCTTCAAGGCCCACCGTACGAAAGCATCCAAGACGCTTTGAGACCACACTCTTGAGCCTTCCTGAGCTCTCATAATGAGACGTGGCCCCTCACTGCGAGCAATATTAGACTGCTTAAGGTCACTCAAAGGACAATGCCCAGAGTCTCTTTGCAGGATCACAAAAGAAATTATGTGATCCGCAGTAGACATAGCCCGAATCGCAAACCTTAAGTAGCAATGGGCCGGACACATTGCGCGCAGAACGGATGGCCGATGGGGCTGAAATGTACTAGAGTGGCGGCCACGTACCGTAGCGTTGGTAGGCCTCCCACACGATGGACCGACGAACTGGTCAAAGTTGCGGGAGCCGACTGGATGAGGGTGGTATGGGATCGATCATTGTGGCGATCGATGGGGGAGGCCTACGTCTAGCGGTGGACGCATATCGGCTGAAACGACGACGACGATGACGAAAAATATATTTGTTGCTTTTGACATGATATGTCAAATTATGACTGATTGTTTTTGTTCAAAATTCGCCGTCATTTATATTGGTAAGCTTAATGCGTGAACGACTTTCTGAGCTTCGTCAGATAATTGCAAAGCTCTTATCAACCCTCCTTTCTCACTTATATAAAGGCTGGTAACACAATCCATAAACCTTATTATTCCAGATGTTGATATGTAAATGGCGATATTAAAATCAGTAAAAAAATTATCTGTCTTTAAAAAGTAAAAAATAATTTTGCATTATTTGTTTCGAGTTATTAAGCAGTTGAGTTCGATTTATTTAAAATTCATTTGTACTTTGCTGATGTAAAATATATTTGTTACGTGTATGCACGTACCATGTACCTACATATGGTCTTTTTTAAAAACTGATATAAAACTGATTTCCCTGAAGAAACTGAGAGTCAATATCATTAATATGGGAAATAAAAGTATTTACATTATTTCTCCAATTAATGTCAACCTTTATGCACAGAAAGTCAATTATATCCTAATATTAATAATATATTTAAGGGTAAACTGGATAAAAAATAAAATACTTTGAAATGTGTTTACAAACATTTATTCACTTTGTTTTGTTCATTTAACAATATATTTATTTGTTAAAAATATTAATTTCTTTATTCAATTGCAATTTTATGAACAGGTCACTTTTATGATAAAAGGTTTGCGAAATAAAAATCTAAATTGCTTTATATTGTAATTAAAAACATTTAAAATATATTTGTTTGTTAAAAATATTTATTTCTTGTTGAATTACAAGAAATAAATATTAGTTACGATCATTAGGTCAATTTTATGATAAAAGAATCTACGAAAAATCGAAATTACTGAATATTGTATTTACAAATATTTATCACCTGCATATAACATTTAAAATATATTTATTTGTTAAAAATATTTATTTCTTGTTGAATTACAAGAAATAAATATTAATTACGATCATTAGGTCAATTTTATGATAAAAGGATTTACAAAAAATCGAAATTACTTAATATTGTATTTACAAATATTTATCACCTGCATATAACATTTAAAATATATTTATTTGTTAAAAATATTTATTTCTTGTAGAATTACAAGAAATAAATATTAGTTACGATCATTAGGTCAATTTGATGATTAAAGGATTTACAAAAAATCGAAATGACTGATTATTGTATTTACAAACATTTATTAACTGCATATAACATTTAAAATATATTCATCTGTTAAAAATATTTATTTTTTGTTGAATTACAAGAAATAAATATTCGTTACGAACATTAGGTCAATTTTATGATAAAAGGATTTACAAAAAATCGAAATTACTTAATATTGTATTTACAAATATTTATCACCTGCATATAACATTTAAAATATATTCATTTGTTAAAAATATTTATTTCTTGTTGAATTACAAGAAATAAATATTAGTTACGATCATTAGGTCAATTTTATGATAAAAGGATTTACAAAAAATCGAAATTACTTAATATTGTATTTACAAATATTTATCACCTGCATATAACATTTAAAATATATTCATCTGTTAAAAATATTTATTTTTTGTTGAATTACAAGAAATAAATATTAGTTACGAACATTAGGTCAATTTGATGATTAAAGGATTTACAAAAAATCGAAATGACTGATTATTGTATTTACAAACATTTATTAACTGCATATAACATTTAAAATATATTCATCTGTTAAAAATATTTATTTTTTGTTGAATTACAAGAAATAAATATTCGTTACGAACATTAGGTCAATTTTATGATAAAAGGATTTACAAAAAATCGAAATTACTTAATATTGTATTTACAAATATTTATCACCTGCATATAACATTTAAAATATATTCATTTGTTAAAAATATTTATTTCTTGTTGAATTACAAGAAATAAATATTAGTTACGATCATTAGGTCAATTTTATGATAAAAGGATTTACAAAAAATCGAAATTACTTAATATTGTATTTACAAATATTTATCACCTGCATATAACATTTAAAATATATTCATCTGTTAAAAATATTTATTTTTTGTTGAATTACAAGAAATAAATATTCGTTACGAACATTAGGTCAATTTTATGATAAAAGGACTTACAAAAAATCGAAATTACTGAATATTGTATTTACAAGCATTTATTAACCGCATTTAACATTTAAAATATATTTAAATTTAATGAACGGACATAGTTATAATGTAAAAATTAGAAATACTAATTATATTTATTTGTCGACAATCATATTCTACAAACTTGAAGAATTATTATTTTCACTTACGCAAAATATTCACTTGATTAACAATTATGAAATACCTAATTATTATACGGCCACATATCTATCAGGCCTCAAATATAATGGTGTCATACTATCTATATAACATAAATATCAAATGAAAAATTGTAAAAGTATTGATAGAACATTGTGAGACGGTTAAGTTAGCACCATTAATAGTATTATAGCAAAAAACACATACATGCATACTATTCCAAATAATACAATATTCATACAAAATATATGAGTAAGCTATATAATAATAATTTTAAAATGATTTACTAGAATAAACAAAAAACAATTATGAATCCTCCAATAAATAATGAAATTGGTGAATTTACTTTAAAATGTAATAAAGTTGGCAATAGCCATTCGGATATAAAGAAAGCACTTTCAATTGGTAAGCGGTGGATACCATTGCCCTCCGCAATGTCCATAAATCGTATGTAAATCCTATAATCCTCTGTCGTACATAGAGTCGCGCCTGCAACTCATCTGACTATTGCAGATTGCCACTTAACATCTCTCTGCTTGCTAGTTTAATGGTTCCAAAAAATGTGAAACAAATAAATCTTAAATATAAACCACTGCCACAAATGATCATTTTAATGTGACCACGTTACGTTACGTTGATTTTATAGGTAGTTATTATGTAATATATTGTATTAATTCATAAAGGATATTGTCGTGACGTTCAGAGGAACGCACGTAGTTTGAATGGATTGCATGCGTGACCCTCGCTGTTATGGTGCTTCGTTGCGAAGAGTTGAGAAGATCTAGACTCATGTGATTCGAATGAATAGCGTGCCTATATAGGCCACTATATAGTGACCCACGCATTTCTGGTGTCTGGTTGCGAAGAATTGTGGAAACCGAAGTTTTGCACCTAACAGCACAATAACTGTGGGAGAAGGAGGACAGTTGTAATATTGGTAGAGCCAATCAGTGATAGTAGATCTTGGCTGTACAAATGAAGTGAAAGATTTGTCTGATGTTCAGTTAAACTTACATGGTTTGAATGAATGGCGTGCCTATCTGGTGACCCACGCATTTCTGGTGTTTCGTTGCGAAGAATTGTGGAAACCGAAGTTTTGCACCTGACAGCACCATTACTGTGGGAGAAGGAGGACAGTTGTTATATTGGTAGAGCCAATCAGTGGCAGTAGATCTTGGCTGTACAAATGAAGTTAAAGATTAGCGTGATGTTCAGTTAAACTTACATGGTTTGAATGAATGGCGTGCCTATCTGGTGACCTACGCATTTCAGGTGTTTCGTTGCAAAGAGTTGTGGAAACCAAAGCTTTGCACCTGACAGCACCATAACTGTGGGAGAAGGAGGACAGTTGTAATATTGGTAGAGCCAATCAGTGATAGTAGATCTTGGCTGTACAAATGAAGTGAAAGATTTGTCTGATGTTCAGTTAAACTTACATGGTTTGAATGAATGGCGTGCCTATCTGGTGACCCACGCATTTCTAGTGTTTCGTTGCGTAGAGGTGTGGAAACCGAAGTTTTGCACCTAACAGCACAATAACTGTGGGAGAAGGAGGACAGTTGTAATATTGGTAGAGCCAATCAGTGATAGTAGATCTTGGCTGTACAAATGAAGTGAAAGATTTGTCTGATGTTCAGTTAAACTTACATGGTTTGAATGAATGGCGTGCCTATCTGGTGACCCACGCATTTCTGGTGTTTCGTTGCGAAGAATTGTGGAAACCGAAGTTTTGCACCTGACAGCACCATTACTGTGGGAGAAGGAGGACAGTTGTAATATTGGTAGAGCCAATCAGTGGCAGTAGATCTTGGCTGTACAAATGAAGTTAAAGATTAGCGTGATGTTCAGTTAAACTTACATGGTTTGAATGAATGGCGTGCCTATCTGGTGACCCACGCATTTCAGGTGTTTCGTTGCGAAGAGTTGTGGAAACCAAAGCTTTGCACCTGACAGCACCATAACTGTGGGAGAAGGAGGACAGTTGTAATATTGGTAGAGCCAATTAGTGTCAGTAGATCTTGTATGTACAAATAAGGTTAAAGATTATCGTGATGTTCAGTTAAACTTACATGGTTTGAATGAATGGCGTGCCTATCTGGTGACCCACGCATTTCTAGTGTTTCGTTGCGTAGAGGTGTGGAAACTGAAGTTTTGCGTCTGACATCACCATGACTGTGGGAGAAGGAGGACAATTGTAATAGTGGTAAAGGCAATAAGCGGCGGTAGCTCTTGTCTGTCTAAATAAAATAAGCCATTAACGTGTTTTCAGCGGAACTTACATAGAATGGATAGCGCGCTCATCTGCTGACGTGGGTCACGCTGCTCTGGTGCTTCGTTGCAACAAGTTTCGGAGAACTGATGTTTTAAACCTGTTTTAGGACTGTGGGGGAAGGAGGATAATAGGAAGGTAGTAAAGCCAATCAACGGCAATAGCTCATGCCTGTCTAAATAAAATGAAACGATATCGTGATTTCAGAGGAACTTACATGCTTTGAATGGTTAGCGCGCTCAGCAAATAAACCATTATTGTGTTTTCAGAGGAACTTACGTGGTTTGAATGGATAGCGTGCTCATCTGCTGACGTGGGGCACCCAGCTCTGGTGCTTCGTTGCGAAGAGTCGAGGAGAACCGAAGTTTTTCTTCTGACATCTCCATGGCTGTGGGAGAAGGAGGAAAAATGTAATAGTGGTAAAGCCAAGCAGCGGCAGCAGCTCTCGTCTGTCTAAATAAAATGAAACGTTATCGTGATTTCAGAGGAACTTACTTAGTTTGGATGGAAAGCGTGCTCATCTGCTGACTTGGGTCACGCTGCTTTGGTGCATCGTTGCGAAGAGTTGAGGAGAACCGAAGTTTTGCTTCTGACATCACCATGACTGCGGGAGAAGAAGGACAATTGTAATAGTGGTAAAGCCAATCAGCGGCGGTAGCTCTTGTCTGACTAAATAAAATAAGCCATTAACTTATTTTCAGAGGAACTTACATGGTTAGAATGGATAGCGTGTTCATCTGCTGACGTGGGTCACGCTGCTCTGGTGCTTCGTTGCAACAAGTTTCGGAGAACTGATGTTTTAAACCTGTTTTAGGACTGTGGGGGAAGGAGGATAATAGGAAGGTAGTAAAGCCAATCAACGGCAATAGCTCATGCCTGTCTAAATAAAATGAAATGATATCGTAATTTCAGAGGAACTTACATGCTTTGAATGGTTAGCGCGCTCAGCAAATAAACCATTATTGTGTTTTCAGAGGAACTTACGTGGTTTGAATGGATAGCGTGCTCATCTGCTGACGTGGGGCACCCAGCTCTGGTGCTTCGTTGCGAAGAGTCGAGGAGAACCGAAGTTTTTCTTCTGACATCTCCATGGCTGTGGGAGAAGGAGGAAAAATGTAATAGTGGTAAAGCCAAGCAGCGGCAGCAGCTCTCGTCTGTCTAAATAAAATGAAACGTTATCGTGATTTCAGAGGAACTTACTTAGTTTGGATGGAAAGCGTGCTCATCTGCTGACTTGGGTCACGCTGCTTTGGTGCATCGTTGCGAAGAGTTGAGGAGAACCGAAGTTTTGCTTCTGACATCACCATGACTGCGGGAGAAGAAGGACAATTGTAATAGTGGTAAAGCCAATCAGCGGCGGTAGCTCTTGTCTGACTAAATAAAATAAGCCATTAACTTATTTTCAGAGGAACTTACATGGTTAGAATGGATAGCGTGTTCATCTGCTGACGTGGGTCACGCTGCTCTGGTGCTTCGTTGCAACAAGTTTCGGAGAACTGATGTTTTAAACCTGTTTTAGGACTGTGGGGGAAGGAGGATAATAGGAAGGTAGTAAAGCCAATCAACGGCAATAGCTCATGCCTGTCTAAATAAAATGAAATGATATCGTAATTTCAGAGGAACTTACATGCTTTGAATGGTTAGCGCGCTCAGCAAATAAACCATTATTGTGTTTTCAGAGGAACTTACGTGGTTTGAATGGATAGCGTGCTCATCTGCTGACGTGGGTCACCCAGCTCTGGTGCTTCGTTGCGAAGAGTTGAGGAGAACCGAAGTTTTTCTTCTGACATCTCCATGCCTGTGGGAGAAGGAGGAAAAATGTAATAGTGGTAACGCCAATCAGCGGTAGTAGCTCTTGTCTGTCGAAATAAAATGAAACATTACCGTGATTTCAGAGGAACTTACTTGGTTTGGATGAAAAGCGTGCTCATCTGCTGACGTGAGTCACCCAGCTCTGGAGCTTCGATGCGAAGAGATGAGGAGACCTGAAGTGTAGCGCCTGACTGCAGCTTACTGTGGGGAAGGAGAACAATCGTAATAGTGGTAGAGCCAATCAATGGTAGTAGCCCTTGTACGTATAAATTTAGTGAAAGATTATCATGATGGTCAGTTGAACTTACGTGGTTTGAATGAAGGGCGTGTTTATCTGGTGACCCACGCAGCTCTGGTGCTTCGATGTGAAGAGTTGAGGAGACCTGAAGTGTAGCGCCTGACAGCAGTTTACTGTGGGAGAATGAGGACAATTGTAATAGTGGTAGAGCCAATCAATGGCAGTAGCCCTTGTATGTATAAATTTAGTGATAGATTATCATGATGGTCAGTTGAACTTACGTGGTTTGAATGAAGGGCGTGCCTATCTGGTGACCCACGCAGCTCCGGTGCTCCGATGTGAAGAGTTGAGGAGACCTGAAGTGTAGCGCCTGACAGCAGATTACTGTGGGAGAATGAGGACAATTGTAATAGTGGTAGAGCCAATCAATGGCAGTAGCCCTTGTATGTATAAATTTAGTGAAAGATTATCATGATGGTCAGTTGAACTTACGTGGTTTGAATGAAGGGCGTGCCTATCTGGTGACCCACGCAGCTCCGGTGCTCCGATGTGAAGAGTTGAGGAGACCTGAAGTGTAGCGCCTGACAGCAGATTACTGTGGGAGAATGAGGACAATTGTAATAGTGGTAGAGCCAATCAATGGCAGTAGCCCTTGTATGTATGAATTTAGTGAAAGATTATCATGATGGTCAGTTGAACTTACGTGGTTTGAATGAAGGGCGTGCCTATCTGGTGACCCACGCAGCTCCGGTGCTCCGATGTGAAGAGTTGAGGAGACCTGAAGTGTAGCGCCTGACAGCTGATTACTGTGGGAGAAAGAGGACAATTGTAATAGTGGTAGAGCCAATCAATGGCAGTAGCCCTAGTATGTATAAATGCAGTGAAAGATTATCGTGATGTTCAGTTGAACGTACGTGGTTTGAATGGATAGCGTGCTTATCCGTTGACACACGTAGCTGAGGAGACCCGAAGAAGGAGAGCGCCAGACAGCACCATGGCTCGGAAGGGAAAGAGAAAATTTGTAATAGAGGTCCAGATAAAGTTGAAAAAAAAACTAATTAATCGTTTGAGCCACTTTTCGAATGGTCTTATTAATGACAATCTTTTTGAATTATTTAAAGTTTCATCAAAATCGAAAAAAGCACATCTTCTTTTTTGTATTTTTGGGCCGGAAATCTTTGCTGGCGTCGTTGAAATACCCCACCAAAGTTTCATCACAATGTGTAAAATATTTTAATTTCTAACATGCAAATATTGACTACAATTTACATACAGATATTTTGGGCAACATACCAATGCAGTCTTCGTAACGCGCGACTAAACCTTCGGCGTAATCTAAATAATGTTTTAGAAATACATAGACGACAATCAAATGAATAAAGATACAAACATTTATATTTTTTATGTACATAGATTATAAGAATTCGCTTAGTAAATTATATGAATTCGCTTTGCAACGCAACGCAACGCAACGCAACGCAACGCACAGCAACTTATAAAATTTTAACACCAGATGGCACCAGATAACACCAGATGGCACAAGATAACACCAGATGGCACCAGATGGCACCAGATAACACCAGATGAACCTTATAGATCCGCAAATAGTTTTAATTAAGGCCAAATGCAGTTTATAGATCCGTAAGTAGTTTTAATTAAGGCCAGATGCAGTTTATAGATACGCAAGTAGTTTTAATTAAGGCCAGATGCAGTTTATAGATCGGCAAGTTGTTATAAGTGAGGCCAGATGCATTTGAAAAAAAAAACAAATGTTGAATGAATCTAGTTATTAAACAACACTTTTTTAAACTTTATATCTCTCAATCTCAAAGTAGCATTTAAAAATTAATTCAATATAAATTCATCGTTCTTGTAACTTTTCGAATGAATCAAGTAATTTAAATAATTTAAACAATAATAGCAACAAAAAAAGGATTTTTTGCAGGATCGAAGCAGGAAGTATATAGTATAGGAAGTGGAGCTCGTGAAGGAAGAAGAATCCGCCTGTTTGATAAAGGCGGCCAGCACTAAGCAAGGTTAGGATCGTGAAAGCACAACTAAAGGAGTGCAGCATCATGACTGTGAGAGAAAGAAGATAAAGATATTTTTGGGAAGAATATATAGGAGAAAATCTCTAGAAGCAAAAACTTTAAGATAAAAAACGATTAATACAGTTTACGCGCTCGCATCGCAGTCATTTTTGCGCAGCAGGACAAAAATATTAATATGTTTCTTTCTTTCTTCATTTTTCTCATTCTTTCTCCTTTTCTGCGATTCCTTGATGCTTTTTTCATTCGATGATGATGTAGAAGTTGCTCAAGTTGTCTTCATTTTTCATTGAATTAAAATAACTTTGCTCCACTCACCCAGGAGCAAAGTTATTTTGACAACATTTATTACAATGCCGATACTACTGATGGGAAGGGGGTACATACGAAATTAATTCATCAAATATGAAGCGACTATCTACTTGAGCTAACCACCATATGAGGCACGTTGATAATAATAATAATTAACTAAAATAGCATTATTAAATATACATATAAAATTGTCTTTATCTTAAGAATTTGGTTTTCATGTCCTACTCTTCTTTCCCCTTAATTTCGATCTTGTATAATAACATCAGGTACATTGGTCGATCGTCTTCTTAGATCTTAAATCTATGGACAATTAATCTTGTATATAACTAACATTTCAGTGTCAGTTACCCTTACCACTTACTCAAGCGTACAATACATTGCAACTCAAGTCCAGGGAATTTGTAAATGCCAAAAACAAGTACAATTATCTGGAAGTTTGTGAGTAATAGTCACTTAACAACTTTTTCGTAGGCTCCCTTCTTAGTGTGTAAGGTCGAAGCTTTCATTTCAAATCAAATGACCTTTACTTTACAATAAAATAATAATAATCAGCGTTTCCCACCAATTTTTTTTAATCCACCACGCTGGCCAACTTGGTGGATATCACATGTCTTCGAATTTGGTTCTCACGCCTGGGTTCGAACCGGCGATAGACAGTACGTAAGTTGTGGCCTATACCAATGATCACAGACAACAGAGAACAACAGACTTTTACCTTATCTCTTCAAAAATATATCCATTATCTTATATCTAAGGCAAATATGTATATAACATGGTACCTCAAGATGGATTAAACATAAATATCCATAATACTCGCACTTCCACTAGACTGACCGAAGTAATGGAAATGAGAGTACGGCATATGGTGGTTGGTATACTCAACACAAAACATTTAAAATTGCAACATAAAAAAAACAAACAAAAATACAGTTGATTCTCTGCTTATGAAATAGGTGAACATTACTCCCATATGTGTCTTGTAGGAGTGGTTAAAAAAATGTCTACTGACACCTTTTCTAAATACATGTTGTGTAAGGGTGGGTTACGGTAAGCTTTTAAGTTACATATATCATTCAAACATCAATTACATCATCCATAAGTCACACATAATAAATAAATTATGGAACGATACAGCCGGGCGGTCAATTCCATACGGATATCCTTGGTGGGCCTTCAGCATCTGAAAAGAACATCGTCTTTGGAATATTTCAAAACGAGTATATTTTTAAAATACGGCTGTTACAATGTTCAAGTATCGAAGTGGCCATCCGTATATTAATATAAGGTATCCTATTATAACCGTTTGCGTAATATGTTACGAAATACTGAGAGTACTTTTTTTACCCACCTTATCATATTTCCACTCTAGTTTAGGAATAGCCTAACAACGTTATAATTGGGCAGTAACGCAGACGCTGGCAACTTGTTACAATCCTTTACCGACATATCTAAGACATAAGGATTGATATGGGAGAATAAGCTGGAGTTATATCCAAGTGAGAAAGATATGCTTCGGTGGTTCGGGTATGTTGAACAATGTTTTTTTTTATATAGTCGTGTTGTTTCGGAATAGATATTAATTATTCGGTTAATATCATAATACCTGCATGACCAGTATATTTGTTATCGCTTATTTTATTTTATTATGTGTCTAAAAATACGGATAAAACGACATTTCCTAAAAATGAACCCCATCTAGATCGATTACCTGCATACTAAATTTCATGGAAATAGTTTGAGCCATTTCCGAGATTCGGAATAATATATATACAAGAATTGGTCGTTTAAAGGTATTAGATACCGGTAAAAAAATTTGAGGGTCTGTAATATTAAAATAAAAATTCCATGTTGAATACACATAAACACCATGCGATACCTATACTTTTATTTTATAAGGAAATCTAATCATAATTACAATGTAAGTTGATGTTATTATTTTATCGGAGAATGACACGAACTGTTCGACCCGCGACCCTCTCCCGTCACACCACACCCACTCACCTCACTCCCCACTTCCTATATACGCTCCTCAACCCGCACCCCAGTCCCGTCATACCCCAACCCTTCAACTCGCTTTCTTACTCCCTTACTTCAGCACACACCCCCGGCACTATACCTTGTTATTGCACATGCGTCGGCGTACAGATGTACCTGGGCATTATACATATTAATTTTTACTGCATTACAAGAATTTACAATTTACCTACGCGACCAGATATGAGATTGAATAACAAATATAGATCAATTTAAATTTTGTTTAAAAAACTAATCCAGTTTAAAAAAAAATATTAAGCTATTTTTAAAAACAGAACTCATTAGCCGACGGCGCTACTTTTGCACATGCGCCGGTGTACCGATCGATGCAGCAAGGCTCCAAGGCTTATTAATTTTAACTTTACTGCCTCTTAAGTATTTATAATAATGTACTTACGTGGCCAGATGTCATATTGTATACCAAATGAACATCATTTTCTTACTATCAAACTTTTTTGAACAAACGTCAACTAAATATTGACATAATAACGAAACGTGCTCGTAGCCCGACGACGCAACAGGTACTGAGGGCTAACAGTCCCGGACAACAGCAAATACCCCAACCCCATTCCTCACTCCTCTCCCTCGTAGTCCCCCCCATGAATGCTCCCCCCCCCCTCCGCTACTATGCCTTCACAGTGCACATGCGCCTGTGCACCGATCGATGCAGCTGGGCTCCCGGGCTTATAAAGCACTAAACTACGCAAAACCGACATATATTTTAATTTATTCTGCCTTCCAAGTATTTATAATCTACTTACGCGGACAGATGTAATATTGTATACCAAATGTAGATCAATTTAAATTTTAAGTCATATAAATTTAGAACACACCAGAAATCCTTATCACACTTTTTTAACAAAAGTCACCAACGCAATGTTGCATTGAAAATAATTTAGTACAAGAAGCCTGCCATATATGGACCGCGGATGAGGGGTGCGCCCTCCGTAAGACACTTCCGATATGCATATGCAACAAAGCAAATACCGAGAGAACTAAATATTGACAAAATAAACCGAATACGCACGAACGTACTCGTAGCCCAACGACGCAACAGGTACTGAGGGCTAACAGGCCCGGACCACAGCACATACCCCAACCCCTTTGCTCACTCCTCTCCCTCCTAGCCCCCCCCCCCATGAATGCCCACCGCCCCCTCCGCTACTACGCCGTCACAGTGCACTTGCGCCTGTGCACCGATCGATGCAGCTGGGCTCCCGGGCTTATTAAAGCACTAAACTACGCAAAACCGACATATATTTTAATTTATTCTGCCTTCCAAGTATTTATAATCTACTTACGCGGACAGATGTAATATTGTTTACCAAATGTAGATCAATTTAAATTTTAAGTCATATAAATTTAGAACACACCAGAAATCCTTATCACACTTTTTTAACAAAAGTCACCAACACAATGTTGCATTGAAAATAATTTAGTACAAGGAGCCTGCCATATATGGACCGCGGATGAGGGGTGCGCCCTCCGTAAGACACTTCCGATATGCATATGCAACAAAGCAACTACCGAGAGAACTAAATATTGACAAAATAAACCGAATACGCACGAACGTACTCGTAGCCCAACGACGCAACAGGTACTGAGGGCTAACAGGCCCGGACCACAGCACATACCCCAACCCCTTTGCTCACTCCTCTCCCTCCTAGCCCCCCCCCCCATGAATGCCCACCACCCCCTCCGCTACTACGCCGTCACAGTGCACTTGCGCCTGTGCACCGATCGATGCAGCTGGGCTCCCGGGCTTATTAAAGCACTAAACTACGCAAAACCGACATATATTTTAATTTATTCTGCCTTCCAAGTATTTATAATCTACTTACGCGGACAGATGTAATATTGTATACCAAATGTAGATCAATTTAAATTTTAAGTCATATAAATTTAGAACACACCAGAAATCCTTATCACACTTTTTTAACAAAAGTCACCAACGCAATGTTGCATTGAAAATAATTTAGTACAAGGAGCCTGCCATATATGGACCGCGGATGAGGGGTGCGCCCTCCGTAAGACACTTCCGATATGCATATGCAACAAAGCAACTACCGAGAGAACTAAATATTGACAAAATAAACCGAATACGCACGAACGTACTCGTAGCCCAACGACGCAACAGGTACTGAGAGCTATAAGGCCCGGACTACAGCACATACCCCAACCCCTTTCCTCACTCCTCTCCCTCCTAGCCCCCCCACCCCATGAATGCCCTCCGCCCCCTCCGCTACTACGCCGTCACAGTGCACATGCGCCTGTGCACCGATCGATGCAGCTGGGCTCCCGGGCTTATTAAAGCACTAAAATACGCAAAACCGATATATATTTAAATGTTTACTTCCTTCCAAGTATTTATAATTTACTTACGCGGACAGATGTCATATTGTATACCAAATGTAGATCAATTTAAATTTTAAGTCATATAAATAAAGAACACACCAGAAATCCTTATCACACTTTTTTAACAAATGTCACCAACACAATGTTGCATTGAAAATAATTTAGTACAGGAAACCTGCCGTATATAGACCGCGGATGAGGGGCACGCCCTGCGTAACTCACTTCCGATATGCATTTGCAACAAAGCAACTACCGAGAAAACTAAATATTGATACAATAAACCGAATACGCGCGAAACGTGCTCGTAGCACGACGACGCAACAGGTACTGAAGGCTTACGTGCCCGGACCACAGCACATACCCCAACCCCTTTCCTTAGTCCTCCCCCACCATGACCCCCTGCCCCCCTCATGATCCCCCTCCATGAACAGACCCTCCCCCCACCCCCACGCCACTACACCTTACCGGTGCACCGATCGATTCAGCTGGTCTCCCGGGCTTATTAGAGAACAAAACTGTGCATAACCGATATATATTTTAATTTTTACTTCCTTCCAAGTATTTATAATTTACTTACGCGGACAGATGTCATATTATATACCAAATGTAGATCAATTTAAATTTTAAGTTATATAAATATAGAAGACACCAGAAATCCTCATCACACTTTTTTGAACAAATGTCACCAACACAAGATGTTGTACGGAAAATAATTTAGTACAGGAAACCTGCCGTATATGGACCGCGGATGAGGGGTGCGCCCTCCGTAAGACACTTCCGATATGCATTTGCAACAAAGCAACTACCGAGAAAACTAAATATTGATACAATAAACCGAATACGCACGAAACGTGCTCGTAGCCCGACGACGCAACAGGTACTGAAGGCTTCCGTGCCCGGACCACAGCACATACCCCAACCCCTTTCCTCAGTCCTCCACCCTCAATAACCGCCCCCCCCCCTCATGATCCCCCTCCATGAACTGACCCTCCCTCCTCCCCCCCCCCACGCCACTACACCTTAACGGTGCACCGATCGATTCAGCTGGTCTCCCGGGCTTATTAGAGAACAAAACTATGCATAACCGATATATATTTTAATTTTTACTTCCTTCCAAGTATTTATAATTTACTTACGCGGACAGATGTCATATTATATACCAAATGTAGATCAATTTAAATTTTAAGTTATATAAATATAGAAGACACCAGAAATCCTCATCACACTTTTTTGAACAAATGTCACCAACACAAGATGTTGTACGGAAAATAATTTAGTACAGGAAACCTGCCGTATATGGACCGCGCATGAAGGGTACGCCCTGTGCAACGCACTACTTCCGAAATGCATTTATTCGAAGCACCGTCCGAGAGTAATTTAATGTCGTCATAATAAACTTACCCGTGCAGTGATGTCCCTCCATTTGCTGCAGGTATCGCCATATAACACTCCCACACTATCCGGTTATAATAAAAAAGTAAAGGCCTGATCCGAGGCTCCCTCTACGGAGGGAGTCCTCCAGCTGAGTTGCTCCTAAGGAGGCTTAGGCTAGGCACCTTCTGCGCCCCGCCGACTCAAGCCCGGTGTAGCTGTAAATGCCTCTTCTAGGCAAACAGTCACAAAAGACAAGACGTGCCCGTTGCCCCACGGCGCAACTAGCACTGAAGGCTTGAATGCCGCATGCCCCGAAAGAGACACCGCCCTATCCCCCCCCCCCCCTCCCGACCCGCCCTGCCCTGAGTGACCCGGTCCACGCTCTAGGCGTCACTGCGTCTATGATCTGAGCACTAGTATCGATTGATGCCATACGTTACCTAACTTATGTATATAGTTGCCATGGCAACCTGGGATTCAACGTGCGAGGCTACGCCCTGCCTCCACAAGTAGCCCCACCCCACCGCTTTACTGCATTGCGGTGCTTTAAAGTTGCACATGCGCCATCTATAGCCTAGGGAACCTGGGAGCCGCATAGGCGTGGCTGCGTCTGGAATATTCGCGCTAGTATCGATCCATCCCAGGCGTCCTTTGTTTGTTATATATTAACTTAAGTAGCCTTTAGTATTTGTTCTCTAATGCAAAATAAACATTTTTTTTAAATTAAGTTAAGACAGCTTATAGTTTAAGTTGATTTAGTTTGATTAAAATAAAATATTTATAGGTTTCTGTCCGCGGCTTCGCTTTTTTCTTATTTTCCTACATGGGAATATTATACTTAAACCACAATAATTAGTATATAGAATTTCGAGGTTTTTATTTTTTCCTTCTTTTATATGCAAAGCGCATAACATATGAAGGTTAGTTATTTAGTTTTTGTAATACCACGACCTCACAGAAAACAGGCGTGAAGTAGAAGTACTTTGCGTTGCGTTTGATTAGTGACGTGCCGGAGGCCTAATTTCAGTCTTCTTCCCCTTCCCACCCTCTCCTCATAAGGATAAGATGGGAACGGGAAGAGGATTGGACGGGGAACGGGTTGACGGGAAGTAGGAAATATCCTTTTTCCTGTTTATGCCTTCCTCTGTCCATTAAAGGTAGGCTACGCATCTGCAACACATTTGCTTGTTGCGGATGTCTATGGGTAGCGTTCACTTAACATCAGATTATCCGCTTGCTCAGCAAATGTGCTGCAGATGAGTTGCCTAGCTTTCTGTTGCACGAATGGGCTGGTCCGACGGTGAGATCCCACGAACACAGAAGACAAGCTTGAAGCAGAAGTAATTTAATATTAAGCCTAATTTTAGTCCCTTACCATACATTTCTAACAAAGTAAGGAGGGGAACGAGGGGTTTGACCGGAGAGGGTATAAATACGCAAAGGAAATATTTTTTGTTCTGTTTATCCCCCCTCCTATATTCATTAAAAGTAGACAACTCATTAGGTTGTTTCTTTTAAAATATTTATGCAATTTTTTTTAACTATTACTAAGGCCTTTATTTTCTATTGAATTTTAATTTTAATGGATTTTTAATAGCGTTATTTATTTTCAAATTATAGACTCACTTTCTGATCCGATAGATAGATAAAGTCTTTATTCGCTGACTATTATTACATTTTAACTTAAGCAACAATAGTATATACAACACATTTTAGTGATAAACATTGTTAAATTAGGGAAAAGATATTTTTAGTAAACTGGAAATTATTTTAATATAAATTAAACATCATTTTTACTTTATTATTTAGAAAATAGTTTATTCTATCGATTTATTTTACAAACCTGGAGTGCGAGTTAGTGAGTTGAAACTGTTTACGACCGTTAATTATTACACGTACACACAATTTTTTTTGTCCACGCCACGTTTTCTATTTTTATTTCTACTCAGCTCCCAAAGGTCGTAGCTTGATATTAAATCGTCTAAATCCTTCCGTATTAATTGAGCTGTCAAATGCAAAGTGATTTTGGAATCCTATTGATAGTATCTGAGATTAACGCGAACAAACAAACTTCTTCAGCTTTAAAAAGCATGAAAATTAATATATAGAACTCAGGGATAATATATCTTTCTAACAGTGAAATAATTTTCAAAATTGGGTCAGTAGCACCGGAGATTACCCTGAACATCCAAACTCACATACTTTAATAAATAAATATACGCTCAAAAAAAAGAAGAGAAGGGTAGGAAGAGATTATGGATTTCCATTTGGCCCGATCCTGGCACACCTCCCTCGCTCCTTCTACATCCATACATCTACGAAGTCAAGCTCGTCGTTACGGGTACTCCTTATATCGCCTCCTTTAGTATGTCACTAATCTGATTGATATAAGTCCTCCTTGGACGTCCCCTACCAACACTGCCATTCACTTTTGCAACATAAAAACTTTTTTTTCATAAAAACTTATTTATAATATTAGTATAGATTCCGACCAATGCACCTATTTTAAAAGATATCATTCGCGCCAACTGACAAACGACTGACATTTTTGCCAAAACTTTACAAACAGTTATTCGCATAAAATTCTTCTACATGATTTTCCGATTGGATTATATCAACTACCGTTGAAATATCACAACCTCACAGAGAATAGGCATGAAGTTGATGTGTTTCGCCGCATGAGTGAGGTGCTGGAGGCCTAATTTCAGTCTTCCCCTCTTTCCCATCCTTTCCTAATAAGGATAGAATGGAAAGTCGAAGAGGATTAGACCGGGGAAGGGATGGATGGGGAAAAGGAAATATACTTTTTCTCGTCTATCCCCTTTTCTGTTCATTTGTAGGCAACACATCTGTGGCTATTTTTTTGTTGTTGCGGGGATGCCCATGGGTGGTGGTTTCTTAAATAACGCTCGTCTTTTTTTTAAGCGACCGCCACCCGTAGACGTCTGCATCAACCCAACGAGTTGCAGATGCGTAACGAACAGAGGGGGACAAACATACAAAAATATGTTTCATCCCCCCCCCCCCGTTCCCATCCTCCTCCCCTTCCCACCCTAACTTTAATAATAACGGATGGACAGTACCCTATTATCCAGTTCTATACCAGTATTGACGGCAGTTGAACGAATTGAACTGTTGTAAATGGCGTACAATTTCCAGTTTCCAATTCCCACAGCAGAAACCAGTTCGGTTTGGTTTTACTTACACTTTTATAATGTTATATTAATCCTTCGCACGGGTAGCATTATTATGTTGATTCGATTGCTATTAACACCGGAACACTCGCTAAGTCAATCTGAACGTTGTCTGAAGATTTCATCGATATCTGTCCAGCCGTTTCGGAATCTATGGGGAACATAAATGCTATAAACAGACCAATCACATACATCTGTACTCGCAATATGCTTAACAAGTGGTTGAAATAATTCGCTTGGCCATAGCAATGCAATCTAAACCCGCCGGTTTCCATAATTAAATCCAGGAACGTATTTAATACCGATATATTTATCGTAAGGCATATCGATGCATCTCTGGTTAACATTATATTGTAAAATACGTCTAAGCTTTTTGCAATAATACTAGGTGACTTGTGCGAATATTTTGCATATTGCTTTTAAATTAAAAAGAAAAAACAGGTAGATTTTGAAGAGATAAAAATATTTTTTTATTGATTTTTTATTTCTTGATTTATGAATTACATTAAATGTTATATATTTAACTTAAAATTAAATAACTGAAAAAAATGTGTAAATAATAAAATAACAATAATTTCTGATTGAAAAATAAAATAAATAATTTGTGATCGATTTGCAAATATAATAGAATGGCACAACGAGCATTGATTTTGTCCACAATAAATGTCACAAACAAACAAATTCACATTCGCATTTGTAATATAGGACTAAAACAAGTCGAAGAAAATATTTTTTTAATACAAATATGTGCCACGGGAAATTGTAGATAGCGAAAGTTCGCGCGATGCAATAAATTCAGAAGTAATACAACCATTAACAATCGCAATATTATGCTTTCTTTGTTACAGCTTAGATTGTGGTTATTAGTTGTTAAGAAGTCTTACTTAGATTTGATTTTGCGCGCTCACTGTACGCAAGGCAAGCCATGTTGTATTTACGATTTATATGCTCTTATTAGCAGTTTCCCGCCTTTCGATTTCATTTAAACAAAAGATTATCACCTACTGCTAGGTTATTAATTATTATTTAATAGAGTAATTCGCGATAGGCAACATTTTAAATTACATTTCAATCAAAATGCTATTGTATAATTGTAAGGGATCATTAGAAAATCAACATGAAAATGTACATAATAATATTATTTCGCTTTGAAGCGGCTTGAGTTAGAAATAACATAAAGATTGATGTTAAAATATCTCTCCTAACTAGAAATTTAATAGCACAAACACACACACAAAAAACTCATTTACTTATTAATGAAATAGTTCAGAGTCGATAATGTACATTTTGAATTCATTATCATTTACTATCATTGTGAGATTAACTAAACTAATAATTATAAAAAGAAAGCAATAAATAAATGAAACACACATCACCTTACACACATTTGTATGAACTTCGACGCATCCAGATAAATCTACATCCTTTGATCCTTTGAGAAGACTAACGTAAACTTTAATGTAAATTAGAAAAAGGAACCCTAATTTTTATAAGCATGGACCAACAAAATCATACTTTTCCACAAAATTCCTTTTCACCCATTCAACTTCTATTCCCTTCTTCATTACACATTCAGTCAGTTTTTTTGTGACTGGCTTGTCACTGTTTGCCTAGAGGAGGCATTTACAGCTACACCGGGCTCTAGGCGGCTGGACGCAAAGGGCGCCTAGTCTAAGCCTCTTTAAGAGTAACTCAGCTCGAGGGCTCCCTATAGAGGAAGCCTCGCCTCGGGCCGTAATTTTATTCAGTCAGTGAGATACTGATTTCATAGGACGGTTTTCCATCTAACATTCTAGTCCTATAAATGAAAAGTTACTCCTAATACTCAATATTCTTAGTCCCTTTTTTCATATTTAATAAATGGACACATCACGTATGACATATTAATAATACTAGCTGTCCCGGCAAACTTCGTTCTGTCCAACACTTAATGTATGGTTAACTATTTTGACGATAATGTCTTACACATATATATGCTGTCACGGGCTTTTTTGTAGAGCTATTTAAGGTAAACATTTCCATTATACATTATATATGTATACGTGTAACTCTAACGGTTTTTGCAGCGCACTCCAGAATAGCTCGTATGCGGCGGAATTTTTTCCTCCTTACTTGACAATTATCGATATATTTTGAGCAATTCAAACGATATCTTTATAATTATAGCGTATATATACGTTATTCTGATGTATAAGCTAAAATTGTAAAATTTAATTAAAATCTATTCGTAGGTTTTTGCGTGAAATAGTAACAAACATACATTGGATATACTTGCATACTTTTTAAAAACGCATTTATTATGTTAGTAGGATAAACAAATTTTTAAACAAAAAACGCGAATTCAATAAAATAACTGTATTTAAAAATTTAATGGATTATAAAGTAAATTGAACAAAATTATTAGTTTTAATAATTTATTTTTTAGTTTAATTTAAAAAAAAATCAAATTTGTTACAAAAAATTATTATTTCTTGATTTTTAAGAAATCCAAAGTTTGTCAACTGTTCGTCAGGATATGGGTTGACTTAATAAGCGTGCTGCTCATATGAAACAGTGGACTGAGACAAACGAAGATACGACGGAAAGCCTATCTCATTAGCGAAATCTACTTCCAGGGCTATTTCAAATCAGACTAGTAACGCAAAATGATAACACCGTCAATGTAGTCTAATCGAATACAATTTATTAAGAACTAGCTGTACCCGCGTCGTCGTTCGCGTTGAATCCAATAAAAATGCGTATTACATTTAAAATCATTAAACGTTGCTCGCTATCTATACATATAATAAAACTGTAACTGATCGCTGTCTGTACATGGAAGATATTTGAGAAAAACTAAACTATACGCAATAAAACCCAAAACAATGATTATTAGAATTTTTGTCTGTTTATCTGTTTTTCTATTTGCGTGTTTGTCTGTGCGTTTGTTACCGCTTATCTCAAAAACGGCTCAACCGATTTGGGTGCGGTTTTCGCTAATGTATTGTCATAAGCTTCATTTAAAATATAGTTATTTTTTAATTACAATATATTATTATCTTTTTTTAAAGATATTAATATTTTATTATAGTATTTTTACTATTTAAATATATATTATCTTTAAAATAATGATTGAAAAAAGAGTGTTAATATAAAGTTCAAAACAGGACAGTGTGGGAGATTTTGCAAACTTCAACTAGATATATGGGAGATATTCATCGCACACGCACGTCTTTCGGAGACGCACGCCGCTCCCTGGTTTCGCAGTATTTACACGTATGTAGACGATTTTAAAAATTATGTATGTATTCTTTTGTATTATGTTTTGTTAGGTTAGGCTAGTAGCTTAATATTCCCGAGTAGGGTTGGCGTTAGGTAGACGACCGGCCGTAAAAACTTTAGCCAGAACATATACATATAGTATGGACTTTAGTCACAACTTAAACAATTATATGTGATTGTTAAGCTTTGCTACGGTCATGTCGATGTCCCACATAAGCGGGAAAAGGGCAGGGAGATAATGATGAGGTTAGGGTGGTATTTAAGTAGGTAATATCATTTCGTTCAAGTAAAATTGCAGGGTGGGTGAAAACGCGGGACACAGCTGATATTTAAATAAAACTCGAAAAAGCCCAAAAACTCCCACGCCCACATTGTAAGGAAGCCTGGTGTTTGTAAAATGTTCCGCTTCCCACCGAAAGGGTTACGTAGTATGCATACTTATAAATTCATTTCACCTGTTTTTTTTTGTTCAGTTTTAAAGTATAAAACTTTCCAAGACAATGTAATCCAAGAGTCATGACGCACGTGTTGGGCCTTAGAAATCTGGGCACCACGAAATTTAACTGGAGTTATTTTTTTTAAACTGATAACCAACGAAAATATTAATTGACATTTGCTATTCTATTGACGTCGGACCATGAACAAATTCATCAGCGTAATTTATAATGCTGTTAGTCTATGGTAATCGTACTAATGTATGGGGTTTTAGAAAAACCAACCGAATATGGTCATTTCAACATTTAAGACGATATTCGCTATTCTTTTGTGCATGAAGGGTTTCCGTTAGATAATTTCAATGTAAATAAAAACACTTTACTAGTTAATAAGAACAAATTGTACAATAAAAAAATCGAGTAATATTTATTACTTAAATTGTGAGAACCCATCGGAACATTCGAAATTAACCCTTAATAACCTAGAGTTTCAATTTTGATACCAATCTTTTCAACCGAATGTTCACATTACTATTAGTTTTTTTTTAGGTTGGCTATACGTATTTTACTGTAGTATAATATTCTTTCCAGCTCAATTAAAAAAAATCAAATGTCATACTTGTTTTATTTTATCTATGACATATTACGTGCGCGGCAAAGTGAACAAGTAAACACATTTTACTGAAAGTTTTGTTGAATACAAATTTGATATATTTTCTTTTTCTGAAGACTATAAATATACCTGTTTTTTTTCTAAATAAGTATTTAAAATAAATATTGTGTTTTTTTAGCTATTTTTCCCTTCATCTACTAAGGGTTAATGAACATACAGAACAGTATAAAATTAAAAAACCGATCGGTGACGCGTAATTTTTAATTTTTATCATTTTCGCGGAACCCAGATTGTTTTGTTAAGTAAATTTTATTAGCCTATTTGAATCTTTACAGTATTACGTATCTTCCAGTAAAAGTCCCATCGAATTCGGTTCAGTCATTCACAAACAAAAAATTTACAAAATTGTATTTTTGTTAAAAGTGCCGTATATGCCACATGTATTGATTATGGAAATTTGATTTTGATATAACATTTAGACACTTTAATTTTATTTATCTGTATTGATGTCGAGAAGTTGTCGTTGTGGAACATAATCATATACAGTATTTCTATAGCAACCGATCTTAGGTTATATTTTTCAATCGTTCGGGAAAGTTTTTTCTCGGTATAAAAGCCTTGACCAGTTTAGTGGTCAAGGCGTGAAGCCGTAATAAACAGGAAACAATCTTAAATTCGCGTTTATAATATTAGTTAATTAAAATCAAGCATTTTTACATGACACTAACTTGTGAAGTATTATATATAAGTTCTGCTTACCCCTCGCGGTAATGGGCGTAAATGTTTATTCAATAAATAAATCGATTTTATTTATGGCGGTATAAGAAATCTTTATGACACAGAGAGTGTAACAAACAAAAACGTCTGAATTTTGTCTAAGGGTGCGTCGAAACCAGACCAGTATTCGCGATCAGCTCACGAGTCGTTCATTTGTAAGCGATTTTCGTCTATCCACTCCATGACTTACGTAATAGTTGCAGTATTTAGCCTCGTGTCAGAAGACGTTAGAAACAAAATTGAGGGGGTGAGTAGGTTCGGGAGTTGCGCCGCGGGCGGACGGAAGTAGAACACGGCGCGTAGCTTTCGAGCTACGCTTTCATGGTGTATTCATTTTTTATCAAGAGTGTCCGTAATAGATGTTTAACATATTTTAAGGCTTTATGGTTGGGATGAAGATATTAACATATTTATATTGTTATTATTTTCTATCGTAAAGTTATTTACTTCATCTATCTACCTATCTACATAAATAAAAATAAATATATATTTGTTTGTCCTCTACGGGTTCCTTTACCATTAATCATATTGTGGTGGAACTTTTGTAAGCTGTTCCGTGAACTCCCGTAAAGGTGTGTGGCCCAAAAAAAATCGATTCTAATGCAACGTTTTGCATAATGCTTTGATTTATTTGAAAAGGCTTCAATAAAATATTAATATTAGTAATAAATTTATTAGATTTCTAAGTATAAATAATTGAATATAATCAACAGATTTTTAATAATATTGCGATTTAAAAGTGACTCGGTAGTCATAAACAAAAGTTGAGTCGTGTCTTATGATAGATTTTTTTTAATATCATGTCCGACTAATTTAGAATAAGTTCTGTGAAAAAAAATTAGGAAACGTTGTCGCGAATTTAACGTCCGACCACCTTGCGCCCAGACACCTGGGATTTTTATAAAATTTTCGTTGATATTTTGGGAAAAAACGCAAAGGTAAAATTAAAGTACGGTCCACCATGTTCACCACATGCATGTGCCGATTGCAAAAATCACCTTGCTCTACACACTTCAGGTAGGGGGTAGAAGTTTGTAGGAGGTAGCGGTAGGTAGGAGGTTGGTAGGGGATAGGTAGGGAGAGGAAAAAAGTAAGGGTAGAAGTAGATAGGGGTAGAATTACATTAGAAGAAGGTATTAATAGGTAGGGTTAGTTATGGTTAGAGGTAGATTGGGTATAAGTAAGGTTGGGTAGAGGTAGGTATGGGAAGAAGTAGGTAAGAGGTAGTGGTATGTAGGGAGAAAAAAAGTAAGGATAGAAGTGTGTATGGGTTGAGGTAGGTAAGAGATATTTGTGCCGCGCCTCAACGGAGGCTTAGCGGCAGTCGCTCGTTAGAATCCGGATTCAATGGTCAAACCAGTTACCGGGTTCTGACAACAACGAGCAGAAGTGGGCCCTGGGGTTTTAGTGGGTATGGCCGAACGTCTTTAGGCGACCCCCACACTCCCCGCCCCACTTGCACAGGCCGGGCGCGGGGGTCAATAAAAGGATTTCCCCAGGTAAAAAAAAGGTAAGAGATATTTGTAGGTAGGAGAAGAATTAGGTATGGGTAGAAGTAAGTAGAGTTAGAAGTGGGTAGGGGTAGAAGAAGGTATTAGTAGGTAGGGGTGGGTAGAAATAGGAATAGTAAGAGGTGGTGGTAGATAGTGGATGAATAAAAATAGCGGGTAGAAGTAAAGACGCAGAGAAGATTTTTCATAGGTTGGGAAAAAGTTTCATCGCATTTTATATGAAAACTCAAGACATTTTTTCAAAATTGATTTATTTTTAATTACACGTGCCATTTCGTTCGATGGTTTTTTGCCATCTTGAAGTACTTGTCATGATCCCGTTGCTGTAGAAGAAGACTTCTGAGCAAAACAACATGACAAGTATGCCAGTCCGCTCTTGATGTTAACCTCACACTTTCTAAAGAATTCTGAATAAGACCAAAATAGGTCATCATCTGAAGGTCAGGCCTATATGGTAGATGCATTAACACCTCCCAGCCAAACTCTCCTATTTTGCAGAGTTGTCAAAGATGTGTGTGGACCAGTGTTGTCAATGTGAAAAATCACACCCTTTCGATTGATCAATTCGAGCCGCTCTCTCAACTTCTTGCTTTAATCTCATCAGTTATTGACAATTGAGATCTGAACCGATGATAAAAGCCTACCCTGCGGTAAAGCTCATAACATGAACAACCTGCCAATCCCACCATTCACTTAGCATCAACTTATTGCAAATTAATCCGGGATTTACAAAACCTTTAAACACCACTTCTTTCTTCTTGTGCATAAAGAATTGCGATTGTCCTTTTTCGTAATAATATTTTAAATGTATCGTATTCCCTCTGTACTTAGATTTAGTTATTTTGACAGAAAGAAAAACAAATCTTTTAAATAGGTTGCATTTTAATGTCATAAAAATCAGTCAATTAGTAATACATGATATATGCGAAAAAACTTTTCTCCCCACCGTATATTTGAAAAGTGCAAATGCCCATATATACCTCTACATTTTTTAAAGTTTATCCCGTTTGTACCAGTACAAAAGTAAAGGCACGAGTAGCAAAAAAAATGCAATTGATAACGGAATAATTAAATAACTTTGAATTATAGGTAATTGTCAAGTGGAAGTTTTTATTGGTTGCCATGGTGTAGAGCTGGCTTTCACAATATATACATTATAAACTAATGTAAATTAAATACCCCGATGTCCTTTGTCTTGCCTATGTAACATTGTATTGTTTAAATATAGCGCCATCTAACAAAAATATGAGAAATTAATTTATTCGACGTTTTCATGGACTAAATATATATATATGTGTGTGTATATCCTTGTATCATAGAGGGGCGTGGGCGCGGAAGAATGGAGGAGTCCATTTTGAAGTACGGTGAACGATATTTATTTATATCTTGTGATGTACATTGACCACATTACATCCCTTAGTGAAAAGCCCGCTTACTAACCAACAATTTTATATAATAACCAACATTTTCATAACTTAACGTTTATGTGTAACATTGATACGCCCGTCATTATATTCGCCTCGTTTTTGAAGTGGGTAAAGAAAACTTGAGGTTTGCACTGAAAAATTTGATACACTAAATAATTTGCTTGGCCACCGCTTATTGCCACGCGCGTTGCCAGCTCAGACAAGTACGAAACTTGTCGCTAGGCAGTTAGCAATTCCAAAGTAGTTATTTTGTGCGTTTTAATTTTGGGAAGAACAAAAAGTTGTTTATTCGATATACCAACGATAACTGAGTAATATGTTGGTAATTTATTCCGGGAAAATTTATCGGATTAATTTATCAATATTTTAGACATTTATGTTATATATTATTTCATTTGTCATTTTCGATATCCTACATAATTATAATGTTAGGGTTTTTTTTTAATAATTCTAATTTTTGAAATATTTGAACTAGACTATTTAATCACAAATCCTGAAAATCACCTTAAAGCTATCACTCACCTGGATGTAGATCTTCTTTCTGGTTCTGCTGCAACCCCGCCCCAAAGGCCGCTCCTTACGCCGCACCGAAGGCCGCTCCCTGCTGCCTCTGCCGCCGCCTCGATCAAAATGGACGAGACGAAGGCGAACTTGAGCCTCATAGCTTACCCCCCAAACAATCGCGCATGCGTGGATTTATTGAACGTGTCTCGTTACTTAAGTAACTTCTAGATGTATCTATGTCCTATACCCGGGCAAGGGCGTTGCCGTGAGGTATATCATATTGCAGATTATATATAACGTACAGATTATATTTAACGTACAATGAACATGGCAATACTTGACCAATAAAATAAATAAATAGCATAATAATGATATCGATTTTGAAAAGAGGTAAATTTAGAACGCGTAGATTTTTTTTAATTATAAAACTAACATCTACCTTAAAACATGTAAAGGGCGTAATTACTAATTGAGGGCTAAATAAATTCCAAAGTCCTCCTACCCAGCGGTCTTTCGAAACCAATATGACTTAGGATCTTCAAGTAAAGAACGTAACTCTTCCATATAGGCTGGCAATGATGGATATTCCATACTATAATGTTATACTCATACAAAATTACCGATCTAGTGTTCCTAAGATAATGACAGCAACATTCACACATGTCAAATGGTGTAAACCACGCTGTCACACAAGGATAGCGTAGTTGAAATAATAAGACAAAAGAGGACAGCTAGTGTTTATCGTCGCGTCCTAAATTGGTAGTCTTCGCTTATACCTTTATATATATGTGACAGTGGGAGCAGGATCACACAACGATTTTTGCAAGCAGGGCCATCTAGTAGCTTAAGTCTTGAACAATACTGGCGTTGTATTTTGTTGCAAATAAATTAATCTGTTTAGCTCTAAATTAAAAGTAAATTCAATAAAGTTAATGTGTTTATAGATTTTTACAAGTGTAATACAGTCGAATCAATAATAAGTAATTCGATAAGCCGGCGTCACGGGCGTCCTAGGAAAATGGCACCGGCCGAAGTGTTTACCGTTCAAATTCATGTCTTGATTTATTGCGCTACTACTAACTTTATATCACAATAATTCGTTTCAAATTAGAAAAATTGTAAGCTAATCTAAATCCAACTAACACATGAAAATCTTTTTCTATTTAATCTCTTTGAAAAAGAAATACAACCAAGTCGACTAGTCAAGTTGCGATGTGAAATAATTTACAATGACTTAAATAATAATTTAAGTATGTTAGGCGTGACATTCAACGATGGGATTAGAAATAGCATTATTAGGGGAAACTGAGGCTTAAAAGTGTATCTTGTGACTAGAATTGAGAAAGGTATGCTTAGGTGGTTCGGGCATGTTGAAAGGATGAATGAAGAGAGAATAACAAAACAAATTTATGTTGCAAAAGTGAGTGGCAGTGTTGGTACGGGACGCCCTAGGAAAACTTATATCGATCAGATTAATGACTTACTAAAAAAGGGCGATATAAGGAGCACCCATAACCGACGAGCATGTACGCGTAGATATATTAATGTAGAAGAAGCGAGAGAGGTGAGCCAGGATCGCGCCAAATGGAAATCCATGATCTCTGCCTACCTCTTAATGTTATTCCTTTATTATAATTAGAATTGCTATATATGCAACGCCATTTACCTATGTACAATTTAAATTAAGTTTCTAAAACATAAGTTTTTTATTTGTTGGATTTTCTTTAATATCTTAAATGTCTACTGAGAGTTTGACGTCGACGTTGTGAGGACATATTTATGTAAGTCTGGTTAACGATAGCAAATGAGCAAAATAAATCGGCGGAGTACGGTTGGGAATATGATAAATGTCGTTCGAAAATAGGTAACGGACGCGCTGATTGGTCGAAACTATCCCGCGCCATTTCCTCTCTTTTGGTGGCAAGCTCTTGCTAAACGGAAACAAACAAAAATGTTATTGATATGTCATTTTTGTGACATTAGTAACTAAAATTATAGATTATAACTACATACTGAACTAAAATTATTCTGACAACAGTGGGAGTTGAAAACAGTGAAAAAAATTATTAGTGGAGGGGTAGAAAACTGTACTGTAGAAAATTATTTTATTATTTATATTGCCCTGTCCCATACATAATCTTTTAAAAATTAAATAACTGGCGAAATTTTAGTTCGACGGGCAAAGAGTAAAACGCGGGTCTCAAGTTTCGACCAATCAGCACTCAAAGTCCGTTTTATAGAAAGACATTCATGTATATTGATAAAGCCTATGAAAGAAACGTTTAGAATTTGCCTTGCCCGATTATAAATTGCCTACTCTTACAATCGTTCGGTAGCATATGTATATTATTTGTGGTCCCTCTGCATAAGGAATCTAATGGAACTGTTCAAAGGCGTTTTTATCTATGATGCAGGGTGTGCGTTGCACACGGGCTCAGTGATGTTAGGGGCGCCGGTCTCGGCACTTTCATTAAATCTGTGCTTTCCAGAGGGTGTAGATATGACGAAATAGATAAGTGTATATGTACATATATCGATGTATACAAAAATAGTCCGCCATGTTAAGCTGCGTAGGTATGCACGTTTTTTTCGTATGTTTCCTTTTATTAAATTTCGTTTTCGTAAACGCGCCGGTATAATCCGTTTAACGAAAACCAAGATTAAAAGCGAACTATAAACGCGATTAAGCAACACGTACTTTAGTTTAACTTGCTTTCGAATGCAAACGGTGAATTCGCTCATTAGGTAATTTGTGCAAAATTAATGTTTCTACGGATAAAGATAAACTTAGAAATGACGGGATTAGTGTTACAGAAGTTTCGGTCGGAATATTTAGAATTCAGAATTAAGAAAGACTATTTGCCACACTTGGCCGTGCTCAGAAATTATCAAGTTTATCAGTTTCTAGTCCTGCGCGTTGCTTCCATCCATAGATTCACGGTTGGAGCTCGTCTAACTGAAGTAACTAAGAAAGTGTGGCGTCGGAGGCGATAAGCAAGCAAACAATTTAATAACTCAAAGAAACATTTGTGTACTAACCGGTATTAGCTTTATGTGATTCCGTTTGAAATTCCGATACGTATAAGCACACATTAAATGCCGGTTGGGGATATTAGCATCTCGGATCATGTCAGTCACGTTGTAAAGCACTAGTGCTCGTATTAATAAAGACAATGTATTTCAAACCCTTCGGTTATAATAAGGGAGACTTTTTCTACAAGGGCGGGTGCCTTTGTGTAGAAATGTTAGAATCAACATAATGTTACATGATGTATCAGATCCGTTAATGGTCACCAAAGATGTTGGTTACCAAAGTTGTTGGTCACTAAAATTGTTAGTCACCAAAGTTGTTGTCAATGACAGTTATAACATTAGAGCATACATTACGTAAGAGGATACAAAAGTTTATCGGGTTGGGCAACAATAATGTTACGTGCCACAGTGTTGCCATTGTGTCTGATAGTGTTGATCTGATGACCAATTAGAGACAGAAAACCTTATTGAGGTTATTTTAATTAGGTAATGGGTAATTTTCCGGGATAGCCGAATGTAGCACCACCTGTATCGCCGAGCCGTTCCAAGCCATGCTTGGCTAATTTGGCTTGGTAATGCTAGACCCAGCCAAGCCGACCATTCCAAGCCCAGCAAGCCACGCCACGCCACGCCTGAGCCGAGCCATGCCGCACCACGCCAGAACCGAGCCATGTCGCACTACGCCAGAGCTGAGCCGTGTCACGCCTCGCCTATTCTACAGTAGTGCCATTGTGGCCATTATTATAAACTAAGCAGCATGTTAAATAAAGGCCATAAATATTGTCGTAATGCAATATATAATTGTCAAGTGATGCAAAAGATATAACTCTTGCATTCTACTACTATAATTAAACAAAAGCTCTGCTTAGCCAGGTCATAGAAAATGAAGTACGAAAACAGAAATAAAAGTATTTTAATTTTGCCTTCCCTTTTTAACAGTGGTAGAGCAACAACATTTGTTGCACGAATGGGCCGCCCGACCGGTGAAATACAAATACCTCACAAAAGACAGGCGTGAAGTAGACGTATTCTGCGTTTTGTGTGATGAGTGAGGTGCCTTAGGCCTACTTTCAGTCCTCTTCACATTCCTGCTCTTTCCTCATAAGGATAGGATGAGAACGGGAAGGGGTTAACGGGGGAAAATTATTTTTTCTGTCTATTATGCCCTCCTCTGTCCATTAAAGGTAGGCAACGCATCTGCGCCACATTTTCCTGTTGCGGATGTCTATGTGTAGCGCACATTAACCATCAGGTGATTCGCTTGCTCGTTTGCCGCCTTATTCCATAAAAAAAATATTAATTCTTCTATAATAAGCTTTATCAGAAGATAACCTTGTCTTAAAGATGATTAGGGAAGATGTGGTATAGAGAAAGAGAGTCTGCAAGAGCTGAGCCGGCTCGATCGATGACATACCACACGATAGAAGATAGGCGTGAAGAAACAGTATTTCTCTCTGTATCAGCCTGTACTAGTTCTAAAAATAAAATAATAAGTTTTCCTTTATCAAACTTCCACATAAGAAACAAGAGAAATGCCCTTGGTTTGATGTTTGTTGGCATTGTTTGTTGGAAAGACACCTGTTTTAAAGTTTTGGGGTATCTTCAAATATCGTCATTTCAAAATATCTCAAAGGTTTTTTGAATCCATCCAATTAGAATCCGTCGATTATTTTCAGAGTGTCGGAAGACCACGAACAAACAATATCCAAGGTAATTTAACTGTCTACTACTTCTAGAATTTCCTACGCTGATATATGTAAATACATTCACAGCTCTGCTTAGATTTTTTTATATACATTGTGGTAATTCTAAGGACGATATTCAGTAAAACGGTCTGTAGGTCTTTGAGATTTATGGAGGTCTTCTGCTATGAGGATAAAATTATCTGGCTGTGTTATATAGCAATACATTTATTGTTCTGTAGCTTTTTGTAGGAGTTTAAATATCTGCATAATAATTGGTTTTTCTTTTGGCTTTTCAGGTAACCTTCAGATTGACCTAGCAGGCAATCGGCACAGTTGGTAGTGGTCGGATCAACATAATTAGTGATACCCAGGTGGAGTCGGGACGGGTCACTAATTTAATCATAAAGAGTTGCGATCCTGTAGAGGTCGAGGTTAGGGAATTATTAAATGAAACATTTTTATATTTTTTCACATACATTTATTACATCAAAATACCCATAGTCGAAACATTGATAACATAATTATAAGTATTGTACGACAAATTCTAAAAAAGAGGCCAGAAGATAACAAAATGATGCGCTTTATCTTTTCCTTTTAATGATTCTTAGAGAACAAAAAAAGAGAAGGGAACAAAGCACCAGAAAGAAAGCTCAATGACTAATGGGTATAACTAGGTTACTAACATTTATCACAAATTATCGATTAAATAATCGGCCATCCTGTCCGACCCACCGAAATCTCATTGCCATGCATTCAAGCGACTCCAGGAGTCGCGTTCCAGTCTTGTGGCTTAGTCAAATACCCTAGAACTCTACCAGTCGTTGCCGGACGGCCGCACACACAGATAATCCTACGAAGTACATGTGTGACGGTAATTCTGCACTTTTATCGAACATTTTAAACGCCTAAATTTGATAAATTTTACCAAAATACATGTACCCATTTAACCGTGTTTTCCGCAACTTTCCGCTAACGAACAAACCATCCATCCTTAAGTGCAGAGTTGCGCGCCGTTTGTTACACAACCGGCGCGCAACATTTACGATCACACACGGGGGAGCAAACTACTACAGTTGTATATAGAATACATTCACTTAGAAGTAAGACAGGGTAGGACACAAGCCAGCCACAATCCGAACGCGTGCGTACGAATTATGTCCGTTAGTGCGTAACACATATATTTCTACTTCTCGTGTGAGAGAGGTAGACAAGAAATATTAGTAGGAACATCAAAAACAGAAATCCAATATATAATGTTAATGTTAAATGAATAGGCCATGATAAAGGTATAGCCAGTCTTCTATCTCTTGCGAACGTGAATGACGTTAATCAAATTCCCATCTAGAGAGAGATTGAGCTAAATCGTATTCATGGCCTATTAATTAAATGCTCTTAAAACTATTATTTTTTTTGGCGCCCCGACTTGATGTTAACTTTGAAATGTCAAACCGAGTCAGGGACATTTTTTACTTAACCTAAGAAGAATATTTAGGCCGGAGGCCATTACACATGTATGCTTAATTTGGCAGCACTCTAATCGCTTAAGTTGTTTTTAAAATAAATAATCTGAAATTAATTAAAATTCTGTATTTGCATTTTCACAATATTGTGCTAATTTAATTCTGTCACATTCCTTTGGGTCCGTCTCAAAAATCTCATCATGCGATTTTTTGCATGAATATTATTAAACAATTTTTTTTAATTAATTGTAATATTTCTTAGATCTTGTGAAGATCTAAGATTGTCTTGGCACATTATTAAAAATTCATTTTTTTATTTTGTAATAATTATTTAACAGTCAAATTTTGAATTTCGAATTCCGTCCATATTCAATCGCATTATAATAATGTAATAATGAAAAAAAAGTTATGACTGCCAAATTAAGGCTAAAATAGTAAGTTACAACATCAAGATGATAAAAATGTCTTAAACCTATGTTGATATTATAATATTAAGCCATACTAATTATTGTGAAATAAACGATAGACCATTCAGTGTTCAAAAGCTGAGATTGTAACGGAATAAGCTTAAAAATTATAATAAATAAATAAATAAATAAATATACAAAATAAAATACATACACAACAATAAATCATCCACGTCGTTGATCAATTCACAAAAAATGTATTTACCTTACATTCAAGTTTACATTTAAGTTCGGCTTAGCGGTGAACGCCTTTGTCTGAATTGCTTCAGACAAAAAAATATATCATTTAACAAAGTCAGTTCTGAGACTCACAAAGTCCGAATGCTTAAAATATATTTAAGCTTTTGGTTTCTGTCAGCCTTAACAACAGCGCTGACGTTTATTAACAAATCCTAACGAATAAGGATTACATAGAAGCTATTATTTATTAATATACATACAGATATAAATGTTTTATAATAACAGCCTAAATGGTTGCATAATTAAATAAATGGAGAAACGAGTAAACGAATGCGTGATGAAATGATGACAGATGCTTAAGAAACAAATGAAAAATTATAATGATTTAAAAATAATATGCAGACAATAAGTGAAAAAAACACCGTCTATACTTAACGGAGAAAAATAAAAAAAAAGAATAAAAACGACGAAGTAAATAATCAATATATACACCAATACTTCAATTAAAAGTGATTTATTCTTTTGTTTAAATGAAGAGCGTAAGCGAATGGAAGGACGATAAGAATAAAAAAAAATATGACAAAATTATAATTATTATATATAAAGAAATTGTATTCAAATATCCTGTTTAACAGAAAAATACTAACAATTAGTTTGCCAAATTTTGGAATGGAATAATATTCGAAAATCATAATCGTAAATTGAAGCCGTTAAAGCCAGCTCAATGAATGGTCCATAAAAAAATAATAATTTTGAAATACTTAAATAAATTTGGAAATTAAAGGTTAAAAAAATATGACAAAATTATAATAATTATTTATAAAGAAAATGTATTCAAATATCCTGTTTAACAGAAAAATACTAACAATTAGTTTGCCAAATTTTGGAATGGAATAATATTCGAAAATCATAATCGTAAATTGAAGCCGTTAAAGCCAGCTCAAAGAATGGTCCATAAAAAAAAATTTGAAATACTTAAATAAATTTGGAAATTAAAGGTTAAAAAAAATATGACAAAATTATAATAATTATATATAAAGAAAATGTATTCAAATATCCTGTTTAACAGAAAAATACCAAAAATTAGTTTGCCAAATTTTGGAATGGAATAATATTCAAAAATCATAATCGTAAATTGAAGCCGTTAAAGCCAGCTCAATAAATGGTCCATAAAAAAATAATAATTTTGAAATACTTAAATAAATTTGGAAATTAAAGGTTAAAAAAAATATGACAAAATTATAATTATTATATATAAAGAAATTGTATTCAAATATCCTGTTTAACAGAAAAATACCAAAAATTAGTTTGCCAAATTTTGGAATGGAATAATATTCGAAAATCATAATCGTAAATTGAAGCCGTTAAAGCCAGCTCAATGAATGGTCCATAAAAAAATTAATAATTTTGAAATACTTAAATAAATTTGGAAATTAAAGGTTAAAAAAAAATATGAATTAAACTCCCCCCTCATAAATATTAACAATTTCAATATACGAGCTGTGTTTTGATTTACCAATTCCCGAGGATCCGGGAAGAGCCGAGAGAAACGGGAATTCATATATTACAAAACACAAAATAATTTCAACAACGGCTATATCGGCCTCCATAGAATTTGAAGTGAAAAACGACAGTTTCAACAATTACGCACGGATTGGGGCAGGGTAAATAGGTGTCAATGTCATCGAATACATGGAACTTGAGAGGTTTAGGACAGATTTATAATTAAACATACATAGTAACAAACACAAGATGCGCCCATACCCCAAGCTGTGCGTTTCGATTCATACCATCCCCGATAGTAGTTGATCATATAGAGGAGGATCGAATCATGATATATAAGGTCTAATATCCGTCCACACAGACCGGCATAGAGAGCATCGAACGGTGCTCTTCTTGACACAGACCGGCGCGGATTACGCGCTTGGTACTGACCGGAGCCGAACAGGCTACACGATCGGAAGAACACAGGCATCATGTTTAATACTAAACGAATTATACTGACTCTAGAACATTCTTAATAATAAAAAAGAAGTGACATGTAAAAAATAATCCTTGTTTTAGTCATACATTACTTTAATTGCGATCAAAATCTACTCTCTCTCCCCGCATAACCGGTCTGTGTAAACGCCATTAACAATTTATAACCTCATCTGTTATGTGATCAGGTCTTAGATTATATATATCTTGATAAGTGACGTGAAGGTCTGAAGATGGTTATTATGAAGTGTTGGGCCAAGATGTAGTCTCGGCAACCCACTTGTGATTTATCAACGTACATATTACCTAACATGTAATCTAGGTGCTGATCGGATAACAGATGAGGGTATAAATTTGTTATTTAGTATCTTAACCTACTCATATAAAGTAACTCAATAAAACATATTTTTAAACGTACCATACACCTGAGTAAAATAATCGCAAATATAAATTAAATGAATAAACAAACAATAAACCAATATATAAATTATATATATCATTAAAAATGACATACCTAAAGTAATCACGTATCTGAAAAAATATAACCTAACCTAGCCTAACCTAACCAATAAAAAATATACAGCCATACCTAAACAATTCAAAGAATCAATAAAAAACACGCAACAATACCTAACCAATATAAAGAATTAATAAAAATAATATCAGAACAATCTCAGAGATAAGTTTATCAATATTAAATTTTAGGTCCAAAGGTTCAAATAGAGTGTGAGATTAATTTTGGGTCTATTGATTCAAAGAAAAGGATTGTGAAATAGGAAGATTTTATTTCCTTTTATAAATCTAGAATGATTAAATGCGGTTAAATATGTCTTAATTGCTAAAGTACTAGGCTAGGCGACCCGGGTACAATGGGCGCGTTCAGTAAGTAAGTAAACTTGTGCCGAGTGGCTGACCTTAAAAATACATTAAACTAAGCAGTTACTACGATTAAATATAGGTCTTGCATCCAGAAATCAGAAATTACTTGGTTACACCCTGTTTGATTACAATTACAGGGTGTAACACATGAATTAAATAGTTTACTCCTCATCTAGCATTTCGTCTGGTTCATCAGCGATAACCGGAGGTGAGAAAAGTACGTTTGGGTACGGTTTGGAACCGCCTGCTATTGGTGCTGGACCTGGTGTTTTACTTATGCGCGCTGTCTGTATATTGAAATTTATACGGGTTTGCAAACGCGATTCAAGTGTATAGTTGGTGTACTCCTTCCTGAAAAACAATAGCATTTTCAGGTCCATATTTATGTAACCTACATATAAAAAAATCAGTGAGGCGGATGTTTGCTAGGCAGCTTGGCTAGGTTAGGCTTTACTCAGCATTAGTGTTAAGAGGAAGAATATTTATTACCTTATGTCCTGCCATATACGAGCGGCGCGGTCGACTTCGCCGAGGTAATAATAGCAAGTGGCCGCTTCAAAAAGGGCGTACGGGACAAGGTAGTCGTCGAACTTGATGGCACCCTTCATGCTGTAACATATTCTGTAATGTTTATTGAAATAAAATAACATTTACCTGAAATAAATCATGTACTGTACCTACTTGTGCCGTAAGTTTTAATCAAATCAAATAATATTAACCTTTCAAAAATATATTTAAATAAAATATTTTTTTCGTACATGCGGCATATATTCATTTATTTGATGACAGGAACTGTGACATCACACTTAAAAATAACTTAAAAGCCTTGCGACATGTACTGTACATGTAATTACAGGCCTATGTTACACTGGTGTTACATTCTTAACTTGTTCTTATTTTTAGTAACAAAGAAACAAAAAAAGATTTGAAAAACACATAAATAAGGTCAAATACCTGACAACTTGATCGAACTCTTGTATTGCAAGACGCCGCATTCCAAGAGCAGACAGGCAACATCCACGCATATAGTAAACTAACACCCGATTGTCCACCATAATAGCAACCGGCCACTTAACCTCCTCACGGTCCAGTGTATCGCCGGCTTTATCTATTTGCTGTAAGCAAGAGATCAAGTTATAATGGTTCCTAGGCGGTGGTATTTCTGTAGAATTAACGTGCAATACTTGTCCCCTCTGGTTTTTGCCCTTCACGCCTTAACCGACTCAATTATTTATTTTGAAATTTTGCATACTAAATTAAAATCCTAGCAATGATATATACAAAAAGTAGAAGATATGCATTATATTATCAGTCAAAAGGTGACGACTCGAAAACGTTTAATTTTGACGCTTCTTCTCGACAAACACTAGCTATCCTCTTTTTTCTTATTATTTCAATTACGCTATCCTTGTTACACCATTTGACATGTGTCAATGTTGCTGTCACTACTGATTTTGTATGAGTAAACCATATCTATAATATAAAATATTGGTCAGTTGGGTAGTTTTATGCGGTTGCCATGTTCCTATTGATGATATTTTGACAACAATTTTTTTGACATACCATACATTTTAAAAAAATCTCATTCAACTCGTCCGAAGCCACGGTTCACAGCTGGTAATAATTTATTAATCGAGTACAATATAATTTGAATACCTTAAGAAGGATCTGAAGCGTGGGCACGTCGTCGGCAAGCAGCGATATCATGTTCCACAGGCACATGAGCTCGATCGCCGGCAACATCAGACGGCCCCCCTGCATTGCGTACCGACTGCACCTCTTCTCCACCCATTTCTCCATCGGCAGGGACCTCCCCGCCATTTTCTGCCGGTACAGGGGAGCAGCTCTGAAAAATAAAGTATGTTAGCTAGGAATCAGAACGTGTGTTCTGATCTCTCCGACGCTCACTGTTAACACTCCGTATTATATGCGAGTGTTAGGCACTTAGAAAAGTTAGCTTTTCGACGTAAGCAAATATACACGCTTTAAAAATACTAGGTGAAGAAAATATGTCACTACGATTTACTACTAATTGTAGTACTACTAGTTGGAACAGTGTTTGTTTTCGTATTTTTAACAAGCTTACAAGTTGCTAACTGTAAAGTTAGCAACTTGTATATTGCAATGCAACGTTCTAATTTTGCACGCTTTTTATAATGTCCACCGCAAGTGGGCATCGTTTTTTCTATACAAACGAATATAATATAAAAAAAATAACCAAACGAAATCATTTCGCGCGCGAAGTTTTCTCTTTTATAACGACCGAATGCTTCATAGTAAATGAAAGCTTTAAAAGTAAAAAACACGCTTATTTTTAAAAGTTTGTCTGTTACAACGACCGAATGCTTCATAATAAATGAAAGCTTTAAAAGTAAAAAGCACGCTTATTTTTAAAAGTTTTGCCTGTTACAACGACCGAATGCTTCATAATAAATGAAAGCTTTAAATGTAAAAAACACGCTTATTTTTAAAAGTTTGTCTGTTACAACGACCGAATGCTTCATAATAAATGAAAGCTTTAAAGTAAAAAACACGCTTATTTTTAAAAGTTTTGTCTGTTACAACGACCGAATGCTTCATAGTAAATGAAAGCTTTAAAAGTAAAAAACACGCTTATTTTTAAAAGTTTTGTCTGTTACAACCACCGAAATCTTCATAGTAAATGAAAGCTTTTAAAGTAAAAAACACGCTTATTTAAAAAAATTGTCTTTTACAACGGCCAAATGCTTCATAATAAATGAAAGCTTTTAAAGTAAAAAACACGCTTATTTTTTTAAAAAAGCATAGTATTTAAATACGCATTAGAATATTAGCTATTTCAAATTATCAAATATTATCTAACGCGGCTAAAGAAGTTTTCACTTCAAAAGCAGAGGCATCCGTATCCGTGTCCTATCGATCGCACATCTGCCCCTTTCTTTTATATAAAAAACCGCAGGCAATTATATTGTTTGCCGCCGAAGTGAAAACTCTAAACAGGTGAGAAGGCGTGGCAATGTATCAAAAACAAATAAATTATTATCAGAAATAAACTTGTCTAAATCTTAACAATAAACTTCAAAATTTAATACGAGAAAAATTAATGAAGTTATCACTTCATAACCTTACTTACATTCATACGTTGCAGTTTAGTATTATGATAGACAAAAGCAAAATGTATTTTGGCGATATTACACGGTTCACTTCTACTTTTACAATTTGGCTGAAGTATCCAAATTGCATCATGGAAACCAAACTGAATTATTCAATGTCATTCTACAATCATGTTCAATCGCATTGAAAGTTTTAAGAATGCTTAGCTATGCTGGAGTTAAACGCGTATAACAAGAATTTGAAACTGAAACTGATCGATTCTTCACCACCGCAGAGTTAAAACAACAAGTACAAGGAAACAAGTAACCAAAATCATTTGTTCTTAAAACAATCTAAGGAAATATGTCTAATTCTTAGCTTGTTAAATCTTCTAATAAATAATCACAAATGAACTTCATACCCAAGCTATAATTTTACTAGTTGACAAACCCCACAAGTTGATAACGCGCTGGGACCTTGTCGAATTTACATCAGCGTGTGACGTCATCCGTAACTTACAGCTAATAAAATTATTATGGATTATTATTCCCAATGATATAGATGTTATATATATGATAATTGTATCAATGTATTTTACGAATGAAACCAAATATTAATAACATGTTTCCCTTTAATAAGTCTGTCCGTGCGTCTGATGTTGATTGCCATGCTGTGATGAAGAATTTATACCGACTTGATAAGCAGGTTAATGTTTTTTGATATCACCATGCCGTCGTCAACGTTTCGGTTTAAATTATCAAAACTCATTCTTCAATATCCAGTATCAGCTCATTAAATTAAATAATAATTTCACGAACACGACTGTGAAGTTTTTTCCCTACTCATTTTAAAACAAAGATGACAACAATAGCACCAAAACGAGACAGTATTGCCAACGTCTCTAACGTCACTAAAATGGCGGTCAGTCCGTGTATTATCGCCCAAAATTGCCCGTGCGTGCATTCGTTCAGCGGTGTACGTGGTTTAGGGAAAATAAAATGATCTAAAGCTTAAATAATTGGCCAAGTTATAATAAGCGATATATCACATAAATGTATATATATATATAATATATATTATAAAGAAACAAAAGTATAATACGTGGGCATGCAGTGTGCTCCTCCACGACCTCTGTCGTATCCAACGTTAGCGTAGTAAAACACGTTCGCCCCTTACTTGAGCAAATCGGCAGCGTGATTTCGTTCCGCTGAGGTGCAATCTTCCCCCAATTGCAGAAGCAAAACTGCTTTTGCATAACAGTACATCGTGCGAGACCAAGAATTCTCTTCTATCAGAAGTCCTGCGAATCCTGCAGCCGTGCGCCAATCCATCATCATACTACACAAAACAGTTACACAGTAAGATCATGCGGGATTGAAAATAAAAAAAAAACAAAAAAAATTACAAAATAAATATTCTAAAGAAAAAACATGTCGACTCTAAAATAATGAAAGTTGTAAAGCAATTTAGAAAGTAGCATAACTAATTATGAAGAAAATCTTAATCAAATCAGGGTGGAGCAGAGAAGTACAATTTGTTACGTTAAAACATTAGTTAGATTACTAACAAAATATTTACTAGTTCTATAACTAAATCCCACTAAGTTATTACTAGCAGATTTAGTATTGTACATTACACTAAAAGTCTATGTTGATATCCTATCCTAAGATCCTAGGACTATCTGAAAGCAAGTTCTTCATATTTAAAAAAAATCAGGTTAATTTATGTATTCAAAATATTACTGGAGATTGTGAAGTATTTATAATCATTCGCAATGTTTTATAGACGGAAAGATTTCATCACAAACAAGTTATGTTCTTCTAGTTAGATTCTACATATTTCTTATAAACTCAATTCGACTCATCACCCTTTTTTTGTTTCACTACAATCTTAATAACAAAATAATATAATTTATGTATACCAACAAAAGAAATAGAAAAATAATCATTGCTTAATACAATCATGCATATAACATAAAAAATAAATGTACACACAATAAACTGGATAGATCAACGCTCGGTTCCTGAAAGGTTGTGGTCAAAATGTTATTCAACTAAAACTAATGTCAAGTTTAAACTCATGTCAAATCGATTTCGTTTTTATATCGGAAAAGAACAAGCTAAGAATCAAACTTTTTCTTTGATCGGCCTTTCAGAAACGGCGCGTAAGAAATCTAAGGGGACAATCTACAAGTAAGCAACATTAAAAATCATATCCGCTGACAGCTAGTTTGTTTTCTTTAACATATCGATAAATAAATATGCTTAAATGCCGTTATAAAATGAATAATACATATGTCACGTGCATAGTTTATTATATAAATATATGCAGCGTTAAAGCCAAAGAGAACAGCCCAAAGTTTGGCAGCCACCAACTGGACGTCACAGCTAGGCCTCCTAAAAGATAGACCTATAGACTTGCAGGGGATCGATCTTCGCGGCGACCAATAGGAAGAGGCCTACGTCCAGCAATGACCAATAAATAATGATAATGGTAAAAGCACATTTAAACAATGTAAAAAATGATAATAGCTCAATTGTGTTGTATGAATGAAAGTATGATATTATAGAAGTGAAACTCTGTAACTGACTGCGAACAAAGCAACCCCTACCGGCCAAACACACGAGTGAATAAGTTCTCGTAAACGATAATTCTCACCCCAATTGAGGGTTACCGTAACGTATGTAGGCTCATGTTTGTAGATAAATTGAACTTGATTTATTAATAGAGATAAGCAACATCGTACCACAATCCCATTTAATGTTAACTGGTAATGTGGTCTAAAGATGGTACGCACTAGTTTAGAAACAGCCTATTCACTTTTCCTTACATATTCATATTTGGTTGGTAATGCAAACGCTCGCAACCTATTCAAATCCTTCGCAGTATGCATAAGGAACGATGATTTTAATCGCTTCATATACATTACGACAAAAGTATGAAGCTCCGCCGTATATTGAAACGTCTAAAACTGCGGTATGATAAATAACTCGTATATTTCCTGGTCGCTAGTCAAACAAACGTAAGTTTCAATTCTATATAATAGTAGATTATATTATTATAATGATAAAAGATGTTGTGAATATGAAATTAAAATAATTAATTCGGTCGAACAATGAAACATTGTTTAAGGTCGAAAAGGTCCGAAGCCCTTTCTGGCTGAATGGCGTTGTGTTTAGTATTACTACAATCATTATTAGTGACCGTGTTACTTATGTCACAGTTATGTGCCGTAATGGTAAAGTAAAACTGATGTCTTCCCTTTAATTATGTAACCATGTATATACGTAAGGGGACTACCGGGTCTTGGACCTGATTGGTGTGTTATGATTACTTGATGTCGCTTATCCTACGGTACGTGACGATGTACTGGAAGTCCATACTACATGTCCCGCGTTTATCGAACGCTAGCTCTAATATAAAATAAACGCTACCTTATCGTGCGGCTTGCATATCTCTCTCTGAAACTTAGACTAAAAATGGGTCCGTGTGTCATAATGTAATTAGATCTACAGCTACTTAAGCGAATAAGTAGCAATACAAAAATGAAGAAAATGACAGCTGTTTACGATTTAATACCATACTGAAATTCTGCAAAGATGCTCCAGTGACTCATGTTGTAGAAAATAGTAGATCCTTTAACCATTTCAAATGCATCTCTTTACTGTACGGGGTACTCTGAAATCGAACACGTGGACATTGTGTTATGATATATTTTAATTGCTATATCGTGATCACATCTTCTCAACTTGGAGATCTCTGGCTGTCGTCTTGAGCGGCGTTGATTGCGAGGATTTCCTGAAATAGAAGGGATGTATGATTTGTGCATCTTACGCATTCGCCCACATCAGCTCCCAGTAGCATAGATGGCGAAGCTGGGGCCAGATATGGGGTGTCTCCGCCACTCGTTGGTACGTCGCCGCCGCCAGCGCGAAGCGCCCGCGTAGCAGTCGCAGGCGACCCTCGAATAGGAGGAACCAGACGCCCTCGGGGTATATCTGGCGAACACCGAACAACCGATTAGTGGCTATAAATGCAGCGATAATTTTTTTTGCAAAGCGCAAATAAAAATAAAGGCTAGACTTACTTTGAGTTGATGATCTATGATTCTTTGGCACGCTGCGTAGTCCGGTGTAGCTCCAAAATATTGATTCACCACAAGTTGGTGCGCCAATAAGCCGATCTCGCAGAGAACGCCACGCAGACCTGGTTCCCGAGCACCCGCTTGAAGTTCTGCCAATCCAGCCGCCTACAAATATGGCCGCTCATTACTTATTCATAATTTTTTATGGTAGATTGAGGAAACGGCAGGCTTAATGCTAAGTGCCCATCGCGTTCAAATAGCATCCGTAACAATCAGTGATCAATTAAATTAGTCAATCTTGTTGTACCCTAATTGATGACTACAGGAGTTGTCAACTCATTTGCCTTACCTTGTCGCCAGAAAATCCGACGATAGTCAGAACGGTTCCAATCTTTGGCGGCATGTAAGCTATCATCAGTTTGAACATTGCGAGCCCTAGTCGAACGCCGCTTTGGAAGTGCTGGCGTGACGTCACTGTTTCCCACGTCTTCTTCTCGATAATGTGCGAGCACTCCCTGCGGACAAGGCAAATATTAAATCTACCTTACCTGGATAAGTACACAACCTATAAAAGTACTTCAATTCTATAATTGCTGGTTTGATGATGATTGAACCTCCTATGCGAATTTGTGAATAAAACCTTAAAACCATACCCTATGCTCAATGTACCAAAAAAAAGAATGAAATGTCTATTCTCTAATTAGTAACTTTTACGACATATAATAAAAATAGCGAAGGAAAACTTTACGTATGACCACTGATTTTCCTAGCCATGGCATACTTAACAAAGTTAATGATAAGTTAACTTACCTGTAGATGCTGTAGGAGTTCTTGATCTTGATGGTAGCCCGGAGAAATCCTGTAAGATCTTCGCCATCTATCACGCATAGGGCCGCCTGTAGCAGCATCGACTCGGCGTAGCAGAGTTCGGCGTGCGCTTCCAAATCGGTCATTGTTGTATAGTTTGGCTGGTATTGTCATCAAATAGATAAATTAACTATGGTAAATATAAATAATGCGTTTGGATACGTCCGTTTTTTTCGTCGAACGATGGACTGTGTTTCAGAGGATTTGCGGTGTTCATAATGAATGGTGTACATGCACCGGACGCTGGTATGTCGAACAATGTTTCCTACATTCTCATTCTGTTTATTGACAGTCAGTCGTCCAGTAAAGAAAGCGGATGTCTGCAAGCGTACTTACAAGAAATAATTCAAACTACATTAACAATAAGGGGAACGAAAACGTGCAAGTAATAGCTATATTTTTCTAGTTCAGACGCAAAAAAAAACAATTTTCGGCAACCATATGATCTTCTGGACACATAAAATCGGAATAGAATTATACAAAATAGATAAATCGATTTCAAAATGCTGAATACGATTTATAAAAGAATTAGATATTAGCAACTAATCGACAGTAAAATTGCAAAAACATTTACAGTGCTAGGGGCCCGCAACATCTGGTGTAAACATGGGCATACCCAATCGGTGAAATACCACGACCTCAAAGAATACGGGTGAATAGAAGTATACTTCTGTGTTTCATCTGAGTGAGAATGGGGACATACAATACATGGGGACCAATTTCAGTCCTTCTTTCTCTTCTAGTTCCTAACGAAAGGACGAGAAGGGGAAGAGAATTGGAGGGGAAGGGTCTGAATAGGAAAGAAAAATGTCCTCTTTCCTGTATATACCCTCCTATTTATTTAAAACTGAAAATATAAAAGCTTGATGTTTAAAAACACGGCTTGGGCTTTGAGTTTGGCCTGGCGGCTATTATCAGATTGAATGTATTTAATTTTTTCGTAGGCCATAAAAGTGTTCCTGAGTTTGGTAGCGATCGGATCAACATAATTAGTGGTACCCGGGGCAGGTCACTAGTATATAAATATATATTAACATAGCTTGAATAACAATATAAAAAGATTGCAAGCGACCTTCGCAAACTTTCACCGATTCTCGTCACATACAGAACCACTAATCTAAAATAATATAATAAACATTTTTGATAAAAACAGTTAGCAACTAAGGCGGCCATAATATGTATGCTATTAAATATTCAAATATAATTTGAATACGCGCCGCAACCAAATACACAAGCAATGTAGGATAAATAATTCAACGTGCAATAATAAGGCTAGGCGCACACTACAAACTTTTCGCCACGCGGCTAAAAAACGCAGACTCTCGACAATTGGTATGCGACGAGATACGATTTGCTTTTTTCATTATTAGAAGATTAGTAGGGATGAGTTAAGGGTTTTGAACGCTTTTTTTCTTTCTCGTAAAATGTCAAACGTTGTTACGCGGCGAAAAGTTCATAGTGCTCATTTGGCATTTTGGCAAATTGATTTTAATACGTACCCTTGTTACCATTTGCGCTATTGTATACGACCGGCGGTGCAGCTTGCACAGTTTCAGGGTCTTCTTCAGGCACTGCATTGCGCGGCCTACCTGAGCCGAATCCAGGGTTAGAACCGCAGGAATGAACTCAAATATTGATATACCCAGGCTGTGATAGATCGTTGATCTGCATGTAGAAAGTCAAAAGTCATTGACCAGTGGCGGCGATGTGGACTCCAAGATCCGCATCGCCAATATACCCAAGTCCTATCAGCTGGGACACGATTTACCAACCGTATAATAAAGAATAGATTTGAAAATGGCCAATGGTAATAAGTAGGGTGCCTGAGGAGTTTGAACCATTGCTTCTAATAGCGGTAGAGCCCGCAAAAACACACAACACGGGCGGAATGGGTCGGCTCGACCGGTGAAATACCACGACCTCACAGAAGAAAGGCGTGAAGTAGAAGTATCCTGCGAAGTAACCTGAACTATGCAATGAGTGAGGTGCCGGAGGCCTAATTGTAGTGCTCTTCAAGAGAAGAGGACTATAATTAGGCCTTAATGGGAAGGATCCCATCCATTGCTAATAAGAAACAGATGGGAAGGGTAAAAGGTCTTACGGTGGAGGTGATGAAAGGGAAAAACCCATTTTCTATATATCCCCTCCTCTATCGATTAAAGGTAGGCAACGCATCTGCAACGCATTAGTTAGTTGCAGATGCCTATGGGTAGCGATCACTTGATATCGGGTGAACCGCTTGCTCGTTTGCCACCTAGTAGTATAAAAAAACCCTCGAGTTTTTGTTACAGTGAATTAATTTACTCGGTTAATTTTGTTTCCTATTGTATCAAGTTCAAAATTTACCAAAAAAAACGATCACGAAGAAGTATTAACTATTAAAAGTTCTACTGTTAACGTGTAAGGTGAGGGTTTGGCTTGGAGAAAGAAAGTTATGCTTCGGTGGTTCAAGCACGTTGAAAGAATGAATGAAGGGAGAGTGAGACACAAAGGTCAGATGCAAAAGTATGTGGCAGAGATAGCAGGAGACACGGAAAAGTTAGATAGAAGATATTAGATGTACCCGTAACTGACGAGTAAAAGGTCGAGGTGTACCAGGATCGTGTCAAATGGAAATCAGTAATCTCAACCTACCCCTCTGGGTTACGAGGGTGAGATTGCATTTTTTTAATAAAAATATAGCAATTTTTAACAGATTTAAAATTATCATCAATTAATAATTTCAATTTAAGTCGTTAATTTTCATTCACTGTAACAGAAATCCGTGGGTAAGCATCAAGATTCATGTTTACATGTTATAATTAATTTATAATTTTAAAAAATTCTCATCATTGTACTGCTCCTTAAATAATGTATTGTTTAAAAAAAATAACGAAGAAAATACATACTGTTTTCAAATGTTGGTATTGTATAATTCTGAATGAATATATATTAATTTAGGAGTTATGAGAATTTTCGAAAGGCTTAAGTCATACATGGATCATAAAAGATTTGAAAGTTGTCTTATGGATCTTTTTGCCAGTTTTAGAAATTGACAGGGTTGTTGTCTCAGGGATCTCTAAACTAAATGTAAGCTAACATACCCTGGACTATGAGGGCAAAGTCGAAAGGGTTCGGAATGGTATCAAGCTAATTCGCGAAACCGTCTGTGATGATTAGCCGGGTTCAATGGAGCCTAGCGTGGTTATTCTTGAGCACGGAGCACTCGAACATCCAGCCAGCCAATGTCGACGTTCATGACGACTTTCATGGTAGGGACAGTCTCTTTGTTAACGAATTTGGCTAACGCCTATGGGACGGCTTTTCTGCCCAAACGACGAGTTAAGTTCGATGCCACGTAAGTAGGTAAAGACTGTCAACGCCACGACATCCCATCTGCACGTATCCGATTGGTATTAAGTTATTTTCGTAGACGGAAACTTTATTTAATATTTTCTATCAATGTATAACTTAGGCGTCAAGTAAATTTTTTTTATAAACTATTGGTGAATGTATTAGAGATATGATCAAAAATGAAACTGACCCAGATTGCATGATGCCCATAGCCGACTCTAGGTCGTTGCTGAGGAACCGTTTCATTGCCATCTCGCAATCAGCGAGCGCCACTTGCAGATCCATGTTGGCACTATAAAATGAACGCTAATCAAAATCTGCATGACCATACTTAAAAGCTAACATTTCTTATGAAAAACATAAATGGAGTGGATATTCAAGTTGCGCACTTTTAAGTACTGATGAGGATTTTGAACTAAAAGAACCCTACCCTTATTCATTAGGATGAACAATATTTTAAAATTGATATAGCGCCATCTAGTTAACAATTAAGAAACCTAGTAGGCACTTAGTATAGAATATTGCTTTGGGTATGCTTATAGACTATTAAACTACTTATATACATGTTGTTTATCCAAACAAACTTTCATCATCTAGGAAATGATTTTAAAAAATCCTTTTGAGTGATCGCCTACGAAATAATAGAAATCAATGTGCAAGATTGTGCAATATATTCAAAACATTTAAAATTTGCCAAATGTATGCATGTATTATTATGTCAAAAATTCGAGCTTTTCGATACACATCTGCCTGCGTGATTAAGGGACTGTGTACTGAAATACAAACATTATATCAGGATTTAAGTATTTAAGTAATACTTACTATGGTGGGTTCGCCAAGGCATCTTGGAAATTGTCCTGCAACAAAAAAAATATGACAATTTTAAAACACACAAAATGAACACATTTAAGTGCAAAATTTACAAACTAAACGCGGTGGCGCCACTTATCACAATATATATTCATACCGGCGATTTAAGATCTTATAAGTAACTAGCTGGTACCCGCGACTTCGTCCGCGTGGTTTCAAATAAAAAATATTCACAACTCAGAATTTATGAAAGTTTATTTAAGTGGTAATTATTAATAATGGCCAGTCATTGTGATAAATATCCGCATTAATCGTTTTCAGCACAAAAAATAACTATAAGAATTGTATTATTTCAGAAACAATTAAATTTTGTTTATCTATACAGAGCTGCATTTCGCCCGGCGTTGTTAGAATGCGCACACGTTTTGTAAGTTAGTTATTTAAATTAAAATCATTAAGACGTAGCGTTGTGAAAGTTAAGTATAAATATTATTTTTTTAATCCATCATCACCATCAGTACCACCATCACCAGCACTATCACCAATCACTATCACCATCACCACCCCTATCACCAATTACCATCACCAGCACTATCACCAATCACCATCACCAGCACCATCACCAATTACCATCATCACCACTAACACCAATAACCGTCACCAGCACCAATTACCATCATCACCACTATCACCATCACAAATCACCATCACCTCCACTATCACCAATTACAATCACCAGCACTATCACCAATCACCATCACCAATTACCATCATCACCACTAACACCAATAACCATCACCAGCACCAATTACCATCATCACCACTATCACCAATAACCATCACCATCACTATCACCATCACCACCACCCAGGTTCAGTCGTTTCGGAGATAACACTGGCCGACCGGCAAAAATTTTAAAATTCGTATTTTTGTTATAAGTTGTTATCATGTGAATCGAGTGTGAAAGTTTTCTTTTAATATTACATACAGACACGTCAATTTTATTTATCTGTATAGATGACAGCATTTCCTTCTTTGAAGCTCCGCAACAGAATTGAGTCTGTTTTCGTTCACTCACTTATACTAACACACACTATAAAATAAAATAAATGTGCCCTTACGCCCGTAACCGAGATTATGGATTTCCATTTGGCGCATTCCACACCTCTCTCGCTTCTTCTACATCTACGCATACGACCTAGTCGGATACGTGTATACTCCTTATATCGCCCTTCTTTAGTATGTCACTAATCTGATATGTTTAGCTTTGATCCCCTACCAACGCTGCCACTCACTTTAGCAACATATATTTGTTTTGTTATTCTCCCTTCATCCGTTCAACTTGCCCGAACCACCGAAGCATACCTTTCTCAATTCTAGTCATAACAGCCACTTTTAACCCAAGTAATAAATATAATATTTACAAAACTAAGCCCCGTGTATTTTAAACCATTAAATTCAAAATTGAATACAAGGAAATAATAATAATAAAAGTACATACGTCGAAACTGTTCTAAATTCAAATATATTTTTTTTACATTTTTTTTTAAATTTAGTATTAGTCGCTCTATTGCATTAGGATTAGTTAGTTTGATCACAATTTGTAATTAGAATATAAGAATGTACTGATTATTAATAAAGAAAACAAAGTCTCTGGCGTCAATAAGCTAGGGGGAGAACGAGAGGGCGGCATAAAGCCAATAAAAAAAAGAAAAAAATCAGAGAAGTTGCTAACGCACGTTGGGGATGTTTTTTTACAAGAGCCTATAAGATTTTCCCCTAACAAATAATACCTAGCGCGGTATGTATCCTACATTTCAAAATTTCAAACATATCTTACGTGAAATGAATAGGGAAGTATTTTTAAAATCTCTGACTTTTTGAGTTAACCCGGAACATTTAACAATCGATTCTTTTCTCTTTTTCAAGTCCTTTCGAAATTCCCAGTTCCGATCAATGAAAATACAATTTAAAATGCGAAAATTCTTACGATTGAGGAGGTAGAAAAGTGGGAAGAAATCTTGAGCGAGCCTGATCACATTTCAAGCGTCAATACCCGCCACCGTTCGAATTGAGACATATTTAACAAGACAATAAAAACTTAACCAAAGCAAAACGTTTCGATCTATTGTTAGTGGCGCAGCTATATGGTCCTTGTCAAATCGTCTCGTAACTTAAAAATCTTAAGATTCACATAAGTTAACAATCACTAATATTGTTTGCATTTATGGTCATTTTCCATGTAAAATGTTATTAGGTATTATATTTTTGTAATGAAATAACAATTTAATCTCCACTAAAAAAGTTCTTTGTTGCGGGAATTCCTTATAACATAAACTCGCCCGCAACACCGACATGTCGCATACCGCAACACTGACATGTCGCATACCGCAACAACGACATGTCGCATACCGCAACACAAAATTAAGCAGCCAAAGGATTCATTCTAAAATTGACATCAAAATCATTTTATTTGAATTTTTACATAAAGTTTAGTTGTGTCTAACTTTATTTTAAGGGGTTGTATAATTTTTACTAAAATTATGAAGACCGTTAGTTTACTTCTAAGCTCGTGGTAAAACTTTACATAAAACTGTCTTCCTCCCAAGATACCCTTTATTCAGATGTCGCAATCTCTCTCGAAAAAACCTATGTGAATAAATTATAGTCGTTTCGGAAAATATTAGTAGACAAAAAACAAAAAATATTCCCCGGGAACTATTTTTCGGGATAAGAAGTAGCATATATGCCATTCAAGCCGTATTGAGCGAAATAAAAACAAACATACCCATACTTACAAACTTTCGCATTTATAATATTAGTAGGATTAGTGGCATACTAAGGAAAAACAGAGAATACTTACCTCATCTTCGTTCACCTCGAGATGCCGTCGTAAGTCCCGTGGGAGCGTAGCTAGGGGCCCGGGTGGCTCTTCGCGGGCCATGCCGCCGCCATCGGCGCGGCCGGCATCGGCGCAGCAAGTGTGGCGGCGGCCGCGTTTATTCCTATTGGGCGGGGGGCCCCCGTTCTGCTTGTTGTCCGCCATTTTACAGACAGTAGTTGATCGTGAATTAAAACTACAACAAAAGAGAAAAAGCCTTGAGTATTTCAATTTACTACTTTCTTCTAACACGGTTATACAATTTATAAGAATTAATAAAATGACATCTTCTTTTGGTTAGACGGTAAGTCTGGACAAGGTAAGAATTACAAAAATGAAATAAGAAACGTTATTACGAACTTAGACAATACACTGACAATTTCACACATTTTTTTGTTTTATTCCGTTAAATTCTTGGGATTTGATGGAATGATTTTAAATTGCGAATGACAAATTTTTCATTATTGGTAGGTTACAAACAGTTTGACCGCCGAGTTAGGATGTTGTCCTTTAATCGTTTTTTTCTTAATTTTTAAATTTACTTATCGATTAAAAAATATTTATCAAATTTATAAAATTGTTTTATTCATTATTCTTTAGACGACAGATTATAAGATTACTTGAGGTCGATAAAGACGAATTAGTAAAACGTAACCCAACATGGTACCACTTCTGAATTTACGTAGCAATAATAATGTTAGTTACCTTCAATTAAAGCCGATTGTTTGAGATCCGAGGTACGAAGACAATATAATTATAATTCGTTTAGAAATCTGTACGCGTAATATTATGGTATTCGAAGAGGCAATCGAGGCAAAATTTCCATACATAGAAAGTAATCAAAAAAATCACGAACAGGATCAGACGAAGTAACGTACGCCGCGTCATAGTATCGAAACAATGGAAAGAACAAATATAAATCCCCCTTAACTTAAGTCCCCCGTAAACCACCACCCAGGCCCGCCACTCAACCTACTACTCTTGACCAGACGCAGTTAGGCTTTGTGAAACAAATGTCTTAAGCACTTCACAATTTTCGTGTAAATTAACGAAAACGCAATTTAATTTAAATCAATATTTATATTCAATAATACTTCAAGTGAATATAACTGCACAGTATTTTACTAAGAATCCGGAGACGACACGTCTACATCGGTAAACGGTACCAGTAATACTGCATTGCGCCACAGCAAGAGGGGGCCAAACTGTTCGAACGGACGCGCACCTCCGCCCCACTCCCATCCCAGTATAAGCCCGCCCCCTTCCTGACTCGCGGACCGACGCCCGTTGCGACCTCACACCCTACCCCGCTTACTGCGCACTTAACCGATCTCGTCTCTTGACATGCGCGAAATTGTCGATTTTATATTGCCGAAGGACAAAGGAACTATGTTACAAGCAAAAATAATTTTCATGTTTTAAATATATTAAATTAAATAATTAAAAAACAAAATCAATAAAACAACAACGATCTGACCAAAGTAATGAAGGAACAGAAAGTAACAAAAGTACAAATTAACTCCATAAACCATCAAGTACATAACAAGTAATGAATAAATAATTTATGAGGTATTGTTCAGCTTTTCAGATACACAGTCAGAACAAGTAAACGGAACAAACGGATTATTTAAACATGCGACATGACCACAACGCACCTATAGTGAAACCGCACGGCTCCTGGACTTTTTAACGGACTAAGAAACCAACTGTCCAACAAAGACATAAATTTTATTATTCACGCAGATACTTTTTAAGAAGTGTATTCAATTTTAGAAGTGAAATTAGGTTGAAACAAATAGTCATTTGTTTTTAAAATGAAATTAAAAATCTTAACACGAATATATATTGATGATTAACAATCTACATCGTCGAGAAGTCAACAATGTAATAAGTCGCCACTATAGGTTGGACATTAACGACAATGCGGCTTTTAACTTTCGTTGCACTACGCGATTGTGTTGCACGAGGGCGCGCCATTTTGTAAGCGCGTTGTTCAAGTATACGTGCCTTGTAGTATTCGCAAGGCGGTTGCGACTGCCACCCCAACGCTCAGGCCGACCGGATTTCCCCTTCCCTCGCGTCCCGCCCGGGGCGGAATCACACTGCACATGCGCGGACAGTTCGATCGTTACTTGCAACCCACCAATGCTCAGATAGTAACAAAGGGAAAAGCAACCACGCCCGTTACACAAAGGATTATACAGCGGTGATAAATTTCACATCGCGATCCTAGTAATGACTCTCGTTTCGGCTGCCTGGATGAATTTCAATATTGCATTTGATTTTTGAAAATTTGAATTAGATGTTGTATACATATAATTACTTTAATTTATGCCTTGATAAGCATACTACAATTTTATGTAGTAATATAGTATGCGAATGAAAAGTTCAACTAGTTGCTACCAGCCCCCTCCCCCTCCTACCGCTCCGCTAGTCTCACATCCCTGGATCCTGCCCGGGGCGACGGTGTCTACTGCGCATGCCAGCAATTATCGATTCAATCCGAGCTCTAGCTATTTATAGATTTCCTAGATTTTTGTTGGGGTTTATGATTTTTTTTCCAAGGATTTGGATTGTACGTATTTTAATTTTATTTTATCTGACGGCATAGATTGTAACAATTCCACAAAAATATAGACGCTAATTGAGAATTTTATGATATTCATGTTTAACATAAAAACACATGATGTTGATCGGCGATGTAATATTCAAGCTATGTATAAATATTTAGCAGTCAAGTCAAGTTAGCAACAAGTCCACCTTTATGTCTTACTTTTATATCGCGGCATTTGATTCGCTTAAATATGATACACTATTTAATTACATCAAAACCCTAATATGTTATAAGCACAAAGCAACGGTTATCAATTCGTCTGTTTGTTTTTTTATTACATACTTGTACATGTATCAACCAGATTCCTTCATTTTTTTTTGCATATATATTGTCTTCACAGTAAACGTATATTTGAAATATATTTTCGTAACGGTACCCGGACCGGAGTGAATTGGAGAAGGGTGAGTGATGTCGCTTTTGTGAACCATTGATACCATCAACAAAATAACTTGATTGTTTAGTTATATGTCATGGCCAACGTGAGAGAACCATACGCGGTCTCCCCTATATATACATTGGAAATATTTAATTCAATGTTAAGTATAAATGGGACTCATTCATTCAATATCTGGAATAATCGTCGGTAAATCGATCGAGTGATAGAACTATTGAGACTGGTTGTGGTATCCGCTTCACAAGCCACCTCCACTCCTCCCCAACAGCTGTAGATGACAGTGCTACACTGGACGCCCTTCTGCATGAGTTTGAGAAAATCTGTGCCGTGGCAGAGGCATCTGATCTCTGACGGTACAAATCTACTTTTTAGTAGGTTTACAGAAGCCAAATTATTTAGAATTATAATTTTTTCTATATTAAATATGAACTCGACTTTGCATTATCTTTGTTCCATTTTCAATGATGTAGCGATTACAATTCAAGAGCCATTCCATCATCTCCATTCTACCATTGCATGTTTAGACAAATGGCTGAAAAAAAAACAAATCGCAAGTCTTTCTGTCCGATTATAATGCGGGTATCATCATCAAAAAAAATGTTTCACTCTAATTCACTCCGAATTGGCTAAATGCTAAATTAGCTTGACTATCTCTCGATTTTATCGCCGCTTTGCCTTCAGGTATGAATACGATTGACTTTCAGTTTATTCATTACAAAGGACAAATCACTAGAAACTGCGCATTAAATTTTGTATGAATTCTATAAATAGCTAGAACTCGGATTGAATCGATAATTGCTCGCATGCGTAGTAGACGGCGTCGACCCCGGCCAGATTCCAGGGGCGCAAGGCGCGGAAGAGGAGGGGTGGTGGTCAGGGGGCGGATTAAAGGGAGGATAAGGGGGGAAGGGTGGTTGTTAAAGGGTGTGGGTTAGAGGAGGTAGCTAAGGGGGTGGGGTGGGTTATGGGTGGTTGTTCAGGGGAGCGAGTTAGTAGAGGTTACCTGTTTAGTCGCAAAAAATACATATACATCTAAAATTACACACACACAGGCATATACATCTAATATTGGTGGTCCTGGTTGAAAGATGAATGTTTTATTTTATATGGGTTCGAATTATAATTTGAAACGATGCGTATTTTAAAAATTCCACAAGTAAAATGAAAATATTAACAAGATGATAATTGTCATACAAGATCCTTGATGTCATTCAAATATGAACATATTGATCCGATCTAAAATAATGTAAGAACACTCCCATAAAAGTTCTTAAACTTCTGCTGGGCTGCGGACCCGACCCTTTGCACTTGCGTATTGTTATCGATCCAGAGTCCTTAGCGACTTGTATAGACGCACCACGTTGAACACAATTACTAAAGAAGACCCTTAACTATTGATGGGGACAAAATGGATATTTTAATTGTGTTTTAAACCAATGTTTTCATTTTTTTAATAAGAGAAAATGTTATTCATCCTTTCACATTTTATCCTTAACGTAAACGTTTATAATAAAAAAATATTAAGAACTTACCAGATAAAATTTGAATATCTCCTTCCCTAATAATTCACAAAGCTGTGTTTTCATTATCTTTTAAAGTTGTTGAAGGGATCCGTTTAAAACTGCACTTCAGCCAACAAAGAGGTTCCATAAGAAGATCCTTATTCTGAACGTCCGGACTTAACCACGCTTACTCTGGTATCCAAACTTATTTCATGGTATAACTAGCAAACGTATGCTTCCAATAGTTTATATACCGCAAATATCAACAGGTCAATGAATGCCAAGAACAGGGTATTACATCTCTGGGCCATTGTCACTGCGACTGCGCGCCGTTCGGTAATCGATTCTTTACACCAGGGAATCCGGAAGAACGGAAAGATTTTTTTTAAAATTTTATACCGATATGGAAAATTAAATCCAATTTAAATAGATGTAATTAATTACAAGAATGATAATTGCCGACACGAATATTGGGCCAATAATGTAAAACAAAAATATGAAACAAAAAAGATGATTCATGTTTAAATTGAATGAACAACTAATCAAATCACTAAATTATTTATCAATTGTTAGATACAATACATAAAAAAATGATACACTCTCATTTAATTTATAAACGTGAAGGACACTCTCATTTAATTTATAAACGGGAACGAGGGCGCGTCCGATCTGCGCTACGCCGGGAACACAATGCAGCGGGTGGAGAGCGCTGCGAGTCCTCTACGAGCACTGCGCATGCGTGCGCCCTGCGACCCCATAGGACCCTCTGCGTCAACGCGATCTTATCGACCCGCTTAAGCTCTCGGCGAGATTTTTCGAGATGCTATTTTAATAATAATATTCATGGATCCCAGAATGTCATCTATAGTAACAATAAATTATGGTATATTATATTATTATAATTAATTGAATGTATTTGATTTGTCAAATTTAAAAAATTGTTACCAGCGCAATTCGATTTATAATAAATGAAGACCACTGAACCGTGAAATAGTTCTTTCAAGAATTTGTAGTGTTTAAACAAAAAAAAATATTGCCGTATTTTGTATCATCCTTAAAAAAATATTTTTTAATGATTAACAACTGACATGAAAATATGTACATTTGAAATGCTTACCCTTTGTGAAAGTCTTTATAATGGTTCAAATTTCTTCGCAATACTGTACTTCGCCGATGCAAGCGTTATTACGCATGCGCAGATGTGTATTGATTAATATAAATACGAAACGCAAACACGAGACTATAAAATGGCCGTCGAATTTTATATTAAGGATTTTAACGAAAAAACGTAAATTTTTTATTTTATTTAAAAATGAAGAACATTATTATGAGTAGCACTGTCGACATCACGTAGTAGATCAAACAGGTCACACATAACTGTGCTAATAAGAATAGAAAAATTTCCCAAAACATTGTCAACCGAAGAGAGAATACTTTGGCAAAATATAAGATGTGAAAATATCAATTTAATATTTTCGAGAAAAGCGCGCGTCGTTCTGGCTGGAGTGGACCGAACTAACTCGCAGTGATTGCAGCATGGGAGATGGGAGAGGGAGAGAAGGCCCGGGACGCATACCATTGCACATGCGCGAAAGTATTGATCGAACGCAGCCTACGCCCATCGCCCCCGGGATCCGGGAAGCTGGGAGCGTTTAATGTATTAATAAACGGGCGTGAATCCAATATGGCGTCACTGGTTGTTATAACGTTAAAATCGTTGTCACTTAGAAATTAGCACAAATGCGATTTGTCTTGAAATCTTTCAATCAGTGTAAAGGCATATTTCAATACAATTTTCACTAAGAAGAAAAGAAAGGGATGAAAAAAATTGTCTGACAATTTTCAGGCAAATATAAATGTGTTTTGGAAATGGGTCAAAATTGCCAGAGAGAGGTCAGTACAATGGGGAGGGGGAGGTAAGGCTCGGGACGCATCTCATTGCACATGCGCGACAGTATTGATCGAACGCAGCCTACGCCTTTCGCCCCCGGGATCCGGGAAGCTGGAGCCGATTAATCTCTTATAGCGGAGCTAAAACATGCCGTTTCTGATTATTACATTATATTAGTTTTAACGTTAAACTCGTATGATATATTTTAACGACTTTATGACTAAACATTTACTACAAGTTTGTCTAAACGAGTACAAAAGTAACTTCATTTTAAGATTGCGTTATTCGCAAAATTCGGGTACAAATCTCACCGCCATTTACAATATCGGCTGTGGTGATGGTACAGGGTTACTTTGCTGCAACGTGTTATGTTTTAACAATAATAAATTATTTTGTTTTTTCTTAATTATCCTTTCACTCTATTTATGGTTAACGCAAAAGTAAGACTTTGATTAAAAATATATTGTTAAAAAACTTACCTGGTAAAGTGTTTATATCTCCTTCCCTATTATTCACAAAGCTGTGGTCTTATTGTCTTATACAGTTGTTGAAGAGATCCGTTTACAACTGCACTTAGGAGCCAACAAAGAAGTTAATGTCCTTATTCGGTAAGTCCGAGGTGGTTAATTATTTCGCGAGACTTAACCACTTTCACTCTGGTGTCCGAACGCATTTCCTGGTATAGCTGACAAACGTATGCCTTCAATAGTTTATATATCACAAATACCAACAGGTTAATGATCGCCAAAAGCAGGATATTAGATCTCTGGGGCATGGTCACTGCGACTGCGCGCCGTTCGGTAATCGAATCTTTGCACTCGGGAATCCCGCAGAACGGAAAGATGTGTTTTCTTATTATTTTATACGTGATCCCGATATCGAAAATTACATGTAGTTGATATAGATGTAATTCATTATAATAAAGAAAATTATGGTCAAGAAAAATACTAATGGGCCAATAATGTAAACCAGAACCATGAAATAAAAAAAATTCTTCATGTTTGTATGAATTGTATGAACTAATCAAATCACTAAATTATTTTTCAAATTATCTACAAACAAATGATACTCTCTGATTTAATTTATAAACGTGAAGGATACGAGGGCGCGTCCGATCTGCGCTACGCCGGGGTCGCAGTGCAGCGGGTGCAGAGCGCTGCGAGTCTTCCACGAGTACTGCGCAAGCGTGCGCCCTGCGACCCCGTAGGCCAATCTGAACGCACGCGATCTTATCGATTCTGCATCATTTAAGCCCTCGGCGAGATTTTTCGAGATATTATTTTAATAATAATATTAATGGATCCCAGAATGTCGTCTATAGTAATATTAAATTGTGGTTTATTATATTATTATAATTTATTGAATATATTTGGTTTGTCAAATTTTAAAAATGTAACCAACTCAAGGAATGGCTGCAATTCGATTTTTAAGAAAGTAAAATCACTGAAACGTGACATCGTTCCATAGAGAATATGTAGTGTTTAAAAAGAATTAGTGTTGTGTTTTGTATCATCCTTAAATTTTACTTTAATGATCAACAACTGACATTAAAATATGTACATTTGAAATGCTTACCCTTAGTGAAAGTCTTTATAATGCTTAAAATTTCTTCGCATTACTGTACTTCGCCGATGCAAGCGTTATTACGCATGCGCAGATGTGTATTGATTAATATAAATACGAAACGCAAACACGAGACTATAAAATGGCCGTTGAATTTTATTTTAAAGATTTTAACGAAAAAAAGTAAATATTTTATTTTATTTAAAAATGAAGAACATTATTATGAGGAGCACTGTCGACATCACGTAGTAGATCAAACAGGTCACACATAACTGTGCTAATAAGAATAGAAAAATTTCCCAAAACATTGTCAACCGAAGAGAGAATACTTTGGCAAAATATAAGATGTGAAAATATCAATTTAAAATTTTCGAGAAAAGCGCGCGTCGTTCTGGCTGGAGTGGACCGAACTAACTCGCAGTGATTGCAGCATGGGAGATGGGGGAGGGAGAGAAGGCCCGGGACGCATACCATTGCACATGCGCGAAAGTATTGATCGAACGCAGCCTACGCCCATCGCCCCGGGAGCCGGGAAGCTGGGAGCGTTTAATGTATTAATAAACGGGCGTGAATCCAATATGGCGTCACTGGTTGTTATAACGTTAAAATCGTTGTCACTTAGAAATTAGCACAAATGCGATTTGTCTTGAAATCTTTCAATCAGTGTAAAGGCATATTTCAATACAATTTTCACTAAGAAGAAAAGAAAGGGATGAAAAAAATTGTCTGACAATTTTTGGAAATGGCAATCCAGAGAAAGGTCAGTACAATGGTCAATGAATGTAGTTCGATAGGAACGGGGTTTGAATTATGCAGTTTTAATTTTAAGATGGAAGGGAGGCAGACACTCATGAATAAAAGGAGATAAATTTGAACAATATTTGGATTTCGATGAAACTGGGTAATGCGCCGGGTATGACAGGATTTCCCTTTAAAAAGCTGCGAGCTGGAGAAAGTTTAATTGCAAGCCTGTGTGGTTTATTTTTCCATATATATTGGAGACAAGGCCTAGTATCATGATATTGATGCAAAGCTGTGATCGTCCCTCTTTTGGAGTCTATAATGTAGGATCTGCGAGCGCCTTTAGGAAAGGAATAGGTGGCACGGACTGCGGACCCGACCCGTTGCACTTGCGCCTAATTATCGATCTAGTGTTCTTAGCGACTTGGATGGACGTATCATGTTGAACACAATAACTTAAAGATAATCGACATGTATTAAGATAAATTATACGTGAAAATCCGAAAACAAAAATATTTGCATAAACTCGTTCTAACGAATAATTCTAATTTATAAACTAATTGTGATAAGCCACTGTCATATAGATAATTTAATAAACTCAGGTTTCCAGTTTCTAAAAAGTTTGTCAAATTTTTGTTCAACGAACACTCCTGTCAAGTTAACAGTGACGTAAAATCATGTTTCTTTCAACTCAAATAACTCTTGATCGGAATTTTAACTGCTAGCTAGCTTATTTATCCTTCTGTGACTAGGATGGTAAATTGATTGTCCAACAGTAGCAGTATTTAGCTCTACTAAATATGAGGTAAGAATTGTATATTTGTTTTTTTTTCGCTTTCGTAAGACTTTGTAGCTACGGGTAGGGGAAAGAAGGGGAGGGGGGAGATAGGGCTCGGTGCGCATCTCATTGCACATGCGCGACAGTATTGATCGAACGCAGTCTACGCCCTTCGTCCCCGGGATCCGGGAAGCTGGAGCCGATTAATCTCTTATAGCGGAGCTAAAACATGCCGTTTCTGATTATTACATTATATTAGTTTTAACGTTAAACTCGTATGATATATTTTAACGACTTTATGACTAAACATTTACTACAAGATTGTCTAAACGAGTACAAAAGTAACTTCATTTTAAGATTGCGTTATTCGCAAAATTCGGGTACAAATCTCACCGCCATTTACAATATCGGCTGTGGTGATGGTACAGGGTTACTTTGCTGCAACGTGTTATGTTTTAACAATAATAAATTATTTTGTTTTTTCTTAATCATCCTTTCACTCTATTTATGGTTAACGCAAAAGTAAGACTTTGATTAAAAATATATTGTTAAAAAACTTACCTGGTAAAGTGTTTATATCTCCTTCCCTATTAATTCACAAAACTGTGGTATTATTGTCTTATACAGTTGTTGAAGAGATCCGTTTACAACTGCACTTAGGAGCCAACAAAGAAGTTAATGTCCTTATTCGGTAAGTCCGAGGTGGTTCATTATTTCGCGAGACTTAACCACTTTCACTCTGGTGTCCGAACGCATTTCCTGGTATAGCTGACAAACATATGCCTTCAATAGTTTATATATCACAAATACCAACAGGTTAATGATCGCCAAAAGCAGGATATTAGATCTCTGGGGCATGGTCACTGCGACTGCGCGCCGTTCGGTAATCGAATCTTTGCACTCGGGAATCCCGCAGAACGGAAAGATGTGTTTTCTTATTATTTTATACGTGATCCCGATATCGAAAATTACATGTAGTTGATATAGATGTAATTCATTATAATAAAGAAAATTATGGTCAAGAAAAATACTAATGGGCCAATAATGTAAACCAGAACCATGAAATAAAAAAAATTCTTCATGTTTGTATGAATTGTATGAACTAATCAAATCACTAAATTATTTTTCAAATTATCTACAAACAAATGATCCTCTCTGATTTAATTTATAAACGTGAAGGATACGAGGGCGCGTCCGATCTGCGCTACGCCGGGGTCGCAGTGCAGCGGGTGCAGAGCGCTGCGAGTCTTCCACGAGTACTGCGCAAGCGTGCGCCCTGCGACCCCGTAGGCCAATCTGAACGCACGCGATCTTATCGATTCTGTATCATTTAAGCTCTCGGCGAGATTTTTTGATCCCAGAATGTCGTCTATAGTAATATTAAATTGTGGTTTATTATATTATTATAATTAATTGAATATATTTGGTTTGTCAAATTTTAAAAATGTTACCAACTCAAGGAATGGCTGCAATTCAATTTTTAAGAAAGTAAAATCACTGAAACGTGACATCGTTCCATAGAGAATATGTAGTGTTTAAAAAGAATTAGTGTTGTGTTTTGTATCATCCTTAAATTTTACTTTAATGATCAACAACTGACATTAAAATATGTACATTTGAAATGCTTACCCTTAGTGAAAGTCTTTATAATGCTTAAAATTTCTTCGAATTACTGTACTTCGCCGATGCAAGCGTTATTACGCATGCGCAGATGTGTATTGATTAATATAAAACGAAACGCAAACACGAGACTATAAAATGGCCGTCGAATTTTATCTTAAAGATTTTAAGGAAAAAAAGTAAATATTTTATTTTATTTAAAAATGAAGAACATTATTATGAGGAGCACTGTCGACATCGCGTAGTAGATGATACTGATCACACATAACCTTCCCAATAACAAAAGAAAAATTTCCCAAAACATTGTCAACCGAAGAGAGAATACTTTGGTAAAATATAAGATGTCAAAATATCTATTTAAAATTTTCGAATAAAGCGCGCGTCGTGTTCGCTCAAGGGGGCAGCACTAACTTGCAACGATTATAGCATGGGAGGTAAGGGAATGGGGGAAGGGTGGGGGGAAAGGCCCGGGACGCATCCTATTGCACATGCGCGAAAGTATTGATCGAAAGTAGCCTACGCCCAGGGACCCGCGAAGCTCGGACCGTTTAATGTATTAATAAACTTGCGTGAATACAATACGGCGTCTCTGGTTTTTATAACGTTATTCGTTATAACGTTAAAATCATTATCATATAGGAATTAGCACAAATGCGATTTACCTTAAAATCTTTCACTCAATGTAACTGAATATTTCAATACTATTTCCACTAACTGCCAATCGTACAATTTGTTTGAAACTTAGGAAAACTGCACTGGTTTAACATTTACTACAACTTGTCTAAACGGAGTACAAAAATATTTTCATAAACTATTTGTACAACGGCTTTACTCATCGTTTTTCCTCGGTATTTTGTACCGGCAGGTTTCGGACATGTCAGAGATACTTCAAATATATTTTCATTTTAAGATTGTTCATAACTATTTCGCTTAAAAATGCCACTGTCATTTACAATATCGTTTGTGGTGACGATACATGGTTGCTATCCTACATCGTATTATCATCATCAACGTTGTGGTGGGATAGGGAAGAATTGGGCAGCAACAGCGATGATCTCAAATTATACGAATGATGATGTCGAAAGGATGGAGTCGCAATTTCGTTGTTTGAGAAAGTGACAGGGGTAGTAAATAGGAAGAAGAAAGAAAGGAGAGGGATGAAAAAAGATTGTCTGATAATTTCCAGGCCATAAATATGTTTTTGAAAATGGTCAAAAATGCCAGAGAAAGGTCAGTACAATGGAGAATGAAACTAAGAAAGAAAAAGTTTAATCGTTTCGTTGTTTTAGATGTTGTAGTTAGTTACACTATACAAATTACAATTTTAGAACTAACGAATAGGACAGCGCTCAGGAAAGGTTGTGGGGTCCACAACACTGATTTTCAGCGCTGATCTGTCTGTAGTGCACGAACATATTGTTCCGTATAGATACATTTTAATAGACACAAAGAGATACATAAATACAAGGTAGAGACAGAACGAGCGGGCAGTGAGTTGGGCCAAACATCAACCTAACATCTCCCAGCATTTCACGATTGTCCAACAGTAGCAGTATTTAGCACTACTAAATATGAGGTTAAGAATTGTATATTTGATTTTTTTTCGCTTTCGTAAAACTTTGTAGCTACGGGTAGGGGAAGGGGGGGGGAGGCTCGGGACGCATCTCAATGCACATGCGCGAAAGTATTGATTGTACGCAGCCTACGCCCCAGGACCCGGGAAGCTGGAGCCGTTTAATCTTTTGTAGCGGAACTACAACATGGCGTTTGTGATTATTATTATAATATTCGTGGTAACCTTAAACTTGTCTGATTTATTTGAATGTAACGAAAACTGCACGTGCTATAACGGTTTCATGACTAAACATTTACTATAATTTTGTCTAAGCGGAGTACAAAAGTAACTTCATTTTAAAATTGCGAATAACTAATTCGGGTAAATATCTCACCGCCATTTACAATATCGGCTGTGGTGATGGTACATGGTTACTTTGCTGCAACGTGTTATGTTTTAACAATAATAAATTATTTTGTTTTTTCTTAATTATCCTTTCACTCTATTTATGGTTAACGCAAAAGTAAGACTTTGATTAAAAATATATTGTTAAAAAACTTACCTGGTAAAGTGTTTATATCTCCTTCCCTATTAATTCACAAAGCTGTGGTCTTATTGTCTTATACAGTTGTTAAAGAGATCTGTTCACAACTGCACTTAGGAGCCAACAAAGAAGTTAATGTCCTTATTCTGAACGTCCGGAGTGGTTAATTATTTCGCGAGACTTAACCACTGTCACTCTGGTGTCCGAGCTCATTTCCTGGTATAACTGGCAAACGTATGCCTTCAATAGTTTATATATCGCAAATATGAACAGGTTGATGATCACCAAGAACAGGGTAATACATCTCTGGGGCCACATTGCGATGACGGATGCTAACCTCTTCCCTCAATCTTAATGGTCACTGCGCCTGCGCTCCACTCGGTAATCGATTCTTTGTACCAGCACAACGGAAAGATGCGGTGTTTTTAAATTTTAAACGCGAACCCGTTATCGAAAATTACATGAAATTTGAATAGATGTAATCAATTATAATATACAAAATTGTGGACACAAATAAGAATATTGGTACAATAAAATAAGCCAAAACCATGAAATAAAAATATTTTTTCATGCTGGAATTGAATGAACTAATCAAATCAATAAATTATTTATCAATTGTATCTATAACTAAATGATACTTTCTCATTTAATTTTTAAACGTGAAGGATACGAGGACGCGACGCGATCTGCGCTACGCCGGGGTCACAATGCAGCGGGTGCAGAGCGCTGCGAGTCCTTTACGAGTACCGCGCATGCGTGCGCCCTGCGACCCCATAGGACAATCTGAACCCACGCGATCTTATCGATTCTATACCATTTAAGCCCTCGAAGACATTTTTTGAGATATTGAGCCCAGAATGTCATCTACAGTAACAATAAATTAGGATCTTGTAGCGAATTACATATCTACTGAAAATTAATAAGAATTACATTTCTAACCGAATGTAATTAACAATTTAGCATATAAAATTGAATACATTTGAATTGCCAATTTGAAAAATGTTACCAACTGATTGAATGGCTGCAATTTGTTTTTTAATAAATTAAAACCGCTGAAACAAGAAATCGTTCCTTCAAGAATTTGTAGTGTTTAAACAAAAAAATATTGGTGTATTTTGTATCATTCTTAAATTTTACTTTAATGATCAACAAGTGACATGAAAATTTGTACATTCGAACTGCTTACCCAATCTTTTGTCCTTTTGTTGATAGTATCTTTGCTTTGTAGGTGTGAAAGTCTTTATAATGCTTCTGAAGAAATCTTCGCAATATTGTGCTTCGCCGATGCAAGCGTTATAACGTATGCGTAGATACGTGTATTGTTTGTTATAAATACGAAACGCAAACACGAAACTATAAAAAGACCGTTGAATTTTATTTTAAGGATTTTAACGAAAAAAAAGTAAATATTTTATTTTATTTAAAAAAGAAATTTAATATGAACTCTGTTGACAATAAGTAAGCAATGAAACAGATCAAACATAACTTTCCCAATAACAAAAGAAGAATTGCGAAAAGAATCATTGGTAACCGACGAAAGAAAAGTTTAGTAAATTATAAGATATGAAAAATTAATAAATTAATAGATTTAATATTTTCGAGTAAAGCGCGCGTCGTGTTCGCTGGAATGGGCAGAAATAACATGCAACGATTTGAGCATGGGGTAAGAGGGGGGGGGAAGTTTCGGGACGCATCCAGATTGAACTTGCGCGAAAGCATTGATCCAACGCAGCCTACGCCCTTCGCCCCCGGGATCCGGGAAGCTGGAGCCGATTAATCTCTTATAGCGGAGCTAAAACATGCCGTTTCTGATTCGTTATAAAGTTAAACTCGTATGATATATTTTAACGGTTTGATGAGTAAACATTTACTACAACTTTGTCTAAACGGAGTACAAATGTAATTTCATTTTAAGATTGCGTTATTCGCAAAATTCGAGTAAATATCTCACCGCCATTTACAACATCTGCTGTTGGTACCATATATGTACCATACATTGTTACTTTGCTGCAACGTGTTATGTTTTAACAATAACGGCTTACGTTATTTTGTTCTTTCTTAATTATCCTTTCACTCTATTTATCGTTAACGCAAATGTAAAACTTTGGTTAACAAAAAAAATCTTATAGTGATTGCAGCATGGGCTCCTACCAGGAGGAAGAGGGGATGGGGAAGGCTCGGGACGCATCCCAATGCGCATGCGCGAAAGTATTGATCAAACGCAACCTACGCCCCGGGACCCGAGAAGCTCGCACCGTTTAATCTCTTGTAACGCAAATACAATATGGCGGCTCTGGATTTTAAACCTTATTCGTTATAAATTAGAAACTAGCACAAATATTTCAATACAATTTTCACTAATTTCACATTTACAATATCGGTTGTGATGGTACATGGTTACTTTGCTAATGACAGGGACTTTGGATTCGACGGTGGGTCTGGCACGTAGCGTAAGAAACGCACAACGTGCAACAAGAATAGTTCTTGGGGTCTTGGAAGATTGATGTAAAACTGTCATCGACCCTCTACATAAAGGAAAAGGTTCACAGCATGATTGTAAAGTAACCGAGGAATCAGCCTTCTCAGCATTGTGGGGAAACTGTATGATAAGGTACTGATTGAAAGAGTCATGAAAGAAACAGAAGAAAGAATATGGGATGTGTAAGCTGGTTTTAGGAAAGGAATGGGTTGCATGGATCAGATCTTTTCTTTACGTATGATCATGGAAAAGTTTTTGGTTTTTGTATACATATACATATGTATAATGCATATTAACCTTCCTCTTGAATTACTCTGTCTCTTGAAAACCACATTAAAACCCTTCGCGTTGTTTGAACGGACAGCGGGTGTAAAATTGTTTCATGCTATTTCAAAATATCTTACCTAGTGCTGAATGCTGTCTGGTACTCGCAACTTAGCGCCCAAGGATCATTCGAATTGCTCTCGCCAACAGATAGTACAAAACATTTGCAATAACTAGGAACAAAGTTAAACGAAGACGGGGCGACATTTGGAACCGTGCGCGCTCCCGTTGCATGATTCCGCGGGTAACGCAGGCGGCGGGAGACAAAAAGAAAACTTGAGTGGCTCAATCGATTTTATACGAGAGCTCTGGGTAGTTTGCTAATTTTAATTACAAGGTAAGAAAAGAACAAGAACACGAGCGAAAGATTAAGAAATTTAAACCGTAAAAGTTAAATTTTGATATTAGTAAGAGTAAAGTAACAAACAAAATCTCCTATACGGGCGTATAAATATATATATTTATACAATAAGGTTAAAAACGCGAAGCGCACGTCGGTCTCGGATCGCGGCGGAACTAACAATGTAGCTGGTGCAGAAAGGGGCGGGGAAAGCAGAAGGGCGGATGGAATACATCCGCTAAAGAGGTCCTTTCCCGATCACAGCCACCCCGCGCCATTCCTCCCTCGACCCCCGTTTTCCACCCATGCAGTGTTTTGCGTTGCATCTGCGCGATTTCATCGACTTGATGAGTTCTTGAGACATCACTCAAAGCTTTAAGTTTTTCAAATTATGTATCGCGTTATTCTTATATAGCACAGTGAAATGATATTGCATACTTCAAAATAAGTTATAATTTAGTACGAAATGTGTTTTTGTTCATTTTTTTTAATTACGTATTTTCATTAACAGATGGCAATCCCATGAGTTTGTGAATAAGAAAAAATATGTCCAACCTACCAAAATTACCGATTTTCTGAATTCGGTGGTATAATGGAATATATCTATAACACATGTTCTGTAACATGGATAGCCTAATTTATAAAAATAATATGATTTCTTCATAAAGAATCAACTAACACTTGACCACAATCCCATCTTATGTTATGTGGTGATGTGGTCGAAATATGGTACGCGCCAGAAACAACCTATTCACTTTTCTCTTGATAGTACCCCACGTGATAATCGGACGTAAACACTGACTAGTATCAGATTCTTTCCTGTACTCACGATAACTGAAGATTCGAATCACTTTGTTCGAACGCGCGGATAAACGGATGGAGGATTGACGTGTATTGACCGATAGATGGGGGAAATATTTCGTGTAATTCCTGCACAAGTCTATCTAATAACCGAAACAGTTTAGTAAATAAGAATATCAATGTAACAAAATTTGCACTTAGTAAAAAAATTGTAATTTCTCAAATTTTTTACTATACTACTTGGCGATAAACATTGCACATCAATGTTTGAAGAGAGACAACCTGTTTAATTTCTGCTTCGTAGAGCGTTATCTCTGTCCCACGAAGCAGTAACATTTAAATTTTCAACTGAATATAGTACACCATTTTTTTAAAATAAAATAATAAGATATTTTTATCACTTACACGTATCTATTTTGAAATGTTACTGATGTACACATAATAAACACTATTGCATGCAGAGGTTGGCGTGTGTGTGGAGTTTTTTAAAAATGGTTAATCAAAAAAGATATTTTACATTTTTTATTTTAATACTTGGTATATTTTCATTGCCTACCCCGTCAAATACATTGTCTCTCATCTTTTTCTAATAAAAAAGGGGATAATGACTAGAATTAGAACCTGCAATGATTTGTTGTCTTATATTAATTGTTTCTTGCATTATTATTTATTTTAATTGTTATATTTGAAGCTGGGGTTTTAACAACTCTATATTATATATCAGTCATAATCACAAGTGTGTTACACTTATATGATGTAGCATAAATGGTAGAAAATACATTGAATAAAGGTTGTAACATCTTGAACTGGACGTAAAACACTCTATCACACTTGGACAACAACCGAGAAACGCCACATGGGTAGTGTGTGACAGAAATAACGCTCTACGAAACCGTATTATCTGACTGCTTCTTTACATAGGTTGCGCGATGTGCAATATTTATCTAAAGTTAACTAAAGTTGATGTTCACAATGACGGATTTTTACTATACATTATATTTAAAATTAAAATTAAGGGCGATATAAGAAGCACCGTAACCGACGAGCATGCATACGTAGATACCATATATGAAGCGAGAAAGGTGTCCCAGGATCGCGCAAAATAGAAATCCATAATGTCTGCCTTCCCCTCTGCATTACGGGCGTGAGGGCTTATTTATTTATCTAAAATTAAGCAATTTTACAATAGTCAATCACCTTTTGTGTAAGTAATGTTAGATGAGTAGAATATATTGTTTCTAATGAGAATCATAAATTACATCAAATGCAAGAAACACCATTCTGTATTTGTAAAGAGTACCTAGTAGTTAGTAAAACAATAACTGTCTCCTTCAGAACCATAATCTTGACCGCGCGCGAAAGAGACGGACATAGGTTTCGTGATACATTTGCTGTGCTACATTAACGCTACGCGCTTATTCACAAGCGCAACGTGTGAACGTGTGAGTTTAGCTAATCTAAATGTAATTGTGGCGGTATTTTCATACGAAATTATTGCATTGTCAGTCTTTCCTTAATATATCCAAGGCTATAATTTTACGATAATACATACATACTGTACATGTAGTTATAAAAAAATGAAAAACTTACCTAATTATGATTCCGCATTTAACCTGACAAAGGCGTTGGGTGCATTCCTAAGTTCAAACACTTTATTAACAACTCAGAGGTCTAACTAACCGATATTTTCAATTATACGTTGATGAGGTTTAGGAAAAACCAAAAAAAATGATACGGACTCCTTATCAACCCCTTATTATGTTTCAGTTCATCAAATAGTCTCAAGTTACTTTTTGTCCGTTGTTTATTGATTGTATATAATAACAAAAGCAATAAAATGTTGTGTATTACCACTATTTATATACTGATTCATTCGATAAACTACTGAACATAAAACGATACAAGTAATAAATGTAAACCATATAAATCAGAGTAAGAAACAATCTCAAATATATATTTAATTGTAGCGGCATAGTGATCGTTGTTTACTTATTTATAGAGGGATATACGTCGAACTCGCGCAACAGTTCAACGATCACTGCACTAGGGCGTTGCATAGGAACTTCCTGCCGCATCCATTGCGCATGCTCACTGCGCCCTCATACCCTTTATGAGGCAAACAAGTCTTCAAGACTGTAACTTTCTATAACCGACGATGAGCGACAATAGCTAAACGGTTTAGTGCGGCTTTTAAACTTTTCACATGCCGTAACTCTAAGTTGCGTTTTATTTTATTGAACACTAAATTAAATTATTATTATTGCAATTTTAATTTGATTGTAATTTAAATTAAGAACCTTTTAGTCGTAACGAAACGGACATTTTAGTTTGCGGTTAAATTGGTATAGATCTTGGCCTACAAATAAAACATCAAAGTAGCCAGTATCGCACTACTGTTTAAAAATATTTGCGTTCAAACGTGAACAATTTTGTTTATTGCAATTTATATGATTGACAAAAATTGTAGATCACACAATTATCTACAAAAAAATTTTTCCTTTACATTTTTTTAAGGAATTTAAGTGTCACCATTTCTGAGATAACGCGATTCCAAAACCTAAAGTGTTTCGAAGAACTAACATCTGTGTTCAATTGTGAAGGCCAATGTCTGCGGACAACGCCTTCAGTAAAGTTCCTGAGTGTTTCAACTATCAGACATTAGCTATCTTGGTACGGACATCCTGTACTTTTGACAATCCACACACGCACGCTTCTAAAGGCAGTATGGATAATAACACTGTGCCTACCCCACATGTGTGGGATAAGGGCAGGGAGATGATGATGTACAACACGTGCCGCAAAGTTGGTGTGACGCGTCGCGCGCGCATCGTGACCCAATTTTTTCCACGTGTTCGTGATATCGCTTACCGTCAGCAAACTAAACTCAAGTCAGGTTCAGTTAGCAGCAGACGGAGATATAGAGTAAGATCTTTCTCTCATCATCTTCATCCTCTTCAGCTTCTCAAGAAAGCAAATCAGGAACGATGGTATTTTTCAGCGATATTATGGCAAATCTGTAGCAAACAGCGGGGGCGATTGAAAGCCTACACAATAACTTCAAGAAGCATAGTACAACCAGGAAAACGCCCGACTATAATGTGATGTTACTAATGAAGAGAGGATTGGACTTGTTAGACAATTATTGGTCTGAGTATGAGACGACCTTCTTAAAATTATCAGCGGTGGAAATTGATTCGTCGGTACAAGACTCATGAGAAGACTCATGAGAAACTATGAGAAAATACAAGAGGATACAGAAAAATCAGAGCAACTATTGAAAATAATCAATCTAGACAATACCGGGCGAGCTCAACCGTACTAAAGCAACCAAAATTTGTACCTAAAGGGAGTGACTTAAATCAAGACAAGTCACTAGCAGAAAGTAGCAAGGAGACTCATACTTCGAACGCAAACAGAACAGAAGAAATATTGACGAAGCAGAGCAGTCATTTAAAGACATTTTAGTATCAAAAGTGGGAGCTTAAAGACCTGCTTTAGATTCTGAAGCAACGACAGGACACTAGATAGTTCAGATGAAAAGTATGAAACTACTTTCGCTATGTATTCTCAAAAATATAAATCCATTAATCTGAAGATGGAAATCCCAACATTTTAGGGATTTTTCTTACCTGGGTTTCATTTAAAGAATTTTAATGAAACCATTCACAGCAATACCTCGATGTCCAATGTACAAAAAATAGAGTATCTCAAATCCAAGGTGTAGTTGATTCAAGAATTAAATGTGAGTGCTGACAATTACAACGTATGTTAAACCAACGAATTTACAACGAGTGTCTTGTGTCTGTCTGTCTCAAATGTGTGATATTTCTTTTAATCTCCCAGTTATGCAACAACAATCAGCAGCACCGCTATAACTACTCAAGAATACCTTAATGCTAACTAGAATTTGGGGGTAGATATCAATTCACAAGGTCCTATTATTATCTACGTATCGACTAAGACATTGGACGCAGCCTCGCGTATAGAATTACCAGGGATGGAGAAACACCCAGGGGTTGTTGCCAGACTTTAGAGGCCATATTTGAGGCTCTTCACGGTGAAAACAAGATAGCCCTGTCCAGAAATCGAATTCCAGACCAGCCAGAATCAAAACTTTTAAAGCAACGAAACGTATTGCGAAACCTGTTTCGACGAATGGCAAGTTCAAGACTATAACGTCGACGAAATGATCTAATGAACTATTCATGCCACAGTGAATGTGATATTTATTTCTGCTAATATTTTTTAGATATGCCACCGTAAAATAAGTCTTAAAGGCGGTAAATAAATTGTCGCTTTGCTAAATAGCCTTTACGATCATCATGGAAAACGATACTTCGTCAGATAAATTATGTCGTAAAGGCAGTAGCAAACATATTATGTCTACTAAATACCAGAGACGGCACGAGCGCGCACGCAGTCGGTATACTCGACATTTACTTATTTATTCAAACAGCCATAAAACAATAAGGATATATAATAGAATACATACGAAAAGGCCTATAGCACCCTTAATAATTGAAATGTTTAATTACAATACTTTCACGTTTCGTTAACTATGTTGATAAACAATAGCACGCACTTTCTGCTTATTGCTCTACTGCTGCTGAGAAGTTGTAGTAATTACAAGAACGAGGGATAAACGAATTCCTACAATTACTTGTCCGAATGAAACATGAAACGTATCCTTAGACCGTGTGTTGATGAGTGGACTGTATTTGATGTTGGAGTCAAGGCAAAGTAAACGCCGGCACGTTGTTGTATGGACTGTATTTATGAGTTAAGTTACAGTGATTGTAGTCGCCGGCGCGTTGATGATGCGACTGAAGTACGCCCGCGGTGCGGCGAGCGACGGCTGAAGGCGCCCCCCGCGCGTCTCCCCGCAAACGGTTTAGTTGGTTCCCAACACCGTGTGTTAAAGTGTGGGACTTTGAGTAAAATTTGTTCAAGAAGTGGGGGTGAATCGATGTAGTTGTTAATTATTAATAATTTTGTATAAAAAGATGGAGTCGAGGTAAAATCTGCAATTTTTTAATGTTAATAAATAAATTATGCGAATTCAGCGATAAACTTTACAACGGACTCGGATCGTATTGACTTTGTGTTACCTACCGCTTTAATTATAATTCAATCTAACGATGGGTATCATATCATGAACACACATATAGATTAAAGTTCATAGACCTCCCTTAACTCTTAAAACACCTAGAAGAAGGTGTATGGAAGTATGCACAGGAATCGGAAACAAGGATAATATTGTCAAGGGCTAGGACTTACTATAAGGTTTAAATACTCGGTGTGCGACTGTTTGAAACAGACGTTATAATCTATACTGATAAATAAAATTGAACTGTCTGTATGTATTAAAATAAAATTTCCACATGATTGTACGGTATTTATAACAAAAATACAATTGTCAAAATCTTTGTCTGTCTGTTTATTCCGGATAATCTACAAAACGACTGAACCGATTTGGATGGGACTTTTACTGTAAGATAGGTAATATTGTAAGGATTCAACAAGGCTAATTTAATAGCAAAGCAATTTTTAGGTAAATATTTAGGATTCCACGCAAAAAGTGAAACCAAACCAAGACCCTCGAAATTGTGAAAAAAATTACACGCCACCGTATCGAAAGCGCCGCCCGCTACCTGCAACATCACAAGGTTGCCTTTAGTAGTAAAATAATATAAACATTCTACTATTTGAAGTGTTAACCTCTTTAGCCACGTTAAACGATAGTAGGTAGGGGTAAATATCATGAGTGCGCGAGATCGACTTTAGGTAGATTTGGTGGTAATAAACTATACTGATAAATAAAATTAAATTGTTTGTTGTAATGTCAAATTATAATTGTGATACTGATGTTTTAAGTTTTATTTTGTACGGTAAAAACAATTAATCTAAAAAGTGGTATGACAGATTGCGGATGTCTACGATAAAGATGAATTATCATAAGACAGCCAGTGTCTTGAATTTTATCAGACAAACTACCAAAAGACGTTGAAAGCAGACTAAGGAAAACAGTTAGCTAGATTTAAATCTGTAGTGTAGAGAAGTAAATGCGTTCAATGGAAGTGCGCGAGACATAAAATTTGGAATGTTAGTGAAAGAAGCCCGGTGTTCTATTAGGTCTGGATTCAAACTTCCTATCGTAGAGACTACAGATGCAATAATACAAGTGTTGTTTAAGAAAATCCAGGGATTACTAACCATTGAGTCTCATGTAATTTAAATTCTATATTGTTTTGTCACCTTGTGACAGAATCTCAACAACCCTATTTTATTTTATAGAATCAATCAGAGAAGAATAAGATTAGTGTTTTATTATATTACTAGCTGTTGCCGGCGACTTCGTCCGTGTGGAATCAAATAACACATATTAATCATTTCGTAGAATTAAAAATAAAGTATACAAGTATAGTATAAAGTTTACAATCGTATTTTTGATATTAATTATTTTCACCGGACAAAATAAAATGTTTATCTGTATCGAGCTATATATTACTCGGTGTTGTTGCTATTCAATTTTAAAGTTAAAAAAATGGTAAAGTAATAACGCACGTGTTCAAGGCAAGTAACAATAAAAAAAAAACTGATACGACCTCGTAAGCAGCGGCATCAAAAAGAAGTAAGAATTTCCAACTGATGTTTTGACTATTACAACATTTATATATTGTACACATATCTGTATTGTAGACACTGTTTACATTTTGTAATGAAATTAAAGAATGTGCATTTTTAATCACGAGCAACGACACCGACACTGCTACAATCACCACCTCGATAAACACCACCACCAATTACATCATCAATGGTACCACCGTCACCATCACCAACTCACCACCTTCAATCCTACTAACACCACTATCATCACCAACATACCACCTCCATCATCACTATCATCACCATCACCACTATCATCGCCACCACCACCATAACCAGCAACGCTACCACCATCACCACCACTATCGTCATCATCTGCGTCAAGACCACACCCACCACTATCATCACCATCACCGCCACCATACTATTACCACCACTACCATCATGATCACCAACTCCCCACCAACACCTTCACATATCAACAACACCACCTCATATCACCAACACCACCACATATCTCTACCACCATCACCACATATCACCACCACTTATCACCTACACCACCACATGCCACTACCACCACTATGTATTACCACCACAACCACTTATCACCACCACCACCACCACATATCACCATCGCCACCACTTATCACCATCGCCACCACTTATCACCACCGTCACCACTTATCACCACCATCAACAAAAACCAAAATAACCAAAAATCGTCTAACGCGGTTAAAAATGTTTTCGGTTCAATAAGCATGGTGGTAAAACTGCCGCTGACGCATTTTGCGCTTGTCGATCTCGCGAATCTGTAAGATTTTACGCTGACAAATATCGTCTAACGCGCCTTTTTTCACAATTTAGAGGGATTTTAACTTTTGGCGCAGAACTCTAATTAGTAAGCTTAAAGTAAATTAAGCTATTTGAATCATCAATATTGCCTATGTTCCAGTAAAAGTCCCATCCAAATCGGTTCAGTCGTTTCGGAGATTACACGGAATAACCGGACAGACAGACAGAAAAAAAAACAGTCATTAATTTAAAAAATTGTATTTTTGTTATAAGTACCGTATATACATCATGAGTATTAAGTATGGAAATTTATCTGTATCTGTGTTATTTATAATATATATATATATATATATATATATATATATATATATATATATAGATAATATTAATAAATAAATAAGTAAACCTAACGATAATCAGACCAATAATAGTAATCGAAATTATAAAACGAATATCGTACACGTAAGTCCTAGACTCGCAAGCAATAAACTGGAATCACCTTCGCGCACGCTGCTCAAAACAAATCCAGACATCTTCAATGCAATGAACCATAGATTGTGGTATATAAATTGGAAGTTAATTTTCCAAATGCAGCCCAGTCCTTTCCTAAAACCTGTTTACACATCTGTTTCTTTCATTACTCTTTCAATCAGCTAAGAAGGTAGATTTCTCGGTAACTTTTACAATAATGCTGCGAACTCTTTCCTTTATATAGAGGGACGATGATGGCTTTATACCAATCTTCTAGTACTCGGTCATGTCTGCAACACGCAAAACATGAAAAAGACCCAGCATGCTTGTAACTGAACCTTCTCCAGCTCTCTGCATTTCAAGGGAAATTCTGTCATGCCCTTGGTGTGCTTTGGCTGCTTTATCCAACTTCATTATTTTCGTCGCAATCAAATTTATCTCCGTTTCTTCATAATTTTCTGCCATGATGAAACCGATGTCTCTTCAGATTCAAATAATATTTATCAAAATATCCCTTCCATCCATCTCAACAAGATCAAAATTCATTCTTGATTGTACTCTGGCATTTTTGACCAATTTCCAAAACATTTATATTTGCCTGGAAATCATCAGATAATCTTTTGTTCCTGATGAAATCCTGCAATTCTTCGAGTTTTCAAGTCTTCTATGGACGCCGGAGCTGGACATCTTCGGACCCGCCATTTCAGGTCGTAGCACACGTCTTCAATCGGATTCAAGAATGTACTTAGGGCTGGTCAGTCCAATGTAGGAATCCCGATTCCTTCGAGGTACAGTCTAGTTACTGCGCCGGTGTGGCAAACAGAACTGTTGTACAATTAGCAGGAAATCTTCGCCAATATATCAGGCGCAACTGAGCATATGACTTAACAGAATGTCTTTGATTTATCTTTCTACAGTTAGCCCCCATCCAGACCTCCGCCCGGTTCGAAAAACAACTCCGTTATTGCTTCAATAGCCCGCCGCCGCAAAACAGGGTAGTGTAAATCGCTTCCCCGATGTCCTATAGACTCTCCGTCGACAGCCGCTATCATGCAGACACATCTTGGTTTCGTCCGAGTACGGAACTTTATGGCTCCGGATCCTAACCTATCGAATTCGATGCTGTGAGTCATCGCCTCACTTTCCGCTCGCTGTCAGTTTTGCCTCGAATTTTTCTGACCTGCCGGTGGACGTCCCCACCGGAAAGGTGTTGATTATGGAGATAGGTGGTGACAATAAATCTCTCTTCCCTCGGTGTGTTCTTCGAGATACAAAATTGGCTCAGATGAAGCTGCCGAGCGATAGTACGTCGGGACTACCCTTCCTACATTTGGGTGACGACTTAAGCGGCTTCTTGCGAAGATTCCTTATTCTTTTAACTTCATTGTTCCCAGTGACGTGAAACAATGGAATTTCATAAGCCCCCGTTTAAAGGGTTTACAGATCTCACATACATACATTTAAAATACAACAAAATTGGTGTCTTTAGTCTTTACATTGCATAGCATTAAGGACAAATATGTCTGGTTATGATATTAAAAGACGTTGAAAGGTAACAAAATTTCCATCCACAATGATACACCTCAATCCATAGTTTACCGCAAAGAAACTGCAAAAACAAAAATTTATTCAATTTGGCAAATTTAAGCAACGTGCAATGAATTGTTTATTGGTCGCGAGTGTTCGGAGCACATAGGAACAGCACGCGAACTCTCCCACTAATGAGCCCGGTTAGGATTTGCTTTGAATAAATTTTCAAATATTAACGACACAATATTGCAGCGATCTTAAATAGAATAGTTTAATAATAATCTCCCTCATTAGTCCCGTCTCTGTGTATGCCTAGTGCGAGTTTTCTTTTACCACGTTTACAAACTCGATCGCTTTAGCTTGAACCGTTACTTGTATGAAATTTTAATGGCGCCATCTAGTATCGGACAGAATCAGTTACCAACGGTTACGCTCGTGATTGGTCGCTTCGAATATGCGACTGCGCAATGCGAGCAATTTTGTAGCTTCGAAGCAGGTTTGAAGTTATCTGTGACAAATGACATTGACGCCCTGACTTGCGAGTAGACGTCAACCATTCCCAACAACTACGGTTGTTCTGGAGCTGCGACGGCCAGCGCCGGTGGAGTGTAGCGGCGCGCCGCGTTCTCTCCACCAATCCAATTCTATTAGCTATTATCTATTATCTATGGCGGTCAAAGGGTTGAAGTGTAGTGACACACGATTGAAACTTGCACTCGCTTCTTCTCGCATTATACCGCGTTTAAAGTAAACACGTTTAACGTGACGTTGAAGTTTGCGATAAACTCGTACTAGGCACACTGTATGAAAATAGGTTTAAAAATGTTTAAGTCTTCGGCGTTGTGATAGACAGATGTGTTCTTTTATCGTTGACTTAACACTGGCTGGATGAGGCATCTGCATCTATTTCTTATGTTAAAATCTACATATTGAAACTTACCCGATCAGAGATCTCTTCACAAATGTCACCTTCCGCAGTCTTCTCAGGAACCACAATTTACGTTATTGTTCGTCTCTCAAGTAAGTCCAATGTTTATAACAGTTTAGAAATGTCGTGATAACGTAGAATAAGCAATCTACAAATATTAATAGACAACAATAGGAGCGAGAACAAAATTACACAAAAGACCTGACGTGGCGTCATGTTTTCAATTTATAGGGTTATGTCCATATTATGTCCAGTCAATTATTTAAGGCGTAGTCGCCCGTAGTTAGTATCTACTCAAGACGCACGACTAGAACGCATGCGCGGAAATATCGATGTCTTAATGTCCCGTGCACCGACTTACGTCCCTGACGCCGGCTGCTAGCCGAATCTAGGCGTAGAAACCACTATCTTCTGACATTTATTCACAAAAGATAATGAAAACAATAATGTCGACGATAATTACCATCAACAAAATAAACACCAGACAAATCAAACCTAATACGGTACCCCAAAATAAATGTCGGAAAAACATCGTAAAGACACAAAGTATCCACAAGGATTATTTTAAAAACAAATCTCTGTACTCTATTATTTTTTGGGGAGCACGTCGATAACGCGAGATGACTGGCAAAGCATTGTTTGCCGCCCTCACCCTATACTGGTAATAGACATGCGCAGGTCGCGCGCACTCGCCCCGCACTACACCGCGGCAAGTTATCCCGCTGCATCTACAACTAAATATCGAGCGCCCTGTCGCCCAAGTCAGGTGTAAGCGAATAGGTGCAGAATGCAATATATTCGTATATTACCCAGAACCAGAGGACGCGACTAGATAAACATTTCTACTTTCACATACTTCTACATGGACCCCTTAACTTGGAACAAGCGGCATTTTATTACGATACGGCAATCGATTGTTATGCCAATAATCAAATAACAATTGGAGAAATGTCCATATTGTAAGAGCGTTGCATTATAGCGATAAATATCTTCTATTGTATTGTGCAGGTGGAAAAGTCAAATAGACGCATGGGAAATCCATTACCTACTCTGTGTATTTGCCCACTAGAAAGTTTTAAACTTTACGTTAACATTAATTTATCTTAATAAATTCGAGAAAAGAGATACGTTGTTTTTATTTATATTAAATTAATTATATTATATGGTTTAAACGGCGTCTATCGGCTCATCTACTTTTTGCGTTGTTGTTCGCTTCAAAACTGGAATGGTTAAACATAAAAGCAAAATTAAGAACCCGAAGTAAAATATAATATCGGAAACTGCCGATAATGGCGTAACTACGCGCGCACGCACAACTATTCATTTCGTACAGTTGGGTTAAAAGTGTAATAAATTGTTTACATTTTGAATTAAAACTAAACTTCAAAAATTCATTTTGTAGTCGCGAAATTTGACACAAATCATGTAAGGTTTGAAGAAACACAGATGCTTCTCCACATCGTGAGTTGAAATTATGGGAATAATCTTTTGAATTCTGTCACACAAAAACGGAGCATATTTAGAAGAACAATCAGGACGCAAATTTAAAATGTAAAAAAACAACTACACTAGACGACATTTAAAATGATACGAGATCCAATGACCAGAGAAAACAAAGGAATAAACTAAAACATACGATATAAAAAAACGGGTAAAAAGGAAAAATAGTGACATTCAGTAGATACGCATCATTTATTGTCACGGACCTCAACAACTGTAACTGAATATTTAGATGTAGTGAGAAATTATTTTCCTTCGGGAAAACTCGTATCCTTATCGGAACACGATGACACCCGAACTGTCAATAAATGAGTGACATTGTCATATCCATTAATATGTAACTTTCTTGTTTAGTGTCAAATGTCAAAAGATGGGTACTAAGGCTATTTGAGACAGCAAGATAAGTACGAACTTTTCCGAAAAATTACGAAAGAAATCTTTTCTCACTATACATGTCCACTTCTCTAACATTGAAATAAGGACTGCCGAGTACCGACAGAAGTGAAAAATCAATAAAGGTGGGAAGGCGCGACAGTAGTAAAAAAATTAACCAATGGTATCTGGACAATAAAGTTCAAAATTGAATACTAGAAAATTTAATTTAAAAAAATGTTAGTCGAAACTGTTCCAAATTCGAATGAGCACGTTTCTGTTGCCAGTTCACGCGAACCTATAAAATTTCCCCCTACCAAATATCGTCTAACGCGGTTAAAGCACTTTTCACAACTTATTTTGACATTTCCAATTATTTTTTTTTAAATTCCATGTTTCATTACATATCGATATACATAAGTTCGCGTCACTAATTTTATATAGCAATAGAAAACGTATCAAAAGTTACGTGGAAATAACGTATTGACACATGAGACTGGTAGAGTTTAGAAAAAAAAGGTAAATAAAATGTCTTACCAGTACTGATTTTTGCTTAAGATAAAGCTGATTAAAGGAAATCATCCACACATAAACTGTCAAGATGAATAACAAAATGAAAAAGGTAACAAGAGCCCACCGTCTTATCATTGTGACTAGTAATCAACTAAGTGTTCTTGGCCGATATCTCCGGCCATGTAATACGCATGCACGATTCCTTGGGTCAATCACTGCACATGCGCATTCTCGATGGGACTAGAATGACACGCTAATTGCAGGTTCCCCGGGCAAAATCACTTCACTGTGTCCATTGTTGTATTATCGATTTATGTATGACACACAAGTTAATGTCAACGAGATAGCCCAAAAAAATCTTCTACGTCTATTGCTATTGTGAATTCTAATCTTCAAACTATCGATAGCTCTTTTTTATATATTACTAGCAGTCCCGGCAAACTTCGATCCGCCCTATAATTAATAGATGGTTCGCTATTTTGGCGATAAAGGCTTACACATAAAAGATAGATATATGCTGCAGCGGGATTTTTTGTAGAACTACTTAAGGTTAACATTTCCATTGTATATTATATACGTGTAACTCAAACGGTTTTTGAAGCGCACACCAGAATAGCTCGCATATCGTGGAATTTTTCCATCTTACTTGACATTTATCGTTATATTTTGGAAAATTCACACAATCTCTTTATAAATCATAGCCTATATGTTATTCGGATATATAAGCTAAATTATTGTAAAGTTTCATTAAAATCCATTCAGTAGTTTTTTCGTAAAAGAGTAACAAACATACATACATGCACACTTACAAACTTTCGCATTTATCATATTAAAATTAAATAAAAAAACATTTATTGTTATCTTTAAAAACAAAAAATTACAAACACAAAGTACTCGTAAACTAAGCGTTAATCCTTAGCCATACTATTATATTGTAAATGTGAATGTAAGTTTGTTTGTTACGCTCTCACGCGCTATCATCGAAATCTGTCCAGTCGAAGTCTACCAGGTATACCGGTATGAAGTGAGCGTCAAGATACAAATGTCTCGATAGGGAACATTTGTTTAGAACGAGCCTTTATTTTTTTTGTTTGTTTGCTCTGACATCTGTGAAACATATTTAGTCTACATCAAGTCATTGAACAGACAACATCATATTTTTTCATCGTGTTAAAAATGTCGAATTTTGTACCAGAAAGTGATGATTTGCGGAAAGCATTAATGTTTTGTTTTCATTTGAAGAAAAGTGGTGCAGAGTCGCATCGAATGCTTGTCGAGGCATATGCTGATCATGCTCTATCAGAAGCAACATGCAAAAGATGGTTTCAACGGTTCAGAAATAATGATTTTGATGTGAGAAATGAAGAACGTGGAAGACCACCAAAAAAGTTTGAAGACGCCGAATTGCAAACGATATTGGATGGAGATAACACTTTGAATCAAAAGCAAATGGCAGGAATGTTAAATGTTGCACAACAAACAATTTCTGACCGTGTAAAAGCTATGGGAAAGATCCAAAATTGTGGCAAATGGGTGCCACGTGAATTGAATGAAAGAAAGATGGAAAACCGGAAAAACACTTGTGAAATTTTGCTTCAAAGACACGAAAGAAACTCGGTTTTGCATCGGATTGTTACTGGCGATGAAAAATGGATTTATTTTAAGAATCCTAAACGAAAAAAATGATGGGTTAACCCGGGACAACCATCGACAACGACTGCAAAACCAGATCGATTCGGCAAGAAGACAATGCTGTGTGTTTAGTGGGACCAGAAAGGTGTGGTGTACCACGAGCTCCTAAAACCTAGTGTAGTAACCGTTAATACTGATCGCTACCGACAACAAATTATCAATTTGAACCATGCATTGATCTAGAAACGACCAGAATGGGCCAGAAGACACGGCAAGGTAATTTTGCTCCATCACAATGCATCCGCACACAAAGCAAAACCGGTTCAGGATACAATCAAAACACTTGGCTGGGAGCTGCTACCCCACCCGCCGTATTAACCAGACTTGGCTCCTTCCTACTACCATTTGTTTTCATCGATGTGACACGCATTGGCTGAGCAGCACTTTGATTCCTACGAGGAGGTCGAAAATTGGGTGTCTGGTTGGTTTGCCTTACAAGACGAACAATTTTATTGGCGTGGTCCATAACTTGCCAGAAAGGTGGTAAAAATGTGTACAAAACAATGGCCAATACTTTGAATTAAATGTTTTTTACTTTCCCATTAATAATTAGTGTTTAATTTTCACAAAAAAAAACGCTCATTTCATACCGGTATACCTAGTATAGGTCTATAGGCAACATACATACTTCGCTTTTTATATACTACTAGTGATCCGTCCCGGCTTCGCCGCTTTTTCGGAATGTATACCGAACATCGTCTTTTATATATGTAGATATGCACCCGTAAACAAAAAAAAACATTCATTTATCCGCGATAAAAAATAGTCTATGTGCTATTCCAGATTATAATCTATCCCTGTAGCAAATTTCATCCAGATCCGTTCAGCCGTGAGTGAAAGAGTTACAAACATCCATACATCCATACATCCACACATATAAACATTCGCATTTATGATATTACGGGTTTGAAGTAGCTAGATTATATGACAAACATTTTTTTAATTTTTCGTAAAAAATTTTTTTTTGATAAAACGTGTCTTGTGTACTTCTAGTACCTCCAAGAATATGTGTACAAAGTTTCATGATGATCGGTTGAGTAGTTTTCGCGTGGAAGCGTAACAAACAAATTTACATTCCCATTTATAATATTAATAGTAGGGATAAGTAGGGATCGAATATAGGATAAATAAAATATAGGATTCGATTCTAAAAAAAATAAGCATTTAAATAGTCATTAATATTGATCAGATTTAGAAAATTCCGAATAACGTGTGATTTTTATTAACACAGGTTGTCGGCGCAGATATATTATCCTGTTTTATAAGTACACCTACACATGATCTCAAAATTACAGTTACGTTTTTGTACTTAATAATCGATCGAAGATCGAAAGGTGGTTTCTTGACTGGTAGGTGGTCGCACCGGAAGGCATCTTTCGATCACCTCACGTTGGATTGTAGTCGAGCGCATAGCCGCGTGTAGGTATTGCTTAACACCCGTTACCAATATCTGTTTAATTAAATTGTGCGGACTAGGACAACCCGTCAGAAAAGACAGACAGATTTTTTTTGGAGTTAAGTAAGAAACTTTTCAGATTATAAGAACTTTGAAAGTATCTAAAATATTAATTTTAATTCCAGCGCCTGTATAACACTACCATCAAACTTTCATAATAAAATAATTGCCACGTTTAAGCAACAGGCGCTAAAATGACTCGTTTATTTAATAATAATAAATGCGTGTCTTAAAATGTTGATTTTTATCACACTAAAAAGTGCACTTCTCCTTTATTTCACTATGTCAATCTACAATTTGTATGTTTTATTATTTTTTTCTGAAACGTGTTCAAATGTAAGTATAAAATTGCGTATTATATATTATAAGTTATATATAAAAAAATTAAATGAAACCAATAACTTGTCAGACAATAACTACTTTCAAAATATCTATAATTTAATTTAAAGTGAAGCGCCCACATGACGTTACCCTCAATCTTTCATAACAAAATAATTGCCTCATTAAAGCAACAGGCGTTAAGATTTTAATGTCTGTAGCGAATTATAAGTAGTATAACTTATAATATGTGTATATAAATATAGGTATATATATATATATATATATATATATATATATATATATACCGTTACGTTCACACTGCAATTTAATATATTACATCGCAAGCTATGATTTTGTTCCAAGTGAGCGATATTATCAAACTACACGACTATATTCGTTATTCGATATTCAACTCTATCCGCGTAGGGGCGATTTCACCGCTTGCATTCGAAAGCAGGTTCAACAAACTACATTTTGCTTGATCGAGCTTATACTTCAATTCTAATCGTGGTTTTCGTTTACTGAGCCTTTCGGAATTTAAGCTCAGTTAAGTCACTGTGTGTACTTTGACATTACAAAGTAAATAATGAAGAAATAGAAAATTTAAACGAATAATTATAATTAGGTCAGCTGATTTCTACTGAAAACTTAATGCAGAAAGAAATAGATAGAAGAGTGGCTAGTACTTTGAAAAAAAGTTCTGGTCGCTAAGCGAAATAATGAAAAACAAAGATATGCACATGGCGGAAAAAGGAAAAATATTTAATGTACCATGCCTAACATATGGCTGCTAAAAATGGGCACTAACAAACCAGTTACAAAATAAATTAACAGTTTGCCAAAATGGAATGGAGCGAAGCGTAGTTGGAGTAAGATGAGACAATTCCCCCCCCCCCCTCCTTTGCGCGGAGGCCCCGGCAATCGAAGCCGGGGCCAGCTTGCGGATGTCGCGGTGAAACACTTTAGTGCGCCCGTGGCATCCGCAACAAAAGCAGAGAAGACCACCGACAGGGTTTTTTAGTGGGTATGCCTCCCCCCTAGGAGGAGGAGAGTCCCACATAACCACTGCACTGTCCCCACGGTGCAGTGGTATGCGCAATGCATTTCTCCCTGTCGTAAAAAAAAAGATGAGACAATTAGGTCTGAAAACATAAAGAATAAAACTAAATTCAAAGACGTTTGTACAACTGCTAGAACATTAAAGTGGCGATGGACAGGACACATGCTGAGAGAGAGAAAATAAAAATGGACAAAAATAATGACAGAATCGTATCCAAGGGAGAGCAATACAAGCAGGGGTAGACAATTTAAAGGATAAGAGGACCATTTTAGAACATTGGCCGGTCCAGAATGGACCCGCATTGCAAAAGACAGAAAGGAGTGGAAATATTTAGAGGACTCCTTTGTCGAAAGACAAGCTGTTTAGCAAGGGGAGATGCCGCTTGATGATGGATAGTAATAATGTATTAAAGTTTTGTATTTCTTCTAATTTAGAAATAGTAAAAAAAATTGTGAAATTGTAATTCAACGTCATTTAGGATTAGAATTGAAAAGTACATTTAAATTAATAACTCAACATTTATAGTAATTAGTTTTTGTAACTGGAAACAGCACAACAAAGGGTTATTTTATTTATTTAATTCACTGTCGACACGCGTCCACGTCAATTTTTTGAAGACGTTTGCGGCTTTTGGTGCCGAAGAACATGAAGACGCCAATGAATAATAAAGAAACGTTCATTTTGGGTTCAAAAATAATATTAATGTATGGAGAATAAAATGGACATTATTTACTTTGATTTTAGTTTTTCCTTCTTAAATTCTTCTTGTAAATAGTAAATGATAATTAATTATTACTTAATCTTTATTTCAAGTATCATTTGTTGTAATCAGTAAGAAACTGACAAAAAAACAACCTCCAAAAAAATTTAAGACTCGGCCCATAATAATAAAAAAAATATGATGACGCCCGTAACCCAGAGGAGTAGGCAGAAACCATGGATTTCCATTAGACGCGATGCTGGCACATCTCTCTCGCTTCTATTACATATAAAAATGGTTGTACAAACGTCATTTTAATAATTTAAAAATGGTAAATTAATTATTTTTGTTTTGTGTACATATTTATATTAGTGATGTACTTATAAACCTATCGATAATTTTTGTTCGACGTTCGAAGTGTAAGTTGATAGGCATTTGAATTTATATATTATTTTCTTGATAAATAACTAGTATTTTAATATTCATTCAGATGTGCAAGGAATGGGCTAGAGTGGCAGGTGTAGAGGATGTTCCGATCGACAAGTTGCACGAATTAGTGTACGCAGGCGTCGTTTTAAAGAGATTGATTAGAATAAAAATGTAAGCCTCCTTAAAAAGTTTGCAGTGCCATCGATAAACTTAAGGGTCACTTCCTGATGGAATGGGCGCAGCTTGTCACTGTATATATAAAACTACTTTAAACGGAAAGTCCTTTTACTTTTTTATTTACATTTGGCCACGTTTAAGCTCAATACTGTTAGATAAAAATGATACATCAGGTCAAATGTAAAGTTGTTTAAATTATGGGAAAGTTTATATGAGCATCGATAACAACCCTACATTTGATCGATAACTAAGCGTACTTCACTATTTAGCTCGCTAGGTTGGTAGCATAGTTTTCCTCGTATGTCAGAAAAGTCGACTAATTCGAAATTAAATATTTCCACATTGGTTGTCTCTGCCAAATTGATATAATTTCTTTGTTCGAAGTTAATCCTCTTATTACCATAGTTAATACGTTCTCTTTGGATTCTGATGCAGACATTTGACATTAAACGGGGCGGGATTGTCAATAAAATATATCGGTAATTATCCAAGATTAGATTTGGGTAAAAATACAGTATGGGAAATTGAAATTTTAAAAATATTCGCACAATTAGGTAGATTGAAGGGATGGGAAATGTTAATGAAAATAAAGTATTTTTTTATAATTATGTCAATGATATCACAAAAAGCAGGAGATACGACATTAGCCGAAAAGTGAAGACTCAAAAACGTCCTAATTAGGTCACTTTTCTATACTTTCAACATGTGCTTACATCGCTTAAGTGACAAACTAACTAGCTGTTCTCTTTTTAGGGTTAGGTTAGGTTAGGGTTACCCAAAGGGTACAACGGGGCTCTATTACTAAGACTCCGCTGTCCGTCCATCTGTCACAAGACTGTACCTATCTCATGAATCGCCATAGATAGACGGGTTGAAATTTTCCCAGATAATTTCATCTAAGGTATAAAATATTGTACCGTGCAATGTTGAAATGTTGGCGACGTCGGCCATAAATAGCTAGGAATTGTATATTAACAAGACTCAACCATAGCCCCATATGGATAAGATGGAACAACATGAATAAAAATTGTTACACTAGTCAAAACAGTATGGTAGGACTGTAGTTACAAGTGCTTTATCGATTTAGTTATCAAGATGATTAAAACAGAAATGCTAAACAAAGAATATTCTCACCGAATTACTGGCGCGTTCGAAACAGACGGTTGAGCAATTGTTTCCACATGTAGAAGCTAACTACGAATAAAAAGAACCAGAAAACTACGCGGCAGACTAGCTCCGGAGTCATGTTCGCGAAAGAAGTCCTATAGGTTGCAGTAGGCTCCGAGGGGGGTGGGGGGGGGGGGCGCGATGCACGCCCGGTAAACATTTGCATAAGCCATGCGCGGTTATATCGATTTTGAATCTCATAGCCAGGGCATTATCCAATGAAGAGCGAAAGATAATATATATATGCCAACCACCTATGCTATGTATATTATTATTCTAGTTTAGGGATAAAATTTAGAAAAATACGATACTTACAGCTAGCTAAAATGGAAGTCATCCTTGTTAAAAAGAGAATACAGATAAAAATAAAATGAAGATATCAAGATTCTAATTATTGAATACAATATTTTAACATTACAAAATCAGTTGCGGAACGAATTAATTTTAATAAGGTTTATGATCCTGGAAAGATCAATTCAAAAATTGGAATCGGAATACGGAATTGACACGCAATCTTGGTTTCGCCGCTTCGTTCGAGCAATTCGAGCCTAGCCTTTGTTATATTCTGGTCGGCTCCTATTTATAAGGTTAAGACAATTTTCAGTCAAGTTCCACGTGCTATATGTTTTATAACAGGCGCATTTTAATTATACTTAACGCCTACGAAGCTTATTTTAAATTAAATTAGATAAAATATCCCATTTTTTGTTGTACTTAACATAACATATTTAAATGCCGTATAACCCTCAAGACTGAATTTGCATTGCATACTTAGATTTACCTTCACTTAAGCCCAGACTTCAAAATAATCATTATGTTGCTTATTGTTACGATATTTAAATTACGATAAATTAAGATGCTATGTCAATAGCTTTAAATTATTCTTAATGCTTGATAGTATTTCATTTTAACTTTTCTAAGTTTCTTTTCGTTGTGGCTAACTTTTAAGTTTACGCACAATAAAGAAATAAATTTGTTAACATACCAGTAGGTTCGAAACCGGTTTACGCTTAACTTCCTGTACCGCACAACTATCTTGTGAAATGAGCTCTGTCCAGCGGTATTTCTAAGCCAAGACGTATTATAGTTTGCATTCAACTTGCAACTTTGAAAAGATTGAGGCAGTCAGTTATTTTGTAACTTCGTTACCCTAACACGGGCAGGGTATTTGAGTTCAATTTTATTATTCGCATATATGAAATCTCTCAGCAGCTTTGCAAGTACCACGTATTCCTTTGTTTGTAACTCGCTTATGTGTCAACTGATTATAATGAAAATTTGGACATTGTCAGGAGTTAGGGCTAGGGCCTATTCTGTATAGGATATAAGGCTTAAGGGGAAAAAATATCTAGCATACAAAAATGTATGCAACATTTAGTAGTTTATAAAATTACCAAATATTGTGTAATAGCCGGACGCTCTTAACGCGCATGTGCAGAGGTCACAGACAATCAATACATCGTCGTTGCCATCCAGCGGAAAGAGAATATGGACTCGATTCGGCCCGCTGCTGGGAGCATGCGCATTACGTATTCTTGTTTAATATTCAGAGTACAGAAAAGTATAATTTTTTTTAAAAAAAATCTACTATATGAAGCCGTGGGTAACTGTAAGTACTTTAAAGCCAACAGGATATAATATATTAGCTTCTGTTGATTGGAAGGCAAATTTCAAAATACCAAATACCAAACTCTGTCCGCCTCTGGCAAATGTTCCGGTCGACGATTCCAGATTCAGTCCGCCTCTACGGAGCACGTGTACTGCGTCATGGGTACAAAACAGGACAATAAGGAGAAATCGGTTGGCACGATAAAAAAAAACTTTTTACTTAATGTAAACAATGTACTTTATACTAGCTAAACATCTTTCCGTCTTAAGATTAATTTATGTTTTTTTGAAATTATTACTGGTATTCATTGCTAGATGGTTTGTCCTCGGGGTGATTCACTTAATCAAAATACCATGAGATATATGAACATTGGAAGCAGTGGTGGTCCAGTGCATTAGACCCTAACTTACGTATTGTAGGTTGCGTGTTCGAACCCAGGCAGGAGTATTCCTTAATGTAATTTATTTCATTACCACTGCTCCAAGCGGCGAAGAAAAACATCGTGAGGAAACCGGCATGTCTTAGAACCACCAAATTTGAAGACATGTGTCATCCAATAACCAGCACCGGGCCAGCGTGTTGGATTGCGGCCCCTTCCCTCTCCCGGAGGGGAGGCCTGTGTCCCTGCAGTGGGGAGATTTATTAAAAAAGGCTGATTTATTATTATTATATGAACATTTCTCTTTTTATCATATATATGTCAGGATGACGCCTATTATGCGGTCGTGATCGGCGATGAGAGAGGGTAGGGCATCGGCAAAGCTTCTTTGCGCGGATAATAACTTGTGTTACAGGTTGTCATCGGTCGCTATGGTAACGTGTGTCAGGACAATAACTATAGCAACTGATAGTAGCTTATTATTTTACAATCAGTTGGAAAGGTTAATTTTTCGTGATACTGTTCCCTAAATTCGTATTTTTTAAATGATTTGCACAAAATTTCATGGTCATCGATTACTACTTTAAACTAGCCGTTTACGCGTAACAAACAAACAAACCTACATTGGCATTTATGGTATTAGTAAGGACTGTATTTACTCTACATATAATTGCCAAACATCGTTATTTGAATGAAGATAAAAACCGTTTCGAAATCCGTTACCTTTAACGGACAAAGCGACGGTCTTTCGTGTAAAGATGGGGCTGTTTTGGGGTTGGTGTCAATTTTTTCGATTGTACAGCACGTGGTTCGAAATGATATATGATTTATAATCTACATTCAGTGCTCAAGGTTACTTGTTTTTTTTGATAAGGTGTACGATTTTTGATTGAATTTTATTAAAATATATATTTATTGCGAGTCAACCGTAAGAGACATAGATATGTCACTGCGGAGTATTCAAAAAATCATTTCTCACTGTGCCTACTAAATTATGGAGGTGTATATATCTTCAGGTGTAACCTAAGTCAGCCATTAAAAGTAAAAAAAACAATTAGCGACTGTTTGGCGGTTCCGAAATATTTATGTATATATATATTAATTTTTCCTGTCACAGTGTTAGTTGCCATACTCCTCCGAAACGGCTTAACCGGTATATATACATTCGGTAGGTCTGAGAATAGGGTTTTATCTATCTAATTACTAATATTATAAATGTAAATGTAAGTTTGTTTGTTACGCTTTCATGCGAAAACCACTCAACCGATCATCATGAAACTTTGTACACATATTCTTGGAGGTATTAGAAGTAACATAGGATACTTTTTATGAAAAAAATTGTATATAAAAAGCGAAGTATGAACGTTCCTTATAGACCTATAAACTCCGAAACGGCTGTACCGATTTCGATGTAATTTACAGGGATAGTCCAGATTGGCACATTCCAGTGTTTGGTAGCGACCGGATCAACATAATTAATGGTACCCGGGCGAAGCCGAGGCGGGTCACTAGTAATATAAAAATGTTAGTATTTAATATATCTATATACTGATAAATAAAATTGAAGTTTCTGTATGTAATGTCAAAATAACATTGCCATACTAAACACACATGATGCATATACGGTACTTATAACGAAAATACAATCTATAAATCTTTGTATGTCTGTTTATTCCGGGTAATCTCCGAAACGACTGAACCGTTTCGGATGGGACTTTTACTGGAAGGTAACTAATATTGTCGGGATTCAAATAGGCTAATTTAATTTAAGCAATATATTTAGGGTTTCGCGTAAAAAGTGAAACACCCTCGAAATTGTTACCTCAAATTTATTTCCACGCGGACGAAGTCGCAGGAAACAGCTAGTATAATATATAAATCTATCGGAAAAAGTATATTTACATGATGGTGTAAACTATTTCTAAGTCTGTTACGTGGTTTAGGCCGTACACGAAGAACCAAAATCGGTAACCTCTTTATAACAGAAGGGCTATAAAAAAAAGTTTATACAAACAAGATGTTTATGGCTTAGGCTGCAAACTCTCAGTTGGCTAGGTTTTTACATCTATTTTTACAAATATTGATAACATATAAACGAGCCATTTCAACCATGTCTTTTGTATCTTTGACACTACAACCATCCAGATGCAACCACCATATTTTTGTTATTAAAAATATTAGTAAATTGTATAATTTACTAATATTTCTTTTAACCATTCCAACTAAACTGAGAAAGCTTTTCCTAGGATACGATTCACGACAATAGTCGATTGGCGGATTCGAAACCACGACTTTACGATCGACAGTCCGTTAACCATTAGGCTATTGGCGCGTCATATTCATTTACATTTTCCATACTACACTAAACAAACTAACATAACTTTAGTTTTAATAAATTATACATATTTTATGTACGAGCAGGTGTAATAATAGGAAATAGTTATTTATAGTTTAATATGTTAAACAGTAATGCGATATTTTAACGGCCATTTTAACCCTTAGTAGCCTGATTTACGACAGTTTTTTTTAAATATTATTGTGTTTGCTTGAGGGTCTAGATGAAGGGAAAAATAGCTAAAAAAACACAATATTTATTTTACATACTTATTTAGAAAAAAAAACAGGTATTTTATAGTCTTCAGAAAAAGAAAATATATCAAATTTGTATTCAACAAAACTTTCAGTAGAATATGTTTACTTGTTCACTTTGCCGCGCACGTAATATGTCATAGATAAAATAAAACAAGTATGAGAGCTGGAAGGAATATTATACTACAGTAAAATACGTATAGCCAACCTATAAAAAAATAGTAATATGAACATTCGGTGGAAAAGATTGGTATCAAAATTGAAACTCTAGGTTATTAAGGGTTAAACGGAGCTTAGCGCCCGTACTGTCATTTTCTTCACGTAGCAAAGTGATGATATCACATACAACAGTTTATGACATCTCAAACAGTGGTATTCCCATTGTTCCATTTGCTTTATAGACTTCCGAAAGCAATCGCCTCCATTTTTTTTATTTTATAGAAGGGACCAAAAGGGTCGCCTAAAGCTAAGTACACCGCTTCCCTTGAATATCCATAACACGAGTGGAACTTCAGATGTGTCCGTATCATGAAGAAGTTTTAATTGCATCTACTAATTGATATATCGTTTTTATTCAGAGTTTTGTATTGTCTTTGATTTTCAAATGACTATCAAGCGATTTGACGGAATGGTATTTCATTATTTTAGAAGAGAAACTTCTTTGAGGACGGTTTGGTATGGATTTAATGTACAGAAAAAGTTTTAGGCTTAGGGATTGAAACGCCATAAGCCTTTCTTACTACTTTCAATATGTTAAATTTATTCAATATACATTATAGGTAAAAAATATAAATTTGTCAAAATCTTGGAAAAAGAACAGGAAGTCATAAACTGGCAAGTGAACATTCAAAACAGATGTAAATAAATTAATAATTAATGTAAATAAACCCTCGTATCTTAACAGTAAGGTTCAAAAATGTATGTGTAAAATACAAGAAAAATAAGTTAAAGTAATAAATTACTTGATACTGTTCATCCATTTACAAACATTGTCTGACGCGGTTAAGTTTTCACTTCAAAAAATGAGTTGTGAAAGTTATCAGGAGTTAAAGTTGAGAGATATAATTTGAAGTACATAAGTACAGGGTATTCAAACAGTAAAGTACAAGGATACAGCGAAAGGAAATCCTTTCAACAAGACACCTCTCTTTTTTAAATTGAATTAATTTTGCCAAAAAAAAAAACAACTATGGTTTTGTAAAGTGAAAAAAATATGAGCAGTGGTGGCTCAGCGGTTTAGACCCAGACTTACGTACTGTAGGGTTCGAACCCAGGCAGGCGCTTAATCTCTTAAACTCCTTCCGTTTACCACCTACATAGCGTATACAATTAATTCTCTTACAAATAAACCAGAATACAAAGTTTCACTCCTACCACGTGTGATCGCATTCGATTTATTTTAAATAAATATTCGGTGACGCCCAAAACTCAGAGGGGTAGGCAGAGACCATGGATTTCCATTTGGCGCGATCCTGGCACAACTCTCTCGCTTCTACATTGATACATCTACGTATACATGCTCGTCGGTTGCGGTTATGAGTTACACATCATTCGATCGACAATTCCAGTTCAAACGAAGAAAATAAATATTTAGTAAACTTATTGACATCTTTATTTTAATACTAATGACCCGCCCCGGCTCCGACCGGGTACCACTAATTATACTGATCCGATCGCTACCAAGCACAGGAATGTGCCGATCTGGTAATTGGTCCAGCCGTTTCGCAGTCTATAGGTCTATAGGGAACATACATACTTCGCTTTTTATATACTTTTGTCATAAAAAGTATCCTTTGATACTTCTAATACCTCCAAGAATATGTGTACAAGGTTTCGTGATGATCGGTTGAGTAGTTTTCGTGTGAAATCGTAACAAACAAACTTACATTCACATTTATTTTTATTATTAGTAGGGATTTCTTTTTGATGTTCTCTTGTCTTTGAATTTTCATTCTTTGTATCGATGCTCTAACCATGCACGAACCGGAACGACTAAAGTAAAGGAAAACTCGGTTAATGCAAAGCCAATGCCTGACTAATGCACAACTAGTTTTGCAAGTCCGGCGACCTGGATTCGTTAAGACGCTTAAACGTGAGAGAACTTTGCGCATTTATTGCTTTAGGTTAATTCTTAAAATATAATCACAAAAGAATTTACATACATGAACTATAAATAAACCAAACAGACCTTCGTTCTAAATATATATCCTTTGTTCTTCTATGACAATATTGTATACGCAATGCGCATGCTCCGGAGAGGCGGGCGGAATCTGGAATCGCCGACGGCGTCATTTCCCAGAGGCGGGCAAAATTTGGTCTCATCGATGTATGAATTGCGCGCAATTTAACTTTCAAGCGACGATTGTTAATGTATGGTATCCTGTAGGCTTGCAAAGTACTTACAGTTACCCACGGGTTCGCATTCTAGAATTTTTTCTAAATATATGTCCGTTTTTGTGTACCCCTGACAATATAATAATACGTAATGCGCATGCTCCCAATGACGGGCCGAATCTACGTAGTTTAATTTTCTCTATGTCCGCTGTATTGATTTTGTCTACACTTTGCACATGCGCCCTGCAATCGACGCCATCAATGTGGAATTAAAAGTAGAACAAAGGAAATGCGTGTATTGAAGCCATGTAAAAAAATATATAATTAGACTAAATATTTCTTGTCTCGATTGTAGGTTAAATATTTTATTAATTCTAGGCGATAGAGTCGTAAGTAGAGCATAAAGTTTTGAATATTTTGTCTGTAAAGTAATTAACTTTAAAGTAATTATCAAGAACATGAATGGTACTAATTAAAAATTTGTGATTTTATAAACGGTAGAGAGCCGTCAAACAGTTCTCGTAGTGTTCAGTGAAAATAGCTTCTTACGTAAGAAGCAACTGGAAGATACATTTAAGTTGTAAACCAATATAATTAAAATAAGAAGGGATTTATGGGAACCTAGCGAAGAATAGAACGAAAACGATGGGATGAGTAGGGAATGAGAGTCTTTCACCAGGCAAAACAAAGAAATACTTCTACGCCAGCATCTTGTAAGGGTATATATTAATATATATATATATACCCTAAAACTATATAATATTTCATCTCGATGATTCTTTACTGCAAAGCCAATGCCTGACTAATGCACAACTAGTTTTGCAAGTCCGGCGACCTGGATTCGTTAAGACGTTTAAACGTGAGAGAACTTTGCGCATTTATTGCTTTAGGCTAATTCTTAAAATTTGAATGACACACAACATGAACAATGAATAAAATAAACAGACCTTCGTTATTTAAGCCTATTGGGGTAAACATAAATGATAAAACTCATCTATACTAATATTGTAAGCAGAAAAGAATTGTTGGCTTGTTTGTGCCAGAGAAACTAAAAATTCTGATTTTTTGATAGTACTTGGAAAACGAGCAAGTGTTCACACGATGTCAAGTGATAATATTGTATACGCAATGCGCATGCTCCGGAGAGGCGGGCGGAATCTGGAATCGCCGACGGCGTCATTTCCCAGAGGCGGGCAAAATTTGGTCTCATCGATGTATGAATTGCGCGCAATTTAACTTTCAAGCGGCGATTGTTAATATATGGTATCCTGTAGGCTTGCAAAGTACTTACAGTTACCCACGGGTTCGCATTCTAGAAAATTTTCTAAATATTTGTCCGTTTTTGTGTACCCCTGACAATATAATAATACGTAATGCGCATGCTCGCAATGACGGGCCGAATCTACGTAGTTAAATTTTCTCTATGTCCGCTTTATTGATTTTGTCTACACTTTGCACATGCGCCCTGCAATCGACGCCATCAATGTGGAATTAAAAGTAGAACAAAGGAAATGCGTGTATTGAAGCCATGTAAAAAATATATAATTAGACTAAATATTTCTTGTCTCGATTGTAGGTTAAATATTTTATTAATTCTAGGCGATAGAGTCGTAAGTAGAGTATAAAGTTTTGAATATTTTGTCTGTAAAGTAATTAACTTTAAAGTAATTATCAAGAACATGAATGGTACTAATTAAAAATGATGATGTGATTTTATAAACGGTAGAGAGCCGTCAAACAGTTCTCGTAGTGTTCAGTGAAAATAGCTTCTTACGTAAGAAGCAACTGGAAGATACATTTAAGTTGTAAACCAATATAATTAAAATAAGAAGGGATTTATGGGAACCTAGCTAAGAATAGAACGAAAACTATGGGATGAGTAGGGAATGAGAGTCTTTCACCAGGCAAAACAAAGAAATACTTCTACGCCAGCATCGTGTATATATTAGATTTTGGGCATTACGTTACAGTGCCTCACTGATTTATGAACAATCGCCAGTAATATAACAATTTTAAGCTACCTGCATTCGAATCAATTTTTTTTTACTATGCATGAAGTTGCGCTCTTTTGTTACATTTGTTACAGGCGAATGCTCCCGGTAAGGGACCGCCATTAAAGTGAAAGTTTTTCGCAACAAGACAAGAAAGGAAAATTTAAATATAATCAATCGCTTGGCAATCGCAAACAGCAGTAAATATATGTATCTGAAGACAAACGAGCATGTTTGAAAACATTTTACACGCTGCGAAGTACTGTAAGCTATAATAAATAGGGTCGTCAAAAACTAATAATTGTATTGACGTTGACCCTTTTTGTTACAAAAAAAGGAAAATATTTAAATGAAATTTTAGATTATTACATTTTTGATAGGTCACGATAAGTGGCGTTCGTGGCGGACCCATCGGACAGTTGCGAAATTTGCATAACTAATATGACGGAATGAATCCGTACGGTTGTTTGAAATTGTCATTATTGATTGAATTGTAATTCGTTATCCACTTACAAAAGATAAATAAAATAAGCCTTTATTGCTGCTTTCATTTAGTGAGTTATTATTTTTTTTAATTTACACTTACAAAAGATGGATATAATTAAATATTGTATAATTCGCAAGGGGAGCTCGCCAGATTTTGAGTGATTCTATTGTTTGCGAATTTTATAGGTCACCGAAGTCATTTAATTTCACAGCGAGCTACTTCGGACAACGGTTAACGTAAAATCGGGATACGTTCGAAAGCAAGTTAGCATGTAGCAAAGCGAATAGATTCAGAATGCGAATTCGTACACAACGTAAAGCGCCAGCGATCACGACAAGATTGAATATGACAGGTGGCGCTGCGCACACGCGAAGCTTCTGAAAACCTGCAATGAGCTAAGCCACATTTTATTACATGTGTTGAACATGTCATCCGATTGTTTCCGTTGCCTTTGATATAATTTGAAGATCTCACTACTGTCCTATCTTTAAATTGCAGAGCACAGGCAGTTACGAAATAATATACGAACACACTTTTATTAATTAGTTTTACTTCACAAACTCACTCATATTTTTTCACAAGTCAAGACACTTATTGTCGCTGTCTATGTTTATGTTTTCTTTTAATTTTTTTGTTAAGGAGTTTCTATACCTATCAAGTCCGATAGCCTTAACCGGTGAACCTACAGAATCGTCTTATACTGTTGGAACTGATATGTTTGCGCTTCAGAAATCCTTCGTCTTTGAATTTTACTCGCCAAAAAATATTGCATTTCTCGCATTGAATGTCGGCTGGCATTTATTTTCCATAAATAAATAATAAATAAATTAGGTAATACAGAATTCGCCGGCTTATGTAATTCATTTTACATATTTTCTATGACCCCGATAACTTATAATTGCGCGCCGAGACAATCAACAGCAAGCTATGAAAATCGCAATGCACTTGCCCTCCCTATATTTTATAATAGCCACATATAAATAAATCGTTAATTTATATGTCGAATACTAAATATCTTGCGATAACAGATAATAAGGCAGTTAGTAAATCTTTATAGAAGCAAAAGCAGATAACACTTTATTTTTGTATTACGACAAGGAATGAATTTTTTTAAGAAAGGCAACATCAAATGGGCACGTTGAAGACAAGACAGGCAAGGTGTTGCAAATGCGGTTCCCATTTCTGTACTACAAAGCGGAGGAGCCTTGATTAACAGATGAATGGATAGGAAAGGGATTCAATAAAATAAATCTAATATATTTAATTCAGTCAACTTTAAGCAATATAATAATTTAAAATGAGTGGAATATTTTGTTGTATGTTTCTAAGATTTACTTCTATTTGATCGGTTGGGAAAAATAATGAGAATGAGTTATTACAAATCGCGACGGTTCACTAGCACCTGCGGTAGATCAGCTATCAATTGAATTACCCACTAAGACTCTCATTCAGTGTGACAGAGAAAGATGTATGCACTGTCTTATTCTCACATTTTATTGCTTCACGGCCAGCGAATGTTTGACACTGGTATAATAAATTAAAGTAATACTCTTTGTATTTTAATTAGGAAAAAATTGCGGGCCCACCACATTTCAACACCTACCTACATAAATTGATAATGTGAACAAGTGACCAGAAATCGAAATCTATTGCTTATCAATCATATGTACATATATCGTGATAATGTATTGAGTTTTAGGATATAATATTATAACACAAAAAGTAGCTGATATGACATCCAGCGTCCCGTTTCAGACACTTTTTCTTTAGCTAGCGTGTTTACATTTACGCGCTTAATGTAGTACTGGCTGCTCTCTTTTTTCGTAGTATTTTCAATACGCTATCCTTTTCACACCATCACTCAAACATGTCAAATGGTGTAAAAAGGATAGCATAATTTAAATAATAAGAAAAAAGAGGACAGCTAGTGTTTCTCACTTAAGCGTCAATGTAAACACGTGACGTATGCTAAAGGACGCTTTCGAGTCTTAACTTTTCGACCGCTAATGGCATAACTTATAGTTTTTATATTATAATATCTGCAGAATAAATTATCATTGGTTTTAGTTATACAAGTAGACATAAGTTTTTCTGAAGTCATGATGATTTAAGTTTGATATTAAACAGCACAATTCTTGTTCTGTTTGTAGATAAGAGATATGATATGACATTTGGACCTTGGTGATGTATTCCGATCTGTGTCAAAAAACAAATACCCTTTAATCCATAAGCCATATCGAAGTTAAACTAGTTATAATTTTTTAAATGGATAAATCTTTTTATAAAAAATTTTTTTAGTTAACAATTACTCATTACATCGTACATAGTAATTAGGCAATCCAATCAATTACCATCTTACACTATTGGCCAAAATTAAATATTCAAACTGGAGTCTCGAATTCCGATTAGATATGAAATAAAAGTCAAAAGTCAATGAAAAATATTTATTAAAACCTTCAAATATACAGTATATGTTTACAATTCATATAATTATGACATGTATCATGTCGGGTTAGTGTCCGGAGGTCTAATCTAATATTATAAAGTGGGAAGATTTGATTGTTTGCCTATTTTTTTGCATTGTATAGGCACCGAGACTAAACCGAAATGAAAAGTTCTTTCACTGTTGGGAACTACACTATCCCAGGGTGACATAGGCTGTATTATATTTTCGAAAAAATAGGGATTCTTACTAAAACACCAGTAATGTAACCCGAGGTGAAAAAAATTACCAGAAATATTCTTTACTTTGAACTTTGGTCACAATGTGTAATTTCCAACTTAATGATAGGATAGTTTTTCTCATTTTGTTTGGTGCTGCCCGTGCGAATCCGGGGTGAATTGCTAGTTCTAAATAAAAAGTATTGGACGGATGAGGAGGGGACTGATAGGAAATGGATTGATCCTTTCTTATTTTTGTTCATTAAAGGTAGGTAATACACCTGCGAATTATTTATCTGGTTGTAGGTCACTTTATGCGCAGAGAGGGTTAACGGGAAGGTATAATTTTTCCTGTCTATGTCCTCTGTCCATTAAAGGTAGACAACGTAACTACAACACATTTGCTTGTTGCGGATGTCTATGGGTAAAACTCGCTTAACACCTAAAGAACTTGACACTTTTTCTTATTTCATTGGAATATTTTTATCGACCTATGAACTGAACTAGTAAAAAATTATTTTGATTTCATGGTGATGAATCTTGGGTGATCAACCGCCACCAAATTTTCTTTCTTGTTATTAATACTTGTGAGCATGCGTTTTCCTAGGGAGTGAACGAAAAGCTATCTCAAGTTGGATTAGAAGTACTAATAATACAAAGGGCGTGTTTCCCTAACTACAAACAAAGCGATGCCTAATTAAGTAATGCCTATTGTAAGGCAAATGTTTCACCATTTGTTTTCCACTAACCACTGACTATACTTAGAATATTGTATAAATTGTTTATACTTGTCTATGGTGTTTTTGACATTTCATTGTGACGGGCCGGTTGGCGTGGTTTGTAAGATACTTGCTTTTCACGCCGCGGGTCGTGGGTTCGATTCACCCAGGACAGATATTTGTGTACATGAACATGTCTGTTTGTCCTGAGTCTGGGTGTTATTATCTATTTAAGTGTGTATTTACAAAAGAAAAAGTGATATTGTAGTATATCAGTTATCTGGTTGCCAAAGCACAAGCTCTGCTTAGTTTGGGATCAAATGGCCGTGTGTGAATATGTCCTAGGATATTATTATTATATTATTATTGTAAATATTTGCGTGGTATTTCAAACAAAAATTGAATAGAGTTGTTTTTGTTTGTCTATTTAAATAGTGCCGTGATATTATTGTAGCAATATCTATTATTAAAATCGCAATATGTCGGTGGATAAACGCAAGCCCTGTGCTTACTTCAATACAGATGAAGAGGTAAGATTTTTTTCTAAGTCATTATTGATTTGGTTTAATATTAATAACACAGTATCCTTGGACATCCTATACCTTTTGAAAAAGTCTAGATCTTCGTAAATAAATATGCACTCACGCCCGTAACCCAGAGGGGTAGGCGGAGATAACAGATTTCCATTTGGCGCATTTGGCGCGAGCATACACCTACGCATACGTGCTCGTCGGTTACGGGTACTCCTTATATCATCCTTCTTTAGTATGCCCTATCTTTAGTATATTTATGTAGGCATAGTAGTTATTTAGTATGCAACATGCACGAACCACCTAAGCATTCCTTTCTCAATTCTAGTCACAACATCCACTTTAAAGCCAAACTTTACCAGTATAATGCTATTTTTAACCCTTTTATTCCACGTCACGCCTTACATACTTTTGACGTGAAAAATCTTATGAATTGATGGATAGTAGGTGACATTCGCTAGAAATGTAGCGTTACGGTCCGGTGCCGCAGCGATTGAGCCGAGAGTAACCGATCATGCACGATCGATGTGCCACGTGTCTGAATATGCGTGAGCGAGAACGCGACATTAGGAAGAGAGAGAGAGAGATAGTAGCGCCGATAGATAATGCTCATTGTTTTAGGAAACGTTGTCACGAATTTATTGTCCGAGCACCTTGCGCCCGGACACCTGGAATTTTTGTTTTAATTACTGTCCTACTTTGTTCTCTTTCCAACACCATTACTTTCATCTTAACCACATTCATCTTCATGCTTCTACCTTCTAATTAATCGTTCATTAAATTATGCATAAATTGCAAGTCCTCCGCTGATGACGTAAACGCGACCTGGTCATCGGCGTACAAAAGAAATTTACAACTAACTCAACCATTCGTAATCCACAATCTTCGACTTTCAAAGCTTTTAAGCAATCATGCGTACAGAGACTGAACAGCCACGGGGATGCCACACAGCACTGTCTTACACCTTTATAGATGCTAAACCAGTCTGAGTAGGCCCCGATAATCCTAAAACAAGCATTAGAATCTTTATAAAGACATAATAGCTCCTATATTATTATTATTATTTTTTTATATTACTAAGTGGCAAACGAGCAAGCGGCCCCTGGAAATAAGTACCGCTACCCATAGGCATCCGCAACAAGCTAATGAGTTTCAGATGCGTTGCCTACCTTCATGGACGAAGGAAGGGAACAGAAAAAAGGATAATTCCATTCCCTGTCCATCCCCTCCTCATCCGTCAAATCCTCTTCCTCTTCCCATCCTTTCCTTATTAGAAAAGGGTAGGAGGGGGAAGAGGACTACAATTAGGCCTCCGGCACGTCACTCATCAGATGAAACGCAGAATACTTCTATTTCACGCCAGTCTTCTGTGACGTCGTGGTATTTCTCCGGTCGAGCCGGCCCATTCGTGCAAAAGATGTTGTTATTGCGGGCTCTACCACTGTGAGGTCACTGTTCAATCGAATCGAAACCAAGGTTAACCACAGATCATCTCTTTTAACTTTATCGTATGCCTTTTCTAGATCTACGAAGGCACAGAAAACTTTTTGGTTTAAAGCCAACAACTTGTCTATACTCATACGTAAAGTAAAGGTCTGATCCATGCAACCCATTCCTTTCCTAAAACCAGCTTGCACATCCCACATTCTTTCTTCTGTTTCTTTCATGACTCTTTCAATCAGTACCTTAGCATATAGTTTTCCCATAATGCTGAGAAGGCTGATTCCTCAATAATTTTTACAATCATATTGTGCTTTAGGTCGTCGTATTTACGAAAATCATCAGTTCGAATTCGAATCAGACTTCATCTTATATTACGCAGATTCACATCCGTTAGGTTTTTTCTATGGAAGAAGGTGGCAAACGAGCAAGCGGATCAACTGGAGTTAAATTAACGCTACCCATAGACATCCGCAAATGTTGCAGATGTTGGATACTTCCTTCTCCCCCCTTCCCGTACAATCCTCTTCCCGCTCCCACCCTATCCGGAAAGGGTGGGAAGGGGAAGAAGACTGAAATTAGGCCTCCGGAACCTCACTCATCAGACGAAACGCAAAGTACTTCTACTTCACGCCTGTTTTCTGTGAGTTCGTGATATTTCGCCGATCGAGGCGGCCCATTCGTGCAACAGATGTTGTTGCGGGCTTTACCACTATTAAAAAAACTGTCGGTTTTTTATTATATATTTTAAAGTATTACATTGGGGCGTTCCGTATATCAATTAGCACGACAGGAATCACGACATGCACCCATATTTAATTGGAGTAGACAACTTACTACCACAGAGTTAATGGATTTATTTTTGACTTCCTTAGCCGTGTTAGGCGATATTTGGTACGGAAAATCTTACAGGTTCTAGTGAAAAGTTGAATAAGGAACAGTTTCGAAGAACTTCTTGTATTCAACTTTGAATTCTATTGTTTAGGTTTAATTTTTGTTGCTTAGGCCAGACAATAGTTCATAAATTGATTTGCATTTATTTTTTAACTATTGTCGCGCGTCTCCAAATGTTTTGAGTTTTCACTTACGTCGGCACTATGACTATCTGTGTTTTTTTTAAAGTTTTGATTATTACTATTACTTCATTACTTTTGTTGCTACCCCATATTGCTCCGTATACTTACCCGAGTTTGCAAGAATTGTGCGCATTTCTAACATGTTTATTATACTCAATCTCCACGCAGTCATGGTGCTTGACGATACTATTTAAGTGAAACTTATTAAGTCGTGTTAGACGATATTTAGTAAGGGATAATGTTATAGATTTGCATGACCAATATGCGTTAGTATCGACAAACTTTTTCTCATGTGTTTTCTTGTATTCAATTATGAATTTTATCGTAAAGACACAAGGGTTTGTTTTTGTTGATTATATATCTGTTATGGAATTCTGCCGACAGAAACGAAAACTCACCTGTTTTGACTTTTCATTTCTGCCGGCAGTCCTTATGAATATTATGTTAATTAATAAATATCTCATATTTTTATTTGAAGATATGGAATTAATAGAAAAAAATATCTTGAATCGATCGAATCAAATTAATAGCTCACTAAAGAAGGACGATATAAGGAGTAACCGACGAGCATGGACGCGTAGATGTATGAAATTAGAAGAAGCGAGAGAGGTGTGCCAGGATCGGGCCAAATGGAAATCCATCATCTCTACCTGTCCACGTAACTCAGAGTACGGGTGTAGGCGCATATTTACATTTATTTATTTATTTTATTCCATATAAAATACTGGAGTTTATCAATAATCAAACTTTTAGTGCCCGCAAAAGCACACGGCTCTCGCTTTTTTATGGAAGAAGGTGGCAAACGGGCAAGCGGATCACCTGATGTTAAGTGAGCGCTACCCATAGACATCTGCAACATTTTTTTTGTGACTGAATTTCAATGTTTGCCTTAAGGAGGCATTTACCGCTATACTCGAGGATCGAGGCGGCAGAGCGCAGAAGGCGCCTAGCCTAAGCCTCTTTACGAGGAACTTAGCTCGAGTGCTCCTTTCGTAAAGGGAGCCTCGGCTGGGGCCGTCACTTTTTTGTTATAACCGGTTTGGGAGGCCGCCGAGCTCTTAGGTCGCTTCGGCGGACACTCCATGGAGTAACTGGGCTCAAGGGCCCACGAGAGGGGAACTCGGCTTAGGCTGTCACTCATTATGCGTTTATTATTTCGATAGGCGCACTAGAGGGCCGAGCCTCGGCTCGATCGGTAGCTATTATCGGATTACATGAATTACTAGAGCTAACATTATTCGAAAAGCCTTAGCGCCCCAGCAACACTTCTATCATTAATAGGGAAGAAAACCCTGCCAGCTATGTGACCGTATCTAGAGAAAGTTGGCCGTCTTCGCAGGCAAGAACGATGTGTGATTTGGCTGCGAAGTTGTTTTATCCTAGCCTGTGCGATGGTAATAACCGTGATAATGCAATAGCATCGTCTCGATGGTGGTCGAGTACGTGCCTAGGTCGTCTATAGTCGCGGTGGAACGTACCGAGCGCGATTGTTTTGTAGGTGGCGGCACCTACGACTAACGAATTGGGGTGACCGGCGGCGGAATCAAAATAACGGCGCGATGCCAACTTCAGGTGTTGAGCTATGGTGGGCAGGTCTAAGTACACGTGTAACTCGACGTTGCGCACGAACGACCGTGACCCGGTGGCCCTGCGCAAGAATCTGTTTTGAATCAGCTGAAATCGGTATATTTGTTTCGTGGGTGTGCTTATGAGCACACTCCCTTGACTCGGTAGCAGAACGTTCGATTACCAAGGAAGTCTCATATTGTGCATACGATACGATCGGGGAACGCAACAAGCAAATGTTTTGCAGATACGTTGCCTACCTTGGATATGGATAGGGAAAAGACAGGAAAAAGGATATACCTCCCACCCCGCTAACCCCCTACCCGTTCAATCCTCTGTCTGTTCCCATCCTATCCGTATGAGAAAAGGGTGGGAAGGGGAACAGGACTTAAATTAGGCCTCCGGCTCCTCACTTATCAGGTGAAACGCAGAGTACTTCTACTTCACGCCTGTTGTCAGTAAGGTCGTGGTATTTCACCGGTCGACTCGGCCCATTCATGCAACAGATGTTGTTGTTGCGGGCTCTACCACTGTACCTTTTCATTATTCTTCCCCATGTCCATGTCAATCGTGTCAAATATTCCTATCTGAAATTCAAAAAGTATTTCGTTATTTATATCTTAAGTATATTTCAATATTATTATCAACATTATATATACACACTTTATAATATAAAAAACTCTACTTACTGCATATTTGAGGTCATTTTTTTGCACATAAATGATTTAAATGTTCACTAATTTAATGATGGTTAACCACTCTATTTGTACTCTCAATTCAACGACTCCCTGTTGCTTTCTTGGTTCTTCTAATTATACGTGATTAATGTTCGAAGGTTTTTCTTCAATGGCGGTAGAAGGGCTTCCCAATAGACTTAGTTCACGAAGTTGTATTAGTTTATTTTAGTCTCCTTTAACACAACAGTCAATAATGTTTCCAAACCCTTCCTAAGCCGTACATCGACAGTAAGGGGTTTAATTACGATGGAAACTTCTTTTTTTTTTTAATTAAATATTGCTGTCTGCTGCGAGCTCTCGTGATGTTATCACTTGAAGGTGAACGGATGCAAATACAATTTGTGTCTATTCCGTTTTATTAAAAGGCGGAAAAAAATATTCTACCTTGTAAAGTTTTTATTTTTAGGGTAGCATACCCAAAGTGTAAAATGGGACCCTTTTACTAAGACTCCGCTCTCCGTCTGTTCGTTTGTCTGTCCGTCGGTCACCAGGCTGCATCTCAAGAACCGTGATAGTTAGACAGTTGACATTTTCACAGACGATGTATTTCTGTTGCCGCTATAATTACAAATACTAAAAAACAGAATAGAATAAATATTTAAAGGGGCTCCCATACAACAAACGAGTTTTTTTGGCTTTTTTATAGATAATCGTACGGAACCCTTCGTGTGCGTTTCCAAAAACTACGGGCATTCAGCTCGCATACATGATTAATCGTTAATAGAGAAATACAATAAATTTCCTTAAGACTTATAGTAGGGTATTTACTTAAAAAAGTATATTAAACTATATAAATTAATATTATAAAATCTAATTGAATTAATCGCTCTAATTGACCTGTAACTTGACATAGTTGACATAGTATTCAAACCTATCGTTTTGGAGTATATACCCAAAACCGTTGTTATTACCATGAAGTTCATGATCAAACTAGATATAATATCACATCTTATATTAAGAAAATTCTAAATATTAAATAAATTTTAACGTATTTTATTTTCCTGTTTATTTTTTACCTGCTCAGTAAGACAATCAATAAAATGCCGATAATATAATAAACAACATACATACTACAAATATTCACATCCGTGAAGGTAATGGATATTAAAGTAAAACATGGATATGTTTTACTTTAATATTTAACAAGTACACACAGTTGATCTTAAAAACGTAAATATGCAAAAGTTTAAAAAAAACTTACCGTAGCTAGTTCCGCAGCTGGTAACCCCCAGGTACGAAAGATCGCAAAGATTTAGGCGCACTGTGAACAAAGAACGAAATATAAACGACGACAGATAGTATAAGAGTGGAACTAAGTGTGCCAACACACCAGCTTAGGGACGCAAGTCCAACGAAACTTGACAAGTATTTCTACATTGCACATGCGCCGCTTCATCGATCCAATGAACCCCAATATGCTAGGAGTAGCCCTCAATGTAAGAACATCGTGGGGTGCAGAGATAATAATAAAAACAGCACTTAATAAAGCAGCAATAAAATGTTCAACATTTCTCTCATCCTTTGATTTCAATACTTTATCGTCTCTTAGTGTGCAATCATCCTTATTAGGTACATCGAGTGTAAACACATTCAAATGCTTACTTTTAAACGAGTAACTATGAGTATTATTTTGTTTTTACTACGTAGTAATAATTCCCGAGGAGGGTTGGCGTCAGGCAGGTGGCCGGCTGTAGAAACCTATGCACAATGGACTACAATCATACTGTGCCGACCCCACATGAATGGGAAAATAGCGGGGAGCTGTTGATTGTTAACTTGCAATAATAAAATCCGAGTGTATTTTTTAAAATTGTTTTTAAAATCGAGTAGGTTTAAAAGTAAAGAAAATAGAAAAAGTAAAAAAAAGACCTAAATCGGTATTTTTGTGTGTAATTTTAGGATTACGAAACTTTTGAATGATCACGTTAGGCGGCGTTCGTGGCGGACTTATCGTTTGATAGCTGCGCGCGCATGCATATCGCATAACATCTAAAGTCGTTTGACATTGTCATTTTTTGTCCCACATTTGAATGTTACCTGGCGGTCTGTCGTGTCGTCCGATGACGAAACTCGGCGGCAGGAATCGTTCCAAAATGTTCTAAGGAACACAAGCCGATCGGTAAGAGCTCGGTCGTTGACGATTCGAGTCGCTTGCGCCTTGTATAGCTGAAGGCGATAGCCCGGCTGGAAATACTGCTTCGCTCTACTGAGTACACCCAGCTTATTAGAGGCCAGCTTGGCCTTGTTTTCCAAGTGACCGCGAAACTGAACGTCACTCGATATGTCAACGCAGAGAATACCGATACTGGCTGTGGCACCCAGAGGAGCGCCCTCAAAACGAAGATCCTCGACAAAGGGTTGTTTTTTAGCAGTAGTGGCGCAGACTTGTGTCTTTATGGGATTAAAATCAACAAGATTTTGTCGACCCCAATCCGAGACTTCACCTAAAGGATCTCCAGTTCAGACACAAGTTCGGTTCGGTTCTCATCGGCAGTAGACCGAGAAACGTTAGCGCGGGCCGTGTACAGTGCATCACACGTGCTATCGTCTGCATAACAATGGATGTTGCTAATTTGCAGCAAGTCATTGCACATGCAGAATAAACAGGGTGGGCGACAGTACACAGCCCTGTGGGACACCGGCATTAATTGGTTCGGGCCGGAGCATGCGCCGTTAACAACTACCTTGATGCTCGGACCCTACAACTTCGAATGAAGTGCTTTGTACCACACTCGATCAAAGGTTTTGGCCACGACCAAACTAACCACCATGGCATCCCTCTCGCCCTCGATTGCCTCCGACCATCGATGCGTGAGGTACGCAGGAAGGTCATTAGCTGAGCTACGCTGACGGAAACTGTACTGACGATCTCTAATCAACTGGTGCTCTTCAAGTTCTTTCAGAACAAGGTGGTAATGGCAATCGACCTGTTGTTAGACAAATCAGAGCTATCGCTTTTCTTTGGGATCGAGTGGGTTATGGCAGTCTTCCATGATTTCAGGAAGACTCCTAAGGAGTAGGATAACCAGAACAGGCACGTAAAAACCGGTACCGACTCAGAAGCGCATGTCCTATGCACGATGAGAGGTATTCCGTCAGGCCCTGGACGTTCACAAATCCAGTGGGGATTAGTGAACGTCCAGGGATTGCAGCACTTTACGCACTGATCACTGGCGAAACTGGAACTCGGGCATGAAGGTGTCACCACACGGGATATTCGGCCGTGAAATACCTTTATGCTCCAGAGTCGAGTTAAAAGAGAGCCGTGAAAATCGGCCTTCTCTTTTGTGGTATGGGCCAACGAGTCATCCCTTCTGTGCAAATATGGTAAAGATGGTTTACAGAAATTCCTCTGAACAGCCATGGCGAGAGACAAGGAAGCACGAGTTCCAGAAGGAAGGCGCACCAGTCTCTCACCAATGCTGGCCACGTGTTCCGACTTTACCTTGGAAATAACTCTTTTGAAGGACCTGGAGGCAGTGTTGTACTTTTTGAGCAGCTTACTTTTTGAAGCAAGCTCGCTCCCATGGGTAGGATGCAAAAAAGGACCGCATCTCATTGGGATGAGTGAATGACTACAGGTAGTGCCACACGCGGCAGTTGTCATTCGGTAGGAACTGTGGGCGACGCGAGATAGACACTTTTGTCCAGATCAGGCAGTGATCCAACAAGCTCAAGGGGGCGACGAAAACCAAGCTGTCCGGATGTAAAAACAGCAGAAGGTTCAACAGGGAAGGTGTATGATCTTCCATATCTGAGATACGCGAGGGCGACGTCACGTCAGATCATATGACAAGGCAAAGTCATGGATAGATGTCCCCGCGTGATCGGTGGTACGTGATCCAAGCCAATCGGCGTGGTGGACATGAAATCACCAAGTACGACGATCTCGGCGGATGCTATCTGCTCCAGAACGGAATCTATAGCCGTTTGGACTTGCTCCATGAGTCGGTCTATTTCGGCATTAGCGCTGTGGGACCTATAGAGGCACGCATAACTTCGCGGACGGTCTTCGCTACCACAAAATATATAGGTTCTTTGTTCAAGAAAGCGTTTTCGTATTCGTTTTGGATGATTGTTTGTAAGCTTTGAAAGATGACGGTTGCGGATTAAATAACTCAAGCTCACCAAGAGTTAGTTTTAACATTTCTTAAATTTTATTCATTATTAAAATATTTATATTATATTAAAGAAGTGGAACAGGTGGAAGAGTTCGTGTATTTTGTATGTTAAGTAGAGACAGCAGGCATGTTAAAGACTTTAAAAGACGAGTTAATGCTGGAAATATAATGAATTGGGCTATAGGTACAGTAGTGAGGATTCTGAATATGTCTATGAGGGCATGTCGGGCAATATACAATCCTGTACTAGAACTAGGCAAGAAAATCATGTTAGTAAAGTCAATGCCGTTGAGATGCAATCCTTAACAAGTACATATGTTAGGCACGACTTTGAATGATAGGATTAAGAATAGCATTATAAAGGAAAAGTGTTACTTTGAACTAGATGTGACTAGAATTGAGAAAGGTATGATTCGATTGTATGAGCATGTTAAAAGGACGAATGAGGAGAGAATAATAAAACAAATTTATGTTGCAAAAGTGAGTGGTAGTGTTAGTAGGGGTTGCCCTTTTTTAACTTGGGCGAATGCCTAGGCATATTAGACTCTATGGGGACGGGTAGTCAATTTCTGTCGCACTCGCGCCGACTAAAACCCCACGATTGTCGGCAACAGCGCTAACAGGAGATCATGGGATCTCCATTCGGAACACAACCGTGACCCTCAATCGCTTTGCTCGCGTAATGGCTCGCTCGTCTTAAGGTTTGGCCTTAAACCTCCTAATTGGGGCAGCTTGGTAGAGGGTCAGGGAAACCCACTCGGAGTGCCCGCAGACATTAAAAATATATCTATCAGATTACGAGCATATATGAATATAGAAGCGAGAGAGATGTGCCAGGATCGCGCCAAATGGAAGTCCATGATTTCTACCTAGCCCTCTGGGTTACAGGCGTGAACGCTAATTTATTGTAATCTTGACGTTATAATACTGGGGAGGGGTCGAGCTGGCGCCATAGGTCGTTGAAACAAGCCACTTGCTCGGTGAACTACTTCGCTTGCAAACCGCACCGATGACCGATAAACAACGTATAATGAAAATACGCAGATTTGCATGGACGAATAATATGATGCAGAATGCAATAAGCTTATATAGACCGAACGCAAAGCTTACAAGCGAAGCGAGATAGACTTGGGTGGTTGGATTTTTTTGTGACTGAATTGTCACTGTTTGCCTAGAGGAGTCATTTACAGCTTTACCGGGCTCGAGGCGGCAGGGTGCAGAAGGCACCTAGCCTAAATCTCTATAAGAGTAATTAAGCTCAGCCTCCGCAGAGGGAGCCTCGGCTCGAGCCGTTACTTTTTTATTATAATAAGGCCGCTTCGGTGGACGCTCCATGGAGTGACTCGGCTCAAGCTCGGCCACCGAGAGGGAACAATCGCCTGAACCTCTTTAAGAGTAATTGAACTCGAGGGCTCTCTCCTTAGGCCTCGGCTCGATCGGTAGCTATTAACGGATAACATGAATTACTAGCGCTAACATTACTACCACTTCGGAAAGCGTTAGCGCTGGGGAAGTAGTGGCGGAAAAAACTTTAGCAACGCTTCAATCATTAATAGGGCAGTAAACCCTGCCAGCTATGTGACCGTATCTAGTGTAAGATGGCCGTTCTCATCGGCGATAACCGTGTGTGATTTGGCTGCGCAGTTATTTTATCCTAGCCGGTGGTTATTCAACGTCGCGATAGTTGAGTACGTGCCTAGGTCGTCTATTGTCGCGGCGGAACGTACCGAGCGCGATTGGTTTGTAGGTGGGGGCACCTACAACTAATGAATTGGGGTGACCGGCGGCGGAATCAAAATAACGGCACCATGCCAACTTCAGATGTTGAGCTATGGTGGGCAACTCTAAGGACACGTGTAACTCGACGTTGCGCATGAACCACCGTGACCCGGTGGCCCTGCGCAAGAATCTGTTTTGGATCAGCTGAAATCGGTATATTTGTTTCGGAGATATGTGCGCGAAAACCGGACTATCATACGTCATAACGGGACGTACTACAGCTTTATAGATTGTCAACTAGTTCCGGAGGGACATTTTGCTCTTTTTGTTGATTAATGGGAATAGGCGGCCTTGTACGAAAGCCGCCCGCTTCCTGACCCGGGTCACGTGAGCGGCGAAGTTAAGTTAATAATTAATAAGGATGACTTCTAGGTATTACCTTATCTTATCTTTACCTTATCTTCCCAGGGAGTTGTCCATGAATTTAATGGATGGGAGACGCGGAAGGTGCGCTTCCTTATGTTGCGAAAAGAAAAAGGCCGCGCTTCGGGGAAAAGCGGTGCACTTGACAGGTACATGAATGTATGGCACGAAAGCCGAATTGTTAGGGGATTAGTAGTCCTTTGGTATTCATAAACGTACCAATGCGGACTAATATTAGGCGTTCATAGATCTTCCCAGACGTTTTGAGAAGCTTAAAGAAAATTTGTTAATCTGACATGCCTTATTGAATTTAATTCTTAATCAATCTTATGGAAAGTCGAAGAGAACAATTAAAAAGATTAAACAATTAAGAAGTATTAAGTTTTTATTATTTATTGATTTTAATTTTATGACAGTGTGATAGTAGAAGACACGGCGTAAGATCGACTTTCGCCCATCTGATAACAAGATGTAACAAATTTTTTTATCATTTTATTATTGATAAAAACATGCCTGTGATAGCTTGCCAATGGAAAAATATTCAAGGCTATTTATTTAATAAGTAGATTTTAATCATTTTTTATACCCTTCGCTCATTTGATAACTGAACAATGTAAGTTAACTGATAGTTAGGGTTCCGTACCCAAAGCTACTATTAACGCTCCGCTGTCCGTCCGTCTGTCACCAGGCTCATCTCATGAACCGTGATAGTGAGACAGTTTAAATTTTCACAGATTATGTATATCTGTTGCCGTTATAACAGTAAATACGTATAAAACAGAAGAAAATAAATAATAAAGATGGCTCCCATACATGAAACGTGATTTTTTTATAATGTTACGGAACCCTTCGTGCGCGAGTCCGACTCGCACCTGGCCGGTTTTGTTATTTTTAATATGAGGAGAATGCCTAGTTAGGCTTATCTACATATTTCTGTTAATGGTTACCTGGGAAGCAGGCATAAACATGTCAGTATAATTGAAAACTCGCAAAACCTGACACCCCATCAATTATGGGCACTTTATGGGCTGATTTATTTTCTACTACTAATTTCTCTCTCTCGAACAGTAAGCCTGTGTTCCTGCAGTGGGGAAACATACTAAAAAAGGCGAATTTAATATTATTATTATAACTGTCTGATCCGGCAAACCTCGTTCCGCATCATAGAATAATTTATTATTACTATTTTACTAGTTGTATTAATTGCTAGATGGGTTATAAAGTCCATCCCTTTACTTAAAGCATCTAGTACTTGAGCAGTGGGCGATAGCACGGCGCGGGGGTGGTCGCAGCAAGCGAACAGTGCCGACATCGGTGTAAGATCCGCGCCGCGCTTGATTCTGTTTTCGTTCGCAGTAGTTTTTATTTTGCTATAACTTCTAAGGTAACTATTTAAAATACATTGTGTAAACTATTAATGTGCGTTAAATGCTTAAGGTAACCAACGTATACAAAGTTTGTAAGTGGGGAAAACATATATTTCATTGTATTGCATTTAAACAACAATCGAACCGATGTCGGTTCAGATAAATAAACAGATAACAAAACGGATCGACAGTCTTAAATGTTCTTAGCCATTTTATCTTATCTCCCATCCTCTTGATTTCTTTTTACCAATGACGTCATGTTATTTATTTAATATGCTATTAAATCTCTCGGTCATATCGCCTCTAGGTTCTGGTAACATCGAGACACATTGTAGTGAAGGACAAGTTTATTTAATTAATTCTAACTACTTTTTGATTACCTGTGACAATTACATTATTGTGCTGTGATAATTAAATTCCAAGTGTTGACTTTGAGCACACATAAAATTACCAGTGATCATCTGTCTAAATATTTATAGATCTGAATAAATCTATATACAAAGGAAACGCCGTAATAAATTGCCAGAGCTTCTTAGCAAGAAAGATTGAGAAGATAAATTAATGGTAAAGGAATTGGGATTAATGTCAATTCACAACAAGCAGAAGATGCAGCAGTAGGCGTAGTACTTACAATTGCATGCTTACTTCTTATAACACCCCCGCTACCCAGAAACGAAACCCCCTTCTCCAAATTAGTAAATAACTAACCACTAGAAAGACGGCTGGTCTCTTCTGAATCTGATGAAATTTGTGTGATTACTACAATTGTACTAGATAACAATGTAATTAGGTAATACGATTAGGAAACAGCTTTTTTTAAGCATGGGGAGATAGACTATTGAAGACAAAGGATTCGCTATCCTTTGTTCTGTTGATCAAAGATGGCGGCCAGCAGCGGCACCGAGCCCTGGCAACAGCCTTTACTGTCGCAATGCGTCAACCACACCCAATGCCTCCCAATGCACCAAAACGACCAGGTATTCGATTATAAGCTTCATGACCTAGAGCATAGATTGCAATATGCACCTAGTGCACCCGCTCTAATTTAACGATCCATCATATACCTTCACAACTCAAACCATCCATCCCACCCGTGCTCTCCCCGTCAGGGCGGCGGGAACGTCTCCACAGAAAATTCAGTGGAATTTTCCAGAGTTACCCCTAAACCCATCCCACTTGCTCCCACCCTTGGGCTAACGCACCTGCGCGGAGCTATTAGTTAACAATCAATAAATCTGGGCGGTAGCCTGTACGAAATATGGAGTTAATATTTTTCGACTACGTTAATATGGACTCAAATTCAGGTTTCACACTTTTTTGAATAGACGAGGGCAAGCAATTGAAGGGGATATTAAGCTACCGGTCCTTTGTCCTTGATTTTAAAGGGAACGATTCGTCCAAATCAGACGTTTTATGTTCAATGCAATGATATATTAAGGCGCAGTTGCTTAAATAATCGCCGATATGAAATTTATTAATAATCATGGACTGCAGTTACTTCGGGTCATTATTCAAAACGCTGTGATTTTGATCGTGACGTGAGAAATAGAATAAATACGGGATGGATGATTGGCGACAGGTCTTGCATGCGATGGATCGGAATGTGGGGCTATTAAAGGAACAGATACAAAGAGATTGCATGCGGCAGAAATGCGAATCTTGAGATGGATGTGTGGAGCAACACGAATGGATAAGATAACGACTATATTGGAGGAAGCCTGAAAGAAGCACCGATAGTGGAAAAGTTAAGGAGCAAAAGGTTGGCATTGTATGGACATGTTATGAGAAGGGACGATTGGCATTTGACAAAGAGAGTTTTAGAAATTAATGTAGAGGATATGTCGGTAGGGGTAGGTTAAGGTAAAGATGGATGGATTGCGTGAAAGATGACATGATAAAAAAGGGAGTGACGTCTAAAATGATGGATAGCTCGACGTTGGAAGTCGAAAACCTGTTATGCCGACCACACATAAAGTGGGAAAAACGTAGGGAGATGGTGAATCACGGAATTATTATTGTCAATAAGATAGGGAGTTAAGTATATAATAGTATAGATTTAAAAAGAAAACCTAATATTAATAATATGTTTTCTACTGATAAAGGTTGTTTGGTAAGGTTATCTAATTTCATTATCCGTGAAATACTGACACAATGAATTCATTCACGAGCACGCCCATGAAGTATTTTCCTAATCATTTTAAAACAATGACGACTACTACTGTAGTTACTATGTTATTACAGCGAACAAGATAGCGTTCAATGTCACGAAATTACGTCATCTCAATGGCGGCCAGGCGCATTAATAATTTGACGGGGTAATTCATATTGTGAGAAATACTATTTCACACTTCAAGCGGGGAGCACTATACTCCTGCCTAAAGTTTTGGGAGACGCCATTTTTAGTGTAGGGGGTCCAAGCTTACCTTTCCCAAACCCCCATTACTCATTACTGGTGAGGAAACCCTCACTCATAACTAGTATAATGCAAACCTATATAAACTAGGAGATTAAGTATTTTTGTGTATAGGGCGAACGGCTAACGCCCCAAGGTGCCATGCACCCCTTGCACCCCTGGTTGCTATGGCCCTCGCTTCGACACAACTACGTCGCAAATTTCGCGCATGCGTATTATCATCCCACCCCATGCTAGCTCTTAAAATAGATACCCTAATGGGGTGGCGAAATTAAATCAATAACTCCGAACACGGCGGCCATCTTGTACATGTTATTATATCTAAGAAAAATAACTCGTCATAAATGTATAGCCTTAATGGGGGTGATTCTAGAGATTCACAGCGGTGAAATCCGTTACATGAATTTGGCGGGTCGACCGGTGAAATGCCTCAGCATCACAGAAGACACCCGCGGAGAAGACGTATTTTACGCTACTGTCTTTTATCTGATGAGGTGCTGGAGGTTTTTTTTTAATTAGGAAAGAACTCAACTTGGTTTTGTTTTGTAGTGTGACAGCTCAGCTGGCATTACTCCAAACTATAACTTATCTCAACACTTATGTTAGATATAATATTTATTCTGCGAGAATACCTGAAGAACCTTCACTCTTATTGGTGGCATTGCAATATTACATCCTCTTCGTAAGAGATTCGAATCCTAACCGGACAAACACCGACCTGTTATGATAAACAGCAAGCTTTATAAGTAATGTCACAAGATTAACATTGAACTAACGGGAGTCTGCCACAAGTGTGTGATTCTCCACGGCCTCTCATTAAAATCCCGACCGGTCATCTAGACAGCCAAAACATAACGGTGTCTCAAGCAATAAGTTAAAACTTGACGGGAAACTTGATTTACGAATGCTTGAAATCCCTAACTTAAACCCGTCATGAAAGGCGACCTATACTCACGCTAGTTAGCTTTTACCAGTCCGTAATAATAATTATTATTAGTGAATCTATTCATCCATTTTGGGTGGGTTGGTTGAACATCATATGTGCAGTATGGTGTTCACTTTCGATTTCTTATAAGTACACGATTATAGTCGCGAGGTAATACAGAACTGCACAGGTTCGTTTCCCGGTGAAAGCGACGCGCCCATCTTGCTTTCACTCGAAGCGCAGATTGAGTCACGTCGCCAGTCGAGTGGACCGGTCACCATACTTGCAAATCATCATATGGACCTTATAGGGTAATGCGACGCGACGCATCAAGAACATACACAAAACATTTTTTTTTATTTATATATTATAAATACCAATGTAACATTGTTTGTTTGCTACGCTTTTACGCTTTAAGTGCCATGTGAACGTGTTAAAATAACTGCATTCACATCCGTATTGAGATAACCGATAACTCATTACACTTGTTTCGCACCGCAATCATTTTATTATGACTATCAAACCATCCGAGGCGATAAACAGGATATCAAACGAGGGTACCTACCGCCGCTACACTTGATGCCATCCGACTGCTGATCAAGTGTCAATTTAAATCCATTGCATCCTTTCTCACACTTCTGTTATAATGCCTGGCTGTGAACTTGAAATAAGCTGAATGGAATCTTACCATTGGATATAATTATTAATAAACTAGCTACTGACCTGTGATTAACAATTAATTTATGTAGGAATAATAATAAATCGGCCTTTTTTAGAATGTTGCTCACACAATGTCACTCTCCGAGAGAGAGAATGGCCGTAATCCACCACGCTGGCCCAGTGCGGGTTGGTGGATGTCGCATGTATTCGAATTTGATGGTTCTAAGAACATGTCGGTTTCCTCGCGATGTTTTCCTTCACCGTTTTTGGAGCAGTGGTGATGAAATAAATTCACTAAGTAAAGCGCCTGCCTGGGTTCGAACCCGCATCCTACAGTACGTAAGTCGGGGCCAAAACCGCTGAGCCACCACTGCTCCAACTGTAGATATACCCGGGTAGATTTCTTTATTGAAAGCTCATTGGGCTTGAGCAAATTGGGCAACAAGAGACGCAGCGCGGGGGTGGTCGAATAGACCCGACGGCCTGAGATCCGCACTTGATTTTATTTTTGTTCGTATTATTTTTTTGCGATAACTACTATAATAGCATTATGGTGTAAAGGATTATCATAATGAGCATGAAATGCTTGAAGTAACCAACGTTTGTAAAGATTAATTCGGAGTCCGTCCGAAATTGATTTTCAATTACCGCACTGTACGTGACAATTGTTTTAGAAATTATAATAGGTATAGTAAGCCATTCTTAAAAGATAGATATATGTCATGCGGGATTTTTGTAGACCTTTTCAAGATATACAATTTCGTAGTACATTATTTTGATCTATCTAGTTATGTTTAGACAGCGTTTGCAATGCGCACACAAGCGCACAGAAATATGCTCTGTGAGACATAAAATTACAAATCTGTACCTTTCAAAATTATCTGCGATTGCCTACTATAGTATGTTACTATATTTAACATATTAACCATCCTTTTGAATCATTCTGAAAACCGCATTAAAATCCGTTGCGCAATTTGAAAGATTTAAGGAATACAGTGGAAGCGACTTAATTTTATACAATGTCAAGAAGATTTGTTACACCTTCATGCGCAATTCTACCGATCATGATAACATTTTGCACACATAGTCAGTGTTGTTGTGCGTCAGAGGATACAGGATGATTTGATTTGTTAATATAAATACATATTAATATTGATATCGAATCAATACATTAAGGAAAATAGGGCATAAGAATTACATGTGTTCTCGTATCGATTTTGCGTGAAAATCATACCAAGTCTAAAACGTGAGTTCGTGCATTGATTTTTTTGTTGAAATTAAATCCAAAAATATGGTAATGGGTATTGTATACACTTATAATGAACGTATATAATAAAATAATTTATAAATACGAAAGTGAAAAATACTACGCGAACGGACATCAAAATTGCCTGTACGTACATACACACCCATGACTTTCCTTATATGAGTAATGCGGCCGGCGTGATGCGTTGGACGTCGAACTATTGAAATAATTTATACATTTTGATGGTATTTGAGGGAAAGTATATAATTACATAATGCCGATTACGATTTGGTGGTTGTTTTGGAAAACGGATCGTATACAAGCGGTATACAGGGTCCAATATCCGTAAATTGTTGCATTGTAAAATTGTAATGGAAATTGCATTGACATGTTCTCACGATGAATAAATGTCTATAAACTTATACCGGCTAGGGTGTAGTTGGTGAGTTACTCACTAATTATGCTTTGGTTTGGGAAGAGTGTGTTTTTGCACTTCGGTGTATTAAACGTCCTCAGAACCATGTCTTAGAGCTTCGGCTTTTTGATAATGGGTACTTGGCGTCTTAGAGGCTTGCATTTATGACACGTCGAGTTTATATTTATTGCCAACTAACTTTTGTACCGAAATTGATTCTGTCTATACGGATGAAAATAGAGGTAGCGGATACTTATTGCCTAAGCTTGATTTCTTGTTGGTTCGCAAGCATGTCTCGCAAACGCGATTATACATGCTCGCTACAATAACATTACACGGGTGTTTATTGTGAATCATAATGCGTCATTGATAGTTGCGGGGTGTTGATTGCAGATTTCTGCTCTGAAGCGGCTACGCCTAGAGTATTATCTTTATCGCCTGTCGTGGAGTGTGTAGAGTAGCACTTCGACATTACTGCACCTGATATGCTGCTTATGTTTTGTCTTTGGTACATCTTTTGACGGATCATTGATGGGATCAACGAGTCTTCCTGTGACGGGTATATGAGTGGTTCGTGGCTAATATGCTCATTTGTATTATTCGGAACGGTTGAGGATAAGATATTGTCGTTTGCTATGGTATTCTGTATTGTAATATGACGCTTGTCTTAATTAGATTTGCCCTAGTCGGGTCCCTCTATACGGGATTGCAGACTGTTTGCCCTCCAAAGACAAATCAATTAAGTGGCCTGTAAAGTACCCTTGTTTATAAACGAAGGCGAATTATTGGTGGGTGATGCAAATTTGATCGAGACTCACATTATGCGAAAAGTTGGTGTATAACACAATTATATGATGTTCGAGAATTATACTAAGAGTTATTAATGTGGCCGAGACTGCCCTGGCATTAGTTGGTGGAGCCTGTGCATTTGCCTCTTGCGAAGATGGTAGCTGGAGGGAGCTATGCTCTCAAGGCTTGCGCTGACACCGCACAACGAGGGAATTAACCATCCCCTGAGGCGAGTTTTATATTTCTAATGCGCTCCGTAGGTCGATACCTATGCTGACAATGTCTTGGTGGTGACGCCTTATTATACACTTGACGGTGTAACGCATTGAAATGCGAGAAACGACTGAATGGTGTTTATTCACCAATAATGAGCTAAAAACTCTCTTACTGGTTTACCAGTATTTTTCTGCGATATACGGTGGCCGATCTGTAGTCCCTTGTTCGGGGGGAGTGCAACCGGTGGACGGCACTCACCGTACACAGCGGGGATTTCCGCTGGAGCTGTGTACCTCCATATATTTTTAAAGACAAAAATATATGTTGCGATAGTAGGGTTGTATCGGGTATTTGAGATTAAAGCATGTAAACCCTTTACAAGTAAAAATTTTAATGAAATATTTTGGAAATTGCAATTGATCGATAAACTTAAAATATTATTTTGGCAAATTTTATATAGAGTTGAGGACTCTAATAATAAGCATTCTACGGCTTCAATAAGCTTGGCGAATCTTTCTCCCTCTTTAATTCCTCGAAGAATTAGTTATTACAACTCACAAAGTAGAACAAAGTTCTACAACTAGGCGATCACTTATAAATATATCATTGGCCTAATATAATATAAAAGATACGATCTTGGTGGTGTTTCGACTTGGAGACATTTTATGTTTTTTCCTCTAAATCCTCCTATCAGCCGTCATATCTGAATTCACACCCCTCTTACACATATCATCTTTCACACAATCCAGCCATACTTTCTTCATACTTCCTCTACCCTTGTAACCATTCACGTTCATTCTCATTACTGTCTTCGCTATGTCTTTCATCCCGCTTGTCAACCTGTCCATACCACGCTAATCTCTTGCTCCTCCATTTCTCTGTCACTGGCGCAATTTTCATCTCAATTAATATCATATATAATTAATTAACTATAGGTGAGAGCTAATTACGTGTGCAATTGAGACGTCGAAATTTCGAACATACCAAACGTTGCAATACACTAATACTTTTAGAATTGTCCTTTATCTAAAAATATCATTAAATTAGAACGCGCCCTTAATTTTTTGTCTAAGCACCAATGAACATTTGCATTAGTTCATAATTAGTTATTAGTTTTTATATATGGATGTTTTTTATACAAAACATACACCTATAAATAAAATCCTTTGTAATTTTTACAACTTGAAAATAGTAGTAGTACGTTTTGCAAGCCATTTATTACAGTTTTATTTGTTTTACTTACATATTATCAGTTACGCTAAGATCTGCGCATGCGCAGAATAACTCACAACAGCTAATCTTAGTAAATATAATGTGCGCTTGCGACTGCGTAAACTTATTTGTGCAAGTACAAATATCTTTGATGTAATACTTACAGCTCCCGCGCCAGTTGACTGACCAGGTATCCCCGATGGGACATTTAATACAGATTAATAGTTAAATACCATTCGTAATGTTCATTATCACAGTTCAATACGAAAATTAATCCGTATACAACACTCGCGTCGCGCCTCAGCCTCAGTGCATCCGAATCCGAAACTTAATTTAAGTGATGACGGCATGTGAGATTGTGAGCGAGAGAGATGCATGAAACGAAGAGTATGAAAGTATGAATTTTAAATGGAGGGAAGCTCAAACGTACTATAACATATGTTAAGCATCTTAGCGTGGCCGCACTTGAGAGTGAGTGAAACAGCAACATACAGTGTTACCATTTTTGAAAAATTTCAATGGGTAATAATTAGAACGAATTCCGACGTCCGGGTGCGTCAATCCGTTAAATTTATTTATCCCTACTTCCCTAATAATATTATAAATGTGAATGTACGTTTGTTTGTTACGCTTTCACGCGAAAACTACTCAACCGATCATCATGAAACCTTGTACACATATTTTTGGAGGTATTAGAAGTAACATAGGATACTTTTTTATGAAAAAAAATAGTATATAAAAAGCGAAATATGTATTGACCTGTAGACTCCGAAACGGCCGGACCGATTTCGATGAAATTTACAGAGATTGTCCAGATTGGCACATTCCTGTGTTGGTAGCGATTGGATCAACATAATTAGTGGTACCCGGGCGCAGCCGGGGCGGGTCACTAGTAATGTTTTAAGTGCGAAAGTTTGTAAGTATGAATGTTTGTTATTCTTTCTTTCTTCAGAGAGGTATGGTTCGGCCATGTCGAAAGGATGAATGAAGAGTTGTAACTGAGAACTTATATATACACATTAACAGTTCGCCTGCAGTGTCTGGTCGAATCAGGCGGCCTACCATCCAAGGTCTATATCGCCCACTACACAACCTGTGAGAAACTGTGAGTGTGCGGTCTTTTAAGATTTACTGATAGACTCATATTGACCGGCGGACTGTTAAAGTGTGGATCTCTTAAAGAAGGGCGATATAAGGAGTACCCGTAACCGACGATCATGTACGCGATGCAAGATATATGGATGTAGAAAAAGCGAGAGAGGTGTGCCACGATCGCACCAAATGAAATCCATAATCTCAGCCTACCCCTCTAGGTTAGGGCCTGATCGCATTTTTTTTAATTCTTAGCAAGGTTATGTTATACGTAACAAAAACTGTACTTAATATCAATTTAAAGACTGGGATAAATATTAAATATTAAAATAAAAGTATTACCATCTAAATAAAAGTGACATTTTTATGTCAAATTAGTGTACTTGTTGTACTCCTATCGTGTTAAATAGATAGTGTAAGTAAATAATAAATATAATAATCTTTCAACAATGGTAAAGACCGCAACAACTAAATATGTTGCACGAATGGCCCGGCTCAACCGGAGAAATACCACGACCTCACAGGACACAGCCAAAGTATTCTGCGTTTCGTATAATCTAATGTATCGAGTGAGGTGCCGGAGGCCCAAATCGTAAAGGTTAAGGATTGGAAGGGAAATATAATTTCACATGCGAGGGTCCCTCGCTTTCCTGTTAGTCACAATTCTCTTTTGTCCATAAAAGGCAAGCAAGAAAGTATCAAATACAAAGTAAAAAATCATTGATGTTTATATTTTACCTAGCTACAGACTAATAATAATAATACTCAGATAGATACATCAAAACTTCATAAATAAATGATAATTAAAAAAATATTTTATAAGCTATAAACAAATCTGACTATACCAATGGAAATTATGGATATTGTTTTTTGTGATCTGAATGAAAATTAATAATAAAATTATTTCTTACATCATACTTACATTAATGAAAGTATAACTATAGGCTTACATTAATTTAAGTCCTGTAGTTTAACCTACGTAAGCCAAGAAAGCAAAATTGTTCTAGTTTAACTGAGTTTTTGGCACGCATCATTGGAATTATTAAGAACTAGTGACCCCCCCAGCTTCGCCCGGGTACCACTAATTATGTTGATCCAATCGCTACATTCATCGAAATCGTTCCAGCCGTTTCGGAGTCTATAGGTAACATACATACTTCTCTTTTTATATACAATTTTTTCATAAAAAGTATCCTATGTTACTTCTAGTACGTCCAAGAATATGTGAACAAAGTTTCATCATCATGAGCACGGCCGAGTAGTTTTCGCGTGAAAGCGGAACAAAAAACTTACATTCCCATTTATAATATTAGTAGGGATAGGGATAGGGATTATTCAAAAACTACTTGTCAGTTTTTGATAATGGGACCACATGACAAGCGCTACCTGTCGAATAAGTAAAAAAAGTTCATAACTTAAGATAATTGATTGTTATTTACGATTAAACAATAGTTCCTTTAGCTTTATCTTAGAAATTTTAAAAGAATCGCTTTAACTATAAGGTTGACTTGACGCATGCGTATTTTTCAGCTGAATGAAAATTGATAATTAAAGCAAAAAAATATATACATTTTATCGTTAGAATAAATGTATATTATAAAAGAACAAGCGTAAATCAAGATTTAAAGACTTACTTATTACAGACGAATTTAATTTTTTTTATGACAAACAATACAGAAAAAAGACGTGTTAGAATAATTAAAAAAGAAAAATAAACAAATTCAATTTAATAATAATATTACATATTTTTTTGAAGGCTAACCTATGTTAGCTGATTATTTGTCTGTGCTCAATGTTTATAATACTTCAAACTTGAAATGAATACCAAAGAGTAATAATATTACTCTTTGGTATTATCATAATTGTTGTGGTTACTGGTTGCCACTGTTACCTTACATACTGAAAGTCAAAGACCGATTTAATTTCAATTTTAATTGGTAATAAGTGTAGTATGGGTATATATGAAGATATTTCTCAGTGGATTATTTGTTAAAGTTTGAGAACTGAGTTTTGTTTCTTTTACAACATGACAAGTGAGATTGTAATAAAAGATTTATGTCGAACATGTTTGGCAACGGATTACGTGTTATATCCAATTTTTGAAACGTATTTGGAAACTATACCTCTGAAGGATGCAATATCGTCAATCACTGGATTGAAGGTTAGTGCCCAGGCAAATGTTACCGTGGGTTTTCACAGCCGTAAAATCGTGTCACGTCGCTGCATAAGGTTTCTTCTCTGTCTACTTGCTAATGTTTTCGTTATAAAATCTTTAGGTCTTAAAATATTTAGGTTAGCCGCGTAAGAAGTGTCCTCTAGAGCATTCAAACTAACAAACTTGTTGTTTCCACGTATTTATATGTTTTTCTATTTCTCTAGTCTTTCATAACCATATGGGTTTTGTTTTTTGCATCTCCATATCCTCCGATAACAAAGATTCATGAGCTACATATAAGTATTAAACATGACATTTAGGTTATGGTACAAGTTGATACATTGAGAGAAACCTTGTAACGCAATACAATTTTACTCCGGTAGAAACCCACATTAGTGGTTATCGGTTATTTGTAGGAAATTTATTGTATAAATTTTACATTCATTGCTATTTTTTTTCAGCTTGAAAAAAATGATGGACTCCCCAAAAATATCTGTGAATACTGTAAGGACATTGCTGCCAAAGCATATATATTCAAAAGAAAGTCATGGGAGTCAGATGTTTCACTTCAAGACTTATTCAAGAGGGAGAGAGCCTTTTTTAATTATGAAAACAAGGTATGTACTTTATATGTAACATCTTATTCCTAATTTAAGTGTAAAAGTAACATTAAATAAGTAGTACATGTACATGACTTCTGGAGATTGTATGGTATGAGTTGCAGTACATTCTTCCTAGTCAAATACCCTCTGCTGGTGAGTACCTTTGTAGCTTGAGATAGCTTATGCTCTACACATGTGAGCAGGTTATGCAAAAAGGGAACTCAAGGGAAAATAATTGATAGACTTATGGCTGAATACTAAAACTCTCTCACGTCGTCACTCAGTAAATATTTTGAATACTGGATTGTCAATTGTCAAATTTTTGATATTCATCACATTTAAATGGCCTTCTAAAGAGTAGAAATTTGAATGTTTCATTAGTCAGCCGTAAATTGTATTAAACTCCACTTAAGTAGCATTGTCGCCACTTTCTGACACATACAAACGTCTTTTCTTACCTGCATAAGATAAAAAAATCTTATTGATTTGTTGTATTAGAGATAACCCTTAAAAAGGTAAAACTATAGCAATGATTGTAGAAACTTACGTGTTGTCACAGAAACTAGTGCGCGCTGTAAGTAAAGTTCAAAACTACCTCGGATTACTAAAAAATCATGACGCTATAAAATATTACACCAAATCAAAGCTGAAAGACCGCAGAATCAAGTCATGAAGAAAAGTACTACTTCCAATCCCTTCAGGTCCCTTTTTGTGTAGTCACTGAGTCGAGTTGTAAGACACTTCTGTCTATCTTTCCATTACCTTCAACCTCAGGTATGCTGGTGGTAGCGGGACAATAGGCTCTGGACCTGTTGGTTGAATACTCGAGTCTTTGCAAGTTCATCCGACACTTTGTTTCCTCTAGATCCACTGTCTTTTAATCCATTGGAGGATTATATTCTTGGCCCCTGCCTCATTTACATGCTGGTGACATTCATAGATAAGGCCGGAAGTCACTATATTGCTGTTCAGTGCCCTTAATACTAGCATGCTGTCCAAGAGTATACAAATATTTTCATCTTTGACTGCCCTCGCAGTAATGGCTTGTGCATCTATAACTCCCATGTATTCTGCTTTGAAGACAGTGTTAAAAATTCCTAAGGTTTTGTATATTTTAATGTTTAATTCCTCGGAGAATACCTCCCAGCCTGTGCCTAGCTTGTTGATCAGGTTATTAATTATTAAATGTAATTATTACTTTAATTATTTCAATCTTTGTAGAATGCAGTTGATGTGAAGTTAGAAAAAGATGGGTCAGGTGATGATTTTAATGATACATGCGAAGATCATACAATTGTGTGTATTACAGGTAATTTTTTTTATTTCTATTAGAACATTAAACACATTAAATAGTTTATTTTAACATTGAAGCTCAAACTGTCTATGATCGCATATTGATACTACTTGTATGTATGGGATGAATGTATTTATAAAAACAATTTTTCTTTCTAGAAGATCTAAATGCCCTGAATGCGACACAACAGATCGAGAGTTGCAATATCAACATTAAAGAAGGCATATTACAAGATCCAACAGATGTGAATTCCATACCAGGTAATAATAAGACATTTCATACACATGCATGGTGGTGCTACTGATGTGCTTTTGATTGATATTGGCAAGTTATACACCATTATAAAACCTGGTTATCTTTCTATATAAAATTCTCCTGTCGCAGTGTTAGTTGCCATACTCGTCCGAATCCGATTTCAATGAAATTTTGCATATGCATTCGGTAGGTCTGAGAATAGGTTTTTATCTATCTATCTATAATATTATAAATGAGAATGTAAGTTGTTTTGTTATGTTTCACGCAAAAGCCACTCAACCGATCATCATGAAACTTTGTACACATATTCTTGGAGGTATAGGAAGTAACATAGGATACTTTTATGAAAAAATAATATATAAAAAGCGATGTATGTATGTTCCTTATAGACCTATAAACTCTGAAACGGCTGATCCAATTTCGGTGAAATTTAGGGATTGTCCAGATTGGCACAGCGGGTGTTCCTGTGGTTGGTAGCGATCGGATCAACATAATTAATTGCACCCGGGCGAAGCCGGGGCCGATCACTCCTTTACTTATAAAATTAACAATGTTTAACTTGGAAAATCTTTGCATATTTTTGAATATGTTTCTCCTGGTTGAATTAGGTAGAAAATCACGACACGTTGTACGAAATATACCTTTCCTAACCTTGCACCTTGCACTAACATCGCGTACATAAACTACAATCATTATTTCATTTCATGATTTACGTAATTCTTTCTGCGTGAGTGAGTGCAGATGCAAGTTGTTCTAAGAATATTGTTTTGCATGTTGCAGTACAGTATGACACAAGTAATACATTCTGCCCACTGTGTGGCGCGAGCTACGACGACTTGGAGGGCCTCACAAAGCACATGTGGGACGGCCATGCAGAAATCATGGGACCAAAGAAGAGAGGGAGACCAAAGAAACTGACTACAGAAGTAAGTGTACACATAAAATTAATTTAAACTAGACCAAGGTATCGGTCCAATTTTTTTTTATATAATAGGACTCTCAAGAGGCCATAAATTATAAATTTAAAATTGAATCATAGTCCTCCATACCTTTAAAAATGTTAGCTAAGCAAACTTGACATAATTGGCTACTTTAAAATCTATTGATATCCTATCATATTAAATTTATAATACCTTTACAGAAAGGTTGGTACAGACCAAGCTACAGAAAAAATTGTAAAATAAATTGGATATGTACCAAATATAGCACACACTTAGTGATTGCAATCCTAAATCCGAACTTTTGAAATTTGAATTGGTAATTCTGTGTCTTATTTGTAATTTTTTTTGTATTGTTTTACAGTTTATATTAAAAAATCTATTGAACAATGAACAATTTTTGGAAGCGAAACTCGTGAAGAGAATGTTCTGTTCATTTTGCAAGGAGAAATTTGAAACAGCTGAAGAATTAGTAACACATATCACAGAACACAAAGGTAATATTTTGTATAGTAAATAGTCAAAACCTTTGTTTACAAAAATTACATCTTTCTGTGAAACCATGCTAGAAGACCTTAATCACTTCCTACCTATTTATGTATTTATTCCTGCCTCATCACTGGATTATTCATGGAACAGCTTAAAATCTTTTCCCATACAAATTTTATTTTCAGTATTTTTATTTAATTCACTTTCCATAACTAAGTTACAAAATAAATCTATACATATGATAAAATTGTAACTGATCGCTGTCTGTACATGGAAGATATTTGAGAAAAACTAAACTATACGCAATAAAACCCAAAACAATACTTTTTACAATTTTTGTCTGTTTGTCTGTGCGTTTGTTACCGCTAATCTCAGAAACGGTTTAACCGATCTGGGTGCAGTTTTCTCTAATGTATTGTGGTAAGCTTCACTTAACATTTAGTGTTTGTTTTATCTCAATCGGTTTATAAACAAAAAAGTTGTATCAATTTAAAGAGCCATGTCAAACATTTGTTAGATATAAATGCTATAAAACAGCTGTTCAGTTGAATACGTTGAACTTTTAGTTATATATGTTATTAGTTACATTACGATCTTTAAAATTTATCTTTGTATTTATTGAAAGTTAATCACGGGGTCCTTTCCGATAGTAAAGAAAATTATTTTATACTTTGTATTAGTTTTTTCGTCAAAACTAGATGGCGTTACGAGTAGCAACAAATTAAGAAACGAAATGCGGCAATATACAATTATAATAAAAAAACAAAATATAATAATAGTAACTAAATTTAATATTACTTTTAATATCAAATAACACACGACAACACATTAAAATCAAAATTTGATATTTTTAGCGGAAAAAATGCGGACCAGTACGATAATCAATTCTCCGTTGCTTTGAAATTGTTAAACTTTGGAAATTAGATGGCGCTTATAAATCAATAACATTTTTTTCAATACTATTGACCTAATAAAGGTGTACACTTTTATAAATATTTTACCATTCACGAACATAAAGTTTTGAAAGAAATTCTATATATATAATAAAAATGCCACTGATCGCTGTCTGTACGTGGTAGATATTCGAGAATAACTATTTGGGGGCCTTTGTAAATGCAATAGAACCCAAAACAATGATTTTTTTATTGTATATTATGATCTTTAAAACATTATTTAACTATATCTTTAAAATGATGATTGAAAGTGTACATAAAGTTCAAAACAGTCAGTATCGGAGATTTTGCAAGCTTCAGCTAGACACACTGTGCACTGAGATATTCATAGCACACACACTTGTTTCGGAGACACACGATCCTCCCTGGTAATTATAGTATTCACACGTATGTAGACGATTTTAGGAAAAATGTGTGTATTATTTATTAATAGGTTTTGTTAGATTAGATTAGTAGCTTATTATTCCCGAGGAGGGTTGCCGTTGGGCAGGCGGCCGGCCGTAAAAGCTGTACCAGAACCTATTTAGTATGGACTATGGTCTCAGTTTAAACAATCATATGTGGTTGTTAAGTTTTGCTACGGTCATGTCGATGATGAGGTTAGGGTGGTATTTAAGTAGGTAGTAAGTATATTCATTTCGCTTAAGTAAAATTACATGGCGGGAGAAACCGCGGGGCACAGCTATAATAAATAAAATAACGGTAAAAATACTTCATACTTATTTTTTTTATGCAGCAGCTTACAAGGTCGTAAACAGCCGTCTTTTTTTATTATTGGTTAGTGCCTTGAACACGTGCGTTATTACTTTATCATTTTTAACCACAAAATTGAATAGCAACAACACCGGGTGAAATGTAGCTTTATACAGATAAATTAAAATAAATTGTTTGTTACAACAAAAATAATTTTTGATACAGATGTTTTATGTTTAATGTTCTATGGTAAAACAACTAATGTAAAAAGTACCATTATAAAGCTTTATTATGCGCGGGTGAAGTCGCGGGCAGCAGCTAGTTTTATAATATAGTTTTTATTTTGGACCAACACAAATTAAACTGAAAAGGTAAAAGGCTGTTAGGGTTAATGTATTTCAATTTCTTTTATTTATATACCTCTTTCTGATTATTGTGTAATTGTATAATTTCAGATAAAGTCTATTCGTGTGCCGCTTGCAAGAAAAAATACATGAAAAAGAACTATTTCGACCATCATTTATGTGTAGAAGATAAAGTTCAAGGATATACGCAAATGGTATGTCGTTTGAAATCAATATACAACACGGAACAGCTTTGTCAGTTTTATAACCATTCCTTTATCAAGTCGTTGTAATAAAACATTACTAGATTGTTGTATTCATTAACTAATATTTCTTTTAACCGTTCCAACTAAGCTTGTCCTATATGATTCACGACAATAGTCGAATGACGGATTCGAACCCACGACCTTATGATACGGACCTATAACCATTGGGCTATATGCGCTTCAGGTTTAATATATTTTTTTATAAGTCAATGGTTACACCGTATATAATTTTGCCCAACTGATAGGAAGGGTAACGTTTTCGGTGATAACTTAAGCGGCCCCTGGAAATAAGTACCGCTACCCATAGGCATCCGCAACAAGCTAATGAGTTGCAGATGCGTTGCGTTGAACAGAAAAAAGAATAATTCCATTCCCTGTCCATCCCCTCATCCGTCAAATCCTCTTCCTCTTCCCATCCTTTCCTTATTAGAAAAGGGTAGGAGGGGGAAGAGGACTACAATTAGACCTCCGGCACGTCACTCATCAGACGAAACGCAGAATACTTCTTAACTTAACTTAGAATGGTTCTTTCCGCTTTGATCACCTTGAATGAATAAAGTAAAATCTGTGTCAGTCTGTGTAAATTTATTTAGTGGGATTGAATCATTTGAAGGCATAGGGGTGTGTCTTATGTTAAGTTATTAATTAATATCTCTATGATAACCAGATTTTAAAATAAAACTTATTTAACGCTACCCATAAACATCGTGAAATGTCGAAAACATTGTAAACGCTTTACATACGAGTATATTAGAAATTGTTAAGGAACTAAGAGGAAGTTGGGATATTTTTTCCAGTGTACTCCTTCATTATAAAATGTATAAAATTAAATTTTGTTTGATTGTGGTTTCTCTAAGATCTTTCTAGGCTAGAAGGTGAATTAAATATTTATTTTTAAATCAACTATTTCAGAGTGAATCAGCTGTTTCACCGCTGATGCAACCAACTAAAGGTGAACAAGACGAGTTCCTGATCGAAACGTCTCTTCACCAGTTGCAACAATCAAGTAACAATAAGGTATCGATTATTAATATAATTACGAACTTATATCATAGTTAAAATGGGTTATTGTTGGGCCAATTTAAAAGATCACATTTGACACTTCAAAACTTTCACTTAAGAGGTACAGCTGAATTCAGAAGAGTTTAGATATGTAAACCTTTATTATCCCAATATAACAGACTCTTTTTGTATTTGCTGTATCATGCATGTAAATTCGGTATGTATGTTGTTGGTGCAGAGTGTGTGCGTGTGGTGGCGTGAGTGCGCTTCGTGTAGCGTGTTGTTGTCAACACCGGCTGAGCTCGCTGCGCACGTCGACGCCATACACCCACACCAATCGCTCCGTTGCCCGCTATGCAACAAGGTAAAACCAACAAGTAATGACAATAGCTAAAAGGTTCTTAACTATCCAGTACTGTCTAAATATTGTTCGTGTGTTAGGTATTCGACAACATGACTTCAGCACGCCAGCATCGTGTGCGTTGCGCTACCGTTGATCGGGCGCACGCTTGCACTTCATGCCCGCAGCGGTTCACGCGCGAGGTCGCGCTTAACAAGCACATCCTAGGCTGCCACGCCGGCCAACGAGCCTCCGTCAAGTTCTTAGCCACCGCGACCCCCGAGCGCTACCAGTGCGATACCTGCAAACGATTCTTCTTAAGGTAATCCGACATCACATCTAGTTTGCCGCCAAAATCTGACTCAACACTACACATTATGTTTTAATTTAACATATTATTAAAAATAGATCATAAATAGATAAAAAGTGCGATATAAGGAGCACCCATAACCGACGAGCTTGTAGATGTATGAATGTAGAAGCGAGAGAGGTATGCCAGGATCGCGCCAAATGGAAATCCATTATCTCTGCCTACCCCTTGGATGTGGGCGCGAGTGCATATTTATTTATTTATAATAGATATATTAAAACACTAAAATTATTTAAATGTTAGTATATATTTTATTACGAATTGAAATATTTTTGGTTGTAAATTAAATTGTAATTATTCGTGTTACAGGAAAGATCTGCTGACTAAGCACGTGAAGCAACACACATCGAGTAAATACTTCCATTGTGATATATGTAAGAAAAGTTTCTACAGGAATGACCACTTGCGGTAAGTTACCAAATACCCATTCGAGTTTTTTAATCGTGAATTATTCTAAATAATTATAAATTATTATTATTATAATAATTTCTCCCTATTTCCATCAATTACATACATGTTATTATTGTCAGTGGATCGTCTATTGCTGAACAAAAGCTACCTCCGAAGAGGTAACTCCAATTTTACTTTTTATTATTTAACTTACTAATTAGTACCTAATCCACAAATCATATTTCCTACCTATTAAAAAAAAGCAACGTTGGTTTGCATTTAGTTTGCATGCTATGGTTTTTTAATACATAAGTATCTTGAATGTATGACACGTCTTATCATCATTGTAAGTTGAATGTAAAATCATGTCTCATCGTAGATTTATTTAGTACTAGCTGTTGCCCGCGACTTCGTCCGCCTTGAATAAAATTAAAACGTAATCACTTCGCAAAGTAAAAGTATAATCGTGTTTTTTACATTAATTGTTTTTGCCGTACAAAGTAAAACATAAAAAATCAGTAAGGCAACCGCTGTAAGGTGTAAGACGGCGCTTTCGATACAGGGACGCGTTATTTTATTTACAATTTCGACAGTTTTTAATTTTTTACGAGGATCTCTAATTATTTTGCTCCAATTAAATTAGCCTATTAGAATCCTTACTATATTACCTATGTTCCACTAGAAGTCCCATCCGAATCGGTTCAGTCGTTTCGGAGATTACCCGGAATAACTAACAGACAAACATTTAAAAAATGGTATTTTAGTTATAAGTACCGTATATATATCAAGTGTATTGAGTATGGAAATTTTATTTTTATATTACATACAGACACTTCACATTTTCATTCATATGTATAAATTCAACTAACGTCATACAGCTCCATCTCGTATAGATCTTGGTTGATCATTAACAACGATCCAAGTTCAAAAGATGGCGTTGTTTTAAAAAATATTTGAAAGTTAAGACACCTGTGTACATAATTTAAAATAGAAAACATTGGATTCAAATAGTTAGAGCCGCTTACCAGATAACAGAAATAATACATACTATATTAATAAACAGGAATTGTTCGCTTTATACTATACAGGTCTCACATGCGCATACACAGCGTTGGGGGGCGGAGCGCCGCGACCTGTCTCTGCCTCTACTGCGGCCGCAGCTTCACCTGCTCCTCAAACTTCATCGTACACATGCGACGCCACACCGGAGAGAAGCCCTACAAGTGCGACTTCTGCGATAAAGGTACTTATGCAATAACCATCTTGCCCTACAGCTCGAAGGCATTTCATTCTATTTAAAGCAACAAAAAATATATAAAAAATGCATTTTTCCATTTATTTTTTGAAATGACAGAAACTATAAAGAGTATATAATTATGCATGATGACTTGATACAAGACGAACGGTATCGTATATCTCGGGGCGCTTCGAGGTAGGGAATCGGTCGGTGTGCAACCCATCCAGCAATTGATACAAAATAGTAAGGCGACACAATATAAATTGATTCTAAGGAGAAATGCAATTTGTCGGATTATTATACAGGGCGAAAGGTTCAGTCCTTGACTCTGATATCGAAAATGTAAAAAAAACACATATAAAAATATTTACAAAGATATCTGTTCATTGTTGTTACCGCGAACCCCACATCGTCGTAGAATCGGTCAGTCCTGTAGTCCTTGAGTCCTGAGGGCTCCGCCCCGTATAGTCCATCGCGATTGTTTTCTTCCGATTGTCCGCGATGCGATTAAGTTCCAATATTGTGCAAATTTCTACGGAAACATAACTTTTAGCTTGTAAAACTTGAAAATAATTTGACTGCTTTCAGGTTTCCCGAGGTCATCGGACCTGCAGTGTCACAGGAGGTCGCACACTGGAGAGAAGCCATACGTTTGCGAAATATGTGAAAAAAGTACTTAACGACATTATAATATTTTCGGCATATTTTACTAAATTTTTTTTCTAAATATACTCGAACGTATAGTTAGAATGCAATTTTATAAGATTACCTAATATTTCTACCAAATCACAAATTTCTAACTGATTGTGTCATATAGATTTGACAGTAGTGCGCGTTTCGGCTGCATTAAAATTACAGAAAGGGTCTTTTGAAGATCGCTGTATTTAACTCGAGTACGTGTAATGTTGTCACTGTTGTCTCAGGTTTCGCGCGCAGCAACAAGCTGTCGCGGCACATGCGCGTGCACACTGGCGCGCGGCCCTACAAGTGCACCTACTGCGACAAGGCCTTTTCGCAGAGCAACGACCTCAACCTGCACGTGCGCCGGCATACCGGAGACAAGCCCTACGTCTGCGATCTTTGCGGCGACCGCTTTATTCAGGTATACAATACATACGCCAAATTTCTTCTTTTGTAAGTGTGTATGTCTTGAGATTTGACAGTGAGTATTATTAATTACGTAATTGTTGACTTTGGGGTTATTTGGTTTGTCTATTAAATTAATTTGCATTAGGAACTAAACCTTTGAGATTTATAAATGCTAAATTACCTGTTTAGTTGTATCCAACATTTAAAAAAAAATGCTGAAATTTTTTGTAATTTCCAATTTTTCTAGTCATAAAAGAGTCTATTTATTATTTAGGATAATGTAGCATTCTAAAGATGAAATAATTTTTAATATGGGTCCAGTAGTCTTAGAGTTTGTTGGTCACAACTATATATATATACAAATCTCTCCGCTGTACAATATTGTTATATATCTTACTACCTAACCAGTCAAACTTCGTTCCATGATGATTGGCTTAAGGCGTTAAAGCGGTTGTTGTAAAAGGGAACCATTCATATTTATAATATTAATTGACATAGTAATTCACGCACTACTAGTACATTAAAAAATAAATTCTACAGAAAAAATATAATATAACATTGGTGCAAAATAGACTTTGAAATTATAACTATTGCCTCATATAATGAGTATGTTGTACAATAAATAATTTGTTATCGCAGGGTACTGCGCTACAGAGCCACAGACGGACACACGGCCACTATCCCCAGCAAGACGCGGCGCCCGCCCCTCAACCGCTACTGCTACCCTCACTTAGTATCCAACAGATCACTGAACGCGGTTTCAGATAGAACACCGCGCAATAGGTTTATTCCACTTCGATCATCTAGGTGATATCACCTAATTTATTTTTATTTATAATCTAAGTTATGTAGACACGATTCAACAAATAACATATAACACACTGTGCACTTAGGTGATTTGATTCCCACTCATTAAATTTCTTAGAAAACTATTCCAATTTGTTCATCCAGGTCACGTGATTAGAGCGATCCAAGTGGAATAAACCCAATGAAGGAAAATGCATTATTTATGCTGTCGCCTTTCAGAGAGTTATCCTATAGGTTTATTAAATACAGAGTAAAAATAATGACTGCGGCGTACCCTTGATTAGCTAAGTTTATCTGGGGGTTGATTTTTTAGATAGGGCGCTCGAGTTTTTTGCTCGAAAACTGCCGCTGAAACTATTAATTTACATTATAAATGCTACTTTTAAGATTGAGTGACTCCACCACTCGCATTAGATTTGCAGTGATATACAACAATGTACAGAATATTCGACTAGTCTCACCTTGGTTTTAGTTTGAACTATTGGCAAACCTCTGTTTTCGTCCGCTTCTTCCCAAAATCGCCCCGTTTAATTTACATTTCACCAGGTAATTATTTCAATAAATATGTACTTCACGAGTTATGTAGTACACACTCAACGGTTGAAATGTTAAAGTTTTTTTTAATAATTAATTATTTTTATGTTCATATCAATACCCTAAACTTTTTTTTATTCTCGTCTGCACGTGCCCTTAATTATGGAGAATTAAGTCTAATTTTTTTTAAATTAATTATTTTTATGTTCATATCAATACCCTAAACTTTTTTTTATTCTCGTCTGCACGTGCCCTTAATTATGGAGAACCAAGTCTAATTTTTTTTTTAAATTAATTATTTTTATGTTCATATCAATACCCTAAACTTTTTTTTATTCTCGTCTGCACGTGCCCTTAATTATGGAGAATTAAGTCTAATTTTTTTTTAATTTATTATTTTTATGTTCATATCAATACCCTAAACTTTTTTTTATTCTCTTCTGCACGTGCCCTTAATTATGGAGAACTAAGTCTAATTTTTTTTAATTAATTATTTTTATGTTCATATCAATACCCTAAACTTTTTTTTATTCTCGTCTGCACGTGCCCTTAATTATGGAGAATTAAGTCTAATTTTTTTTTAATTTATTATTATTATGTTCATATCAATACCCTAAACTTTTTTTTATTCTCGTCTGCACGTGCCCTTAATTATGGAGAACTAAGTCTAATTTTTTTTAAATTAATTATTTTTATGTTCATATCAATACCCTAAACTTTTTTTTATTCTCGTCTGCACGTGCCCTTAATTATGGAGAATTAAGTCTATTTTTTTTTAAATTTATTATTTTTATGTTCATATCAATACCCTAAACTTTTTTTTATTCTCGTCTGCACGTGCCCTTAATTATGGAGAACTAAGTCTAATTTTTTTTTAATTAATTATTTTTATGTTCATATCAATACCCTAAACTTTTTTTTATTCTCGACTGCACGTGCCCTTAATTATGGAGAATTAAGTCTATTTTTTTTAAAATTTATTATTTTTATGTTCATATCAATACGCTAAACTTTTTTTGATTCTTGTCTGAACGTGCCCTTAATTATGGAGAATTAAGTCTTATTTTTGGTTTAGAGGTTTGCATTTGAACAATTTTGAAACTTCTTGAGGAAGGTTACTGGTTGTTATTAAAATGTACCTCATTATTATTATTATGTTATTACGGTATTTTTTCACAATCGTTAATAATGACAGGAAATTCCCTGATTGTCACAATGCTATGGGAAATTATAAGACAATAAACGAGATTACCATTTATAAGGTTTTTTTTATTTCATAACTTCTCTGATACAAAAATTACAAACTAAATTATTTATGATTTGTTAATGTTTATTTAATCGAATATTATTTTATTACGCCATATAGTATAATATTTCAAACACAGCCATATTGTACGTTGGTTCGTTAAAACTTTTCATTTGACAAATTAAATGTTAATATATATATATAAATTCCATTTCATGAAAGAAGTCCCGCGGTGATTTTTGGAACTAAAATTGTAATGCTTTTCTTTACCCTATTTTCTCATCTTTTCCATGTAAGTAGGTAGAACACCGCTTATATAAGTAAATAAAAATATACTTTTTACATAACAGAAATATAGTAAATATAGGTAAACAAAAAAGGTTATGTCGAACGAGTATCTCTGGTCGAGTCTGGGGGATTTCTTTAATGAAAAGGACTATACACATTGTTTCTCACCAAAGCTACATTAAACTAACCACTAACTTAGAAAATCTGGTTTAAATAAATCTTATAATCATAGTTGCAATCTTAGCTGACTAACTTTTAGTTATATTGAACAAAACAATAAAAAATATTGCTCCATTCATTATACAATGGTTCCAATTAAGTTTGGAATTTTAAACTAATAAATAAATATATGCTCACGTCCGTAAACCAGAGATAGGCTGACATTATGGCTTGTTATTTGGCGCGATCCTGACACCCATATGTGGCTTTTTCTACATTAACGCATCGCCTTTCTCCTGTCTCTTCAACCGAATGTGGCTGTTGGCCTTCCCCATTGATCGCTACAAAGATCGTTCCTCTGCAATCCTGGTCCTGGAGTTCCTCTTGTGGGAGGCCTATCTACGATGCGTTTGCCTGTACGTGGGCGCCATTCCAGGAATTCTCCCTTTAGTATGTGACTAACCTGTTTGATATAAGTTCTCCTTGGACGTCACTCGCTTTTGCAACACAATTTTTTCGTTATTCTGTCTTCATTCATCCTTTCAACTTCCTTTTTCTCAATTCTAGTAACAACATCCACTTTTAAGCCTCGCTTTTCCCTTATAACGCTATTTAAAACCTATAATTCGAAGTCACGCCTAATACTCCTTAAGGATCGCATCTCAACGGCATTAACTCTACTAACATGCTTTTTCCTGTCAAAACCTCTCACTTCCATACATTAAAGCGGGAATTAATTAATTTTTGTTCCACCATCGTTACAAAACACATGATTGAAATTATAACGTTATAATAAGTAGTTTATTTAATTAGATAAAAGTATTTTTTTATTTCAACTTGGTCTTCTAAGATTGCATCACTTATTTTATTCCCTGTGACCATACCAGCCTCTATATTTCACTTTATGAGTAACTAGATGGCGCTGAGACAGTAAAGAATAGATTTTTTATTTCATTTCCAATGTCCACTTTAAACTATGATTCGCTTCAAATTCAATAATATGAAATAAAGTTTATGTTGGAATGGAGTATAATGGAAAGGAATATAATTGAAATTGACTTAATTCTGCCCTACTAGATGGCGCCACACGTCAAAAATTTTCTTCCATTCAGTCAACAAGTTAAATGTCACAATTTTTTTATTAGACACACATAAATATATGTATTACAAAATTAAACCTAAGTGTTTTTATATAAAAACATCAGCTAAACTTTAAAAAAATACATAGGTATATTTATTAAAAATGACACATATAAAACTGCTTTGGGCAAGAAAAGGCGACTTTGTGGTGGATTTACAAAGCCAGTGAAAATATACGATTAAATTAAAGGCTTGTTGTGTCTGGCTCGTAAGAGCGGTTTTGGATGCCCCCAAAGTCCCCAAAGTCGTTTAGCTTCGACTCATCAATTACTCTTCGTTTCTGAAAATAAAATAAATAAACTATTAAATTATTTTATATCGAAGTAAATATCACGCACAAAATACGATGTAGTTTCTGTTGGTTTAAAAAAAAACTCAATTTATAACATTTAGACATACTACAATGACGTAATCATATTACAAATTTATATAATAAAAATTAAATTTAAACTGATTAAAAAAAATTATAGGTTTTCTCTTTTCTTTCGCCCTTTTGGAATATATACGTAGACAAAAAAACAAAAAATAATCCCACGGGAACCGTACATTTTTCCGGGATGAAAGTATATATTCTATTCCAGACTGTAATCTATGTCTGTGCTGAATTTCATCCAGAACCGGTCAGCCGTTTTTGCGTGAAAGAATAACAAACATCCATACATACAAACTTTCGCATTTATAATATTAGTAGAATTACTTCATTTAATTTATGTGTGTGTGACCCGCCCCGGGTTCGCCCGCGTACCACTAATTATGTTGATCCGCTACCAAACACAGGAATGTGCCAACCTGGACAATCCCTGTAAATTTCATCGAAATCGGTCCAGCCGTTTCGGAGTCTATAGGTCTGTACATACATACTTCGCTTTTTATATACATTTTTTTCATAAAAAGTATCCTGTGTTACTTCTAATACCTCCAAGAATATGTGTACAAAGTTTCATGATGATCGGTTGAGTAGTTTTCGTGTGCAAGCATAACAATGAATGTATACAATACAGAAAACAGTGTACCTTAGAGCGATAAACATTATTATCTAGTTTCTTGATGCCTGCGAAGTGATTTTCGATGTCGATTAAAGTCTTTCCCTCGGTTTCGGGCAGTGACAGGGCAAACACTACGCATCCAGTTAAACTGAAACCAATATACATATATTATACTAGCGACCAGCCCCGGCTTGATTTGAATTGAACGCACGCACACTACCCACTGCTGAACTAAACACCACTAATGAACGCGTCTTTACAAAATCAATTTCTGACATTCTGAAGTAATTAAAATTATATCTCCGCCTTCGCACAGTAATGTATACATTGTGGTCAATTCCTCTTAAAATTATCGTATCGTCAGGATGGACCGTACGCACTGACAATCGGTGACCTCTAACCGGCCGTGGGATACCGTACGTTTATCCCCAAATATATGCGACGACTCCTTAGCCTTGGACATAGGCAGCTGGATCAACCCAGTCAGTGAAATCTCTGTCTTGTGACGGTTTATTTTTTAGTTTTAAATAGTTACATTTGAAACTGTAATTCGCAGACGTCGACTTATCTTTACTTACCAGATGAGTCCATAAAATCCGTAAGTTCCCCAAATTGATAACTCGTCCACCATGATGAGGTACACCTTGTTAGTGATGAAACCGAATATGTAACCCATAGCGCTGGCCAGCCCCGAAGCTCCTGACCTCGTCTGTGCGCTGAACACCTGGAAAATACCGTGTGACATCAGGGCCGTATCTAGATGTCTGGAGGCCTCGGCCTCTTTGTCTATCGTCAGTGATGGACATCATTTGTTACAGACGAAAAAGGATTACCTCTTCCCTCTTTACTATTTAAGGTAAAAAAGTACTTTTAATAAATATTGAATTTTCGATCATCTTTGAGTGTATTCTCGGGAAAAATCTTGTTAACAATGACTAACAGGTAACTTTTAACAGTGAAATACCACGACCTCACAGAAAACAGGCGTGAAGTAGATGTACTCTGCGTTTCGTCTAATGAGTGAGGTGCCGGATGCCTAATTTCAGGCCTCTTCCCCTTCCCACCCGTTCCTCATAAGGGGGATAGGATGGAAAAGGGAACAGGATTGGACGGGAGGATTAACGGGGAAAAAGAAAAATCCTTTTTCCTGTCTATGCCCTATCCTCTGCCCATTAAAGGTAGGCAATGCATCTGCAACACATTTGCTTGTTGCAGATGTCTATGGGCAGCGCTCAATTTACATCAGGTAATCCGCTTACTCGTTTGCCACCTTCTCACATTAAAAAAGACTATTTCATAAGTCTCACCTCTCCAATGAGGATCCAAGGTAGCAGTCGAATGCCGGTATGAGTGATAAAAGCCAGCAGCATCAGAAGACTCGTGGCCATCCAGGGGTAGCCGATGTGCTGCTGTAAAGTTGTACAATAGTATATGTTCGAATATTACAGCACTAATAAAGCCTCCCCTATGAACCACCTATGATAAACATGGGTCCACTGCTGTCCTAGGTGTGTGGGGGGGGGGGGGTAGAACCGATCCACCTCAAGGGAGAGTCTTTCTCGATTTTTTTTAACCCAATTTCTAGTAATTCTGGTCTCTCTGGGTTTTAGGACCCGCCTGTGTCTAAAGGGTCTACCGCCTTACCGTGATTTCATCCACAGAGCTGTTACTCTTCAGGTGTCCGCTAAAACTACCCATAATTGCTCGGTACGGCAGCGAATTCTGTGGAAATGAAATTTAACACAAGTTAGTGAAAAAAAAAGGTTGGTTGAACGTTGCAACATTTAAAACGAATTTCGACTCATATATTTATGTGGTATTCAATTTTGAATTTTATTGTTAGGACGCGAGGGTTTATTTTTGTTGCTAATTTATTTATTTTTGAACTATTGTTTCGTGATCTCATCTGCTTTGAGTTTTCGCTTCTGTCGGCAGTCCTCATAACGGCCTGTGTTTTTTTCTTAATTGCGAGTGTTCATCTTGAAGTGGCATCTACAATTGTATTGGGGTTGGGTGACCGAACACAGAGGGCCTTTTCCTAAACATCTTTGCAGTAACTAAGGCCACTGTTTCAGCATTTTATTTATCTAAATGTATAAAACAAGAAACTGACTGATTTAACAATGCGCTTCCCAAACTACTTCTTCGGACTTCGAGACTTGAAATTTTACACAAAAATTTCTATTATTACATAAGCGACCACTAAGAAAGTATTTTTCTAAATTAATCCCCTTAAGTAGGGGATTAAAGTTCGTATTGAGAAATAATTATAATCCAATGTACATCTAGTTCAATAATATTGAATTGGGTTCATCTTAGGCTGGACATTTGTCGGTCAAATTAAATGACACCGCGCGTGAAACTGAAGGGTTCAACGTATTATGTAAACGACACGGGATCAGCGACCACTTGACATCATTATTCCGTTTCTCATTGGTCGTGGTACTTCCGGAAGCAGGAGTTGCAGGTCCCAATACTGATCTGTGGTACTACCATTTTGATGTAGACATCGTAAGCTGCTAGGAGGAGGCAGCAGAGTGCGGCGCCTGCGGTGGAGGCGAGTGTGAGCGCGCGCTTGCCGGCGTTGTGCACGAGGAGCACGCACGTCGCCGCGCCGGCGATCTGCACCGCGCCTAGCACCAGCGTCGCCCTGTACTTGTCCAGCGGCGCGTTTAACGCCTGGAATATCGACACTGCGTACGTCTGCAGTGTCGCGATAATTATATACAGCGTGTTCCGTTAGTAACCTTTAGGTTAAAATACCAGTGCCCGGATGGATTTATATATACATATGAACATACAGACATTAGATAATCAAATCTTTTGATATATACATTCTTGTACTTGATTATATACCATTTCATCTTTGTATGTAAAAATTATAATATTAGTTTAAATCTAAGGTTTGCTTCGTTGGTTCTGCCGGCCATGTTGAAAGGATGAATGAAGAGAGAGTAACGAAACAAATTTATGTTGCAAAAGTGAGTGGCAGGACATCCAAGAACTTATATAGACCAGATTAGTGATACACTAAAGAAGGGCGATATAAGGAGTACCCGTAACCGACGAGCATGTATGCGTAGATGTATGGATGTAGCAGCGAGAGAGGTATGCCAGGATCGCGCCAAAAGGAAATCCATTATCTCTGCCTACCCCTCTGGGTTACGGCCGTGAGTGCATATTTATTTAGTTTAAGTCTATAATATACGAGTACGTTAAGTTCTATTACTTGTAACCATTGTTATTTTTAATTTTAAACCTAGATGGCGTTATTATCAATCTTGATCCTAGTAAGGATAATGGGACAAACTCTGGACAAACTATTTTAATTGTTACGTTGCATGCTACGTTTCTAAGAGGTTATGAAGGGATTCAATATATGGATACATACAAACTAACATCACACCAAGGTAATATAAGCGTGTTAACTGAAATTATATTTATCAATGGAGAGAACTGGTACCTGTAGAGTCGTCATGCCGCTGAAGTGGCCTACGAAGAAGCTGTAGCTGACGAGCACGAATGGTATTAAGAACTTGCGATCGCGGTAAAAGGACAGCTTTGCGGCCCACGTGTACTTGTACTGTGAGGCTATTTCACCTGGAATATAAGTGTGAGAAAATACTTCAGTGATTAACTTTTTCTCTCTATTTATAGTCAAGCAGCAAAATAATTCGCAAAAGGGTATAATGGTCTGCAAAACCTTTTTGAACATTTTTAATACATACGATGTAATTTCACTGACCCATATAGAAGAGTGACTGTATATCTCTTAGTTCCATTTCGACTTGATCCGCCGTGGTCCACCCGCGAAGCCATTGCAGACTCTATAACAATCAATTCATATATACGAGTATACCGATGCGATGCGGAATAATTTGACTACGTCGCTAGTTAAGTCACAACTCCAAAGAAGAATGCGACTGCGCACGCGTCAGGGGACATAGGTTCCTAATTGTTGGTGAGCTAAGAAAACGGTTTTGGTTTTACAATAATGTGCAAGCCAAGTTTCATAAGGTTTTTCCTTCGTTTTTAAGACATTTTAGTGGGATAAAATCTCTATTGAAATAATATCGTTTCTCGTCTCGGCTTTTTAAATTTGAACCGACAATTGTTGTTATAATATTGATAATCGACCAGTGCTTAATAATTTTTGTAAACCAAAAGAAAAAATGAGATTTAACATGATAAATATTTTTATGTTGCTAAAATCTAAAAAAACACGATTCAAAATTGGTACATTTTCGCATAATGCATATAATGCATATGGGTTAAAATTTCAAAACGTTTTCGCTCGATTCGTCGAATTAATTTCATGACTGTTTGTAAGTTGTGCCGAAACCTTGTTATTTTTATGCCCTGTTAAATTGTGAGAAGTACAATGTACGAATAATTCTTTGTACAAGACCGACAACAATACTTTATTTCTTGGTAAGTCTTACTTTCCGAGCATCGTCGTCACGGTTTCTAGATACCAGCCAGTGCGGTGACTCGGGAATGAAGAACAGCGCTATAACGGCGAGAATCTGAAAAAAAACATGAGGACATTTCTAACGTATTGACTTATGTTTTTATAGAGGAAGAAGGCAAGCGGTGAAGCGGGCTCTCCGGTCATATTATATGGAAGTTGTTCATATATATTAACAATCACAAGAGTTATATAGAATAGAGGGGGGATTGGGTAAGGAAAATAAATGTCGGAAGGTATTGAACGGAAATGGGAACTGCGGCAGATCGCTCCAAAAGCAGAACTATTGATTTTCCACAAATAGTTTTAGTGCCAAACTTAGACCTCCATTCCTTGTATTAAAGTGGCCAAATTAATACGGTATTGTTTATGACCGAACATCCTTATTTTTAGGGATCCTTAACAAGCTAATGAACAGCGTGCGTTGCATAACTTTAACGGACAGAGGAGGAGGTAAACAGAAAATGGTCCCTTCCACCGTCAAGTACTCTTCCCCTTCCCATTATTTCCTTATTAGTAAAGGGTGGAAAGAGGAAGAGGACTTGAATTAGGTCTCCGGGCCCTCACTCATCAGGTGACACGCAGAATACATTACTTCACGCTTGTCGCCTTCGAGGCCATGGTATTAAATCTATATACATACAATTCAATAAATGCAATAATAGTAAATATAATTTTAAGCTAAATATACCAAAAATCAAAGCTGAAGACATAAACTGGAAATTACACATAAATGATATATCAATTAGAATAAACAAGTTTGTGTTCGCCCTTAGACAAATCAAAAATATAACAAACATAGAAACAAGTCTTATGTGTTACCATGCATATGTTGCGTCAATATTGCGGTATGGACTAGTAATGTGGGGAAATTGCTGTGACCAGAAAAGAGCGTTTGTTGCACAAAAAAAATGTATTAGAGCAATATACGGTCTCCAACCATAGGATTCGTGCCAGCCAGTGTTTAAAAAACTTGGGTTACTACCACTACCAGCTCTTTATATATATGAAACATGTATGTTTGCTTGGAAGCATAAAAAATTATTTAAGACATCAAATGATATCAGTACAACAAGTAAGACAACCCTAGACTGAGTAAATATAAGCTGTCTGTTTATGTGTATTAAAATTTATAACAAGATACCTAATAAATTAAAACTATTAAATACTGGAATGTTTAAAATAAGGCTACATGAATGGTTAATTAATATTAATGTTCATAGCTCTAAGGAAATCCTTGATTAATTTTGATAAAATTTTTGCATGCTATTGATATTATGGCGAAACATGTTGACCAGTGTTGTATTTGTAAGAACTTGTAATACCATGTTTTATGCAAATACACATATTATTATGTGGTAATTAAAATTTTGTCTCCGTATCCGTTGGATATATATACAATACATAATATAAAACAAATACATTATTAAAATATATACAAAAGTAATAAATACATATAATATATGCAATATATAAATACACAGATAAATAAATCTCAACCAGACGGGATTTCCTCGACAGGGGAGACCAAACGGCCGAGGGTTAGGGGAAAAGGGAGAGAAACCGGCGGACAATTCGGGCGGTGTCGAGAAGCACCGTTTCAGTCGGCAAACCACCCCATTATTATTATAAATGTCTGACTTTTGCTTAGTGTAATAGAACTTACGGTGAAGCTAATATTGACGAGTGCGACGGTGCGCCAATTCATCAGCGTGCCAAAGAGGAACTGAGTGAACACGCCAAGGATGACGCACATGGAACTGGTCGCCGACAGCGAACCGCGCAGGTGCGGCTGTGTTATCTCCGCCACGTAAGTCAGTACCTGAAAAACATATTTAACAGTGGTAGAGCCCGCAACAACAACATCTGTTGCACGAACGGGCCGGTTCGACCGGTGAAAACTACGACGTCACAGAAAACAGCCGTGAAGTAGAAGTACTCTGCGTTTCGTCTGATGAGTGAGGTCACGGAGGCCTAATTTCACTCCTCTTCCCCTTCCCATCTTTTCCTTACAAAGATAGGATGGAAACGGGAAAACGATTGGACGGGGAGGGGATTATAGGGGAAAAGGAAATATCCTATTTCCTATCTATGCCCTCCTCTGTTCATTAAAGGTACGCAACGCATCTGCAACACATTTGCTTGTCGTTGAAACTGTTGCACACATCTTTATAAATGAAGTCTATGTGTTATTCTGATGTATAAGCTATATAATTGTAAAGATTCATTAAAATCCATTCAATATTTTTTGCATGAAAGAATAACAAACATACATATAAACTTTCGCATTTATAATGTTAGTAGGATTGTAACATTATAAATGCTAGAACAAATATCTCCTATCAGTAAATTGGTTGGAAATGTTTATACGATTTTTGTATAACAAGACAAGACTTTTAAAATTAAAAGACCGGTTTGATGTCTGATCAATATATAACACATCACAATATTTCATTTAAGCATGTTGTTCTTGTTTTTTCTACATGTTTCTCTGTGAATAATAATTTGATTTTAATTTTATATCTGAGGTGATATTTCTGACGGCTTCTTTATGTAATAAAGAAAGTTAATGGCTCTACATTTTATGTAATCATACATAATGTCATTAATGTCAACATGATATGAGAACTCTGATAGATTTGTTATAAGTCATACAAAATCAATTCAAATAGTGTAAAAAGGATAGCGTAATTAAAGTAATAAGTAAAATGAGGACAGCTAGTGTTTGTCACAGCGTAAATTTAAAAAAAAACCCAATTAGGACGCTTCTCGAGTATTTCAACCGCTAATTCGTATCTGTTACTTTTTGTATGTTAAAATTTATATTATTTGCAGTATTATATATGCATTATTGATTACCAAATGATATTCAAACGAAATACATGACCCTATAGATATATATAGAGTATCCTTAACAAATTCATCTCACGACCAAATAAATGTTTTCTGAGATGAATAAACAAAACATATATTAGCGTATATATTTTTTCCTAAGCTTGTGTGTTATAAAGACACCGATAGGATCATCCTGTGACATGTATATCTTTTTCATTTCGTTTAATGGAAGTAAATTAATTTGAAAATGCTGTTTATCGATTTAGCCATAACTTAAAAACCTTTGACTCCATCAAATTCACGATGTTGGAAGTCGTTAATAAGTTTGCAGATTTTAATTAATAAATTATCTCAAATAAAAAATATTTTTAGTAATTTTACGAGCGTGAACAACAGAAACTAAATAAAAAAAAAACTTTAGTTTATTTAAATAAAGCCAAAAGTAATCTATGCGTCTGCAACTCATTATAGTTCTTTCCATGAAGGAAGTCCCCCAGACGCAGCGCTGTACTCGCGAAACATATATTTTCTATACTTCTGTTATGTAAAAAGTATATTATTATTTACTTATATTAGCGGTGTTCTACCTACTTAAAAGGAAAAGATGAGAAAATAGGGTAAGGAACAGCATTACAATTTTAGTTCCAAAAATCAACGCGGGACTTCTTTCACGAAATATAATTTACCTTTTTGTAGATGTCTATGGGTAGCGGTCACTTAATATCAGGTGAACCGTTTGCTCGTTTGCCAAATTTTTCTATAAAAATATCAGGTTTTAAGCAAAACAAAACGGAGCTGACGATGTTTGTAACATGCGCGAGAATATGGCAAGTTTTAGTTTAATGTTTCTTTCTATACAGGAAATATTGACAGTGATCAATGATGGGCGAAGGTCGCTAACAAATAAACTATACTATAAACTCCAAACGATTCCGGAAACTACGATTCATTATTTAATAATGTACACTTTGCAGTTCCAAAGTAATAATAATAAAAGCTTTGTGTATCTATGTGCATTGAAACAATAGTACATAAATAAATGAGTAATAACAAAAATAATAAGTGTATTCAACAAAAATAAACCCTCGCGTCGAACAAATTCAAAATTGAAGATAAGAAAAATACATAACAAAAAAGGTAGTCGAAACTGTTTGCGAATTAGAACAAGCAAGTTACTGCCGCACGTTGTGCATGTTGTTCACGCGTTTCATGTCATGTTTCATCCACGCATGTGGTTCTAACCAACACTTCTAACTCATTGACTGCCAATATTTTGTTACAAATTTAATGGGCTACCCCTAAGGGCGCGGGTGTACATATAACTGATTTGTGATGTAGGCTACTTAATACAGTCTCATGGACAATCGATATGTAAATTTGACGCGCTCGAGTGTGTACGGAAATCCTAGCTTCGGCTCTCTTACCATAAGAGAAGTGATGCTTAAAACAGGACGTGGTAAATACAAACCAGCACTTTTTCTAATTATTGTGTTCTACGTTCCTTCTCTTATATATTTATAACAAAGAGGAAAGATTTGACTGTTTGTTCCGGATAAACTCAAAAACTTTCACCTATTATTAGCTTTAGCTACTACGCTACGCAAGGGTAGACAGGGTGAGTTGCTAGTATGCTATAAAAGCATTGTGGTATTCATAGTTTGACTAAATCTATGTTAGACTAAGTGACGTGCGCTTTAATTATTTAAGTACACGTACATAGTCACGTAAATCGTGAACGTGACACCGTGTCAAACATAGATTCCGTCATAGATTCACTATCTATGGATTCATTGATATTTTCAATGTCATTCTTGTATTGTTCTTAGTTCTTCGTTGTTTATAAACTCTTATTAAAATATCCAAACAAATCACTAGCTCTAAGAATCTAAACTAGTTATTTCTATTACGATTAGTTTATTTTTCTCTTCGTCTAAAAGAATTTTATGTGCAAAAAATTAAATAAAAACACACACACGCACACACATTCTTAAGTCAAGCAATTACAAATCCGGCTATCCCGTACGTTACAAGCATTTTGTATGATCTTGGTAAACGTACACACAGATTCTTTCCCTTTGATTGTAGACGGTGGAAAACTAGCAAACAATTATACCATATGGGTTGCCTGATTTTAATGGATGAGATAATAAACTGAAAAAAAAATCTCCTTCCGACAAATTCCCTTTCCCCCATCATCCCATCCTTATCGGGAAAGTGTGGGAGGGGGAAGTTGAGAGAGAGAGAGAATTATAGGTCTCCGGCACCTTACCACACGAAACGCATATTATTCCGCTTTACGCCTGCATTGCGGTCGTGGTATTTCACCGATAGATTCGGCCCATTCGTGCAACAGATGTTGCGGGTTCTGACACTGTTAGAATTAGTAATATTGACTAATTATATAATAGACACAATGTTACAAACAGAAAAGTATACTTCGAATTGACTTACGGGTGCTTCAAGTAGTCCTCCAGCCAGACCGGTGAGAAAGAGAGCGGCGTACAGGTATGCAGCAGTTTTCGAAAAATAGAAGAGTAACCAGGCTACGATGAAAGGCAGGTTGACCGCTTGCATGGCGCGGCGTCTCCCCAGCGGTGACGTCACCACGCCCGACAGCGCGCACCCCAGCGGAACCACGATCAAGTTTATTGATCCTAGTAAAACAGAAGTGAGAGAAACATGTTTATATCAGAGTGTATTCCCATATTCCCGGACACCTTCCCTTCACGATTTCATACCTAAACGAACTAAGGAATACAGATAGAAGTGAACACTCAAAACAGTTAGAAAAGCGCGGCAATAGTTCAAATACATTTACAATTTTCATTAAAAAGATCTATCAAACCAATATAAACTTTATATCAAAACCGTAAAGTACATAATAGATTGCTTGATTAAAGAAAGCGTGTTCAATGCTTTTAGTATTTTGGGATTTAAAATTTTGATATTTTATAGTAGGTTTGATTCATCTATGTCTTAAATGAATATAAGCTCACGCCCTTAAACATAGAGGTAGGTAGAGATCATCGATTTCCATTTGGCGCGATCCTAGCGTGCCAAAATATTTAGCAAATATAATTATATTCGTGTCGATGTATGACAACAGGTTATCCGCAAAGAGACTCATTATTAAAAAGCAAAAAGCGATTCCAGTATCGGTCGATCTAAAACACGTTTACACTACTTACTTGGTTAAACAACTCATTCTCATAGTTTATATCTAGCATTACAGACGCCAAGTCAAGTCAAGCAAGCTACAAATCCCACTATCTATACTAAAATTATAAATGTGAATGTAAGTTTGTTTGTTACGATTTCACACGAAAACTACTGAGCCGATCATCACGAAACCTTGTACACATTTCCTGGGAGATATTACAAGTAGGATACTTTTTATGAAAAAAAATGTATTTAAAAAGCGAATTACGTATGTTCCCTATAGATCTATAGACTCCGAAACGGCTGGACCGATTGCGATGAAATTTACAGGGATTGTCCAGATTGGCACATTCCCGTGTTTGGTAGTGATCGGATTAACATAATTAGTGGTACCCGGGCGATAGACAATTACAGTCTGGATTACGGTTCCCGTGGGATATTCTTTTTTGTTTTTTTGCCTACTTATATAAAAGGCGATGTTACCTATGGATTCCGAAACGGCTACCCCTATATCCCTTGGTCATGGTACACGCGTGAACGGCTGGATCGATTTCACTAATTATTTTTTATGTTAGTTGTTATTGTCTAAAGTTGTTCTTATGAAAGAAAAATTAACAAAGTATCGTAAACTACCTCTGCGAAGCCATAACATTGTAATAACAATGCCAGAAATCAATGTTTCTTCTTTGGTTATAAGCCGTCACCGTGTTGTGGTGATTAAATCTGTGGCGACTAAATGAGTTTAATTTAATTTAAGTTAAATATGGTAGAGTATTAAAATCAATATCACAGTTAATTGGATAAACTAATGTGAAAAAAAATGTTCTTATTTTGGTTAATTTTTTTTCTGATTACAAATCAATATATTAGAAAATTATTTTAAAAAAATCTCAGAGAAGCGGATGTTTGCAGATATTTTTAAGTGTTTAAGTTCTAGTAATGCGACGTACAAAATATTAGTACATTAACTGCTTTAGTATGATTTTGTATCTAGTATATTCATCATGTCATCGAACTGAATCTGTTAAGTTAAAGGCATTATGTTTTGTGAGATGTGCAATCGACATTATGACATTCTACATGTTTTAATTAGATCTTTTTAAGTCAGAGCACGCGTACTGGTTGATGTTAGGCCGCGAATCTCGGTTTCGATTCTCAATCAGAGTTTGTGGTATATTCGTCAAGAAACACAAATGTTTAGTTTCAGATCTGGGCCTAAATCCTAATTATTTAAGCTGTCACAATTGTTTCGTAACGTTAAATCTATATGACACCTGTATAACATGAAATATATTTCTTGTACAATCTGCCTTACCTATCCAGGATATTTGTGTATTATCAAGGTGTAGTATCTCTCCATCTTGAGGTTGGCTGACAGCGGGGATGAGGATGGTGGGGAAGCCCAGAGTCATGCCGTAACCTGAAACAAGAGACGCTTTGTGAATTACGAGTCGTCACACATTCATATCAGAGGCTCATTCATTACTTCTCTGCAACTTTTTCTGTTATAAGTAAGAGAAAAGAATTATGCGATGGTATTTTTAAATGATTGTATCAGGTACATTCGATTCTTTACAATATATAAAATATTTGAGAATGAACGAGGAATCGAACATCAGAAAAGAATCTTTCAGTTTTAGCTCGCTGTTGTGTATGTATGTTTGTATGTATGGGAATCTATGAACGTGATTATGGACCCCTTCAAAACGTAGGACTAATTCGCAAAGAATACTTATCAAGGACTAATGACAATGCAATAATTTATATCTTCGGGATCTTCATTTGCGATTTGTAATATTGACGATGCACGCCATCTGGGTGTTAAAATTTAAATAAAAATGGTCCTTTATGTAATATAACTAATAAACATTTTATTATTATTATATATTTTTTTACAATTTAAATCCAATCGATGTGAACATATGAATCGCTGTATATCTACATTTTATACAATCGCAAGGGCGAGAGCTCTGCATAAATGATAAAATAACATAATTTTTCATATTCGATTGGTAGTTCCTAATGTTAGCGCGTTCAAACAAACAAACTATTCAGTTTTGACTTCTTCCAATGAAAAAGGCTAAGATGCAGTGTTCGGTGTCCGTTTTATTACTATTCAAGTTTTGTCGGTGATGAGGGATTGCGAGAACCTCAACTAGTCTCTTGAACCTGGATTAAAGTCCGCTGGGTTTTTATATTTGATACAATCCGTCGATATAAATTTAAAATTTAAGTTAGCAAATTAACTCTTAATTAATAGTAGGCAATTAAATATCCGTGAGTTAAAATATTTATAATAAGTTTAAATATTCACGTTATCCATAGCTAAGATGTAACGTACACATAAAAAGATAAGAGAAAGGTTGGACACGGTCGACGCCATGCATGCGGTTACATTGGCACACACACACACATCTATTTCAATAATAATACGCAATAAAATAAATAAAGACACAAGCTCTCACGTACTTTAACCCTGATTTAAACAGATTGATATACGCGAGACATCAGCTAGTTTGTTTGAGTCCAATGGCCTGTGCATTACTATTGGTACGGAAGCCGAACGGGGATTTCTGTATATCGTCGACCACATCTGACATTGTAACTTTGCATATTCATGGACAATACATTTTTCATACCTAATTTTAGGATCAGAATGAACATCATTATCATTTAATTTAAGGTTTAGAACAACGCCATCTTGTTACAAATAACAACACGTAACAATAGCTTTGCGTGTTTTTTTATTTTTTGAAGTAAAAATATTATATAGTAGTAGTAAACTTCGCATGCATTAATTTCTTATTCTACACTTCTATATTCCGCGTATAATAACTTTGAATAATAGGTAATATGTGTTAAAGAAAAACAATTCAGTTAGGGTAATAACCGTAAGGCTGTTTACAAGCACTTGAGAGACAGGATGATGTCTTAATTCGGTTGAAAATTAAGCTCCCTCTTTCGAGCAGTATTAATTGACTGTTGGTTAAATAAGCGTGTTCAACATGTGTGCAGTATTGTAAATGTACAGTCACCAGGAGCAGTTGTTCAAACAATACATCCATGCACGAGATAGATATTGTTTTATACTAACACAAACAAAACATCGCTCCCATAATATTTATGATCACTATAATGTTTTGAAAAATGAAATCAAAATGAGAATAATTTTATTTAGTTTTAATGTTTGTTTACTTGTTTTTAGTCTTAGTAATTGTTTTATTATGTTAGGACATTCTTTGAAGTATGGTTAAGCATAAAATTGGAATTTTATTAAGTTTTACAATATTATGTGTATGCATGTGTAGGTAACACAATGAAAAATAAACAATGTGAAGGAATGGCAGTAGAAACTCCAACCCTAAACTAGCTAAAAGCCAGACTGAACCGGTCCACATTTATTACAGATCCTTGAACAAAAAAGGGGTTCCGGGTACTCCTTATATCGCCCTTTTTATTCTTTCCTTATATCAGCTATATATACTACATCCTTTTCAACTCAGCATAGCTAAAAAAATTCAAAAGCCTCTCAGTGTTTTACGGGATTCTGGGGAGTAGGGGAAGGAATTCCATAATAATTCCACCAAACCCATTCTACCATTTGCCGATAAGCCGAAATTCTCCATCCTTAATATACTACGCATTCAAATTAAAAGATTTCTTCGTTTATGGTGACAGCAGAGAAATGGAACAAATTATGATTGACCGTATTTTGCAGAACCACATGAGATCAGGTGGGATTGTCTTCGCGAACTGATTTTACCTGCACTTTTCTCACATGTGTCTGTCGGCACAGTACGGCTGGTATACTGGTACATGGTTAGGTTAGTCGGCCGCCTGCCTGACACCAACACTTCTGGTCCCGTATACTCCAGCTCATTCGGAGCTATTGCGAACTTAGCATTTCCAAACGATAGCCACCCGTATTGTAATAGGATTCAAGGCGTGGCAAAGTAGGGGATTATCGGAATTGTGTCTGTCAACAAGAAACAAGATAAGAATGAAATCTAGGAGCAGGTTTCAAGTTAATTATAACGAACCGTCTTTATTTTTAACACGAAACGCTATGACGTCACATCCTTTCCCACCAGACGCTTTTTTGCTAGTCTAGGCTCGCCCGGGTTTGCGTAGCCAAAACAGAAATTAATGCGAAAAATACCTCAACCGTACGTTCCCACCTCCTTTAAGGCTATATTTATGAACTTATTTCCAATTAAACAATAGGTCGCTTCTGTTGTATTCAATGATGAACGACACTATGAGAAACAATGCTCGAATACGTCACGTGAGCTTTACTAGTAGGGTGGGTATTAATAGGTACAGAAATCCAACTGTACTACGTCACCGACTAAGGTATATTTGGATAGCATTTACGCGTGTTTATCGTTACGAAATGCAAATTTATATCGTTCGAGCTGAAGTAACATTTCAATATACACCTGGTCGAGTACTAGTTTCTTAAAATTGAATACAAAAATGAGGTGAAACAGTGGTAGAGCCCGCAATAACAACATCTTTTGCACGAATGGGCCGGCTCGACCGGTGAAATACCACGACGTCACAGAAGACAGGCGTGAAGTAGAAGTATTCTGCGTTTCGTCTGATGAGTGACGTGCCGGAGTCCTAATTGTAGTCCTCTTCCCCCTCCTACCCTTTTCTAATAAGGAAAGGATGGGAAGAGGAAGAGGATTTGACGGATGAGGAGGAGATGGACAGGGAATGGAATTATCCTTTTTCTGTTTGTCCCCTCCTTCGTCCATGAAGGTAGGCAACGCATCTGCAACTCATTAGCTTGTTGCGGATGCCTATGGGTAGCGGTACTTATTTCCAGGGGCCGCTTGCTCGTTTGCCACTCGGTAATATAAAAAAAAAGTTTTTATATAAAATTATCAAATTAAACAAGGCCACGCAGATTTTTAATCTTATTAGGTACATCAATTGATTAATATGCCATGTTTTGATCGAATGCAGAATGAGGTCTTGATTTATAGGTATATTTGGTACGCTACCAATAAAAGATGAAAGCTGTCTTAATTGAAAACTAATAGAATTAAAAAAACAATGTGAACTGAACAACCTCATTGCAATCTGCTCGCAACAGCACAAATACATAAATCAATCAGGTCGTAGAAGCTAATAATCGTAAAAATAATATCTCAAATGAATTTAAATCAGAGATGAACTATGTAAGGGTATGATAATCAACCCCAAATTATATCTTTGTTTCGATGGTTTATCAGTTTGGTTTACCATTAAAAATTCTGTGCTTGAGGTAATTTTGCAGACGTAGTCATGGGTACCAGTTAGTAAGGAATATCTTTAAATAGAACATTCGCAATCTCTTAGTTCCGCAGGGCTGTCAGTTATCTGATATTCCTAAAGCTACCAGAGACCGGGTTTGAAGATCATTATTTACCCTTCAACAATACCAAATAATTTTTAACATGGTTGGAGCAAATAGCATGTTGCAAGCTTTTGCATCTTAAGAGACAAATAAAAGTTTCCGATAAATTGTTGTAATATTTTTTTTGTCCTAACCCCTCCATACTTATAGGTAATATTTGGATCAGGTAATTTTCGAAAAATTACTATTTAAATAATTTGCACCACTGTAACAATTTACGGAATAAAATAGATCACTTCAGTCAGCTTTAATTCAGACATATAAGAGACTTGGTCGTAATATCATTTATGAGTTATCTATATATATAAAATTCTCTTGTCACAGTGTTAGTTGCCATACTCCTTCGAAACGGCTTAAACGATTTCAATGAAACATTGCATATACATTCGGTAGGTCTGAGAATAGGTTTATCTATCTATAATATTATAAATATGAATGTAAGTTTGTTTGTTACGCTTTCACGCGAAAACTACTGAACCGATCATCATGAAACTTTGTACACATATTCTTGGAGGTATTAGAAGTAGCATAGGATGTAGCTACTATATATATCTATAGATAGTAGCTGTTTATGAAAAAAAATATAAATAGCGAAGTATGTATTATGTTCCCTATAGACCTATAGACTCCGAAACGGCTGGACCAATTTTGATGAAATTTACAGGGATTGTCCAGATTGGCACAGCGGGTGTTCCAGTGTTTGGTAGCGACCGGATCAACATAATTAGTGGTACCCGGGCGAAGCCGGGGCGGGTCACTAGTTCAAGTATGAAATCATACGAATTCCCTCACTATTCAGCAAAATATTTGTATTTTAATAATTTTATATGTAATATGTACTTTATATTCGTCTCTATATAAAACTTCTAAACTTTATATGAAAAATGTATATCAAAAGGAATAAACAGCGCCTCCGTACTTAATGGATGAGATCACAGCACGCATTCTCGATACTATTCTCGTATTAAAAATAATATTTTTTATGGCCCTTATGTTTAGTTTTAGTTGTTCTTAGTTCGATTACATATAATTCTTAAAGGTAACTCATCGCTGACATTAAAAAATAACGATTCAAACATCATTTTTCATTTATCATTACAATGACTTAATACAATTATAATGGAAAAATAACTATTTGGCGTCTATGCTAAATATCCGAACGGGGCAGCCGATATTAAACGGATGGTACCTCTATTTCTGTAGAAATGTCGCGGTAAAAGCTTTCTCTCTGAAAAAAACTGAAATGACGATGTGTTTTCTGTGGAAGTTTTCGGCAGTGCAAACACATGGCAAGACTTGAAACGTCAGTGTATATTGTTGTCCAGAAACCAATGTACTCTAAATACTCACCCAATATGAGAAGGTTCTTTATACTGACAGCTATGATCTGTGGCAGAGCAGTCCGCAGATCCTTCTTGTAGCCGTAGTAGTAGCCGGGCTCAGTCTCGGATAGTCGGATCATTTCCTTTAAACAATATTACAAATTTAATATCTTTTTTCTTCGAAAAATGTGTACTTGGGGACTTTCGTATAAATCTAGATTTATACCAACTATATACAAATTACTGGAGATTTGAGCTTCACTTGTTACCAACGATCGATACTAGGACTATAGATGGTGATCAACTCCTTAAAATATAATCAAGACGTTAGATTAAAGAATTTCCTAACATTTTATAAGAAAAGAAATTACACGCAGTCATAAGGACTGACGACAAAAAGGCGCGACAACATAAAAAGTATTAACATAAATAAATAGTATCAACAAAAATAAGCCTTGGTTTCTTGACAATAAAATTCAAAATTGAATACAAGAAAGATAAAATGAAAAAAGTTCTTCGAAACTTCCAAATTCAATTGTTGCTGATGCATGTTGTTCATGCGACCTCATACCAAACATCGTTTAACGCGGATAAAGAAGTGGTCACTTCATAAAAGTTTATCTTATTCCATCGCTTTGTATTAGGTGTATACGTCGCTGTCTTTTGCTCCAATGAAATGATATTTTTCTTCTCTCTCATGTTACGAACTGTGCTTAGACGTGACGCGGTCTAATAAATGTACCATGGCGATAAGTTCACCCCCACACTCTCATATCTTATTTATGTCACAATTGTGCCGGAAGATGAGTCAATCTGCATAGAATGTATCTTCTCTCGTCCGAGTTAATTCCTCTTGATAAAAAGACGTCATACTGGACTGGATAATTAATTACTTTAAAAAAAGAACGCAAACAAACACCTCATCGCTTGAGAATTCTCTTAAAATAATTGGAAGAAGGATATGATTTTATAAACCATCAATCAATATTTAATGCGTAGTGTTTTGTTCAATTTAAGTGATTGTACGTAATGAGTCAGACAATCTAGAATAATACATGCGACGATTGGAAAATTTTGTTTATTTACTTACTAGTGATCCGCCCCGGCTTCGCCCGGTTAGCCGTTTCGGAATCTATACGGAACATCGTCTTTTATATATGTAGATATGCACCCGTAAAAAACAAAACGTATCCCACGGGAACCGTACATTTACATTCACAGATTATAATCTATCCCTATACCTAATTTCATCAGCCGTTTTTAAGTAAAAGAGTAACAAACATCCATACATCCATACATATAAACATTCGAATTAATACATTACAATACATTTTTTTTTTCGTAATTTTTTTTTCATAAATAGTATCCTATGTTACGTCTAATACGTCCAAGGATATGTGTACAAAGTTTCATGATGATCGGTTGAGGAGTTTTCGCGTGAAAGCGTATCAAACAAACTTACATGCACATTTATGATATTATTAGGGTAGTATTTGTTATTCAATTTCGTGGTACATATATATAACCTATTCGGATGATTCGAAGTGAGTAATGCTGGAATTCATAAGGCGTAGGTTGTAAGTCTGTGTAATTAATTGCTGCTTAAGCAATAAAAAAAAACAATGGCGAAGGTCTCATTACATCGACTTGGCATGTGACACAAAGACGCATATTTTAACATGTCTTCAGTTCGCAGAAAGTTACTTCTTCGAAATGTTTACTCAGAATTAAAAAACTTGACATCGTCGACCTGTATTAATTTGTTTGTTACGCTTTCACGCGAAAACTACTCAACAAATCATCATGAAACTGTGTACACATATTCTTGGAGGTATGAGAAGTAACATAGGATACTTTTTATGAAAAAATGTTATGCTCATACTAAATAATCAGTCAAAAGTGCTCCAAAGATACTGACAGCAAAATTCATACGGCAAATGGTGTTAAAAAGATAGCATAATTAAAATATTAAGAAAAACACCGGCCAAGTGCGAGTCGGACTTGCGTACGAAGGGCTTCGTACCATTATATGTATATAAAGAACCATATTTTTTGTATGAGAGCTCCTTTAAATTTTTACTTTATTCTGTTTTTTTTCTCTTCTGTATTTTGTATAGCAGAAATATATCATCTGTGAAAATTTCAACTGTCTAACTATCACGGTTCATGAGAAAGGTACAGCCCGGTGACAGATGCACAGACAGAAGGACAGCGGAGTGTTAGCAATAGTCGTTTTACCCTTTGGGTATGGAACGCTAAAAAGGGGATAGCTAGTGTTTCTCACGTAAATGTAAACACATGACTTAAGCTGTAGAAAAAGCGTCCTAATTGGGACCCTTTCGAGTCTTCACGACCCCCTATAGCACCTCATGAATCCTCTACATTAAAATCTACGACTACGTATGTTCACTTTTTGCGTACGGATACGTAATACAATTTATAAAGCACTCATTTACATATCGGACATTCTTGACCATGACATTTTACCGCCATGTTTACAATATATTATTTATTCTCTAGTCACTACAAGAATCACAAGGATTGAGTAAAAAACAATTTAATAAAAATTATCTTATAGAAGTGTTGTAGAATACTAACTGGAATAATAACAACTTAGAACAATATTGTTAATTATAAAAATCAATTGAGTCTCCGACTACTGTTAGATTTATCCCTAGTTTTTAGCAACCATTAATCAGTAAAGCAATACGTGTATTGCGGCCTATTCAATGGAGCGGTGCTATGCCAATATGAACTAATCAAATCTCACTACAATGGACAAGGATCTGCTAGCTACATTTCGAGCAAGCGGAGCCGAGAAACTAAATTGTCCGCTCGCGTCACCTAGCGGCCTAGTCCCACAGAGTCCACAGATGTGTTCAGCATTATCCCCGCGATCTGCTCCACTTCCTCGATCCGCGTGAATAGACACAGTCCATAACTCCGCTCCGCATTACGCCCTCAGACAGATAGCATAAAGCCGTTAGTGCAAAAAAGAAATGAAAAGATCAAGGAATTAGAAGGACGTTCGGCCATCGGCATGCCATTTCTCGTAACAAACGAATTAATATATTTGACGATGATATTTTATTGTATATTGATGTGGTACTCCTGAGGTCAGGCTTATTCACCTGCAACAACAGCAGCCACTGTGTACCTCTACAACCTTTAATAATATTTATAATTGGATAAAAGGAAATATGATATACTTTTTCAGGTCAAGTAAACACAAGCTGACATTGACTCACATACGTTTTATTATAACGATTCCTCGCTTTTATCTCGTGTCACCAATATTCCGCACTTCTATACAGATAAATAAAGTGAAGTGTCTGTATCTAACATTATATATTCCATATTTAATATACGTTACTTATAATAAAAATACAAGGTTTATATACTCGGATTCGAACCACATCTTCAAATCCAAATGAAATTTTACTTTACATTTTATACGTATAATCGAATTTAATGCTCAGAGCTTAGAAATTGCTATACATATTTGACATATTTTTAGCGCGCCATATCTTGTAGCATGTGATTCTTGCATTGTTGTCAATGGATCAACTAACTGTTAACTATGAACCTTGAACAACCACAGCTAGTCCCTATACACAGGTATAGGGAATAGCTCCATTCTCTTGGGCACTCTTGAATCGAAATGCGAATCGCGTAATGTGTCACAGACCAAGCCGAGGTTCCCTCTCGGCGGCCCTTGAGCCCAGCCACGGAGCGTCCGCCGAAGCGACCTAAGAGCTCGGCGGCCTCCCAATCCAAATGTAATAATATTAACAGCCCGAGCAGAGCAATTCAGTTCGAGGGCTCCTTCTACAGAGGGAGCCCTCGAACTGAATTGCTCTAAAAGAGGTTTAAACAAGGCGCCTTTGTGCCCTGGCGTCTCGAGCCCTGTCTGTAGCTGCAGATGTCTCCTCTAGGCAGAGAAACGTCATTCATAAAAAAATCATACCAAAAACTACTAAATTAAACTAGTGTTAAGCATTTGATTTTTCATAGTTCGTACGCGACTCCTCAAGATCAGTGACCGATAACACGCACAAAAACACCATTTTTTTTTCACCTGCCATATTTACAATATTGCGATAATTTTATGGCACACTCTTTTATTTTAATGATTCCATCGAATTTATTCAAAAGAAACAGTATTCGAAAATTATTCTACCAGTAAATAAAGAGATGCCGTCTACAAAAGTATAAGTATATTTGGTGGTTCAGGGATATTGGTTGAATGAAGAAAAAGCAACAATCCAAATGTATGTTGCGAAGATGAACGGTGATGTCAGTTAGGATCGTCCAAGATGAACTAATACCGACCATTGGTGAAATTCTAAAAGACTAAGCAGGTTATAAGAGTGCCCGCAATAGACGAGCATGTATGCGTTGACGGATCTTGAAGGAGCGAGAGAGATGTGCGTGGACTGTGCCAAATTGAAGTCCTTAATGCCTGCCTCTCTGTGTTTAAACTTGAGATAAATTTGTTTTTTTATAAAGTGTTAAAGTCCATGTTAATCAGATAACTGACATAGTAATACAACTGAAAGCACGTAGTAGGGTAGGTTATTTCTACAATATAAGCATTTTATCACACGCCTGTACATGCGTGCTCTCAGTCGAATAGGTTTAATACCAAAGATAAGATATGAAATTACTTTCAACCAATTAAACTGTTCTCTCTGGATGATAGCATACTTGAATGTATTCTAGAGAGAAAATGTATAATATGCAAACAACTCAAGCATACTTAACATAATCATTATATATATAGTTTTTTCATTTCCTAACAAAATGTTTACACAAAATTTCATCCCGTACAGTTGCAGCCGTATAAAAGTTCGTTAGGTGACAAACACACGTGCAGAAGAATCCTAATAATATTATATATACGAAAGTTTGTATATTTGTTATTCTTTCACTAAAACGTCTGAACGGATCTGGATGAAATACGGCACAGAGATAGATTACAGTCTGGAATGGAACATAGGGTTCTTTTTATCCCGGGAAAATGTACGGCTCCCGTTCCGAAACGGCTATCCGGGCGAAGCCGGGCGGATCAATAGTTATATATATTCAAATGTCATCGACCATGGCACTTCAAACTCGCAGCATTACATCTCATATTTCGTCATTACTATGCTTTTATCAATGACACGCGGACCTTAAAAAGTCGGGGAACGTGAGAACTTAATTTTAGTACATCGCATAGATTCGACTTCGACAACCACAAGCGAATGCTGCTTAGCCGCCGTAAGAATATTAATAAGTTAGTGCAAGTGTCCTCCGTATGTCACCGTCAGATTGTAAACATTGTTAGCTTATAATCTCACTAATTGTGTACTGAATGTTGATAAGGTCAAACATGATATTAATTTACACTTCTTTGTGTATACCTATCTGAATTCGTTGTATGAAATATTCGTTTATAAGATTTGCCCTTCAAATAACCCAACTAACGCATTTACCGACATCACACTGTCTAAAGGTGATACTACTTGATGAAATTGCAACTGATTCCACGTATAACTTGGAATATTGTTCCAAAGAAACTTTTTCTATCCCAGGGAATCAGGAACATTTTCGGGATTCTTTTGAGATAAACGGTACCCTATGTCCTTACAATATGTGTAAAAAAATCACCTTCGATGTGATTGTGGACGAAAAGAACGTCATGTTCTACCAGAGCTCGAGCTTGAGAATGCGTACGCGCAGCTTGCGAGCCAATGGCAAAGAAATTTATATACCCTTATCTGCTATTTGATCAGGAGCAATATTATATATTTAATAATTTTATAAAGTTAATTCAAATTCAAGTCTAACATTCTGTTGTAAGTCAACGTAACCTTGGCCCAGAATCGCCAACGGCGATTTACGTACGAGTTCAACTTAATTTCGTTTTTACGACTTAACAATGTTGGCCCCACATGTAGTCTCGATCCACTTGTTATCTATTAATAACACATAAATTTCTTATGCCGTATCTTAGACTATAATACAAACAGGCATATTCGCGGCGCAGTGCACAAATTATTAATAAAAGACCCTATGTTAACTTAACAAACAAAATACGTCATGAGTTATTTATAATATTATGAACCATACATTTATATACCGCCAGATACCGTACAAGAGTGAGGCTCGATTTTCGCCGCGCAAAAAACCGTACACATTTATTTATTTAGAAGGTCGCAAACGAGCACGCAGTTTACCTGATATCAAGTGATCGCTGGCCATCCGCAACAAGAGTTGCAAATGCGTTGTTAATAGTTGTTGCGCAAAAGAGTTGTAAACCTACATTTAATGGACTGAGAAAGGGATAAACAGAAAATAGTTTTATCCCTTTCCTATTCACCCATGCATATATAAATACAAATAATTAAAATTAAATTAAATTCAAAACATATTTTAATCTATAGTCTTTTATATTTCGTTATACTTTAATGTTAATATGAGATAAGCTGGATTTTACGAAGTCGCCAATTGGTGGCTTCTATTTTGGTATCCCGATTGTCCCTCTGGCGGTGTGGCACATCAATATTTTGAACGTCAAGACCGTACTAGTCATGAATACATCTATTTAAATTATTATCGTTCTTAAGTTATTAATAATATTTAAAAATAAATTAAACAAGTGTATTAAATCGATCGAATTAATCTGTGCTATCGTAAATAGATAACAATATATTTCTTAATTAAAATAAAATATCTTTGTTTGTAAATATCTACAATAAATTGCAATAATGATGTGAATATAAAATTTGTTTTTCGAACCGCCAAAAAAGTTTGTTGTTTTTTCTTTCTTTAAGTTTAAATTTAATATTTAAATAGTAAAAGTAATTCGCAAATAAAAAAAGTAAATAGTAAATCGTAGTAATTCAAGGGTTTGCAAATAAAATTGGTAATGGTACGCAGCAATCGTTGTATACATAAACATTGCTAATATTGAACAATCACTTTCCAATATAAAATTGTTAAAAATCAAAGATTGCACAATAACATTGAGCCATTTAATATTTATTGAATGTGTGTTTAAAATACAAACATAGTATGAACACTCACCGTTGTTTGATTTTTTTTTCAGCTGGTAAATAAGCGCGTGAAACTTTCGTACCGTATTCAACACGTAATGAACATCGACACTGTCACCTTCCGACTGACGTTGCGACAAGGCGACCATTCGCGCCGCCACCATACCATCACCACAGATAAAATAATATGCAGTGGCAACGTATAATACAGATGGATAAGTGACTTTTTAAGTTACTCAACGCTCCGTATTAGCGCTGCAGTCACACGTTTCGAAGTAATAATAGTTGCTTATGGACCGTTGATTGCATACTCGAGTATGACCGATGTAGCCAATTTTGTCGGTGAAGGTAAGTGAACACTACACATGTGAGGACACCATTTTCATACTTGTAATTATATTAGTTGGTGTTCTTGTCTAATTTGGTCCATTTACTTTCCCTTTGGTCTTTAATCTAGTCGATACGAATCCTGTTAAGATAGCCAATGAATTAAGCAACATTTTTTTTTTAATTTAAGAAGGTGGCAAACGAGCAAGCGGGTCACCCGATGTTAAGTAAGCGCTATCCATAGATATCCGCAACACTTAAAGGTGGTGCTGATGCGTTGCCTACTTTTAATGGGCATAGTAGGGCATAGACAGGATAAAGGATATTTCCTTCTTCTTTTTTTATATGACAAGGTGGCAAACGGATCACCTGATGTTAACACTAAACCTACCGGTAGCGGTCAAATTGACCGTTTTCAAACTTTTTATTTGATATACACATATTTTAATGTTATGATATTGTTATCAAACTATATGACAATCCTTAGAATATGCATATAGTATTTACTTCACTCTTTACTTTAAGTTATTTTTTCTTTTTCTAAAAAAAAGTTGTTATGTGACCTACCTACCGCGGTCGGTCAATAAGACCGGCGGGAAAACTGTTATAAAGTTATTTCTAAGTAAATTTTTTACGGTTATCTCAGAGTCGCTTATAGTTGTAAAGAGTAGATAACAATAGTATTGATTACAGTCTCAAGTAGTGCACTTCTAAAAAGATTTTTATGCACTTTTTTTACCATTATTTATTTGAAAAAGAGAAGGTAAAGTATCTGTTGTAGATATTTACCCTAAAAATATCATAGCATTTGAAAATTACAAATTACCTAAAAAATATAGCGGACATAGAAGAAGAATTTTCAGAAAATGATGAACAAGAAACTTTTGTAATTGAAAAAACATGGAAATAGACCAAGAACTATTTACAAGTGAGTTAGAATCAGAAAGCGATAGTGAAGAGGAGAATGTTGTAAATAAGCGTTCAGCAGAAACAAAAGAGGGTTTTATTGTCATCCGAAAGTGAAATAGATTTAGAGGATCAATCTGTTCGAAATGCGAAACATATGTTTGCGGAAAGTGCACGTTTCAGACTAAACTAATTTGTTAGCAATGCGAGGAAGCCAAATAAAGTATATTATGTATGCATAACATTCTGTATAAAACTTTAATTTTGTTTTTTTTTATAAAGAATGTAAAAATTATATAAAATAAAATGGACGAAACTTTATGCAAATTCTTAATTTTACACACATCTAGCAACAAGTCAACCATTGTCTGCATCGAATAATGAAAAAAATGACACTTTTTATTACCGGTCAATTTGACCGCACGCGGTAGGAATAGATATACAAGAATTGTCTGTAGGTTTAGTGTTAAGTGAGAGCTACCAACATACATCCGCAACATGCAAATATGTAGCAGTTGATTTGCCTACCTCTAATGGACAGAGGAGGGCACAGGCATGAAAAAGGATATTTCTTTTTCCCTGTTAACCCCCTCCCCGTACAATCCTCTTCCCTTTCCCATCCTATCCATATGAGGAAAGGGTGGGAAGGGAAAGAGGACTGAAATTAAGCCTCCGGCACCTGATCAGACGAAACGCAGAGTATTTCTACTTCACGCCTCTTTTCTGTGAGGTCGTGGTATTTCACCGGTTGATCGGGCCTATTCGTGCAACGGATGTTGTAGTTGCGGACTCTACCACTAAGAGGAAGAAGCACCCACTCGTTAATGACGGAACACAGAGTACTTCTACTTCACGCCAGTTTTCTGTGAGGTTGTGGTATTTCATTGGTCGAGCCGGACTATTCGTGCAACAGATGTTGTTGCGGGTTCTACCACTGTTAAAACAGAAAAAAACATAAACTGTTGTCGATCCTTACATGATGAACTCTGCAATGTTGTTTCAAGTATTTAACACATTTACAAAATATAGTTATAATCGTAAAATTAAGCGATGATCGAACATAGTTCAAGAATCACCAGGACCTTACAGAACATCGGCGTCAGGTAGAAGTATGCTTTCATGCTCCGTCTCACGGGTGAGGTGCCGGGGGCCCAATTTCAGTTCTCTCCCCTTTCCTATTCTTTCCCAATAATGGTAGATTGGAAACGCGAAGAGGATTAGACGAGGAAGAGATAAATGGGGAAAAGGGAAATATCCTTTTACTCATCATCTGAACGTCGTATGCTTCCTGCGGATGTCTATGGGTAACGGTCTTTTAACACTGTGGGGTATGTTAGTAAAACGGCGGTTGGTTTGGAACTGATTTTATGTTAATGAACAGACGGTAGGTTATTCAAACCTACCTACATTATGACCAATATATTACAAACACCGTGTGACCCGTTTGCTCGTTTGTCAAAACAATCTATATATCTATTTATCTGTACGTATGTATGTTTCCTATAGACTCTGAAACGATTCCGTCGAAATTTTAAGGAAATGTTTATATTGGCCTCGCGGGTGTTACTGTAAAATTTGATATCGATGGGATCATCAAAATTAGTGCCACTAGTTTTAAGATAAAGCTTTAAGTAAGCTTAAGATCGATGAGGATTTTTAATATTTTATTTGTAATGGTGTTCCCGAGATCTGTGCCAACTTTCAACTCCGTGCGAATTGATAAAACGAAATCTCTATTTTGACCCGGCTATCATCTCTTTACTCACATTTCCGGTTTGCCAGAAATGTATGAGTACGGTAGTGAAACGTAAAGTTGCGTAGCTGACTTTAGACAGCAAGAGTCTTTATAAGCACTTGTCAAAGGAAGGAGACTGTCAACCGTCGTGACAACACCTCTTGAGGTCCGAGCCTTGACTGATTGTTATAAGTAGTCGTATATAGTGTGAACAGTGTATTGTGTAATGGAAATATTAAGCTACAACCAGTGTGCGATATCATCTGAAGTGTGATTCGAAGCCTGCAGACGGACCGAACACGGCGATTACGACATGTAAAGAAAATAGTAACGTTCTAATTGCATTGCTAATCAGTAAGGTTAAAAAAAATCAATTGCAAGTTCATGAAAGGAGAAATTGTGAGTACGAAAACTTGTACATGTAGGTTTTTAACAACCCAGCAGAATTTGAATCGTGGTGAGTTTTCCAGATTCAATTACTATTTTCTGTTCTGACTTGTATTGGCGAGATTGTGTCATACATATTTTGTGATTAAATGTGAACATAATGTTGCCTTGAAAGATTACCGCCAATCGGGTGCCACGGTAAAAATAAGACCGCGGCTTAATTTAGTACTTATAAGGGTTACCCCTTAATTTTGATAACTTAACTTGAGAGTATAGTTCGGTCCTGAAATGGTAATCATTTTTGTGATATACAGTTTTACCGTTATCGATCCTGAAGTGGTTTAGTTTTCAGTACTGGTTTTTCAATTGAATCAAATTATAGATTGCAGAAATATTTATATTGATATAAAGCTATTGAAGACAATTTACTCTGTTGTTGTTGTTGTACATTGAAAAGAAAATTGAAATGAGTTAATTTAGATATTTTACACGAGGATATATTCTGAACGTGGATTATATTTCGGAAGTACCCTCTACTTCCAGTGCAACAACAACTATTAATATTTCTAGATACCGAGTACAGTTGAGATATTTTTAGTAAGTGATCTAACGAAAGTTTTGAATCATTAGAGTTTTAGTTGTTGTATCGATATTATAAAGAAATTTATAAACTATTATTTACAACGTAATTATTTTAATTTTAACTATTGACTTCAATTTTATTCGGTACACTTTAAGTAAGCAATAAATTCACACAGCAACAGATGGGTAGAAAGTAAATGGTACATAATGATTGTTAATGTGTACGGATTACATAAATATAATAAATAGATTGTACAATAAACTGCCAACAGTTTATTGTACAATCTATTAAGGTACAAGATCCTATGATTTCTTAGATTGAAATATTTGTCAGGTGAGGCCGAGTCTAATACATATATAAAAAGAATACGTATGTAACGATGTAAACTGTGCTGACGAATGATCTTGGTTTAATGTAATTTATGTGATATGTCATAAGAGTGACGCATGACGATGCAGGTCAGTTTGGAATTGTAAAAACAAAATTGGGGCCTACTCAGACTGGTTTAGCACCAACAAAGGTGTAAGACAGGGCTGTGTAGCATTCCCGTGGCTGTTCAATCTCTTTGTGTGGATTAAGAATGGGTGAGCATGTTGTAAAATGACTCTTGTACACATCGGCGTATGGTTTGGTCATCGGACCAGGTCGTGCTTGCGTCATCGGTGGACTTACAATTTATGTTGGATGTAATGAATGGTTCAATTGAAGGTAAAGGTATGAATATGAATGTAGACCAAATGAAAGTTATGGTGTGTGTTTGAAAGAGAACAAAGTAGGACAGTCATTGATATAAATGTTAACGGCAAAGAGGTTGAACAGGTGGAAGAATTTGTGTATTTAGGATGTATGTTTAGTGGATGGTAGACGCGTTAAAGATGTTGACGACGAGTGAATGCGGGAAATAAAATGTGTGGGGCTATAGGTACAGTAGTGAGGAGTCGGAATGAGTCTACGAAGGCTCGGCTGTACTAGTCCTCGCTTTAATGTATGGAAGTGAGAGCTGGGTTTGGCAGGAAAAGCATGTTAGTCGAGTTAATGCCGTCAAAACGCGATCCTTAAGAAGTATGATAGGCGTGCCATTAAATAGGATCAAAAATAGAGCGTGGCTCAAAAGTGGATGTTGTGACTAGAATTGAGAAAAGAGATTGATGTTGAAAGGATGAATGAAGAGAGAGAAATGAAGAACAAAATAAATTTATGTTGCAAAAGGGAGCGCCAGCATTGGCAGGGGACGCAAAAGGAGAACTTACATCGACCAGATTAGTGACCTACTAAAGAAGGGCGATATAAGGAGTACCCGTAGCCGACGAGCATGTATGCGTAGATGTTTGGATGTAGAAGCGAGAGAAGTATGCCAGGATCGCGAAATGGAAATCCACTATCTCTGCCTACCCCTCTGCGTTACGGGCGTGAGTGCATATTTATTTTATTTTTTATTTTAATATTTATTTACCTTTGTGCACATATGATACATGTCATTTTTTTCCTTCATAAACACAAGAACAAAGTAGGACAGTCATTGATATAAATGTTTACGGCAAAGAGGTTGAACAGGTGGAAGAATTTGTGTATTTAGGATGTATGTTTAGTGGATGGTAGACGCGTTAAAGATGTTGACGACGAGTGAATGCGGGAAATAAAATGTGTAGGGCTATAGGTACAGTAGTGACAGTAGTGTCTTATGCCATTCCAAGTAATCAAGTTTTGGAACATGATGGATACCAAGTAGTATACTGTAACTGTTCCGGAGAAGAGCAAAATAGTCTTCTACAAGGTATATTGATATTGCTTGTGTTTAAATTGGGAAACTCGTCGTGTAGATGATGGCGGATGTTGTCATATCGTTAGTGTATATGTATAAGTGTGAGTGTGAACTAGTGAACTTAAGAGTGTGCAGTATTATAAAGTTCACCTTACATAGCAATTCGGTTGTGTGAATTTCTTAAAAAGATAGATTGGTCTGAAAGTTTAATTTTCAAACATGTACCGAAAAGTGTTGGATGATTAAGCGGCAACAGGAATCTGTGATGAACGCTGTTGTATTTAAATGGTGATACACGACTAGTTGATCCTGAATGAACATTGACTATGGAACCATACTTTTTTCCTCTAGGGATTATTAGGAGTATATTAATGAAATCGACTCGGAAACATAAAATGTCTCCAAGTCGAAACACCACCAAGATCATCTCTTTTATATTATATTAGGCCAATGATATATTTATATGTGATCGTCTAGTTGTAGAACTTTGTTCTACTTTGTGAGTTAATAAATAACTAATTCTTCTAGGAATCATAGAGGAAGAAAGATTCGCCAAGCTTATTGAAGCCGTAGAATGATTATTATTAGAGTCCTTAACTCTATATAAAATTTGCCAAAATAATATTTTAAATTTATCGATCAATTGCAATTTCCAAAATATTTCATTAAAATTTTAACTTGTAAAGGGTTTACATGCTTTAATCTCAAATACCCGATACAACCCTACTATCGCAACATATATTTTTGTCTTTAAAAATATATGGAGGTACACAGCTCCAGCGGAAATCCCCGCTGTGTACGGTGAGTGCCGTCCACCGGTTGCACTCCCCCCGAACAAGGGACTACAGATCGGCCACCGTATATCGCAGAAAAATACTGGTAAACCAGTAAGAGAGTTTTTAGCTCATTATTGGTGAATAAACACCATTCAGTCGTTTCTCGCATATCAATGCGTTACACCGTCAAGTGTATAATAAGGCGTCACCACCAAGACATTGTCAGCATAGGTATCGTCCTACAGAGCGCATTAGGAGTATAAAACTCGCCTCAGGGGATGGCTAATTCCCTCGTTGTGCGGTGTCAGCGCGAGCCTTGAGAGCATAGCTCCCTCCAGCTACCATCTTCGCAAGAGACAAATGCACAGGCTCCACCAACAAATGCCAGGGCAGTTTCGGTCACATTAATAACTCTTAGTATAATTCTCGAACATCATATAATTGTGTTATACACCAACTTTTCGCATAATGCGAGTTTCGATCAAATTTGCATCACCCACCAATAATTCGCCTTCGTTTATAAACATGGGTATTTTACAGGCCACTTAATTGATTTGTAAATCATGGAGGACAAACAGTCTGCAATCCCGTATAGAGGAACCCGACTTGGGCAAATCTAATTAAGACAAGCGTCATACTACAATACAGAATACCATAGCAAACGACAATATCTTATCCTCAATCTATCCGAATAATACAAATGAGCATATTAGCCACGAACCACTCATATACCCGTCACAGGAAGACTCGTTGATCCCATCAATGATCAATCAAAACATGTAGATGTACAAAACATAAGCAGCATATCAGGTGTAGTAATGTCGAATTGCAACTCTACATACTCCACGACAGGCGATAGAGATAATACTCTAGACGTAGCCGCTTCAGAGCAGAAATTTGCAATCAACACCCCGCAACCATCAATGACGCATTATGAACACAATAAACACCCGTGTAATGTTATTGTAGCGAGCATGTATAATCGCGCTTGCGAGACATGCTTGCGAACCAACAAGAAATCAAGCTTAGGCAACAAGTATCCGCTACCTCTATTTTCATCCGTATAGACAGAATCAATTTCGGTACAAAAGTTAGTTGGCAAATCATATAAACTCGACGTATCATTTCTATGATACGTCGAGTTTATATGCTTCTGCAAGCCTCTAAGACGCCAAGTACCCATTATCAAAAAGCCGAAGCTCTAAGACATGGTTCTGAGCACGTTTTATACACCGAAGTGCAAAAACACACTCTTCCCAAACCAAAGCATAATTAGTGAATAACTCACCAACTACACCCTAGCCGGTATAGGTTTATAGACATTCATTCATGGTGAGAACATGTCTATGCGATTTCCAGCATAATTTCACAACGCAACATTTTACGGAAATTGGACCCTGTATACCGCTTGTATACGATCCGTATTCCAAAACAACCACCACATCGTAATCGGCATTATTCATTTTATATATTTCCCCTCAAATATATCTACCATCAAAATAAACAAATTATTTCAATAGTTCGACGTCTAACGCATCACGCCGGCCGCATTACTCATATATGTAAGGTCATGGGTGTGTATCTACGTACAGGCCATTTTGATGTCCGTTCGCGTAGGATTTTTCACTTTCGTATTTTTAAATTATTTTATTATAAACGTTCATTATAAGTGTATACAATACTTATTACCCTATTTTTGGATTTAAATTCAATAAAAAAAAATCAATGCACGAACTCACTCTTTAGACTTGGTATGATTTTCACGAAAAATCAATACGAGAACACATGTAATTCTTATGCCCCTATTTTCCTTAATGTATTGATTCGATATCAATATTTATATGTATTTATATTACTTATACGTATTTTATAGGTCTTTAAGTACCTTTAATCACGATTTATATCTTCATGAGACCAAATAATGTAACTTTATATTTTAATTTAAATATCAATATTTTGTAATGATATTCTAATATGTTATGCATATAACTTTTATTAGCATATTTTTATTATTATTAAATGTCATATTTTAATTATTTAATAATGATAGTTACAACTAGTTCAACCCACGCGCAGGATAATACAAACTTTGTTCGGCATGGTTTAGCTTCAAGCGTTGTTTATGTACCGAGGCGTGTTGGATTATTAGGCGGCAACAGAAATCTGTGATACACTGTTGTAATCAATTGGCGGTACACGACTAGTTGATCCTGAATGAACATCAACTAGTTACACGCAGGATAGTCCAAACTTTGCATGGCGGCATGGTTCAATGTTGAAGCAAGGATAAAATGTTACAAGTGATACCTAATTGTTTTCACCTTATACTTTCAGACCGAGACGCATTTGGGACGAACACGTGAGCAGGATAGCCGGATGTTGTCGCTCACATTTCCGGTTTGCCAGAAATTTATGAGTACGGTAGTGAAACGTAAAGTTGTGTAGCTGACTTTAGACAGCAAGAGTCTTTATAAGCACTTGTCAAAGGTAGGAGACTCCAATTTTCGACATAAAGTCGATATGCGGCCTTAGTGGCTTGGTGGTGGAGCCGCCACGCAAAAGCACTCTACCGGGCCAATGCCACAAATGCCAAATGTACGGGCATGCAGCCCGTAATTGCTTCGCCCGCCCTAGGTGCGTCAAGTGCCTAGGTGACCACGGCACCTCAGGTTGTCCTCGTCCGAAGGACAAAACAATGTTGGCTACATTTGGCCCTCCTGCTTGTGTCCTCTGCCAATCACAGGGACACACCGCTAACTACCTCGGGTGTCCAAAAGCACCCAAACGTAAACAGCAGCCCCAACAACAACCTCGTCTTCCCACTAGGCGACCTCAACTTGTACCAACTACGGCATCTTTCCCACCCTTACGCCCTGCGTGGCAAACAACCGCTCCACTGACCTCCGCATGGTTCAAACCGAGCCCAACCGTCGCCGCGATTCCTCAACCCGCCGTTAGTAAACCGGCACCCGCCAAGCCGGTCGCGCCCGAGAAAACGACAGGGACCAATCCCTTCGAGTCCCTAAACAAACTAGGAAGCCATAATATGGAAGAGGTTCTCACGTTTGCCGATGAATACTTAAACGCGTCCGGGAATATAGGCACGCGTCTATATCTAATACGCAAGTATAAGCACATCGTTAGTGATTAAGAATTCCATTAGCCGTTACAGAGATAGATAACGCTAAAAACAAAAATAGTCCTCCGACTCTCACGCGCAATTACGGTCGAGTTAAACCACTATTAATTAATATAGCATTTATTAACGCGAACGGCGTAAAAACACAACGCGACGAAACGTACTACTCGTGCTGGAAACATTTCTTAAGCCAACAATGAGGGACCCGAACGTCCCCAATTATAAAATCGTTAGGAATGATAGGGCCGGCGCCATAGGCGGTGGAACTATCATTTACTGTAAAAAGTCCCTGCACTGTGTACCGATCGATACACCCGCGCTCAAGCACTTAGAGGCTTCGATCTGTCAGCTGGCCATGACAGGCCACGCCCCCATTACAATAGCTTCGGTTTACCTATCCTGTAGACCAAGTGCAACCATTCTACGCTCCGACTTCGAAGCCCTACTATCTATAGGCGGAGCTACTATTCTTGCAGGCGACTTTAATAGCAAGCACATCCGATGGAATTCAACCAAGATTAACAATCGAGGTCTAGTGCTCGACTCAATGTCGGACTTATTAGACTTCGAAATCATAGCGCCCATAGAGCCTACTCACTACCCCCGCATAATGGATCACACACCGGATGTGTTTGATATTGCAATCGTTAAAAATATCAATCTCGCCCTACGCAAAATAAAAGTGATTCACGAGCTTCACTCGGATCACCGACCTGTTATATTACGGCTAGGGCCTTCTGCACCAGCCTCGCCTTCAACGAAAACTATCGTGGACTGGCACAAGCTCAGTGCCAAGCTCCAAAACATTAACTCGCCGCAATTAGATTCCATCCCCGATCAAATAGTTAACGAACAAGATATGGGCGTTGCAATCGGAACTCTCACAAGTCATGTCCAAACCACCATCGAGGACTGCTCGAGGCGGATCCCAGTGATGGATAACCATCGCTGGGAGCTGCCCCCGGACGCCAGGGACTTGCTGAGACGTAAGAACGCGGCCACCCGATCTTATGATATGTATCCCACCGAATCGCACCGAAAGCGGCTACGTAAACTACAGCGTGAATCGAAAGCACGCATAGCCGCCCTCAGGAACGAAAGGTGGGATACAACACTTAATAATTTAAAGCCATCCCATTTAGCATTCTGGCGGCTTCCCAAATCACTTAAAGGCGACACGTATACCACGATGCCGCCGTTCTTACGCCCAGACATGATGCCAGCCATGCTGGACGAAGAAAAAGCCTAATGTCTGGCTGACAGCCTCGAGGCCCAGTGCTCTCCCAGTACCCTATCGGTCGACCCTGCCCACCTCCGAATGGTGGACAGCGAGGTCGATCGGAGAAAACATGAACCGCTTCGCGACTCCGTTCCCCCGGTAACATTCGACGAAGTTAAGGAAATAATTAAGAACTTGCGTCCACGCAAAGCTCCCGGATCTGACGGTATCACCAATAGGGTGACCAAACTCTTTCCTGCTGCTATTATACAGCTACTAGTTCTTATTTATAACGCGGCAATGACCAAAGGTGTCTTCCCCAGCGAGTGGAAGGATGCTGAGGTCATAGGGTTCCTCAAACCCTCAAAGCCGGCCACGAACCCCACGTCATATAGACCTAAGTCTTATCAAAACCCTTGGGAAGATCTATGAACGCTTTATATTAGCCCGCCTACGTACCTTTATGAATACCAAATGACTACCAATCCCGAACAGTTCGGCTTTCGTGCCAAACATTCATGCACCCATCAAGTGCACCGCATCACGGAGCACATCCTTACAAAACGCCAACGCGGCTCTAGCACCGGAGCACTATTCCTCGACGTGGCGAAGGCGTTCCATAAAGTCTGGCACAACGGGCTCATATACAAGCTGTATGAGTACGGAGTGCCCGATCGTCTCGTATGCATAATACGAGACTTCCTCAGTAGTCGTTCCGCTACCGCGTCGAGGGAGTTTGCTCTCAAGCACACCCCGTTCGAGCCGGGGTGCCTCAAGGGTCGGTGTTGGGCCCAGTCCTTTTTACCCTCTACACCAATGATATACCGCGCGAACGCGGTGTAGAGCTTGCCCTATTTGCCGATGACACCTGCATTTTCACATCGGGCCTTCAGCCTGACGCTATATGTCGACGCCTCCAGACCGCAGCCAACACTCTCGGTGCATGGTTTCGGAAATGGAGGATCGAAATAAATCCAGCAAAAAGCGCCGCCCTTTTCTTTTCGCGACATAAGGAAGCTTACCTTCCGCGTCTCCCAGCCATCAAACTCATAGACAGCCCAATTCCTTGGGAAGATAAGGTAAAATACCTAGGTGTCATCCTCGATGGTAAACTTAACTTCGCCGCTCACGTTACCCGGGTCAGGAACCGAGCGGCCTTCGTATTAGGCCGCTTATTCCCATTAATCAACAAAAAGAGCAAAATGTCCCTCCGGAACAAGGTGACACTCTATAAAGCTGTAGTACGTCCCGTTATGACGTACGCTGGTCCGGTCTTCGCGCACATATCCCCGAAACAAATACACCGACTTCAGGTGATCCAAAACAGATTCTTGCGCAGGGCCACCGGGTCACCGTGGTTCGTGCGCAATGTCGAGTTACACGTGGACCTAGAGCTGCCTACCATAGCCCAACACCTGAAGTTGGCGTCGCGTCGTTATTTTGATTCCGCCGCCGGTCACCCCAATCCGTTAGTCGTAGGTGCCGCCACCTACAAACCAATCGCGCTTGGTACGTTCCGCCGCGACTATAGACGACCTAGGCACGTACTCGACTATCGAGACGATGCAATAACAATCGCTCAGGCTAGGTTGAAAAAACTTCGCAACAAAATCACATACCGTTCTCCGGCGAGGAGGGCCATCGCAATCAAGATACGGCCACATAGCTGGAAGAGTGTTCTCCCCTATTAATGATAGAAGCGTAGCTGGAGTTTCTTCCGCCACTTCTTCTCCCAGCGCTAACGCTTTCCGAAGTGGTAGTAATGTTAGTTATAATAATACTTGTAATCAGACAATGGCTACCGATCGAGCCGAGGCTCGGCCCTCTCGGGCACCCTCGAATCGGAATGCTAAACGCGTAAAGAGTGACAGCCCAAGCCGAGGTCCCCTCTCGGTGGCCCTTGAGCCGAGTCACTCCATGGAGCGACCATCGAAGCGACCTAAGAGCTCGGCGGCCTCCCAATCCGGTAATAATAATAAAGTAACGGCCCGAGCCGAGGTTCCGTCTACGGAGGGAGCCCTCGAGCTTAGTTACTCTTAAAGAGGCTTAGGATAGGTGCCCTCTGCGCTCTGCCGCCTCGTGCCCGGTGTAGCTGTAAGTGCCTCCTCAAGGCAAACAGTGACCTTTCAGTCACAAAAAAAAAAGTAGGAGACTCAGTTTGTACTCTTGTCAACGGTCGTGACAACACCTCTTGAGGCCCGAGCCTTGACTGATTGTTATAAGTAGTCGTATATAGTGTGTACAGTATATTGTGTAATGAGCTACAGCCAGTGTGCGATATCATTCTATTTTTTGTATTTTTTTTTAATTTCATGATAAAATGTAACAAACAAACAAACTCACATTCGAATTTATAATATTACTTAAGATGCCAGCGAAGCCGCGGGCAACAGCTAGTATTATTAGATTAACATAACTCACTATTGTAATAAAACTCAAAAAAAAGTTTAAATTGTTACCACATTTTAATATCAATTGAATATTTTTTTACTAGTTAACTTAAATTTAAATTAGAAAACTATTAAATTCTTAAAATTATACTAAATTTTTCGTTGAAAGAAGTATTTGTGCGTACGAAGAAAGCTTGGTGGAATACGCAAGTATCTACCTGCGCGCAGTGAGCAGTCGCGCACCACCGACACCGGGTATTTGATAAACCGCACCGGCATTTAACGCGTTGCCCTCTGACACGCTCAGACTTGCCTCGCGTTTCTGAAACCGTCGGTGTGTTAAGCGTGTACCTTGATACATTACGCGACTTGCACCGAGTACAGTGGGAGAATCATTTCGAAATGAATCAAGGCAATGAAGACCCCAATGACATGGAAACTGATCAAGATTCCGAAAATCCGGAGCCTGGGATAGAAGAACCTTTGCCGAATTCCATTTACTTTCAATATCACTACGTATCAAATCTCACTCATTACGTGTACGTACAAGGTATGAGCTACGATTTTCTTTAATTCCAAAATTGTCAACGCTTTTTTATTTATTTAATTGAAAATCTTTTTTTGGACTTACACTGAGCCAAGCTAAGTTGATCGTGGTCGCCTACGCATATCCTTATTCCGCCGCGGTTTCATCAGCGGTCCCGTTTAAGTAGAGTAGGAGATAACCTATTTCTTAGTAATGAATTCTTAAAAATCCCAAAATATTTATACTGAAAAGTATCTTTGTTCAATTTTGCACAGATAAATAACATATATCGTTATTTTGTAAGCGAATATTAAGAGATTCTTATAAATTTATCCCCTAAAGGTCTAGGGTAGGGGCTGAGCATGTTTGTATGGAGAAACGACGTAGTTATATTAATTTTATTTTATTTATAAATTTATATAAAATATTTATCTAATTCGTATTATCAAGAGCGGTTGAGACTCCGGAACGGCGCACAAAATACAATCCATCTCGATAACAAATGCGCTTCAAAAAACCAACGCATGTTTTTTCAGAATGTTACTCGCCCATTTGGGGTCTGTCACCTGCTTATGGAAAACCACTAAGTTGATAATTTTTTGGTAGAGGTCGTTTTATATTTGAATTGATTTATTTCTGAAGATACCGCGTGCAATTTAATAACATGTAAAAATATGTTAAGTAACAAGCCACCTCGTTCCTCAACAAAATTTTAAACAAAATCGACTTAAAAAAACTACATTCAAAATTAAATAATGCACGCAAAAGTATAAAATAATTTTACGCAATTAAACATAAGAATCAATTCAAAATCAATCCGAGCTATAAAATTTATTCTGTAGGAATACTGTCACTGGTACGGTCATACTTTATGTTTGGTGTGACTGAATTCTTATTTTGAAAAATTTCCAGCTGGTCTCGAAGTATGAAATTATAAAAAATAATTTTTTTTCACGTAACGTGCTAAGGGATCTTGTTTCGAAACTCCGTGAAACCATAGAACTTCAATAACCGATGCTATAGCTATATGAAAGTTAATGAATAAGTATTGCGAGTTTCAAAGGAGTCCAAGCGTTTTTGTGTTGCCTCCCGACGAACTTTGACTGAATGATTTCCATTCACAAGTTTGCTGAACAACGAAATAAAAATCTGCTAAAATTAGCGCTTTATGTTTTGCGAAACCAATCCCAACTTCCATTTTTAATTGTAACGTGACAGCACAGAAAACTGGAATTTTGTGTGAACTAGACTTTTTTTAACGTGAAATTACACAATCTGTTGCCTGCGTGTTCGAACGAATTCTTATCTTTCTCTCTGACATTTTTTGTAACTTGATTACGCATATATTTTGTTATATTCATAACTGGGAATTACTTATAAAATTACATTAAATTATGGCAACTTTTATATTAGAATTTATTTTCCTATTCCTCGCGAAGTTTTTTTTCGGGACATAAGGTTCCCCATGCCATTTTCTGTATCTCTGGCAATGTGTGTATTGGTTTCATGTTTAAGTTGAGTCGTCAAGCGATAAGAAAGGACTAAGAATCCCTACTAATATTATAAATGTGAGTGTAAGTTTGTTTGTTACTCTTTCACGCGAAAACTACTCAACCCATCATCATGAAATTTTGTACACATATTCTTGGAGGTATTAGAAGTAATATACGAAACTGTTTATGAAAAAATATTATATAAAAAGCAAAGTATGTATGTTCCCTATAGACCTATAGACTCCGAAACGGCTGGACCGATATCGATGGAATTTACAGGGATATTCCCGATTGGCACATTCCTGTGTTTGGTAGCCATCGGATCAATAAAATTTCCCGGGACCCGGGCAAAGCCGGGGTGGGTCACTAGTATATATATATATATATATATATATATATAACGTTTATAACTTTCATAAAATATATTCAAAGAATCATAAAATCACTGAAGCCCCGTAAAGTTATTTATAAGTTAAACAGAACGAACATTCAATTGAGTTTGATGATTGACTTCCAAAACCAGAATTTTCCAAGTAATTGAATTGTAAATAGATATGTATTAAGGATATGTGAACATTATTAATCTGATTCATACATGCGTAAAAAGTAATCGTATTTTTTAGCGTTTTAGGTAATCGTAAGTACGTAAAATAAATCCCTGCAAAATTCCTGAACGGTTTATTCCCCTGAAGTCATGCTTTATATCTTAGTTACTTTAACCTAAAGTACGTTACGTGCAGCAAATAGACATTATATTATTCTTTTTTCTTTAATGAGGAATAATAATGCACATTGTTATATTGCAGAATTCATGGCTCAAGGATATTTTCCGGAAGTAAATGAAGCGTCAGGTTCTATTATCCATGAAAATGCCGAAGTAGCTGATGACCCATTGCAGCCATATCTTGAAGAATGCTCTCAAGGTATGTTTGGAGTAAAATTGTTCTTATAACCAATAGACGTTAGATTATTCTTTTTTGAGGAATAATAATGCACATTGTTATATTGCAGAATTCGTGGGTCAAGGATATTTTCCGGAAGTAAATGAAGCGTCAGGTTCTATTCTGCATGAAAATGCCGAAGTAGCTGATGACCCATTGCAGCAATATCTTGAAGAATGCTCTCAAGGTATGTTTGGAGAAAAAATGTTGTTATGTGAAATTATTTGCACACTCGGTCATAAATCATATTAAGACTAGAGCGTTGAACACGAACCAGAATCTCGGCAAAGCTTATACTCCAAACGCAGCGACTTTGTTGTCAATACGCATTCTAGCGTCTAGGTCTTCTCTTCTTTGCACCACTAGCAGTGTCGCAACTCTGTCCCTAGACAAAACTTTAAACCTGCCAAAAAAATCGATTCTCTAACTATAGACCACATGACATTTCAAAATCAGTTCCATAGATTTTTGTGTTTTCTACTAGCGATATCGCTAAGGGAAAGTATACCTACTTTGTCAAAAAAAATTGTCATGTTTGGATCTAATAAGTGCAGCAGATACACTAAATAGACTTATAATTTACTTTGCAGGAATCGAACCTGAAGAACTCCCTCCCAACGGTAACATAGCCTTCGGCTATATTCAGAGAGAACGAGTCTGGGCAGCGGAGCTATCAGTACAGCTATATCATGAAGAAAACTATCGAAGTAAGTTAAATAAAAAAGTTACATAAAAGTTTATTCAATAAGCAAGAATATAGGATATTGTGTTGTTACACATCGGCTCTCGATCTAGGAGCTGACAAACAGGTTAGATGTTTTATTAAATCAAATTTTATTAATTTATAAATACGCATATGATAGCTTGTCTATCGAAAAGTGTCGGCTATCTTTAATTAAATCAATTTTTTTTAGGACATATACTAGCTGTCCTCTTTTTTTATTATTATTTTAACTACGCCTTTCCCTTATGTAAAATCGAAGAATTGATTCCCATTTTTCTGAATTATTGGTAAAACTTTCAACTGTCGCTGTACGTACGGATTTCGGCGTAAAACATATTTCTCTGCGTATGTAACCTAATAAACTTACTAAGTAGCTAGTTGTACATCCGGCCCAGCCCTGTCTTAGATAAGTAAAAGCTGACTTAGCATGGCCACCGGGCAGTTCATAGAATTATAGATAACGATGCGCTTCTTAGACGTGTTTGAGAGACATCGTTGGAAGGTGCATTTGAATGTGAATCATAATATATTCTGCCTCCGAATCGGCGACACGTATTGTTAGTTTAATTTTTAAAAACCCTTTTGATGAAAGTGAAAGTATGACTGGCGCAGCCGGTAGGATCGCTTCGATAAAGCTGTGCCGTCTTTCGTATAATTTCGGGTGTCCAAATTCAAATGGATTACGTGAGCGCGGCGCGAACAACTGTGAGGAGATCCACGAACCAACAAAATTTGTCGAGCTCTACCGAGGACAACGAATATGGGAGTAGCGGTCGGTTGGTTAGTACAACTCTTTGCCAGCCTTATCCTATTATCACTAGCGTATTTTTCATGATAGGGTTTAACGTTTAATAAAATTAAATTTAGTTGTGTTATTTTTGGCATTTGACATCTCCCGTTATAACGTGACTGGTTACTTAGAGCTTATTTGGCACTTAATAGAAATGTATACTAAGAATTTATATTGTCATTTAATGTGTTTGAAAATTAGTTATTGTATTTTAAATTGAAAAGATAATGTGTATTAATGTGTCATAGAATTTATTAACCATTTTATATTATTTTACTATTGTAATCTTCACAATTTACTTTATAATAGAGGTGCTATTTTATCTTACGTCATTTTTAAACCCTTATATATTTTATTGCGTGCTTACATTGTTATTTTGTCCTGTCATTTAAAACTTATTCGAATCTCATATATATACATTTATCTTTTAAAATGGAGAGAGGACCGAGTGATGTTCCCTTACCAGAGACAGTACACATTGTACCTATCCCAAGCGAAATGTTACAGCTCATCCCTTATTTCGAGGGTGATAAAAGACATCTTAATATTTTTATCAGAAAATGTGAGTACGTAATTAATAAATATAGGGGACATGAGGAACAGAATATATATGTGTTCCACGCTATTACTAACCGTCTTACCGATGACGCAGCCGCGCTGTTATCAGAGCGCGAAGACATAACAACTTGGACCGCCTTAAAGGAATTGTTAGGTCAACATTTCGGTGACCCTCGTAGTGAGGAGTGTATAAGTATCGAATTGGAAGCGTGCGAAATGAAAACGGGTGAGAGTTATTTAGATTTTTGCAATAGAATCCAAAATATTCGCTCACTGCTTATCTCAAAAGTAAATTTGGTAACAGACACAGATAATAAACGCGCTAAAATCGCGATATATAACCATACGTCGTTAAATGTATTTCTCTATAATTTACCGTTCCGGTAACATTTGAGAAACTATAGTCAACTTATTTTTAATAATAATTTGATTATGAGTAAGGTCTGATATAATTTTGTCGTACTTTAGTGCATCACTTCGATCGAGATTTCCGGTAATAACTTTAATTAAAGAACCCAATGGGTTAAGAATACCCCTTTTGAATCGTTCCTGTGGAATTAACTGTTTGTATTTCTGGACTGTAATATCACGTAAGTATTCTATATGTGTTTTCATAGTGAATATGTAATTGCGGCAGTATTCGTTGATTTTAACTAGGTTATTGAATTCATTGTATTTATTTATTACAAAATTTAAGTCGCCACTTAGTCTATCTAAATGCAAAACCTTGACGATAGTCCAATGGTCCCTTTGCAGGTAAGCTCGACCTTCTTTTACAGGGAGGATGCCTGGGTTCCCCTCAAGCGACTGAAGATGAAGAGCCAGCGCTGCATTACTGCGATCACCGCGATCCACCTGCGGAGGGCGTTTTACATTTTTAAGGGGAACTTTGGTCTGTCTTTGTCCAACCTGTATTGGGACTATATTCCTAACGACCTCACCGGATACCTAGGCTTTAACATAGCACTTGTATTAGAGATTGACGTTGTCGATGAGTCGTTACGTTCACTTCTTTTCTTAGTCGTCAATTTTTTAATATTTTCTACTGTCTCTTCTAAATGTTTCTTGTCTTTGTTCCTGATCATCAACGTTTACTATCATTGAGTGGCCTTCGTCGTCGGAATTTGTCACGTTAACCTTAATACGAGACAGCGCGTCGGCATTCGTATTCTGGTTTCCCTTTTTGTATACTATCTCATAGTCGAAGTCTTGGAGACGTAAACGCTAACGGGTAAGTTTACTACTGGTGTCCGTATGGGAATCAAGCCATGCCAAAGGTTTGTGATCAGTGTAGATTATGAACAATAGCGAGACATTCTCGCTCTATCGTACTATACCGAGCCTCAGTGTCGCTGAGGGTACGACTAGCATACGCTACAGGCTTATCGCTACCTATTGGGCCTTGTGATAAAACGGCGCCTAGTGCGACGTTAGAAGTGTCAGTCAAAATGAAAGTTTTGTCATAGTCGGGATATTGCAACAGGGGTGCATGTGTCAAAAGATCTTTACATCTTTTGAATGCGTTAATATAGTTTTGATCTAAAATTATTTTATTCTGTTTCTTTAAGCAGAAAGTAAGGTATGAGCGAAACGTGAGCGAAATCTTTTATAAATCGTCGGTAATAGCCAATAAGTCCAAGGAAAGATTTAATTTCCGTGGTAGTCTTGGGTATTGGATAATTTAGGACGGCTGAAACTTTATCATCATTAGGTTTAATTCCGTCATTAGTAATAGTATGGCCAAGATAAATAACTTCCTTTCGGAAAAATTCAGACTTATCTAATTGTACCTTTAAATTTGTTTGTCTCAGTCTGTCGAAAACGATTCGTAGTTTCTGTATGTGTTCGTCTAAGGTTGTAGAGAATATAATGACGTCATCGAGGTAAACCATACAGTGGGGGCTTCAGTTCGTTGTCCATGGTTCTTTGGAATGTCGCTGGTGCTGTCTGAAGTCCAAAAGGCATCCTTAAGAACTCGTAATGTCCGTTCTGTGTGCTGAAGGCAGTTTTTTGACGGTCCTGCTCTTCTACTTCTAACTGATGGTAACCACTAGCTAAGTCAAGCGTCGTCAAGTAGAGGCTCTTTCCTAATTTGTCAAGCAAGTCGGTAATGTTGGGAAGGGGATATCGGTCGTCAATAGTAATTTCATTAAGTCTCCTGTAATCTATGACCATTCGCCATTTAACCTCACTGGACGCATCGCTTTTCTTGGGAACCAAGTGAACCGGTGCATTCCAGGGGAATGTTACTCTTGGATAACGTTGTCTTTAAGTAATTTTTCAGTCTGTCTATTAATTTCAGTAGCTTGTGCCTGTCGATATGGTCTGACATAAATAGGGTCTTCGTTCTTTGTCCGAATTTTATGTTTTACCTGATTGGTAAAGCTAAGTGGAATTTGGTCTTGTGCCTTTAATTTTACAATGCGTACTTATAGCTATATTAATATTACGGAAGTTTTGAATGAAAACTCCGCTGTGTATTAATGTTAAATCTTACCTTAAGCTTAACCAGATCACGTTCATAACGGAGATTTCGTGTACTGACAATATCACTTAGTGTAAGATCTATTCATTACCAATTATCCAAGAACCTTTTGAAAAAGGGTGTGAAATACTTGCCGATCGTGAAACTATGTCAATAACTTGCTGATGAAGACCAGTTCCTGTGCGCTGAAAATAATCTGGCGCAAAATCCCGAACCAACGTGATTTGAACAACATTTCGAGATAATATCACATATTGCAAACAACACCCAATTAGCATTGAAAATGTCAGAATTCAACGAATAGCACCCACAAGTTGGATATTGTTTTCAAGGCTCACAACTACCCTTACAACAACCTGCATTGACGAAATTAGCATTCATCCTATCTTCGGGACATCATCATGAATATCAATGGGCCTTGTGCTTCGCCCGGATACTAATTATGTTGATCCGATCGCTACCAAACACAGGAATGTGCTGAAAATCTGGACAACCCCTGTAAATTTCATCGAAATCGGTCTAGCCGTTTCGGAGTCTATAGGTCTATAGGGAACATACATACTTCGCTTTTTATATACTATTTTTTTCATAAAAAGCATCCTTTGTTACTTCTAATACGTCCAAGAATATGTGTAAAAAGTTTCATGATGATCGGTTGAGTAATTTTCGCGTGAAAGTGTAACAAACAAACTTACATTCACATTTATAATATTAGTTGGGATGTATACATGTCGCCGGTTTTGTAAGCCTCGTCAGTTTATAATTGGATAAGGCATATTATAAACTCTCAGCAAATCGCGGACTGAAAGAATCATTAGAAATTTGTCAACATCGTCCTCCTGTTTTAAATGCCATTCTAGGAGAAAAATTATAAAAACCTTTCAATTTTACAACAAAACAAAATTTAAGAAGTTTTCGTAATAATTGTTTCAACTGCCGCTTTATATTACATGGAGTACTAAATCATTGATAGGTTTTTTTTTTGCAGATTACAATCCCGAGCTGGCTGAAGAACATCAACCTGCTGTGGGCAATCAAAACGAATCAACGGAAAACTGTAAGTCTACTTGACTGCTTTCCTTATTGACGTTTATATCCAAGCTCGTGTTTGCAAAACAGTTTGCGCTAAAAGCTAATGGTTTCAACTAACGGCCGAGGCGAACCACTTCTAGGGTTAAGCCGGAACTAAATCGCTTTTGACCTCACCTGTTCAGATAGAACTAGTTTTAAAGCAGCGAAACTGTAAGCCCTTAAGTAGGATTGCCAACGAGTAAAGTCGAAAGTTTAATCGAACTTTAAGCTGTTTAACTTCGCTACGAGTCTTTTATTCGATCACGTTACTAGCGGTCAAACATCAATGCATCTTGTTAAATACCTATCCGAGTTTCGCTATTCTAATTCTGCTTACGGAAAAGATGTTTATGTGTATGCGGTTCACCGGATGTCAAGTGATCGCTATCCATAAACATTTGCAACTAGCTAATGAGTTGCGGATCTTTCATAGACAGAGGAGGGGACGAACAGAAAATGGTGATGTCATGACATGTAGTGCCATCTTACGGAATTCGTGGTAGGCATCATCTATTGACAACAATGCAAGTACCAGTAAACATGGCGATCTATATTATTTTTGAAGTGTAAACTTCTTTAGGCACGCTTGACTTGGGTAGAAAGCTGGTAAATGCGACGAGAGCGTTACGAAGTGTTATGTTTGAATCTGGAACAGTTTCGACGACCTTTTTTTCATATGTTATTCTTGTATTCAATTTTGTTTTTTTTTTAAGATTCAAGGATTTTTTGTTGATTATTTATTATTAAGCTGTTGTCGAGCCAGTTTTGAGTTTTGACTTTTGTCGGCAATCCTTGTGACTGCCTCTTCGGAGAAATGCCTGCATAAATTGCAAATGCATTTATTTATCTAAATAGAAAATTTGTTCCAAGTCGTTATATCCGTTTATGCTTAAAAAAAACTAGTTTTGCTAAATTTGAGTTTTTAGAGTGGATTTAAACCGAAACATTGTCTACCGAATTATTTATTTTACTTTGGTTTTGGTGTAAATTTTTATAACATCTTAATATGTTCAAAGCAATGTGAACTTTTTTGAACGAATAACTTGAGACAACCTTTATTGTATCAAACTTATTAATTAACTATTTATGTAATTTATTAACATTGACATTATTTCATTAATTACATTATGTCACAATATTAAATTAACACGTATATTTTAGTTTATTTATTTGGTATATATTTAATGCGATCTTGCGATGTAATTTTCTTTAACTTGAAATATAAATTAATGATAGAAAAAAAATATAATTTAAGTACAACGCCACCTAGTAGGCGTAATAGAAAATTAAATAACAATAGGCGCTTCTTAAAGAGTTACTTAGTTACGGGAACTTTAGTCGATTATTTTTAAGCGATAGCCTTCCCCTGTACTAGTTACGTAGTATGAGTACGTTCCTTAATTTGCGACAAACCCTATATCTATTATTCTGTTACAGATATATATATATACCTTGCATCTAAACTAGTCCATACATAATATATGCGAATATAAGTTTGTTTTCCCATCATCGTGAAATTTTGCACACTCATTGTCATGGGTACTAAAAATACCATATGGTAATTTTGTATCCCAAATAAAACTTCCCGCAGGATATTTGATTAAGACATTTAATTTGCCAGTGTTGTGATTACCAAAATTTGGAAACTTGAAAGTTTTATTTAAGGAGTCCTACTTAATTTTGCTGTGTCCATGTACAGGATTAGTTTGCAGTAATAGAAGTATCTTGCCTTTCACTGGCTCTATTTCTGGCTTTCTTCAGGAATCTCATCTATCTGGAGAAACTATGTCCCACCTATATTGAAATAATAGTTCCAAATAATTTAGGAGCATTTCTCGTTAACATTTAGACTTCATCTATTAGAGCTTGTGGGCTGAGGTTTGTCTCTAAGCAGCCGCTAGAACTGTGGTAGAGCACGCAACAGCTGTTGCAAGCATATACTAGTGAAATACCACAACCTAACAGAAACGTCTTTACCAAAAAAGTGTCAGCAAATAATGAATAAGAACAATTGTGATCAATACAAATGTTGATTTTTTTTAGACAGTCAATTACATAACATGTGAAGTATTTCATTGACTATGAATATAAAAAAGTATAGACAACAGGAATACCCTAACATTACCACAAATAATTCTTTACCGAGCCACACAAGAGGGTCAGAAGAAACATCCCTTCTTTGGTAATATTACACTGCCATCGGCCCAATCAATTGAACCCAACACTAACATTGTATTATACATACTCTTACAACAATTTACTTCAATAATAATCATAATCTAGGCAACCGATAATATAATTAATATAATTATCATACTTGCTAAACTAAGTGGCAATAGGCCGGATACATTGCTCGCATAAATGCTGGCCGATGCAGCGAAAAGGTCTCATAATGGCGAGCAGGTCGACGCCGCGTAAGTAGATACAAGATGGTCCAACGATCTGGCCAAGGTTACAGGAGTCTACTGGTTTAAGGCAACAGTGAGTCAAAGCAGTGCAAATTTTTGACGATTAATGGGAGAGGCAACCAAAGGAGTCTAACCAATGACCACTGCTGGAGGTATCCAAGAGTGTTCGTCGGATACACTTTATAACAGTGGGTTTCGACTACCGAAAACATTAACATGAAACATATTGACATCTAGGTTGGTAAAATTCTAAACAGGGACACTACGTGGATTTTTACAAAAAAAATTATAATGATAGAAAATGACCTTATTAACATTATTATCAAAACCAAAGCTCTCGCTTCTTATCCATTTTTCAAAATAAAAATAAAAATTATTTCATACATTTACATAGAAAATAATTCCGACATTTGCAATTTTGTTACTAAACGTCAAAAATAATAATGTGCTGATTCTAGTCGCTACGTTTTATATCGAATAATCGATATTTTGACATATTTGATACAAATCGCGTATTCGATTATATAAATATATATTATTTTTCTAAGGCACAATATATTTCTTTTTAATGGGAGCGGTATTAGAAAGAAGCAGTAGTACAGGGAGTATTCCAATCCCTCACCGGCAACCACCAAATTGCCAGAAGCGACTTTACAGCGTTCGAAGTAAGGGCGTTATTCCTTGAATTTAAAATTTCACTTGTTATTCATTTTTATAATATAAAAATAAATCTGTTAAATCAGGAAACCGAAACTTGCCGCCGTTTTATCTGACAAATGTCGGTTCTCGGTACGGTAGCATATAAAATTAACATAACATCTACAGAGTGTAGTAGCACTAGCACCACTGTAATAAATAAATATTTAATAATTATATACGACATGCAACGTGATAAATAAATATTCATCCTTGGGTATGTTTTTAAAATAACAAACCAGGCTCTAAAGTTTAACAAAAATTTACCGATATTACCGAATCGAATATCGAAAATAGTGAATGGCAACTTCCGTTTCGGACGAAAGCGCTCACTGATTCTCAACGATATTTCACCGTCATTCAGTCACCCACAAATATGTAATAAGTAAATAAAGCCCAAAGTATAATTGCCATTATATGCAAACTTTTTGTCGAAGATTTTGGAACAATTATATATCTATGTAATGAAAGAGATAAGAACGAAACATTAATTCTGGCTCCGTCTATTCATAGATATTTAGAGATATTTATTTATTCATAGACAATCTTTTAAAAATATTTAAATACAAATATGAAAATGTAGGTATTAAATTCAGACATCTCGAAATATATAAACGGTGTTTAAAGAAACTTCTAGAATATTTTAATAAAGTAAGTAAAATAATCAAAGAGCAAATAATAATCATTAGGTTAACCTGAATTAAATTAAATTACAAGTTAAATTAAATTAGAAGTTGAATTGGCGGCTTAAGGTGGCTTAACTTATGGGCCCAAGTGCTCCATCTGGAGGTATATAACATCTTTTCATGCAATATTAACATTAATCTGAGACAATACTTTAACAATTATTCTCTACAAAATAGATATGTCTTTAGCACCTTAAATAAAATAATATTTAGGTTGAGAGATTATGGATATTAATTTATCCATAGATAATATTCACCAAACCCCACCATTTTATTTATTCATTTTACATTTTCTTTGCATCTTGTCATCTATCGCACTGTTTACATCAACCAACAGCAACAGGCAAAAGAGAACACGAAAAGCGAAGCTTGGCATGGCTTGGCATGCGTGACGTGACCAGTAGACGTAAATGATCGAATGACATTAATTTAAATTTTTTAATTCATTCAACAATTGAAAAAATATTTTGTACGATTTTTACTTTCGTTAATCCGAAACATATCAAGAGAAAGTAGTTAAATTTTGCCGTTATAAATAATTTCGTCTGTAACAGTGACGTCCGTTTGTTTATTGCCTAACAGCCGCCATTTTGTTCTGTCGTTTGTTTAGTGACTGAGTTTTTACCTAGTATTGCTATACAATTTTATGGAAAACATATATTGTGATTTTGCAATCGGTGTAAAATGTATTTGCTAGACACTTTGTTTTTAAGGGCTTAAAATTCATTTTTGTGTGTCTTGTCAAACTGACATTGGAACAACTCTACCTATGTGCCGGATGTGTCCTACAATCAGTTAGGGCGATAGAACGTGGTGCCACCTTGAGTGGTATACGTGTTGCGATACCTATGCTGCCTAGAATATGAGTGGCAACGGGAATCAGGTGCCGCTGGCGCCAAGTCAGCGAGGGCCCGGAAAGTATCCTTTTTAAGTGTAGATTTTAAGTTTTAAAGTTATATTTACGTAATGTTAGCCAGTTTAGCAATTGCTACGATCGTATCTCCGAATGCTGTGTGTTGTGATTTATTTTTCCACGACAATCCTGTGTTTTTTTGTATTGAAAAAGCTGGCTTTTCTTTCTAATAATATGTATCTTTTATATAGTTTTAAACAAACTAAAGTATTAAGTTTTTCAAAGAAGAAAAACTTAATACTTTTTCGTAGTTTTAAGAAACTTAATTAGAAGTAGTTTAGATACTCTTTGCACTACTTTTAACAACCATTTTTCTTTTCTACTTTTAATGATCTACGCTTTATATTAAGAATGTACCTGCTTTATCCTGCTTAGTAACTTTCTTTTTAAAATAATTTTTATGAAATTCTTTTCCTTATATTTATATTCCCTTCATAATTTCTTCATCGCCTTTTAGAGATTAAGTTCTTAAATTTTCTATCATTACATTTTTTAAATTTTAATAGTACCTATACCTATACATACATACCTATACCTATACATTTAATATTTTTTTAAATCTCCTAATCTTTCAATTCTTGGTATCCTATCATCTCAAATCCAAAATATCATTACTTATTAATATATAAATTTATTATACATTACTTATCAATATATAAATTTATTATTTATATATTAATTTAAAAAAATGATTTTGCAATCTTGGCTTATCTAGAATGTAATATATATTTTATTCAGTTAAATATAGCTGACTTAAAATGTACATTAATTACATAAATTCATAGTATTGAAAATTAAACATTGTATGTAACCATTTGAAATATAAATCTTTTTGGAAAAAGCAAATTATTCTGTAAAAAAATGTCTAATGATCAGTCATCACTTGACACATTGATTGTTACATTTTACTTCAACAACATGAGGTTAGAAAAGGCTTGGTCTACACCAGCTTATCTTGTTTTAGTGCTTATCATAAGAAGTTGATAAAGTAGGGCAAATTGGTACATATACCTCGCAAAATCTAATTCTCCCCAAGTGGAGGATCTGTAGGTATTCCTATAATTATTTTATTCATTTAATTATTGGTTAATAATTTTCATATTCAATTTTCTTTTGGCTTGCTTATTGAATTATCTAATGTTACAATCGTTGTAGGTACCTTGTTGTATGTTACCTAAATTATCAAACTGCACAAGCATATTTTCGTTCTGGCCCCCTATACATTTACCAATGGTTTGGAGGTTTTATTTCCTTGCTAACTTAATTCACATGTTGTATATTGTATTGTTAATTATTTAAAATAGGGCTATACAAAATACCATAATAGATAATAGAGACTAGCACAACCTCCTAGGGTTCGTAGGCAGTAGACATTGTAAGGTTGTGTGACTCAAATTTGCTCCCACTCCATGACTGGTTTAGCTTCTGTGCCAATGAATACTGCAAGCAATTTGAAAAAAATAAATAATGCACCACTCATAGGCTGCCTACAAGAACCATAGATACCAAAGATATCCATATTAGAAAACAAGAAGAAAATATGCAAGCTTTGTTAAATCGCCCCTTATGCATCATACATGTCCTCTTAAATAATTATAACATTCGTTATTAAATCAAGAGAGTGTATTTCCTTCCCACCCATACCAACTGGCTCCTTCAATGTTTGATGTTAGATCTTACATTTTTTACATTCTTTACTACACACATAAATTTTTACACGAGATATATGTAGAGGCATTCACAACTAAGCATAGAAACAGTCCCATTTGCGGACACTGCACCTGTAGAAACCACAGTGCTCTGCCCGGTTCGTCCTAAATCAATACTGCTAGAGGCATATTTCAGTATTTAGGTACCGAAGGTAGGACCTGAAATGTCTCATTCTGTGAAATAGTAAAGTTAAATTTATGCTTAATAAATAACATGGCTTCTGATCACCATAATATAAATTCTCTATGCATAATTACTAATTATAATGTCTATGGAATAAGTTAAATAATATAAAGCAGCTGTTCATCCTATATTTTTCGCGCAAGCCTCCCAATGTTTGTTTAACCCACTTAACTGATTATTTAACTAACACTTAAATCTTATTTTTACTATCCGCGCGTAAAATCCAGAAGAGGTGGGCTCACCGTGGTTCCTGCGTAACACCTTACTACTTATAGATATACACTCCATCATAGCTATAACAGAAGTTGACAAAGCTCGCCTATACGAAGTCGTATTTAATATGTTCCACATATATGGGCGTATGAGCCGTTACCTAAAATTTAATCTTCGCATTGTCAAATAGTTCGTTGCATGAATTCCACCTAACCCAAGCTTCCACATAAATACCTAGGATTGTCCATATATCTGACAAAATACTGGAGATGAAAAAGTTTCAAATGCAAGCAACATTCCATGTATACTTTAGTTTCACTCGAATGTAATATATGCCCGCCCAGTTCTCCTTCACAAGAAGCCTCATAAATGGGCTTTCTTTACTTTCGCGTAAGATTTTGCAAGAAATGTGTTGAAAAGTTTTATAAAATTATTATTAAAAAGTCAATGATGTAATACATTGAGAATAATTAATTAATAAAATCTCCATTGCATACTAACATCATAAATACGTAAATCTAACATTTCAAATTTTATTTCCACCCTATAACAATTAACACTGTTTCTTGAAAGAGAGAAAGTGTTTGGAAGCATGGTTGACGAAATTGCAAATCCTAGATTATATATTTCTATTCAATTAATACCAAGTACAATAAAGTTAAAAGACCTTTTCAACTACGCCACTTTTAAAACTTTCCTGCAACATATTTCCAATAGAGATAAAAATCGTCATGTATTATTTTTTCCCGTTTATTTTGTTTTTAGCATACCGAAAATGGTCCCTCTGTAGTAGCTTATGTGAAACTTGCCTTGTGAATGTCGTGTATGCTTGAAATTGCTTCTCATGTGAAAATAACGTATTATGTGATTGATGTTCATTACCATTCTAAAATATTGACACGGAAACAGTGTTAGCAGTTGAAATATAAATATTGTATTCGTTATGACTTATCTCCTGACTTAAACTTTCATGTCAGTACTTCAGAGAGGATCTCACTTATCGACTAATTGACTTATTATTATTACGTGTATTTTTATACAATACTGCCTATGCCACTTAGCTAAATAGATGTGTAGCTTCAATTAAAAGGGACATAGTTAATAATTTTTGCCAATTTGCCAGCGATTGTTCGTAGATTTTGTATCTGCTGGCGATGTGGCTTTATAAATTTTACCTCACAGTATTAATTACACATTAACAAATTTGGCTCCCTTAACGTCACCATTTACTTCCTTGATATCCATTATTTAATATATAAACTAATCGTATCTGTCATACCAATGTCAGAAATAGTAATTTAATGTATGAAGATAAAATTTTGGAAAATTATATTGAATTAAAAATAATTATTGCTGTAAGTTGTTCTCCTTAAATGATAAAGGTCCTAAATTCGTTGCGATCAAATATATTTTATTCGTTAAAAGTTACTTGATGGATATACGACAGCCAAAACATGTAGAAATGTATATGATGCTTACTGCAGTTTTCATTATTATTCTAAGATTATAAGATGTTCATATTTCATTATACTCAAAACCATTTAGTAACCACTAACTTTGCAAGGATGGCCTGAATGACGACGTACTCTGGAATATGCCAGCGAGTTTAACTGGATGGAAAAGCAGACCCCGCGCGATTCGGTTCGTGCCAAATGATTCAATAAACACAACGAATGTTGAAAGTCAACCACAACTTCGGCAATACCTCTCATAACACAGTGGCTAAGAATTTAAAATGCACAATTACCACCGCAACAGAATCGAACGTGAACCCGATGAATGTCACGTTGTCGAAACCTTGATATATTCAAAAACATTATTATAAACAAAGGCTTATAGCAGTTGCGAAGGTTTTTCCCAATATCAGTTTTATTTCCACGGATTTTCCCAAGGATCATGTATCCATCTAGTTCTGCGCGCCGTTGCGCGTGCCAATTCAAAATAAGTTTACAAATTTCATACTGCAGCGTTATTTTTACTTCGCAACGATGTGGCACGTGTACAACGTGTATAAACAACTAACATGTACACGTTAAACCTGTTTTGTACTGATAATACGAGATATCGATCGAATCTTTCGTTACCCCAACGAAATAATAAGCAGCCACGAATTCATTACGGACCGGAAATATAAAAAACAAAACACGACTATACGTCGCCCCCTTCAATAATGTCTGGATCACAATTGTAACTGCAATTGAAACCATACTCATCTTAAAGCAATCCGGCTTACAAATTGACACTAACAATGCAATATTTACTATATTGCATTGGTATAAATTTGACAAAAAAATAACGAAAAATAAAATAATAATAAATCCTTCAATTATTTCTATTATCTGATTTTGGAAAAAAAACCTTTGTTGTCGACCACTGACGGGGCTTGATATCTTTTGGGTATTAGCTAACTTTATTGCATCACTCTGTTGTTTTGTTTCGTTTCTTATTGCTCAATTATATTGACAATAAGAAACGAAACAAAGAAGTACATGAACCTAAGATTTTAAAGAAGTCCAGGCTAGTCCTAGTGTACTGCGCAACTTCGCTGAACGGACTTTAAAAGCATAAGCAAAGCGTACGAAAATATGTCTAGAGGCTCAACGCTTCGTAAGGTCTAATCTAGTGAAAACTACCGGAGATTACCCTGAACATTTAAACTCGCGCTTGACCTCTTTATAATATTAGTATAGATCTGTTTTAAGGAGCACGCGTTTTGTCAATCGCGTCGACTATTAACACTAAACCTACCAGTAGCGGTCAAATTGACCGTTTTCAAACTTTTTATCTAACTTACACATTTTTTAATGTTATGATATTGTTATCAAACTATATGACAATTCTTAGAATATGCATATAATATTTACTTCACTATTTACTTTAAGTTATTTTTTCTTTTTCTAAAAAAAAGTTATGTGACCTACCTACCGCGGTCGGTCAATAAGACCGGCGGGAAAACTGTTATAAAGTTATTTCAAAGTAAATTTTTTACGGTTATCTCAGAGTCGCTTATAGTTGTAAAGAGTAGATAACAATAGTATTGATTACAATCTCAAGTAGTGCACTTCTAAAAAGATTTTTATGCACTTTTTTTACCATTATTTATTTGAAAAAGAGAAGGTAAAGTATCTGTTGTAGATATTTACCCTAAAAATGTCATAGCATTTGAAAATTACAAATTACCTAAAAATATAGCGGACATAGAAGAAGAATTTTCAGAAAATGATGAACAAGAAAGTTTTGTAATTGAAAAAACATGGAAATAGACCAAGAACTATTTACAAGTGAGTTAGAATCAGAAAGCGATAGTGAAGAGGAGAATGTTGTAAATAAACGTTCAGCAGAAACAAAAGAGGGTTTTATTGTCATCCGAAAGTGAAATAGATTTAGAGGATCAATCTGTTCGAAATGCGAAACATATGTTTGCGGAAAGTGCACGTTTCAGACTAAACTAATTTGTTAGCAATGCGAGGAAGCCAAATAAAGTATATTATGTATGCATAACATTCTGTATACAACTTTAATTTTGTATTTTTTATATAAAGAATTTAATAATTATATAAAATAAAATGGCCAAACTTTATGCAAATTCTTAATTTTACACACATCTAGCAACAAGTCAACCATTGTCTGCATTGAATAATGAAACAAATGACACTTTTTATTACCGGTCAATTTGACCGCACGCGGTAGGAATAGATATACAAGAATTGTCGGTAGGTTTAGTGTTAAACGACTGACAGTATATTAAAAGCTAAGGTTGAAAAAGTTAACATGGTCGTTAAGCTTTCCAAAATTTTATAACGAGATACAAAAAAAAATCGAAATGCGTCCAGACGTTTGCGCGTGATGCGGACCAGGGAAAACTAAGCCTATTTAGATACCGATAGTATATCCGGTGGTCCAGTATATGCACAACATGTGGACAACAGTTGAGAGAGTCGTGCGGATTGGTTCATGGGCAATGTGAATTTATATAACGCTGTAGATCTTCTCGCTGTCTACTCTCTAATCACACTGATGTGTACTACACGTAGTCTCTCCGAGATTCCCGTTACTCCATGTGGTGCCTGACTAGTGATTAATGCCGATTCCTGGATCTCCTGGAGGGGCTCGCGCGCACGCATAGATGCGAGAGACGAGCAAAGATCTCGAGCCCATTTGCTAATAAAGAGCAGACGGACAGAGCGCTCCTCAATCCGACGTTTGAAAAACTAATGATTTAAAAAACTTAAAGAACGAGTGCTAGTAGAAGAGTACACAGGTATGTCTGTAGTTCAATAGGTATTGCTACCTCTTTAAGTACATATATAGTTTAATTAGTTGTCATCAAGATGTGATCGATTTATGTATTGACCTCCCCTCCCTCCCACCTTGACACACCTCACAATAAATAGGTCAATCACAACCAGTAGGCTTCGCACGTGCCTTCTTCCCATTAGAAGTTTACCCTTCATAGTTATTTGTCGTTGCATGCCGACCTAATTTAGTTATAATGTTGCATTATTATATATATAAATATATACGAAGATATACGGACGTATAGAATGCTACGAAGCATTCTATACGTCCTTAATTAGAGTATGGATGTTCAATTTATTTTGGTAGTTATTTAACTATACACATGAGAAGACTTTCTTGTTAGTAGTTTTAATATTTTGTATGTAGTATTTTTGGTTAGAGTGCAAATTTGAATAGTACGAATGGTAGACTATGAACGCGAATTGAAATATTTATTGTAATTGGAATATATCAATTCAGTAAGATGTATGAATGTTTCATTGAACACAGATATTAAGTTTAGGTGTAGTCATTATGTAGTATGTGTGTGAATGTTTGAAAATAATGAAGCATTGTCGCGTGTGATGTGATCGTAACACTACTATGGTGAGGTTCTTCCTAAAACTACTGTAAGCTGACAATGCCTGGAAGCTGACAAAGTGTGATTATGTACGATGTGTAATTACATTAAGTTATTATTTCTTGCTACGGGCCGCTTGGCTTGTAAAGCCTTCAAAGAAATGTATAAACTCTGCTTTGTTTTAGTTTTATATACAGTAACGTTCACAAATTTATATCTACGTGTAAAAATTTAAAGTGTATAGCACCGCCATGTCTATTCACTTTTATCAATTTCGAAGCGTTTACTATTTCACTTCTCCATGTTATATACCGAATTCGTTTACATTTTCATACTTATTCTTGTAGGCAACGGGCCATCATACAGGCAAGTTTATACCAAGGTACGATGATATAAGAAATGGAAGGTTGAATTTTCATAAGACGCAAGCAGAATAACAACACGTGGCCTGTGAAGTTTCGCTCGTTTACTCTCAATCAAAAATAATAACAAAGTAACATTTATATATTTCGTAAACATTTGATAAACAAATATTCTATTCGCTAATTAAATGTAGTGATTTTGCCATGTTTAAAGTTTTTAATTTTGCGGACTCGTACAAATGATTTTTCATTCCATTATTTGTATGGTATACATGTAATATCTATATCATTTTAGGTGAACTACGGCTAGTTATAGTTACAGAATCATATTCATACGTCTAACTTTAGTAATGGAATTATTTTATTATCTACTAGTTATCCTCCAAGGTTTCGCCCGGGCAGGCGTTTCGGAATCTATAGGGAACATAGTCTTTTATGTACTTAAATAAGCACCTATACAAAAACGTTAAATATTCCGGGATAAAAAGCTTATGTGCCAGTATAACAAACATACAAAGTTTCGCATTTATAATATTAGTTATATTTCGTATCGTAATTATTTGAGTAATGAGCGAAGGGCATGCGCAAGTGGCGTGTGCGTGATGCACAAATCATGTTTGTTACATCAACAAAGTAGTCAATTTAACATATATAACACCAAGCAAAAACAGACCTTGTACTCTAAAGATAAGGTTGCGTTTAGGTTATATTCTATTAGGTTTTTTGTTGATAAAGATTTTTCATTTATGGTCGCGAGCTATCGATTTATCCCTGAAAGTTCATAGAAGGTTGAGATTGAAGATGAGATATGCGCTGATTGGATAGGTGTCCCAGGAAAGTAACAAACGAACGATCTGAGCCTGAGCCTATAGCCCTTAAAGAGCCCTCGTTATTGTCACAGTTATACTTTTATTCTTATGGCTAAGCGCATTCTGTACTCTGCTTCTCAAAACAGGGCTGTGAATGCCTTCTGCAAACAAACATTAGCTGTTCATCATAAAAAAAATGTAGGTTAGGTTAAAATGATACCGAAAGATTTTGCCTTAGGATATGTTTTTTTGCAAAGAGTATGATATAATACCTGGTTAAAACTCGACTGCGTTCATTTAACTTGCAAATATTAATTTAGAAATTAATTAAGAAATAGCAATAAAAAATTCTACGTCCCAATTCCGATTGCCCTTTTCGAACCAAAACTTATCGATAGTTTTATTGTTACGTCACTAGTGCTTAAACAAAGTTTAATGAATTTAACATTGTCAAACGAATTGAAACGAATTCTGCACAAACATAATTATTGGTAATATATTCTACAAATAAATTGTAACCGGGCCTCATCTAGAGATTTTCCCATCAACTCTCTTTTGCAGTAATTATTCAAAGAACATGGCTGACGTAGGCCTTAAATGTCAAATGTCGGTAGTGACAGAAAAAGAAAGCGCTATGATAGAGTGTGATAGCAGATCCGCCATTGATTGCCATGCCAACTTCCTAGAAAATGTTTCTTTTTCTTTGTGTCTAAAAATAGTAAACTAACATTACCTTGTTATGATGGTCCGTTAATCGCTTATTGATTTTGTTACTCTTTTCACGCAGTTTTTGGTACTGAGGACACCAAATATACTCGCATACTTACTTGTGTTTACAAATTGACGGAAATAATTAGAATAGTTTAGTCAAACGTTTAACCGATATTGTATTAAATTGAACGTTATTTTTTATGTATGTTAAAATTTTAAGCATTCGTTTAAGTTTGCGTCTAAAAGTTTTAAGTTGCTCAGCTTTATGTTTAGAAAAGCGACTTAGTTTTACAGTGTAGTTAACTTTGCTATTATAATTTATTCGCAGTAGTATTTCAATTGTCTAGATATTATTTTTGTCCTTCTAATACAATAACTCGTTGTCAGTTCACAGCCTGCTGTCATGCCTGTACATTTATTGAGACTTAAAACGGTTCCTGGCAAATAGGCTTTGCTAGCTGATTCACTACCAATTTTTTCATGGCGATCATTAAAATCTTCCTAAAAAGAGGCGTTGTTACTTTTGTCAAACTTCAAAGACCAATCAAAGTATAATATAACTTAATTAGAATTTCTTTAACAACCTTTCAGAAGAGTTTGACATGTGACTTATGTATTGGCACAGGAGTTATTCGTATTTGGATTGTTATTTTTTTTAAAAAAACACATATATATTTATATATATATATATAACAAAGCAAATTTATGTTGCAAAAGTGAGTGGCAGTGTTGGTAGGGGACGCCCTAGGAAAACTTATATCGATCAGATTAATGACTTACTAAAAAAGGGCGATATAAGGAGCACCCATAACCGACGAGCATGCATGCGTAGATGTATGAATGTGGAAGAAGCGAGACAGGTGTGATAGGATTGCGCCAAATGGAAATCCATGATCTCTGCCTACCCCTCTGGGTTACGGGCGTGAGCGCATATTTATTTTAATTTATATAGAGATGTTATGGCAATATGATGTAATGGGGTGAATATCGCAATTTCGTGGTTAGTTTATGTGCAAATTTTATACGAATACTTAAAAAGGGCTCATTGTTATTTGTTAAAACGATTTTAAATAATGATAAATTAGTTATGACTGTATTTTGTTGTCTTAAACATTTGAATAGTTTAAAATTATGAAGATATTATTGATAACAATTTTATCAGTACTAAAGCAGCACTCACAACACAGTAGCTTTTGCAGCACTACTCATGTTAGTTTGCAAAGCTGTATATTCATCATGCTGTCATTCTAAACAAGTTATATTTTACGTAACACTGTTAAAATGGCATACCGTAAAGTAGAATTGACTCGATTTACAAATGATCGTTGCTTCGTGCCAGTTTTCAAACCGGACCCTTCTGGAACTTCTCTCTTTTTCTCTTTTTCTTCTTATTTTTCTTTTCGTCTTTATCATTTTACAACACTCATCTCATAATTTTAAAATCCCTAAGTGGCACACATTATGCAGCTTGATAAATTACCGTGCAGTGCTACGGTCTCATATTTACATATACGCCAATGGGCTGTTGCTTATTTGTTGATTACTTCAAAATAGACAAACAAGTAATAGGTAACAGACACTAGGATTGGCGACTGTCAAAAGTAACTGTCAAGCTATAGTAGTAAATGCCCTTTGGGCAATTAAAATTAGTAATTGAATACCTAACAACAGCAACAGTTATTCTTTTTATTCTTTAACGATGACACAATGCACCAGTGTATGGATTCTTGATGGCAAGTCGATGTTTATACACCGCAAAGATGTTTTACCGCCACACGACGCCACCTTGCTTATTCATATCTTACTTCCAATGAAAATATGTAATAATAGTGAGCCGTGGTTGATAATTTGAACTATAAATATTGCACTATCTTCACTTACCACATAATATGGAACTAAGTAAATATGTCAAGTAACGATAAATATTACGCGAAGGATTACCTGGGTATAAGTTACTCCTTGTAGCACTAGACGGGACAGGTAAAGGAATCTAAATAACTACGTATGTGGTAGTCGCTCGATCGAGCCAAGGTCCGGCCCTCTCCACCATCGAATGGGAATTCTAAACGCACCCTAGGTAACAGCTTAAGCTCTCGCGGCCACTTTAAACAAATCACAGAAGAGTTTGGCTACCTTCCAATCTGGTGACTTAATAAGCGCCATCTGCGCTCTGGCATCTCAAGCCACGTGAAACTTTACATACCTCCACTAGACAAACATGGGCTAGTTAGTCACAAGACACACACACACACACCTATTTAGTTATTAGTTTCAATGTAATGCAAAATTGAAGATCAATCAAATTGAACCACTTTAATACTTTTAGCTCAGTTCTAAAACGTCTACACCCAAAATAACTATCTATGTATAATATATATATATATATATATATATATATACATTGCAACCAGGGGTGTCCCATAGCTATGTCACACTGAGGGAAGTACGTTGAATGTTGTAGATACGAAATATTACTGAAAAGTGACTTCATTTTGATTTTAAAAAGTCTTAGTTTTGAAAGCCATAGAAAGAGTTAATAAATTTTTTCTTCTGAATAAAATAGGTTGTTAGAAAAAAAGAAAGGCTTTGAAATTTTTCATTTAATAATTACATAGAAATGCAACAGGTCGTATCATAATCTTGTGAAAAAAAATCGATTGCTGAATGTACACGCATATTTTCATGAGGATACATTAATTTGGCAATTTTTTTTTCGTTTGTGTTTGTCAATGCAAAGTTTAAATAAAATATTTTTTTAGAGTTTAAATATCAGTGAATATCAGTATCAAATTCAGCGAGGTTCAAATATGAAACGAATGCGCGCAAAGCAATAGCTAGTATTATTAAATAAAAAAATATGTATGTTTTTAAATATACATAATTTTTTTATTTTAGCGAGTTCAATTTCTAGTTCAAGGAGGTTACTATATAATAATCTTCGAATGCATTTCAAAATCTTTTAAAAACAAAAGTAGCTGTGGACCGAGCCTCGCTCTGCGTTGTCTTTTATGTCTAAGATCGTGTTATTTTAATATTTCGCCATCTAACCTAACCTAACCACTATACTTTTATTTTTATAATATATATTTTTATTTTATTTTTCTGGTGACCCCACCCCTATCATCCCCCTTCCTATGTACGTAACCTTTTGGGACACCCTGTATGAGATATCAGTAAGTTAACCCTTGACAACGCAATAGATGGCGCACATTGATTTTTTACATATTTTTGTGACGTTTTTATAGACAAAACACTGATATAGATAATTTTAAAAAGAAGAACCGACTCTAAATACAAAATTTCATGAAAATCATTGGAGCCGTTTCCGAGAATCGAGTTATATATATATATATATATATACTTATAATAAACGAAATACATTAATTAAATATATATAACAATTGCCCGTTTAAAGGTATTAAATGAGATCTTTTAGTAAAGCTTTCATTCTGGGAATATTTAACGTAGTTTCACTCCTTTGGGGAAGAATTATTAGAATCCTTCGTAGAATTATTCAGCCTTGAGACGGAATAAATTTATACACGCGGTTGTATGTATTTGTAGAGTTAATGTCATTTTTTAATTCACTGTACATATATATTTATACGCCTCTTTATTTGCGTAAATGTGCGTGTATATATTATGAGATTATTGTATTACGTTTATTTATTATAAGTACAGGTAAATCACATTGACGTTCGACAACAGACCTACTATCTCCTCCTATTTACACAGATTTTTACAACCAAACACCTTAGATCGGATTGAAAACTGTATAGACCTGACCAAGACAGATCTAGAGCTCATCAGACTGTCTTATTGTTTGCAGTTCGCTATGGTTTCCGTACACCACTGTCAATGTAGGGGGATCCTGGTCAAATCATCTCCGATATTCATTTGAAAACGACGGTGTGTGATGTTCATTCCTAACATTGGCAATGTGTGGGTTGCAATGCGAACACTGTTGCAGCATAACGGGCTAGCTTGACCGATAAACGAACAAAACCCCCCAATGAATCCCGGCGTGAAGTTATATTAAAACATCTGCGTTACGATTGGTGAATTAAGGCATGGATCTCCTCATCCCCAATTATTTTCTTTTCCCTAACTTAAGTTACGTTGTACATACATTCCTTCTCCTTTCATCAAACAGGCAACCTAGCATGCACATGAAACACAATGTTTTGTTGGTATGAGAGGCGATGGTCACTTCATATCAAGCTGACCAGAAGCAGCGCATATGCAATCAATTCTTTTTGCATACATACACGAGACACGACAGGGAGGGTATATTGGCTGGTTACCAACTAAAAAGCCTCTACGATCATCTATATTGTTAGACCATGACTATAGCCATCATTGACGTCATCTTCATCGCATCACGACGGAATTCATTCATTTGACACTGTTGCTTGTACAGACTGCTAAAAGGAAAGTTATGATTGAGATCATGGTAAGTGAACGATCGTCTGTGTGAACTGTGTGAAGATAATTGCGATTTATATATTTGTATTTGTGAAAATATTAAATATTGTTGTGCGTTTTTCGGTGTTTTGATTATCCCATGACATTGACATTACATCAAACTCTTCCTTCGATGTTGTACCTCTTATATTTGGAACTGGGGGAGTTGTGTCTTTTGTGCCAACATTATAGAAAATTAATTGAGTGTAATTGAAAAACATCGTCGATTTTCTCAGTAATATTTAATTATTTTGCCACCAAATTAATTATTGGCACAGGAAGTACAGCGGCTGTATACAACTTTTCATGTAAAACCTTACTTTTTCGACATTGTGTTGAAATAGTGAGCGCAAAACAAATATATCTCGTTTCTCAGCAACCAATGTTTTTTTGTAAACAAACAAATTTTATGGTAATCGTGAGATAAAGTGAAAGCATACGTTATAAGTTAATGAGAGTTTAAAAAAAACCTTTGTTTACAAAATTTCCAACTTGCATTGAACCAAGGTATATAACTTCATCTACCATTTTTTCATTTCATCATTTCTTGTAAAAATTATTAATTTTTTGGAGAAAAAAAATTATATTAAAATTATTAGTTCATGTAAATTCTTTGGTATATTTTTCCGCAGTTCTCGTGGCATTAAGCACGTATTTTCCGAGTAGGAAGACCATTCATCGAAAAAAAATGTAGCAGGTCTTTCATATTACTAGATATCTAATAATATATATATTTTTCAACTTGATGCGAATAATGTCGCGCGTGTCTATTAGTATATAGACGGTATGTACAATCGTTCTTATATAACGATTGTACATTTCCCAACTATCACTGTCACTTTCACCTTTAGACGTCTTATAAATTGTCGCTTAATGTATATCCCATCTCACGATATAAGTCTTAATAAACTCGCAATCGCAATAAACTCTGAAACTACTCGGATCCTAATTAAATTTTGTATACTGAGTGTAATTTCGAAAGGAAATAACGCACAACAGCCGTTTCGAATGATCCATCTCCAGCCAAAGTGATGCCTCAACAACAAAGCGAAAATATCAACCTTTTTATTCGTTAAAAAATCCGAACCAAAGGTTATTGGTTCCGATACCCTGTCTGCTTATAGTTTTTTGTTTTTTTCAAATTATAAACGTAAACTGTCTTGTTATAAAATAGTCGTTTAACTATTTAGAATAAACACTTAATTCTTGAAATATAAAAAGTTAAGTCCTCTATGAAGGTATATGCTATTAAATAATTCTAGTAATATCCCTTCATAGCAATTATGAGTTGCAAAAAGACATGTAATATACATATATGTACTATGGAATTCCCTTTAAGCATACCCTGTCAGTATAATTCGTTGAATCAGACAGTCCATTTAATACTACTACACCGTTATAATACTACTCGTCTCCTACGCATTTAGTGTGAACTCGGGAGTTTAAAATGACATACATTCTGAGTAACTGGTTGATAATAGACATCGTTGATGCGATGTCCCGCGACCGGACATACAGATCGCGATGTCGGCGCGAAGTGAACAAGCGTAAGTATTTATAATAATGGTCTTTGTTAAATAGAACCTCATGTACCAGTAAGCGGTGGTGGTGAGTGATTGCTGATAACACAGCTTATCATTTTCCTAACTTAAACGGAATGGCAAGCATTATATAAATAGACTCGTTTAGGACTTTGTTTATATTGGTATTTGTAACACCAAACGCAACATTCATAAATCCATCATCATTGTCTTCCTGCCCTTTTACCCCTCATGTGGGGTCGGACAATGATTGTAGTCCATATTGTATAAGTTTTGGTTACAGTTTTTACGCCCGGCCGCCATGTTCATCTAAGGAAAATGGGGAAATACCGTATAGTAAAAACGTATTTGGTTCGACATTAATAGTTAGGTTGTTTATCGACTTCGATAGATTAAGGTTTGTTATTTGGTTTGTAAAATATAAAAACAACATTTATGTTATTACTCTACGGTATCACTAAAATTATCATTGTATATCAGTGCAATGCTGGACACAAGTCTAAACCCTAATGTATGAAAATTGTAAATATAGGGTTTAAATAACCAGAAAGTTAAACTTTTCTCTTCAGATTATCACCATTTAAAAGCAATTTTTTTATCAGTAACATACGCTATAATTTTTCATTTATTTTAATCATGCTTCGACGAATTGCTGATCTGACATACCATTACAGCATAACAAACAATATTGTCGATTGTTCACGAGCTCATGTGCGTATAATTCAATGACTTTAAAAACAAACTTATATTTACTCTGTTAAAATATTTATGTAAAAATAAGACACACATATCTATCTATTCACCATTCTATTCAAAAAAAAAATGTGACATTACACAAACAAACGATAAAGAAATTGATAGGTACTTTGTTGATTGTGTTAATTCAAATTTTATAATGAAAGTTCATAAATATTTTTTATTTTGTTGTTTGATTGAAAATTATCATTCAGACAGGCCTAGTAATTCTATTTATCACTGTTTTTAATGGGGCACATCGAAGAACGTTAAAAGGCAAAAAATATTTGGCTTAATGCTGAGCGTATTAACTGTGCACTATGGTTCCGTGAAATGTTTACGGTTCTTTTAGCGGTGATGTGTTTTTTTATGGTGATCGCACCAAGCAGTAAAGCGCCATGTTTTGCGAAATATTTCTCGAATTAATTCGTATTTAATTATTCCGACTCGTGCAACTTTCTCAAGCGGCACAGCTTGTTTGTATAAGAGTGCGGTGATACTCGTAAGTTCCGGTTGACGTGAACGGGAGCGATGCCAGTTGCCGAGTCGGAGGCGCCCGATGTATCGATACACGTGGGGGCGCTGTACGGCATTTTCCTCTAGCAACACTAGAGAACCCTAAAAAATACACATCACCGTTGCTTTCAATGTCAGATTAACGCGTAACTATTTCACTACATAACCACTTTTCTAACTTCCATTGCCACAAAGATACGTAACAATTCCATCCTCTTACAAACTTGAGCGGCAATGTACGTCGTTCAACTTTTCCGTTCAGTACGTTTGTCGCAGCGGAGAGGGTAGCTTTACATGCGGGAACGCCCCAAATTCGTTAAGCTAAAGCGCAAAGTACTTTCATCTCTTTTCCCCTCGCAAAGTCTGTCGTGGCTCTATTTAGATTTTTACAAAAGGGTGACCGAGTACGCTAAGTGACGGACGGCTCGCCGGTGGTCGCGAATATAATATCAATTAAATAGTATTTTCTATATTTTTTTAATAAATCTACGGACGTTATTATTGTAAACGCAGTCTTGACGACAACAATAGTCTGCGTTTTAGTGCTACGACGCTGGCGACCGGTCGCCGCGCGGCCTGAGTGCCGTACCCTCCTTATCGATTTTTCAATGCTGCATTAAATTACTATATAAATCTTGAATGGTTCACACTTCCTAGTGAGCAGTATGCGATACGCTTAATCGTTGCACAAATGAACTTAGATTAAACAGTTTATTTTTAATCACGGTGCCTAAACTTATTCGTACAAATTTAATTTAGCGTGTGTAGTAAGTGGTATGCGGCGGGAGTGGTAAAGACGCCGCGGATACGATTCGTAGGGTCGGCGTACTACGAGGTTATAGTCCTCGCTGCCTTATGTCGATGATCACATCGCCACTGTTTTGGGAATGGTTTAACATTTGGCTAGTTGAATTTTTGAAGGATCTATATCATGAAATTAAAATGGTTGCGCTAAGAGGTAATAATGGGTTCTTATCGCACGGCGGTCAATTGGAAGTGGCGGGCAATGGCGCACAGAACGGAAACGGGATTGGAGCTCAGCGCATGCAGCTGCAGTACTTGCCGGGACCGAGCAAGCACGAGCCCCCGCGCTACCAGGGCTGTGCGGGCTCCTCCGGCAGCTACAGGCTGCTGGCGCAGTCGAGTAAGTGCAGCGGCGGCCTCGAGCCCGCGCCGACGCCCACTCGTAGCACGGCGTAAAAACTTAACTATTCAGCCATTGATATTTAGTTTGTGCAAAAGTAATACACAATTTTTTATTTTTCCTTAGCGCCAAACAGTTATCCACGAGCTTCAACACCACACAGTGAGTAGCGACATCGGAAGAATTGTATATGCGAGTAATATGACAGCTAATGGTGGCTTACATTTCAGGGTCGGAGTGTTACCATCCATCGGGGTCGACGGCCTCCGGCTTCTTGCCGGGGGCTCAGCCGTCTATAGGGCCCCAGCAGAGCCTGCGGCCGCAGCCGACCCCGCAGCCGTCAGCGCCCCCGGCGCCCACGGCGCCCTCTGCGCCGCAACTCGACATGTCAAAGTCTGTGCTGGTGAGTAAATAAAAAAAAGTAAATCAAAAATTCCGTGTTGTCGATATGCGGTGCCGCTGCTTGCTTGTCCCCATTTATGTAAAATACGCAACGGATGACTATCCCTACCTAGTCTGGTCATTTTAAATCCACGTCTGAACCTAGCTTATACTATTACTGACTGCCAATTATTTATTACAGTTAAACTTAAAAGTCTATTATCCCTTTTCATGTATTCGGACTAGTGCTAAGATGTACTTGAAGCGTACTTTTACGTTCATAGTCGTGGTCCATTTCGTCGGATTTTTTTCGAAATATTCAACTTTAAATTTACTAGAGCGGCTTTAGTCCTACCGTAAATTATTCTAAGCTTGATTGGTGAAATATGTTTGTCATACTTTAGTAGCTATCTTTATCTTTGATTCGTCTTTGAGCCTTTTGCGGAGGTCATCAAATCATCTGCTACTCCTTTGAATAATAGAGGGAGATCCTAGCTCAATATATTTTATAAAATAAAATAAAAACATTTGCATCGTACTATAAAACGTTTAATACAATAAAACCACCATTTGTAATACTGTTACAAGTGTAGTGTATATAGTATAAAACACCGACGCATTGTAAAAAAATCAAACCACTATGTATAAATCATTAAAATATTTATTTTAAATTTGGCTCCATTGACGTGCCACTCACTTCACTTTCCCACATGGACCACGTGTGCTATTAGGACTATATTACGCCGCCTTTATTTGGGGCTATCAATCTCAACAAAGTGGCGCCGGCCTTGTCTCGTGCCGTGTGCTATATACACTCTTCACAAAATCAATAACTCGTAACTTGGCATGTGTACGAAACGCAACTCAAACGCAACGCTGTATACGTCATTTCGACATTTTAAAATGCGATCTCGTCTCGTAGCGAAGCATTCGGCTACATCTGGTGATATAACCCCCGCAAATTACTAATGCGCCTAGTGTCCATTTTGGTGACGTATTTCGTGACATTGAACAGTCGATAGCGTTAGCAACGCTTGTTGTTTGATGCTGTTTTTGTTGGCATCTTTGTTTTAATGTGACTAAGAAAATAATATGAAAAACTATTTAATATCACAAGCTTAAAATAATATTAACCAAGACATTTATATGACACGGTAATGTTAAAAATATTAATCTACTTTATGGAATTAAAATCGGATGATAAAAGAACCCTTACCAATTTAACTAACAGATTTTTATCAAAAGAAAACAGATTATTAAGTATTTTTGGTTTTATTTTTAAATAATTTGCAATTATTATTGACAATAATAATTCCATAATTTTTAATACATTAAATCCACGTGATATAAGATTACTTTACGAGTGACGTCACGTGGACGTAACAAGGTCTCACTCCATTATCAACTTGCGGGGCTTATATTATATATTTCTATGTAGATAGACATTCATATATATATATTGCGTATCGATGTGCGAAAATTATTTTTGTGTGAAAATCTTTAGATAATTGATTCGCCTGCTTAGTATCTAATTGTAGTTTACAAACGCTAAGTTATAATGTAACTTAATGTTTGTACAACGAAATAATTTTTTCTATTGTCCTAATACGATAGCGGTACATTCAAATTCTTTCACCGTTTCATCCATCTCAGAAATATTTCATTTAACCGTTAATCTACAATTCCATTGGTTTCGAGATGTTCATGATCTCGCTTCTCATCTTTAACATAAATATGTTCTTATATTTAGATGTAGTATAACACAAATATACGAACAGGATGTACCCGTATTGACGGGTTCGTCCTCTATATTTAGTATCCGGTCACTAATCACGAATCCGATCGATACATCGAAGTAAAGCCTTGGGTATTTCCTCCAATCACTCACAATTTCTTCGTGAATTTTCCTCGCTACTTATTATTTATTTATCCTTTCTTTGTCTATGAAAGTACAGATCTTTGGAAAAAATATCTAATTACAAAGTTCTGTTTCAGATCGCACAACAATTTATCTTTCCTGGATTTTCTTTTTATTTCTACATTGAGACGCTGTATTTAATGGCGTAAAAAAGTTCTGTCAGATAACACGTACACTTCTATAACTTGTCACAACCAGTGCGTCCTGCTATTAAAAACCCACTTGACAACGATAAATATAATACTACAAGACTTTTTCAAGCGCCAATTATATCCCTTCTATATAATATTATAAATGTGAATGTAAGTTTGTTTGTTACGCTTTCACTACTCAATTGATAATCATGAAACTTTGTACACGTATTCTTGGAGGTAGGATACTTTTTATGCAAAGTATATATGACTCCGAAACGGCTGGACCGATTTCGATGAAATTTACAGGGATTGTCCAGATTGGCACATGCCTGTGTTTGGTAGAGATCGCATCAACATAATTAGTGGTACCCTGGAGAAGCCGGAGCGGGTCACTAGTAACATATAAAGGTAATTGATACCTGACGTCTTGTACTGTAATGTATTTGTAATGTACACATCGCTGAACTACATCATTAAGCCAAAGGGGAAGAGATATGAAAATCTGCTAAGATTTTTAACTAATTCCCTTTCGTGCAAATGTCACCGATAGATTGTGACCTTGGTCAGTTTATAATCGGACTACTCTTATTATAAACTATCAACAAATTGTGAACTGAAAAGAATTATTCACAATTTTGACCTGCCATCTCTCGACAGTTGTTCAATTGTTAACTGATTTTAATTTATTGTATCTAACGAATTCTCAATCACAGTCGGTAACACATACACCATGTTACGTCCTGAGATTACGAAAAAAAACCTCGCTACACCGGATTCCGCATTTTTCGTCTAAATAAATATAATAGAAAGGCACAGTTTGTTTTAAGAAGACATTGATATAAATTTCCCATCGGAAGAAATAATACGATCAACAGTAACCAGCGCCTTAAATACTCCTTTATGAATAAATAAATATGCGCTCACGTCCGTAATCCAAAGTGGTAGGCAGAGATAATGGGTTTCCAATTGGCGCTGCTACATCCATACATCTATGCATACATGCTCGTCGGTTACGGGTACTCCTTATATCGCCCTTTTTTAGAATGTCACTAATCTGTTATAACGATATAAGTCCACTGCCACTCATTTTTGCAACATAAATTAGTTTCGTTACTCTTTCTTCATTCATCCTTTCAACATGGCCGAAGTTGTTTTATCCCAGTTATGAGAGGAACGATGCTGAGAAACGTGCTTGCGCATAGAGTTTAACAGGGTGTTGTACCTTTATTATTTAGGCATTCTTTAGTGTTAATATTTTTTTTTTAATTAATTAGAAAATAATTTTGAAATCATTTATCCGACATATTTTTGTTTTTCAACGAACCAATGACGCGCGAGCTTCTTGAGCAGGAAACGAAAGATGAATCCTTAAAAATTATTATGGTAATGTGGTTCCAACGCTTTTTTTATTTGCCTTTTATGGTTTGACAATTTTGAACAGGCCTTCCATGTAATCCGTTAGTATCCAGTCTTATTGAAGTTGTTCCAAACAGGTGTTGTGCAATTGTCAGCTGTTAATCAATCTAATCAGTGCTTCGATTGATCAAGCTCGGCTAAAGCAATTTGATTCGATTGATTATATTAAACGCCAATGCACGTCACAGATGCGTATCTAAACCTATTTAGCTTTCGCCGATATTTATTCGTTATGTCTTGTTATGACGTGCTTATTAATAATATGATATAAATAATTAAATTGTCAATAGGATCACTTTGACGATTGAATATTACTCAGCCAAAAAACATTAGCATTCGAAATACAACGAAACATATGTACACTTTTTGCAAAATAATTGACACAATGTTGCTGTATTAAAATCTACGAACGGGACGAACTGTGCTTATCCGTCTATGATGAGTCTGCCAGTAGACCAATGCGCTATCAATTTTAGTCTATGTAGTTATTTGTCTAACAATATTTACAGGGAGGGCACACCTACGTGCCACAACAGAGTCAGAGTCCGCAATCGAGACCGCAGTATTCTAACTTCTCGTACAGAGCCCAACATGGATCACGACCCAACACACATCCAAGGTGAGAATTACGTTATATATATATATGTTAAAAGAATAATGTTGGTTTGCTCAAATTCGTTAATTTCCTTCTTAAATTATTTTCTGATTGTTACGAAAGTTTGACTCAGCGTTGTATATTGTTGCCCGACGTTTTATGTATTCCTTTTATCACGAGAATAAACTGTTCCCGAGTGATAAGAAAGGCAAAGTATTTGTTACATTGTAATAATACAATGTAACAAAGGAACACATTGAACTTAAATACAAGTAGCTTATTGTTATGTCGGTACAATACTGTAAAGACTTACAGCTAATGGTGGAGCTAGCTAAAAAAATATTTGTAACATGCCAAATTGATAAACATGAAAGTTAAGTGTAATTTTGTGAATAACAATCGCTATGTTTTGCTTTAACATTCCTGCTGCGCTACATAACCCACGAATAAATTGTTTATATTTCCAACTAATAGTCTTGTTTCTGTATTAAATACTTCGCCCAGTTATTGCGTTGTTATCCCTACTAATATAAATGTGAATGTAAGTTTGTTTGTTACGCTTTCACGCGAAAACTACTCAACCGATCATCATGAAACTTTGTACACATATTGTTGGAGGTACTAGAAGTAACAAAGGATACTTTTATGAAAAAAAATAGTACATAAAAAGCGAAGTATGTATGTTTCCTATAGACTCCGAAACGGCTGGACCGATTTAGATCCAGATTGGCACATTCCTGTGTTTGGTAGCGATGGGATCAACATAATTAGTGGTACCAGGGCGAAGCCGAGGCGAGTCACTAGTTATTTATAAAAAAAAAAAAACGTGATATGCATTAGTGAGCTTTTCGTTCGTGTTTGAATTTTATGAGAGTCCGGGTCGGCGCAAAGGGGCCACCGACCATAGTCGGTGTCTAGCGACAAGAAATTCAAACGATATTTCATACATTTCCTTACAACTCGACGCTCTCGCTACATTAGAGTCCGCTACTCTCTACTTGACGCGCTAATTCCCCCCCCCCCCCGCTTAGTTAGCCTAAGCGTCCTACGCATCGCACCATCCGTGTATATCAGAGATGATGGTGACGCTGGCACAATTGTGGCTACCTCATAATGTTGATTAGTAACATATTATTACGGATCAACGTAAGATATTGTATGAAACGTCTTGTTCGCATTATGTAATAATTATCGTGTTTATTGTTATGCAGGCAACAGCAGTCTTATCTAGGCGGTGCAGGTAACAACACGGCGGCGCCCGTGGTGTACCATCATCCCACTCTGGTGTTTCAGCCCCATATGGGACTGCCACAAGGCTACCAGCAACCGAGGTCGTCTTCGTCGGGGTAATTTTGTATTATTATATAAAAAGTAGTATAATTTAGTTGTTTCAGTTTTATTGAATGAAACGGTTAGAATATAAAAAATTACTTTGGTATGTCTAATCTGATCGATCTACATTGTATACATAAGGGTTTTCATTGTCCCTCTTTTCATTCATCCGTTTAGACGTTATATGTTGGTTAGTTAAAGTTTTAATGTATATTTATTTAGAGGCGTTTGTTTTAGGACTGTCGGCATACACGTTATCTTATCCCAATAGGAAGCAGGTCAAAGATTTCGCAAGAAAGAGTCCATACTCTTTCCTCCTCCTCAAATTTAAATATTGACCTCTTATTTGGACACCCTTTATTAGTTTGTTATTATAGTAATAATGCTAATTGAAGTCACGTTGTATTCGTTCAGTTGTATCCAGTATTCTTTCCAACATTCGTATGTTTACTTAATTAATTTCATAATCTCGCATGTTCTGAATATGTTACCGAAAACCTTATCATATCTTTAGTCCCTAGATCTAGAACTTTTTTTATGGGAGTTGGTGGCAAACGAGCAAGCAGATGACCTGATGTAAAGTGAACGCTACCTATATACATCCGCAACAAACAAATGTGTTGCAGATGCGTTGCCTACCTTTAATGGGCAGTTTGAATTTATTCAACCGTATTTAATATTATTTGAACCGATTGTCTGGCCATCTTTCGATCATATTCCCATTTAATGGTAATGTTTTTTTTGTACAAGAAATGATTAATAGTGTTTTGTCGTTCAGATTCTATCAATACGTATCGCCGTACTTGAGTTACGGCACGCCAACTGGTCACACACCACCATGTGAGTATGTTATGCGTAATATGTCATTTTATAACACCCAGCTTGTTATCGGCATTTTTCGGGTAATAAATAGCCGTTTATAGCCACACGTGGAGGGTTTGGACACTTACTGCCAACCCTAAGGTCAAAGTAAAGGTGACATCGTAAATGGTGTAGTCGTGGTGGACCAATATGAACCCACTTGGACTGCCCGTGTAGAGCAAATGATCATGGTCTCGCACCCATGAAATTAGACTCTGTGCAAACAGTTACGCCGCTAATGGTGTTATAGACTAATAAAATAACTCGTATAACAAGTCGTAACATATTATGTCTTAATATAATGTATGGTTTAACAAGATTAACTCGTATTTACGATTTTTAGGGTTTCTATGGTTTCACGCAATATTTATAGAGCCCACCGTGTCTACATTTCGTAGATTATCAACATTTAAATTTAGCTATATCTCGGTTCACATTCCTATTATTATTTTTATTTTGTGAAATGTATTGTTATATACTAATATAAGTAAATAAGTCTACTATTGTCCTATTCACAAAATTTCCCCCGTAATTCAATCGTCCAACGATTGTGAACTAAGATATTGATGTGTAGTCACTAAGAAATATCTTAAGTGAGAATCTTATGACATGTTGAACTTTTGTGATATCTTTATTAATGGTGTACAAGTGTTATGTAACAGCGTTTATATATCGTTTGTTAGATTATTACCAAAACAACCAGCCTTTGGGGGGCAGTGGCGTGTCGTCGAATTCAGCACGCGCCGGCGCTTCGCTTGTGGGCCAGCAGGCCGGCGCCACTGCCGCACCCGCCGCGCTTTCACACGTGCCACCGCCGCCACACCTACACTCCACCATGCCCGGTAACTACACTAGCCTAATTTAACTGTGGGTTTACATTAGCGTATAACTTGTCGCGATACAAGGTTTCTCTCTGAAAGAACTGAAATGACAATATGTTGTATGGCAGTGGAGACATCATTAATTTGAACGTTTACTGGTCTAGTAATCCGTTTCGGAAGCCTATAGGGGGGAATATATATATAGATATACACATCGACTTTTATATATGCAGATTTAAAATTTATTTTAATCCCCATAGACAATTTTAATGAAACCATAATCAGTGTATTAAACTAAAATTTAGTGTCTTGAACCTGAACGCCGTCGGAAACAACTTGAATATATTTACATATGTTTATATTATTTCATATTTACAAGACATTATTTGTATAACAGTTTGCTCCAGTAGTACAACCATAACATGCAGAAGTTATGACATATCCTAAATTATATGTTAAATATGCATAATAGCTTAAATACCTATAATTAGTACTGGAGTCGTATTTCAAATATTAATATAATGATATACCGTCTTAGTATCCATAACCAAAAAAAGACCCTCAAATTTCATGAAAATAATCGAAAGCACAAAGAATTTTGTGTAAATACTAAAAATAAATAAAAGTATAAAAAAAAATGCGACAATGAAAAATCCAAAGTACAAAATTACAAAGTACAGTTAAAATTAGGAAAGACTAAAACAAAAGATGCCAGTCAAGTTCTTATAAACCTGACTAAAACCGAAAGAGGTATGGTCACGAATGAAGAGGACCAAACACACATTTATGTTGCCAAAGTGACAAGCTTATGGCTGGTTAGACAAGGCGGTATTAGGAGCACACACAACTGACTAACATGTGTACTTAAATGTAGCGAGACAGATGTACCCGGACGGTATCATGGAAATCTTTACTCTGCCGACACCTCTGGATTCAGGGCTTGAATGCATATTTTATTGCAGGTGTTCGCGCTACACTCACAAAGCGCAGCCATAGAGTGCCTATAATTGACCCTGTTACCCGTAAGTCTCTTTTTATCCGTTATTATTCAGACTTAAATCAAATTATTATAACTCCATTTCATAAATAGGACACTAAAAACTATCAGACAGTGAAATTTCTGCTGAATAATTAATATTTGATTATTTAAATCAATTTTAATTAATTCAATCTTCTGTACGTAATCATAATAACTGCCAAGTAATTTTGTGACCCATATGTTAGCATGTTCGGAATTCTCTCTCTAGAGGCGGCCTGTGCCCCTGCAGTGGGAAATATTATAAAAAAGGCTTATTATTATGGCGATAACAAAAGTGCTGCCATCTAATGGTAAGGAATGTGAATATATAATACATAAAATATGAAATACATGTCTGCCATCAGAACTTCTGTTGAATGGCTTTCATTGTGGAACTCGAACATGAAGTTTGTGCAGAATTTGTTTTGCACCTTCTAAAACATTCACAGGTTAACCTGGGATTGGACAACTCTTGGGAACATTTCAGGTTGTTTATTGGAGATATCAAACAGAGAATTGTAACAGTATTTCTCCCAGTTAGGTACTCGCAGATTCAGACCTTAACACTAGTAACCCTACACAGGTCCTGAAGCAGGCAAGTATTGAAAGTATTATGAAGTGTTATTAATGACATACATATTTTATTTCAGAACAAGAGGTGCTGTCAGAGCTTTACAATAACGATACATATTTCATCACAGGCGAAATGAACGACAGACAAACGCCTCAACCGGTATGTGTATTTATTTATTTCACGATTAACCTTTGCCTACGATTTGTGGGGACGACACAGTATGACCACCAGTACATACTGTATAAGTTTCGGCTACAGTTTATACATCCGTCCTTCTGACTCGTGACTAGTTGTGTATCATTTTTTTTTCATAAATGCTTAGAATATCAGCTGATAAAAAATAATTCAGTAAAATTGGTCAATATTAAAAAAATACCAAATTATTCTTCCATTTATAAGGTGTTTAATGCGTCGATTTTTGCGCCATATATTTATATATTAAAATTAAATTGATATTTTTAAATCAGCATTAGATAAAGTAGGCTATTGAGACGGTTAATGCAAATCTTTAAATGTCCATCCATTCACTGGATCAATTTACAAATCTAAAACACAACGTCCAAGCCCATGAACTTGAATTTGATGTATTCAAAAGGCTTGAGACATCTATGTACAGTGCATGCTTTGCGACAGATCTCAGCACCATTTGAAGTTTATTACCGTTTTTCATACAAATAACGTGAAGAAAACCAAATTAAATTCATGTCTTGTAGAAAGTTGATATGTAAGTTTGTTTATACTGGTTTATATGCGGTTTATGTACTATCAAAGCCATATCTCATTTGTAAACGATGGCCAAGGTAATAACGAATCCGAAAAAAACTATTACAAAATTTACAAAAGACCATTGTGTTAATGATAAATTAAACAACAGTATTTGTTAATCTTAATCAAAAGTTTTAAATGGCTTCAATCAATAACATTGTATTTGTTTCAATTAATATTCTACTTGTAATTATACACTATAATGCTAATTAGTTGAGAGCCTTAATTAATAGAAATAATATACATTTCATAGAAAATTATGGAATGTATTGAAAACAATTGTAATTTAATTAATTCTCTTAATTACAATCAAGATATTAATTAATAATTATGAAAAAAAAATAATTAGACTTGTATTTGATCAGACGTGCAAAGTGTACTCCGTCAACATGTGAATTTTCTTTACATTTGAAATATTTTCTTTATTTTTTGGTTTATAAACATGAAAAACTAGTGACCCGCCCTGGCTCCGACCGGGTAGCATTAATTATGCTGATTCGATCGCTACCAAGCACAGGAATGTGCCGATCTGGTAATCGGTCCAGCCGTTTCGCAGTCTATAGGTCTATAGGGAACATACATACTTTGCTTTTTATATAATATTTTATTTCATAAAAAGTATCTTATGTAACTTCTAATACCTCCAAGAATATGTGTACAAAGTTTCATGATGATCGGTTGAGTAGTTTTCACGTGAAAGCGTAACAAACAAACTTACATTCACATTTATAATATTAGTAGGGATAGAGATGTGTGCATGTGCAATTCAATATAGCATTTTTCTTATATAATTTGCGGTCGTGTTATTATGTAAACTCGAATTATTTTTTCAAATAAAACTAAATATGTTTTTTCTAAACCACATTTTCATAGAAGGGTGACAAAGCCTAAATACAATATTATCGCATATATCTAATCATAAATCTAAATCAACTGTCTCCGCGTTTTAGTAATTTTATTAATTCCGCATAATATGAACTCGTGAATTTATATCACAAACACTATTTATCATGTAAAACTTAAACTTAAACTCTCCAATCTCCAGAATGTGTAGGACATACAATGAGCTCTGCAAAGACAAATCAACGTCAATATCTTCAACATGCCCTAACTACATACAGGGCACATACTCTTACGCCTTCAGAGGCACAGACCTAGACCTACCTATAGGAATATGTTTGTTGCTATATAATTTATATTTTAGAATCACTAAAACTTAACTTGTAATATGTTGAATGCTGTGTATACCTCTCATTGGCTAAGTTATCAGCATTGTATTAATTTTAACATATAATTGTGAATGTTATGATAACTTAGCTGTTGGTAGACCTATAATAAATAAATAAATAAAACGCCATTCTAAGAAACCTATGTACAGCAGTACAATGGATGTATAGATTTCTGAATGTTTAATTATATCTGCTTATGCCGTTGAACCAATTGGGTTAAAACGATGGAAGATGAGATGATTTGCTTTTTATTGAAATCAACATGTGCACAGAATTATCAGTGTATAAAAAGCTTACACATTCAATATAAATAGAAAAGAGAAATGACAATTAATAATATCTGTAATGAACCTTCTTGGAGGCAGTTATGTTTGTTTGTTGTTACATGTGAATTTTATTTTGAACACAGGAGGTGCCATCACACACCATAGCGGAAGAATTTTCGCGATTGGTGAACGAATCGATAGCGAACCACCAGCCCCTCAACGACATTCCGATGAAGCCTCCCCTTGCTCCCAAGACAATCGAAATGTCCGCTCCGCCGTTATCACTTTCTATGCAAACACAAACGAACGTAATAAATCCTATTAATAGTCATTTAGTAAAGTCTGATATTAAGAATTATAATGAAAACCCAGCTTTAGAGTCGGATGTTGTTTCTAATATTAATGAAACCCCAGTAGTTTCCGCAATATCGAACAGTCCCGTTATAGTGCCTAAAATGACCACGAATGTAAAGCAACTGGTCGTTACAAAGACTGTAGAACAGATTCAGAGCCCGGCAGCGGTGGATACAAAGAATCTACCGCAAGCACACAAGCAACAAAAGAACATGCCGATCGTGCCTCCAATGGAAGACGTATTAGAGCCTGTAGAAATAGCCACACCGTTAGTGATGACGCCAGCTGCACCCACCGCCGCAGAGAGCGCGCCTCTCGCCGACCTACCGCAGGCTACCGTCCTCAGCGCACTGGCCGAGCCGCTCTTGGTCCCCGCGCCCCCCTCCACCGTACCATTCTTCCCCACCTTCTCCCCTTCCGCCCCTGCTCCCTTCGTAGTCGTTGATTCTCCGCAGGCTCACAGCAGCGCACCGATGAACCAGTCGTCGCAGATGTTACGCGATCAAAAGGATCGGATTAAACCAGAAGACGAAATTACACCAATCGATCAAGTCCAAAAGGAAAAGGAAATGCCAACGAAACCTAATGGACCCGCTTCTCTAGGTGAGTTTATTATTAAATATATTATTGTTTGTTTAATGGCTTTGTGTTAAAAGTTTTTGACACTTTAAGAAACAATTCGCCATGTAGTTATTATGATTACCACGTGCAATACAATTACCTTTCTTTCCTAATTACGTCATTTCTTTTTTTTTGAGTGCGAGGTGAAGAGGGTTACATTGCGCGTTATTTTATCGCGGAGGTTTAATTTCAATGTAGGTGTACACATACTTTTTATCTCGCTTCAATTATTGTGACAGTGATTCGACGTTTGTGTGGTCCAGGCGATTGATTTTTCAAGATTTTCGGAGCCAATCCTCGCTCCAGACTAAATGAATGCCAGCAAGATAACGGTCGGCAATTCGACTATACTTTTAAACTAGTGAATTACCTTATTAAGGCTTTTCATTTGTCATAATTATTTAGATTATTTATGAATCATTACTAATAAGGCCTTATAACTCTTTGTGAAACTGTATTATTCATGCAAGAGATGGACTTACGAAATAAGAATAATATATTTCTTAACTAGATGCTAAGTAAATCTTTTGTGTGACATAGTAAGCGAGCAAGCTGATTTCAATTCCCTGGCATTGGCACCTTTGTTACGGCGACCATTTCTCATGTTTAATTCAAGATTTATCGTATGATCCTTCAACAATAAGATACAAATATCACGATCTGCCAGGATTTTAGTTACATTTATATTTGATGAAGATTTGAACAGCCTTTTACGACTATATCAGTAAAAGCTACTTGCAAATAGTTAAAAGTTCTATTCAATTAGGTAAAGGATAACATTGGAGCAATGGACTGATTGTCGTTTTGCCGTCTGCTGTATGGAAAGTGAATTGTAGAATGTTCGATTTCCTCGTTCACGTTACAAGTTCACTGCAATAGTGTCATAGAAACACAATAATTTTCGAATCTACAAACTGTTTAAAGCATATTGTAAGGAATTAAAAACGACGTTCTTATTCCCGTTCGTTGCTGTAAAAGTTTGAGGTGTGAAAATAAATTGGTTGCATTTTCTCAAAGTTTTTTCCTCTACTGATTGCTGAGCGGCTAGTAAATATAAATATACGTTGGAGGTACGGTTGCTACAAACAATGATAATATTAGGAATAGTGAAATAACAAACGAATGTCATTCGTAAGACGTATCTACAATGGACGGACCTGTATTCGATTAAATATGCTTCTTGGATTTTGACCCGTTTTTAAATGTATTATGACTGGCCGAAAATATCCACACGAGCGTTTTATTTAATTTTCAAGAGGCGGGAAAATTAAAAAAAAAAGTTTTTTTCTCGAGCGATTCAGTGAAAGCGTTAACTTTAGTTAAAATGGAAAAATAGAAATATCGGTCTGTAATTCGACTCCTGTTCTTGGAAGGAAAAACTTGTTGGATGGAATAAAAGTTAGAAAGCACGCGGTGTGCTTGTTGTTGCCGTCAGCTTGTGCACCTTTGACAACCATCAGATATTGGTTTAACGAATTTATGCGAGGGAGAACAATCTTCTTTCATGAGGATCTCCCATGCCGCCCAACGGAGTTGACTACAGAGGATATGACTGAGAAAATATCGGCTTAGACAACCGCTGAAGAAAAAATTGAGTAATCGTCTACGCTGTAAATGTTTCGATCGAGTGGGTGCAAAACATATTGGAAGAAAAAAAAAGTTGTGTTAGGTTCTAACCTAACTCAATTTTTTTTTACCTCTAGGTTAGGTATCGGCGAGTCGCGGATTACTCGTAGAGGAAAAAACGGAACCGACTGACGACTTCGGAGCAGTGGCTTTCCGTGTTCAAACATAACCCAAAGAAGTTTTTGAATCGTTTCGTGGCAGTAGACGAAACGTGGAATCACCACTACACTCTGGAAATGAAAGAACAGTCAAAGCAGAGGGCGAAACTGCTCCAAAAAAACCGTCCCGTCGGACAGAAAGGTCATGGCAATGGAATAACGGTGAAACAAATATATAGAAAAATAAACAGATTTTTTCCATAAACGGGTACAGGTCTATAGCCTCCGTATATAATCTGAAATATTCCGGAACGATCTTTAAACTTTGAGGATAATTTTAAAATATATTAAATACTGTTTTAAATGAATTGAAAATGTTTTGATTGAGTCTAGAATATTCTGGATGGCTTAAGAAATTTTAAGAACCATCTAAAAAGAACAAACCCCGCAGAGTGGGTGAGCTAGTTATTAGATAAAATGATTGTAAGCTAAAAACGCATTGTATAAAATTTACATTCTGACTTAAGGTTACAATTACATTATTCATGCTTACTTGACTCAGATTCAGATGCATTTTCACTAGAGGCGAGGCGTATTTATGTCACGGATTGAATTCAAAGATATTCGATAGTCGCAATTCGTCAGGGTCAGAAGCTGACACATTTCTATGGCTGGCTGTTGTGATTTATCAGAATTAGGAGTGGGCGATATAAATCGTATATAGTTACGAAAACTATATATTCGTACAATATTTAAAAACCGCTTACTAGCTCCTTCAAAATCTATGTATTACAATATCTGATATTTGCGAATACCCGCTCACTCGCTTCTACCACCACACAATTAGATACGCGTCTTCCGCATGCGAGCGACAGAGCAAGTGAGATCAAATATTACACTAGTTAGAACAGTACAGCAATGCAAAATATCAGATTTTTGAATCGATTAGGATTACTGTTATGAATAAGGAATTATAAACCTTATTCCAATAACATAAAGCTTACTTTCATAAAAATACTAACATACTAACTGGCATTATTTTAGTAATAATAATAAATAATTAAATACTAAATTAATTGTGTCGGAATAATTGCGGATGAAAGTTTCCTTCGGTTTTAAAATTAAGGTAGTTTTTTTACATATGTATATACCATAAATGATACTAAAAATGTACCTTTAAAGTATTAATATATTAAGTATTAGTACATGTAACTTCTTTCTGCTATTCGCAATCTCCAGGATGGTAAATAAAGGAATGGCAGCTACCAAGTTAGATACACATATTGTCAATACTTCGGTATATTGAAACCTATGATATCGTCTAATCATAGTTCAAATGAAATCCGTATATTAGATTTATGAATCTAGATGCATACGCGTACGCAAAATATCTAGATATTAAAATACATAGTTGCGAAATCTGATTCAGATACGATATCCAGAAAAAGCGATACGACCCATGCTTAACCAGAATATTCGCTCCCTCTCTTCCCCATTACATCAACCATGCGTTAGAAAGTGATGAAGCGAATAACAATATCGTTAAGAATAATATTCGCTCGGTCTCTTTTCTCGACTATAGCAATCATGTATTAGAAAGAGATTAAGTGTATTTCAGTTTCAATATCGTAACAGAAAGGATAAAACGATTCGATGAAATCATTTTGCTTGGTTTTGGTTATGGGATGTTTTTTTTGTTGGGCTTCTTTATGGCGCCCTCATGTCCATCACCAACATGATTAAGGTTACCTTATTTTCGGGTTAATAGTTGTTTAAAATTACAATTTAAAAGGAGCTTAATTTAATACAATAACTTATTACTAATATCAACTATAAACTAAAACTAAACTAACTAAACTAATATTTTCATATCGATACGGAATGAAATCGATAACGCTCTTGCCTAGTATAAAAGTACCACCTGTGTGCTTCTTTTTCACGGCCACTTATTTGCATGCGTTGACATGGTCTGTCACTGTTATGCTAATAAAATTCATACACAGGGAAATTTAATACAGTATCTGTTGAATAATGAATTCAGTCCTGTACTGGTATAATTATTGTATCTGAAAACAAAACTTACTTTCTTTGCGTCATATATGTTAGACGTATTTGATCAAATTCTAAATCATTACAGATGTGCTTAAAATTGTATATGAATGTTGACCGAAAAAATGTTAGTCGAGATATTGTTACATACTTAATTACTTCTTTTATTAATAAATAAATAAATATATATGCGCTCACGCCCGTAACCCAGAGGGGTAGGCAGAGATCATGGATTTCCATTTGGCGCGATCCTGGCACACCTCTCTCGCTTCTTCCACATTCATACCTCTACGCATGCATGCTCGTCGGTTATGGGTGCTCCTTATATCGCCCTTTTTTAGTAAGTCATTAATCTGATCGATATAAGTTTTCCTAGGGCGTCCCCTACCAACACTGCCACTCACTTTTGCAACATAAATTTGTTTTGTTATTCTCTCTTTATTCATCCTTTCAACATGCCCGAACCACCGAAGCATACCTTTCTCAATTCTTATTTTATTAATATCGGATATTAATAAAAGAAGTAATTAAGTAACACTTACGTGTTAATTTGTATATGATAGCGAGTGAGGTATAAAAGCACTTTTAAACATGGAAATCCGTAATTTTTGTCTACCTTTTTGGGTCAAAGGCGTAGTCTGTCCTTGCATTTTAATTACTCGCAAGTCTTAAAATACGAAAACAATGAATTACAAAACCAATAAAACTAATGCAAGAATTGGTATACTGTGCAGAACATAGGTTCAGCATAGTATACCAATTCTTGTATTAAAAAAATTATTTTATTTTTCATAATTATTATTTTTCCCAGCACTAATTTTTTTTAAGGTAAACCTTATTTTCTGTACAGATACTCGACAGTTATTTGCTGCTAAAATATAACAGACTAAATTAAAATCCAAAATCTCTGTTATTTCCTTTCGGCTACGGACATGTTTGATTAATTTTATTTACTTGTATAAAAAGGAATAGAAAATATAAGGCAATACGTTAAAATTAGGCAAAAACTAATGATATATAAACTATACGGATTTTACACTCACTTTTTACTTTTTTTTAATAGATAAATGTTTTATCATCAAAAAATATTTTTATAATGTAAAAAAATGTACTAAAACTATACCAATGTCACGATTCGAATAATCGTTTGTAGAGTGAATGAAAACATCGATCTTTTTTGTACTTGCGCACAACACTATGTCACAGGTGCACACCGCATGGAATGATCCAATATGGCGGATTTTATTTCAGTAATGTTGCGCGTGGCTGCTTTATAACTTATTATTTTAACTTTGGTTTTTAATTTTTGTCATTTTTAATTAACTTATTAATTATTATTATGTAAATCATATTTAATTTAGTACATAAGTAAAGTGATATAACGAGTGTTAAAAATAAAAATCCTAGTGACCTTTTAAATATACTTAAATTTTTTTAACATATTGAACGTGAAATTTTAATTGAAGATTAAGAATTTGAAAACTGTGATATATATGTATATTTGTAATGGGTGCCGTGTGTTTTAAAATAAGGTACTGCACTAGACGTAACTCCCACGTGGAAATAACTCGCCTCTCTATTTATAGACTTCAAACTTGCTTGAGGAAAGTGATAGACCAGCTAGCAGGCGGACAATTAAACGAAAAAATAATTATTTTCTCAAATACTCCTGAAAACTCCCCTAAATATTTTTTTTAGTATATCGGCAATCAAATATATGGAACGAAGTTCTTAGGTTATATAATTTTGAAGGGTGCAAAGTTTTTGTGTTATTCACTTTCCTTTTATTTGCGTGTACGGATGTGATGTTTTCTACAAAGTAATCTGTGAGGGTCACGTTTTATTACTTAGACTTACTTGAAAGTGGTTGTCGTACATACATGGCTTGGTGACTATATTCTTAATCTAATCCATATAATTATACTGTACTGCTGTCGAAATAAAATGCTATTTTATCAGAATTTCTAGATAGTTAGGAACTCAGTGAGGCTAAAATGGTTTTGTCAAATATTATTTCAATGCTTTGTTGGCATGTGGTATAATTTTAATTCACATTTAGGAAAAGTTTAAGGCCAAGGGTTCATTAGCATTGCAAAATATGATATTAAAAAAGAATTCTTTAGTTCTGTAATAAAATGAAATTACATACAACTGACAGACAACTGGTCTCCAGGATAGGAATTAGGACTTTTAAAAATATGTTATAGAATATTATAATTTAGAGTATTAGAGACTAACATTGTGAAAAATAAAATAGCCTTATGATTATTATTTTTTCATTCAATTGAGCTAAGTTATTACTGGAGAATTAATTAAATTATTGTTAACTAAAAAATAAATTAAGCTTAGACACAAATCAAAATAGTTTGGGCATAGTGTCAAAAGTTATTGTATTTTTGGAAATTTAAGAATAACCTGTTCTTAACAATAATTAATATATAACACTCAATAACAGAAATATGAATATAATAATTTAATTGACATACCAAACAAATTTATAATTACACATTTTTTGTAAATTGAATTGAATTTCATAATACAATAGCTTTTGCAGATCAATATGTCAATGTGACCTTCAATAATGTGAGTTGGCTCACAAGAATATAAAACAAAACTACAAAGACAAGATATATTTTTTTTCATTCATTTGCATTCTTTCAATTCTCATTATGGGGAAATTAAGTTTGAAAATCCATAATTTAACTGCTTTAATGTATTAATAGAAAATATTTTTGTTTCAGTGAGTTCTTTTGATAGTACACCTGAAGTTAGTCATGAAAGTCAACTATATAAAACGGAAACGAAAGTAGAAAAAATAACTGGTCCAGCTGCAAAAGAAATGCGTATATCTGAAACATCTCATAACAACAACAAGCTGCCTGCATTCCCTGAGTCAGCCACCCCAATTGCAACAGAATATCGCTCTGAAAATATTGAAAAGTCTGCTAAAGAATCTACTGCTGCATCCAAAATTATTAGCGAGAACAAAGAAGCCTCCAAAACAAAAAAGGCACAGCCAAAACTATCACAAAGTGTTGATATTTCTGCCTGTGACAACTCCGAACTTAAAATGAAGGATATTAACCTGAATAATGAGATGACAGGTTTGTTAACTTTTGGTTTTGAAATTGTGTTAGTGATATACAAATATCTTGCCTGAGATTTCCTGTTGAGAATTGCATTACTAGAAAATTTTTGAGTACAAAACAAGTCTTGGTCACAAATGAACCATCATTCAGTCTTGCCATTGGAAACATCAATAACCTGTGCTGAACTACTATAAGGAAATTGCCCACACCTACATACCTATGGAAAAAGAATAACATAGTTATGTAGACCTGCAGGCCCACAGATAGTTTTGAAATATTTACAAATGTAATTTTTTAGTTTTATCACTGCCAGATTGTTAGCATTTTTGGTTTATAATTTCATTAGCCATATTGTTCAACCCATATAATTTGCTCAAAAAAGTTTTTAAAATGGCTCAAGAAAGTTACCTTCGCATACAATGATCTATTGAACACATTGTTTTACAAAAGTGATTAGTCGCAATGAAGGCAACTGCTTTCCTAGCTAGTGGACTCAATAATATTTATGCCAAAACATGCATGTGCTTACAATCATAATGAATTGGGTGTATCCTATTTTTCCATGGGGTTTTAATGATTGACTGTCAGAGCCACTGAGCCTTCTGATAGCCATATGAATTGAGTCTTAAGGACTTTGCAACCAACACCTGTCACATTATTCATCAGGTCGTCAATTCACTTACCCAGATGTCTCACCCTGTTTATTGTACCCAAATACTATAATTAAATATATTAATAGCTACACTGTTAAGTTTTGTAGTAACATTTATGAGTAAAAACAGTAAGAAAAATTATACTTTAAGTAATTTATAAGACCAATATAAGTTTTTTTAATTTTAATAACATAATTTTTCTCTCCCAAATTATTAGAGCCTGCAGTATCAGCCGATGCCAATGAAAATGAGGTGACTGCAATAAAAACAGAAAATGTTAAAGAAGAAATATACAAAAACGAAAAGGTCACAAATAATTCTACGAGTGATAAGAAATCTAATGACATTGAACAACTGAACATTGAAACAACTTCAAATGAAAATGAGTTAAATGCAAAGGTTGAAAGTGAGTCTGAAAAAGTAAGCACGGAAGAAAACCAAGACATGCCTTCCTCTGATGAAGAGTCAAAGTTGTCGCCAACTGAAGACAGTGAGGTTAAATCAGCTCCTGCTGCTCCCAAACTCAAGTACAAATATGACAATGGTAAGTCTCCACTTCTAAATATTGTTTAACATGGCCGTATAAAAATAATTTCATTTTAAGGTATATATTTCTCTCAATAATATCAACTAATTTCAATATTTTTTTTGTACTAGTAAGTAACATTACCATTGTGCTAAGTAATTTGTTTAACTTGTAGAACAATGGTCACCATTAAACCAGTCTGGCAAGAAGTGCTATGACATTGGATTATTGATGCAAATAAAAGATGACCCTCTCTCAAAGACAAAGCCAATTGCACCTATGTTAGAAGTGTGCAATGTAATAAAGGTGAGTTCATATAATTGTTTACTCATAGCATTATAAATGTGAGAAATTGCTTCATAGTGTTTGGGCTGAGTAGACCAATTTAAAATAAATGTCCTTGTACAACTTTACTACATCTTATTAATTTTTCTTTTTATTTGAAATTCATGTAGCCACATCAAGAGCCGCAGCCCTTCAATCCTATGTCCAGACCTATTAATGACTCGTTGTTCCCGAATTTCGCGAAGAACTCTAATATTGGTCCTAGAAGTAACACTCCACGTGATCCTAAGAAAGATGGCAGGAACTTAAATACCGGCGGTAAATATAATTTGTGTTTTTTTAGTTTGAACTTGTATGTAAAAACCAAAACATTTTTGTATTGGAAACATCTTTTGTATGGGGCAAAATAATTTTAAAAAGGTATTATGTAATTCAGGTAGAGGCAGCATGAAGCTAAATGTTTCGCCTAGTGGTAGCACTCATCATAAGGCTGTGATTCGGGTATCACTGACTCGGGAGGATGTAAAGCTTAATCAGTCTAAAGATGCTTGGAAACCCACAAGGTTGAAGAACGCCAGTGTGAGCGAAGAGGAATTCAAGACACAGGTTAGTAAATTGTATTGTCTGCCAAGTTTATGAAACATACTCCAACTAAGTATGATTTTTGATGAATTTTACATATTTAACATTATTGCTATTGTAAGTAAAATGACCATGGCATGATGGCATAAGTATTACATCATCATTGAGACCTTGAATTGGCTCTTGTTTCCTGTTATAATTTATAAATATTATTCCATGTAGAATGGCATGTGAAATTACAAAAATCAACATGTTAAAATTAACTAAACTCTACAAATGCTGAAATATACTGATATGCAGTGATTATTTATAGTGATGATTGGAAAGTAAAGTTAATAAATATCCAACAAAAACTAAATATAAGGATATGATTTTATTAGCAACTTTATACCATCGATAATTTAATGAATATGTGTAAACGGACTTTTGAAAGTGATATCTAAAATAGATATATTTTATTACTTGTGATTTGAAACATTGTTTATGCATTCATTCACTAAATCTTTTCATTTTGACCGAGATAGCTAATATTAAAAATGTGCCATGTCAAGGTAATGAAATTCAATTCTTCACATTTACACTGTATCAAATTCAATTCTTCACATTTACACTGTATTAAATTCAATTCTTCACATCTACATTGTATTAAATTCAATTCTTCACATTTACACTGTATTAAATTCAACTCTTCACATTTACACTGTATTAAATTCAACTCTTCACATTTAAACTGTATTAAATTTGAATTTTCATTCAAGCTTCAATTTTTGTTTCACTTTTTATTGTGTGTTTTAGGAGTTGTATAAGAAATTCAGAGGTATTCTGAACAAACTTACGCCTCAGAAGTTTGATACTCTGATGGAGAAAGTCAAGACATTGGAAATAAATACTCAGAGTCGTTTAGAAGGTGTCATCGATCTAGTTTTCGAGAAGGCGATTGACGAGCCTAACTTTTCTGAAGCCTATGCTAACATGTGCAATAAATTAGCATCAATAAAGGTAAATATGTGTTGTATAATTTACATATTAAATGTTTCATTTAACAGTGGAAAGGCTCTAATCTAAATTTAAAAAAATGTTTTAAAATATGCAATGATTGCCACACAGGTACCAGCTGATAATGGTTCCCCTGACAAGTATGCTAATTTCCGACTTCTCATAATCAGTAAGTGCCAGAATCAATTTGTCACAGCCAAAGTCGATGAAAACATACTAAAATTAGAGAAAGAAATAAATGAATGCACTGACCCTGTAAGTATATACTTTATATTCTGATGATGTTGATCTATATAACCTGCTTTATATTTATAGACTAGACTAGATGACCCGGAAATCGTCGTTCCGCTTCAGAATTAATTTATGCTGTGTTACCTTATTTCCTGGATGTGTTATAACCGGGTCGATCCCGATACTGAAAGCACATGGGCAAGGGACGCGGTGCAATATAATCGTATATAATAATATTATTGCTTTTTTCACTGAACACTATTTTTTAAAGATAGCATTAATATGTGATTGATATATGGACAAAAGTTTTAGATTTTTCTTAAATGAAATACGACTGTATGCATGCATCTTATATCTTACAACATATGGAAAGTATAAAACAAACAAATTGCATAAAATAAAAGTATCATGGTTGTTATTTCAGGGCAAAAAGAAGGAACTTCAATTGCTTCTAGAAGAAGAGAACAGAAAAATCAGAATGAGGTCTGTCGGAAATGTCAGATTTATTGGTAAGTTCACATATATCACAGCGTGTTGTCAAATTTATGCTTAGCTATGTATTTCATTCATTAGTTCTTTTCTTGCATCCCATCTAGCTTGCTGTTGAAATTTGATGTCATTTTATTATAGAATCAATACTAGCATTTATTTTGATTTCAGCTATATTAAGTATGTTTTGGAATTTTCATCATTTGTGTCATGTAGGAAGCATACGCACTTGTAGCGAATGCGAATTCAGATATTATTAATACTGTGACATGATCCTATATTGTATCTTTTCTAGTTTTATACACTGCAAGATATGATACTTGTAAAATAACAAACACCATTTACTTTAGAAGGCCAGCCACTTTTTTTTTACACTATTTTAGTAAAATATACCTTTCACACAACATATTGAGAATGCACTCGGCAACTTACCAATAAAAAAAATACGCCATGTTGCGTCGCGGCCTCTGATTGGCGGAGAGCAGGCTTCGCGCTTTATAGAGGTTCCAGCCGAGGCAGCATTTTGAACATGACGCCGCCAACTCTGTTATAAGACACCCAGCATGATTGAACATTAAATTTTAAAACATAAACTGATAAAATTAATCTGTGATGAGTAAACTGCATATTCTATTATATTATCTGTCGTAGATCGTTCAAGCAATAATTCACATTCTTGTAAATTTTTATTAAAAATTCTCTTGTACAATTCGCTTCGCTTTTTAGCACAGATAACGAAACTAGCGTAGCTAAAGTAACGTTGTCTGATAAATGTATATTTTCATCGGAAATGGTGTGATTGTGTGAGAATTGAAATGAAGTGAAGTAAACTTGTACAATATGGATGGATCATGTTAGAAAAAGTTATTTTCCGCAAGTATTTTGGAATTTACGAGGAATTTCGTAAAAGGTATAACCTTTGTTTACAAGAATCTTATCTTGCAGTTTACAAGAAAAGTTGTTACATATTTACCATTGATTATATTGTCATTTAATAAATTAGTTGTTCTGTAACAACCAGCCAATAGGAAATTGGATACAATATATGGACAGGATCACTGAAAGTTAATTGTCTCTCTGTTAAAAAATAATTCAAAATGATGACAATGATTTAATCTTCATAATACAGCAAATTTTCCACAAGTAAAACAACTTAATAATGAAGCTTATTGTTTAGCTATAGTATATTATCTTCATCTATCGTTTTTTGCTGCACCCGTAGTTTAATATATTTGTTTATATATTCTAGTCATAACTTAAGATGCTGTGGGATCAACTTGATTGCATACAAAATATTTTTCTAGTAGTTTAGCTGCATCAAGTGCATTTTTGATGCTTGCTGGATGATCGTCCATTTCATCTTCTTCATTGTATTGTTGTTGTTTTTTATTTTTCATTTCGTCAGTCATCAAAGAGCACATGCGAGGGCAGAAAACCTAAGCCATAACTGAATGAAGTCTTATAGTTAAAATGCTTGTCCAGTGACACAGTCGCCATGGCCGAAATCGGCCTGGACATCATCATTGTTGTTGTTATTTAGATTGAGCGTGATGCTACATATAGTGTGTCAGTGTATAGATAACGTGGTAAACCAATAAAAGTCAAGTAATTTCAATGTTTTAAGGAGTTTGTCGTTAAATCGAGTCTCCTTATAAAGAGTTTACAAGGTATTAAAGGAAAATAGAAGTTTTTGCTTAATGTTAAACACAACAATTAAGCCTGGTTATACAGGCAGTGTTTTGGTGTAAAGTAATACGACTTTGACCACTCCAAACTGTAACTCGTCTCAACACGTGCTCTAGCAAAATATCCAAACACTACAATTCGCGTATAGATTCAAATTGTTGATTAATTGTTCAAGGGGCTGTATTTTCTGCTCCTACCCCCGAATTGTTAAGTTATTAATATTGTTTTTACCATTGACGTATGTGCTATGCTGTGTTTATTATGATGTACAAAAGCGAACAAACTTAAGGTAACTGGACAAACTGGTAAATACTGGCACAAGTTAAGCACTCTAACATACACCCTGCTTAAACACCAATATGCGTTTGCATACAAATTCAAATCGTTGATTAATTGTGTAAACGCCTGTTTCCCCTTCTCTCCCTTCCATAAGAAAACGCACTGTCCCTGATAAAATTAAAAGAAAAAAGAAATCTCGTAAACATCATTTCTTACAGCTTTTGGCGTCTAACCTAACACGCAAGGACTTAACCTAATGTGAGAGTTTCCATTAAAAAAGTAAAAGTTAAGTCCGAGTTAAAATAATACACAATTTCTACCATTATCTTTTGCTCGTGAATTGACAGGTTATTAATATTGTTATCATTGACTAATTGTGCTGTGCTGCATTTACCATGAATGAACAAAAATAGTGACACGATATTTTTATTAATGCATTTTCTAATTCCATCCAGAAGACTTTTTTGTGCAACAGTAATATCCAGTTTTTTTTAAACGGATTTATGTCTGAAACATGTTGGATATTGCAAGTTTTACTTCTATATGCCTCATTTAAATGTGACGTGAGAACTCATGTGCGCATGCTGTAAGGCGAGATCATGGAAATAAGTTCATAAATGTGTGTTTGTGCTATATGTTTTATTTAATTTATTAATATAAACTTATTATGAAAACCAATTGTTTGCAGGTGAGCTGTACAAATTGAAAATGTTGACTGCAAAGATTATGGTTTACTGTATGAATTATCTTGTAGACAAATTAGAAGAAGAAAAGCTTGAATGTCTTTGCAAATTGCTAACTACCATTGGGGAACAGGTACAGCATCAATTTATATACCAGAAATTATATTCTGCAACAAATTAGGTTGATACTATGTACAGATAAATGATATTATTATCTAAACAACAAAAATGAAATCAGGGTAAATTATAAATTAGTAAGGTGCCACAGTACCTACGCATGTGCTGACATCAACCAGCCAACAACGCTGCAGACGAATTATTCGTCATTTAGCTTTACTGGCACGTGTATATTTCCCATTTGGCACACGAACATTTTTACAATATAAATTAACCTTATCATCAACCATTCAAATTTATCCTGTTAACCTAATAACATACCTCCCTCAATTTCATATGTAAATTCATTAGTACTAATATTTTTTTTAGGTAATCTGTATGCTTTGTGTTGAAAACATACTCTTTTCTTATTATGTCTTCAAATAAATTATCAATTCAAACATAACAATTCCTTATTATCTTTTTGTAAAAAAGCTAACCTCTTGCTAACCCCTAGCTAAATTGTCATCTACTGAGCAGTCCAATATTGCTGGGTATGACAAAAAATACAGTGTTAAAATTACCATAAACAGGTGGAAAACGAAGTTAAGGAGCAGCTTGAGCTTGTTTTCAAACAAATGCAAGAAATTGTTGACAAGAAGTCGAATAAGATTAGCAGTCGCGTGCGTTTCATGATCAAAGACGTGATCGAGCTGCGTCAGAAACGCTGGGTGGTGAAGAGTGTCGTTGACTCTCAGCCCAAGATGATGGACCAGATTCAGAAGGAGGCCGAACAGCAGCAGAGACATATTGAGGTAAGTTACAATCTTCCTACAAACAAGACTTGTTACCATTAGAATAAATATTTTTTTATTCTATTTAAGGTAAATGAATATAAAAATTATTTATCATAATAATATCATTAACACACACATTAAAACATAGATACACTGAAATTGTATGCATGGTCTATAAAATAAAAATCTAGATGTCTATTGAATGCACTGTTTTACACTAGTAGCACTAATTACCTATTCCCAGGAAAAAATCCGCGTAACACGTGACGACAGACATCTTTAGACCTTTAGATGATGAATTTTCAAAAAACACCGAAATACCATATATATATATATATATATATATAATAAAAAATGGTATTTCTGTGTTTTTAGTATATATATATATATAAATATTCATAACTCTTGACTCTATAAATGAATAAATAACTTGGGAAGTCAGTTACAATGGTTACATTCATGCATAATTATTGAAAATGAAACAGAATCTAGGCCTAAATAAAAAAAAACTTCGGAATTAATTTTCAAATGGTTCCAATATAAATATCATTTTGATATATTAATAATCCATTTGAAATAAAATCTAAATATATAATTTATTATTCAACCTGACAGTGCTTGATAACACACAAGGCAGAAGTGACCACCAATTGTATGGTTAATATTTTCTATTATACTCAACAGCTGATGAACTCTATTCCTATGGGAGGTGGATACGGCCGACGAGAGGATGGCGGTCGAGGCAAACGTGGCGGCGAGGGCCGACGTCAGAACAACTCGTTTATGGATAACAATTGGAAATCACCACGCATCAACACTGTGGACATGTCCAAACTCAAAGCTGGTACTCAAAAGGTACAGTCACTGTTATACATTCCCGACGAGGTTATATCGACGTCCTTGTAAGGAGTGTCAGATATAAATTTATTTGTTTAAATTATATTGATAAACTCGCATTTCAGAATTTGAGCAACATAAAGCTGGCGCCGCAGCACTCTGCCTGGACCCATGGCTCGGGTACAAAGAATACCATACAGGCCAGCAGCAATTCCATGATTGGAATCACCAAAAATAAATACAGTATGCTTGAGAACTCATCAACTGATCCTACATTGCTCAGAGGTTTGTATTTATGTTTATAGAAGTGGATGATAGATACATTTTTAAATGTTTGCAAAATACATTTTATTCTCTCTCTATATTTGTACTGCCATATACAAGGTCCCTAATTTCACCATTCCCGCTTACATTTGTTTAGATATACATTATATAACATATCATTTCTGTATTATTTATTCTTTATGTTATAGCTTATCAATTAATGTTTCACTGAATTTAAAATATGTATTAGGTCTGTTAATGTTACCAGAATTTAATGATAGAAAGTGGACCAGGGGTGGCAAGTAGTTTTAAGTGTAGTTAGTTAAAAAACATGGACTTTCAAAAATATTAAAATATTATTTAAATTAATATGTAGGATATATATAAGAATATTTATATATATATATATAAGATTTGATGGCTGATGGAGGGATATGGTACAGGAGAACATACTGTGCCAACCCCAGATAGATGAAGATGATATAGGTATATTTATCAATATTTGGTTGTCTAAGTTTTGTCAGGGAGTGGTTCACCCATTGCAAACACCGCACGGTATCGAGAGATACTGTCAAACATTTTCTTGTTTTGACATCTAATCAACTGTATAAATACATACACAGCACATTTTGAATAATTTTTACATGTGAAAAGTTTATATAGAATGTATTCAAATCTTGAAGTAAGATTTGAATACATTCTTCAATTAAGTAAAATGAATGCCTGTCAAACATGACGAAGTGAATTTGCAAAGAGCATATTACATATGAATTATTGACGTTAACCGTATACGTAAACCAAAAAAATCCCAATTGCGTCGATAAAAGAGATCACAACATACTACTATCACTTATTGTAAGTGTGCACACAGTGAAAATGGAAGATATATATATATATATATATATACACTAACTATATAGCTAGCTTGTGAAGGGTAATACAATACTTAGACTGGAATATTTCGTATTATTTTCATAAAATTAGCTTGTCATTTATTTATATATTTAGTGACCTGCCCCAGTTACGGCTTCTATTTATGTTTATGTGATCGTCCGATAGGACAAACTGAACATTTCCTAGAAATTTAATCAAAATCAACATACATACACACACTGAATTACACTCATTGCTTCTGTGGAATTTCTTGAAGACAAGATTGTGATAGGTTACAATGCTAACAAGCTTATTGTTTTATCGCGTTTAGCAAATCCTGATTTATCGACGAGCTACACAAAAGGAGCTTCCATTGAGAGGTCAACATTTAACACCCGAGGTGACTTCAGTAAGTAAACCAAGTGATCAAATTTCGGGATCTAACTATTTAAACAGGAGGTTCTAAAAATACTAACAATAATTCTGAACTAACACAAAATCAAGGTTATTCAATTACAATTTATTGTAGTTTGTTCATTCACCTATGCTAATCAAATGAAACATCAAGGAAAGCACTAAAATCAGTCATCATTAAAATCAAATGCATTATGTTAAATTTAAATTTTAAAGTATAAGGTACATATAGAATTAAGAAATATGCTAATAATTAAAACTTAATAAAAATTGTTATGAGTTAATTATCTAGTAGCGAACCAAAGCAAAGTGTAGTCTTAGAATATAGTAGTTATGTATTATTATGTAATCTGTATATGATTTGAAATTAAACAACATATTGTCACTTTATATATGATCTGGGGACATTAACAGCGAAAATATACTTGTCTTTCATTCATGTCCAGTTAATTGCATTTTATTAAAATCATAACGAGCATGTAATAAAAGTGTTCTCCTTGCCACATACCATTACAATGATGATGTGTAGATATGTAGTCATTTCAAAGAGAAGCAAATTCGCAAGCTGCTTATTGTGTATTGGAATGGAATCACATAAAATGCTTAATAGTTTTAAGCACCTTTTGGGATGCTGAACACTGAATTTATGTATCTGAAATCAGTGCATCTAATTAAATGTAGTTCTTTTAAGTTTTGAAAACTAAAAGACGATGATTCCGTTACATAGAAGGTTACGAAAACGTCTTAAAAGCTACTACATACATCATGGTCACAAAGAGTACAGTACGTTTTCTCCTAATGTAGTTTTGAATAAAACTCCGATATGTCATTTGTGTCATACAATTTCCCCAAACACATTGGCTTCAAAATGAATTACATGTTGTTATCTCAAAAACCATTGTTTCGAAGAAAAGTTGAAATTTAATTTATTGAGTTGATTATGGTCAACCTATTTAATAGATTTGAAAATATAATTTTATAATATTTGTTTAGTTTATTTATTTCCTATCGTCATTCTTGGTATTGCATTTGCTTTATTTTGTGGTTGTCTCTTTCTTTTCCCCATACCACATATACTCATTACATAACAACATAAAATAAATATGTTAGGCAATTGTGAACTGAATATGTTTGTGATCTTACCATTGCGCGAGCAAATTGAAAACGCAACTTATGTTACAGACATTAGCAGCGGTAGTCGAGTTCGCCTCGCCCCCGAAGTGGCCTCTCGCCCGGCAGCTAGCGTACCAGCTAGCCCGCAGGCGCCAGAGCCCCTGCCAGCTGTCGACCTCGCACTAGAGCCTCTGCCCGAAGAAAAGAAGAGTAGTGTGAGGTCCATGATTGGGCTCAGCATCAAATTTGACAAAAAATTAGTGGTCTTACATGTACAACAATACTTCCCAGTGCAGTACCACGCTGCCCTCGTCACTGAGATCGTTAATATTGTCCTTGAAAAGTGAGCTACTTTCTACCTTAACAATTTTATACATAACTTATTTTTAAAATATTTCACAATGCAAAATTCATTCCCAAATACGAATCGCTTTAATGGCTACCACCATCATCATATCGGTTTGTGCCTGTTGGTCATTGTCCTCTTTCCGGTTTTGCGCTTTCTCACGCTACATATTTTAAGGCGCCTAAATGAAAACATATTTACTGTCTATCGGTAGACTATTAAATAGTTTTGTATCTAATAAGTTGATATAGTAATGTATCATCATATTGTAACTAACTAAATGTAGTATAAAACCATTAAACATTAATTACTTTATAATATATATATATATATATAACATAAATCACTAGTTTTAAATGCATTGAGAGTGCTTGGGCTAAAATAAAGAATGGAATAGTGGAAGCTGCCACCGAAGTATGTGGAATAAGCAAGAGGAAGGATGCAAAGAAAGCCAACATGGTGTGGTGGTGTAAAAACATACGTTTTTGCGCCTTTGAAAAAAAAGGCCTATGATAAAGTAAAAAGAATTATCTGTGGTTAACCTTGGTTGAGTTTGGATTGAACAGTGATAATACAAATGTTAAAGTCTCCTTAATATAATTATTCTACTGCTTGTGTCAGGATTAACGGGGCCTACTCTGACTGATTTAGCATCAATAAAGGTGTAGGACAGGGCTGTGTAGCATCCCCTAGGCTGTTTATGGATGATTGTTTGAACGGTTGAAAGACGAACAGTGTGGATTAAGAACGGGTGAGCTAGTTGTAAAATGTCTCGTCATCTGTGGAGGACTTACAAGTTGTATTAGGTTATAGATGCCTCCTTATATTCAAATAAACTTTCAAAATATCCCTTTCATCTTCAGAATTGCTACTTCGTCATTCAGAAGGTACCGATTCTCATCGCGAACAATTCAATCTCGATTGTAGTGACCTTCTGGAATTTTTACGAACTTCTAAAAACATTTTTATATTTGCCTGGAAGTGATCAGACAATCTTTTTTCATCTCTCTTATCTTTCTTGCTTCTTTCTATTCACTATTTCTTTCACTCTCTTCTTCAAACAACGGAATCGTCACTAAATCCTTTCGATATCTCTATGATGAATGTAGTTAATGATTCATTAGAAGGTAAAGGTATGAAGATGAATGTAGATATGACGAACGTAATTGTGTTTGAAAGACAACAAAGAGAACAATAATTGAAATAAATGTCAATGGTAAAGATTTGGAACGGGTGGAATAGCTAGTGAATTTGGGGTGTTTGCTTAGTAGACATGGTGAGCATATTAAAGATTTTGAATGACGAGTGAATGCAGGAAATATAATGAATGTGCCTATAGGTACAGTAGTGAAGAGGCAGTCAGTGTGTCTATGAAGACTCGTCTGAAAATACACAATGTTATACTAGTCCCTACTGTATGGAAGTGAAAGCTGGGTTTGTCAGGAAAAGGATTCTAGTAGAGTTAATGCTGTTGAGATGCGATCCTTAACAACTATTTATGGCATGACATTGAATGATATGATTAAAAATAGCATATTAAGGAGGTAGCGGGCATGAGTGCATACTTATTTAAGTGCAGAGAATAATTTATTTATAACCTACTTGTTTTGTAATCAACAGATCAGCTAAAGATATTGAAACAGTGGCCAAGATGGTGCTTCATCTTGTGGTTGTAAACACAATATCGGCGAGCAACTTCCTGGCAGGAATGTCAGAGATATTCGACTATGCCCCCGACCTGTACATTGACATCCCCATGCTCTATGTGTACCTAAGCAAATTTATGACCCCACAGATTGAAAATAAGGTAAAAGATTACTATTTATACATTAATTATTTACATATTGTAAATTTTTCAATGGTCTAGATAGACCATCTGTGCTATAGATTTGTTGTTGGCTCTGCCGCTGTTAAACATACAAAATTCTGTTAAGCACCCTATATATACCTTGTGTATAAGCTCTCTCTATATGTTATTGGTGATTAACATATTCGACCATATTATTCGGCCTAGCCTAGCCTAACCAATGGTACGAGCTATAGCTATAGCTGGTACCATTGGTTATAGCTAATAAAACTATTTGGTGGCAATAATAGATAATGAAATACCAATAGGATGAGAACATGACTTGAGAATGTCTGTCTGTCTGTCTGCTTGCTTTCGTTTAAAATGTCTTGTTTCATTTTAATTTGTATTCTAGGAAAAACGGCCTTGCAATTAAAAAAATCCAGATAAATTAAGTTAAAAATTATTTTATATTTTTGTATGATGACAATTTGTACAGACGATGTTGAGTCAATTAGTATTTAAGTAAGAATATGAAATTTATTTGTGTTTGTTGTTAAATAATGCTATCAAAGAAAATATTTTAATTGTTTGAAAATTTATTTACAGTATATTACAATTGCTCAAGTATTTAAGCTTTGTGAGAAGTCTATAATTCCTGCAAATCATGGTCAGATGTTACTAAAAGCTATCATCAGTAGCCTCAAGGAAAGTATGGGAGCTACATATGTGAAGAGCAAGTGGCAGGAATCGGGGTTGGAGCTCAAACAATGGATGAATGAGGATCAAGTTAGTAACTTTTGAAAATTATAATATTAGTTGTTTTAATTTAAAATGCATGTTCGAGTTTTTAGATTTCTGTAAGCTCACTGTTACAAAAGAAAAAGTCTAGTAGTATTTGTACCAAGTAATTTTTTTACATATTTTAATACAAAACAAAGTAAAAGGGGGGTGGTAATAGGGGGAGATTTTTAAGGTTTTGTTAAAGATAAATAAATAAGCACTCACACTCTTAATTGTTGAGGTAGGTAGTGATTGCTGATTACTGTATGGCATGGGCGTGTCACACTTCTTGCTTAATTGTACATCTGAAATAATAATATAGATTTTAAATATGTGTAATATTGTATAAATACAATTTTAATTTTACTTTACAGGTGCCTAAATGGTTAGAAGATAATAAATTAGAGTTCCTTGTGAAGGACATACCAGCCGAGGAAACAAAGATAGTACTGACTCCAGCAGAGGTTGAGGCCAAACTATTACAGCTCATGAACTCTGATGAATCATGTGATTGTGTACGTGGTTGGATACAGGTGAGGATAATCCTAGCCTATTGTTAAAAGAAAAAGTAAACCTTAAAGTGAAATTTACAACAGTGGTAAAGGTTGTAAGGCTCAACCAGCAACCGGCAGGTGCAGGAGGCCAAATTTCAGTTCTCTTCCCCATCCCATTTGTTAGGAATGTGAATTGACTGGGGTGGGAATGAATAGGTAAAGAAAATATCCAATTTGTGTTTATTTCTTCCTCCAATTAAATGTCATGTCAATTTAATTTTTTATTAGAAAGAAAAATCTCGACTAAAATACTTGGTTTCACCAACTCAAATTTACTTGGACATTTGTAGACATTTGAAAACATAAAAAAATGATTAACTTCAGGAGAAAATGTAAAAACTTTGAGATTGTAGTATATTATAGTAGAAATTATGTTATTATTTAATGAATTACTAAATTAAGATTAGTGTCAAGTGTAACTTTTTGATGTATTTGTGGTTTTGGATATAATTAAATTGCTTAAAATTAAACTATAACCTAAAATATACCTGAGGACTGGTCAGTAAGTAATATAGTGTTATATGGTGCCTTACTTCCTCAGTGATAAGTTAAACTTGGTTGTTAAGTAATATATTGCTACCCTTAGGTTAGGTGCGTGTGTTCGGTATTGTAAGTGTGATCTACTTGCAGGACAACGTTGGCGCGTTGCGGTCCGAGGAGTGGGTGGCGCGTGCGCTGATGGCGGCGGTGTGCTCGTACGCGCTGCTGAGCAGCGAGGGCGCGCGCCGACTGTCGCGCGATCGTATGCACAAGTATGCGCCGCTGCTTCACGAGCTGGCGTCGCGAAGCGAGCTCGACTGTCTTCTGGCCGTGCAGCGACTCGTTCACCGCCTCGAGCACCCACAAGGTACCATCCTTTGTCCACAACTACACAATACACACACTGTTCACCACTACACTGCACTACACAAATCTTCAAACACCTTTGCCAGAAGGAACATTTTGAAATTGTCTTTAAGATGATATATTCTGTGAGATTCCAAGAACTACCTACCACAGATGGATGATTACCCGTAATGACTGCAAGGGGGGCAACGAAATTGTGTCCATTGTCCGTCCATAGGTTGATGGTACTGATGAAAATGATAAATTTTTTATGCACAATGTTAAATAGGATTAGTTAAAGGACATATATTTTGTTTCAGGGCTGACATTGGACATATTCCAATACTTGCATGAGCAGTACATCATCTCTGTGGAAGGATTTATTACATGGGAAACAAGTGAAAAGGAACCCGAGGGCAAAGGTATGTAAAGACTATTTTCAACTTTCAATAGTAAAAGAGTCAAGGATTTATTATTGTGTATCTAATATATACTATAATCCTAGCACTCTTAAAGCTAAGTTTTTTCGCAAGATCTTTAATTGACATTGTGTATTTCTTTATTTGAAACTTGTAGCTATATCTATGCCACGGGTAAAGTTGTGTAAACAACGAACTACATACATACATAAATAAATAAGTTTATTTTTGTGTTAGTTATAGATATAAGATTATAATTTCCCTAGTGATATTAGGAACTGCGAGAAAATTGTGAAGGAAGAATTACTCGTTGTGATGATACTTGTTCCTCAATAAATGTTGTTTATTTTGATTTGTTGTATTTCGGTTGCAGCGGTAATGTTGAAGGCGTTGACCTCGTTCTTCACGAACATCCGGGAGGCGGACAACGAGGACACTTGCAGCGAGGAATGACAGCAGCAGCAGCCGCCGCCACCCGCGCCGGCCTCGCCAACACTTACTTTCTACTATATTTTTTTATACTAAACTTACTAACATAGTCTAAAATATAGTGGAATGTGGCGACAGAACTAGGTAGGGCACAGTGCACATAGGAAATGCCTCGAAGCTTGTGGGAAGGATGTCAGTGCATTTTGTATGAATGGTGAAAATTATTCTAATTTACATAGAAAAGGTAAAATTTTAAAAACATAGAAAAAACTTAGATTAAGTTGAGGATACGTGACGAGGCATGAAGGGTTCGAAAGCGAGGTGTATGAGCGAGGTAGAGGGCCGATAGATAAATTAGTGGCCATGTCATGTGCTGGCCCTGCCAGTTTGAGGGCCGCGGGCGCCCTTGTGTCCCGCTGCCACAGATCTACTATTATTATTTTAAATCGATCGCAACTGCTGCGCATCGATTCAATATTATATAAACTAATGCTTGATTTAGGAAATGGCGTGTTAGCGCCGCAGGTAAGTACGTTTGTTTATGTGTTTGATTACGTATTGTACTATTTTGACCCGTTTTTAATTTTGCTTGAAACATGAAATTCTCGGTTATGAATACATTTACAATTATCATACACTATGATTTACATTTTTTTATATTTCATTACCTACTACTAAAATATATGTATTTTTTAATTCTTAGCCAATATTTTATTGCTTATTTCTTTCAAATATAACTGCTTTTACTTTATCAATGGATTTATTTGATTGATTGATTTTTAAATTGTAATTGTTTATGTTGTTAAATATTATGGTGACTTATGAATGATAACAAAAAAACCGTGTATTTGTGCTTTTTGTTTCATTATTTATACAAGTTGTCGCGAATTATAAATGATACGAATACAAACTAAGGATCAACATTTTTAATATATTGAATGAATTAGTTTTACGGAATTTACCATTGTTTACGTGGAATATAAATTTTAACAAATTAAATCGGGTAAATTCGGTAAAATTGATGTGATGAAATGTGTAATTCGCGTAAATTTTAAATTCATTGTCAAATTTTATTTTAATCTATTTTTACAATATTCATGTATGGTTTAATACAAATAATAAAATAATATTAAATTGGGATATATTTTAAACATTATATTGTAAACTACGTCTACGTCTATATATATATGGCTATAGCTTTATGATTAAACCTATTTTTATCAGTTACTATGTATGTTATGTAAATAAACTTTTTTGAAGAAACAATGTTTTATTTGCCTTCCGTTATATCAATAAATAAATACGATTGAGATGACTGGAAATATACAATTGCTTTAAATAGGGCAATGGAAAATTAACAACATACTAATTAAGTTTATACAATCAATACAAATGAAATACACTGGTAAGACCACAATCTGCCGGCCGCACACATCTGCAGTTCCTCTGGTGTTGCAGGTGTCCATCGCATCGTTGATCACCTCGGTGCTCCCGCCGTTCGTCTGCACCCTTATAAAAAAAGCTTATACAACTGCACGAAAGTGAAACCGGTTCGGTTTCTACAAGGAGCGGCTCGACTTCTTATTCGAAAACCAGCAAAATCGAATAATTTAGATCAGAAATGCTATTATTATTATAAGATATGATTTAAAAAAGAGATTATAACCATTCGAGACAATAAGGAATTAATTTAACTTAACCTATGTTTTAACAACTGTCAAATGAAATTATTTAACTTATCTCTCTCGCCGTTGGCTTGCACTAGCAGCAATTATTGATATCGCTAATTTCGACCTCTTGTTTCCGATTTTCACCGCTCTCTAACGATTTATACTGAGCTATTAAGCGCATGCCCGGGATTCCACGCATGCGCTGTAATTGCAGTGCACACTAGGAACATAACTACTCACTAACGAGATTAAAATCGTAACTTCATACCAGAAAAGAAGAAACAAATGTCTACTTGTCGTTACTACCACCGCACACTCACACACCGAAACCAATAGGAAACACGAAATTTGGCGTGATTTTCAGATTAAATGGAATGATTGGACCTGAAAACCTGTTTATTAATTAAATTTTTAATGAACTGTAACTACATTCAATTTACAGTTTTATGTTAAAAAAACTTAAGGAACTTGTAACGTATGAATAATGAAATAACATTTGACAGAATTTCATGTTTATTGAATAAAATAAATCAACAAGCACGCCCGTAACCCAGTGGGGTGATCAGATATGGATTTCCATTAGGTGCGATCCTAGCACACCTCTCGCTTCAATCTCTGCGGTAACATGTACATGTGTACTGCCCTTCTTTAGTATTTCACTTATTCTGTTCAGTTCTTGAATTTGCTGTCTCAAATATAACACTGTCACAAGTACGGAATAACGGATACGACAAGCAAACTGAAATAAGAGAAAACCTTTACTGAATATAAGGTTTTAATAAGCTAAAATTAACTGTAAAAGGTTTGGGTTACATTGGATACATTGACAAAGATACTAACAACACAGATTGACAATGACATCAGCTTATGGCTGATAGTTTCAACTAAGAAGTTTACATCACAAACGTTTATTTAATTTTTTTAACAAAAACAAAGCCGACTGCAAAAAAACTATATTCAAAAACACTAAGAAGTATAAAACAATTTACGCAAGTAAACATAAGAATCAATTCTTATCATATTTATTTTTGAAGTCGGAGTCAGCCAAGGTCAACGCGAGTTCCCGGTGAGAGGGAACAGACGAGTGTGGTTTTTAACCGACTTCGAAAAGGAGGTTACCGTTCCAATTTTTTTATGTATGTTACCTCATAACTCCACTCCTGGTGAATCGATTTGAATACTTCTTTTTTTGTTCGAGAGCTTCCCGATTGGTCCCATTTTTTTTAGTCAAGATCCGACCGGTAGTTTTTGAGTTATACTTAATAATGAAAACTATAAACTATAGAACTTACATTAAAATGATGTATGAAATAATTGTAGCTCTTTAAATAAGCTAAATAAAAGTCCAGGATAACATATATCTATCTTCTATGGTTGTCTCGCAATAACCAATTTTTAATAATAATTATGTTATACATTTTATATACATGTATTTTACGTATATATTGTATATATTTACTCAACCAGACGGAGAATAAATCTTTACCACCGCAAAATAATAATATTTTTTTCTTAGGAAACATTAATTAAAAAGCATTCGCAACTTACCACGCTATTATTAGCGGTCGGTATGTATCCATTTAAATGTGTTAATAATTGAGAGAATCTAATGTAGATTATAATTGCTCCGTAAACTATATCATTCGAACCAATAGTTTAGAAGATGTCAAAAGTTTAAACTACAAAGTAAGTAAAAACTACGCGCAAGTAATTTCTCAAGCCGCGCAGTAGACGGCCGGGCTTAGCGATGTGTTTATTACTATGTACTTTGGTTGATTATCTTTCTTTGATTGAAAGTTGGTTGTTATCATGTATTTACATATAAATTTGATCAAGATCTAACCAGTTGTTCTTAGTAAAGCTTATTAAATTGACTTTACATTGACGGTGGTTTCGTTTTACTTTAGATAGGCCTTCCGTCCTGTCTTCGTTTGTCTCATTGAAACGACGCTGTCTCGAATGAGCAGCACGTTTAGTAGGTCAACCCATATCCTGACAAATAAAATAAGGTAACAAACCTTAGATTCACTAAAAACGAGAAATAAATAAATTTTTTAACAAAAACAAAACCGACTTCAAAAAAACTATATTCAATAACAAATAATGCACTAAAAAGTATAAAACAATTTACGTAAGTAAACATAAGAATCAATTCTTATTCTTGCAGTCGGCGTCAGCCAAGGAAATACCAATATACTAGAATGCTTTAAGAAAAGGTGGCCTCTGGTGGCCCAGTGGTTTTTTGGTCCCGACTTACGTACTTGCGTAGGTCGCGGGTTGAAACCCAGACAGGCGCTTTACTTTGTGTAATTTATTTCATTACACACCACCAAACCAACCTGCACTGGGCGATGTCACGAAGACGTGACATCCAACCACGCTAGCTCAGTGCAGATTGCAGTGGACCAACGTGGTGACCAATACATTTCAACTGACTTTAAAATACCAGTACAGTGCAGATTGCAGTGTGTCATATTTTTAGGATAGTGTTTACTGTCTAATGATTGTTTTGTCGGTAAGTCGAACAATGACAACAAACAAATTCATGAGCTTGAATAAATCAGTGCAAGAGACAGAGGGAGATTCTTTCGCGATTTTTTTAAAGTTAGGACCCAATGGGTCAAGATAGATAACACTTATACCTACTTAAATGACTTGATTTAGTTACCCGATAGCTTTTTTTGTCCGCCCTCCTTCCCCCTAACATGCTTTAGGTCAGGGACCTGTGGTGTGGGCAATAATTTTTTCAGTTATACTTCATTAATTGCCCGATAGTTACTAAATAACCTTTTCACTTTAAATATTGACAAAAATAAGTACAACACATATTATTAAATATACATAAGTCGGTATATTCGTACCAACCATAAATTTACATAATTGAAGTTACGTGAAAAAAGAGAAAATAAAAAAAACGTAATCACGGTCTTGTCTTGATCGAGTTAGTCTTTTTAACACAAAACGAGACCACAGTCATTGAAGTAAAAGTCAATTATATACGCTGTATTGTACATAGTGATATGGTAGTGACGGTGGTGGTGATGGTGTTGGTAGTGACCAACACCATTCCAACCACCGTCTCTACCGTCAACACAGCCAAATATCACCACTACCAACCTACCACCAACAGCAAAACCAACAACCCTACCAAAAATCGTCGAACACGGCTAAAGAAGTTTATACTTCAATAAAACACGCAAGCAAATTTTTTTATCAGTTCACTGCTTAACATAACCTTTGCGACCTTTGGTAGCGGGCGGCGCTTTCGATACTCGATGCGTAATTTCTTTCACACACACACAAAATTGCGTTGCAAATAGCGCATTAATTAATTTGTTCTAAAGAAAAAAGTAGTTATTGTGCGATAATCGTAGAAGTAAGAGATATGCCAATTCTGACATTAGAGATTTTTTCCTAATTAATTTTATGTACGTCCTATAGTTAACTCTAGATCTTGATCTTGATCTAGACCTTGACTAAAACAACATGACAAGCACTAGCTGTAGAACAAAAGAGGAATCATCGAAATCTGTTTACCAGGAGCGGAGTTCTGAGGTAACAAACATAAAAAAAGACATATGTCGAATTGATAACCTCATCCTTTTTGAAGTCTTTTACAAAACAAAACTAACCCCTACAACTTGTACCTTCGCTTTATGTAATTTTGCACGTACTCATATATGAACACATGCAGTCAATAGAATTTACACATTCACACGAATACATCCACACTTACCGTGGGTTTGCAAAGCCGAAAACAATGACATACTGCCATCTCAGTTTTTTCAAAGAAAAATATAGAGAGCAACCATGTATCACGAAACGATTTTACGCCAATGGCAACCCACAGTTATACACACCACACTTTCACTATTAACTAAAAAGTTGCGTAATATTTTCAAAATTAAATGTAATGATTTTGCATATTCAGCTCTGTATGGCGAAAGCTAGATCACACTGGGACATCTCTAGTTTTGACACCCCCCCTGCACTTGTCCCCTTTGTCCCCTGCACATTACTTGTAAGGCTTAATAAATCAATACGTGAAAACTCGTTATATTTATTTATAGATCAAGACAGATTTGTGTCTGACTTGCGTTATTGTCATCACCCACCGCAGTTAGCTCTATCTACGGTAAAAATAAAAATTACAAAAGAAAAAGTGTCTATACGAAGCCAAATACATTTGGTTACAATACGATACCTTTATTATTATACAGGACAAGGTGATCTTGTCGGTCCGGTCGAAAGACGTTTGCGTTAATATTTATATACAAATTGTGATGAAATTATAAGACAAAAATTTTATAACGAACCGGAGCATTTACTATCGACCCACCTGCAAATTAATTGGCGATACTTGAGAGATATCTTGTCAGACTAAATAATCATAATTAGTAAATAATTTAAATATTACGGCGATATATAATATTGTTTATAAATCTAAGAGAAAAATACTAGAAATTAAAATATTAGTTAATTAAAATGTAAAGGTTTATACCAAAATGACAAGAATTTACGTTAGAATATGTATTTTTTCATTATATTTACATAAAATATTTAAATATTTAAAGTTTTAATTACTAGATATTTAAATGAAGGTTGCAACGAGAACTAAGGACAAAGGAAAATATATGCTCGGTGAAAAGCTGGTAGCTTTTTTCACGATGTTGGTTTAAAATATGCGGTATAATACGAATTCACGAGTGTGTTTTAGGAGAAATGTATTTTTTTTAATCAAACTGCCAATTGTCTTTTTATAATTAATTATTAATATAGCCTTTATGTGAAACTGGCAGACTACCATCTCTGTGAACTCTATGACATATAAATATGGCTTATAGACATAGTACAACTAAGTGTTAATCTACTAAGTATGGTTAGATTTTATGTAAGTAAATCCAAGTGCTTCAGGTATACCTGATGTTTGGTGTAACGAAGTCACGACGCTCCAGGGAGTTAATGGCACTGCAGTGGACAAAGTTCAGCTGATGCAATGTAGTCTTCTGGGTTTGAGCTGACCATCCCGTTGGTTACCGGCGTAAGTTGGCGATGCGACGCGAGCGAGACTGCACCCACGCAATCTAAAACGTCCCGCACGACTAGCCCCAGCCATGTACCGGAATACACTGAATTATTGAATCATTGGACAGACGCCTGTTGCTCACAACGCTGGCTATATACATATAATAATACTACATTCGTCTGTGTTAGGTCGTATCAATATGTGCGTTAATTGATTTTATGCAGTACTGCTACATGCAAACTACACAATGATATGTTAGAAATGTAGCTACGAGTATGTATGTATGGAAGGTAATAAACTAGCAAACATAGTTGAGCCGATGTTTTATGACTATTTGTTATAAATTAACTACATTTTCGTCATCAAGTGACTAACTATAACTAATTCTTCTTACACATTTAAACCACCTCGTTTTTATCAGTAGCATAAGGTATTTTAAATATAATCATATCAAAACATTGAGACCATTGGTTAGCTTAGCTAGTGTAAGAATTCTGTAGTAACATATCGAGCAATCATTAACGTCCAACCTCTTACTAATCGACTTGACCCTTTGGCTTTGCAAAGAGATATGGGAACCCGTTGCATTCTGTACTATCAAACCATCGCGTCGGCTAAGGGACGCTTTTATGCCCTGGGTCCCTAACTAAAACCCTAAATGGGTAGTTAGGAAAAGGGCACTCGGGTTCCCACCCGCAAAAAAATGTTTAATTTATGGAATAACCTGTAGCAACAAAAGATGTATATCACAGTCGATTTATACTCTCCTGACTATGTAAGCGATGTTAAGTTAGGACTGGGGGACTCCCAGACAGCGGAGCGAGGGCAGATCACGAAGCAAGCCTTGCGAATATTCCGGAATGATCTATAAAATTCGATTCGCTCTTGTAACATATCATTAACTACGATACGATTTTCTATTGCATTTAGAGTGAGGAGTATTACAAAGTAGTGTTTGATATAAATCCAACCGCTGAGTTTCATCATTCCATCAACAAGAGGTTGATGGTTGGCGTTCTACTACCTCGTGGTTTTCATGTAATTTCCTGATTCGCATAACGGCTTTGGGGAATGATATGTTGCCAGCGGTATTTCAAAACCATTAGACTGAGGCTACTTCAAGAAAAAGAGTGTATTCATTCGGTAGAGGCAGCGCATTGTTTAGCGCATGCTCATTTATATCTTTATCCTTTAAAAAAACATGTGCTAACCACTCGTATACACTCTCACCTGGACATACTCCCATTATAATGGATGAACAGCAACAACTTAATATTAGTGAATTGTAATTCAAAATATTTGGAAGTTTAGAAAATTTAAAAATATTATTTAATAAAAGTTATTCACATGGAGTCAACAGTATTACTACGAGCTACGAGTCTACGGCTGCGTAGACGTGGTCTACGCCGCACTTCCGGATTTGGAAATTATGCACAGCATGTTTTTATAAATGAATACGAGTATAATGATATTTTAACGAAAAACCATGACGTATTATATATACCAAAACAATGATTATTAGAATTTTTGTCTGTGCGTTTGTTACCGTTAATCTCAGAAATGGCTTACTCAATTTGGGTGCGGTTTCACTTGTGTATTGTGGTAAGCTTCACTTAACATTTAGTGTTTGTCTTATCTCAATCAGTTTATAAATAAAAAAGTTGTATCAATTTAAAGAACCATGTCAAACATTTGTTAGATATAAATGCTATAAAATAGCTGTTCAGTTGAATACGTTGAACTTTTAGTTATATATGTCATTAGTTACATTACGATCTTTAAAATTTATCTTTGTATTTATTGAAAGTTAATCACGGGGTCCTATCCGATAGTAAAGAAAATTATTTTATACTTTGTATTAGTTTTTTCGTCAAAACTAGATGGCGTTACGAGTAGCAACAAATTAAGAAACGAAATGCGGCAATATACAATTATAATAAAAAAACAAAATATAATAATAGTAACTAAATTTAATATTACTTTTAATATCAAATAACACACGACAACACATTAAAATCAAAATTTGATATTTTTAGCGGAAAAAATGCGGACCAGTACGATAATCAATTCTCCGTTGCTTTGAAATTGTTAAACTTTGGAAATTAGATAGCGCTTATAAATCAATAACATTTTTTTCAATATAATAATAATAATAGCCTTTATTAAACAATCTTACGAAATACAAAAAAAATAAATGTTATGCAAAGTATTTGACACCAGGATTTTCGAAACTGTCTTGCGCTTCCCCTAAAGCTTGCCACTCTCTCCGGTTATGGGTCATCCTCCGCCAAGTAATACCAGCTACTTTTCTTACTTCATCCTCCCATCTGAGGCGTTGTCTCCCTTTCCTTCTTTTATTTCCTCTTGGCCACCTTTCAGTTACATCCTTAGCCCATTTTCCTTTTTTACTCCTCATAAGATGACCTGCCCATCTCCATTTTTGCCTTCTTATATAGCATGTAACATCCTTAATTTCCTTCATACCATGTTGGCAGGTCATAATTTTGCGCATATTTTGTTTGGTCAGGCTCCATGATTGACAACCATACGTCATGATGGGTAAAATGCTAGTGTTAAATATTTTTCTTTTAGCTTTTAGTGGTATTTGTGAGTTTTTAAATATTTCTTTGAGGGACCAGTATCTTTTCCATGCTTGTAATATTCTGTTGATGTTTCTTTAGTTGTTAGATCTTTTGGTGATATTATCTGTCCAAGGTAAGTATACTCCTCGGCATAGTCTATTGTGGTGCCCTTGACAGTTATGGGAATTTTATCAAGGTTTGTCATCACATTTGTCTTTTTGGCGTTCATTGAGAGTCCTACTCTAGCGCTTTCATTGACAAGCTATTCAAGCATCTCTTGTAGACTCTTGGGATGTTCATAAATTAGGACTAGATCGTCTGCGAATCTAAGGTGGTTTAGTTTTATCCCATTGATAGTCAGTCCATAATTTTCCCACTCAAGACGTCTAAATATGCATTCAAGAACTGCCGAGAAAAGTTTTGGTGAAAGTGGATCCCCCTGTCTAACACCTCTTTTTATAGGGAAATGGTCTCCTATTCATTCAGTTCGTATGTTTGCTTTCATGTTCTTATATATGTTGCTTATTAGACGTATGTATTTATGTTCAACACCTTGCGCCGCTAGCGCTTCCCATATGCATGTATGTTTTAGGCCTTGTTATAATCAACAAATGCCAAGTAGTAAGTGATGGCGTATTCGTTGCATTTCTCGATTACTTGTTTCATGGTGTGTACATGATCGATTGTATAAAAATCGCTGCGAAAACCTGCTTGTTCTCTCGGTTGGTTTTCATAAAGAGTCTTTGTTAAACGGTTTAGCAGTATTTTGGAAAATATTTTGTACACGTTGGACATCAAACTAATGGGTCTATAGTTAGCTATGTCATCTTTATTACCCTTTGTATGCAATGGAACGATTGTTGATGTAATCCACTGACTAGGTATATATTCTGTGTTCACAATATCGTTGAATAAGTCTGTGATTGTGATTGTTCCCAATAGTAATTCATTAGATATGGAGTCTGCGCCCACCGCTTTTCCTCTTTTTTGTGATTTAATAGCTTTGTCAACTTCTTCTTTCAGTATAATTGGGACTTGTTCGTTACTCGATTCATTATTTCCAGTTAGTGGTTGATTTTCGTCAGGTATATTTTCGTCATTGTATAATTCACGGTAGTAGTCCGTAGCTACTTCTAATATTTCTATTCTATTCGTTTTGGTTTTCTTATCTTTATGATGGGTCATATTGACTATCCAGTCTGCACTTTCCTTTAGCCGATCCAATGCTTTTTGATGCCTCCAGTTTTTTCTATGTTATTTATTGTATTATTCCTTCTCTTTTGTCTATGTTTTCTGATTTTCCGATCGATTTCTTTACTTATTTTTCCTATCTTTACCTTGTTGTTTTTACGGTCTTCATATAAGGACTTCCTTTGTATCATCAAGCTTATCGCTTTTGGACCTATTTTGTCTGTATATTCATTATTCATTCTATGTTTATTATTCACTATCTTTAATTCGTTTTCAAGCAAGTTATATCTACCTTGAACTTCATTGGTATTCTTTATTGTGGTTAAATTATTCTCTAATAGTATCAGAATGTTTTCTGCAATTGGTAAAAGTATGGGTGTTTTACTGTTATGAATGTTTTTCCTATTTATCTTTGGTTCTAAAGAGTGTATTTGTCCTCGAAGCATTCTATGATCTGTGTTAATACATAGTCTTTGCATTTGCAGATTTTTTTTCTTCTACCGTCAGTTAAGTCGTTATTGTTATCACTATTTACTATACTATTTTCTTGCCGTAGTCGAATAGATTTCGTTCGTTTTATGTTGTTACAGTGAAAACAAAGTTCTTCTTGACTCCCATTCCCTTATTTACTGCGATATAGTGTTAAAAGTTGTTGTTTACTATTTGATTTTTAATTAAACTCGGGAGTAACTTCAAGACACTGTTTACACTTTGACATCCGGAAACAATTTTTTTCGATACTATTGACCTAATAAAAAAGTGTAGACTTTTATAAATATTTAAACTTTTGAACATAAAGTTTTGAAAGAAAATCTATATATATAATAAAAATGCCACTGATCGCTGTCTGTACGTGGAAGATATTCGAGAATAACTATTATTGGGGGCCTTTGTAAATGCAATAGAACCCAAAACAATGATTTTTTTATTGTATATTATGATCTTTAAAACATTATATAACTATATCTTTAAAATGATGATTGAAAGTTTACATAAAGTTCAAAACAGGACAGTGTCGGAGATTTTGCAAGCTTCAGCTAGACACACTGTGCATTGAGATATTCATAGCACACTCACTTGTTTCGGAGACACACGGCCCTCCCTGGTAATTATAGTATTCACACGTATGTAGACGACTTTAGGAAAAATGTGTGTATTATTTTTAATAGATTTTTTTAGATTAGATTAGTAGCTTATTATTCCCGAGGGGGGTTGCCGTTAGGCAGGCGGCCGGCCGTAAAAACTGTAGCCAGAACCTATTTAGTATGGACTATGGTCTCAGTTTAAACAATCATATGTGGTTGTTAAGCTTTGCTACGGTCGTGTCGATGACGAGGTTAGGGTGGTATCTAAGTAGGTAATAAGTATATTCATTTCGTTTAAGTAAAATAACATGGCGGGAGAAACCGCAGGGCACAGCTATAATAAATAAAATAACGGTAAAAATATCAGTTGGAAATTCTTAATACTTATTTTTTTTGTGCCGCAGCTTACGAGGATGTAAAAAGCCGTCTTTTTTTATTATTGTTAATTGCCTTGAACAAACAACGTGCTTTATTACTTTACCATTTTTTTATTTGACTTATTCATGACTTTAATTTAAAATATGTCAAGTAAGCAACCCTATTTTATGTGCCAGTGCAAATGTTCGTCTTGACATTTGTCAAAAGCGATTCATTAGTAGCAAGTAGCACTCCCGAGGATCAGTACATTCAGTGTTCTCCCCGTGAATATATAGATTATGTGTAGCGAAAGTACGCGTTAATTCAGGAAAATACTCAACCTGTATATGTTTTTATCTAACAGGTCAGTGTTTATCGCCGCTTTATCGCGTACAAAAGAGTTAAACGCGTGCTTTGTTTTCAAATTTCATTCGCCACGTATTATAATCGTTATTACTGCTGTTTGAAAAGATAGAAATCGAGGAAGAATAAAGAACTTAATAAATAATAATAATAAATCGGCCTTTTTCTAGAATGTTCCCCACTGCAGGGACACGGGCCTCCTCTCCGAGAGAGGGAATGAGCCGTAATCCACCACGCTGGCCCGGTGCGGGTTGGTAGATGTCACATGTCTTCGAATTTGGTGATTCTAAGAACATGCCGGTTTCCTCACGATGTTTTCCTTCACCGTTTTTGAGCAGTGGTGATGAAATAAATTACACAAAGTAAACGCCTGCCTGGGTTCGAAGCCGCAACCTACAGTACGTAAGCCGTGGCCTATACCGCTGAGCCACCACTACTCTGATACAAAGAATATCTGATATAAAGAACTTATCGAGTCTAAATTGAAAGAAATATACGACAGGTATGTTAATTTTATATATATTTTTTTTTAATTATTTTCGTGAAATCTACGATTAACATCTGAATGCATAAGAATTTGGGCTTTATATTTATAGGCTATATATTTGTAGCTAATATTGTTCAAGTTATATATGATTTTATTTATTTTTGTTTGTTTTTTCTTAATTGGCAACATGAATTTGCCTTGTTATTCAAAGTAAAAGTTCCAGTAAGTATGATCTAATTATGCAGGTATTGTATGCTTGACTAGCAATGCAAGCAATGGTATGTATTTGCTTAACACATATGGTATGATTTTTTTTATTGTTTGTTCAGTCCGATGACGCCCACTAACACTTAAGAGGCTGAAATACTACCCCAAAACACTTTCTTCTTCGCTTTCTTTATTTCTTCTTCACTTTTTCTCCCTCAAAAATTAAAAATGTATATATGCTTATTATTAAAATGAAAATATATGTAATATTCAGGCATGTTGAATGGTTGAACGAAGAGAGAATAACAAAACAAATTTATGTTGCAAAAGTGAGTGGCAGTGTTGGTGCGGTACGTCCTAGGAAAACTTATGTCGATCAGATTAGTGACTTACTTGACAGTGGTAGAGCCCGCAACAACAACAACTGCTGCAAGAATTGGCCGGCTCGACCGGTGAAATACCACGACCTCACAGAAAACAGGCGTGAAGTAGAAGTACTCTGCGTTTCGTCTGATGAGTGAGGTGCCGGAAGCCTAATTTTAGTCCTCTTGCCCTTCCCACCCTTTCCTCATTAGGATAGGACGGGAAGGGGAAAAGGATAGGATGGGGAGGGGGTTAACGGGGAAAGGAAATACCCTTTTTCCTGTCTATGCCCTTTGTCCTTTAAAGGTAGGCAACGCATCTGCAACGCATTTGTCTGTTGCGGATGTTCATGGGCGGCGCTCACTTGACATCAGGTGATCCGCTTGCACGTTTGCCACCTTCTCACATTAAAAAAAAACTAAAAAAGAGCGATGTTTGGGGCACCCATAACCATGTATGCGTAGATGTATGAATGCAGAAGAAAAGAGAGAGGTGTGCCAGGATCGCGACAAATTGAAATCCATATCTCTACCTACCCCTCTGGGCTACCGGCGTAAGCGCATATTTATTTATTTGAATGTGAAAAATATTGAGATGTTGGATTTTGGGAAAACTAGTAAGGAAATAAAATAAGCAGCGAGTATCAATACTCAGGTTAGAGATTTAAAGATAGCAATTTATTTGGAAATAACATATAGCACTAATGCACACAAGTTTTGCATATAGCATGTATATATACAGATGTAATCACAAAGTAACGAACGAGTTAGTTCAAATATTTGATATTTATAAGTCCTTATGGAAATCATAATCATTTATTGTTCAACTTTTTTGTGTTTCAGAAGCACCAGAAATCGATCTAGATCCAGAAGTGGAAGCATTGAAACAAGACAATGAGTGGTTCATACATTTTGTAACGACAGAATTGAACAGTATTTTTGAGAACATTCAGACGACAAGAACGAAACAAATAACAGAGGAAGGAGGAGGCTCCTCAGAGTTTGATATCGAGATTAAAGAAGTTTTAGAAACATTAAAAAATAATGTGCGTCATGACGACTTGGCGGTCGAGGAGCCCGTCAGTCAAGACAGCGAACCGTTACCAGAAATAACTTTTAGTATATCGGATTACTTTTTGTCTGTCAGTCCTAACCCGTCTGGATATAGCACCGATGATACGGAAAACGCAAAACAATCTTAGGATGGCCTGTCTAAAAATATTTTAATACTTAATGTATACGATTCTTAATCGCATCCTAACTTACGCGGGCCGGCCCTTATCCTACCTACCAAATATCGCGCGCGCGGAGAGGAGGCCGGTGAATTATTCTAAAAAAAGAGCCAGTTATTTATTCATATTTTTATAATATATATATATATATATATATAAAGCATATATATATATATATAGCATGAATATTTGTGTATATTAAAAAGGTTTTTTTTAAGCGTATACAGATATATTTGTTACCTTTGGTGTTGGTTTTTTTTTAAATCCTTTTTAACTAAAATACTTTATAGACACTTTATAGAAACTGTTATTCTTTTATAATAGATAAATAAATATTTTTAAGGCATGTATTTAAAAGTTTTTAATTGTTTTCCCCACCATGGCCATACCAACTTGAAGCTGTATACATGTAATAACACTTATTGCCGTCGCCAAATATATTTTATTAATACATTTACAACGAAACGAACAACTATAAACGTTACTCTGAACGACAGTACTGTGTTTAATTCATCACGCCTTCCTATTACAAAAGTTGTACACAGTTTTAATAAATGTCGCCGGTATAACATAGTGATAAGGCTGTCAAATAAGCTGCACTCTGTATTAGCCAAATAAGTGACTGATTAAGACCGATATTTATTATATTACATAAAGAGTTCTTGAGAAATACCGTATGTACTAGCTGATCCGGCTAACATAGTTCCGCCTTAGAATTATTTTATGTTGTGTTACCTTACTGTACCTTGCTGTATTATTTGCTGGTTGTGTTATACCCGGGTTGATCCTTATATTGGAAGTATATTGTGCGACAGCAAGGGGAGCGGCGCGGTGGTATGAGGCCCGAGTTTCATTTTATTTTTATGTTTTAATTTTACCATAACTTTAAGATTATAAAATAATAAATCAGCCTTTTCTAGAATGTTTCCCACTGCAGGGACAGGCCTCCTCTCTGAGAGAGGGAATGACAGTAATCCACCACGCTGGCTCTGTGCGGGTTGGTGGGTGTCACGTGCCTTCGAATTTAGTAGCATTCTGGTTTCCTCACAATGTTTTCCTTCACTGTTTTTTCAGCTGTGGTACTGAAATAAATAACACAAAGTAAAGCGCCTGCCTGGGAACCCGCAACCTACAATGCGTAAGTCGGGGCCTAAGCCGCTGAGCCTCCACTCCTCTAAGATTATTATTTAAAATATATTGTGTAAAGGATTAGCATTATTTCCAACAAATGCTTAAAGTAATTAAAGTATATACGGTGATAAAAATTAATAGTTTATCAGTCTAAATGACTTTTTAATTATAGTATTATCGTTCGTCCTCTGTCAGTCGATATTCGTCCAGTGCTGAACGTGCGCCTTCCCGATAAATTGGCACAGAGATTGGACACATTGATAGAAACAGCTAAAAGACAGACATCCCATGTACAAGTATTTGCGGACGACTAATAAGTCCTCCGCCGCAACCACTACAGTACAGCTCGAACACGACTTAAAGGAAGCCCTATAAGCTGTCTCATAGTGTATCAAAAGCTACAGGATGCGCTTTGCAGCTCACAATTCTCAAGAAAAAACCAAAAAGACAAAGTCATAATGAGATGTACACACCGAGTTGTCAATGTCATGTCATTGCGTCCAGTAATAAACGAGTATCCACGAGTGACGGTTGTTTTAATTGCGTTCAAACACAACACATAAACTCTTTTAAGGGCCGTCGAATATTTCACATCCTTCCAGAGAAAAGACCAAGAATTGACACTACTTAGTGACTCTAGATCTGGCCTGCAGTGCATATGTGATCCAGGCTACCTAGTTAGCTGCTGAAATTAAAACCCAGATCTCTACATAAGAGAAGAATGAGGTGAACCTAGCTTGGATAAAAGCACACAAGAGATTATCAGGTAATGAACTCGCTGACGAGCTAGCCAAGAAGGCCGCATTCACTTATAAAAATTCACTAACATACAACCGATTTCTAAATTCATATGTAAAGATTCTTCCATTAGGAAGGACGGTCAACGTATATTAATATCAATATGTCGAGTAACGTACAGAGCCTGCTAGGATGTGAATCATCCCTACTAATATTATAAATGTGAATGTAAGTTTGTTTGTTACACTTTTAAGCTACTCAACCGATCATCATGAAACTTTGTACCCATATTCTCGGAGGTATTAGAAGTAACATAGGATACTTTTTATGAAAGACAAATCCAAAAAAAAATCTTTGTAAAACAATCTAAAAATAGCTACTTAAACGCCATACTATTATAATATATATCATAAACGCGAAAGTTCTTATGTTTGTAACTCTTTCACGCCAAGAGGGCTGGACGGATCTGGATGAAATAAGCCACAGAGATAGATTATAATCTGGACTAGCACGTATGCTACTTTTATTCCAGAAAAATGTACGGTACATATCTAAGCATATAAAAGGCGATGTGTGTATTCTAAAAAGGCTTCCCGGGCGAAGCCGGGGGCGGATTAGTAGTAATAATATAATACGCAACTAGCGACCGATCCATTGTTGAATCTGCGGCCATATGTGTGAAGATACGATCGACCACATAACAAGACATTGTCCAAGATTCACGAGACACCGTATTGAATGTCAACACAGAATGTATTATCCTATCAGCACACCATTCTCGATATAAAACATACTGAGCAGCAATCACGTAAGCAAGAAATTTCTAACCTACGTTCAGATATAAGAAAATAACAGCCAAAGCAAATGGATCCACTGCGGTATAAAAGTAACATTCGTAATTTTGTATATGTCCTAAAATTTATACTAAACTAGCTGTTAACCGCGAGTTTAGCCGCGTGGAATCGTATTTTTTTATATTGATTGTTTTTTATCCTACAAAATAAAACTTAAAACATCAGTATCGCAATTATATTTTTATGTTACAAACAATTTAATTTAGTTTATCTGTATAGAGCTACATTTCACCCGGTGTTGTTGCTATTCAATTTTATGGTTAAAAAATGGTAAAGTAATAACGTACGTTTTCATGTTTGCACGTGGCAATTAACAATTACAAAAAAACGTCTGTTTACGACATCGTAAGCTGCGGCACAAAAAATATAAATAACTGTTATTAATATGTATGACATTTATTATATTACTAGCTGTGCCCCGCGGTATCCCCACCCAGGTACCCGCCCTGCAATTTTACCTAAACGAAATGATATTACCTACTTAAAAACTACCCTGACCTCATCATTATTGCCCTGCCCTTTTCCCGCTCATGTGGGGACATCGACATGGCCTTAGCAAAGTTCAACAATTACATATGAATGCTTAAACTGTGACCGTAGTCAACACTATATAGGTTCTGGCTACAGCTTTTTACGGCCGGCCACCTGCCTAACGCCAACCTTCCTCGGGAATAATAAATATGCACATAATTTCCTAAATCGTCTACATACGTGTAAATACCATAATTACCAGGAGAGCTGTGCGTGAGAAAGTTGTTATTGATTTAAAAGCGTCATGTATTTGATAATTTTTAAGTAACGGGAACTTGATTATCGTACTGGTTTGCATTTTTTCCCCTATGGTTTAAGACGTCATAGTGAAAATTTACAAATTTTGATTTAATGTGTTGTCATGAGTTATTTGATATTCAAAGTAATACTAAATAATGTTACTTTTATTATATAATATTTTGGTTTTCAAATTGGTATCTACTCATTCATTTCTGGCAAACCGGAAATGTGAGCGACAACATAATTGTATATTGCCGCATTTCGTTTCTTAATTTGTACTCGTAACGCCGTCTAAGGAATAAACGAATTTTCTGTACTACGGCATGGACCCCGTGATAAACTTTCAATCATCATTTTAAAGACCGTGATATAACTAAGAATATATATATATATATATATATATATATATATATATATATATATATACTGTATACCAATAGGTGGTATGTTAAATGGTAATATGTGTCAAATTACCCTTGACCAGTAGAGTACTGTACTCGATTAAAAATTAACAAGTACTTAAGCAAAAGCCAAACAAAATAACAACACGAATTCTCCCAAACAATTTAGGGGTGTCAAACAGAAACAGTCAAAATTGATCGAGTCGGTACTTCGCTTCCCAAGTGATGATTTCATAAACCAAGCTTTTTTTTCTTTTTTAGTTTTATTTTTATTCTCACAAACTTATATTGTAATCTTATCGTTGTATCTTATCTGCTCTATAATGAAATATCATATTTTTCCTTTTCGTGATTTCACCAATTTAAATACACGACATCTAGGAATTCTTTTGGAACTACGAAACACACTCTATGAAATACGTTTGTGTGCGACCAGGGGTCGTTTCATCTAACGTACAGAAGTGTTCGTCTGTGTAAAAGGGGTTCCACCACACTAGCGTTTTTAAGCGCGCTCTTTTGTAATGCACTTGCTAAGATCCACCCTGTAGCCATCTAACATACATCCGAATACGTTCGTCAAACGAATTCCTGAGTAGAAGCCAGTGCTAGCATATATACGGATTTAATCCGTCGTTTGGGGCCCAATGGTTCTTTTAAACGCGCGTTTAAAAGTACGTCTAGTGTACACCCGCCGTTAAATGAACGTTGTGGGCGTGTACATTCAGCAAAAAATATGGGGGCGGAAGATAATAGAGCATACGGGCAGGCAATGGCAGACTAAATACTTTTAATAGAATTTAAACATTAATCATATAGTTTTGCTCGAAACACTACACCATTGACCGACTACAACAAAATTATGTGGTATTAAGTAAGCGAAGTTTAAAAGGTACAATATATTTAGAGTAACCGACAGACAGACAGACATAATAACTTTAACATATACATTAACAAAAAATAATTATAAAGGCTAAAATATTATCCTGTGGCAAAAGCTGAAGGCAATTCAAAAACAATCAATTAATAAATCTACCAAAAGACTCCGTTGAAATAAAAGTACGGCTCACGCGTAGACGTCATCGCATCTACGGGTATTGAATAGTAGCAGAGGCGCGACAAACTTACAAGCTAATGCCCTCGCCATAAAAAATAATTACACATGTCCATGATCCAATCATTTCCGGGGTCGAGGAGTACTAGAGTATATGTACTTCTCCGTCTTTGATCCCTAACAGGAATGTACGATTTAGCTACAGCACTGTAAGGCCTTGCTTTCTTTTGGTAGATCGCAGTGGTGTGACAGGGTTACAGCACTGTACGGCCTTGCTTTGTTTTGGTAGATCGCAGTGGTGTGACAGGGTTAGAGCACTACGTCTTCCCAAATTAAGGGCTTGCCAAAGATTCTTTATTATCTTTGACCATTTTTCCTTTAGTTACTAGACATCATATAAACTATGATTTGTGAAAAATGTCATGAACATGTCATTAGTGTGATTTGAAACTATTTATTAATATATCTTTAGATAGATTGCGTGCTACGCACATTAAAAATGTCAGAGAAAAATAGTAAATTCATTTAGTTTAGAGGCTTTTATAGTCCCGTGAGTTCGCACTCGTGAGAGATTTTAATCAAATGCACAATAGATGGCGTTTAATTTATCAATTCTCAAAAGTGACTATAACTTATAATTTAAACGAGTTTAAGACGTTCCAAGTAGTTTAAAAATTGGAGAATGTTTGAGAGATATTTTTAGTAGCGATTGATATTTTAAAAATTATCTTTTTGTGAGGTAATTTTCAATAATATTGGTGGAGGTCTGCATCGCACTATCAAAGTTTTTTATGTGATTCGTATATATAGAGCGCGCATTTCTACTATTCTGGGGTCCATGTTTACACAGGAAGCTCGTTGAGGGCAGTTGGTGTTACCGATGGTCTCGTCACGAACACGTGGTAGGGACGGTGACCATTCTTCCGACCTCTGTCCCTCTTCAGTGTTACCTGTCCTGAGGGCAGGAGTTGTTGAGTGTGGTTTGGTCTTCACCTTCACGTAGACGAATTTCCCTCCCTCCATCGTAATCTCCTCTATCCCCTCCCTCTTGAGTTCCTTTCCCAGGGGATGGATTAAGTTCTATCCCGTTTCCAAGAGATCAGGCATGTTCTTCTCCTTATCGAACATGCCCCTCGACCCCACTGTGTAAACGCTTCGACCCTTTTGTTACTTATTTCTTTAAATATAATTCATTTATTTTCACAACTATTGTATTGTAATATTTCAATACTTGATTAGAATTCTTAGAAGCTAAATTAAATATAATATTTCCTTGAGTTTTAAACAGGTTTATTACTTGTACCGTATAGGAACAAGATGAATGAAAACTCGAAGCTCTTCGGAAATTCTTATATTTTTGTTCTTAAGTTACATTAATTATGTTGCTTGGTTAAGATTTTGAATGCAAGTGTTAAGCGTTGCTGCTCTTGACGTGTGGGAATATCCGTGATTTGTTAATACAGTAATATTATATAAATATAATAAAATAATACAGATGTCGTGATATATGAGTGTTTTGATTGGTAGAAGGGATACAAGCGAGAATGAACGTTAGTGATTGGATGTAGGTTGGTGTAAGTGTCATTTTTTGTACTTCAAACTAAATATATAATAAATAAAATTTACAGTTGCCAATGGAGCGGCGCGAACATTACTTTTCGTTAACTTTTTCATAATTAATATAGTAGTGAAAATGAGGTAATACGTTACTCATACTTACATTACTCGGACCTGCGAACAAAAAAGTGGAAGTAAGCCGACGTTTTGGCGGAAAGTGTTGTATTGCAGAAGGCTTGTACGCCAACGCGTCTTCAACATTAAGCTCCGTATTGTTGTAGAACACTCAAGCGTTCTGCAATTAGGAAATATTGGATCGTTAAAATGAGTACATGTTTTATATATGACAAATTTCTAAGTGATATAGATCAAAGTGGTAAACTTGAAGGGTGTGCAAAGAATGACACAATCAAGCATACAAAAAGTGTGAGGTGCACACGGGCGCAGCGCTGTCTGGAGCGCCAACACCCCACGCAAAAAGAGCTCCGGTTTGCATACATTTGGTACGGCGTCCGGAGCTCTTCGTATATGTGTCGAGTTACAGAAAGGCGGCTGTTACAATAGTAACTTTTGTTTCAATAGGAAAAAATTATATTGGTGTAGTAGTGAGTCATCACTACCGAAGGCGATACTTTGAGTCCTATTGTTCCGCTACCGCTATATTTCAGTAAATATTGAAATAAGAAGTAAGTTAGCTTTTATTTTGATTTAAATTATATTAAAAGTAAGATTTTATTTACTATAGCTGTGCCCCGCGGTTTCACCCGCCCAGCGATTTTACTTAAACTAAATGATATTAAGTCTTAGCTTGTATCATCTCGACACAGTATGGCCGTAGCACAGTTTGGGAATAACATATAATTGTTTAAACTGTGACTGTAGGCCACACTGTATAGGTTCTGGCTACACTTATAACGGCCGGTACCTACTTAACTCCAACCCTCCTCCGGAATATTAAGCTACTAACCTAACATAGCAAAACATATTACATTAGAATAAAAACATATTTTTTAAATCGTATATGTATATATGTGTAAATATTGCGTTACCTGTAATGTATGTAGTTACATCTAAATTATATAGGATCACCGCAGCGAACGAGTTAATTATTGTAACCAGTCCGGAATAAACTGTGCTACCGTAAACTTCGTCACATTTCACTCCCCAGGACTTAAAGCTGCCATTACCAGGGAGAGCCGTGCGTCTCCGAAATACGTGCTTGTGATTTAAAATATCTCAATGTACAGTATGTCTAGCTGAAGCTTGCAAAGTCTTCGAAGCTGTCCTATTATGAACTTTATATAAACTTTCAATCACCATCATTTTAAGGATCGTAATATAACTAAAAACATATATAACTATACGTTCAACCTATTCAACAGAACAGCTATTTTATATCAATTTTATGGAACAAATGTTTGACATGGTTCTTTAAATCGATGTAACTTTTTTTTATTTATAAGCCGACTGAGATAAAATAAACACTAAATATTCAGTTACATATTTAAAAAAACAATAAATGTTAAGCGAAGCTTAGCACCAAATATTAATGAAGATTGAACAGTCAGCGTTACGCTGACTGTACAATCTGTCGACCCATCCCATCATTATGGTCAACATAAAAGTTCTACAACTCAATTTCAACCTAATTTTGAACGCATAAGAGATTTGGTCAGGTCGATGTGTTGCTCACTTTACCATACTACCCCTACCTCCTCGGACACGCCGCTCGTCCACGCTGCGTACTACAAAGCTAGGGACACTGTAGTACGTGTCAAAGAAGTGCCTACTTTAAACTTAAAACCACTCTCAAATACTCGATGGGAGAGCAGAGTTGAAGTAGTAAAATCTCTACGTTTTAATCTGGGGAAAGTGCATTATGCCTTGTTTACCATAATTATTCCGATAGGAGAAAAGATGCTGAGTCCAGAATTATGGCAAATTTATTTACTTAAAAAACCTAAACCTTTAAAAAGTGAAGACTAGAGATTTTTGTAATGAAAACAATGGTAATGTAAAGAATAGAACGGACATTCAAGATGTAAAATTATAAATAGATTAAAGTTTTATATCATATATTTTGGATACCGCTCTGCGTTCCATTGGAAACTAAACAGACAATTTTAAAGATATGTGTACCTATTCCATTTTGGCTAGGCACTAGAGGACGCTAGGATAATCATTGCACACGAGGCGTGGGCTAGAGACGCCTCTGATATACACGCGTATACGGAGAAGATTTTCAAACCCATAACGTCGGAATCACCATCATAAGCGCCATCGCACTTTTATTAAAATATTACAAGAAATATCAACAATAGAGAAAAAAGTTGAAATTGAGAAATATGGGAAATTTTATCGTCTATAAAAAATCTCTCGTTTTTATCATAAACCTCACCATTACCCAGATATTTGCAAAAAGCCGTTCATGATGGTGGCACACGGTCGCGGTTTCGGACGACGATCGCCGACCCCATGACATAACCCAGTCGAATAATTACCTAGAAGGATTTCATGCAGAGTGAACTCATTTTTGGTTCTAAAATTCCTGGACTAAACTGCCATTAGCCTTTTGCGTCCTCTATATACTCTGGTCCATACAAATGATAGGTATCGAATTAGGAGTATAAAGGGATTACGTGGTTACAAAAAGATCACAGGTTTAGTGTCAGTAGACATGCTTCGACCATATATTCCCCAAATGTCAGATAGTTGTAGCAGCTCAGAAGAGCAACTCTAAACAGAAGACAATCGACCTATTAATGAGAGCTAATGCATTCCTACATTCCCATTGCCGGAGCAATTGTTGCAGGGTAGCCGAATGTAACGGAAGTCAACTTACCGCCTATGCGCCCGCCGGTAATGTCCACCATAGACCCGCCCCCACTCGCCGTGTAAACCACCAGCCAGTTGTGGGGAAGAGTCACCATAGGCCAATGCCAGCCATTGCACTGCCATGTACATGGCTTTTTGAATGGTTAAATTGTAAGGGCAGAAACTCTGTTGTTTTTTTTGTCGTATTTTACAAATGTTAATGTGTTGGAATATTCACGAGCTCAGTTCTTTACATTCTGGTAAGTCAAATTAACTCAAAGTTCCTCGGCTTGCTAGTTTTTAATGGACTAGTTGTAGAAATATGAATCCTTGTTAGTCAGTCGAAGCTAACATACTCTTCAGAGGGCCTGAAAGTTGTTAGTCGTATTGGATTGCTTACAAAACTACCAAATGATCATACCAAGAGGTGAATCATATCACATAAGGGTAGCTGGAGATAAAGTAATGTACAACAAGCATGTTGAAATGCTTTACATGGGCCGCAGATAAGCCAAGCAAGTATATAGAAAAACAATAGAATAGATTTAATAATCATTTAAAATAATGTCGGTAAAAAGGGGGTGATAAGGTTCAAAAGAAATACGTATGTTATAAAATCAGTTCATTTTAATTTTGTTTGTCACACATTGCACATAAACAATAATTTAGATATGATTAAGAAGATAATAATAATATAGTACATATATTTTATTTCTTCAAGAATTATACAATAATTGAGGAAAAAAGTAAAACAACATGCAACATGCACCTTGTAACTTACTGTAGGAAAAAATGTAAATCATTATGGAAGAGAAATAAAAATTGTACCGTCAGACATTGTTCACACAATCAATACTAAACAATGATTACAATTCAGTTTGGTTCCTTCATGCTCTAAACTATTAATATTTAATATATATAAATTAAATAATAAAACATATAAATAAAATAAATAAATAATAAAAAAACATATGCATCCATTTCAAATTTAAAGCTTATTATAGAAATTGCACAAAGGTGAAGCATTTTCCTTCACTCCTAAGTTTAAACTATTAGTCACCTTATTTATATCCATGACATATTGGATTTATACAGCTAGCACATTTTGATAAATTGTTATAATACAAAGGTTGCAAACCTTTGGTTAAAGAAACTGAACAGTCCCATTTATTAATTTGTTTTTGCAACTATTCTGTTGGTTTTTGCTGCTTACAACAATCACAAACTGGTGCATCATCATCATTCAACGCCCAACATACCATACAATCCCCACTTTTAAGTATTTCCAAGACTTTTGTAAACAATTCTTTTGGCACAACAGACAATTCTTTCTGCTCTCGTCAGTCTTCAGTGAGATCAACCACGCTTATATTCTTACTCTCCTCGCCCTCTTCATTATTTTCGCCTACCCTATGTCCTTCTTCTTTATCTGTATCTGACAACACTGTTTTATTTATAGAACGTCTTTTCGATTCAACGTTGTCTTTTATATCTGGATGTGGAGATATTTTTCCTTGACAAGAGATCTTCCAGATGCCACTAGATGATGCAAATGTCCTTTTATTGTGTCTTCTACGCCTCACATTTGATCTTATGGGTTCTAGCGTTACAGGTTCCTAAAAATATTTTTTTGCTTTAATATGACAACAATAATAATAATATTTACAAAATGCAGCTTATTTTTTAACCCGGTGAGTTAAGTGTTAAGAACAATCTATGATAAGCAACATTCTTAGTTTCCTGCGCATATATGTATAGCTGTGTTAACATTCTGTTAATTGTGCCAACTGCCAACGTTAGAAAAATTATAATGGTCCTTAAGTTTTCTTAAATTTTCTAACTTTCCATGCATACAAATTTCATGAAATTTTGACTATTATTTCTATATTTCTTATAGAAGTATTTATTTTTCTTATAGAAGTAGGTGGAAAACAAACAAGTGATTCAACCAGTATTAAATTACCATTACCCATAGGCATCCCAAAACAAGCAAAAAAGTTACAGATGCATTGCCAACTCTAAATGGACAGAGGAGAGGTTAAACAGGAAAAAGGGTATATCCTTCTCATATTTATCCCCTCCTCCATCCAATTATCTTCCCCTTATCATAGTTACTTTCCTTGTTAAAAATGGTTGGAGAAGGGAAGAAGAATGGAACCCAGCCTTAGGCTCCTCATTTATCAATATTCATAAGTAAAATATTTCTACTTCACGATTATGATATCCCTACTAATAATAATAATAATAACCCCGACTATCCCTACTAATATTATAAATGTGAATGGAAGTTTGTTACACTTTCACATTAAAACTAGTCAACCGATCATCATGAAACTTTATACACATATCCTTAGAGGTATTAGGAGTAACATAGGATACTTTTTATGAAAAAAAATACATACTTCGCTTTTTATATATATGTTTTTTAAATATAATAGCAATATACTTACAGAAGTTGAAGTTCTTTCTGGTGGTATTTGTCTTCTTTTGGGAGGGGACAGTATGGTAGTTGTGTCCATAATTTCTTCATCTGAGTCTGATTGATTAGACTCAGATGGCTTAAAAATTTCTGCTGGAACTGGACATGGCTGGAAACAAAATGCACATGAAATTAATAATTAAAATTAGGAAAAGTGAAGCCTTTGGCATTGTTGCGGTATTTCCAAAACATTTTCATGTTTGCATTGTCTTTTTTCATCCCTCTCCTTCCTTTCTTGCTTCTTTCTATTCATTATCAAAATAAATACTCCATGTAAAAGTTTGGGCCCACTCATGAAAAGCAACATCTATCAACCCCAACTGTTGTAGACAAGGGCACCTTTTGATCAACACAATTATGAGAACAAAATTATTTACATCGTAAACTAAATGCTGTATCAAAGATACATGGACAATTGATATGATATGTCAGCATCATATATTAGAAGATATTTTAAGTTTCTAGCACAATGACAATCACGCCATCAATTTAACATATTACAACTGTTAGTGTGTCTAACACTGCCCAAACCAGTCACATAAAACATTGTAACGTCAGTTGTTTTTAGACAAAAAGAGAAGAGATAAAGCTTGTATCACGACATGGTTTTACACCAGTTAAAACCCACTTCAGACACTTCACTCCATTTCTTACATGGAATTTAGAATGTTAACAGAATGAAGGATGACATATAATTTGGATAAGAAATAACTGGACATTGACAAACAAATGGGTTTGTTTGTGCCCTTTATCCATGTCTGGAGCTAGACATTACCACATACATTTTGTCAAAACTTACTGATTTTTTTGGCGACAAAGACCGATTCCTCTTTCTGTTATTGTTTTCTCCTTGTTCGGACATGTCACAATTTCTATACGTTTATTTTATATTAGTTGGTAACCTCTTCAGCGACGCTGACAAATTATTGATTAAATTAAATGCTCGTAAATATTCCTTTCCATTACACACAGATAATAACAAAACAAATGTATGTTGCAAAAGTGAGTGGCAGTTTTCCTAGGAAAGCTTATATCCATAAGATTAGTTTTTTTAGTAGACTTACTAAAAAAGGGCGATATGAGGAGCACCCATGCGCCAGCCGTTTCCGGCTCCACCTAAGGAGACGGCATCAGTGCAATGCAGGTTCGGGAATCCCCGCCCTCCCCTGCTGGTGCCGTCTTGAGTTTTTTTATAGAGGTTCACTCCTCATGGCCCCCGTCTTGAGAAAGACAAGGGCCCGCGGTCCCAGCGTCGCCGCCGGGATTACGCGTGCAATACGGCCGCGAGGGGTCGGAGAAACCCCTCCCCTCCACAGCCCCACTGCCGTCGCAGACGCGGTGCGACGCCGCTGAGTAGCGGAGGATAGGGAGAGTGGCGCACCGAAATACCAACACCTCCTCCTCCGAGGCTCACCACCACAACTACTGCGGGGACCCCACAATACCCGCAGTTCGCTATAAAGGGCGGACTCACAGAGTCCACCCCCAGCGACCTCTTTGGGGCCAGCCCTTAATCAAGGTTCTTTTCAGGAAAATAAATTCTGAAACCTTTGGCATTCTGCGCGTAACCTACAAATACACCTTCTTTAGCATTGGCTGTAAACTTTGCACGTCTTCTTTTGTTCAGTACAAAAGCTTTCCTACCGAATACTTTCAGATGATTGCCCGACTGTGTTCGACCAGTCCATTTTTCATAAGGCGTATTACCGTTTAATGCTCTTGTAGGACATCTGTTTTTGAGGTAGTTTGCAGTACTTATTGCTTCAGCCCACAGATGTTCAGGTATGTTTGCTTCTATCATCGTGCTTTATTCATGAGCGTACGATTCCTTCTCTCGCTCTGGCCGTTTTGCTGTGGCGTGCAGGGAGCAGACAATCTTCGGTGTATGCCGCTTTCTTTTAGGTAACGGTCAAATTCTTTGTTATTCTCTGCCATTGTCTGATTGGAGTGCCCGAACTTTTTTATTAAAATTTTATTTCTACCTTATTTTTGAATTCTTTGAATTTTTCAAAAACTTCATCTTTGTGTCTAAGAAAGTACACGCAGCAATATTTTGAAAAATTGTCGGCAAAGGTCACGAAATATTTGGATCCTGCAATAGTTTCCGGCCTCATTGGTCCGCACACATCACTATGGATTATTTTCAGTGGTTCACTCGATTGTGGTCCTATGGATGTGTGTGGCAACTCAGTCATTTTACCTTTTATACAGGTTTCGCAAGTGGGCATTTTTCCGAATTTTTCCAGGTTTACGCCTCTGACCAGTTCGTTTTTATTCATTAGTTTCATATCTTTTTCATTTAAGTGTCCAAGTTTTTGGTGCCATAACATCATATTGTTATCAGACACAGCGCTTGAATTTTCAAAATGTACATAATATAAGCCATTTTCCTTTTTTGCAGTCAAGGTTGTTTCATTCATTTTATTTTTAATGTATCTCTTCAAACTGCTCTTTTTGGGCACACATATGCGATGTGCAGCCATTGTCCAAACACCATATGTTCGCCGAAGTTAGAGAGAATAATATAACTCGTTTTTCTTAATTACTTATTATATTATTTTCCTACATTGACCCGTTATTATTGCTATGATTTCTAACGTGTAAAATACAAAAGAATACTTCAGTAATCTTAAAATTAATTAAAAATAGTTTTACCTCATGCATGAAAATATTTAAAAATTACACAAGAAAACAAATATCTCTAATGAACATTGCAATTTATGATAGCCTGCCAAGTTCACCTTTTTATAATTGACAATATGATGAAGACAACTTGTGCAGTTTTAACAGGTATACACTGATCGACCTATGTTGATACCCTTCGCAACATTCAAGAATCGCAGAATTGCAGAAATATGATACTAGTTGTGCCCCGAGGTTTCATCCGCCGTACAATTTAATTTCACCGATGAATATCCCAGGCTAAGTTAAACGTATACTTGAAATTTACGAAATCTATAAGGAAACGCCGTTAACCCAAGAAATTGAATTATGGTTTGTATCAGTTTATATTCTTCATTTTTTTATAGTTAAAGGTGGCAAAGTAGCATGGGGTTCACCCCATATCGAGTGATGACTGCCCTTAGGCATCTGCAACAAGCTAATAAATTTCAGATACGTTGCCTATCTCTACCGCCAAGTCTTCTTCCCCTTTCCAACCTTTCCTAGCAAGCATCGGGAAGTGGAAGAGGCCTAGAGTTAGGTCTATGGCTCATCACTCATCAGACGAAACCGAATATTTTTACTTCACGCATATCTTCTGTGATCTCGTGGTATTTCACCGGTAGAGCCAGCTCGGCTTGATTCGGTTATTTTCGGCTCGAGCGTAACAGGACACAGAGGGTAATGTACATCGAGGCATATTGTTTACGAATGACTCTCACAGGATACCGATTTATAAGAAGTTGTCACGTCAAAACATACCTATCATCTTCAATTTTATTTAAAATACTATTAAATAAATGGAATAAAACTAATTCTACGGATTTTATCGCGTTTATTTAACGTTTTTTTTATTCCCGACGTTTCGAATGCTTTACAGCGCTTATGGTCACGGGGCGACTGAGGTTAAAACGCGATAAAATCCGCAAAGTTAGTTTTATTCCATTGGTTATTATTTGCATAAATATAAGACATTATTAGTATTAAATAATATTAATTGATGACATATTGTCAAATCTCAAAAGTTTTTTTGAAGTGATATTAGATATATTCCCTTTGGTCATTAGAAATTTGCTCATATGAGGCTACCATGCTTACATAGATAAGCTTTACGACGTTTGTCGTCGATATATTTTGGTCCGTGTTCGTAATGAAACAGTGTGGTGCTTGTGATTAATCTTTAAATTAATTTTTAACATGTATTTGCAATCTGCGATTATAATTTTGCAGCTGGGCAGCACTAGGCAGAGTTGACTTGGACTACAAAAATATTGTCTGTTGCGCGTGGACCACTAGTTGTCAAATGTCAAGTCTGTTTGTCAGTAATGCAGCGTTGGTCGTGTCTCGCGTAATTATTTTAATTACTCTTTGGGTGTGCCGTCTCGTCATATTTTTAGCTGTGCTTAAGTGAAGTTTTTAATTTATTTAAACGTAAGTACTCGTTTTTATTAATAATGTTAGAAAGTTTACAATTTCACAATGCTTCAGATAACATAAATTTGTACAGAAAATAAAGTAACTGTCTCGACTGGAAGGACTTCGACGGGACATTGATAATAAGTTTATGGCAAAATACGTTAAAATATTATATGTATTCTGTGAAATTAAATCATGAGAGATGTTACACAAAAAAATGATTTTGGTTTTGTGATTATAATGTATTAAGGCCTTTCACATTGTGTTTGAAAGAGAACAAAGTGCGCCAGAATTTGAAATAAATGTTAATGGTAAACAACACAAGTGGAAGAGTTTGTGTATTTTGGATGTATATTTAGAAGAGATGGTGGATGCGTTAGAGACGTTGAATGATGAGTAAATACGGGAAATAAAATGGGGCTATAGTGAGGATAGAATGTGGCTTATGAAGGCTTTGTGTTGTACAATGCTGTACTAGTTCCCACATATGTTTTGAAGTGAGAGTGGGGTCTGGCTGGAAAAGCATGTTGGTAGAGTTAATTCCGTTGAGATGCAATCCTTAAGAAGTATATTACATATGATTTCAATTGAAGGGATTCAATATAGCATTATAAAGGGAAAGTGTGGCTTAAAAGTAGTATTGACTATAATTTAGAAAAGTATAACAGTGACTATAGTCAAAATAGTGTTGCTGGAACTTTTATTTATGTTGATGTCTGGAAACTTCTGTTATATCCAAATTTTGCAGTGAATCAAAATTTTAATTTACTGCTTCAAAAGCAATAGTAGTTACATTCTGTTGAGAAAAGGTTATCTCTAGTATCATCTGATATTAATGCCATGATCTGATTTATTTATTGGACCATAGACTTAAAGAATTAGAATTTAAGAATGGAATAGTGGAAGTGTGGAAAAAGCAAGAGGCAGGATGCAAGGAAATGTTGGCAGTGCAGTGGGATAGGGAAGTTCAAATGGAAGTGAATGCGAAGAAGAAAGCAATATGTCAAAAATGGCAGAGGCCAGTACAATCGAGAATGAATGTTGTTTGTGATGAGAATGGGCACATTCTGAATGATGAAGTAGCAATTACAACGACGACGAGGCATCATTATCAAACACGGCAGATACTCATGAAGAAAAGGAGTTGGTAATGAGATAATTTTGAATGAGATTGTGATTGCAATGAAAAGAATGAAATTGGGTAAAGCACCCGGGTATGACAGGATTTAAGTTGAAATGCTGAGAGCTGGAGAAGGTTTAGTTGCATGCCTGCTGTGGGTCTTTTTCAATATATATTGGAGACATAGCATGGTGCCGGAAGATTGGTGTAAAGACTGAGACATTGGACTGGTTTAGCATCTATAAAGGTGTAAGAGGGCTGTGTAGCATCCCTGTGGCTGTTCAATCTCTTTATGGATGATTGTTTCAAATCTTTGAAAGACGAAGATTGTGGATTAAGAATGCGCGAATAAGTTGTAAAATGTTTCTTGTATGCTGATGACCAGTTTGTGTTTGCGTCATAAGCGGAGGACTTACAACTTATACTGAACATAGTGAATGATTCTCTGGATGGTAACGGTATGAAGATGAATGTGGATAAGACAAAAGTAATGGTGTTTGAAAGAGAATAAAGTAAGACAGTAATTGAAATAAATGTTAACGGCAATGTAATGGAACAGGTGGAAGAGTTCGTGTATTTTGGGTGTATGTTTAGTAGAGTGGTAGGCATGTTAAATATTTTGAACGAAGAGTGAGTGCGAGAAATAAAATGAATGGGGCTATAGGTACAGTAGTGAGTAGTCAGAATGTGTCTATGTAGGCTCGTATGTATGGAAGTGAAAGCTGGGTTTGGCAGGAAAATCATGTTAGTAGAGTTAATGCCGTTGAGATGCGATCCTTAAGAAGTATGTTAGGCATGACTTTGAATGATAGAGTTAAAAATACCTTTATAAGGGAATAGCGTGGCTTAAAAGTGGATGTTGTGACTAGAATTAGAAAGGTATAGGTATGCTTCGGTGGTTCGGTTATGAATGAATAGAGAATAACAAAACAAATTTATGTTGCTAAAGTGCGTGGTAGTGTTGGTAGGGGACGCCCTAGGAAAACTTATATCAAGCAGATTAATGACTTACTAAAAAAGGGCGATATAAGGAGCACTCATAACTGACCAATGGAAATGCATGATCTCTGCCTACCCCTCTGGGTTACGTGCGTGAGCGCATATTTATTTATTAAGAATTAAAGAATATAAAGAAAAGGAGCATCATACTGAATTGTATAGTGTGCAAGGCACATTAGCAATGTGAGTTGTCATTTTAATGCATGGAGCTGTAAATTGGATAGAGCAGAATTGTTTGTTTGAATTAATGACATTCTTTGGATATTTGAAAGATATTTTAATTGAAATAGATAAAATATAAGATAATAAGAGAATGTGTTAAGAAAGAAATATTACTAAAATTACCTTAGCTTGACAATTTGAACAGAAGAAATTTTCAATACAGAAACATATGACAGTTTCAGTGAGGGTCAACTTAATCTTATTATTGACAATGCTGATGTGTTGACAAATAACATTTTAAAAGTATGCATAAAATAATATCCGAATGTATGAATTTTTTGGAATCAAAATTGGTGTGCTAGTGTTAGACTTATTTATCTACTATTATTATCTATCTGACGACTAATCTATGCAACATTGCTGCGATACAAATGACAACTAAAGCGACGCTTAGTCTTTGGTCGATGGTAATGACATTGTCAAGAAAAGGTGGTATATAAGACGGTTAGGATTTGTGTAAAATAATAAATATCTTAACTATAAAAACCACTGTTTTTCTGAGGTATATCCTTTTACTAGGAATATGTAAAATGGAAATCCTTGATATTTTGGTTACTCTTAAAAACTCAAACTTAAGAGGCCTTTATTTGACAACTTTGCAGAAGAAATTTTAGTAACTTAAACAGTAATAACTTCAATTTCTCTAAAAGTTGGTTAAATTGGACACAATTAAAATTATTTTTATAAGTATTGAAGACTTAGAGTTAGAAGATTGATATTTTAAATTTTTATCTACTTTCTATTTATAACTTTTCAATAACCATAGAAATCGTGATATATATACTTATTATTTCAGTTTAGGAATGTAAGTGATGTTCCTGTTTTCTTTGCGTGGTATCAAATAAAAATTATTAAAATCACTTCACAGAATTATTACGAATAAACTCTTATCCCTACTAATATTATAAATGTGAGTGTAAGTTTGTTTGTTACGCTTTCACGCGAAAACTACTCAACCGATCATCATGAAACTTTGTACAAATATTCTTGAGGTATTAGAAGTAACATAGAATACTTTTTATGAAAAAAAAGTGTATAAGAAGCGAATACGTATGTTCCCTATAGACCTATAGTCTCCGAAACGGCTGGACCGATTTCGATGAAATTGACAGCGATTGTCCAGATTGGCACATGTTTAGTAGCGATCGGATCAACGTAATTAGTGGTACCCGGGCGAAGCCGTAGGTCACTAGTAGTTTATAATCCTGTTTTTCACAGAAATCAGAAAAGACAAATTATATTTTGATATTAACAATTTAATTTGGTTTTTTTTTCTGTATAGATTTACATTTCGCATTAACATTAACAATTTTTGACAAAAACAAAACGGACTAACAAAAAAACTATATTCGGGTCACTAATTTCATTAGTAAAAGAGTTTTCTTTAGGTATTCTCTTTAGGTATATCCTTGGCTTACGCCGACTCCCAAAATACATATGATTAACAATTGATTCTTAAAATTATTTTATACTATTTAGTGCATTATGTGTTTTTGAATATAGTATTTTTGAAGTCTATTAAGTTTTGTTTTTGTTAAAAAAATGTTTATTTCTCGATTTTTAGTGAATCTAAAGTTTGTTAACTCATTTTGTTTCTCAGGATATGGGTTGACCTACTAAACGCGCTGCTCAAAATGTGACCTTTCGTTTCATTGAGATAAACGAAAGTAGGACGGAACGCCTATCTTTTAACAGTGGTACAGCCCGCAGCAACAACATCTGTTGCACGAATATGCCGGCTTGACCGGTGAAATACCACGACTTCACAGAGGACAGGCGTGAAGTAAAGTATTCTAATTCTAGTCCTTTTACCCTTTCCATCCTTTGCTAATATGGAAAGGAAGGGGGAGGGGGAAGAGGACTTGACGGTGGAAGGAATGAATAGGAAAGGGTAATAACCATTTGCTGTTTATCCCCACCTCTGTCCATTAAATCCATTGTTGCAGATGTCTATGGGTAGCGATCATTTGATATCGGGGGAACCGCTTACCCGCTTCCCACCTTCTAATATAAAGACAACTGTATATTAGAAGGTACTTAGCTTAGAGCAATTATTGTGACATTGCAGGTAGCGGGTGGCGCTTTCGTTACGGCGACGCGTAATTTTTTCACAACTTTGAGGGTTTTTTGCTCGGAATCCTTCCAATAGTACCTATCTTCCAGTAAAAGTCCGCCACATCACTTCAGTCGTTTCGGAATAACCGGACAGACAGACAGACGGTCAACAAACATTTTAAAAGGTGCATTTTTGTTATAAGTACCGTATATACACCATGTGTATTGAGTATGAAAATTTTATGTTGATATTACATATCGACTCTTCACATTTTCATTCATCTGTATAGATGAAAAACGTAATAAGAGATTAAAAGCTTCAAGCTGGACTCCATTAGATATTGAGTCTCGTGCTATTTTGAAATATATAACATTAAATTATAATTATACAGTGATTTCAAGCAGCAGTGATTTGAAACAAAAAGCAGACTCGGGTTATCACATAAAACTATAGCGGAAATACTAAAAAGTGCAAGAGAGACCTAAAAAAATAATTATCCAGTAGCGAGATAGCGCTATCAATATTCGCGGCAGGTGCAATAGAGAAAGCATTTGGGTCAATGTACCCAGGCAGTGGAGCGGTGTTGGCGGAGCACGACTTCTCCGCTAGGTGCCATTGGATGGTGTGCTCACTGTACTACCTAACTCCGATAGAAAATCGTCAACTTACCCAAAGTAACTTCTCTTTGTGGTCAATAACCACTTTTTACCTTTAATATGCGTCAATAATTTTATATATTAATTTTAGCCAAACTATCGAAGTCGGAGTTCACTGCCTTAAACTCTTCTAAGAATAACTTAGAAACAAAACTGTAGAAAAATAATATGTAAATGTATTAATTTGATTGAAATAAATTATTTTCGCTTATTTACTGACTTTTGATTTTTTAATTTCTCTCTACAAAAAATTAACTCAAAAAAACTTTTAATTGAAATTTTATTCAATAAGCTCGGTAAAATGACAATGTCTTTCTATCGCATTCGGTCTTCCCGCCGCATTCAATAGTGGCAGCTGAGGGGATGTTAGTGGGCGCATTTCTTTGAAATCAGGACGTGTTTTGGATATTACCCTTATTCCATGTTATTACTGCCAAAACAAATATTACAGTAAACATGAAAGCATAACAGTTGTATCTGTTATCAGAGTCCAATCTAATTACACAAATCTAATGACGGCAATGGTAAACGAGCAAGCGGTTCAATTGATGTTAAGCGGACGCTACCCATAGACATCTGCAACGAGCAAATGTGTTGCTAATGCATTGGCTACCTTTAATGGACAGAAAGCATAGATAGGAAAAAGGATTCCCTCTTTCCATTCCTAACCTTTCCGTATGAAGGAAAGGAGGGGAAGGGGAAGGGGACTGAAATTAGGCCTCCGGCACCTCACTCATCAGACGAAACGCAGAGTACTTCTACTTCACGCCTGTTTTCTGTGAGTTCGTGGTATTTCACCGAGCGAGCCGACCCATTCGTGCAACAGATGTTGTTGCGGGCTCTACCATTGTTTAATATGTTTTATGTGTAAGTTTTCGGCAGTGGAACCTACGTTTACTAAAAAAAACAAACTTGATTTATATAAGGACTAGAGTTAAATTGTGATCTCGCTTTTAATCAAATATGTTGCAAAATTTGTCCGTATTTTTTGTATCAAACATGTATAAATTATTCTACTTTTTACTAAATTGGACAGTTCAACTCTAACAGAGTTCAACTGTCCAATTTCGTAAAGACCAACAAAAACTTATTTCAGTTTAGCAATGCAGTGCCAATGAACCTGTCACGTAATTCTAACGACTATGCGTTGATAAATGTATATAATCTTATTAGATTTTGTAATAGTAGTTGGGAAATTGAAACGTACTTCACACTAATGCATACGTTAGTACATACATATGTTAGTATGAAATAAGTCATTATTTTTGACCTTGGTTTCACAAATGACGAATTGTTGCCGAGTGTGAACGAGACCGCGAAACTCACCAAGCACCGAAAATCATAATTCGGCGCACTGTTCTTTTCGTTAGATGGCGTTGTACAACAATTATAAATACTGTATTAGTTATATAATAAAAGTCTTAGGTGATTTTTTTAATGTAATTAGATTACAATATTATAATGAAATATATTGTCTATTGTATGTTATAACGCAACAACGCCAACATTGGTGGCAATAATATTAACGGTCACATTATTTCACACGCCACCCGGCTGGCATTCCGATTGCGAATATTCCATCACTGTGTTCGTAACAACGCACACCGGCTTTGATTTGGAGAATGGAAAACTCGTTTGTCGGTTTGTGAGTCACGGTTGCGTGCCCACTTACTGTGGATGTCCTCGCCGTGTCTTTTTTTCTGTTTAAAACGTATTACATCTGCGCTTAGGTGAATGCCTCACAAATAGCCAATCGAACGACTTGTTTATTTTTAGTCAATACTAGGTGATACATAAAATTCGTTTTTATGTAGTACTCTGCCTGTTTCATCTTTTGTATTATATTAATATCAACCGAGGGGTCTCAATGGTGCGAATTTATGTACAAAATGGAGAAACGTGTATCGAAACAATAATTATCGTTGAGAAAACTGTGCCAATATGTTTTATGTTCGGCAGTGTAAACCCACCGTTAGAAACTAAATGTCTCTAGGCGTAAATATTAAAGTTTTGAAATTTGTACATTGCAAAAACGAAAAATACCTAAATCAGATGCAAATAACTAAAAAATCTCTATGCGTTAATTAAGGCTTGTATCACACAATGCGGTTGTTAAATGCAACCGCACTATTATTTACTCGAATTTATTTGGACGACGAAGGTTGAGCGGTTCACATTTGTGATCAAGTATCGTTTCGTATGTGACATGTTTTGTCATTAGACGACAAATGGACAAAATCATATACAGATATAACTATGTAGGTATTACCGTGGGTTTCCATGGGCGTAAAATCGTAGATACAACACAAGTTTTTCTGTATCTTTGATTTGACAATATGTTTAATGTAAAAATTTTCGGCAGTGTGAACCCACGACATAATAAGGAAGAATTATTTAACTGTCATTTCTTTTAATAATTGAAAATACATGAAAGTTCTGTTATGTGTTAATGAAATATTTTTTTTAACGTTCTCGTGCCAACTAACAATTCTTACTAATTAATAACGTTGTACGTGGTCGTAAACTTCACGTACGTAATGAGTCACACATACACGTACGGGAAATGGACTTATGTACATTCATTCACAGTACCCACACGCTTGGGCCGTAGCGAATAGCAAGGGTTGTCGTGGCTGTTACCATTTGTCGGTGTGATAACGAAGTTCCAAGGTTTCTTGCAGAGCTCAATCTTACTTGAACTGTAATCTTGTTAAAACTTATTATTATCAAGTTTTGCGTTTACGTACTTCATAGTGAGTTACACTTTGCTTATAAGTGAGTCCCAACCATTAAAAAAATCTCATGATGAACACTAACAAGAGATTTCTATTGGCCCTAAATAACTAACTTTCTAAGGTCAAAATATCTAATAAAAAAAACAATGCTTACATTACGTCATTTTTCATATCTAGAAGTTTTCTCTCACTTCTTATATGTCGACGTAGAACTTGGATATGTCGGCACGAAGAAGAAATATCCATTAGGGCCTCCATAAACGAAATGTCCCAATGCTTCTGTTTTCTATTCGACCGCAACTCGACTGTCCCCATTCAGTCAGTTGCAACATGGATTCCGACGAAGAAACACTTCTTGTCCTTTCCTAATAGGAGCGAACCACTTCAAGCTGTCCAATGTCCTTTGATGTTGGCAGCACGGCGAAACTTGAGCGCACTTCAACTGCAAACGTTTGAGTAGTCCTTGTATTACCAATGTCAATTTCATAATGAAACTGCAGATCGCCCTACGCCGATCGCTTGAGGCTGTTATCACTGACTGCTCAAGGCAGTTTGTCTTTGGAAGCGTCTTGTGTAAAATTCAAAGTACTAATCGAAAGAATTTAAATACATAGTTCACAAAATAAAAATGATTCAACTGGGTAGCAGATATAAAATATATTGTTCAACAAAATTGTTATTTTTTATCATTCACTTTCATGCGTATTTGTTAGTCAACTTATTACGTCCGTGCTTAAAAAGTCATGATTACGGCAGGCAGTGCTCTTAACGAGTACTAATAATAATACTTCAGTATATTGCATTGCACTGCTGCACCGGCGAGGTTTATTCATTTCGTCTGACTTGTACATAGAAGTAGTTATTTTATGGCACCAAAATGTGTGGAGATGTTTCTTATTTAAAGTTCGGGACTTTTAATCACTGGCTGACAGTAATTGCGGTGGTAATTACTTGTAAACGAACGTTGTCTTATGGTAGCCCCCAACTCGGATATATACCTAATACGATAACGATAAACGTCATGAAATTGTTTCCATCGATAAATAAGTAGACTATTGATGCTCTCAGTGTGTATTTATAATTTTTTTTCTTTACCTTCAAAATTGTGATCTTAATTAACTAATACCTCATACCCACTTACTAACATAACCCACTTGTACAATATATAACAATTGTGTAATGTAATATATTACAATTTATGCTGACTGTAATGTAATGAATTATTCATTGGAATGTAAAGGGATGAAGACGAATGTAGACAAAACGAAAGCTATGGTGTTTGAAAGAGAACAAAGTAAGACAATAATTAAAATAAATGTTAATGGTAAAGAAGTGGAACAGGTGGAAGAGTTTGCGTATTTGAGGTGTATGTTTAGTAGAGATGGTAGGCATGTTAAAAATATTGAACGACGAGTGAATGAGGGAAATAGAATGAATGGGGCTATAGGTACAGTAGTAAGGAGTCCGACTGTGTCTATGAAGGTTCGTCCGGCAACACACAATGTACTAGTTCCTGCTTTAATGTATGGAAGTGAGAGCCGGGTTTAGCAGGAAAAGTATACGCTAGCAGAGTTAATGCCGTTGAGATGCGATCCTTAAGAAGTATGCTAGGAGTGACTTTGAATGACAGGGTAGAAAATAGCGTTATAATCGTTACTAGAATTGAGAAAGGTATGCTTCGGTGGTTCGGGCATGTTGAAAGAACGAATAAAGAGAGAGGAAACAAATTTATGTTGCAAAAGTGAGTGGCAGCTTTGGTAGGGGACGTCGTAGGAGAACTTATATCGATCAGATGAGTGACATACTAAAAAAGAGCCATTATCTCTGCCTACCCCTCTGGGTTAGGGCGCAAGCGCATATCTATTTATTTTATTTTTCGGAGAAGATATTCAGAATTTGGGTAATGTCACACAGCGCCATCTGAAAAAATCTTGAGGTACCAATAGGTTCTTATGTGACATGACAAACGATGTCACTATATGAAATAATTGGTCTCTAATTTTTTTGTGACAAATGCGTTTTAATAGGTAAAAACACCTGTACGAGTTATTGTTAGAGTTATTAGTTATTAGTATTTCATCCAAATGGTTCTGATTCTAAGATATACAAAATAAATAAATATATCACAGAAAACAGGCGTGAAGTAGAAGTGCTGTGCGTTTCGTCTGATGAGTGAGGTGCCGGTGGCCTAATTTTAGTCCTCTTCCCCTTGCCAACCTTTCCTCATACGGATAGGATGGGAACGGAAGGAGGGGGTTGGCGGGAAAGGGAAATATCCTTTTTCCTGTTTATGCCTTCCTCTGTCCATTAAAGGCAGGCAACGCATTTGCAACACATTTGCTTTTTGCGGATGTGTATGGGTAGCGCTCACTTAACATCAGGAGATCTGCTTGATCGTTTGCCATCTTCTTACTTAAAAAAAAGAATCGCTGATTTAATATTATAAAATATAGACAAATAAAGCGAAGGTAATTGTGGTACATAAATAAAATATATTTCACTGTCTATTGAATTGGCCTTACCTGTATGTACTTACGACATTGGTAAGTATTGCCTAAAATTTTAATGTAACTTGGTAGACCAGACGTTTCCTAATCCGTATTTAGTGAATCCGGTCATCATGCTACATAATAGTTTTATTTGTATTTCGCATTTTGAAAAGTCATAAAAAAAGAGATGGATGGGTTTTTTTTACTTTATTGACGTGATTGCAATTTTAGTTTTTATTTATTTAATTTATAATAAAATATTTTATAAATTATTTATCTGTTTTTATATTTTAATACGATTTCAAGGTTGATAAATTATTTTCTTGTCCGTTACATTTGTTAATATGCGGTTTATTTTCTGAACTAATGTAACACGCGATCAGTTTTGCTTCCTTCTAAGCATGAAGCAAGCTACCTCGAGTTAGTTAAGTTATCCACGCAACAATATCCCAATGGAAATCTGTGACTCACATCTCGTTGTTACAAAGCAGTTCTATTGTATATAGCATTTGAATGAACAGGTACGTACAAGTAAAATATACTGCTAGGCCATAAATCTAAAGGGATATTTTTTATATTTACAAAATACTTTAAAATTAGTGAAAACTATAGCGTTTCTAATGTCTGGACGTTGTTAGTACTAATCAATAACGTAATTGTTCATAAATTATTCGAAAGCTAAATTATGTAAAAAAACTATTATTAAAAAATAAATTAAGCATTATTGTGTAATAACGTATTATCTACCTCTAGCATTATGTCTGTCAGTTAACTTTGAATCTGAAAACTTCTTTATCGTTAATTAATTACCTTTGGACAACAACTTTTTTAAATAAATAAATATGTTCACCTGCTTTTATGTCATACATGATTAATAAATAAAGCGTTATCTTAACTGGTATAAAATGTTAATTATTGTCGCCTATGCAATCGCGTGTATGAAGACGAAAAAAAGAATAATGTGTTACTTATCGTTATATTTTGGACAATTTACAAGATGTCTTTATAAATTATAACCTATATGTTATTATGATATATAAGCTATAATCTTGTAAAGTTTCATTTAAATCCATTCAGTAGTTTTTGCGTGGAAGAATAACAAGCATTCATACGGTTCATACTTATAAACTTTTAAATTTATTATATTAGTCGGGTTCATTTGCAACAATGAAATTATTCTGTAATTGTAATGGTTCCAAAACAATCGTATTTTTATAAAATGCGCAGGTAGTGTAATTAGTTGCTATCACCTCTCTGCACGTTTCCTGATTTATGTAGGGTCGGCACAACTGGTTTTCGATTTCCACATCGATCTATCCGTTATTTCAGTCGTCACTCCCTTCTAGCACGCAATGCATCCATTTTTTCTTGGGCAGTATCGACATATCGCTCCGCATTCACATCCAAAACTCTCTTTGTCGCACGCCATTGTTCACTCCTCATAAAATGTCAATATCATACTGACCCTTTGCTAACCAGTTGTGTATAAATTTATGTAACGCACTTAAAAGTTATCGGCCCTACCGATCAACCAGTGAAATTTTCCTCGCTTAAAACTGCACAGACGAGGGGACCCTTGAGACTGAGCGTGTCTGGTAATATTTTATATAGTAGACTGCATTCACAAGTGGTCTGTTTTTCCACTGACAAAGTATAGAGCGGCTTTCTTTAGTTTGAAACTTTATATTTTCGAAGTACTGTTCATCGTCCTCAATTTTGTATTTATAGGTATGTATAATACGTCACAATTGCCAGTGCAAACCAAAAATTCTTGCAACTTTCTTGCTAGTATTACCTATAAATGATCGCGAACATTTTGTTAGTTCGTCTAGGACCTTATCTGATGCTGCCTTTTTTAAACTTTAATTTTATCTATAACTAGAAAACCGCCCCAGTTTCGTTCGGTTTGATAAAAAAAAATATAGCCAAGGTATAGAAGAACTTTCTCTTGGTGAAAGAATTTAAAAATTAGATTCAGTAGTTTTTAAGTTTATCCGGAACAAACAAACTCTTATATATACGGGTTAATGCCTTCACTTGCAAGGTTAACATGATCTCAATCGAATGAAAAATACACATGAATTATGATTTAAATCGATAACAATAGATTTTATTATTAGTTCACTGTCGAGACATGAATACCATTCTCGACAAGTCGTCATTTTTCCGATTGTGTATTGTACGTTTTCAGACAGAGTACGATGCTTTGTGTAGGGTTCCAGATGCCACCCTATACAATAGATAATTTATTCATAAAATGAATATAAATAAATATGCGCTCACGCCCGTAACCCAAGGCATGCATGCTCGTCGGTTTTGGGTGCTCCTTATATCGCCCTTTTTAGTATATCACTCATCTGATCGATACAAGTTCTAGGGCGTCTCCTGCCAACGCTGCCACTCACTGCCGCAACATAAATTTGTTTCGTTACTCTCTCATTCATCCTTTCAATATGCCCGAACCACCGAAGCATATTTTTCTCAATTCTAGTCACGATGTCCACTTTCAACCCACACTTTTCCCTTATAACTCTATTTTTTACCCCATCATTCAGTCACGCCTAACATACTTAAGGGTTGCATCTCATAATTTATTGAGGAATAAATATTATAGGCCAATTGGTGTATGTATATATTCCTTCTGATGATGAATATCCGTTTCTGATATACTTTTCCATGTAATTCACTAGTTGGACGATATAAAATAAATAAATATGCGCTCATGCCCTGCCAACCCCGAGAGGTAGGCGGAGATCATGGATTTCCATTTGCCGCGATCCTGGCACACCTCTCTCGCTTCTTCTACATCCATATATCGTTGAATGCAATCCTTTCAATACTTTATATGCCAGGAAATCTTGTGAAAGAGAACACTATTTATTAATTACTGAACATTATTAATGGAAACACCAATTGAAAATATAGTCCGATGTAAAGATTTTTTCAGGTGAAAAGTACTTTAGCCGATATTTGGTAGGGGAAAGTTTTATAGGTTAGCGTGAAGAACATACGAAACATATAACATGCGTTAGCAACACGCGTCAGCGACGTGCTCATTTGATTTAGGACGAGCTTTGACGATTTCTTTCTCATTTATTTATCTTGTTCGTGTGTATCGTTGATTATTTATTTATTTTCGAACTACTCGTATTGTCGAGCCATCGCATCTGTTTAGAATACGCAGTTCTGTCGTCAGTCAGTATATATATATATATATATAACTAGGTGGCAAACGAACAAGCGGCTTAACCGATGTCAAGAGATCGCTACCCATAGACCTCTGCAACTAACTAATGAGTTGCAAATGCGTTGCCCACCTTGAGCCAGAGGAGGGGACAAACAGAAAATGGTTACATCCCCTCCACTGTCAATATTTATTCCTCTTTCCATCCTTTCCTTATAAGAAAAGGGTGGGTAGGGGGAGAGAACTAGGCTTCCGGCACCTTACTCATCGGACGAAATGCAGAATACTCTACTTCGCCTGTCTTCTGTGAGGTCGTGGTATTTCCCTGACCCATTTGTGCAACAGATGTTGTTGTTGCGGGCTCTACCACTGTTATTCATATCGTGATATTGACACCTCCTTACCCATTTATTTTACATAGAATACACGTTAAAATTGGAAATAATGCTAAGAAAAAGTTGTGTTTGCTAATTGGCTGTATATTTTGGTATTGATTACTCCGAAACAAGGAGTGTTTCAGGCACTCCCAATTTTTCCAAGCGCGACTCGAAATCACTGGAAAATTTCATTATTAAAGCGTTGCGTTAACTTTATAATGTCAGAGTTGAAACGACATGGAAATTGGGAATGGTTGGAACTTTTAATTAAAAACGCCACGTGCGGGACAGTTTGCAGATTGCAATATGGACACGACGTCTGGTATTAGTTTACGATTTTTCTTAAATGGGTAAATTTGTTTCGTTTATTTTTATAAAATTATTTAGAATACAGAACACAACAATCTACAACCTGCCAATTTTAATGTATACAGTTGGCTTAATATATTAAAGATCCTGAAGAAGTTTTCTAACATGAAATAAAAATCAAATTAATCATAAAAAATACGATGTGTAATAAAATAGTGGACATGTAAATAAATATAAAAACCTAACAAACGAATCGAATACTTTAGAATCGATTTGTGAAAGTTTTCCTCGTAGAATGCAATATCTTTTCTCTTTTTTGCAGCTGCCGAAGCCAACGCTGGTCGCATCTCGTCTCTGACTTCGAACACAGAACAATAAGGTAAATTTTCTCAGAGCTTTGGATGAATGCGCATTCAAATATGAACTATATCGTTGTTCATATGTTATTTTATAATTGAGACTGGCTTGCGTTTTGGTATTTATTAGGCTGGCGTCACACTGAAATTGTTGACTTAATGATCTATTATGAACGGTTTGTTAAACTAAATATTAAAGTCTGTGAGTTCGAAAATAGTAAGAAAAAGTTTTTATTTTACGTTAACACAGTTTCTAAAAGTAAGTACCTCCTACCTCTCAATATAATTCTTTGTCCACGTTACCACCAACATATTCTTCTCGCCCATGTATTTTTCTGTCAACATTTAAATCTATAGTGTGATTTCAGCTTTTTTTATTATCGCTTTGTATTTTTGTAATCGTTAAGTAACGTTTAAGTATAGTTATGTGCCTTCTTATATTACTCTTAATAGTGCTGATGTCTTATAATAATTAAAAAACGATTGATTATTTCTTTAGATAGTGATTAGGTTAATTGTTTGGACGGCACATTATTGTACTATTTAATATATTAACAAACAAAAGAATGCGCATTTAGACCAAATATATCACTAAGTAGTTCATCCATCTTGCTTTTTATTAGATAAATAATGTCATGTGAAATTATTTTGGGAGCTTAAAGAAATGGGTGCTTAAATGTTCGCCTCCATCATCATCAACCGACATATCTATTTTATTATTTTAAATATATCGACACCCATACTAGCGCTATTTTTGATTTTTAATAAAAATAATAATGTATAATAATGTGTAATAAAAACAAAATCGATTCAGTTTACACATTAGCTAAAATTAAACTAAAAGAATGACAATTCGTCGAATGTGATCACTTCTCTATCCGGTAAGATTGTTAGGCTAGAGTGTTACTAGAGTTGCGTGATACTTTAGTTCTGTTGAATGAAAGGACAGACTGTATACATTCTTTGTGCAAAAGTGATTGGCGGGCTCGTCGGGTGATGCCTTATTTCGGAGTGCACATGAATGAAAGACAATTATCGTATAGTCACAGATGCGAGAAAATAAAAATGCATTATAAGCATGCACATGTGACGCTGTAGTAAAAATATCGATAACAATTCTGATGGGCATTGCCATTTATTAAAGAAAAACTGTTACGTAACGAATTTAGTATGAATAAGTAAACACACGCCAGCTTTGGACACGATAGACAGAGATTACGCTTTTCTGTTTGGACCGATCCCGGCACACCTCTATCTACAGAAAACAGGCGTGAAGTAGAAGTACTCTTTGTTTCGTGTGACGAGTGAGCTGCCGGAGGCCTAATTTCAGTCCTCTTCCCTGCCCGTTCCTCATAAGGATTGGATGGGAATGGGAAGAGGATTGGCCGGGGAGGGGGGAGGGGATTAACGGGGAAATAACCTCTGATGCTCGCAGGCCGCGTCTATCTATTATCGGTGTAGTGCCCTCGTTAAAAGTATTTAGTAAATGGTAGGGATTATCATGAGCTGCTATTTAAAACACTCGCTTACGGCGTAAGATATTTTTAGGGCAATTAACGTGAATCACTTCAGACATAAGAGCCCTTTTGCTTTTCGGGTGGTTCGGTCTAAATCGGTCTTGTGTGGAAGCACTTGAAATCAATCCATATTTAAATGGTTACTTAAAACATTATATACCTTACCATACCATAGCCGCTTGACTTACACTTAGGAATGTATATGAGTTCTAATTTAGCAAAAGTCAACGTTACCATTGGTTAGAGTACAGCGGACTCTTCAATCATTTGATTATTTGATTTCCATATTCCCAAACGAAGTAAGTTTTGACTTATTTTGACATTATTAGTATTATGACGTCACGATAGCATTATTACTAATTGCGTAGGCTTGGTTTTAAATATAATTATACTTATGAATAATAATACGAAAGAGTCATTTAATTTTTATTGTAATGAGCATGAGCCCTACAAATATTTCACATCGTAATATTTTGATCATAAAACAAAACAATTGAATGCGTTAAAACTTATATAGATAGATATTTGTCTATAGCGTGATAATAATAATAAATAATAAATCAGCCTTTTCTAGAATGTTCCCCACTGCAGGGACACAGGCCTCCTCTCCGAGAAAAGGAATGAGCTGTAATCCACCACGCTGGCCACAGTGCTCAAGTCAGGGCCTACACTGCTGAGCCACCATAGCTCTATAGCTCTATATCGTAATAAAACCTTAATAATCGTTCAAAATATCAGAGAGATGGGTATCAACAAAATTCGCGTATTTTGTTGATTTGTTAAAAGGTTATAGGAGTGTTACAGGCACTGCCAATCATCCGCAATGCAATTAATATTTACTAAAACCTTCCCTTATTAATGTCATAGGGTAAAACATAGTATCGCAATGGGTGTAAACGATTTTTTTATTGAAAGCACTAAAAGTATTAAATATCATATCTGAATCTGACTTTACCGGCGGGAGCAAATTATACTTAAATTTTTTATCGAAACCTGAAGGCTTTCAGTTCTTTTAGCATTCAATATCCGATGTATAATAATAGCCCAGTTTCAGGAAAAATCGAGATCTTTTGCATCCGCCGCCACTTTATATAGCTTGTTTTACATAAAAGTTTGGTAGATATAAAAATATTTATGTCACAATAGCACACACTCTCGGTATACTATACAAATACATAACAGGAATATTTAAAGTAATTTCTGCTGCATTGGATATAACTCTTAAGTTCAGAAGTTTTAATGTTATAGTGAACTAGTGAATCGCCGTTTCGGAATCATAAATTAATTTCATAATGTTTGCGTCGGCAAAATCTCTGGCTGCAGTCGTATTTAAAGATAGACCGAAACGAGGAAGGAAAGCTCGGCGCAATTACATTTATATAGCGGTATTTACTGTATATAGAGTTCATTATGCAGACTTGTTAAGAGAAAATATTGATTATTTGTTAGTCTCGGATTAACTGAAATACTATTAGACTGATATAAATAATTCTTTCACTGATACAAAGATCGTCTATCAGCGAGTAACATTGGTCATCTTATTAATTGTTTATCTACCTATCTACCAGAATGAAGCGAGTTGGCTAGGCTTTATATAGTATCCCTAGTAATATAAATGTGAATGTAAGTTTGTTTGTTACGCTTTCACCCGAAAGCCACTCAACCGATCATCATGAAACTTTTTACACATCTTCTTGGAGGTATTAGAAGTAGCATAGGATGTATATATCTATAGATAGTAGCTTTTTATGAAAAAATATAAAAAAAGCGAAGAATACATAATAAGAATATACATAATATTCCCTATAGATCTATAGACTCCGAAACGACTGGACCGATTTCGATGAAATTTACAGAGATTGTCCAGATTGGCACAGCGGGTGTTCCTGTGTTTGGTAGCGATCGGATATAGAATAGAATGGTTCAGATATTTCCTTCCCAGCTAGGTTTGTTTCATTTGTTATCTTTTTCATATTTTTTATTTCTGATAATTTACTAAACGAAAGGAGGTGGCGTTTCGGTACTTATATGTCACTTATCTAACCTTCACTATTATATTCACGTAAATCAAAATTCTATGCAAAATTAAAAAAATGAGTTTTCTGGAATTATGCTTAGAAAATATTAACTTGAACAGTTTACTTTAGGTCTAATTTCATGCTAAATAAATTACCATTCTATACAATTTATCACAAGTCCATTAATTATCTATGTAAAACTCGATCATAAGAATAACGTTTAAAGATAGTTGGAAAAATAACAGCTACTGTTGACTGCACATTGCTTAACTATGGTACACTCTGGTGGAAAAGTACACTAATTTAGGAAAAAGTTCTTATTCGATTTGCTTCAGCAATATAGCTACGAGAATTTGGAAAAGTTGTTATTTAATTAGATAATATACTTCTGTGTATTTCTGTTAGTCCTTGTATAGTATCTTTGTAGGTTTAATTTTGTACTCTGTTTTAGTGCATCAGTGTTGTGTACCTTTTGGGGTGAACACTGGCTCATGAGATACGGCTAACGCTAGTTTATGAGACAGGGAACTCGCCGCTCGTATTTTACTTGAATTTTTAGTATTAATAAACGTTTTTAATTAGTGTTACCCGCGCGAAGCCGGGGCGGGTCACTAGTATAGTATAGAACAAAATCTGATGAATTTTAATGCGGTTTTCATCGCGATTGACTTGCTAATACACAGAGTGATTAATATGGAAGGTAAATATGTAATACATGCGTAGTATATTAGAGAAAAGCTAAGAATTTCAAAGGTTTGTCGTAAAAAACATATTTTATGCGCTTACATAGCAAATGCTGGCTATACCTTGGGAGATTAGCAAAATAATGTACTACAGAATTGTACACCTTAAAACCATCTGCGAAAAAGTCCATGATTGCATATATTTTCCTATTAATATAATACACATAAGTTACTATACGCATTGTAACTTCTAAAAAATGGATACATTGATAAGCAATTTTGACGGATACGCTATTAATTCTTATCAACCTAAATACGTTAGTTACCTTAAACATTGCACACACGTCATAATCATAATTTACACCATACAATTTAAATGCTAAGACCATTTTAGTTCAAGAGTTATCGCAAAGTGAAAAGTAAAGTACGCGAAAATAAAATCAAAGATCTAAAGCCGTTAACGCTTGCACTATTGTACCCTTATCAACATTTCTTCTAAAATTCTGTTAATAACTCTACGCGTGGACAAACATCTCTCACTTAGTGTGCACAGCAGACTGCGGTGCGCAGTACAACACTGCTACAAAATTATTTACATATTTTCTCTCTTTTCCAAATGAGAATAAACGAAAAACTTCAGAAAATTTTAAAACTAAGGGCTAATGATCCCTGTGGGTTGCTGATATTATCAAAGCAAAAACTTTTTTTTTATTTATTATACCAGATTTACCTACACAATTATTTATAACGGTATTCAAGGAGTTCATCAGAGAGAGATCAGGTAAAATATTATAATCCAACGTTTAGTAATTATGCAGAACGCGCGCTCCGACGCCATGTTGAGATCGTCTCTCTACCGTACGCGTGTCGTTGTTCAGTGTACTCGCGACCTCGGTACGTAGAGGTCTCGTTTTCCGCGACACACAGTCTGCGGCGTCTCGCAGACGCTACCACTCCTTCGCGAAAAGTTCTTTAAGTGAAATTATTATTACCTATGTCGCTCCCGATTGATAAACACCCAGCCGAGCGCGATCTAAACGAAGAGCCAAGTTTTTCATGTTAGTAGTGCTTATTATTAGCTTAGTTTTAGAAAGTAGACTCGAGTTATAGTTATAAAATATTTTTTGTGATATGTGATGTTAGTTTAGAAATTTATGTCGCGTTTTATCCGTTGTGAAACGAAAAGGGTCGTGTTTCTTGAAGTGTTTTTATATAATAACTTAACGAGACCTTTTCAGTTTGCTCTTAAAGCAAATAATGTCGTCACGCACGGTAGTTAAACAGTATGGTGTACGATGTATTTACAATAATTAAACAATTGAAAACCACGGCCTTGTAGCCTACTTTTTTACTTACGATTATAGCACGTTGGCTGCTGTGCCGCGGACTCTACAATCGATTTCCACACGAGGTTAATAAATAATGTGAATTTAACAGATGCATGTTTTTGTGTGGCCCATCTTAATTTATAATATTTTGGTTTCGTAGTCATTTTAACATTGTTCCAGTCAATTATTCATGTATGTTATATAGACATCGGAATGGACAAAGCCAATGACGAAAAGACGTAAGAAAAACCCTTGTAGTTAGAAAATATTGTACTCGCCATAATTAAATCTAATTTAACGTCAAAAAGGAATAAAAACGTAACTAAATGACAATTTTTTTACAAGAATAGATACTCTTATTATGATTGCTCTGAAGAGATTATGAGTAGACAAGTGCATTGTCTCACCGAGGCCATATCTGGTGCAGAAAGACGCTGCGATCGCGAGAGAAGATTGGCAGTTGGTATAGAGCAGCACCAGATTCAATATGGAGGTAAACGCCGACACAACCCAGCCGGCGGACCCAACCACCCCGAGGATTAGAACAGAGACCAGTATGACTTGTTACTTTGATGTTAATACAACTAACTAACTAATCATCGACATAGTAAATATGTAAATGTGCATTTATTATACATAAAGTTAATTGTGACGTTGTGCGCGAATGCATGGTCTACATGCTGGCTGTACGGAGTGTATGTATCTTATAAAAATATTCGAACATAAAGTATTTTTGCGTACATGTACTGTTGTCTGTGTGCACTCAGCTTAGCTTAGGGCTTATACATTAGAAACATTTGCATCGTGCGTTTTTGTGCATGTATGTGTTTTTGTGCATGTATGTGTTTTGTACATATATCTATTAACATTTATTTGGGTAATATGAGTGATATAAAATTTTGTTGTTGGTTTTGGGTACGTGTAGCTAGCCTATGTTAACAATTGTTTCATAGTATGTTTTTTGTCTTAAATGTCATTACTGGCTTATATTTTTTAATAATTAATAGAGATATTACCAATTTACTTATTGGTATACGCTAAAAGGAATAGTGTTGTACCTACGTTAGCCCTTTGGGTGTAGGCGCGAGTGCATGTTTATTTGTTCATACTTTACTTTATTTAATGTACGAAGAAGGTGGTTCGCCAAATAAACATGGTAGTAATTATATTAAAATAGATGTCCAACATTTCCTGATAGTCAATAAAACTCATACATTCGTGATTATTTCGCCTTGAGCATAAGAACACGGGGTTCACAGCGTTTTAGTCTAATCTATCTAAAATATCGACTACCTTATGTTATTGTCATGTCTAAACGCCAATAACCTCATGGTTAAGGTGACAGCTAGACATGAGGTCGTGAGTTCGAATCCGCCATTTGACTATTGCTATGGACCGTGACTAATTTGGAATAATAAATGTTCCACAATCTACTAGGACTAATATAAAATATTTTCATGTATAAAAAATATTTCAGTATCTAAGTATGTTTTGGACTTTTTCGTTATATTTTTAAACACAATACGGTTACATGTTATTAACCAACGAGCATGCATGCCTAGATGTATGAATGTGGCAGAAGCGAGTGAGGTGTGCCAGGATCGCGCCAAATGGAAATCCATGATCTCTGCCTAAAGCTTACAATAAGCTTAAAGTATTGTTTTAAATGTACGCCTGCATTTAATACATTGTGCTATTCTTATTAAAATTTCCTTGTGATACATCTATACTGTATGATAAACTTTTAATAATTTTCATTTTGATAATATTATTTGTAAATAATTTCAGGAACAATATTTACGAATTCATTCGAATATTTTTCACGATATTTTAAAAACAAATTTAATTACTAATAATAATTTTTTCAAAGAAAAACACTATTTGATAATTGCTTGTTTAGATATCACAAATATTACATTTGTCACCATTAATGACTTAGTTAAAAATATTTATGCCGCTTAATTAATCACTAATGGCTAGGGGAGGGGGACATAAACGTTAACTTTGGTTTGGTTAATAGAAGATGATGGATAACCCACTGACTGAAGCACAAGTTTGTAAATTGATCATGTAATATGCATATTTCAAGCAATTCAGAAATTTGCACTATAGGGACTTTACGTGTGTACAGTGATTCTAAAGTTTGCACATTAATTTAACATTAATATTTTCTTGTGGTTTTTTAAACCGGCCAATCATTAGGATCTCATTCGAGTTGAAATTTAAACCAGTTTCGTGTGTGATAAACTCAAGTCCAAACATCTGTACGGCTTTCTTGAATCCGCATTAATGTGGCGATTATTTTTTAATTTTATTTAATTATAAAATTAAGTGTAGTCTTGTGTATAATTTATCTTTATAATATCTAAATGAATGTTGTTTCACTTGAATTCAATGATTGCTTTTAACTATGAGAAACAAAACAATAGAAAGTATTCTCGGGCAAACCTTTGCTTTGGTCGCATTGAGATCTCGTTCAAATTTAATCAACGCAAAACTTCTTTCACGGTTTTCCTTAGCAAAGATTCTTTGTAACTTGCATCCAAAAGTTGTCCGTTGAGCAGTCAAGTATTAACGTGGCTTATATTGATATCTTGCTAGTATCGTTTGGTGATTGAATGCTTTTGTTGTATCCCCACTTTCATATTATCTATGCATGAAGCATGTGTTTTGCTTAAAGTAATATTCGCTAGTTGAAATTATATTTTATACGTACAAATATTAGTATAAAAATATCCTTTAGCTATAGGTGATTGCGGCTTTTAGTAAATTTCACTTGCAATATGTATATTTTCTTTCAAATTTCCTATTTTCCCTTAGAGTACTGTCTCACTTTGTACGTATGGTATTTTATTTGCTTATAAACGACATTATGTATGGTATATATTTTTTATTATATGTAACTTTATTCGATTGTAAACTCAATACATATTTCTTTTAATTTTCCAAACAGTGGGCATGGTACAAAAGGTTAATTCCACTAGGTGATAAAGAGACATTTAATAACTTTATATGGTAAGCAATCCTGGATACTCACTGATTTGATTCCTCTAATCATATTTGAATATAATTTCCACTCAAGTCTAATGATTCGAGTGATTTAAATTTAACGTGATCAAAGTGGAATAAACCGTACAAAGTTATTTATTGTAAATATTTTCTGAAAGTACAAGCGGGATACTGTGTAAATGTAAATAAGTACTAAAATGAATGAATTAGAAATAATAATTAATTTAATAAGCATAAATAAGAATTTTTATAACTTTAATACCTTTTTTAGAAAATGTTGTACATACACGCATACAATGCTCATAACGCTTGGCTCTTGCTTGAATCAATTTGGTCACAATGTTTGAAATTTCCATGTTTGCTTGTGTTCGTGTGTGATGAATGGCGTTAGTCATATCCCATTAACCGTTGAGTGACAAATGATATCACGCCTAATTGTAAATAAATTCACAAATAACGGACGGTGTATGTTACAGATTTGCAGCCGGATAGTGAGATTCCGACGCCGGATCGCGCGCTCCTGCACAAGCTGGAGATTGAAAATAAACGGATAGCGGAGGACGCTAAAGCGCACTGTTTGCCGAAGTCAGACAAAATGCACAGCAGAAAAGGCTCCGACACATCCGTCATATCCGTTACTTCTGGTAAGCTGATCTTTTGAGTTTATTTTCGGTTTGCACATTTAGCAATAGATTTTGTTTAGTGTTGAATTTAGATTATGAATACCTTAGCTGAACACAGCATTGATCGATATACAAAATACCAAGACTACATGAAATATACAGCAACCAAATACGAGGAAGTTTTTCTAGAAAGTTTATATGAGCTATTCGATCGCTTAGCGCTTAGCGTTGCGTTATTGTTGCACAAAAAGGAAGTTCTTTCCTTCTCTACTTATATCTATCTCCACTATAGACTTCCACTCAGTCTCGTCGTCGCTCAACATTAGGTGAGCTTGCTCACACCTTCCTAGAAATGTTTGGCAAACTGTCTCCATTGCTATAGTACCTTGAATAGCTGAAACGCTGAGCTTTAGTAGTCGTATCTCTCAATACCAATAATTTAATGACCAACCGATGGCGTTATATTTATTTCGTAATAACACTTCTGTCGTATTAATATATATGTTTGGAATTAAAGAAATGATAGATAAGAGGCGTTTTATTGCAGTGTCGGTAGGAAACTAAGAGTACTCATACACACATCCCTACTAATATTATAAATGAAATGTGAATGTAAGTTTGTTTGTTACGCTTTCATGCGAAAACTACTCAGCTGATCACCATGAAACTTTGTACACATATTCTTGGAGGTACTAGAAGTAACATAGGATATTTTTTATGAATAAAATAGTCCAGATTGGCACAGCGGGCGTTCCCGTGTTTGGCAGCGATCGGTTCAACATAAATAGTGGTACCCGGGCGAAGCCGGGGCGGGTCACTTATATATATATATATATACACACACACACACATATATATATATATATATATATATACACGTATAGACATAAATGTATGGAAGTGTATGGAAAAAGAGAGGTGTGACGTTCCTAGAAACCATTAGTGACATTTTAAATATAACCCACATAAAAAACTAAAAGCCTTTTAAAAAAAACAATTTGTTAGTTTTGTACACAACAACGTTTTAAACTCGAAAGGGAACATCGAACTTGTGCCCTGTCACAGCTCTTTGTTGTCTCGAGTGTGTTCCGAAATGAAAGCCCTGTGCCCGGTCGCCGTATAAAATAACGAGAGTAGACAGATTCGCTTTGTGTTATTCCGTCCCTCATTCGCAGCCGTGGTTTCTACTGCTATGCCATCCTATTGGTCATTTATTTGAAAAGCTTATCTGCAATGTCCCTGACGGAAACGTGTTTTACTACTGTGTCTTTTATTCGTTACTAACCGCGGATTCACATACATTCATTCGAACTTGATTTCGCTTATATATAGTCGATATATGACTCGGATAAACATAAAGTCAATGGTATTTTGTACTGTTTTACTCGTACAAATCACCGGTCCAATGTGAGAAAGCAACATTCACGCATGTCAAATAGTGTAAAAAGGATAGCGTTATTAAAATAATGAAAAATGGCTAGTTTTGTTACTTAGGCATGAGTGTAAACACGGGACGTAAGCTATAGAAAAAGCGTGCTGATTGGAACGCTTTCGAGTCTTCACTTTTTGACCGCTAAAGTATATAAAAATGTTGTTATTGTCAAAACATAATATGCCCACTGCATATTACCAACATTACATGTCTTTCTATGGATATTGTAAAAAAATCATTTTTTAAACATTTTCTTTCGTAAAAACCTTATCTTGATGTTACAAACACAACACAGCAAAAGAATTAGCATACATTCGGCAATTGATTTTTATTTATATATAGCGACCTGCCCCGGCTTAGAGTAGTTACTGTCAAACGGCTGTCAATTATGCCAAAAGCGCTAAAGTTACTTGGATTAAAAAAGTTAATATGGTCGTTATTTTCCTAATTTTCCGTGCATTTTCTTTCAGAACCTTTTACAGACACATGAAAAAATAATTAGCGTAATCAGTCCAGCCGTTCACGCGTGATTCCGTGACCAACGGAAATCGGAAATATATATATATATATATATATAGAGATGTCAATATCGCCGTGTATTAGTGTACCTTACCGTTGTGTTGTAGCTATTTATTCTCGCAAGTCAATTAGCAAATTGACGCTGATCGGTCATTGCCTGAAGTCATGTCGGATTTATACAGGCTGTTTTGGCTCAGGATTAGATTAATAATTGCTTATTGAACTTTAATCGTTGTTTTATTTTTTAGAAAGTAGATATTTGAATTGTTAAATGTTACCAGCTTACGTGAGCATTGATCTGCCATCCGTTGTTTATTTTTCGAGGACTTCATTGGTTACTAAGCCATATTCACTCAGATTATATTTAATATTCCCTTAAAATCAGGACTTAAATGTAGTTTTTGACATTTAATAATTATGATTGTGTACATATTGGATTGGATTTGAATTTTAAAATATAACAACATGGCTAAAGTGACTAATACGGGCATTATACACAATGTCCACTTGGAATATTATTTCGACTATAAAATATACATACGATTGTTGAAATTATTGCACTTAACGGTATCTTTTAATTGAAACATTGTTTGAAGTTACAAAATCAAGTACGGCATTAATTATAGTATTTAATACGTCGTGCCACTCGATGCGATCCAGATTTGCGACACAGATTGCGTAAGATAGTAAGAGGACAGCGACTCACAACTTTCCGTTTTAACAATCTATGGTTCATGGCGGAGGTCTTCTTGGAAATTTGTATTGTCTTATCGTTTAGATGCAAAGAAAATGCAAAATAATACAGTGCGTGAATTTTGCATGAATTTAATCGTGTTTTATTCGAGTAAATAGTTTAGTGCTAGTTCAAGTTGTAAGGAAAAGTTGTAAATGTTTTTTTCTTAATGATTTGATTTGATATACGCATCAACGGCGGGACGTTGTTTTGTACAATCTAGAAAACACCATATCTGGGGCCATACACGGAAGATATCTTTATATCAAATATTGGCACGCTAGCACAACGTATTCCATCGCTGTAGAGAGATTTCTGATAGTTTATCTCGCGCTATCATTCATCACGTTTCAACGTTGTGTGTGCTCGTGAAGATGGAGAGAGAACGATGTTTTCGGTGCTAGTGTGTTAGACTTCTATTTATTTAGTTAGTTTTGGAGAACATTAATCTGGGTATGTATTGTTTTTAGTGGGTCTAGTATCTAAATTACTCACTAAACATCTGCATATCTACGACATCAATTTTAATTGCTAATGTGTTCTGTGAAAGTATTTTGGTATATGTACATTAGGGTAGGCACTTGACTTCTTGATTATATTTAAACTCTTCGCGATGTAGATTAGAGCCCTGATTGTTGTCTTCACTTACCCCTCTGCGTCACAGGCGTGAATATTTATAGATGATCTATGTATAAACGTGTATCGAACTGAAACCAATTTTAGAACGAACTTTAGACTTAGACTGGTGAATTTCAATGTACCAATATAATAATTTAAAAGTATCCTATTCTAATTAATTAGGTTTTCTAAGGGGGAAAGAATGATAAAATTCGGTTCAGTCATTTCAGAGCTTACCAATTAAAAAAAATACAAATCGGAAAGATTTTGTTTTCGTTAACATATTAAGGTTAGATGCAATCTGAAAGAATTATATATATATATATATATATATATATATATATATATAGATTAGAATACTAAAATATGGTACGGAAATAATTTAGCGTCGAGTACATCCATATTACACATGCTAGTTATAAAACCAATAAATGGGGAGGACAGGGTGCCACCCTTCGATCGACCTTTCTTCAACGGAGGGAGATTAACCGTTCGATAATTGGAATAGCGATCGACTAATACTTGAAATTATATGCGTGTAAAATTTTATTTCATTTTATTCCCGTGAAATTCATTCTAGTTTACATATTTGCAAAAGATAAGGGGCAGAGTTGTTGGTGGCATGCTACAGTAAGGCGTTATAAAGTGCGAAGGCATTTAAAAATAACCGAGAGGCGTGCCAGGATCGTGTCAAATAGAAATCAGTAATCTCCGCCTGCTCCCTGGGGTTGATACAAAGTTGATAATATATCGAAAAATACAGGTTCGATCCCCCATCTTGTACACCAATCAACCATCCACATAGCAACCGCCATAGTGCAAACCAAATGGGAAGTTTGAGAGACTATTTAATAGTTTATTAAGAAAATTATTCGAGACATGAGATGTGGAGCGCAGGTGTGCCGCGTGTCTCGACGCGCTGTGTCCGGCGTCTGATGTGTCATCGTGATTCATCGCTTATTGTTCGCTGCCTTGCAGCCGAGTGTTCTCACTTGTATTTACTATTTAGTCGCCGATTTCTTATCTCGGCCACCATGCCACCATCATTTATTGCCACAAAGGAAACATATAAACCATTAAAATAAACAATAAATTCAAATAGAAGGCTCTGGGGTCACTGAGCACTCGCACATTAAGGTCGAAGGGTAATTAAATATTACAAATTATAAGCTCCAAGAAAAGTTCAATACCAATAAAAAAAATTACGCACAATATAAAAATAGTGTTTATAACACAACGTCACATACACAAATTGCAAAGCGTACAGTTTTAACACAGAATTCCTCAATGTAGGATGATCAAAATCACAAAAGCACAAGTTACATCACTCAAAAAAGGATGTATGTAAATGTGTGTTTGAGTAATGACACATTGTTTGTGTATTCACGCGTATGCCACGTAAATTTCTTATATCGCTTTTTACGATACACTCCGAAGGAACGACAAAAATTTAAATTTTAGGGTACTCGTTATCAAGAGTACAATCTCTTTTTCATAAAAAATTACACTCCTAGGTCAATGCTTAAAATGTTAGAAATCGTACACTCGTCATACACACGGCGGCCTTTCAGAGCGCAAATAAGTAATTATGAAAGTTCGCCATAGCGGGGGTTTTAATTGGTATTCTGAAATAATAAAATGTCGGTTGCAACGAACGAACGCACGAATCTTGTATGGTTATAATTTTATAAGTCGGTGTATTCATACGTTCAAAGCAGGCGAGCGGATACACGATTAAATTAGTGATACAACGTCTTAGACAACTGGTTGTTGAATCTCTTAATTAATTAATGTACCTAATATACAAACAGGCTGAGCGAAATAAAACTGTTTAAGAATAATAATATCCATTGACTGTCATTTCTAAGAAACGTCGAAGAAGAAGGGGGCTATAGTCATCATTTTTCGAATTCTTACATCTAAATCTTCCTTGTGAAGTCTTCATATGCTTAAAATCTAAACAAAAACTGCTGCGTTTATATTTTTTATGTCTGTGTTGAAATTAATCGTGATATTTTATTTCAATCGAATGTCACCATAATGTAATTAACATCCACGGAATTTCAATACGCAATGTTGCGTGATACACCGATAAAACATTTAACAAATGCCGTTTATCTGGCTAACTACGTAAAAGCAAATTGTCGTACTGAGTAACTGTAAATTTAAAACTGCGCAATAGCGAACCAATAATTTCTTTATTTGTTTAATAAATCATAAAAACTAAAAATAAAATATGCACTCACGCCCGTAACCCAGAGGTGTAGGCAGAGAAAATGGATTTCCATTTGGCGTGATCCTGGCATATCTCTGCCGCTTCTTTAGTATACTAATCTGGTCGATATAAGTTCTCCTTGGGCGTCCCCTGCCAACACTGCCACTCACTTTTGCAACATAAATTTGTTTCGTTACTCTCTCGTCATTCATCCTTTCAACATGCCCGAACCACCGAAGCATACCTTTCTCAATTCTAGTCACAACGTCCTCTTTTAAGCCACACTTTTCCTATATAAAGCTATTTTTAATCCTATCATTCAACGTCACTCCTAACATACTTCTCAAGGATAGCATCTCAGCGGCAATAACTTTACTAGCATGCTTTTGTTGCCAAACCCAGCTCTCACTTCCATACATTAAAGTGAGGACTAGTACAGCATTGTGTATTGCCAGGCGAGCCTTCGTAGCCACATTCTGACTCCTCACTACTGTACCTATAGCCCCATTCATTTTATTTCCCGCATTCACTCGTTGTTCAACATCTTTAACGTGTCTACCATCTCTACTAAACATACATCCTAAATACACAATGTCTTCCACCTGTTCCACCTCTTTGCCGTTAACATTTATATCAATGACTGTCTTACTTTCTTCTCTTTCAAACACCATAACTTTCGTTTTTCTGGTCCTGGTCAAACACAACCTGGTCATCAGCGTACAAGAGACATTTTACAACATGCTCACCCATTCTTAATCCACACTCTTCGTCTTTCAATGCTTTCAAACAGTTATCCTTAAAGAGATTGAACAGCCACGGGGATGCCAAAAAGCCCTGTCTTACACCTTTATTGATGCTAAACCAGTCTGAGTAGGCTCCGTTAATCCTAACACAAGTAGTAGAATCTTTCACTGGGTTGACCATAGATCTTCTCTATTAACTTTATCATAGGCCTTTTCTAGATCTACGAAGGCGCAGAAAACTTTTTTGTTTACAGCCAAAAACTTTTCTATGATCATACGTAAAGAAAAGGTCTGATCCATGCAACCCATTCCTTCCCTAAAACCAGCTTGCACGTCCCACATTCTTTCTTCTGTTTCTTTCATGACTCTTTCAATCAGTACTTTAATAAATCATAGTGTCCTATATATAAAAAAAATATAAATCAGCAACTTGAATATTTTTCATTGATTTGCAAACGAACGCTTACTCTTTAACGATTGTGTCTATGCCTCGGCAGCTCTTGCATTATTCTACTTAGAAACCGCCAAAGCGAACTAGGAGGTTGAACGCCTCCTGATTATTCGATAATGTATTTCAAAAAACTACAAAACAGGTAATGGATTTGTTACCCTAAGGGTACTTACCAAAAATTAAAATTAAGAGCTGTGCGGAAAAAAAGTAACTTAAAATTTGTTAAAAATATTATTCGAGTAAAAAAAACTTCTGCATCTTTGTAAGAACCGCTGGTTGGGTTTGCATATCTATTTCACGAATAACCTGTTAAAATATAGACATGCATAGCATAGCTGCTTGTGGCGTCCTGTCTTTATTATATGAAATCAACGTTAAATAATCGGTGTTGTAAGAATCCTAGGTTTCGTCATAATTCTAAGATAATCTTAGTAGCATCGTGATATATTTTACAGGACGCAAGATACTTGTTTGGTTTTCCAAATAAATGTGTAGATATTGTTACATTTAAATGTGCACAATGCACCTTCATTATTTCATTAAACACATGGATTTGATAAGGGGATTAGGTACAACTAAACCCTCTGGTCATCTGTTTAAGCAAAGGCGTTGCGATGTCGCTTGTCAGATGCTCTCCACATTGCGAATCAATAGACGAAAGCCTAGCGAATTTAATGTACATTTTTGTATGTAAGGTTACCGAAAAGCGACTCCTCAAGTGAAATGGCCGCTGTTACACTCATAATGCGAATATTATTTATTAAAATTTCAAGCTTATTTTTATCAACGTCGAAACGCCGACTGATTTATTTTCTACCTTTTTCTTTTAGAAGTTAGACGGTGGCTTCCAAATTATGATTATTTATCTATAGATTGTGCCGTTGCACTTAATAATTCAACATGATAGATAAAAATAGGAAGTTACCACAATGAAGGCCAGTTGGTATTTTAATTAATTTTCTATATAAACTTTAATACTTATCAAAGACTTAACTTTGTTTTCAGCGACGAGCAATGATTCGGAAACTCGGCCGACACCGGTTGAAGAAGACTTGTGGTCCCTGTGGGGTAGGATCGTCATAAACTGGGACTCGGAATGCCGACGGCGGAGACACTTCATTCGGGACCTCGTGCGACAAGGAGTGCCCCATCACTTTCGTGGCATCGTATGGCAACTCTTAGCGGGAGCCAAAACCTCGGACAAGTTGTATTCCTCATACATAAAGGTAATATTTATTCATTTGTTGTATATAACAATCTTAAAAGGTTTAAATAAAAACGCCATTACGATGTACTATTTGCCGTTTTTTTTGTAAATAAGTCGTGTTATAAATGTTTAAACGAGTGTAGTTTTCCGGTACAAGGAAAATAGTAAAGGGGATTGCTCTGACCAATTTAACTACTCCGAGGTGCGTGAACCGTGAAAATAAACCCGTGTACCTGCAAATAGGGTACAGTTGGTTAAATACTTCGTTTAATACGTTACATTGAGAATAAAATTGCAAGCGCACACCGTTACGGGTAACTCCGATAGTAAAGTTGTCCATGAAGTATTATTAAATGTATATTTATTATACCGACTAGGTAACCCATGTACATACTAAACTCAACTTAGCCAATAAAATACGTAGTTGTCTACAATATATTTGACACCTTCGATATGATAAATCATAATTTGTACTATATTAATAAATATTATTTTAATGTAAAGTTAAACCTATATTGCTATTGGAATAAATCTAACGTTACGGATTTTATTAAACGTTTTGTTCCTTACGTTTCTAGTTCTTTACAGAGAGAATAAAACATCCACGCTCCAAGAAGTCTATAGTCTGTGATCACGTTTTGTATGGACCCCCCCCCCCCCCCAGCCATTGTATGAGATTTAAGATAAACTAGAAACCCTCGCAAAAAACACCGCACACAAAAACATCCTAATTTAGTATAGACAATAGAGAAGATGGTTGGGTACTACCGCCTGCTTGAGATGCTGTGATCGTTGCACTGACAACAAAAAGATATCAAGATATTGTGTGCTCATTCTGCATAGATTGGAATAAAAAATTATAACTACAAATAAGAGGGTATTCGCCAGCAACTTGACGACAACGACATTGGGACGTTAGGCAACTGAGGGCCGGCCCTACTTTATAAAGTTCGTAAAATTAGTTTTATTCCAACGTGTAGTACTCGCGTAAACATAAGAAATATCTATAAATTAGGTAAATTTTGCAAAGAATAATCACAAGTTATTTAACAGGAAAAATCAGCTTGCGAGAAGATGATCAGAAGAGACATTGCCAGAACATATCCTGAACATGACTTCTTTAAGAAAAAGGATGGCCTTGGACAAGAGTCGCTTTTTAATGTGATGAAGGCGTATTCACTTCACGACCGAGAAGTGGGCTATTGTCAGGGCTCTGGGTTCATCGTGGGCCTCTTACTGATGCAAGTACGTATTATGTTACTATGCATGTAAACATTATATTTATGTACCATACAAAAATATATTTTATGCATTAGCCCGGCTTAGAATTTTTATTAAGTTTTGTTTCCGGTAGCAACAAGTCTAGTCTCTAATCGCTCTGATCGTAGAATGACATAAATATACACAGAGAGAATGAAGTCCCTCACTACAACGTAAATTATATCTTTTAATATTCTGTAATGGATATTGTCAAGTTTAAAAATATAGAGTGCAAATTAATGGTCATACAAACTCATACTCTCATACAATTATGCAACTAATTGAGAGCAGGAATAGAGTTCCTCACTCCTGCTCTTACTTCTTGGTTGGTTCAAGGTTGCTAAGATATAGGACCACTGGGTGTGTGCAAGTGTTTTATTTTCATAATAGGCTTGTCTTACATTTTTCTAGCACATAAAATAAATTCTATGACATCTCCCTTTGCATGTTGCAGAAAGTATTACTTTATATTACTTGTTATTTCTTACATATTTATAATTTAATGCTTACGTTTTATCCTAAGATGCCAGAGGAGGAAGCGTTCGCAGTGCTCGTAACAATAATGCAACAGCACAGGATGCGGGATATGTTCAAGCCCAGTATGGCTGAACTCGGGCTCTGCATGTTTCAACTTGAGAACTTAGTGCAAGAATTTTTGCCCGAATTGCACTATCATTTTCAGTCCCAGGTGAGATATGACAATAGTATGTTAATAGTAAAATAGGTGCAATTAATAAAATTACCATGATGATCTATTTTATTTCATATAGCTGTCTCCCATATATCTGTATAAAATTCATGAACACACACACAGTCACAGAGACCCTTGACTCTGAAGAAGATGAAGATATAATGACTAAGATATAACCCTGACATCAACCCTGTGGTTGATCTTAGGGTCGTACCGCCTCGAACTTACAATGGGATCGGTGTCAATAAATAAATATATTGCAATAATATGTGTAAATAGAGTTAACCGATTTGATAGTTGAATTGAATTGAACTAAGTAGTTATATCTCTGTACGGTTGGCATGAATTTAATTTTTTTTTGCAGAGCTTCGCAACATCAATTTATGCCAGTAGCTGGTTCCTAACATTGTTCACCACAACATTGTCGCTGTCCCTTGCATGTAGAATTATGGATGTCTTCCTCTCTGAGGGTATAGAAGTGGTGTTCAAAGTTGCATTGGCGCTGCTAAGTCTCGGCAAGGACGAGCTCCTGTCACTCGACATGGAAAACATCTTGAAGGTTAGTGAAGATGAATAAAAACAAAGTAAATATAGTTTATTCCAAATCAAGATGTTAATTTTGTAAACAAAAGATACACTTCGCTAGGATTCCTAAATTTCAAAATATTTTCGAAAAACAATATTAAATTAGTCATGCATGTTATATACTTGGCTTTATATCACGACTTCCACAAAAATACGTTTCCGAGGGAAGTATAAAAAGCGTAATGGCCGCCATGTATGGTAAATGACGTTTGTTTACATATTTTACAACTGAAGTTTGAACAAACTTCGATAGACGGGCGTCGATATATGTCCATTATTTGATAAATAGTCAGCGATTCCAAAGAAAGGGCTCTCGATTGATATCAATACCAATACATCAAAATTATTGAAATGTAATAAGTTAAACAGTATTAACCCAGAGGGGTAGGCAGAGATCATGAATTTTTATTTGGCGCGATTCTGGCACACCTCTCTCGCTTCTTCCACATTCATACATCTACGCATGCATGCTCGTCGGTTATGGGTGCTCCTTATATCGCCCTTTTTTAGTAAGTCATTAATCTGATCGATATGAGTTCTCCTAGGGCGTCCCCTACCAACACTGCCACTCGCTTTTGCAACATAAATCTGTTTCGTTAAATGCTTTTACGGCAAATACTCATGAAGAACAAGAGTTGGAAAGTGAGATAACATTGAATGAGATTGTAATCGCGATGAAAAGAAAGAAATTGGGCAAAGCACCCAGGTATAACAGATATATATATATATATATATATATATATATATATATATATATATATATATATATATATAATTTCCCTTGAAATGCTGAGAGCTGGAGAAGGTCTAATTGCAAGCCTGCTGTGGGTCTTTTTCAATTTATGTTGGAGACATGGCCTAGTACCCGAAGATTGGTGTAAAGCCGTCATCGTCAGTTTATTTAAAGGAAAGGTTCACAGCACGATTGTAAAAACTACAGAGGAATCAGTCTTCTCAGCATTATGGGAAAACTTTGTGCTAAGGTCCTGATTGAGAGAGTCATGAAAGAAACAGAAGAAAGAATGTGGGATGTGCAAGCTGGTTTTAGGGAAGGAATGGGTTGCATGGATCAGACCTTTTCTTTACGTATGATCATAGAAAAGTTTTTGGCTCTAAACAAAAAAATTTTCTGCGCCTTCGTAGATCTAGAAAAGGCCTATGATAAAGTTAAAAGAGCTGATCAGTGGTCAACCTTGGTTGAGTTTGGATTGTACAGTGATCTAATACAAGCGTTAAAGTATCTTTAAAGGTTCTACTGCTTGTGTTAGGATAAAAGGGGCCTACTCAGACTGGTTTAGCATCTATAAAGGTGTAAGACAGGCTGTGCATCTCCGTGGCTGTTCAATCTCTTTATGGATGATTGTTTGAATGGTTTGAAAGACGTAGTTTGTGGATTAAGAATGGATTAGCTAGTTGTAAAATGTCTCTTGTCCGCCCATGACCAGTTCGTGTTTGCGTCATAAGCGGAGGACTTACAACTTATACTGAATGTAGTGAATGATTCACTAGATGGTAAAGGTATGAAGATGAATGTGGATAAGACGAAAGTAATGGTGTTTGAAAGAGAATAAAGTAAGACAGTAATTGAAATAAATGTTAACGGCAATGTAATGGAGTTCGTGTATTTGGGGTGTATGTTTAGTAGAGTGGTAGGCATGTTAAATATTTTGAACGAAGAGTGAGTGCGGGAAATAAAATGAATGGGGCTATAGGTACAGTAGTAAGGAGTCAGAATGTGTCTATGAAGGCTAGCCTGGCAATACACAATGTTGTACTAGTCCTCACTTTAATGTATGGAAGTGAGAGCTGGGTTTGGCAGGAAAAGCATGTTAGTCGAGTTAATGCCGCTGAGATGCGATCCTTGAGAAGTATGTTGAATGATAGGATTAAAAATAGCGTTATAAAGGAAAAGTGTGCCTTAAAAGTGGACGTTGTGACTAGAATTGAGAAAGGTATGCTTCGGTGGTTCGGGCGTGTTGAAAGGATGAATGAGGGGAGAATAACGAAACAGATTTTTTGGTAATTAGTACTATAATAATGGTATATTAAGTATTAAAGTTTCAAAAGTTATACTGACAACTGTCATTTTGTTCTGGTCCCAGCTACTCGGACAGAAACAAGCGCTAAAATTTAAAAAAATTAAACAATTCTACCTTCAGAGTTTGTTGATACATTAAAATTATTGAAAACCGCATGACATTCGCTTCATGAGCTACGTTTCACATTTTCATTGTATTTTTATCTAATCCGAATAAAGCATTCAATCGTTATCGACTTATCAACTTGATAACTAATTGAATGCAATGATTACAGTACCTCCAGAAAGAACTGCCGGCTAAAGCTGACGCCAACCAAGATGAATTTATGAAACTTGTCTTTTCGATAACGGTCAACCAGAAGAGAATGAAAAAGTTAGAAAAGGAATATACTGTTATCAAAACAAAAGAACAAAGCGACATCGCAGTGCTCAGAGTGAGTTTTGTGCCGATACCACAATTATTACAACTCCTCAGACTGAATCCAACGTACATAAGGAATCATTATGGAATTATATTTATCATATTCCTACATTCAGCAACACAAATTTTCAATGTTTCCAGGTTGATTTCAAACAAATTGACATATTTTAATTCTTTTGCTCCCATTTCATTGATAAGAATAAAAAATATATAATGTATAGTGCACGAATCAAAGTCTTTGTTACTTAAATCATTGAAACTTGATAGTTTCTCACATTCAATCGGTTTAGGTACCGTCGTAATTTCTGACCTATCGGAGGTCCTCCATCAGGGTCAGTGTCATGCCACTCACCCTGAGCGAACTCATCCCACTCACCCTGAGCGAACTCATCCCACTCACCCTGAGCGAACTCATCCCACTCACACTGATAGAGCATATTAACCGCGAGTCAGCCTTTTTCATCATTAAGGCATCATATATATAATAATGCAACTTACTTATATTTCAGTGCCTTCGAGAAGAGAACAGACTTTTGAAACAGCGAGTGGAGCTACAGGAAAAGGAATGTTCTGCTCTAGCTGAGAGGCTCGTCAAAGGTCAAGTGGACAGAGCGGAAGGAGAAGAGGAGACCTATGCTCTCGAGAAAGAGGTCCAGGCATTGCGACGCGCTAACATGGATGCTCAGCAACGACTCGCGGTCGCCCAAGATGAAATACGCTCATTGGAAATGACAATTGCCGAGGTAACAATTTATTAGGTGACCCATTTCTTGGATTTCCTTCGATAAGATAAATAATCGATATTTTTATTGATTAGTACATTGTGTAACTAATGTAGGTAATATACATTTTAACTATTCTCGGTTAGTTTGTGCTAGGAGAATATTTATTGGACCGAAAATCTTCTATTTCTTTCCTTTTCTCTCTTACCCACAGCAATTTATTCTCTTCCCTGCTTAGGGATTTTTATAAATATGCGCTCACGCCCGTAACCCAGAGGGGAAGGCAGAGATCATGGATTTCCATTTGGCGCGATCCTGACACACCTCTCTCGCTTCTTCCACATTCATACATCTACGCATGCATGCTCGTCGGTTATGGGTGCTCCTTATATCGCCCTTTTTTAGTAAGTCATTAATCTGATCGATATAAGTTTTCCTAGGGCGTCCCCTACCAACACTGCCACTCACTTTTGCAACATAAATTTGTAATTTTTCTTCTGATACGATTTTACTTATTTGTTTACATATTTTATATCTTATGTTGATTGATGTATATTATTTATTTATATTTGAATTATATGTTTATATTATTTTATTTGTCATTTATAATCATACCAACCGCATCAATAACATTAACTAAATATATAATGATGAAAAAATGTATCAGCTTCATACATTTTTTGTTAGGTTATAGTGATGTTAATAACCCATTCCTCCCCTATCATATCAGGACTCTTATTTTTCTTCTTTCTAATTAAATTCATGTTTTTACACTATTTTTCTAATATAATATTTTTTTCGCTGTAATACATGTTAACATAATTTTAATGTAATTTTTTAAAATTGATCATTTTCGTTGGCTGAAGGAGAGCATTGAGTTGAAAAACGTTACCTACTTCAAAATACATAAGACTGATATTCTGAGATCGCTACCGAATATAAAACAAAAATAAATTTGTGAACCTGTGATATACATTCAAAATAAGCCGTCCAGTAAATATGACACCGGTAACTTGTCTGTACCATTTGCCACGAAAGCGTCTTCGATCCTGTCACGCTAAGCACGGGTTCAAATTGGTTAATTGTTGTTGTTTGCGGGTCTTGCTTGTGTTTACATTAGTCAATTAGTGTACGCCGAACGCATTGTGATTATTTATCGACCTACAGTAAAAGAAAGTGAATTGTTTGCAAGGTCGAGAAATCATAGGTAAGTAAAAATATTGTATTTTTGTTCTTTATATAATTGTAAACAATATACCTGTCTGTGTGATTACAAGTATACGTGTGGCTATATATTAATGTTTAATTTATAGATCATGGATCCAGTGTAAAAAAAGTATAAAAAAGTTTTGAGGTGTCCGACATCTTAGACTATCTTCAAGATATGGAAGATTTTAGTGATGAGGAGTTGAACGATATTGATGTTGCCATATTGCGGCCGGATGAGGTAGACGAAATGACTGACATAGAAGAAGGTCCTGACGATACGGGAGTTTTGCCAGTGTCCGATGTAGTTCATGTGGATATTTGGTGCACGACCGATAACGCCACGGAAAATCATCCTACTCAAACCACATCTCGGACAAGCAAGGCAGTCGCTTGGCGTAAGAGTGAACCCCTATATTCTGATATACAGCCGGACTCTACTACTGCTGTACAATGTTTGGAAAATATGATTACGGAGTTGGAAGGAAAGTCACCGGTAGAAATATTCAATAAATTGTTGTATGACGAGATTCTAGAATATATTGTGCACGAAGCTGTAACTTTTTTTTTCTGAAGCTGTAACGTACGCCAAACATTACAAAAACGATTTGAACTTCAATTAGCTATGAATGAGCTAAGTGTTTATAGGAATATTGTGTTTCTCTTCGTATCATCACTTGCCGCAAAGTAAACCGTATAAATACAATATAATAGAAGCAAGGCAAGTAAACCGACATCGGTTCTTCAGAAGTTCTTTTACAATCTGTCAGCTCCGATAATGTTGGTCGCTATACGATATGGAGGGACAAACAGAGGCGTTGTCAAGGACAAGGTTGTAAGAAAAAACATTTTGTGCTAAATGTGAAAAAACACTTTGCAGTGATTGTTTCCTACCTTATCATACAACATATTTTTAAGACTGTTTGTGGACATAATTTTCTAATAAAGCGGATTTTTGTATAATTGTTTACTTGCATTATTTCTGATCATATGTTCCCATTGACATATTTATAGGACAGGCTGAAACAGGGATGAAGGTGTATTTTTTATATTTTTTTGTAATATCCTTTCTTTCTTAATGTATTATGAACTTAAGTTAAAGAATGTGCCAAAAAATTCCAATGTTTTCTATGCTTGGAAAGTAATGGAAATGTAAATATACATCGAGACAACATAAAAAGCATTACATATAACAGGATTCAGTTCCACAATACGTGTTTCATGCTACATACATACTGCATACATTTGAATTGTAGAAAAATTCGAGGCAGTCTTCACTGGAAGGTGTTGAAAACAATAATGCGAAAGAGCACGAGCTCGCTCGTTGCCTGCAGCGAGAATTGGTGCGGGCCAGACTACACGCGGCAGAGAGGGAGGCGGCCGAACGTGAGCTGTTAGAAAGAATCACTCTGTTAGAAAACGAAAACAAGAGCTTGAGGAAGCAGCGAGTGGATAACAACGTCGCCCATCTGCAGGTACAGGATATTTTTATATTTTTGTGGTAGACATAGATGTTTGAGCAAGCGGCAATACGATAAATTTAAAGTTAAACATCTATAGTTAAAAAAAGTACATTTTAATGTTCTTTTGTAATGTTCCCTAATTGTTTTCTTGTACTAGGACGAGCTAATAGCTGTGAAACTCCGAGAGGCCGAAGCAAATCTCTCTCTTAAAGAGTTGGGACAGCGCGTCACCGAACTTTCAGACGCGTGGAAGAGGCACCTACAAGTGAGTACATTTTTTCATTAGAACAGTGTATTTTTTGTATAGAATGTTATTTCAATTCAATTTAAATTAAATTTCCATTGTATTATTAAGATATTTTATTGCTTTGATGTTTTCTGCGAGAATAGTTATAAAATTTCATCAACAGGAGCACCAGCAAGTTATTCCGCCACCATCTCCAGTACATTCCAAAGTAGTGTTAGATATCATGGCGACTCCGAAGCGACTGTTGCGCGCCTGGGAAGGTAGATCGGCTGAAACGCAGAAACTGGAAGAAGAATTGATGTCGACAAAGATACGGGAGGTAGAGGCACTAACCGAGTTGAAAGAATTGAGGCTCAAGGTTAGTTGAATTATTATATTTACATTTAAATTCAATGTTTTTTAGTTGTTGTTAAAGACTTGGTTCATTGATGACCAATATATTAATATAATTCCAGGTGATGGAGCTAGAAGCTCAAGTTCAAGTGTCGACCAATCAACTGAAACGACAGGATGAAGAGACGAGACTTCTCCGCGACACCCTTGATGCGGCCTTGCAGAGGGAGCGCGCACTGCAAGTACGCCAAAAGGAGTTCAACCACAAATACTCTGACTTAGAGAGTAAGGTAAGATACATGATAGTTTTCTTTAAGACATTCCATTTTCCATCCCCATCTCTTATCAACATCCCTCGTAAAATAAAATAATAATGGTCAGGCAACGCATCTCCAATTCATTACCTTGTTACTGGTGACAATGGATAGCGGTCACTTAATATCAGGTGAACCGCTTGCTCCTTTGCCATATTTTTTTTCATAAACTCTCCCGAAAGGACAAGGCAATGTGACATTTGTACCCACCAAAAGTGTTGCAATATTGTTTTTGTTTAATATTTATTTAAAAACAAGCAACGGTTAAAGCAAAAAATAGGTTTACCTGGCTTCGCATGAGTAGTTTTTCCACATAATCTTTCATCGTCTACTTTATGGGGCGAGGGATGAATTTAGAAAAATCCTATTTCATTCCTCGAGTACATGAAGAGATTTCGGTGGACTGCATTGTGCTGTATATGTATTAGCTGACAAAAATAAAATTGTACAATTGCGTAGAGCTATTCAATGTGTTTTAACTTAAAATGTAATTTGTTACCTTTGCATTAGAAGTAAATCAATTTTCTAAATACACAAATTCCTTATTGTTTTTGTTCTCTCGAACACTACGTAATAACAGGAGTCTCGACGCAAAGTTTCAAGTCTCTAGAATAAGTAAATTGGTTGGTTATTTACCAGTCAATCAGTTTCTTCTTTTATATTTACATAAAGAAAGTATTTTTCTGTTTATATGTTTGTATGCGTAGACGTATGGACGTAGAAGAAGCGAGAAAGGTGTGCCAGGATCGCGCCAAATGGAAATCCATGATCTAACCCTCTGAGTTACGGGCGTGGGCGCATTTTTTATACATATAGTGGTGGTACTTTATACCACCATTATTAATATTGCAATAATTATTTCCAGGTGAAGTATGACTCGATGCAATCCAATATTCGTATTATGGAGGACGCCCAAAGAATAGCCGAACTAGAAACAGAGGTGTCTGAATATAAAATGAAGGTACGGTGACATTCGTTATTTTCTGTTTACGTGTATTTTTTATTAGGGAACAGTTCTGGTTCTGGGTTATTGGTTTAAAACATGAATCCGCCTTACCTTTGCTCGGGTCGAGAAATTTAGAAATAAAAAATACTATGATGAAAAAATGTTTTGCTTTCTGTGAATTTGAACTATATCGAACCTGCGACCAAACTCTTTAATTGCTTATCTATGGAACATTTATTAATTAATAAATGTTTGTTTTATCTTTACCTTTTAGTCTTTTCAAATACTAAAAATTGAAGGTATAATATTAACTTACCAAGGTAGTGTTCGTGTCGTGTCATTAGTTTCATTACAATATAATACTGTTGTCGCTAACATTTCCGGTTTGCCCGGAAATGTATGAATACGGTACTGGAACGTAAAGGTGCGGACTTTAGACAGCAAGAGTCTTTAGAAGCACTTGTCAAAGGACACTCAGCTTGCACTCTTGTCAAGGGTCGTGACAACACCTCTTGAGGCCCGAGCCTTGACTGATTGTTATAAGTAGTTGTATATAGTGTGTAGAGTGTATTATGTAGTAAGAATATTAGGCTACGACCTGTGTGAAATAATTATTTTACTATTAACTAGGGAAAGGCTCGAAATAAATTTTGAATGAACACTTTATTTAAATTACCTATTTATAAAATCAATATTGGTTTTTTTTTCAGAATGTAATGATGGCGACTGAAGGTGAGCTGAGAATCAACGCTGACGATTCTGAACGTGTTCGTGAAATGCAGGAACAGATCGCAGAACTCAGAGCCGAGGTAATACTTTCATAAAATTAATTGGAACGTAGAAAATTAATGCAACCATAATACAAGTGCATTTGTATGTTTTTTAGTGTAATTTGTTTCAGAACATGCACTGAGTTGCTTTCTTTGTCGACCCATAGAATAATAGTAAAATAATAAAATATGAAGTAACACATCTATTAGTTGGTATCAAGACAAATTAATGTTGCTTTACTAGGAAAATAACGCATCTCTTTTAATTAGGGATGTATGTAAATATATCCGTAAAGATTAACTATTTTCCTGTAATAATTTAAATTATTAATTTTAATAAAACTTTCACTTCGGTCAGTCGCTAATGGTCTCGTCTGTGCTGTCCATCAGTGACGTAAACACTTCACTTGTGACGTCACCATTTATGTTTAAAGCTTTTTATTTTTCTTCCTATCATCCTAGGGGATAAGTAAGTTTACCACTGTTTAATATTACCAATGGGAGTGTTCACAATACATAAAGGCACTGCAAGTTTTGGCATTAACGCTTTTTTCATACAACGCGCTTTTTTATTTGAATTTCCCTTTTATTTAAAGATTAATTTTTAGGTTTTTATTATTCTAATAAAATGGTTTCGATTTGTCACAGTGTGCATAGGAGCACTACGTAAGTCTCTCAAAATTATACTTAGGATTGCGTCATAAATAAAAAAACATAGGACAATATTCGTCAAAATCATAATGGATATAAAGTAAATATTGTCAATCCCTTGTATTGTACATTCCAGTTTTATTTGGGATCAAGTATCTGTTATTTGGTCACGTTTATAATGTTTGGAATTATTTTAAATGGATTTAAATTCGCAAAATATCATTTAGAAACACCATGATAAGGAATGTGTTGTTCAAACAAATATTTACCAAACGGTGAAATGCCTATGTTTCTCACGCCTGTAACCCAGACGGGTAGGCAGAGATTACAGTTTCTCATCAGGCGCAAAATTTGGCACAACTCTCGCTTCTATCCATAAATCGCGCGTTTTGTAAATGTTTAAAATTTAATTTACCATACTAATTGGGAATTTAAATCTATTAAAAATTATCTTGAGTAGAATTCAATGCTGTATCATGTGTATAATTATGAATGCATGTGTTTTACCGAAATGCATTTTGTTCACATCGCACAGCGTCGCACGCCGATCTCGCCAGCGCAGGCCGAGCCCCAGGGATGGCTCGTGTAAGTTAAAACACATTTTCCGATTGATTTTTTAATTTTTTTTATCTATTCAAAATTATTCCATTTTGTAGTATCAATATATATTATAATTGGGACATTCGTAGACGAAATTACGTTGAGCTAAATATATCTATTTAAGGCGGGGGTTTTCGTTTAGAGTTTTTTTTAAATATTATTTAATGTTTACATGATTGGCTATAATTATAATAAAATCAACATTATTTCCCACGCTTGAACAAAAAGAGCACACTGGGAATGATTGGTGTTAAGTTGAGACGCTAAAATGAACTAAACTTGAAATATTTCAGAGTAGTCATAACAATTTTTCCATCCTTGGGTTTCAACCATTTGCTTGAGATCACATTGTTACATATGTACATACATTTTTTTAGACATACTTTTTTTGGGATGGTGTCAATTGGGATTTTATGTAAGGAAAAGTTTAACTAAATTACTAAAAAAAACTAATTTAAATGCTTCAATTTGTCTCTCTTTCTTATTCGTTCTTTCCTGCTTCAAACACGCTCTATCCCTTTTTTATAGCAAATTCTCATATCTCATTCGTATTCGTTGTTTTTATTCTATAAATTCATTAAAAAGTCTGCAGTGAGCCGTCTTGGTACAACTTATTACCTTGGTTTTTCTTAAATTAATATAATATTAAATTTTACATAACTAACTATATATGTATATTTTTATCGAAACCTTCGCCTTATATTACTCATTTTATTTTGAATTTACCTGCCCCAATTATATTGCAGGCTTTGCACGTTGTATCTAATGTATAAATACACTGTCGGCCAAAAGTTTGAGACCACCTTGAAAAAATTACAATATTGAATAAAACTCCTAAAGGTAGTGCTCAACAAATTATTTATTTACCTTATTAAATAGGGAACTTTTTATGTAACGTAAAATAATTTAAAAACTACAATAATTGCCATTATTATTAATAAAAAAATATATATTATTTAAACTAACTTTTCGTCGAAAAATCTTCCCTTACTTTTTATAACTCTTTTGACCAATCTCGGTAACCGGGCTATTAGTTTATTGATAGTTTCTTGTGAAGCATTGTTCCAATAGACCATAAGAGAGCCTCCACCATGTTTGACTGTTGGCACTACACAGTCTGGCAACATCTTTTCTTCGGCACTACGACGTACAAAAGCTCTTCTTTTCGAACCGAATATTTCGAACTTTGATTCATCAGTCCGAAGAACTTTTTTAAAGTCTTCTTCAGTCCAATATCGATGAGTAAGAGCCCACTGCAGACGTTTATTTTTGTTTTGTGTCCGTAACAGTGGTTTACGAACAGCTTTCTGGTGCTGTTAAACGTCTATTACGCTTGCTTGTTACAACAATGAAGTTGTCTTCGCTAGAAGTGGTTGCTCTCGGCCTCCCCGAGCGCGGTAGGTCTTGATGACTGCCGGTTGTCTTGTATAGAGTTATTGCGTTATGAACACAAGTCTTCGATAACTTCAGCTTAGCGGCAATTTCTCGTTCAGATTTGCCTTCGTCGTATAGAGTAACGATGGCGGAACGAGTTTCACTGGAGATTTCACGGGCTTTTCCCATTTTTGGAGATCTTCACTTGACAAAACAGTAGCTCAGACTGAATATTAAATATATTACCAAGACTAACTCCTTAAGTAGCCATGCTATGAATAGGATTTATGGCTTAAAATATTCCTAAATATTTATCAACGCAAAACAATAACCAAACAAGTACAAGGGAGCCGCCATATAATATAATGACAATTGCAACACCTGGTCCTTACGCGGCACTCATCTCCGGTAAATAAACAATGCCCATTTATGGCATAGTCATTGTGTAAAAGATAAGAGAAATGGTGCTTAGACATTCAAAATGATTAGTAAATTACACAGGTGTTCATATTGTTATGTTATCATACGCAGATTTAAAATATTTTGCAAATTATAACCTGTGTACAAAGTGGTCTCAAACATTTTCCGGCAGTGTACATCCGTATTACTATTATAAATGTGAATGTAAGTTTGTTTGTTACGATTTCACGCGAAAACTACTCAACCGATCATCATGAAACTTTGTACACATATTCTTGGACGTATTAGAAGTAACACAGGATACTTTTTATATGCGCCTGGTCGTAACCGAGAGGGGTAGGCAGAGATGGATTTCCATTTGTAGCGATCCTGGCGCATCTCTCACGCTTCTACATCCATACACCTACGCATACGGGCTCGTAACTTATCTGTTCGATATAAGTTCTGCTTGTACGTCCCCTGCCAACGCTGCCAATCATTTTTGTTAGTTAAATTAAATATCAGATACAATGTGCGTAGTCTTCAAATAACATTTCTCAGACAAACAGACACTTTCCTAAAGATATGTGACAACTTTATTTGTTTGATTTATTAATTACTTTTGCTAATTTATGATTACTGTATAATTATAAATTTGTCACAGTGTGGTTGTACATCATAGAGGTCACTTTTTGCTTAACGTTGTTTTTTTTATGCAAATGCTAATATTAGTATGTTATATAGAGCTTTTTTTAAATATTCATGCTGAGATCACAAACGCTTTAATTTCCATCGCCACTTAGCTTATGCAGTAATGTTAAAACATATATTTTGGTATTTTCAAAGCCATCAGGAAGGTAGACGTTTCTCAATTCATAATTGGAAAATTTCTTTGAATAACGATTCGCAAAAGCTTAGTTCGTGGCAAGTTCACGGTTAGCGCGTATTTTGCGTGTGGTAAAGAATTATTACACTGGTATGTTATCTAAGAATAACTTATCCCTCCAGCTTTGCCGCTGTCGCCTGTCTTCCGCTATTGGATCTTTACTTTTGCAGGAGGTAGGTTGTTCACCGACCTCCCTCCGTTTGTGTTTCGGTGATTGTTGTCAGGTTATTTCATTTGTACAGGGATATAGTATAGATGTGTAAAGAACAGTTTTTACTTTAAAAGGATCGTTTTTCATTTCTATTGGGTAAATGTAAGGTTCCTACATATGTCTGAAAATAAAGGGAAAAATCAATTATTCATGCATGTTACATGTTTGTCCTTTTTTTGCATGTTTCTGATTTAACCTGATTTTATTTGCCCGATGTCCTAGGTGAACGACGAATGCCGTAATGCGACGCGACGCAAAAAAATCCCAGGTGTCTGGACGCAAGGCACTCGGACGTTAAATTCGTGACAACGTTTCTTAAGACAATAAGCTTTATCTATCGCGGCGCTAGTATCTCTCTCCCTCTCTCATGTCGCGTTCTCGCTCATTCAGACACGCAGCACATCGATCGTGTATGATCGGTTACCCTCGGCTCAAGCGAAGCGGGACCCGTCCGTAACGCTACAATTCTAGCTTATGCCACCTACTATCCATCAATTTATAAGACGTTGTCACGTCAAAAGGTCAAGTAGTCGTATGTAGTAGTGACCAATGTGGCCGACATTAGACGCGCTTTATGTATTGGTCGCAACATGTCTTATAGTATCCCGTTACATCACTCACCTACGACAAGGGCAAATACACGCAACTTGTCATTTTAAGCATTACACTAAATACTTATTTTTTTAAATTAATATAATGCTCGTATCTGTTACGGCATGCTATGGAATGTAAAACATACGATACGTTTCCATTATTTATATATATATACCTTGAATTTGAACGAAACAATTGTCTTCGTTTATTGTTCGTAGAGAAAATGCCTAGAAGTAATTGCCAGCGAGGGTGTTTAGGATCAACTATTAGAACTTTTCTTGAATATTACGATGGAAAGATATGGGTGGTGGTTAATTTCAGTACAAATGTAATGTAATGTAAGTTATGATTTACTTTATAAATCTAGATCATGTCTTTTGTTCCTTATAACACGATCGTAAATGTTAGTTTAGATGATGCTGGGCTAATTTATCTCTTGTGTCGTTGAATGTATTTATTTGGCTATAGTTTGTATAAGGCTTGGGCATTTCTGGTTGGTTGTAAACAAGGCGTATCTCTTCGAAAAAAATAAAGCAGTGGGACTATACAGTTGTACTATATCTGTTGTATGAATAGACCAGTGAATTACCACGACCTCACAGGAGACAGGCGTGAAGTAGAGGTATTCTACGTCGTCGAGGAGTGAGTTGGCTAAGGTCTAATTTTAGTCCTCCAATTTGACGGGGAAAGGGATGGATGGCCTCGTCTCCGAGAGAGGGAATGGCCCGTAATCCACCACGCTTGCCCGGTGCGGGTTGGTGGATGTCACATGTCTTCGAATTTGGTGCTTCTAAGACATGTCGGTTTCCTCACGATGTTCTCTTTCACGGTTTCGAATGGTTCGGTCACGCATGGGTTCGAACCCGTGATCTATTATAGTACCTAAGTCGAGTCCTATACCACTGGGATACCACTGCTCTTTTATTCATTACCATGAACTTAATTCGCTTTGAAACATTCGTACCGTTTACTCTAACCCATGTGCCCAAACCTTAAGAATATATAAAAAGTTGGTATAAATGACTACATTAGAAGTAGAGTTATTTGTACGTGCACCAATTGTATTGTCAGTAGATTAGTTTGTTTAGTGTTTAGTAAAGCCTATATGTGAATTGTGTCATCGAATTGAATTATTGTCCTATCTAAATTTATATTGTCACATAAAGGCTTGATTCGATTATTGGGTTCTCTGGTATTAATTATCAAAACGATTGATAAATTCGATACAACTTTTGTATACTGTACTCCGCTATCTGATAATTAATAACACCACTGAATAAAGGAGGAGGCCCGGCTGTGGGGCGAGTGTTGGCTACTAACTGGAAATTTGATGTGCAACTGTGATTATCACGATCAGAATTTTTTAAGTAAAATATATCATATTGCTATATTTAATTCCGTGATAATGATGGCTGCCTGTATAAGAATAGAGTATTGATGTTTTGAATGGTGTGTTTGGCAGATCATGAGGTTAGAGGCATGGAAGGCTCGCGCGCTGGGGCGGACACAGATAAGTCGCGCGGTCTCCCTCGAAGACGACCTAGAGGAAGACGACAAGCTGAAGCTCATCCTCCGCCGCGAGTCCACCGCCTCCCTCGATCTCGTGCGCAAACCTACGTAGCACCGACCCACGTCAATTGTACTCGATCAAATGCTGCAGGTCTGCGAATAATACCCTTTTTTTCATAATGGAATGTTGCTCGATTTGAATTTCGAATTGAAATTCCAAATTTGAGTTTAGAATTCGAATTCCAAATTTGAGTTTAGAATTCGAATGATATTTGTACGAATCAGTTGGTTGGAATGATTTCAAGAAGTCAACAAACTTGAATACTTAAGAGTAACCGCACTGAGCGTAAGCGGTCGCGGACGGTGTAATCGGCTTGTCGCGGTTGACACTGCAGATGAGCGCACGGACAGCCGCGACGAGTTCGATGTGATTCGATTCGAGTAATAATTCTTAAGTATATTCGCAGACTTGTAGTATTTATACTGGCAACACATTCTTATATTAGCCTTAATCGAAATCAATAGCAACTCGGCATAATGATCTTAATCTTTTTTAACTTCTTTTCGTGCGCTTTCGAGGCTGATACCGTATTAGCAGTAATTGCGACCACGGGCAGAGATGGACTTTTTTCTTTTCGTATCTTCTCCACTGTTCTCTTTCTATCTTTCATCTTTCATTACGCCCATACATCGAAGGAACAACGTTTAGCCCCAAAAGCGTATCGAAAGGAATACGATCGAATGTTTTGACAATCAATTGTAACGAACGAACTTGGAAGTAATTGCAATTCAATTAATCGAGTACTGTTGACGGTGAAACTTATGTAATTGTGAACATTTATATTTAGGGTAAGATTTTTATTACAATGATGACTGAAAACAGAATAAGTCTAGGATAGTGGTAACAATTTATATATTTGATCTCTCACATTTCGCCTAGTTAATAATTTAATTGTATTGCGCTCGCGATGGACTTTGTGTCACAATGTAATGCATCACATTAGAAAAATACATTACAATCTTAGAACATCATACATTCGACATTATGATTGTAAATGGTGTCAGTCTATTGAATGAATCATTGCTTGTATGTTGTTTGGACGGAACGAGAACTGCTTTGATAAAATTCAATATATATTTTAGTTAATAACAAGACATTAAATTTATTTGATGGGCGAAAAACTCGACTATTTTCAATATGTAATTATCCGTAGCGATCGTACATACAAATAAATGTATGTCGGATGTAGTAACATAACTAGCAAAATCAATATTTTTTGTATGCCGACATTTGTAGTGGGAAATATATTGAGCATAGCTTGCAAGGAAATGTCGGTTTCAAAAAATATCATATCGCCGGGTGCTGCGACGCAAACATTACAAAGCAATAAATACATATAGCAACACTTGAAGGAGCATTCTCAATGATCCGTAGTGGCGTGAATTATCCACTTGCGTTATTTTAAACATTGTCACTCTGAAGCCTGCAACGGGCCGAGACTTGATATTTATTTCATTTTTAAACTACGCGTACTTCAACATTCCTTAGCACAATATTTATGTATACAATATTCAACATATTAATTATTCACTACGTTAAAAATGAAATAGTTACTTTGTCAACGGTTTGGGAGTTACAACGTTTCAAATACTGTGCAAAATGAACTATTTAATATTAATAAATACTTATGATGTATCAAGAATTCCTTTGTGTAATTATTCCATGTCCGATCGCAACAAATGATTACAGCTTGTCAATTGCTTAGATTTACTTAATTTAATTTTAAGATTATTATTGTAAGTTTTAGCTGGTATAATAGACACATCAATCGAATATGAAGCTGAGTTGTATTGATCAGTATTTTGTATAGATTTTTTATTTCTGTGGCAGCTTCATAAAATGCTTTAAAAGCAATTAATTAAATATAAGTAATAATTAATTTATAAATACCTATAGAATAATCAATAGTATTAGTTTAACTTTGCCATTCTGAAGGTTTACAAGTTTACAAAGTTTATTTCGTATTTAAACTACGTGCCAAATACCTATTAGTAATAGATCGCGTTGTACAGTAATGCCCATTGTAAAATAACTCGAACATTATTTTCGCAACTCACAACTCAAACTGACCGATCGTGAAGTACGGTAGTCTCAGAATGGCAAAGATAGATTGATACTGTTCGTACATTATTCTCAATTCGTTATGTTATTTGTCCGCAGCTCAAATTTTGTTTATTTACTTAATATGTTTATTGTTAACATGCAGCTCTACCCACAATTAATATTTCTATGCATGAATAATATTATAAATGTTAGTTGTCGATGGATTTGACCAGTGTATTGCAGAAGGCTCCCGTCTCTGCGAGGCTCCGAGACCTCTGCTGAGAACTTTTTTATTTCATTTAGTTATTATATTTGAACTGCAAACTCTAAAGGGGAAGCTGTGCAATAGAAAATGGTCATTATTTATATTAATTTTTAAAAGAGTATGTTGTGTCAAATGTAATGATTATTATATTAAAACCAGTAATGTGTGTATTATCGAAAATAAAACCGCTATGAAAATATTTTTTTATTTTATTTAACGATGAGTGAATGCAGGAAAAAAATTATGGGGCTATAGGTACAGAGTAGTAGGGAGTCAAAATGTGTCTGCCCTAGGCCCTGTCGGATTCGCCGGCCTCTTTTAATGGACGGAATTCTATTCCTTTTCATTTAATTTTTTTTATGTGAGAAGGTGGCAAACGAGCAAGCGGATCACCTGATGTCAAGTGAGCGCCGCCCATGAACATCCGCAACAGACAAATGCGTTGCAGATGCGTTGCCTACCTTTAAAGGACAAAGGATATTCTTTTCCCCCGTTAAACCATCCCCTCTCCATCCTATCCTCTTCCCCTTTCCGTCGTATCCTTATGAGGAAAGGGTGGGAAGGGGAAGAGGGCTAAAATTAGGCCTCCGGCACCTCACTCATCAGACGAAACGCAAAGTACTTCTACTTCACGCCTGTTTTTTGTGAGGTCGTGGTATTTCACCGGTCGAGCCGACCAATTCGTGCAACAGATGTTGTTGCGGGCTCTACCACTGTTAAAATATTTTTGCTTCACTGCTTAAATATGATTTTATTGAAATTATTAAAAAATTACAATAAATATTTAATAAACTTTGGGGAGTTCAATAATAATATTTTTTCTTGATAAAGCCTTAGTAAAATTAATAAAGCCTTAGTAAAATTAATAAAGCCTTAGTAAAAAAAATAAAGTCTAAGTAAAATTAATGTTGGCAAGTTGTGTTGTATGTCAAAGCCGGCGATGTTACGTCACGGATTAAGATCAGAATCTGACTTAATTTATCATTTGGAACATTGGAATGCCATATTGTTTATCTCAAGTAAATTAATACCGATTGTTGTGAAGCCTTGTCACATGTTTTTACGCCCTTAATTTTAAGAATAAGCTTCCAATCTAAGCTATCAGGCGTTAAGGCAACGTACCCATACCACGTGACCCATTCCCCTCCCCCTCGGCAGCCACCTGTGGTATGTGCCAACACCAAAAAGCGCTTTAAATTGCCATATTCAATAAATCTCTAAAAGACGCAAGATAGCTAGTTGTTAGTAGGGACTTTTCTCCTCAACTCAACAACAAGCGCGTATTTTTCCGACATGGCTTACTCCACCCAACCCAGCTTCTCTAAGAATCCCAGCAACCCCATATGTTGAGCGATCCCCCTGGCTAAATGTGGACTCATTCTTTGACGCGGTCACAGTCTCCATTAATTCTTTAGCGTTCTGTGATAACGTTATCTAACTCGGTGACTTCAACATTGATATGCTTCGCTTTAACGATGTTAAAGTAAGTAAGCTTAACACGTTTCTAAGGTGTCTAGACTTGCTTGCGTGTGGGACTCCATGCTACAAGCAGCTCGCACACGACGAGCCCTTAACACAGAAGGTCTTGAATTACCTGGACCCGTCAGGCCCCTGTATATTAATGAACGCCTGAGCAAACACAACCGTCTTCTGTACCAAAAAGCGCGAGCTCTGGGTCGTGACCTAAACTTCAAATTTATTTGGACAAGAGAGGGCAAAGTTTTCGCGCGTAAGGAACAAGGAAAACCACGACATCGGCTACGTACGGAAGCGGACTTATACAGTGTTTTTGGTAAAATTATTATTTGATGCAACTATGCTTTTCTCACATTGTGGATCTAGAGTATAATTCTAATATCATCCTTAGTTCTTCTCAATGTCAGAACTTGAACATCAAATCTAATTTGGAGAAACTGAAGATTTACTTTACTTCTGTTTTCTGTTTAGTTCAATCACAAAGTTTAAATGTAAAATCTAACTCTAAAAAGTTTAAACGCTTTTTTTATCATCTGTCTAAGTTCATTTTAACCACAAAACTTAAATGTTAAGTCAAACTTAAGGAAGTCTAAATATTGCTTTACTGCTGTGCAATGTGTGGTTCAATCTCTAAACTTAAAATATTACCTTATTGTTGTTTTTTGTTTGTTGAATCTCTAAACTTAAATTTAAGAAACTTAAAATATTACTATATTGTTATCTGTGGGGTTCGATTTAAATACTTAAATCTAAACATAAATTTAAGAAACTTCAAATATTACCTTATTGTTGTTTTTTATTTGATTCAATCTCTAAACTTAAATCTAAACTTAAACTTAAGAAATCTAAAATATCACATCATTGTTTTCTGTGTGGTTCAATTTAGAAACTTAAATTTAAGAAACTTAAAATATTACCTTGTTGTTTTTAATGAGGATCTGTCTCAAAATTTAAATGAATACTTAAATTTAAGAAGCTTTACATATTACTTGATTGTTTTCTGTTTTCGCTTGGTTCTTAAACGTAACATTTATTTTAAGAAGGTTAAAATATTATTCTTTTGTTACTTTTTGTTTGATTCAAAATGTAAAATCAAATTCAAAAGAGTCAATATATTATTTGTCGTCATTTTTTAGCAACCTCCAGCCCTATATATAAAATAAAATTTAAGAAGTATAAAATATTACTTTTGCGTTTTTTTTCGTACGGCTCTATTTTAAAATGTAGAAAAACAAAACAAATCTCTTACAATTCGAACAATCACACCAACACACCTTACACGCAGACAACCACTTACAGATGAAAAATCTCACAAGTATAACAATATTTTTTTATACTAATAGCTAATTCTAATAAAGCCCGTTTGAGATTAGGGTTATTAAACGTTAAAAGTATAAACACTGGACAAGATGAACTGTTAGTGACGCTTCTTAAATATTCTGATATTGTGACGATTAACGAAACTTGGATGAAAACAGGCGAGGAAGCCCTTACACCTCCTATCCCGAGTTACAAATTTTTACACAGGGCTAGACAGGCAAAAAAAGGTGGAGGAGTAGGTTTTTATATTAAACAAGGAATCACCACAAAGGTACAAAAACACCTTACATCTACACTGGAACAAATGTGGCTACAAGTTCAACTATCCGGCTCCAGGTTGGCTGTTGGCACTGCCTATAGACCGGAATCCGTAGGTCTTGAAGAAGCCTTAATTCTATGGCTCAATGTGACCTCACATGTTTCCTAGGAGACTTAAACATAAGTATGGCACACGTAAACTCTCCGAAGGCGCAAGAACTTATACAGTTTTGTAATCAACATAATCTTGAGCAAGGAGCCCAACAGAGTTACACAGCACTCAGAGACAACTCTAGATCTCGTTTTTACTGACAGCGCGTCAAAGTGTCAAAATGTTGAAGTTATACATAATTAATGTCTAAGTGACCATACTTTTGTTATTGTAGATGTTCAAAATTGAACTACGTCTATCTTGTATAATGTCTATTCGCAAGTGAGTGAAGGAGCGGCGCGGGCGCGACCATCTATCATCTTGTTTGCCGCGAGTTGGCGCTGCTCATGCGTAAACATCCTCCGGCGCGTTGAAAGCCATAGCTTTCAAGTGAATACACCACTTCTTGCCGCCTCTCCAAATCTTTCTAGTCGTCGTTATTGGGTTCACCCGTGGGTAAAAGGCACATCCTGTTGACAGCCCTTCGAACAATGCCCTTTGAAGTGGTTACATCAGCAACCCTGGTGATGCCGTCTGTGCCACGATATAGACGGCACACACGTCCTAGCCACCACTGCAGGGGCGGCAGGTTGTCTTCCTTCAGCAGGACCACGTCCCCGCATACGAGTTCGCGGTGCTTAGTGCGCCACTTAGTGCGCTCAGAGAAGAGAGAGAGAGCTCAGAGATAAACTCCCGGCGCCATCTGTCCCAGAAGTGTTGGCGTATCTTCTCGATGAGCTCTGGTTAGGTCTGGTTACGGTGACAGGCATCGTAGGAATAGAAGTGAGCGGTCTTCCGATCAAAAATGGCCTGTGGTCAGAGGAGATGGACGAATGATGGACAATTGGACGAGAGAGGAGAAAGAGGGCGCGAATTAAGGATGGCTTCAATTTGTGTAAACAACGTCACTAACTCCTCAAACGTCAAGGCAGCATTACCAGCTACGCGTTTTAAATGAAACTTGGCTGATTTTATACCAGCCTCGAATATTCCTCCAAAATGCGGGGAATAGGCGGGGCTAAAGACAAAATTCATTCCTTCATGATTAGAAAAATCATAGACAGACTGAAGGCTCGATCTCAGTACCCTACCCAATTCATTGCGAGCACCGTGGAAAGTCCGGCCATTGTCGCAAGCATAAAATAAAAGCCTGAGTAGTTAAATCACTAACTAACTCCAAATGAACTGCCTTGGTACTAAAACAAACAAACGAACACAAATAACATTTAGTTATTCGGTTACCTCGGCCTTTGCGGCTGCAAATCATGAACGGTCCAACAAAATCAATTCTACATGACCAGAAAGGAAAACTAGAGTTAGTCCCCGCCTCAGGTAAATGTCCCATTATTTGCTGCACAGTCTCTGCGCGCACTACTTGCCGGGCTACGCACCTACCTCTAATGGGCCAGTATTTCTCACGAACTGACGCTAATAATAATTGTTGTCCTGCGTGGAATAGCCGTACATGTTCGTGTATCATAATCAACTTTGTAAGATGGTGTTTTGAGTCTAATAATATAGGGTGATTTTTATCAAATGCAAAGTGAGAGTTGTTCAAACGACCACCCACTCGAACAATCTTATCTCAATCAATGAATGGCGTTAATTGTAGCAACTTATTTTTGTTTGGCAATGTTTTTCCTTATTTGAGCAATTTAATTTCATTAGGAAATGATTCTAATTGGCAAAATCTTACTATAAGGATTAATGAATTATTTAATTCACTAGGACTAAGTGAACCTGATAATTTTTGTTTGTTTGGTTGACAATTATTAAGGAAACGTAAAACGGAGGTAAAAATTCTATTTAATTTTAAAAAGGTGGAATACCTATTAAAGTCAATCAATGCCTCATCCTCGGAGTGTCCGCACACGGCCGATATTAATGAATTTACTTCAACATCCGGTAATTTATCTGTTACGTATGAATGCTGCGGCCACTTAGAGTGTTCCTCCTTATGGAAAGAAGGACCCTCCCACCACAAGGAGGAAGATGCTAGATCCTGAGGATCAACACCCCGCGAGGCGAGGTCAGCTGGATTCATACTCGTAGGTACTTGTCTGAACTGAAAATCACATGTTAACATCGTTTACCCTATTACAAACAAACATCTTTAGATTTCTTACATCTGTTTTTAACCAACCGAGCACCACGGTCGAATCAGTCCATATAGTTTTCTGATCAATATTATAACGTACAGATTGAATCACTTTAGAGCATAATCGTGCTCCTAACAAAATTTCTAGTAATTCTAACCTCGGAATTGTGGTAGGCTTTAAAGGAGACACCCTAGCTTTGGCACATAAAAGGTTGACTGTGATTTCGTTGTTTTTGCTAATTGAACGTAAATAAACACATGCAAAAGCCTGCATTGACGCGTCTACAAAACAATGTAATAGAATTGATATAGGGGTGTCACAAAGAACATTTCTACTAATTTTAATATTTGATATTAAATGCAAGTTATTAATAAAATTATACCAAATACCGACAAGCCTCTCTGGTATGGGCTCTTCCCAAGATAACTTTGCGATCCATAATTGTTGGAAGAATATCTTAGCCTTAATAATACATGCACAAATTAATCCCAATGGATCAAATATTTTACAAGTCGTCGAAATAACCGATCTCTTTGTGTGCGTTGGCGGCAATTCGATATTAGCTGAAAGCTGAATTTCATCTGATTTAGGACAATAACTTTAGTCCAACACACTTGATTCTTTCGTTAAATCGACTAAATCGGAAATCGTAAGATTTTTATCGAAAGCCTGCCTACAATTAGTTCGAATCTTTCGTAAGGGAAAGCAGGCCGACTCTAATACCCTTTTTACATTTTTATATATACATTGTAACTCGGCTTTAGTCTCTGCTTCAGTATTCTAGTCATCTATATAAAATCATTTTTAATTGTATTACCTATTGTTTTATCAGAACATTCGTTTGCTAATTGCAGAAGGCACCTAGTAGCTAAAAAAGGAGCTGAAGCCATACCGTAGGTTACAGTATTTAATTGTAAGATTTTCATGCTATTATCACGATCGGATTGAACTTCTGGGGAATCTCTCCAAAGAATTAACTGTAGATGACATTGAGAAGGATGCAAGACCGTTTGTCGGTACATTTTTTCAAGGTCAACCAAAAGAATGAAACGGTGTCCACGAAAACGTAATAAAATCGAAAAGAGATCGCTTTGAACTACTGCGCCTATAGCCTGGATGTCGTTCAAAGACTTTCCTGACGATGTTTTAGCAGAGCCGTCAAAAACGACTCTTAAACGCGTTGTCTCACTCTCTTCTCGTATAATACAATGATGGGGGAGGTAATATCCGAAATCTGGGCGTTCCATTTCGCTTAAATGGCGCAAAGTTTGATATCCCTCTATAAATTTAAAGTACGGTTCCTTTAATTTCAATTTTTTATTTAATTTGTGTTCCAAATTTAAAAATCGCTTATTTGCTAAATAATAAGAATCACGAGACTAGATTCGGGTTCCTTTAATGGCATCTTTACACAAAACCTCCCATTTTGTAAACGACTAGTATTTTCTGTAAAATGATTCTCACAAAATTGTTCTTCTAGTGAATATGTTTTTGTTTCCGAAGGTAATTCTTCAATATCCCAAAATTTTTTAATACAAATATCTCATTTATTAAGGTTATTGAAATAACAATGGATCTTCGGCTTTGCTTGGCTGATACCTACAGGGCCAGCGACTAACCATCCCAGCTGTGACTCCTGTAATGTAGGCATATTAACGCCTAATTTTATTTGGTTTGAACCTATAATGGTCCAAAACACGTCAGCCCATAAAAGAATGTCTATAGAAGAGGTTCGAAAAAATTTAGGATCTGCAAGTTGAATATTACTAGGTATACCTAACTCGTGTACATTAAACTCAGCGCTTGGCAAAATACCTGAAATCGTCGGCACTAACAAACAACAAACTTGCGTAGTAAACGAACTAAAACATGATTTTAATTTTATTTTACAGCCGCCAGAAATATTAGTCGTAATATTATTAAGACCGCAAACATTTACGCATTTATTTTATTTACTGAACCCTAATTTATCCCTCATAAGAACGGGGAGGCAATTGCTGTCTCCCTCAATGTCTCGAAGGCATTTGACAGGGTCTGGCACTCTAGCTTAATAAGTAAACTTCCAGCCTATGGTCTGATTGAGTGGATAAAGGAATTTCTGAGTGAGGGATCGCTACGTGTCGTCATCGACGGGTCTTCATCTGTTCCTATGACGACCAATGCCGGTGTTCCTTAGGGTTCCGTTCTCTCTGCCACTCTCTTCTTGCTGCACATTAATGACCTGCTCATTCCCGCTATCTATGGGTATGCAGATGACAGCACAGTTGTAGAGAGATATCTACCGAATGGTCGGACTAGTAGTACTCATGTACAATCAGAACGAGAGGCCATGGTAGAGCGTCTTAATCACACACTCGAGGCAGTCTCCTGTTGGAGCAATGCCAATCTTGTGAGATTCAACGCCACCAAAACACAGACGTGCTTATTCACTGTTAAACGGAGTCAGTTCACTTTACCTCCGACTTTTCAGAATGTATCTCTGGAATTTACCGAATGTCTGCAGTTACTGGGAGTCGAGATCTCGGCGAACCTTAACTAACGGACGGTTCATCGAATCTAAGGCGAAGGTAGCTGCTAAGAAGCTTGGAATCCTTTCTTAGGTACGGCGGTACTTCACACCAGGACAGCTCTTTATTTTATATAAAGCACAGATCCGACCGTGTATGGAGTTCTGCTGCCATATCTGGGCAGGTGCAGCCAAATATCAACTCGCGGCACTAGATTCGTTGGAGAGGCGGGCCAAGAGGCTGATCGGTGACCAAAGCCTTAACTTGACCAGCCTTGAGCACAGACGTAAAGTGGCTAGCGTCTCGGTGTTTTACAGATTGCATTTTGGGGAGTGTGCGCAGGAATTACACGATTTAATTCCCCCATCTCCATTCTACTATCGGACATTTAGACATACGGCAGGTCTCCATCCTTTCATAGTAGTGATGCCACGCGTTCGAACGAAGTGATTCGAATCATCGCTAGTTGTGCGTACGGCAAAAGATTGGAATAAGTTGCCAGCGTCAGTATTTCCGTCCGATTACGACGTGGGTACCTTCAAGAGAAGAGTGAATAGGCTGTTTCTAAACTAGTGCGTACCATCTTTAGACCACATCACCACTTAACACTAGGTGGGATTGTTGTCAAGCGCTAGTTCATAGGTAATTAAAAAAATTGTACATGCCGCTACATTACATACATGTTTTTTTTTCTTTTTATGTAAGGAAAATAAATACAAAAGGAGTTGTTTAGTGTTTTTATTTGGCTGTAATTGTTATCGATATGTAATTAAGGTCTAATATTATTTTATTTTATTACGAATTACCGTCGTATTGCCCTTCGTATGAACTGGAATCATCCATTGGTTTTTCTGTAAAATAAAAAGAAATAATAAGCAAAAAGAACCAAAATTTAAAAAGTCTCACTTCAAATAAACTGGAATACTTATAATTTAAAACTTTAGCACAAAATAATTAGCTTTGGGTACAAGCTACCAAACATTTTTATGAAATGTTACTAAAAATCGACTACCAGAGATCCACCTGGAATTGCCTGGGAATCTGGCTGGATCCCGTTGGAGTGTATGGCCAATAAACATATGATAATCGACAACAATTCATGAGTTCTTTGTTCCAGAAGATTACTAAAATCTGTCGAAGACAGCTATTTTTTTAAAGCACTAGGTGGCAAGCGAGCAAGCAGTTCACCCGATGTCAAGTGATCGCTACCCATAGTCATCTGCAACTAACTAATGAGTTGCGGATGCTTTGCCCACCGTCAAGTTTTCTTCCCATCCTTTCCATATAAGAAAAGGGTGGGAAGGGGAGAGAACTATAATTAGAGCTCCGGCATCTCACTCATCAGAAGAGATGCAGAATACTGTCATTACTTCACGCCTGTCTTCTGTGAGGTCGCGGTATTTCACCGGTCGAGCAGGCACATTCGTGCAACAGATGTTGTTGTCGCGGGCTCTACCACTGTTAAATGTAATTTATGACTACTTGGACCCGCTGCCCGAATTATTTTAACACCTTGCCAATATCACAAACAGCTTGACATAATTGACGACTTAGGGTACTTTAAGAATAGAGCGCACTCCTACCTTAAAGGTCGACAACGAGTCCGCGTCGGGTTCCGGGTTCAATAACGTGCCCTAAGAATTTCACGGACTTCCTAGCAAAGTTTGACCTTTCCCGATTTACTGGTAACTTAACGGCAGCTAAATCTTCTGAATGATTCTCGAACTAATTCTCGAACAAAAACAACTGCTATAAGAACGCCAGGCAAGTTGGATTTGAATCGATCAATCACCCTTGGAATGGTGGCTCCAGAGTTGAAGACTTATTGGCATCCATTGACCCATAGGTCGAGTTAACTATTAAATCAGCCGGTGTATCAAGATTCAAGTTTCAATTTAAGAAATCTATTAATATATTGCAAAAGGATATTAGGGATGGGCTGTAATTCCTTGTGTGTTTAGTTAACCGAATATCGGCATTCGGATGACAAAAAATATTGGAATTATTGTATTTAGTATATTGGCATTACTATTATTTAAATATATAATGTTTTTCAAAAAAATTATTAATTTAAACTAATAATTCTCTAATCCAGTGTTTCTTGACCTTTGAATCTAAAATGGGTCTTCGCACCCCATTGAAAAACATGTACGATTTTTTCGTTTTGAAATAATTCGTTTTTTGCGTAATTTATTGTTTGTTTACAATGTTTCTATATCACATTCAAAACAATATTGTTTTTTTATCTGGCCATTATAATACTTGTGAATGGACGCTCTATTTTTTTAAAGGGGCGCTCGTAAGTAATCCCTTAGTCACGGCAACTGTACGGATAACTGTAGTTTACAAAAAAAAATATCGTTAGTGGCTTTTCCCACACCCCCAGGGATGTGGACAATACTGCTCTAAAGATTCGTTATCCTAATAAATTACATGTCGAAAAGAAAAATGTATTTATTTGTACCGAAATTACCAAAAAAGGGGCTCCTTCCTTTTACTTACAATGATTAAATGTTATTAACTTAACTTATTACTTAATAACTTTCATTATCACTTCTTAAGCCAGAAAAACCTTATTAATAAATCTTATTAATACTTAAAATTAACCGAACCACCGAAGCATACCTTTCTGAATTCTAGTCACAACAACAATTCCTTATAATGCTATTTATCATTCAAAGTCACTCCTAACATACTTCTTAAGGATCGCATCTCAACGGCATTAACTCTTCTAACATGCTTTTCCTGCCCAACTCAGCTCTCACTTCCATACATTAAAGTAAAGCCTTCATAGACACAATCTGACTCCTCACTACTGTACCTTTAGCCCCATTCATTTTATTTCCCACATTAACGTTTACATATTTTGTTTTTTTTTCAGCGATGTACAGTCGACCGCCTATACTCAACTTAAATGACGTAACCACTAACTACGGTTACGATTATGCAGTCCATTTGGCCCCAGAATTTTTGTTCCGGTTTCTGTTTCGAAAATTGATCGTGAGTTGATTTTACTATATGTTTTATGATTCGTTATATCGTGTGTTGTACGATGTGTACTATATGTTTGATTCTAATTCTTTTAGGACTAAAGCAACTTGCGGCGCACACTTCAAAACAACGAAGCAATGAATTGCATAAAGAATAAATTAAAATGAAATAGCCTTTATTGCTATTTCTTTCTTACTATTTATGCATGCCTACTTACTAAAACTTAATTTATTTATAAATTCAACTTGCATTTGAATAAGCGGCAACCGGATGTTTATGTGGAACAGCTTGTCTGTCGACAAAGGCCTCTTGTCGACAGACAAGCTGTTCCACGACGACGCATTCCTGTCTTTTGCTAACCGGGTCCATTTCGGACCAGCTACATTCTTGAGGCCATCTTCCCATCTTTTGGTTTGTCTGCCTCTATTTCTTTTATTATCTCTTGGATACCATTCCGTTACTAGCTTACTCCATTTCTCTTTGCTTTCTCTTAGCATATGTCCTGTCCAACGCCATTTAAGCTGCCTGTAGGCTGTGTGTGAATTTTTATTTTTTTTCCTTTTAATTTCTTGTAATTTCACTCTGTCCCTTCTTTTTATACCTAAAATACTCCTTTATATATATATATATATATATATATATATATATATATATCGCCCTTGTCTCCTTTTTTATGCAGCAGTATGATTGTCGATTTAGTCCAGTCTTTCGGGATGATTTTGGTCTCGAGGATTTCATTGATATCACTGGTAACGTAGATTTTTATAGTTCATTTGTGACTAAATCTGATCCAGGTGCCTTATTTAGTTTTTGTGTTTCGATAGATTTAATTGTTTCTTCCTTTAGAATTGGTTTAATCTCCTCTTTATTGTCTGAATTATATTCCTGTATAACTTGTTCCTCTTCACGACTTTGGTATAAATTTTGGTAATATTCCGGAGCAATTCCTAGTATTTCTGTTCTTTTGCTGGTCTTTCCACTATCTTTATTTTTCATATTTGGAATCCAGTCCTTTTTGTAATTCATTTCTTTTAGTGCCTTCTTTATTCCTCCCGTTTTTTCTATATGTTTTCTTGTTGTTGTTAACCTTTTTGTTTTCCGTTCTTTTCTAATATTAATTCTTGTTGTATAAGTTCTTTCCGCTTTTTTAATAGTTGCTTACTAGTCATGTTTACTTTTTTAGTTTCTGTTTTTAGTTGTTTAAGCAATCTGTAGTATTTTCTTGCATCTATAAACATTGGTTTTCCCCAGCTTGCAAGGAGATTTCGAGGTTGTTCAAAAGTAAATCAGTGCTACCGGTGCATTCGATGACTTTCATACTGTTGTGAAATTGTCGTGCTCTTTTAACACGTGTCCCTGATAGTTTTGCTCTAACCATTCTATGATCCGAGTTAAAATTAAAATAGCTTAAAGCAGACAAATCTTTAAGAACTTTTAAATTGTTAGACATAATATAGTCGATCTCGTTTTTATACTGGCCATTAGGAGAGATCCATGTCCATTTCTTTAATGGCTTCTTTTTGTAAAGACTGTTTAGGATGCTTAATTTATTTTCAATAGCAAAGGATACTACTCGTGAGCCATTTTTGCTTCTATTGCCAAATCCATGGCTTCCTATGGTATATTCTTCTCCACTTTTTGTCGGCCAATTTGTACATTAAAGTCGCCCATAACTATTATGTTTTTTGATGCATTTGCAATGGTGGATTGTAGGTCTTCGTAGAATTTTTCGATTTTTGTTATGTCTTCTTTCCTATTTGATTCGGTAGGCGAATACGCCTGGATTATAGACCATACTTGTTCTTCCTCGCCATCAACAGGTAATTGAATATTGAGAAGTGCAATTCGTTCTGAAATCCCTCTTAGTTCTTGTATTTTTTGGCAAATTTTCTTTTAACCATGAATCCGACTCCGTATAATCCGGGCGTCTCCCCAATATAGTGAAGTATGTATTTTCCATGGTCTTCTATTCTTTCTCCAAATCTTCTCACTTCACTAATACCAGTTATGTCCCATTTTATGTCATCCAATGCTAATTCCAGTTCTTCCAACTTTTCTGTGGTTCCTAGTGATCGACAGTTTATATTTTCCCCCACGAGGACCAGTCGGCTTGGGGGAGGTGCGTAGTTTCTAATTATTTAGTTTTGTATAATTCTATGTTTTTGTGTTTTGCGGGTGCCGGTAGTTAATTGTTATAGCCTATTATCTATCTTAGAGAAAGAGAGAGAGTTGGATCTACATCTCATGACATCAAAAGCGTTACGCCTATCATTTTGTGATGGTGTCCAGGCTTGTTGTTTTTTTGCTTGTGTATTATCTCGCGGTGATGAAGATATTTCTCTCTTTGTTTTATCATTGGTTGTTTTATTTTCCTTTATTTTTTCCTTTAGCTTGTCATATTTCAAATACGGGAAATTTCCTTTTATTCTTTCCTCTTTAAATTTAGTTTGTAACATTTTACTCTTCTCCAGAACTTCTTTAGAATAATCCTCTGTGATATATACATCTTTGAGTTTTTTCCGGATATTCATTACCTCCTGTTTCTTCCATAAATTGACGAAGGAAAGTAGAACAGGTCTCGGCTTTCCTTCTGGGTTTTTCTTTCAGATACGATATATGTATGTAGTTTATTTCAAAATCCCCAATGTTGATATATAAGTCCTTATTAAATATCTTCTTCGTAGAGTTAGAGCTACGTAAATACTACGCTAACCTCACCATTGCCCTTCCTCCTTCCCGCTCATGTAGGGACACCGACATGACCGCTTAATAATCACATTGATTGACAATGATTGCCAGTTTTTACGGCCGGCCGCCTGCCTAACGCCAACTCCTCGGGTATAATAAGCTACTAATCTAACCTAACCTAACAAAACAAATTACAAAAGAATACATACATAATTTCTAAAATCGTCTACATACGTGTAAATACTACGTTACCAAATATAGCTGTGCGTCTCTGAAATACGTGCGTGTGTTGTGAATATCTATTGAGATATATATATTTCGCAGATTTTACAAGCATCAGCTAGACACACTGTGCATTGGCACAGTGTGTCTAGCTGATGCTTGTAAAATCTGCGAAACTGTCCTGTTTTGAACTTTACATAAATTTCATCATCAAATCATTATTTAAAAAATAATAATATATGGTTCTATAGTATTTTAAAGATAATAACATATAATAAAATAAAAACTAAATGTTAAGCGAAGCTTACAACAATTCATTAGTGAAAACCGCACCCAAATCGGTTAAGCTGTTTCTGAGATTAGCGGTGACCTACGCAACGATCTTGAGTAGGACCCGATGTTCTTTTGCGAACCTGTGCTTTATCAAAAGTTATAAAATGGCGGGGGCCGTTCAAAACGTTCGTATGTTTTATTACAATTAAAATATATTTATTTATTAGTGCAATAGATGTCGCTGCGGGCTCTGTCACTGTTAAATGTTATTTATTTAATGAATATTTATTTATCCCGGATGCAGGCAACACGTATAAGAATAGTCTGGTTGTTGGCAACATTAATGATGTTCGCCATGGACGTAGCCGCAATCTTCAGTTACTTGAGCGACGCTAACGCCACGCAAGTAAGTACTCCTCGCCAGTAGAAACTGGCTACTGAACTGAACTTTAACATGAAATGATCAAATTGTACAATTGATTACTATTTGCGTAGACATTGCAACAGCTTTTATCTTATATCGGAACAAACGGATTTGATGATGCCGAAAGGGACACTTCGTTCGTTTCAATAGAGATGGCCCTCGTAATGTCCAAGTGCGGAGTAACGCTCTTGATATATGTAGTGTCAATGTTTCTATTATGCATGGACCGCGGCTCAGCACATAACCGATTCGAGGTGAGTTGTACGAGTTGTATTTTATTATTTATATCCGCAACCCCAGAAGAACTGCATCACTTCTTGAAGGAACCCTAAATCGTATTGGTTTTGAAATAACGCTCGCGACCATATTTAAAATGTCAACATGACCTGGATCGAGGGCTTATATTGTATATCGTCGGTTTTACAAGACTGGGTCATTCAAGTCATATTGTTGTGTGACTCATTACCTATTTGTTTCTGAATACTATTTACTTTGTACTTTTCAGGCAGAAGCAGAATCCGGGCGCGGTCGCTTTCGGCAAAGGTAATACAAATGTTACTCCCAATTTCCTTTAAAAGAGAGGAAACTGGAAACAGAGCAAGCGACTTTATGATAAGCGACTGTACTAGGAATCTGCAACAAGTCGACAGACAGAGGCAGGGATGAACAGGGGTGAACCCGAAAATGGATTTAATAAATAAATAAAATAATATATCCCATCAAAAACGTAAAATGTAATGTAAAATTATTATATAAAATTATATGTGTAACTATTGACAAAAACCTGTTGAATATATGTTTCGGTTAGCAAGACTTAAGAATCCATTTCGCATATATAAGTTCGGGGCACGAAAATTAACGAGAACTAAAATCACACAAAGCAATACACTTTTTTATGTTTGTTACTTCAGAAGTCCGCTCCTGGTGAACCGATTTCTACGATTCTTGTTTTGTTCGACAGCTAGTGCTTGTCGTGTCGTCCCGTTGTTTTTTATTCAAGATCCGACCAATCGTTTATTAGTTATTTTTAATAATGGGTAATATTACAAAGTAGAATTTTATTAGATTTACTTTCTTGGCGTATCTAGGCTAAACTTGCAATGCTTTACGTAATATTCAAAATATGTCTTCTATTTTATATTTTTCATGGAATGAAATATTTTCTGCTTGTATATATCTCATCTTCTTCAATAGGCAGGAATGCTCCGATACGTCGATGTCGTTGCGGGCATGGAACTCAGAAGATGAGGCGCAGGACGGGTTCGAAAAAACATTTTTAGGTGCTGATGACACACCACGGTTAGTTGAATTTTATCTATTTATTTATTACCAATACAATACAACACCCTTGCGGAATACTGCAATAACTATGTTATATAAATATAAACAGATAATATAAGCTAATCACTTGAATTTACAAAGTCTTACACCTTCATATACAGCCTCTGTGAACTTAGACTTGCTACTGCTTTGACTGCTTGTGAGTTGATGCGAAGACGTGCCTTCCCACCCCTCTGGGTTATGCCAGTGCGTGTACATACTAATTCAGTATCGGCAGAGCATACCCGAATATCAGTGTGAGTACCAGTTGAAAATATACAACAAAAATATCTTATTTATGCAGCAAGCCGAGAGTCGTAACAACTATAACCTTCAAAGAAATCGATTTGCCCGAAGAGCTTGAGGTGACCATCGACAGAATGAAACGCGAACTGGATCTCTTACGACGTCCACTCGGCGCCTGACAAGCGGCTGTCAGCGTCTCTACCTGAGTGACGGCATAAAACACCCCTTATCGTAAGTCACGATATACTTCGACCTAATACATCACTGATCGCTTTCTGAGCCAATCGTTTTCACGCTGAACTAACTGGCTGTGACAAAGAACACATATTTCTGAATGTTCGGGCATGTTTAGAGGGTGAATGAAGAGAGAATAACGAAACATGTAGCGAAAGAGAGTGGCAGTCACTATTTAATATACACAAAATGTCCGTTATAGCATAAATATTTTAAAGATGCCCGAATGCCCTATAACCCACTTAATACCACTCTCTCTTGGCTTATTACAGTAATTTACCAACTAAAAGCCAAAATCAACTTTTTTATTGGATATTCGGAAGTGTTCACAAACAATCGGGTTATTTTTATTTCATCTATTTATATGTTTATCACGACCTAAGCATTTCTTGATAAATATCAAAGTGTGCGAAACTAATCGATCGATTTCGCGAGAACTCATTCGAGATGTTACACGATGTGTTTTGAATCAGTAGTAGTGTTCTCACGGGGATTGCCGCGAGTTCCGTCATAATCCAGAGTTCCCGTGACCTTGAGGTATCGATACGCAATGTTTTAACCATCTTTGGTCTGCTTCGTATAACGAACAGTCCAATTATAACTTACTGTTTTACATTCCCTTTCAGCCGTTTACGTGAGGCCATTTGTTGATGAAACAGCAGACGATATCAAGCGTATTGTATTCTACGTTTTCATACAGATTTTAAATAGGTTAGTAAAAGTAATATTTAAATAACAAAACATAAATTGATACAAGATATAAATGGGTCAGATGGTCACGGGCGGCGGTGATCGACTGGCATCAGGCGACCCGCTTCTCGATTGTCTAGTTTTGTATTTAAAAACCACCCCGTTGGGTTAAAGGCAGGGTAGACAGTCTCCTGGGCTGAAGCTTAGTTAGGAAGAAAAGTGATGGGAATGGTTAGATGTCAGTATTTTGTGTATTGTGGTCCCTGGGATAAAGTCTTTACCACTTTTTCTTCTTTTTTACTCTCTTTTAAATATTTTTTTTATATTGTACACAATATTTTTTAAATAAATAACTTGTGTAATTTTAGTTTTGCAACTTTTGTATATATTTTAGTTACTAATAAGAAAATAAAATTGACGTTTAGCGACTGACTAAAGGATGACTGACTAGCAACGAATCAAAAAAGCGGGTCTCAAGTTTCGAATCAGCGCTCAAAGCTTGTTTTGTAGACAAAGACATTCATGTCTATTGGATAAATAGTCGCCTGTCTTACGTCGCCTCTTTGTAAAGTGCCAAGAAAAGAACCGACATAATCTCAACAATTCGTTAAACTGACAAGGTGCCGACCGTTTAGAATATGCCTAGTCCGATTATAAGGCGCCTGCCCTTACAATCGGGCGGTGACATATATAATCTGTATCTCGGAATCGGCTCCGACGATTTTCTTGATACTCAGTAAGCAGGGCGTTTAGGGCGCGATAAGTCGATCTCGCAAGGATACGTTCTTAGAAAATCTCGTCTTATACATATTTTCTGGGTAGAGAATAAAATAATAAACGCGTAATAAAAATAGCGAACAAAACTCTGTCTTCCACGTATTATATTATCCGAATAACAAAATATCTATTCTAAAAAAACACAATAAGATAAGATAATAATAAGAAAATGGCCTTTTACCTATTACATGCATATATTTTGTGTGATGGGTATGTTTTGAGTATACTTAAAAATTAACCCAATACTTTAATTGTATTGCATGTTTTTATACATCATGTGTATTATTATTTATGTAATAATTATTAGCAAATATAAAAAGTGTCCTACTCATTACCTGCTACTCTGCTTCGAGGAAGAGACGGCTACATCAAGGTCATGAATATGGGAAGTAAAACGATCGTGCGGCAGTCAGGAGAGGTGCTGAGCAGGGTGGAAAGTTGTTAGGAGCCACAGTCGGATAATCAAGTGAGTTGCCTTTTATTTGCTCGTCACGCCAATGATGTTTCCTTGCCATGTAGCCAAGCCTTCGCAAATGTTTCTTCCATTGGGGACGTTAAGATTAGTGATATCAAAGTAGTTCCTTTAAAGACACAAGAACATAATGATCTTATATCTTTATTAATACAACATAAAGATTGTTTCGCTGCCAATACACGTGAACTAGGATGTACTGATTTGGGACAAATGAAAATCAATCTTACTACGAGTAAACCTGTCCATCGGCAACCATATAGACTATCGCATAGCGAACAAGCAATAGTGCAAACCAAAGTAAACGATTTGTTATCTGCCGGCATTATTAAAGAGTCTGAATCTAGTTACGCATCTCCAGTAATTTTAGTCAAAAAGAAAAACGGTGACAGTAGACTTTGTGTTGATTACCGCGCTTTGAATGCCATCACTGTAAAAGAAAGATATCCCTTACTAAACATAGACGTTCAAGTTTCGCGCCTAGCAGGCAAAAAGTACTTCACCAGCTTAGATTTAGCCCAAGGGTACCATCAAATACAAATTAGTCCAGAAGATTTGCATAAGACAGCTTTTATAACACCTCAAGGTCATTACCAATACACGAGAGTCCCCTATGGCTTAGCTAACGCGCCTTCAGTTTTATGCGTTTGATTAATAGAACTGTAGAATTTGTGGATAGGAAAAATTGCTTACAAAATCATGACAACGATATTTTAGCTTTTTTAGATGATTTGCTTTTACCCTCTTCCAATGTAGAAACCGGTTTGGAACTGTTAAAAAATGTTCTCGGTGTACTTAAATCAGAAAATTTAAAATTAAACGCTTCCAAATGCTCATTCTTACAAAACAAAGTAACATACTTAGGTCATGAGATATCTTCAGACGGTATACCACCAGGTGATTCGAAAATTTTCGCCGTATCACAGTTTCCGATTCCTCAAAACGTACACGATGTCCGTCGGTTCTTGGGACTATGTAGTTATTTTCAAAAGCTTATTCACAATGTTGCTCATAAGGCTCGCCCTTTAACAGACTTAACGAGAAAGAACATATCTTGGGCTTGGAGCCGTGAACAGAGCACTAGTTTCGAGGAATTAAAGGACAGCTTGTGTAAAAAACCAGTCCTAGCTCTGTACGATCCTAAACTTGCAACTGAAATACATTCTGATGCATGTAAACTAGGTATTGCCGGTATTTTGCTACGAAGACAGACAGACAATTCTTTACGACCAGTTTTATATTATAGCAGAGTGACTACTAAAGAGGAAAGTATTTAACATAGTTACGAGCTTGAGACTCTCGCGGTTGTCGAATCATTACGTAGGTTTCGCGTGTATGTTGTTGGTAAAAACGTGAAGAACAACGCTCGCAAAATGAGACATGATTCCGCGTATCGCTAGGTGGTGGCTTTTAATACAAGACTACGACATTACTATTGAATATAGGCCAGGAGAACGTATGAAGCACATAGACGCACTTAGTAGGCATCCGGTTGACAGCGTGAATGTTAAACGTCTTGATGTAGTAGATTGGTTTAACACAGTGCAGTTTCAAGATGATAAACTTAATTCAATCATAACGCAACTAAAAAACAAGTCGGCCGAATCAGATATTCAAAATAATTATGAAATACAGAACAATAACCTTTATAGGAAAACATTAAAAGGGAATCGTCTTGTAGTACCACATTCGGCTCTGTGGAAAATATTGCAGATGCACCATGATGACATTGGTCATATAGGCCTGAATCGTTGTATGGAATTAATATTGGTTTCCTAAAATGACTAGATTTATTAGAAAATACGTGATCGGGTGTCTTCATTGTGCGTGTGGAAAAGGTACTTACGGAAAAAAAGGATACTTGCTTCCTATTCCAAAACCTTCTAAGCCAATGCGTATGTTACAAGTGGACCATTCGGGGCCATTTACTAGGACAAAAAAAGGATACCAGTACATGCTAGTGATAACTGACTCATTCTCTAAATTTGTTATCGCTGAACCTACGCGTACCGTCAACTCAATTGAAACAATTCGTGTATTAAAGAAAGTGTTGAGTCTTTTCGGATACCCCGACCACGTAATTACAGACCATGGTAAAGCTTTTACAAGTAGGTACTTTGGAAAATTCGCTACCGACAGACAGTTCCGCCACACGCTAAATGCCATTGCTTGTGCGAATGGTCAGGTTGAACGTACTAATAGGACAATTCTCGACGCCTTGCGAGCCACTGATCCGAGCGAAGCTTCTAGTAACTGGGTTAACTCCTTACCTGATATAATTTGGGGAATCAATAATACTGTCATCAATACCACCACTTATAAGCCCTACGATTTAATGTTTGCCCGTACAGGTAGATCAATATGCGACATTAAAATTCCCCAACAAGAATCTGAACCTGTCAAAATACGGCGTAGGAAAGCTTCAATTAATATACAAGAGGCAAGTGGTAATATGAAACGTAGTTTCGATAAAAAAAGAAAACGTGCTCATAACTATAAAAAAGGGATTTAGTTCTATGGAGGCAAGCACCTACGTGTACTGCCGCTAGGGTTAATACCAAATTAGATGGCTTATACTCAGGTCCATATATAATAATAAAGGGATTACCAAATGATAGGTATCGAATTAGGAGTATTGCCCTAATGTAAGATAATGGTAGCAGCTCAGATGAGCAACTCGAAACAGAAGACCTAATTGACTTATTAGAGAGCTAATGCATTTCTATATTTACATTGCGGGAGCAATTGTTTCAGGATAACCGAATGAAGTGGAAGTCAACATGCCGCCTAAGCACCCGCCGGAAATGCCCACCATAGCCCCGCCACATTGACTCACCCCCACTCGCCATGCCAACCGCCAGCCAGTAGTAAGGAAGTCAATATAAGCCAATGCCAGCCATTGTACAGTGCCTTTTTTGCGATTAAATCGTAAAATCAGAAACTCTGTTGTTTTTACTTGTCGTATTTTGCATTTAATTTTTTTATCACCTTCACAATACGCTTATCATGCTTCGCCCCAATCACTTTCGACGTTTCATTTCATGAAACGTGCCGACCGTGTAGCATTCGCCTAGCCCGATTGTAAAGTACCTGCTCTGACATCGGTCGGTGACATATATATAAAAAAACCTTATTGTCTGTGATTTTATTATTTTTGTTGATATATGTCTTAGAATTTAAGTCATGTTATGTGTTCCGTCAGTGATGCCGGCATGGGACGTTGCCTGCGGTCCGTCCACTGCACTTTGTGTACAGTTCTTAGGTACTGTGTACCTTGGATATAACAACTTGTACACATCGTGTAATTACTTTTCGAAATGCATGTTTTCATTGATATTATTTTTTAAATATTATAATTAGAATATAAATTATAATTATAATATTTTTGTAATGCCTCCATTGTTATATCCTCTCTAGAGACCTCTTTGTCGAAATCTAATAGGTATCGCATGTTATCGTAATTAATACTTTCATAAAATTAAAATTAATACTTTAAACTGCTTAAACAATGTTTTGAATTAGTATAATAATTGAATATGCAATTTAAAAAAATCCTTTTATTTCCATTAACCAAACGTAAAATTCTGTTTCGAAAAGTAAGCAAAAAAAACAAATGTGTCTAAAATTTACCGCGACTGTCACAAGACAAACAGACAGACAGGCATATAATATGTAGGTCACCGAGAGGAGATGGAAGGTGATGGCTGTAAGTTGCCTTATCTAGACTTGTAGAAGCAGCTGAACTAGGACTACTGACTCCTCCTTTGCTTGAAAGATGGGTGCGTAGAGACAACAAGCCGGTGGTGCAACCCGCAGCATAACACTTATATCTTTAATTGAATTTCATACATTTAAAGTTATGTGATCCTGGGTGGACGTACCTCGACTTATATGTACGTGTAGCCAGCTACGATTCCAGACGCATTTGCCGTGGTAGGGGTAGAGCAAACGAACGAGGGCACGTCTACATCATCAATACATTCATCACAATGTGCGAAGCATGGATTCATTGCCAAGCTTTACCTAGAATAATGGAAAAGTAAATCACTCTACTTCGCTCTGGTATCGCGTAAGGTCATTGCGGTTATAGACCGGATAAATCAAACTACAAATGAAACTAACTCCTTAACATAATATCTTTGTAGTTTTTCAATATCTACGTGTATCGAATATAATGTGCTAATTATAGATAATATTTAGAAAACGTACAGTAGAATGGTGAGGCGGCGACTGCTGAGAGCTGGGCCCACATATCTATGCGCGAAGTATAGTGTATACATCTCCGAAGGTACGCTTAGGAGTCGGTTTGTCAGACTAACGAATTCCGAGAGTATCAAAGCATTCTGTTCGTGTTTACATAAATTACTATTACATCACTTTATATAATTTATCAATTCATAAATAAACATATTTATGTAGAATGAACTTTGTTGACAGTTATTTTTTTTATTTTTGACATAGACAAAGTCTATTGCACATCTATCATAGAGCCAGCATTTAAACTTTTATAATTATGTTCAAAATAAACAATTTTTATTATAAAAATAGCTATTCCCTACCCTGCTACTTTATATGCGGTCGGTACAACCTGTTTTCGTCTCCCAAGTCGATATATCATCGGTAATTTAAATCGTAACTCCCTTCTTAATCATGTCACCTATCCTGCAATCCTTCCATTTCTTCTTAGGCCTTCGCCCACCGACACATGCCCCTCCACACTCAGAACTCAAACTCTACTTGTCGTTCCATTTCCCGACTCAAAACATGCGCGTACAATGCTACAATATAAAACGAAGTACATATGTATGTTCCCTATAGACTCTGAAACAGCTGGACCGATTTCGCTGAAATTGACAGGTATTGTCCAGATTGACACAGCGCGTGTTCCTGTGTTTGGTAGCGATCGGATCAACATAATTAGTGGTACCGGGCGAAGCCGGGGCGGGTCACTAGTTATACATAAAGTCTTTCGACTAACATCGAATTTGTTAGACATCTTCAGATAGGCGTGTCTTTATCGGATAGGCAGACAGTATTCCAATAATCCTTAATCTGTTCATTTTCCCAGCAAATAATTATAGATCACTAAGAGCTATATATATATAGGCTTGCTAGGCCCAGCATCAGATGTAGACGTGGCAGTTGGTTCAAATAATTACCACTAGGGCACAATCAATAGCTTCTTAATCAATTTGTTGTTTTTCTGCACTGATTCTCAAAATACTTGATGTTATAATTAATCAATACGATACATATACACAATACAAAACAAAAATAATTAGTTAAATCGGTCCCGCCATTGACGCGTGACGCCGTCACTAAGGAAAATAGGAATTCATTTTTATATGTTGCCTTTCAGTACGGTCGCGCAAGCGGAAAATTTGAAAAACGAAGAACCACACCGAAATTTCAAAAGTTTCAAATATTCAAAACTCCCGGAAAATTATCCAGGTAACCTGTTCTTTCTTTTAGGAGCCACCACTGCTCCTTACGGTCCACCAGCGCTTTACGCCCCGACTCACGTATTGTAGGTTGCGGGTTCGAACCCAGGCAGGCGCTTTACTTTGTGTAAATTATTTCATCACCACTGCTCCAAAAACGGTGAAGAAAAACATCGTGAGGAAACCGGCATGTTCTTAGAACCATCAAATTCAAAGACATGTGACATCCACCAACCCGCAACGGGCCAGCGTGGTAGATTGCGGCTCATTCCCTCTCTCGGAGAGGAGTCCCTTTAGTGGGGAACATTCTAGAAAAGGCTCTTCTTTCGAACAAAATACCCGATCTATTTATAACTTGACAATATATTTTGTGTTGTTTTATTGAGACACTAGGCCCCGCCTCCTCATCACACAATTGGCCAGTTTATTTTTGTATCGATAGATGAAAAAAAAACAGACAACTAATTATTACATGAATATTGGTGTTTCTATGAAATCCGAAGTAAGAATTCCCCTAACGTTCTTTTGCCAATTAAACACAGGAAGTAGTGATCCCGATTTGGATTGTCTTGTTATATTAATTCATATCAAAATAATTGTATTCTATTCTCTATAACAATGTCCGGTCCGTCCTCGTTAGCCTTGAGACGTCGTTAATTAGATTCCTGATATAGCAGACATTATTCGACACCGATAAACAAAATATTACAATAATCTTATAAGAACACAATACGAGATTAAAATGCATATTTATATAGTCAATTTCTAAATCAGTCGACGGGTCAGAGATTTCAAGGTCAGCGTCCCGGTAACCCCGTCTCCCGAACCACTGGGGTACGGGGCTAAGTCGACTTGTCTACGAGCTGTGGAAAGATTTTAAGTCCGAATTTACAAACGAACTATTATAACTAGGATTTACGTTTTATAGAAAATGATGCCAAACTAACAAGCTTTTCAACTGATGTTAATTAAACACTACCCATGTTGGTAATGTTGGTAGCACATCTGTAACATGCGACGTTGCAGATGTGCTACCAACATTTATTTTATTTATTATAAAACCAACAGAGTATCAAGAAAAAAAATCACAAAAGGTATAAACAAAAAGTATGGACAATAACAGGGTTTTAATTTTTTACATTTCAGCAAAGTACAAAAACATAAAGACCAAAAAACATTGAGATTAAAAGTCGAAATTCTTGTGAAAGTAACACTTCATTTAAACGTCAGATACAAGGGATGCGCAAACATATTAAACACATACATACGTGTACATACATAACAAATAGTGTAAAAACTCCTGTGCAGTTGAAATAAACAAAGGAAACGAAGAGAATATATGAAATAAGATTAATATATAACTACGTGAATAATAAGTTTTTTTTGCCCTTTAATTTAATTAATTTAACTATCAAAATGCGTTTCCACCAAAAAAGAAACAAACAACACATTTAAAGAACAGAGGAAGGGATACTGGAAAAAAAAACCTAATCATTCCATCCTCCGTCGAATCCTTTTTCCAGCGAGGAAAGGATGGGAAGGGGAAGGTAAATGTAAGAGGTCACTTCACTCACCGGGCGAAACGCAGAATAATCTACTTCATGCCTGTCTTTTGTGTGGTGGTGGTATTCCACCAGTCGCCCTTGACATTATAAAAGCTTTATTCGTGTACAACTTTCTTGTATTACTTTTGTTAATATTTGATAAATGTGGGGTACTGAGAAATCGCCTACAAATAAAAACACAACCTCGCTTATAGCATCAACAAGTTTCTCATCGTGTCAAGTCTCCGTATAATTCTAGTCTTTTGCAGCTTCCACCCTTTCGACAGTAGAATAGAACGAATGGTTGGTTGTGTTCATTTATTTATACATTTCGGTCTTATAATCGGAGAATATATTTTTAATATTGTAAATAAGCAATGGTTGCTCAACGGTTTCGGCCCGGACTTATGTAATGTAGGTTGCAGTTTCGAACGCGCTTTACTTTGTGTATTATATATATAAACCATAATATACATAAACCGGCATATCTAAAACCACTAAATTCGAAGACATGTGACATCCACCAACCAACACCAACTCGCACCGGACCAGCGTGGTGGATTAAGACCCCTAAGAGGATTAAGATTCCCTCTCTTAGAGGGGTGGCCTGTGTCCCTAAGGTGGGGAACATTCTAAAAAAGGCCGATTTATTATTTTGCGGTGGTCAAAATTGATTCTCCGTCTGGTTGAGTAAATATATTATTATTTATATATTGTTGTTATTATTATAATTATATAAATAGATTCAACAAAAACACAGACAGTCATAAGAACTGCCGACAGAAATGAAAACACAAAACACGCTCGACAATTGCTTAATCATAAATAATAAACAAAGAGACCCCCTTAAAATTCAAAATTGAATAAAATAAATGAAAAAAAGTTTCACCGAAAGTGTTCCTAATAAACATGTTTAGCATGTCGATCTTCTGAATACATAATAATATAGTAATAATAATATAAATATAAATATTATAGTTGGACATGACATGAAAAGTTTTATATTATACATAAATTATCTTTTTGTATTACATTGCAGAGCTCTGGTTACGTACCAGAGCTCCGGCTGTAATACAGGATGTTCTGTGATTCGTAAATCCTTAGCATTGAACGATTCAATTAAGTCAATATGTCCTCGAGCGCATGGTACAGCAATCGTTGATAGGGACGCGACTCATACAAAATGGAAAAGGAAAATATTGATACAGCCACAACCTTGACGACACAACACGATTTTGGTTTACGATGCCGAAAAATCAAAGAGCAATTGAAGAAACAACAAAGTATTTTTCATGCAGTAAAGTGAAAATTATTTGCGAATGGAAAATTCATCCACCAAAGCTTTAAATTGAACGCTAATATTTATTTTTCATGTTGGATTAATAAAATACGTTCATCGGGTCATGGAAAAATAAAATAACCACATTGTCAATAGGGGGCGGTAGTGGTTAATAATAATAATAATAATAATAAATCATTTAATCCATTCAAGAAAAAAAAAATTGCACACTAATTTATAAAATTGATAAACAAAGATAAAGTAATTACATCTTAAAACAATTGAAAAAAAAAACGAACAAAATGACAAAAGGCAAAAAAAAAACAAAATACAAATAAACAAAATTAAAAGAAAGAACAAACACGTGTTACAAAGTGTTGCAATGTTGAATGGATAAGGCCTTTGCTCAGCTATGTGCTTATTACCTGTGGAGGAAATAAGCGCTGGTATTCTGCAAAAGCCTGTGCGTCAGTGCGTCAGTTGCAGCAGTAATAAATAAATAAACAAACAATTGTCGTACATATACAAGTTGAGTGGAAAAATACTTAGATATATCTATAATTCTAAACTAAAAAGAATAATAAAAAGTCAAATAAATAATAATACTTATTGTTATACAAAAAAAATATAAAGAGCGATTTTAGTTAAAAAGCTACCTCGAAGTAAAATAATATAATATATTAACAACAAAAATGTTCCGATGGATGTTCAACACAAGTGATGTTATCTAACTAACCAAGTGATGTTATCTAACTAAGTGATGTTATCTAACTAGCGCATTTACATATCTTTTTGAACCTCCATCAAAAACAATCTCAGTTTGTTTTTGAAACTAAGTTTGGTGCGCGCGTTCTTAATGGGTGGCGGGATGTTGTTCCAACATTTGGTAGCCGCATATCGGAAGCCACCACGGAACGCAGCGGACTTATGCCGTTGTGTGCACAACTGTGGAAATCGTCGCCTTCGTTCTGGGCACCTGCTCTTTGTCCAAATTAGTTTATTGCAGAGGTATTTTGGGGCTTCTGATTTAATAACTTCAAAGAGGAGGCACGCCAGGTGAAGTTTCCTGCGGTAAACGATTCTTAAAATATTATGGTCATTCAAGAACGGCGTAACGTGGCTCCGTGGTGGTATCGAGAAACAAAACCGAGCACATGCATTTTGTACCCGTTGAATTAACTTTTCAGTCCTAGCATATAAACGAGGCCCATACACAGTATCTGAATAGTTTAATTTGGACAATACTAGGGCCTCTACTAGCTGGATACGAAGCCGTTCATTCAGGTATCGCCGAACTTTGTACAGCACTTTTAATCTGTAGAAACAGTTTCGTGTAACTTCCGAAATATGCTTTTCGTAGCGCAGGTTTGGGTCTAGCACTAATCCTAAATTCCTGGCTTCATACACACGCTCAACGACTTTGGACCCCAATCTAACCTGACAGTCTGATGGAATGTTATTCACCTGATACTGTGATCCAAAGACCATATATTTTGTCTTAGTAGGATTGAGAACGAGACAGCTGCTTTCGGACCAGTGGAGTATTCTGTCAAGGTCATCGTTAAGGGATCGTAAGGCGGAGGCCCATTCGCTATTCCTAAATGAAATATATATTTGTAAATCGTCGGCGTATAGGTGATATTTACAATTGTGTATACACTTAACGATATCCGCTGTATATAAGATAAAAAGAAGAGGAGAAAGGATAGTTCCCTGAGGAGTGCCTCTTTCAAGGGATCTGTATCCCGAGCGTCGCGTCTGACCGTTGTCCCGAGTTACTTCAACACATTGACCGCGGTTTGCGAGGAAGCTTTGAAACCACTGCACTGTATCTGATTTGAAACCGTAATATGACATCTTAGAAAGAAGCAGGGATATGTCTATACAATCAAAAGCCCTCGAAAAATCCAGAAGCACCAGCAATGTGCACATGCCTTCATCCTGAGCAGTGATAATGTTGTCGGTTACATCTAAAAGTGCCGTGGTGGTACTATGACCTTTCCTGAATCCAGATTGAAATTCGGGAAGCATGTTGTTAGTTTCCAGATAGTCAGTTAGCTGAAGCCAAACAACCTTTTCGACGATTTTAGATAGACATGAGAGTACACTGATTGGGCGAAGATCTTTCAGCTCCTGAGGGTTAGGGTGTTTTGGCAAAGGTCGAATTATGGCAGTCTTCCATATTTTTGGGTATGTGGATTTTATTATTGAACAGTTTACGATGGAAGTTATTGCTTTGAGCGATTGTGGTAGCGTCATAAGCAACATTTTCAGTGAAATACCATCAATGCCCTCTGCATTCGATTTAAGATTAGTAACAATTTTGGAAATTAACAGCTCACTAACTGGCTGAAGGGAAAAGTAAGTATGAGTCGTATGTAGGTGTGTATTGAAATAACTCAGAGTGGACGAGTCGGCATGTGCGATTCCGGGTATATTTAAAAAGTGACTATTAATTATGTCAGGGTCAGCCAAATGTGAAGGCAAAGGGGTATCTTTGTTCGACGGCAATACAGTGGACTTTAAATTGCGCCATAGATTTTTAGGTCTATTTAAATTATTATTTATGTTATGATCAAAATATGCCCTTTTTTCGTTGTGAATAGAATTAATAACTAAAGTTTTTAAAGTTTTGTAATACATTTTATGCGAATCTTTTTTTGTTTTTAAGTACCGCTTGTGGGCCGCATTGCGAAGTTTCATCATCAATTTGATTGTGTCGGTTATCCACGGCTGCTTGTGCGCTTTAATCACAGTAGTTTTGATTGGGGCAAATACATCGAATAAACAATTGACGTAGGAATTGAAAGATAATACCTTATGATCAATATCGGGTATAAGCGTTATGTCGTCCCAGTTAATGGAATTTAAAGATAAATTAAAAGCTTCTAATGGTATATCTTTGATAGGTCTGTATTTAATTTTTTTCGCGCGTATCTTACTTCTTTCACTGTGCAATTCGCAAATTAACAGGGCATGATTACTCAGAGGTGCAACTGGTTCCACCTCAATCCGACGCGTTCTCACATTGGTACAAATAACATCAATCAAAGTTTGACTGTGATCCGTGAAGTGAGTAGGGGATGTGACCAGCTGCACCAAGTCCAAGCAGTTTAGGAATGTATTAAACTTAGCAACCTTTACATCATTAGCGGGGCGGAGCGCATCAATGTTAAAATCACCGAGGAGGACGATGTTATCGCAAAACGCTAACGAGTTTATTGATACAGTGACCGCGTCAAAAAATGAATCGACGTCGAGCCAGGGCGGACGGTACGCAGTCCCGATAGCGAGCGTCTTGTTATCGACCTTAAGCGTTAACCACATTTGTTCGACAAAAATGAGTGAAGGTTCGACAGGATGAGTAAACACGCGGGCCTTTATTCCGCGCTTTATGTAGAATCCGACCCCGCCACCTCTTCCGTTGCGTACGGTACGCGGGCGCGGCGCGTGCAGCAACCGGTAGCCGGCGGGGCGCGGGGCGCTGCTCTCCTCGCCCGCACGTAACCACGTCTCGCCCACTGCCATGACATCCATCGCGTGGCGCTCGACAAGTGCAATAAAGTCTTCACAGTATGTGTTTAGTGAGCCGACGTTAAGATAACCGAGCTTTAAAAATGACCTAAGGCCGGCTGATAAACTTACTCAATTTTAAGTTCAAATAACAGCGATTTAACGGGGACTTAGATAGAATACGGAAAAAGGTTCTGATCGGACTATTTCTAAAAAGATAATACATGATTTCCAATATACCATAGACTAGCGCAACAACATTATATAAGGATGTAAGATTACATGTACAAGAAAATAAACATTTTAAATAGTTCAAAATAAAATAGCAAAGAGCCCACCAAACACCACTGCAACAAATATACAAAAAATAACAATATAGCAAAATCACAAATAAAACTTCTATTTTACTACCATTATAAGAACTTATAAACAGCGAGAAATGATTGAATTTAAATAAATCGTCGGCTCGCAGCTTATTCAATAGAAATGTACGATGTTTAAGCAAGGTAAGAAGTAAACACAGGGTAATTAATGTTAAATATTGCATAAAATGTAGGATATAAAATAACAAATATATTTTGTTTAGAATAAAATAGCAACTTTTTACATAAAATAACACGAAACAAAAAGAGTACACGTACTGGCAAGTGCATGCGTACTGAATAAGGAGCCATACCAGACAAGTACAACATGCGATGCGAACGCGTTGAGCACTACATAATTTTGTCCAACTATTTAAGATATAAAAATTTTTTTTATGTCCTCTTCACTACGTATACGCTCAATAGCCTTACCGTCGTCTTTCCTTGTGAATATTCGGCCACCCTTTGTCCACACGTACCTCCATTGTACTCGGGAAGCCGCTTCGCGTGCCTTACCGAACAGCTGTCGATTGTTCCTCGTTAGATGTTCATTGACATAAAATTTCCTCTGCTCCCCGGCTAGGTTCATGTCGGCCGTGTTGAGGCCGCGGCGGATGCGCGCGGCACGTAGCATGGCGTCGCGCTGAGCCCGACGAGCCAGCCGTACGATCAGCGGTCGCGGCCGCTGCGGCGCGCCTTCCCCGTCGCCCCGGTTGCGCCGCACGGCACCCAGCCGCTCTGCATGCACTATATCGCGCTCCTCCAGCGTAATCCCCAGTTTCACGGCCACGACACTGGCCAAATGGAGGACGTTCTCGTTTCTCTCCTCTGGCAGCCCGGCTATTTCCACATCATTCAACAGCAGCTCTTGGTCACGTTCATTCAATTGTACCCTCAGGTCCGTTATTGTGTCTTCTAGGTGACCAATGTTGCCCAATGTCTTTGTTTCGATTTTTTTTTCGACTTCGAGGACCTTTTCTTCGACCGCCGTTATCCGACTGCAGCACGCTTGCAGGTCCGCTTTAAACTGCTTTATCTCATCTCTTGTTTCTCTGAGATCGTTTCGAAGTCCTTTGACCTCTTTTATTAGCTCACAAAGCATTCGGGTACTATCTGCGTCACCCTTTCCGGGGGCCATAATATCGTCACCGGGACTCGAGCTTTCTGACGAGACGTTGTCCGCAGGCTTAGCCTTGCAGCCCTGGCACGCAAACCCTTGAGGGATAGCGCCGGCAGGCACGGCGCTGCAGGCTCGGTGGAACACATATGAACATTTAGAGCACCGAACACAGTCGGCATTTGCCGCGTATTTACCACAGGAACGGCACTTTGGCATTGTAGGTAATAGATGGCACTACTGTATATTTTATAAAAATGTCTTATTTTGTTTATTTAAATATGTTTAAGCGAACAATTTCTATCTTTAGACCACTTAATGGATTTAGAAACACTACAGTATATAGCCACTAAGATTTAATTTCACTGTTGGCGAGATTAAAATTATACCGAAGTTAGTAGGTAGATTGAGAAACATTCTCGCACATATTACGAACACTTTTTGTTGTGAAATTGAGCGAATTGTGATTAGATAATAATAATAGTTGACGATAAAACACTATACTACACTCCGCGATATAATTTAAAATAAAATGTACTTGTTTAATATTTTTTTTAATGTAATATAGTTCACGGTAAACCGCCGCCACTGACGTACGTGACGTCACTATTTCTTAAACTTTTAATTGACAGATTCGAGCATAGGCCATTTATTCATTTCCCACAGCTGTCTGAAAGTGTTAATAATTTAGTTATTTATAAATAATTTCGTTCAAGTGAATTAAATTACCTTTTGTACACCTTGAGAGTTCATTCTGAAATAACGAAATCGATTATGCCGCACAAATATGTAAGATTCTGAGGCATCACATTTGTTTGTCCGTTTAGTGAACCGTTGAAATTCAGCGTCAGTTCGGCCAAGAGATTGACTCTTAAATTATGTTGTACTATTTTAAATACGTCATCGCTGCAATCGGAACCCACTTTTCCATCCAAACTGATTTTACATGTTTGTGGTCGTTTACTGTCGCCAGCGATGGAAGCAATGTGGAACATTGTCAAGTTTGGCCGACATTTTATACGAGAAGCCCGCGCCGTGGCCGAGCTCGTGAAAAATGCCATTTCGTAACAAAAGCCACCATTATACATACATCTGGATTAAGATGTAGTGTCTTGAAATCAATTATAATTGATAAACAAAGTTTATTAAAGAAACCGCCATATGAGTGCACAATTGTGTTGAATGATGTATTCTTTTAAATCGCAGAAGCGGGAACCTCCTTCCGAAGTATTTTGTTTTAGTTAGTTGTTAAATCAATCAACCTCGAATAGGCAGAGGAAGTTGTTTAAGAATCAGCTTATGGGCAATGTCAGAGACAATGAATACGAGAGATAAAACCGTCTGAGTTCGTTACCAGGCGAAAAAAGACTTTGTAAGAAAGCTTCACATTGAAATAAATGTAGATAAAATATTCATTTTTAAATAAATATGCGCTCACACCCGTAACCCAGAGGGGTAGGCAGAGATCATGGATTTCCATTTGGCGCGATCCTGGCACACCTCTCTCGCTTCTTCCACATTCATACATCTACGCATGCATGCTCGTCGGTTATGGGTGCTCCTTATATCGCCCTTTTTCAGTAAGTCATTAATCTGATCGATATAAGTTTTCCTAGGGCGTCCCCTACCAACACTGCCACTCACATTTGCAACATAAATTTATTTTGTTATTCTCTCTTCATTTATCCTTTCAACATGCCCATGCATACCTTTCTCAATTCTAGTCACAACGTCCACTTTTAAGCCACACTTTTCCCTTATAACGCTATTTTTAACCCTATCATTCAAAGTCACGCCTAATATACTTCTAAAGGATCGAATCTCAACGGCATTATCTCTACTAGCATGCTTTTCCTGCCAAACCCAGCTCTCACTTCCATGCATTAAAGTGGGGACTAGTACAGCATTGTGTATTGCCAGACGAGCCTTCATAGACACATTCTGACCCCTTACTACTGTACCCATAGCCCCATTCATTTTATTTCCCGCACTCACTCGTCGTTCAATTCATTATTATTTATTTTTTAATTACAAGAAGTCATTTAATTTCGTTCGCAAACGACACTGGAGCTGAAGTCAATGCAGCCAAAATAATCGATCTCGAAGAATAATACTTGGAAAGATATTTGTCTTGTTTATATTAGATAACCGCTACGGGAATGATCAGAATAATCTTATTAAGATGGTACTAATTACGCCTCGTGAAGAACTTACTATAGAAATGGTCCTATGAAGTAAGGTCTCGGTACTAAGTACGCCAGGCTGTGTATAAATATCAACGGATTGATACATTGCTACCTTATACGATTGAACTTGGGGAAATAACATCGACTAAAAAAATCCCAGGTGTCTGGGCGCAAGGCGCTCGGACGTTAAATTCGTGACTGCCTAATACAGCGATGAGTCATAACCGCGCTCGGCTTGATTCGGTTACTCTCGGCTCGAGCGTAACGGGATACCGAGTGTAACTTACATCGAGGCATACTACGAGTCAAAAGGACAAATGGAAATCCTTAGTCTCTGCCTACACCGCTGGTTTAATGGCGTGAGTTTGATTGGAACAACTCAACATTGAAAATAATAAATATTATAATATATAAAAATGAATTCCTGTTTTCCTTTACGCGTGAACGGCGGGACCGATTTCACTAATTAATCTTTTGTTGTGCTTGTCAAGAAGTGCTTATTCTTATGAAGAAGATTGTTTTTCAAAGTTGCCCCAAAATGTTTCGTTGCCTTTGAGAAACCGTAACGACTATCTTACATTTGCAGCATATTTTTGGATACATATATATTCAATAGTTTTTTTCCAATTTCCATGTGCATTTTCTGTACATTTTCTTTGTAACAAGTGAATAATTGTGCGTTCGTAAAAAGATTTCTATTAAATTAAAAAGCACGGCCGAGTAAACCACGGTACACAGCTAGTGAATAATATTTTTTGAAAATCCCCAACTTAAAGTAGACATTGTTTCCAGAATTGAGATAACGGTTATCCTTAGTTCTTGTTAAGAGACAATTTGGTTCACTCGCTCTGCCTAGACTACGCTTTACGGCGAGCCTTTTATTTAGTCAAATAAATAAATAAAATAAAATATCTTAACTGAATGCATATATTATGTTGTTGTACATAGTTTAGACTGTAATTAAAATTAAATAAATTAAGTGCTATGCTTACAAGTGCAATCGGGCTCGCGCACTAACGGTTTCGTACCCCCGCCCAAATAGAACCCTTGAATAATTATTTTATTCTGTTTCTGAAACTTAGTAGAAACATACTTCAACTGTCTATCGTACGCGACAGACGGAAAATCAGACAGCGTAATTTTAGTAATTAGGTTCACCCTTTGGGGCTACCCTACGCAACCGTAAGGAGTTTTATTAAGGAAAATAATTGAAATGATAATTTGTTTGATATTCGGACGAAGTCACGGGAACAGCTAGTTTCTAAGCTGTTTTGTGCAACAACTAATGACTGAACCACAATAAGCAAACTTAATATTTCTCAACAATTTGCCGGTATCGTAGAACAGAACAGTCTAAGTTCACTTACGAATTCCTATCTCAACACTCGAACCTCTGCGCGTATATATTGTATACATTATAAATTAATAGAATAGCATTGTGCATTGTATTATTACACCCATTTATAGATTGAATATCAAATGAAGACATCCCTTAGAACGCCTGCATTATAAAAGAAGCTTCATGCCCCTTACCAGTCGTTGACACTCGTCAATTAGCCGGGTCATTATTTTGGCTTCTGTATAAAAATAAATTATACCATCAGGCTCTATCCTTTTAAATTCTGTTCACATACACACGGGGATCGGTGAAAAGCGAAGGTGGTTGTTGTCTAACCCAGTAAGTACAAGATGGGTTCTTTTTATTGGGTAAAAAAAACGCTAAAAAGTAACATTTGTTATATGGTAGCCCCCTTAAATTTTTTGTTTTATTCTGTTTTTTATCGCCTTTGTTGTTATAGCAGCAACAGAAATACCATCATCTGTGAAAATTTCAACTGTCTAACTATCACGGTTCACGAGATACAGCCTGGTGCCAGAGAAATAGATGGATGGAGCGGTGTCTTAATAATAGGGTTTTACCCTTTCGATACGGTACCCTAAGCACAGATTATGTACGTTCTTAAGTTCGATTTCTCAAAATTTATATATCAGTTTCGGCATCTTGGAAATTAAGCTCGTTATTTTACATGTGAAATTAAGCGAATTACAAAAAGGCAAACATACAAGAACATTGTTCCTTTGACTATTGTAACTGAAAACTCTTAACTGTCGACAGCCCTGAACAAAGGGCGTTAATGTCTCTCACTTAGTCGTAGCTATGCAGCGCTAGATCAATACTACGTGTTGAGTTACATGGCTCTAATTAGACGTGACATGAGAACAAAAAAACTACACAAGAGAACTAGGATCTATTTAACAAGAGAATAGATTTTCATTTTAGCCCCGAGCACCGTTATGAGATAGACATTTGAAAAAGAAACAATGGCCCGGAAAGAACCGGAAAGCCCTATCAAATTATTTTAGATATAAAAATGTATGAAACATTCGAATTTACTAATTCCTCGTTCCTCTAACCACCCTGCACTATCTCCGTCCGCCGTGGGTTCGATTCCCACCCAGGACAGACATTTGTGTGCATGCACATGTCTGTCCTAAAGCTGGCTGTCATTATCTATTTATGTATGTATTTACAAAAGACAAGTAGTATATGAAGCATAGATGGCCGTGTAAAAAATTGTACAATATAAGAAAACTTGCATTGTTAAGCAACCACAATATCGCTATCTGGTAAAATTGTAGTCAAGTATTAATTTTATTCATTAGAAAATATCATTTATACTTATACTTGGCGGCGATGGGAGGTCGTTGTTCAGAATCGACTACTTAGTACACAAAGAAAGGTTTTCGAGGCCACAGAAGGTCCCTGTCAGATATATTTCAGAACAATAATTTTATTTTGTACATTATTTCCTTGTCATTTAAAAAAATCGTCACATACATAAGGACTTTTATCCCTACTAATATTATAAATGTGAATGTAAGTTTGTTTGTTACGCTTTCACGCGAAAACTTCTCAACCGATCATCATGAAACATTGTACACATATTCTTGGAGGTATTGGGAGTAACATAGGATACTTTTTTTGAAAAAAGAAATACGAAAAATAAAAAAAAATGTTCGTAAAAATATTTAAAAATGTAGCTATTTCAACGCCATAATATTATAAATTCGAAAGTGTATACGTGTGGATGTTTGTTACTCTTTCACTCAAAAACGGCTGATCGGATTTGATTAACATACAGTCGAAGTGATAACATAATTTTTGAAGTCGGTTAGAGACGATGTTCCGTATAGATTGCGAAATGGCTACCCGGGCGAAGCCGAGGCGGATCACTAGTATATATATATATATATATATATATGTCAGACACTGGCCGAATGTAGAGTGAATTGACGAGTAAAACGTTCGAGCTGTCAGTCACTCTGACACAACCCCAAGCTCTAGCGTAACAGCGAACCGGGTAGCGGACATTACATTACGAAGAGTGACGGCAATCGGGTTGCATCGTGGACACGCGCTACGTATTTGGTGGATTGTCGTGACATGAAGTCGGTCTACTTACTGTACTATCGATCCAAGATTATATTTTTAATGTCATTCTCCTTACCCTAACGCCCGACGCCCGAGCTATTCAAGATGTATATATATATATAACTCAGCTTTTCTTTTAAAATAAATATTATTTTGCAACCAGGAATACCTTCCGATATTTATTTATCCAGGTATCATGCTCTGGATAATGAGCCGGAGCAATTCGTTTTCGTAGATTACTGTCCAAATGAGTTTTTGTTTGAGTACCAAATCAAACACATTTATCAAAATTAATTTGCCAATCGTCATTCAAAAGGACACATACCGCTACGAAAGGCAATCAAACAATAATTTGTTGTTAAAATAATAATATAAAAAAAATCCCTTCGAGACATGATCATGGCATTTTTTAAATATAGCTTTTCTAATTATATATCTTGTAATTCAGCAAGTCCTAGTTAACTTTCTGGAAGAATAAATTAAATAATATATTCGATGCATGGTGGTGGATGTGCGTAGCACATAAAGTTTTAACCCATTTTTATGCAACTAGTTACCCGCCCCGGCTTCGCCCGGATACCGCTAATTAGGTTGATCCGATCGCTACCAAACACAGGAACACCCGCTGTACCAATCTGGACAATCCCTGTAAATTTCATTGCAATCGATCCAGCCGTCTCGGAGTCTATAGGGAACATACATACTTCGCTTTTTATATCCTTTTTTTGTCATAAAAAGTATAATATGTTATTTCTAATACCGCCAAGAATATGTGTACAAAGTTTCATGGTGATCGGTTGAGCAGTTTTCACGTGAAAGCGTAACAAACAAACTTACATTCACATTCATAATATTATAAGTATACATGGTCGTCAGTTGTGACATTTTTATAGGAGTAAATCTGTAACAGCGTCCTTTTTAACTTGACATTTTTTTCCTTAATATTAATGTCGTATTTCATTCTATTTTCCTTAAAAACTTCTGTCCTTGTATATTTTCACATTTCTATGTTTATTTACAGCGAAGGTAGCTGTTAGAAAATTCGGAGAGCTATCAAAGGTACGATCATACCTTTATCACACCGGTCCATCATACTTTCCTTTTAATATCGATTCAAGTTTTGGCACGTGGTTTAACACAAAAACAAGTAATTTCCACAAAATTTGAAATTATTTTCGTAGTTGAGGAAACTTTTTAATAAAATTTCCGAGTTTACGAAATGATAAGAAATACGGTTGTGCCTCAAGTAAATATAATTTTATTGCTATTCAATATGCGGGTAGAGTGAGCACAGTCTAAAAATGGAAGTACTACTAAGGAGTTGCAGGCGTTGCCCACCTTTAATGGACAGAGGAGGGGACAAACAGAAAATGGTTATTTCCAATTCCTATACATCTCCTCCACCGTCAAGTTCTCTTCCCCTTCCCAACCTTACTAATAAGATATTTCTTTGTAATAATAACGCAGTTGTCTGCCTTCGAATCTGATACACGATATTCTGGAGAGCATAGTGCCACATATTTTTGAAGCGGCCTCCTGAACACAGTTTCGTAATTCCGCCAAATCTACAATAGTTTTTGAGAGCATTTCTTCTTCAAGACCTAAAAACTAGAAACCAGAAGATTTAACTTCGGGTATCATGGAGGTTACAAATTGGTCTTCAAACGTCCAATCAATTTATTCGAATGTCAGTCGTTCAAAACATGGATATGCAATGAGATTCTTTTAATTAATGTATACAAGTTGTAGTATATTCACTTATAAATAGACTGCAAACTGCAACTGAACACAACAACATCTCAACGACATCTCAACAACACCAACAACAACGCCTCAGTCCAGATACAAGACGATTACGCCTTCAAAATACCAAATTACAAAACACTAAGCATAACATGAACCAATGAAATGTCCGGGAGTCGTATATTAGGCATCCATTAAATACTTTTATTTTGTTTATTAATTGACGCTTCTCTTACTCCTACACTCCCTTGGTTATATTAATTAAGTATATCATTGTGTTCTTCAAACAATAGACGAATAACATACTAACATGCCTGCTGTAGAATCCCTCCATGTATGTATGCTCTATACAGACTTAAATGTTATCTGGATATATTAAATATGAGACCAAAGACCTGTAGATTAAATAAATAATGCCATAAATAAACATAGCTCTCAATGGCTCTTCAAATTATAAATTATCAATCAAATAAAAAAATGAGAAACAAAATAAATAAAATTTAAAATTCATAATGGCGTCTTGAATAAATTTATATCGATCAGAAAAAAGCTATTTTATGAGAATAGCCGACGAGTGTTTATGCGTACATGTTAAAAAGTTGGCCAAGACTTTTTCAAAATGTTAATATAACAATTAATTAAATTTGACCCGGGTGATAGTCGCTTAACTGCGTCCAGGACCACCAAGGACGGGCAGCAGCGTCCTTTCAGTACGGTGGAACATACTGCGATCGCCAACCCGCCACACTCACCGACAACTGGCCCTGGCAACACTAAGCACGCGCACACTGCGGACTGACGATAGGATCACGGAACTGGAAGAGGAATTGAGCAAGTTACGATGGGACGTTATAGGGTTATCCGAAGTTCGAAGAGAAGGGGAGGACACGATAATCCTTAACTCCGGAAACATGCTCTTCTTCCGGGAGGGCGACCAACAGTCCCCGAGGTGGTGTCGGGTTTATCGTCCACAAGTCCCTTGTAAGCAATGTGGTGAAGATCGAGAGTGTGTCGACTAGGGTGGCGTACCTTATACTCAGAATAACCAAACGGTATTCGCTGAAGGTCATACAGGTCTACGCACCGACTTCAACGCACTCCGACAACGAGGTGGAAACTATGTATGAGGATATATCACGAGCCATACATAGTTCTAAAATCTACTACACCGTTGTCATGGAGGACTTCAATGCGAAATTAGGTAAGCGGTACGGAGACGAGTTGCGAGTGGGCAATTTTCGATATGGACACCGGAATCACCGGGGCCACCTTCTGGCCGGCTTCATGGAGAAGAAGGGACTCTATACGATGAAGTCCTTCTTCAAGAAGCAAGGGCAACGGAAGTGGACCTGGATGAGTCCCGATGGTGCTACAAAAAAGGAGATAGACTTCATCATGTCGACGAAGAAGCAAATATTCAATGATGTCTCATGAATAGTCCGAGGCACTTTGAATATCAAAGTAAAGCTTAAAAGAAGTCGACTGATGAGGTCTACACTCCGGCTAGTACCTATCCAAATCCAGAATCCCGAAAGCTTTCAGCTTAAGCTTCAGAACCAGTTTGATTACCTAAGGAGTAGCGTGGACGATATAAATGACAGGTTCGTGCAAGCTGTTCACGGTGGGTTCTAAGGTCTTCAAGGCCCAACTTACAAACGCGCCCAAGAAGCTCTCCGACTATACTCTTGAGCTCATGAAAGAAAGGCGAGAAATGATTCTGCACTCTTCAGATGATGCGAAACGATACCGGCGGCTAAATAGACAGCTTTCGAAGAGCATTAAACATGATTTGCGCCAATTTAATACAATACGTATTAAAGAGGCTATTGCGCGGAATAAGGGCTCCAAAGTCTTTGCCCGAAGTCTGTCTATTGGGCAAAGCCAGGTGTCAAAGCTGAAGACTGAGGATGGTAGAGTTGTTTCCTCCAAACTAGAGCTTGAGAGGTTCTATGGATAGCTGTATGCGGCATCGTAGAAACCCGTCATGGATCCGGCAGAAGACCCAAGAGCCAGATTAACCCGACACTATACCGAAGATATATTGGACATCAGTCTGGACGAGATTAGTATGACTCTCAAACAACTCAAGAACAACAAGGCACCGGTGGATGACGGAATCACAGCAGAGTTACTGAGGGCAGCTTGAGAACCAGGTCTTAAGGTTCTCCAAAAGGTTTTCAATTCCATCATTCTCGAGGGACATACGCCACGGGCATGGATAAGAGGTGTGGTGGTCGTTTTCTTCAAGAAGGGTGATAATGCCCTACTGAGGATTTACAGGCCCATTTCACTTCTGAGCCATGTCTACAAATTGTTTTCGAGGGGTCATAACTAATCGTCTCGGTCGCAGATTTGACGACTTGCAGCCTCCCGAACAAGCCGGTTTCCGTAAAGGCTTTAGTACCGTGGACCACATACATACACTGCAGCAGGTTATACAGAAGACTGAGGAATATAACCTTCCACTATGCTTAGCGTTTGTGGACTACGAAAAATGCTTCGATTCGGTCGAGACCTGGGAGGTACTGCAGTCTCTCCAGCGGTGCCAAATCGACTATGGCTACATCGCAGCGCTGAGGGGTTGCAGGGCCAGGACACGAAACCTATCCAATTGCAGTGCGATGTAAGACAGGGCGATGTTATTTCCCCGAAGCTCTTCACCGCGGCGTTGGAAGACGTCTTCAAAGTCCTGGATTGGAAATGACTTGGCATTAACATAAACGGCGAGTTCATCACCCATTTGCGATTTGCTGATGACATTATAGTCATGGCTGAGACCACGGAGGAACTCGGTACAATGCCCAACGGCCTCAATAAGGCCTCCGAACGAGTGTATCTCAAAATGAACATGGATAAGACGAAAGTTATGCCAAACATCCATGTTCTACCCACTCCAATAACGATCGGAGGCCATACTCTCGAAGTTGTTGACGAGTATGTCTACCTAGGACAAACTGTCCTAGGTAGCCATACTCGTCAAATGGGCAGCATTCGGGAAGTTGCGAAATATCCTCACGTCCCAACATCTACCGCAACATCTACCGATAACTTATGGTACTGAGACGTGGCCCCTCAATGCAAGCACCATTAGACGGCTCAAGATCACCCAAAGGGCAATGGACTGCGGATCGCATCAGAAATGATGTGATCCGCAGTAGAACCAATGTAACCGACATTGCCCGAAGAATTTCAAACCTTAAGTGTCAATGGGCCGGACACATTGCTCGTAGAACGGATGGCCGCTGGGGCCGAAAGGTCCCAGAGTGGCGGCCACGTACAGGTCGACGCAGCGTAGGTAGGCCTCCCACACGATGTACCGATGATCTGGTCAAAGTTGCGGGAGCCCACTGGATGACGGTGGCGGGGGACCGATCTTTGTGGTGATCGAGAGGTGAGGCCTACGTTCAGCAGTGGACAGATAACGGCTGAAACGACGACGAATGAATTCAATCATCGATTCAATAAAAATCTAAGCGGATTCGTTATATTTATTAAAAATATTACGTAAAAAAAGGAAACAAGTATTTAACGAGTTCCAGGAAAATAGGACCAGTTCGGTGCGCGGGCAGGAAAGTGGGAGGTAACTACCAGTAACATCCCGCCCTTAGCTTCCAATCCAACTACAATACGGAGCAGACGCGGCCGACGCGGAGTCCACCTCATTCCCGCGCTCAACTCCGACCACGGAGTACGTACATCGGAGTAATTAATTTGTTGATACGAAAATAAAGTGATTAAATTTGTAATTCTAAAAAGGACTAAGACTGGAAGAATGAACGTGTATCTTGTGACAACGTGGATTTCCTGCATTCTTAATTTCGTAAGTACAATTTTTATGTTAACTCATTTTCCAAATAAGCCGATTGTTGCATTCAACTTTAGAATTTTCCTTAGTATTGCGATTTTATATCGCCATGGCGCGTCTAATTATGCGATTTTCTCAATTAAATCTATTTTTTTGTGTCGATTTCATGTAATTTAATTAAATAAAATTTTACTTATACTTGTACGTTTAAGTTATGAGAAATATCAAAATAAATATAGTTTAAATTTGTTTTTTAAGTATGAAAATAGGAAAAGTTAAAAGTTTAAAAATGCAATAAATAAATTAAATTCATAATATTAATTAGATACGCAATAATGTGCTGTAAAGACGTGACCATTACGATTAATATGATGTAATACTTTTTCTACGATTGTTTGTCGTTTCGTGTCTAAAATTAAACTCTTTCCGAAGTAAAACTTCTTTGGTTACGTTGGACTTGGAAAGTGAACAAGTGAATGCGTGACGAGGGCGTTACAAAATGTGATCGGAAGTCGTTTGAATGCGGAAAAGGTTTCGACAGACTTTTTTTAGAATTTATTTTTCTCGTATTAAATTTTATAATGAATGCCTAAGTGTGTATGTGTTTTTTAAATTAAAAGTAACAACTAATTTAATGAATTTACAAAAAAACCGAAAGAATTTAATAAATAAAATAAAAATAAATTAAACAAAGATATTACAAAGGGTCTATAAATTGTGAAGTGTCAGAGGTGAAACTGCAAAATACCACACACTGTAAAATTCTACTTTGGAACGAGACCGTTTAAAAAGTCTTTGTGATGGGAAAATCAAATTGCCACTAATTATTATAGACATTTACTGGGCGTAGAGGCATGGATAGAGGAACATGGCCAAGGGACAGTAAGCCCAATTGGATTCGTCATGTACATTATTCACAGGGTTTTATCTTATTCGGTCAAACACGAAATGCATTATGCAGTTTATTTTACGTTCATCAAAAATCTAGCAAAATAAAGGGACATTCATTCATTTACAGAACTGTTTTAATGAATTAGTACATATCTTATTGTTAAAATACCTTCACATATAATTTTTAATTATTATTTATTTATTTTTAATAAATAAAAAAAAATTAAAAAATCCCACGTGTTTTAATGATTTAAACAATTAAATCAAAACGATATGTACAAGCTGTGCGTAAAGCTCATTATTATTTGGTGATATGTGATAATTTAATTATTACCGTGTTATTATAATTGTTTTTAATATGTATTTTAGGACGAAAATTAAAATAATCTGTTCATGGGTTAGAGTGATCTTCCTAAATTATAAGAGGTTGCATGATACCAATGACGACGTACTGCTTCCGCTAAACAGCCTACATTGTTCTGATTAACTAATAATGTTGTAGTCGCACTTTGTGTCAGTACTAATACCTCGTTTTAAGTTTCCTTAGATGTTTTGAAACCAATTTCAAACGAAAGATTATATTTCCTTGGTCTTTAGAAGGCATTTGTAATGTTATCCTCTACTCGTAGCCTGGGTAATAGAAAAACAGTTTTTAGCATTGTGTGAGTAATTAGATTTTTGCAAGAAAGATTTGCTTTTAATGGAGCCTACTTTTAACCCTAAAGGGGATAAGGGTCCTCAGTCTCCTGTGACCCCCTTTGATATGTGATAATGTGAATATTATTGTACAGTAAAATGTATCTAGTACGAGATGACCAAGCGACGTTCGTACCACCTAAATAAATTGATTTGTTTAGAACTCTTTCGTAGCAAACTATTATTTTTCATCGTGATCGATAATATATGGTGCATCGTGTCTGGTTTAGGTGTCGTTTGTGAACAAATTTAAAAATGAATACATGCTCACGCTCGTTAGCCAGAGGAGTAGGCAGATATTATTGATTTCCATTTGGCGCGATCCTGGCACACCTGTCTCGGTTTTACATTCATACATCTACGTATACACGCTCGTCGGTTATGGGTGCCCTTTTTTAGTAAACTACTAATCTGATCGATATTATTTCTCCTTGGACGTCCCCCGCCGACGCTGCGACTCACTTTCGCAATATTAATTTGTTTCTTTACTCTCTCTCCATTCATCCTTTCAACATGCCCCAACCACCGAAGCATACCTTTCTCTATTCTATTCACAATTTTTAAGCCACACGTTACACCTAACATACTTCTTAAGGATCGCATTTCATCGGCATTAACGCTACTTGCATGCTTTTCCTGCCGCTCCCAGCTCTCACTTCCACACATAGTAGAGTCAGGTGCTCGGTGGTGCCAACGCATAAATATACCCTTGACAATTTTCAGTCTCACAACTACCAAGTCTATTATACTTCTGTCTTGTCCTCTTTCCCATGTATTATGAATCTTCTTGTAACAAAACAAGGTATTTGCCACAACTAGATTCTTTTCCACACACACCGCGAGAAGACTTCCGCCATTCTATTAACACATTCATTACCATACGCTCCCAATACACTTTCATACCAACCCTTCCATTAAAATCACCTATCATAATTATTCTTTTATATGTCTTATGATATACAGTCAACTCTATAATTTATTTTTAAATTTCCTATTTGAAAAATAAATTTAGTTAAAATTTAATGCAAAGCTGTCTCGCAAGTTCAGTTTAACATTTATTTTAACCGGGTAAATGATCAGTGACGCGAACATGTGACTCATACTTTGTTCTCTCTCGATACCAGTTGTCTCTTTGACTTTGTCCATAAGGATTATTAGGTGACTCTTAATATTCCTCTGCAAAGTTGAGGTTAATAAATGCTATCACCAACTAAACAAATAGCGCGTAAGGCGGATCCTGTTTCTGCTGTTACATTTGGTGCTTTGCAAAACTATTTTCCGGTTGGTAAACAAACAAAATAATGTATTTGCCATGCCCGCAAACGGAAATTTCACTTTTCGTCGTGACGTTTCACTTGTCATCAGAATTATTTTCATACATTCATTATCCGTTTCGCATTGGTCATCGGTTCGGTTTGCACGTGAAGTAATTCACAGCGTTGCTTCGACGAGCTAGGTCGACCCCTCCTCAGTATTATAAAGTTAAAATCAATACAATACAGACAATGTAAAATTATAGGGAACCGTTTTCACGGTCACTCAAATTTATCGAACTCGTGTCAAAAGAATACTGAATGCTTATGTGATATGCACGCGGCACTCAAGCGATAGTGTCGCCCCGCCACCTACCGTGAATATTTAAAGGTTTTATAACGCTAAAATTTCACAATTATCAATTTTGATGTATTTTATTTTGGGTTTCTTTATTTATTCATTTATTTTTTACATTAAAACCTGACGGCATTAATACTAAAAAAATATACAAATCGCTTTTGTCATTTTTGAGTTATTTTTATTTCTCACTCAATTCACATGAAACTCTTGATATCTCGGTACCATTTTGATTTCTTTTAATTTTACTGATTGTAATATATATTACTTGCTTTCCGAATGACTTTCAAAGAAACTAAACTTGGCCCCAATTATCCGACGCACATAGTGTGTCCTAAGCTAAAATTTACCTTCGTAAATGATAATATAATTGATGATTAAATCAGGAGCAACATTAAGCAAGAATCGTACAGACAAATGCTTATAATTTTGTTAAATTGATTGCACAAATTTATCGGACATCCATGTCGAACCCAATCGTAGCGGCTGCGAGCTACAACCGATATACTAACGAGTAATATTTTTGTATTGGGGTAGTTTTCCTCATTTGGATGCATTTCTTAGTATTATTAAATATATTATATTATATTTCAATAGTTTTAACCCATCACTGATTTCATTGTCAGTTAATGCGTATTTTCAATTGTGTATATACGAGGAGTCCGATTGCTATATAATTAAATTAATTGAAAACTGTTACTATCAATTGGGTAATACAGACTTTAATTACACATTTTTTATTTACAGTTGTTCAGTTGTCTGTTTTTACTTGTATTATATTCGTTTTAATTGTAAACTCTGAAGTAATTTTTAAACAAGTTCTAAGCATATTTCTACGAGAGAGAAATAAGAGATTTCCAGTTCTATTGACTCATCGCGATATCTCTGGAACCATACGGAATATTCCTATCGCCGAGTAGAGGTCGGTCGGCTTACGAAATTCCTCCCGCATGGCGGGTTGCGGCGGCGTTATGTTTACCGAGCCAGCTAGTTGTATTAAATACCCACATATATACTAAATATATTATTCTTCAATATATGCGTATTACAAATACTTTAACAATGAAATCCATTTTTAAATTTTTATTTTTAAGAAACTGAATTCGTTTTCACATGAAATTTAACTTGACAGCAGTGTCAGTTGATTAATATTTTGACAGGCCTTTCAGAAACATCTGATCAAATGCGAAATCATTCGCGTTTTTTTTTGTTTTAATAAATCCCATAAATATATTGCGAAGGTAACGAAGGAGTAATGTGGTTTAAGTGGTGCACTTGTTGCAAACGAGAGAAACTTTCAACACGAAAAGAGGATCCCTAGCCGGCAAGGCTTTAGCGACATCGATGCTATAATATGTCGAGTTATCGAATCAAGATTTTAAAACTATATATCTCCAATCTTGTTTAGATTTCAAGGGTAGTCTATATTTCATTTGTAACAATAGTTCTAGTGGTAGCTAAAACATGGACAGCAGACGTTATCAAATAGGCCGTTAAAACAGCTACCTCTCACGACGGGAAGGCGAAGTTTGTAAGCCAATTTTCCGTTGATTGACTCTAGAAATAGTTGTGGTATTAAACGGTATTTAAGCGTTAGGCACATAAGATAAATAAAAAGCGCTGAATGGCATTTTTAATAATAAGAAACCCCTGAACAATAGTGCATTCGCTTATCTTAGCTCAGCTTTGACATTTGTACGTATCTGAACGCTGAAATTTTATCAACCGCATTTAAAATCCAATAAGAGTAGAGTTATTTCATCTCCATTAAGATGTTCAGTAACAATAGCTTCATGGAAACGCCCTTTTATACTAGACAGGTATTTAAGTAGGTTTAAGTCTATCCAGCCAGCTCTGAAATTAATTTTGTAATAGAAACTCGAATGAAAAACGTACACGTAAACTCGAAAGCTATCGAACAAATTGGTTCAAGTTTTATTCTTTTAATTTCTTATCAACGAATGGAATATTTTAGACCTCTGCAATCACTAAACTATCACCTAACCCATTATCTTAACTAATATGTTATAAATTCGAATGTGAGTTTGGTAGTAATGTTTTTACTTTTTACTGATATTAAAAGCATGCAAGTAGAGTTAAAGCCGTTGAAATTCGATCCTTAAGAAGTATGTTAGGCGTAACGTTGAATGATAGGGTTAAAATTTGCGTCATAAGAAAAAAGTTTGGCTTAAAAGTGGATTTTGTGACTAGAATTGAGAAAGGTATGCTTCGGTGGTTCGGGCATGTTGAAAGGATGAATGAAGAAAGAATAACGAAACAGATTTATGTCGCAGCAGTGAGTGGTAGTGTTGGTACGCCCTAGAAGAACTTTTATCGATCGGATTAGTGGCTTATTAAAGGGCGATAAGAGGAGCACCCTTAACCGTATGAATGTAGAAGAAGCGAGAGAGTTATGCCAGGATGGCGCCAAATGGATATCCATGATGCAGATGCCGCGTTTCATATGGACTAGTTTAAGCGTATCTCGATTCTATCCGCGAGTATGCCCACGTGCTGGCGATACTTCAAAATGAGTACACAAGTATTTTTATTCACTAAATTCAATACCTATTTAATTAGTTTAACTAAGGCATATTAAAAAAGTATATTATTAATTTTAAATTTGAGATAACATTAGATAAAAAAACCAAAAATATTTGAATTACGCTATTTTTATGTTGTTAAATAATTAATTACTTGTTAAATGTAATAAAAATAATAGTTCATTTTTAAAGAGAAATCAAGAAAATGAAGGTAGAATTAATATTTCTTGCATATTACAAGGTATTTCCTAGATATCGATTAAGACGTTACGCCATTTATTCGCCCGTTTGCAAGAAGACAACTATGCGATATCGATTGTACCTCAAGCTCGGAGGTACTGGTAATTTAAGTTTCATCTAGCGATGTTGAATTATAAAAAGTGCATCTACAGTCAGTTTCTGCTTAAAACATATATATAAAATGTGAGGTCGGAGGTTTATTATTCTTTAAGAGAAAAAAAAGCTACACAAAACAACAGCAACGAGTCAATATAAAAACGACATGGTAAGGAACACTAAAAATAGAAACACATTGGTTACTAGTGCCGTACATACTTAATGGTAACTTAATCGAATTCCACTTTTTCAAACTGTACAACTATTTTTTTATCTTTCTGAATTCCATAACGGTAATAAAATATTGAAAATCAAAGACCAATCAGATTGAATCGATAAGCGATTCCTGGCTCCCCTTTTCAAAAGAAAACGATTCATTAGATTTTCGTAGGTTTTCAATTAAAAATATGTCCCTAAATTTTAATATACCAGTTATATGCCACGCGCTGTGCCGTTTCATTTAAACGAAATCTGACTTTTACTATTTGTATATAATTATAGATTTAATAGATGATATTCTCACCCATATTTACTTATGGTTTTAGCCACAAACGAATCGAAATAAGACAACCTTTGATAACGTATGGGTTTATTTTTATCGCAATGTATTTTATTTCAATGAAACACACATGTTTTTAATGGAATAAGGTGGCAAACGAGCAAGCTCCGCAACAAACAAATGTATTTCAGATGCATTGCCTACCTTAACGGACAGAGGAGGGATAGACAGGAAAAAGGATATTTAAAAGGCCGGCAACGCATCTGCAGTTCCTCTGGTGTTGCGGGTGTCCATGGGCGTCGTTGATCACCTGCGTGTTCCCGCCGCTCGTTTGCCCCCTTCACTTATAAAAAAAATAGACAGGAAAAAGGATATTTCCTTTTCCTCGTCCACCCCCTCTCCGTCCAATCTTTTTCCCTTTCTGTCCTTATGCGGAAAGGGTGGGGAGGGGAAGAAGACTGAGATTAGGCACCTCACTCGTCAGACGAAACGCAGAGTACTTCTTCACGCCTTTTTTTTGTGAGGTCGTGGTATTTCACTTTTTAGCTTTTGCATAGCTAATCTGGTATCGATTGGAATAGACACAGATGTCAATAGCTATTAACAACTCGACCCTAAGCGAGTCATGAATAGACGGGATGTGGTGAGATTGCGGCCGTAGCATTTATTTTTAGGAATAGGTCGCAAAATATTTGTTGTGTTAGCATCGTATTAATACTAGGCTTTTCTCCTCCCTCTATTACTTGGTAGGAACAACCGAAAGCGTTGCTAAACAAAGCTAAGAATATTATATTATATTTACATTTTTTTTAAGTGTACAACTACGTATTCTTCCGTGTCACAACATTAATCCTGTCACTACTAAATTATGGTGATGCAGTCTTTGGACTCAATGGAATGAGTCCAGAATGCTTGTGAACGTTTTTGCTATGTAATTCCTCTTAGAGCACATGTTACACTTTACTTAAATAAGACCAATTGGCTGTTAATGAAGCCGCCAACTTCACTTTGACACATTACTCTTCGGGCTTATTGAATCTCGCAAACACTAACATTTGTTTGAAATACTTCAATTATCAACACGCCACAATAGAACTGTCTGTGTAAAACTACTCGACAGTATTTCGGGGTAGTTTTTGTTACAACGCTGCCAAATGTTGAAACAACATGCCACCACCATTGACATGCTTGAAATATACCTACGTTCAGGAAAAAATACAAAATTTACCTTTTTTAGATCAAAAAAATTTAGAAATAAAAATAATAGAATTAAATATACGTATAAAGGCAGTGAATTATTTATATTATATAGATTTTTTTTATTAATTAATTTATATTAATCACCATATTATTATTAATCACCTCCTGTACAAATTTCCTTGAACTTAGTCACAGTAAGAAAAGGGCGGCTAAAATCAGCGCTGCAACCTTAGACTGTTTATTTTGTTATACTTTCTCTGTATTTTTATGTAACTTTTTGGGTAATAAATTTCATTTCATATCAGTGTTTTCAGAAAAACATCTAGTGAAAGCTCCCACAGTATGTTATTTAATTTACTCTAACCTTGCACACTACGCACTTATGACAAACGAAAAAATCGTTTTGTGCCGGCTTAAATCGCAAATGTCGGAAATATTTTCCATTATAAGATAAGAATTAATTCGTGTTGTTTAACATAACTCGAGTAGTGGTGGCTCAGCGGTTTAGGCCCCGACTTACGTAGAAGTAAGTAAAAAAAGTAAAGTTGCCTGCAACTTTACTTTGTGTAACTCACTTCATCACTACTGCTCAAAAACGGTGAAGGAAAACATCGTGAGGAAACCGGCATGTTCTTGAACCACCAAATTCGAAGACATGTGACATCCCAATGATATTGATTTAATTAATAACTCTCGGCTAGTATGACATCGGTTAGATTTTTTCTCGATTCTTATTATCACTATTTGCTGGTGACGTAGTAGTCATTTATCATATATTATTTTTAGACTGTATGTTTGTTCACTCAACAATATTTAGTGTAAAATGTCAGTTAGTCGATTAAAAATAACAATTAGCTGTCTATTTTTTATTATTTTTAATATATATTATATAAAATACTGCTGTTAGTATTTCCAATAAATGAATATAACAAATCATATATAACAAATCCTATTAAAATGTTCTCTATTCTATTCCAGTAGAAGCCCTTCGGAAAGTGGATATTTTCCTAAGGGCTTCTGCTAAGCGGCTACTCCAACTGCAAACTTGCCTCTTTTCATGATACACTTCGAAGAAATTAATGTTTATGATATTATTCGTTCTATAATAAATTGAGGAACTACGAAACATTGCAAACGAGCAAGCGGAGTAGCCTGATATTATATCATCGCTGGCCATAGGCATACCACAGCTAATGTTTTGCAGATGCGTTGCCGCATATGCAGACGCATTTAATGACACGCATTTCTCAATTCTGTCAAACATGTCACTTGAAGTATTTTGTATAGATTTATGTTCTCTAAACATCCATAGTATAACCTTGTGAATTCCCTTTCCAATGAAGTTTCTATTGCCCTTTAAATGCGACGCCGGCTTTAGTTCGCTTCAATATTCCTCATTAACTTCGGTAAACAAACTGCTCGAGATTTGTTGGTAGTTTTATGAAAACAATATAAACATAATTTTGGCTTCGTTATTTTTTTTTAATCGCGCAATATTTATATACAAAGAATTTTACAAAGAAAATCACCTACATAGTATTTTACGTCAGTTGGCAGCACGTGGGTTTAAACTATCGAGAACATTGACACGAAATTATTGTTTTTTTTTCAGTGAGAAAGCTTGTATCTTACGCCAGTGGAGTCCTACGGTTATGACGACTCGAGTTATTTCTAACTTTTGATATATCTATTGTTTATAAAATGTCCAACTTGTGGACTTTCATCCTCTCGTCATGGCCGAGGTGTGTTGACGTCAGGCGGTCGGCCGTTAAAACTTTGACCATAACCAGTACAGACTACGGTCAAGCTATGCTGACTTGACATGACGGGAGAAAAGGGATTTGATGGTTGTTATTCTCTCATTTAATTTATAAAAAATAAGCCCTCACTAGATTTACAATAAACTTAAATAAAAGTAATATTCGTACAAAAGACGTTTTAAATTAATTGGTATAAGAGACGGAGGGCGATTTTCACAAAGCTTAGATATGTCCTAGGTAGCCTTGATGGAGTCTCGGATAGCGCAATTCAATTATTTTATATAAAAATCGATGTTTATACATTTATTTTGTTCGTGATCTATGCGCTCCTACAACTTTGATAAGGCTTAGGTAAAACTTCGGCAGTGTGTCCCAAGGACGCCTTTGTCGCCCGAAATGTTTCCAAAACTTAATAAAAATTATATTCATTTTTAAAGAAACATTTTGTACAATACTTTGATATATTTGATAAGACGTCGATGAGTAAATACTACTTTATTATAAAACCGGAGTTTAATACTGTTGAGCTTCGGTCGCTCTGATGTGATTCTCTATGGATAATCTCCAGACTAAAACGAAAGAAAAACATTGCTAATTTATTGCCATATTATTGAAGTAGGAGTAATAATAGTGTACACATAAGTACTTGTTACCCAGTACACCTCCTCTCTCTGTCGCTTGGTATGCTGTAAGAGAACTCTTTTAGAGTTATGCTCACCGGAACTTCACCATTTTTCTTTCAATCGTTGATATATTTGTAACTCTGATTTTGTGTACAAAGTGTCAATAAATAAATATTTGATTGGTTGTGAAAATTCAGTTCTTAAATCTCTATTGTTAAGTAGCTGTTGCTAATTAAATTGCTTCTAGTAATAAATATATCCTTTGTTATTCAGGGATAATATAGTAATATTATGGTAAAAGATTTTTAACTCGGTTGAGTAGTTTTTGGGTTTATTCCTATCTAACATAAACAAAGTGTTTCCACTTTATAATATTAGTGTTGATTTCGAAACGCGTACGCGCCTTGTTTATAACTAAACGCTGGATCTCATTGAAATACAACTTATTGTCTTTACTCCATTGTCAAACGACGTCAATATTCCTTTGTAATGGACAGATATGATATGAATATGAGAGCATACAAACAATAAGCACTCAGATTTTTTTATTATAACTGGTTATTGAAATTGAATGATGAAATTAAAGTCAGTATATCCAAGATTACTCCAAGTACTATCAATCATAGACGGCGAAACGGGAACGGGATAGAAAATTACTCTTTAGAAGATATGCTGTGCGTCAACAATTTGGGAGATTACTTAAGCGGTAATAAATGTAAGTCTATCATATTTTTTATAATAATGGGGCAAACGAGCGGGTCGTATATTTTATAAGTGATCACCGACGCCTGGGCTGCATACAGAGCATCACAGTTTTTTTTATGTAAGAAGATGGCAAACTAACAAGCGGATCACCTAGTGTAAAGAAAGTGTTACCCATAGACATCCGCAACAAGCAAATGTGTTGCAGATGCGTTGCCTACCTTAAATGGACAGAGTGGGGCATAGACAGGTAAAATTTTATTTCCTTTTCCCCGTTAATCCCCCTCCCCATTCATTTTCTCGTTAACATCCTTTCATTATGAGAAAAGGATGGGAAGGGGGAGAGGACTGAAATGGCCTCCAACACCTCACTCATCAGAGGAAACGCAGAGTACTTCTACTTCACGCCTATTTATTATTAGGTCGTGGTATTTCATCGATCGAGCCGGCCAATTCGTGATGTTGTTGCGGTCTCTACCACTGTTACATTCCATCACATCGCATCACATCGCGTCACATCGCAGCACATCGCATCACATCGCATCACATCACATCGCATCGCTTATTATCATTTAAAATGGCTAAAATTAAGGTATTTAAAAGGTGATACTTTCAGATCGTTCAGTAAACAAATAAATACTCGACTAAAGATTTTAAAATTTATTTATATTGTGCTGTAAAATGTTCCATACCTTCTCTTTTGTAAATACTTCACTCAGTTCTGTAAGTCTACTTTCTTCGTTTTTCATTGCCTTTATGCAGAAAAGCCTCAATTATAATCTTGTGTAAAAAGCGGTGTTCTCAATTCAAATCTTATACGAGTACCATCACCACGCTCAATCCACGATTTTACTTATTCGCGTAGGATAGGAAGAGTGACGTAGCACAATAATTATACCATCACACTTCTCAACTCGCGACTTCACTCATTCGCCGTGGATAGGGAGAGTGACTTAGCACAATACGAGTACCATCACACCTCTCCATTGGCGACTTCACTTATTCGCCGTGGATAGGGAGAGCGACGTAGCACAATACGAGTACCATCACACTTCTGAATTCGCGACTTCACTCATTCGCCGTGGATAGTGAGAGTGATGTAGCACAATACGAGTACCATTACACCTCTCAATTCGCGACTTCACTCATTCGCCTTGGATAGGGAGAGTGACGTAGCACAATACGAGTACCATCACACCTCTCAATTCGCGACTTCACTAATTCGCCGTGTATAGGGAAAGTGACGTAGAACAATACGAGTACCATCACACCTCTCCATTGGCGATTTCACTTATTGGTGGAGGATAGTGAGAGTGACGTAGCACAATACGAGTACCATCACACCTCTAAATTCGCTACTTCACTCATTCGGCGTGGATAGGGAGAGCGACGTAGCACAATACGAGTACCATCACACCTCTCCATTGGCGACTCCACTTATTCGTGGAGGATAGGAAGAGTGACGTAGCACAATGCGAGTACCATCACACCTCTTCATTGGCGACTTCATTCATTCGCCGTGGATAGGGAGAGCGACGTAGCACAATACGAGTACCATCATACTTCTCAATTTGCGACTTCACTCATTCGCCGTGAATAGTGAGAGTGACCTGGCACAATACGAGTACCATCACACCTCTCAATTCGCGATATCACTTGTTCGCCGTGGATAGGGAGAGCGACGTAGCACAATACGAGTACCATCACACTTCTCCATTGGCGACTTCACTTGTTCGTGGAGGATAGTGAGAGTGACGTAGAACATTACGAGTACCATCACACCTCTCAATTCGCGATCTCACTCATTCGCCGTGGATAGGGAGAGTGACGTAGCACAATACGAGTACCATCACACCTCTCAATTCGCGACTTCACTAATTAGCAGTGGATACGGACAGTGGCGTAGCACAATATCGCGGCTACTTTTGAAGAAATAAACAGTTTGAAGTAATTTCATCAGTTATTTAAGCGAATATTGTGATTATTTTATTATCCTTGTCGTAAGTTATCGGTCCTTATTCCTTAATTATTTAAAACGAATGTGAAATGCAACGCGTTGGTTCAAATTCAACATCATTGTAAACTTTATAAGCTTAGCAGCTTGACTGATGCAAAACGGTGTCCTGGTACTTGGGCAACCCCGGCATTGATACGTGGACAAATTCAAATGATCCTATATGTCTATCTAAGCAGTACGGCGTTTTAAAAAGTGATCTGATCAGATATCTCAACCAAATCTGAAGTCAGTTTCTATTTAAAATCGAAGGAGCTACGGCGTAACAGTTTGCAACACAACACCTACGCAAAGGTTGACGTACGGTCTTAACTTTTTAATACGGATTAAAGTAGAAAAAGATTATTAGAAAAATCCAGACTATAAGGCATTCGTTTGATATTTTCCACTAAAAGCATTAGGATCGCTAAATGCAATAAATTTCAAGTCTCAAGCCAAACTTAAATATCACAGACGAGTGTGTGTTGTATACATTAACTCAAGCAATTCCTATTGTTTCCATGAAACTATCTTATAGTGTATAATTTACGTAATTCCATTTATTTGGAAATGTTAAGCTTAATACGTTCAATTGCTCGTAGAACGATATGAAACGGGGCCAAGGATGCTGAACAAACATCACAACGTAGTGGTGAGGCCTCCGCCAAAATAGACCGACGACGTGGTCAATGTTGAACGGTGTCTTAGGGGTGGGGAGAGGTGATCATTTTTGGCAGATCAACGTGATATTTAGTTAATTAGTTGAGTATTTCTTGCGAAATAGAAAATTTGTGCTAATAATAATGTCTGGCTACTGATGTACCGCAGTATCAATGTCAGACAACGCTAGTTTTGCAAAATATCACGCTCTAAGTAGACCGATGTACTATCACAGACGGGTCTGTTGTTGCCAATAGACCCGATACCGTGATAATAGACCGATCCGAGAGTCGAGTAGTGTTGGTCGATACGGCTGGTTTCCTGTATAGTACTCTCCGTAGCCGGTGGTAATACAACATTTGTTGTTTTCGGAGATTTTTAAAACCATAATTCCTGAATCCAATTCCATGAATAAGTTGAAAAATTAATAATAACATAAGATTATGTTCGATTCCGAAACTGTAGTGTGATTCCGAAAACCTGTAGAGTGCGTTATGGATGTTTGTCTCTATACGATTAACTGTTTAATATTCCGAGTTTCACATTAATGATATAAAGGACAAGTCCATCACTTGTCCAGCACCCACATGCTTTATAAATTATTCTATCTTTTGACGCAACAGTGGGCTGGTAACATGACTCGTAGTGACGTTTGTAGGGCGTAGGGAACAAAGGTTGTTATTCTCTTGCAAAAACTAATGTGCATACGCTTGTATTGAAATGGCGCATATATGTATTCAATATATAATCTAAGAAACTCTGTTTTTAATAATGAAGAGACTGGGGAAGGGGGACTGGTTGTCTTGCAGGGACAGCAAAAACAGTATCTGGACTTGATACTTGCTTAAGATTATGAAAGGGGGTAACCAGTAACAAGTAATATGTAATAATTCAATAATATGGTTACTGAGCTTAGCAAACTCTGGATTCTGCTTTATTTGGTGTGTTACAGGAATCAATTTTAACAGGTCTCTTTCCTTTTTTATATTCGGCAAAAGAATTATATTAGGTAAAAGAATTTTAAAAAATGGTAGCTATGAGGCATAAATGAGCTTATCGAATAAGGAAATGAAGTGAACGTGATGTATTGATGTTATAATTTTGTTTCACACAGTTGGTAATGATCGTTTACGTGCCGATGATGGCCTTTGTGGTCGCGTATCACTACGATTGCAACGCGATCCCAGCGAGGATGGAGCATTCGCAATGTATACTGTACACAACGTACAAGCAATACTTTCAAGGTAAATTATTTTACGTTTAACACTGTTTCTTCTTTTATAATTAACTATAATATTGTAAATACGTAACTAAATATGCAATTATAAGCTCATGACAAACACGTTCATGTACACAAATGTCTGTCCTGGATGGGAATCGAACCCACGAACTGCGGCTTACTACGCCATGTTTTGTTAAAGCTTACAAAATTATTTTTTTCCCGTTTAAGATTCTGATCCCGTTAAATGATCTCGACGTGTGTTTTGATCGATCCTTTGAATCTACTGAAAATTGTCTACTTTTATAGTTTGGTTAAGTTTACAATATTTTATTCTGTTTTTAAAAAACGGTTTAATTGGCTATTATTATTTTGGTGTTATGGTGATGTGTTTATAAAGGAACCTTTTGGTACTCGAAAAAAATATACAAGCAAAAAAATAACAAATGTGTGTAATTTCATTTAATCAAATTGAAGTGAATATTTAAGGGTTGTTTGGAAGCTGTCCGCTTGCTTCCAAAGGCCACGCATTTTAATCAATCGTAGACGCTTCTTAACAAGTCCCATTGGAAAGTTGATGGCGTCAAATATAGACTGAATGGAAATAAAAATAAAATCGTTGCATTAAATGAATGACAATAAAATAATGCAGATCTAAAAAATGGTTATAGTTGAATTGAAGTAACTGAAAAATCCTGTACAGCAATCGTTGGTAATAATCAATTGCTGAAGGAAATTTAAAATATCATATAGCTCGAGTTGAGGGCATGTAACATTTCTACGCTTGTTGTTGATAACTGAATAAATGCCAAAGGAAATAATACATGGAACACCAAAGTTTTGATATATATGGCCATAAAACCATTACAATTAATAGAAACCGATAACGATGTCTGTTTGTTCTTAGAACATTCCGATTCATTTGTTGTTTCAACATTTATTTTCTATCATTACCCACGTCTAGTTTTATTTTTCAATTGAAATAAAAAATCATTCTCGCACAAAACATATTATTTCTTAGCCACACATATACTTTTTCTATCTATCGCATAGTACAGTCCAATTTTTTTTCAAAAGCCCCACTTTAAGTGTTAATTGAATTATCTAATATAAAAAAGTGAGGCAGTTTGACCACTAAGAGCTTGAAGCAGTTGAAAAAGTTATTTGATAGTTGATTAGTTTGGTCTTAATTGCAGATTGTTCATGCATCGACTACGGCCCCACTTACATCTTGACTAGTTCGTCTTCAATCCGCATAGCGATCTCATTTATCCTTTTCATAAATGTCTGCAGCCTCCTTGCTACGTTGTCTTTGATAGTTTGTACGTATACAACATAATTTTGTATTACCTTACTATAAATGGGGGAGATCATTGATCGATAATAAATGCAATTGTGTATCTTTTTTATATAATAACGGGGCAAACCAGCGGGTCGTATATTTTATAAGTGATCACCGACGCCTGGGCTGTATACAGCGCATCACAGTTTTTTTTTATGTAAGAAGATGGCAAACTAACACCTAATCACCCAGTGTAAAGGAAGTGTTACCCATAGACATCCGCAACAAGCAAATGTGTTGCAGATGCGTTGCCTACCTGACAGAGGATAATAAAATAAGAAAAAAGATACTTTCTTCTCATATTTATCACCTCCCCCGTCCATTCTTCTTCGACTACCTATCTTATCCTTTGAAGAAACAAGGGAAAGAGAAGGACCCGGCCTCCAACGCGTCACTAATTATACGAAACGCAGAAACATAGAATACTCCCACTTCACGCTTCTCTTCTGTGAGGTCGTGGACTCTACCACTGTTGAATATATATTTATCTTGTTAATAATTCCTACTAACATTATAAGTGCAAAAGTAACTCTGTCTGTCTGTTATGCTTTCATGCCTAAATTACTAAACCTATTTAGACATAGTTTACACCATGCGGAGAGTCATTGGTTACTTTTTAACGCGAAAAAAACTGTTAGCCTACAAAATCAAAATACTGACCAATGTCATTCCACACGAACGGAGTTACGGGCACAGCTAGTATTTTTTTATCATTACAAAACACCCTTACTGTTATTAGATAATATTTTTTTACTAATATACAACATTGTGTACAGCGTTAGCTACTAAACGCAGTAGCTTCTGTATAAATCTGGCAACGCATATGCACTTCAAATTTTACGTTTGGACCTTTGCAATGGACATCGCGCTCGGCATAACCTTTACCAGGGACTTCTTGGTGCTCCTCAAACCAACAGTAAGCAATCTTACTTATGTTATTGTATTCATATTTCATCGTAACCTTATATATTTGATTCTACCCGATCAGTGTACTTACTCTTACTTATTACTCAAGCCAGACCAGACTGAAGTTGTTGGCAAGTGGACTAATGTGCTGATGGGGTGGTGGGTGCAGGAAGAGACCGTTAGTGTTTTGGGCAGAACGTGAATTTTATTGGCACAAAATTGATCGAGTGGTGTGACAGAGAAGAGAATTGTGTTTAGCACTGGATTGTTATAGACCGATATGATGATTGTTCCCCAAAGTTTAGCTGTGGTACCCCACGGAAGAGAATAAATATCGGCTCGCTTACTTCCCACGACGCCACGCACGTATTGCTTAAACGAGACGATGTGTGTTCAATACATAAAGATATACAGAAATATGTTTATGTATACTCTAGTACCAAGCTCCAATCCTGTCACGTTTAAAACTTAATGTGATTCTATGAGAAGCGGAAAGCGATTGTTCTCTCTAGCTATTTAGAATGCTGATTAAAAAAATATATACGTATAATTTTTTTTCAGGACAATGTCTATGCGAGCCCCAGGATGAATTTCAATGTTCAAGTATTGCGTATTGGCCTCGCATATACAATCTTAGTGGTGATGAAAGGCGTAATCGTACACTTTCTGAACATGGCGTTTACCACCGCCAGCTTCAGCACTCTGCCCGAATACCTGAAGCGAAGGGAGGCCCAGGAGAGAAGCAATGAAGTGAGTATCACTACCACACTTGCACAGTTGCGTTTTGACCTCCCACCGTTAACATCATTCTTAACATTAATGGTAAAATAATAACAGCATAAGAAAGTGCCGTATTATTACTTTCCCTTAAATTCCTTTCTATTGAGTAAAGGCTAGTTGAACATATTTCATTTATCAATGTGTTAATGACGTCATAGCAAATAAAATGTATATTTATAAAACGTCTCCAGGCAGTATTTTCTTTTCGATAAAGCTTTAAGTAAAACCGCTTTGAAGTAACAAAAGTGTTAATTAATAATCTTGTTCCGACAGCGGGGCTAGTTGATTGTCCATGTTCAATTCAACGAGGTAAAATTTACCTCGTATAGCTGGTTCCGAATTCTGCCAATAATTTTAGTACGATTTGTTGATAAATAATAAAACAGTTTTGGATAGATCTTTTGTATTTATATCTTTTGTAACGTCCAAATTTATTTCGACAAAGCTACAGCCTGAAGTACAGCTTTAGCACGGATGAGGCAGTTCTAAGTCTGAGGGTCGGAGGGCCTGTGGATGTACTACGCTTGCTTCGTGCTTTCAACATAAGACAATATGTCGCGAGTTGGTCTTAATCATACTTCGGAGCAATTTTACTCGGATCTGATTAGGATCTGACTTGATGTTGTTCAATTGTTTTTTTTCTGATGACCTTTATATCGAATCGGAACAAAACACAAACACTGGTCAATTAGCGCCTCCATTCCTTCGATATATTTACAAACTGTGATAGATACCAAATTAAATTGCCGTTTAATATTTCATGTCACTTACACCGAATAATAGCTCACAATGTTCTTTCTGCAGCTCGCCGAGTATGGACTGACGCACATCGGCGCGCCAGTCCTCGCCGCTGGACGCGTGGCCGGCGCTGTCGCTCTCGACAACGATCGCCGCGGCGCCTTTGATAACCAACGTCTCCGTGCCATCAATAATGAACGTCTCCGCGCCATTGATACCGAACGTCCTGGTGCCATCGATACCGATCGTCCCGATACCATCTATATCGAATGTCCCGTTGCCATCGATATCGAACGTCCCTGCCCCATCGACAACGAAAGCGCGTCGGTACTGGGAGCACGCCCTCGTCTACAATCTATGAGCTTTGTCGACAGTGGACCACAACAGCACCAAGCCACGCGTGCCAGAAGAGCGAGGAGCAGCACCCGCCGATCCAGCACCCAGCGCCGTCGCAGGTCAGAGGGCCAACTGCCACCAACGCCACCGCAGTCACCGATACTCCCGAGCGAGTTCGAGAGAGTGCCCACGGTGAACACCCTGTCCGCTCAACTTCAGCAGCGCCTCCGTAACTGTGGTGCCATCCCGCCCATATGCAGCGTACAGAACCAGTTGTATGAGACACCAATACCCCTTCCCCGCCGCGCCTCCCTTGCGACATTAGACGCGACGGATTTGCCCTATGCCAGTTTCGTGATTTGCGATGTGCACAGCCCCCCCGGCTCACATTCAAGGTGAAGTTTTTCTTTATTATAAAAACTATAAGCCCATGTAATGTCCTTGTTTTGTAATCTATGCATATAATAGTAACAGATCGCTGTCTGTACATGGAAGATATTTGAGAAAAGCTATTATTGGGGGCCTTCATGATCGCAATAAAACCCAAAACAATGATTATTAGAATTTTTGTTTGTTTATCTGTATGTCTGTTTGTCTGTGCGTTTGATACCTCTCATCTCAGAAACGTCTTAACCGATTTGGGTGCGGTTTTCACTCTTGTATTGCTTAGCTTTGCGAAGCTTACCAAACTTGACTTAACATTTAGTGTTTGTTTTACCTCAATCAGCCTATAAATAAAAAAGTTGTATCAATTTAAAGAACCATGTCAAACATGTGTTCGATAAAAATGCTATGAAATAACTGTTCAATTGAATAGGTTGAATTTTTATGATTGAAAGTTTATCTCGGGTTCACATCCCATAGTAAATAAAATTAAGTTAATTAAATAATTAGTTTATTCTTCAAGACTAGATGGCGTTACGAGCAACTGCGTACAAATTAAGAAACGAAATGCGGCAATATACAATTAGAAAACCAAAAGATAATAAAAATAACTAAATTTAGTATTACTTTTAAACGATAGATTAAAAACAAAATTTGATATTTTTCATTATTACTACGTCTAAAACGGAAAAATGCGAACCAGTAGGATATTCAATTCTCCGTTACATAGAAGTTATAGATGGCGCTTATAAATCAATAACATTTTTCTCAATAAAATCAAGCCTATCAAGCCTAATAAAAAAGTGTAAGAACTTTTATAAATATCTTAACATTAATGTTTTGAAAGAAAATCTATACATATAATAAAAATGCAACTGATCGCTGTCTGTACATGGAAGGTATTTGAGAAAAACTATTATTGGGGGCCTTTATAAATGCAATAAAACCATAGACAATGATTATTACAATTTTTGTCTGTGTGTTTGCGCTAATCTCAGAAACAGCTTACCGATTTGGGTTCGGTTTTCACTAATATATTGTGTAATAATAAATGAGATGATTGAAAGTTTATATAAAGTTCGAAACTGGCCAGGGCACTGAGATATTCATAGCACACGCACGTCTTTCGGTGACGCACGGCGGTCCCTGGTAATTATGGTATTTACACGTATGTAGACGATTTAAGAAATGATGTATTTATTCTTTTGTAATATGTTTTGTGAGGTTAGGTTAGTAGCTTATTTATCCCGAGGAGCGTTGGCGTTAGGCAGGCGGCCGGCTGTAAAAACTGTAGCCAGAACCTATTAAGTATGGACTATGGTCACAGCTTAAACAATCATATGCGATTGTTAAGCTTTGCTATGGGCGTGTCGATGTCCCCACATAAGCAGGAAAAGAGTCGGGAGATGATGATGTTAGGGTAGTATTTAAGTAGGTAATATCATTTCGTTTGAGTAAAATTGCAGGGCGGGTGATACCGCGGGGCACAGCTAGTTTATAATAATATTTATATTTTTCTTTCATTCTTTTGCAGCATTCAATACACAACCACGGAGCTATAAACACATATGAAGTAGTCTTTTAATTTATTTGCACGATAGTTACAATTTTAATGTTTAACCTCTAGTAGCGTAACGTATTCGCAGTAGTTAGTACATCTTAATCACTTTGTAATATTATATTTTACCACAACAAACTAAGTAATGAATTAAATTTATAATAAATACATTTCAATATAAACAGTTCTCACGCCAATACCATAATAACACAGAACGGAAACCTACTGATATAGTACTTTCTTTACGTAAATTCATACAAAAGTTTTGTAATTTTTCGTAGCAGATCCTTTCGTAGTCGTGTTAATTTTAGATATAACTAATTATTAGGACGTTATATGTATTGAAATATAAGTTAGATGCGCAAATAGTACGTAAGATAAAACAATAAAATGTAGTAAATGTTGAGTAGTTTAATGCTTCGGAAGTTTAGCACACAAGTACTACGCGGCGCCGGGGATTGCAAGCTGGTCTGCAAGGGCAATCGGGTAAGTAACCGCACACGTGCACTCAAAAAACACACGATTGGTGATTCATTTACACATATTAAAATAACAAATCAGCTTATTTAGCTGTTACGAAGCGTTTACAATGTTTGTCTTATACAAAAACTTTGATTTGATATTAAACTGATTAAGTGTTTATATAAAAATAGTATCTACCGCACAAATATTACACATTTAGAACTATAAAAAAATTTAGTATTGCGAAAATTAGAAAAAATATTTATCGTGACAAGGGTTGACAAAATTATAATGTTAATAAAAATAGTATAAATATATGTGTCTACGTCGTATAAACATATAACAGCTAGTAACGGGTGTCCATAGGTCTAATACTTTATCGTCAAAGTGCACACAGCAATTTTTTTGTGACTAACTTGTCACTATTAGCCTGGAGGAGACTTTTACAGATTCACCGGGTTTGAGGCCGCAGAATGCAAAGGGCGACTAGCCTAAGCCTCTTTAAGAGCGCTTAGGTCGCTTCGGCGGACGCTCCATGGAGTGACTCGGCTCAAGGGTCCCCCGAGAGGGGACCTCGGGGAGCGAAAACTTATCTGCGAACTTATTCTAATTCACATATCACTTCTATACCGCGCTCTAAAACACAAGTGGCGCCACCTAGTCTACTTATAATACACTAAACACCGAGGGTGCCATTTAATTCACTTACGAAACAAATTATAACTTCTAACACCGGAAATGTATTCCGGTGTTACAAGTTATAATTTGTAATTGTCGATTTGTCTAATTGCCTTTTTCGTTACATTACATTTTAAAATTTTGACACAAATAAATTTATGAGACACATTTTAAGAACATAATTAAAGAGTTTACCCACACCCACACACAGGTGATATTATTCCGTTAAATAAATTGTTTGTCATATCTTTTACTTGGTCACGTGTGTCGGATGAAAAGAGTGAAATTATACCATAAAATATATAATATAAAAATATTATATCGTAAAAGCCTCGCTTAAATAACCTAACATGACCTTCGGGTTATGGACGGTCGACGAAGGACCCCTAGAATGACCACACCGACAAAGTCCGAAACGAATAGATCACATTAGTTACTAATGTGACTTATCACACATTATAATTGAGGGCGTCTTTAAAGGGCTAGAGAATAGGTATTCGTTACCACCAAAAACACCATCTAAATAAATGTGTAACAGTACTTAGAATTGAGGTCAAACGCATGTATGTATGGGAGTATTTATAGCTAATTTACAATACTCTCGTTTCAGAAGGTGCCGTACTCACTGCCGTGAAGTCCGAATGCGACACCTTGCACAAGTACTAAAGGCAATCCCCGAGGTAAGATCAATGTATAATAGAACATTACATAGGGTACCACTGTACCCAAAAGATCTTTCCGAGGGACAGAAAAAATAACCTACTATCGGTTGCCATGACAACCGATAACAGCTTGTTGCAAAATTTAACTGTTACTGCACATATAGTTACCATATCAGCTTAGTATACTTGAAATCAAGTTACAATAATTTCAACAAGCATAAAGAAAAGAATGAGTGCGAAGCGAAGCCCCCGGCAATTATAATAATATTGGGACTATATATATATATATATATATATATATATATATATATATATATATATATATATATATATATAATATTTAACAAAGAACTGGTTATTTAAGAAGGTGGCATACGAGCAAACAGTTAACCTGATCAATGTTATCCATACAAATCCATCTCTTGCGCCGTCAAATCCTGTTCCCCTTCTTATTCTTTCTTTATTAGAAAGGAATGAGAAAAAGGAGTTAGAATTAAATTTAGAAGTTCACCAGTTCACAAAGTTTGTTTGTTATCCTCTCACGGGAAACCCAGCCGTTCATCATGAAACTCTGTACACATATTCTTGGAGATACTAGAAATAACGTAGGATTATTTTTATGAAAAAAAAAATTGTATATAAAAAGCGAAGTATGTATGCTCCCCCATATAGTCCCCCATATAGACCCATAGACTTCGAAACGGCTAGACCGATTTCGATGAAATTTACAGCGATTGTACAGATTGGCACAGCGGATGTTCCTGTGTTTGCGATCAGATCAACATAAGTGATGGTACCCGGGAGAAGCCGGGGCGGGTCACTAGTAAATAATATAATATGTAACGTATATTTACGTTATATTAATGACACTTATCTTGAATTTCAGGAGTCTAAGGAGACCCGTACAATATACGAAGATGGCTCAACAATGACAACGTTTTAAAATAATAATTCATTGTATTATGTAACCATGTGTAGTGATGTGTAGATCTTTACGTATTTATTCTGTAGGTGTTGTTGTTTAAAATTTGACATTAAGTAATTAATAAGTGAACACATAAATTATATTCTTCTTCACACATACAAAATGATATTCTAGATGTAACACAACGTACACACCAATCGTTTATGTATAGCGATGTCCGAAAGAGATTGCTTTTTTATCTTTGAACCAACTTCAAATAACGAGTTCACCTAGAGACATTGACGATTTTAAATGAAGATTAAAAAATAGTAACCTTTTATTGGGCCACCATTTATGAAAAAAAATAGATTCGGAGTTCAGGGAAAAATTATAAGAATTACCATATACCAATTTTCATCGTTTTATTATTATAGATGATATTAAAAGTAGAATTTTAATTAATGTTAATGCATTAGTAGTGTTAGTAAATAAAGTAGTGGTAGTAAACAATATGTGTATTTAATTTATCATACCATCCGGCTCATAGACAAAATTATCTGTGCTACAACACCTCATGATCCATCTGTGGTTCGTAGTCCCCCTACGAAAAGAAAGGGATCCCTAGATTGGCGTTAATATTTCCTTACCAATTAAGCTGTGTCTACCAAATGTGAGAAAATACGTCAATGGGAAAATTTGTTGTGGCTGGCAATGGAGCGCATTCTCTGTTGAAGGCTCGCACCGACTTTATTAAGGTTGCGTTCCTCTGTCGACGTTTTGGTTCCTGCAAATTATTTACCTTTAGCTTTTAGCACGGTTCCCCACTGCATAGACACTGGATGCCACTCCGAGAGAGGGAGAGACCGTAATCCACCACGCTGGTCCAATTCGGATGTCAAATTTGTTCGAATTTGGTGGAGTTAAGCTATGGCTTCCTAATGATGTTTTCCTAGCAAGTGCACTCTATGTATTGTAATAACAGCCTTTGGCAGATTTCATATGTTCGTTTAGTGAAGGTAGTGTAAAGGGTTACCTCGACTTTAGCTGATGGCGCGTTGTCTTCATCTGTTGTAACCATCTTGTAGCTTGATGGCAGGACAGTGACATCTACATCTTTGTTCTGTTCATTGCTCTACGACGATGAATCCAAGAATACCTCGTTAATAAAATTACACATGATTTTAAAATTGTCGAATTATCGAATTTTATAAAACAACAAGCGAACTACACTTGTATAAATGTTGGGGCGGATTCACGCTTGTTAGTTATTCGTAAAAAAATTATATAAATAATACAAATCCTATGCAGCAGCAGCTAGATGGCATCTATTTGTTAATCTAATCACAGATCTACGGACAACAGAGGGACAATCCCATTGGTAGATTTGACCCCACACTAAGTCGCACGGCGCGGGCGTCCGTGGCGCGACCTTGGTACTACAACGAGTTCTATGATTGTCAGTATGTTATTTACTAAGAAAACTTACTAGAGAGCACTTTACGTGGAAATAATAAATGACACTATTTTCAGACAACGAACATAACAAAAGATAACTAAAACAGATAGGTTACCGCTGCCGACCTACGTAAAAACCACCCACTCTATAAATTGTACGTAGTATATTATTATTTCTGTGTTATAAAAATAAATTGTTAAATTAGCGCCCCTAGCGCCGCCTGCGCGTTGCGTCGTCATTTTAACTAGACCATCGTGAATTGACGATATTGTGTAGTGCCGATGTACTATATCAATTCAATTTTTAAAAAAGAGGGCGTTGTATGAATTAAGTTTTGTTATAAATTCATATTTTATTCAGTAATCATTGAACATTTTGAAGAATAAAACTAAACAAATCACTGACGTAAAACAAAACAAGTTACATGGCGGTTTAATTGTGCTTTCAATATGATTTACTTTTCCATGGTTCACAACGCTTACTCGTAGCGACATCTTTACGTACTGAGCATGTACTTCATTTTCCAATATATGAAACTGACCAGACATGATCTAATCCATATTGGGACTATCTGAACCATCCTAATTGGTGGCGAAGCTTGAGAAAATGTTCAGAAATCTTACCGGTATAATAGAGTACTTTCTGCTAAATTCAGTGGGTATATTGTTCGAGGTAGGCGGTTGGTACACGGTGGCGATGCAAAGACGATTGTCCTCGTTGGCGTTGAAGATGAAGAAGGAGGCGGCGGGCGGCGGCAGACAGCGTAGCAGCGCGCGCCCTGTGAGCAACAGCGCGCACAGTAGAGCGCACAGCACTGCCACCACGGGCGCCCAACCCAGCCGCACCACCGGCAACCCGCATTGCGCGCGTCGCTGGTCGAACCTTCATATAAAGTAGAGTAGAGCTTGACCACAATCCCACTTACAATATGACGACGTGATAGATGGGTGTGCAATAGTTTACTATAAATCACAAACGGTCTAGCAATGATTATAATGACCAGTTGGCGAGGCCGCAGTTGTTGACACCGTCACAGACGACACCGCTGGTGAAGCAGTAATCGCCACCATCGATGCTGCAGCCGGTCTCGTCGCCCCGGCAACCGGTGGCGGGCGCGCTCCGCGCCGCCGTCACACTCATTTGATACAGGTTCGCCTGAACGTCACCCCAATTGCTCATAATTATTGTAATCTTAAAACTAAACATACAAAAAACTATAAACAGAACTAAATATTAGGAAGTAGACATTGAAATTAATTATCTATGTGCCCTCCTGTTGCATTATTTCCCATCCTACCTGGCTGGATGTGGCCATCCTCCCCAAGCACAACACTTAATAGACTCAGTAGCTTGTCTCGCTGCACCCACCCGAGCCCCACTAGCCAACAGTACCAAGTCGCAGCTGGCTGATGAACTGACAAACGAGGAAAACATCACTTATGAATGATCATAAATAAAGAACGACCCACAACAAATAAACATTAAAAACCCGAGACCAACTGCTGCCAACAACTCGGTGGCCACTCTAAGAGTGTGTTAAAACTTGAACCAGAATAAAGTGATGTACTAACGTTCATGTCAGTGTTAATACTGCTGTTGCTGACGAAACGGAATCGTATCTTCTCGCGCAGCGTGAGGATATAGTAGCGAGAGAGTACGTCGCGGTGGCCGACCAGGTCGCACAGGCGGAGGCACTTTCTCCGCTTGAGGACCACGAACGCGCCTCGGTTCGCACCACAATTGCTCGCGATACTGTTCGGGTACCGGATCACGACGAGTAAGTACAGCTCGGACGATTCCGTTGTGATCTCCACTTCACAGCCGTAGTCGAAATCGTTCAAGGTGTGGAACACCTTAAATATGACAATGATTAGTTATATTAATAATTAATTCATTTATATGACTGCAATCCATTATAATACTCCTGGAACTATTTTATTTCTTTTAACTTATCTAGAATTGTTAGGGAATTATATACATAGCGCTAATTTTTTGGGACTGAAAGATCACTGCTTAGAGGAGGCATTTACAGCTACACCGGGCTCGAGACGGCAGGGTGTAGAGGGCGCCTAGCCTAAGCCTCTTTAAGAGTAACTAAGCTCGAGGGCTCCCTCCGTAGTGGGAGCCTCGGCTCGGGCTGTTACTTTATTATTATTACTGCATTGGGAGGTCGTCAAGCACTTAGGTCGCTTCGGCGGAAGTTCCTTGCAGTGACTAGGCTCAAGAGCTCCTGCGATGGGAGCTCGTCTTGGGCTGTCACTCATTACGCGTTTAGCATTCCGATTCGAGGGCGCCCGAGAGGGCCGAGCCTCGGCTCAATGGGTAGTTATTATCGGTATACGCTACCTACTATAAATACAGTAATGTAATATTACAAAATACTCGAAGTATACGTACTAAAGTGCTATCGGACATGCCCATGCCAAAGGAGAGATCAAAGCGAAGGTGTTGCGTGGAGGCGCACTCACTACTAATGTCCCGAGGCCGGTACAGGAGCAGCAAGCCCTCAGCCCGCGCCTGTCCCGCAGTCCACATCCAGCAGAGGACACACGCCACTAATGCAATACCCGAATGCATGCCCCGCAAACTATGAGGCCGCGACCTTTTGACATTGTTTTAACAGCAAAATTGATAAAAATAGGTGTATTAAAATAATTACAATAATTAAAACATATTACATACTACTCTTTATTTTTTATTTTTACGGCTCATTCCCTCTCTCGGAGAGGAGGCCTGTGTCCCTGCAGTGGGAAACATTCTAGAATAGGCCGATTTATTATATTATTTATTACATACTACTCACGCCATCTAGTAATCACAACGTGTACCATTAAAGCTGTATAATCTGTGCATGAATGATCTTTATTCGATTTGACTTTAACCAAAAATATAGTCTGTTTGCAACCATTGTACTGAGTGTTTTATTAGGTTATGGGCCCAGAGCAGGCGGGGTCGTCTCATTGGGTAAATCTTGGAATGCCTATGGGGCTAGGCCTGTGGTGCTAACTTCTCCTTTATTATATGAGACCTAAGGGTTTCGGTCTTTAATAATGATGTTTTCAAGGATGGCAATATAAGTTCAACTGAAAAGTTGCTTATAAGCTAAAAAAGCTACCATCTGGTAGTTGAAGAAACATTTAAAAAAATTGTAAGCATGTTATCAGATATATTATTTCGACTAATTAATTCAATGTTAATTTGATTGAAATTGAATGAAATGAAATATAATGTTAAAATTCATTTAATTTTCTGAACTCATTGGACAGAGGCCATTTAATTTTTAAAATTTATTAATTTCATGAAAATAGATGAGTAGGCTTTTGCTCATTGCCTAGCAGCCTCATTTGACAAGAATTTGTTTGCAGGCGTAATAAGTAATAACTGCTTATTATTTCTGATTTCTTGTGAATTCTCTTCTCTTGTCCTAGCTTCTCTTTTTGCACGTTAACAATAAGTGTTATTCTTGCCATTATCGACGTTGAGTAGAGCCTAGGTTCCTCCGTCGGCTGTGTGCTGAACTGAAACCGGGCCCGGTCAATTTTCTTCTGCGTGCGAAGGACAATTGTTATATAATACGACGAAAAAAGTGGACTTCTGATTTGTATTAACGATCATACAAATGTCAAACTTTTCTACTAGAACGGCTAACACGGGGGTTACTGAGGTCTTGCAATAGAAAATATGTAATATCAAATATTTTTTCTCAAGTATGGCAGCATTTTCATTTGCTTTCTTAGCTTCAGATTTGCCCGTAAGTATTTTTTTCCCGGTTTACTGGTATATTATTTTCGAATACCTTTGCAATAAAAGAAAACTTATTATTAAAATTATATTCATTAAATAGTGCAGGAGAATCTAGGTTTTTTTCAGAGCAGGTGGGACAAGATTTTGTTCCCTATACCATTGAAGAAGTCAGGACATTGTCCAAGGTTTTCAGAGCGAACCCAGTGAAACATTCTCGTTACCCCTGGATGACAAAGAGTCTCATGCAGCGAGAAAAGTTTTGCAGTACGTGTTTTTACAGTGGCACAAACTCGGGATAGTGTATCAGCAACATAGTTCTCTTTCCCCGTTCCGTATATAATATCGTATTTGAAAACAGCAAGTTCCAGTCGGCATCTTTGAATCTTTTCATTCTTTATCTTACTTGAATGTTTCATATTAAACATAAAAGAAACCGAGCGTTGGTCAGTTACCAACTTAAAGTGTCTACCAATAAGGAAATGTCTCCATTTCTTCAATGATTCCACAATGGCGTTCGCTTCTTTTTCAATGGCGGAATGGTTTTGTTCGCTTGAATTCAAAGTTATTGAAAAAAACGCCACTGGTCTAGACTTTTGCGTGAGTACTGCTGCAATGAATGATCGGAAGCGTCAGTTTCCACTGTAAAGGGTATATTTACATCAATTGCATGTATAGAATACTTTGCGATATCAGTTTTCACTCATAAGGAATATCGAGAGAACGTTCTAATGACTAAATTAATTTTAGAGTCTGGGATTGACTTACTTGAATATTTCAGTAAATAAAGTTAATTGACCCCCAAAAACCAGCTGTATATATCTTGGCTTTATTATTAAGTTATTATTGCATACATGCAATAACTTACTTACTTGACTTATAAGCTAAGCTACCTTAACCTTAAAGCTTAATTTATGATAAAAAGACACATATCATACATGAGGTCACTTATTTAAAGTCACTTAAACAGTGCAAAATAAGGTGTCTCGCTCCACTTGTAGGTCTAATTGTATTGGGTTACCCAGCGGTTCAATAGTAAGAGAGATATACATACCTAGCATTATTAGAGTCGGGTAATAATTATGAAAGTTACATGATGATACCTTCACATATACACCAACACTTACTTTGGTGATTGAACGCTATTCAAAATAACATCGGTCATATTCGTGAATTAATTGATTTAAATATTTACTTTATTTAAGGATGTAAATAAAACAAAAGAAGGGCGGGGGTGGCATGCGGCAGAGAAAAGGAAGAAGGGCAGTAGGATGTAGGACGTAAAAGGACAGAAAAATATCTGCATATTAACTTATTAGAACTAATGGCATCCTTTTTTGGGCTGAAGATATGTTCTATGTAGAGGTGGCACCCCCTGGTGCATTGAAAACATACTCCTCACAATTCACAAACTTGTTATATCTGTCAAAGGTTTAACTAATAAATTGTTATGACTTCATAATATATTGATGAATTTAAAATAAATTGAAATATATTGTATTATAACTCAAGTTTTAATAAATAAAGTTAAGTATCCATCTCTGCCTACCCCTCTAGGTTACGGGCGTGAGCGCATATTTATATATGTGTATATTTGTACTGGATTTTGACTTTATTTGATTTGATTCTAAAAATTGGTTCTAACAACGCGTAGCTTCACTGCGTCATGAACTTGATGACGTCACGCGCCTTCGACGATCGCGCGACGTTACATTCCAAGGCGAGCGTTGCTATTAAAATTGAACAGGTGGAACTGAATAGAGGATTTTATAAAGACTGGTAGTACCGATTGTAAGAAACTCCTACTAGATACACATCAGATAAATTAAACTATAGACCAATGTCTTTAGACACATTCATAGCAAAGGTTTTAGATGGATTACTGGACAATCAGCTTGACAGGGTGACATCGTCGTAGCCGACAGTTCTCGGACTTCGGATTCGGTCAGGACTCGGTCAGGACAGGACAGGAGAGTGCTATATTATCCTTAAAACGTTCAGTAAAGTAAACTGTTAAAATCTCCCGTGTATGCGTGTTTTCTGGATTTTAGCAAGGCCTTTGATATGGTTTCTTATAGCGGGTTATGGACTAAGATAGGATACCTGATGTTATCACGATATTTACCTATTGGTACAGCAATCAGATAAATGTTGTGAGGTGGGGAAATTCATATTATGATGAGTATTATATGAAATGTGGGGTGAGACAGGGAGGTTTGACATCCCCTCGTCTTTTTAACATTTATGTAAATGACCCGATTAAGGAGCATAGCAGCAAACACGTCTTTTTATGTGAGAAGGTGGCAAACGAGCAAGCGGGTCACCTGATGTTAAATGAGCGCTGCCCATAGACATGTGCAACAAGCAAATGTGTTGCAGAATCGTTGCCTACCTTTAATGGACAAAGGACATGGACAAGAAAAAGGATATTTCCTTTTCCCCGTTAACCTCCTCCCCGTCTAATCCTCTTGCTTTTCCCATCCTATCCTTATTAGGAAAGGCTGGGAAGGACTGAAATTAGGCCTCCGGCACCTCACTCGTCAGACGAAACGCAGAATACTTCTACTTCACGCCTGTTTTCTGTGAGGTCGTGGTATTTCACTGGTCGAATCGGCAAATTCGTGCAACAGATGTATATAGGTTTATACGGAGTGTTGGTGTAATAAAATAAAACTTTCAGATATACCGCGTGTAATCGGGCAAGTTACAGAGTTGGACTGCGCACTAATCATTAGATCGATATGAAAGTTTTTTTTCAATTTTACGTCGCTGTAATTAACTGAATTATTGTACATTGCTATTTTTATTTTCAAGGCATATTTGCGCGAACAAGATGTTCTACCACTGTTAAAATACTTTGTGGATTATGTGTGCGTAGACAATCTCAGTTATGCAGACGACATGGTGTTGCAGAGTCCTTCAATTAGGGGACTTAGAAATCTGTTGAGGATCTGCGAGTCTTATGCTTTCGCATGGTTTTTAGCGCAATGCGAAAAAGAGTGAGTTTATGCTATTTAAATCTAACGATAAAGGGCTGACCACATTACCACCACTCACACTTAGCGCTGTGGCTTTGAACCGTTTTCTGTTGTTGTGATGTTCTGTGAGGTCGTGGTATTTAACCGGTCGAGACGGCCCTGCAGTGCAACAGATGTTGTTGCGGACTTTACCACTGTTTTAATGTTCTAACAATGTTTTATATGGACATATTAAATTTCACAATGGTCCTGTCTTGCAAAATACGCTTTTTGGATATGTTGTAGGAGGCACTGTCTCTAGTAAATCATCAAGTAATAATGAGAGCTTAGTGTCAAAAGAGTACATCTCCCATAAGGGCTTCATTCTTAATTGCCTTACAAAGATTTCTTGTACTGGAGAAAAGATTTAAAAGATGTGCTCTGTATTTTAAATTATATAAAAATAAATAATATTATAATCTGTAATTATAATTTTACCTAATATATATTTTTTTATATGTTAATATAAAGTTAAACCTATCTGTATGTATTTTTAATTTATTTCTTAAATTAAAGAATAGGGATTTTTATTATAATTTTAATTAATGTTTAATTTCTGCCGGGCCCAACTATGTTTAATAAATATTAAACATTTAGATATTTTAATAGAAACTCGGTTAGAAACAATAATAAAAATAGATGACATGTGTCTTACTATACAATGTTTAGTTCAATGAAATAAATATATTTACGATTGCATTTTTATTAAACAAAACTATTTTAAAATAGAAAAGTATAAAACTTACAACTATATCAGCCAGCCGCCAACACAATGTACTGTCGACGGTCGCATCAATATCCGATACAATTGACTTTAGTTTCAGTAAAGTAAAAGTAAATAATAATAAATCAGCCTTTTCATAGAATGTTTCCCACTGCAGGGACACAGGCCGCCTCTCCGAGAGAGGGAATGAGCCGTAATCCACCACGCTGGCTCAGTGCGGATTGGTGGATGTCACATGTCTTCGAATTTTGTGACTCTAAGAACATGCCGGTTTTCTCACATGTTTTCCTTCACCGTCTTGGAGCAGTGGAGATGAAATAAACTATACAAAGTAAAGCGCCTGCCTGGGTTTGAACCAACAACCTGCAGTAAGTCGGGGCCTAATTCGGAATGTACAGGTAACATCGCTGTTACTCATTCATTGTATTATCTGTGTAATTCTTTCTCTCTGGCTTGTTTCTCCGTCAAGAGCGCGTTGTGTTAAGAATATATTGAAACAAGAACAAGCCGTCTTTAATTTATCAAACATTTGAAAAAGAACAACTTTATGATGTTAAACAATTAACATTTTTGGCCCTTCGAGCTATTTACAACAAAGTTTGGTTTGATTCAGCGTTATTTATTGAAAACTCCGCGAACCAACAGTTCAAAAAAAATGGCGACCACTGGTGAAGGTGGCGGTGAGAAAAACGTGCTTGATAATTACAAAGTGCAACGAAGTTCAATCAAAGGGAAACCTACCCGTATATACAATTACATACAGAACTACAGTCCTTCTACAAGTAATCTTCACGAGATAAAAGCGCGTCTATCGGACGTAGACAGAATCTTCCAGAAATTTGATGAGGTGCAGAACAACATAGAATTGTTGCATTATGAAGACACAGCTAGGAACGAGCAAGAACGTAACCTCTTCGAGAACAACTACTACAGTGTAAAAGCCCAAATTGATGAGTTACTATGCGGGCCCATTATGCAACAAAATACATCATACAATGACGATCTCTCTAGTCACAATACGAATCAAGAATATAGAAAACCACAAGTGAGGTTACCACAGTTAGAGCTGCGAGATTCGACGGTGGTATAAGACAATGGCCTGCCTTTAAGAACATCTACATGGCCTCTGTGGATGATACCGATTTACCAGTTGTTAATAAGCTACAGTACCTGAAAACAGCGTTAACCGGAGAAGTTGCAGGTCTTATATCTTCACTACTAATTACTGAAGAGAACTATGTCAAAGCTTTAGATATCCTCACCAAAAGGTATGAAAATAAAACTATTATTGTAAGTTTTCAACAACAATATATAACCTTAAAGAATGATTCTTTAAAAGCCATTAACTTACCTGTTGACAACTGGGATGCTTTATTAGTGTTTTTAATAACTCAAAAGTTAGATAATTCACTGTGAGTTGCAAGGGAACTTAATCACAAAGAAAATACTATTACTTCTTTGTGTGAGCTGCTAGAGCTTATGAATGCTCATAGAACTGCATTTGAATTATTAAATGATAAGTTTAGTGAAAAACAAAATGTAAAAGTCTCCCATGTTGCCTCTGCTGAAGTTAATACAGCTTGCATACTTTGTCAAGAACATTACTTATTTAAATGTCCTAAATATATTAAATTATCAGTAAATGATCATATTAAATTTACAAAATCGTAATCTTTATGCTAAAACTGTTTATGGCCTTACTGAGCTAAACATAAGTGCTCAAAATTTAAATGTCAAATCTGCCATGGTAGACATCACAGAAGTATACATAATGAGAAAGCTCATCAACAGCTGGGTCAAGCTTCTATGGATATGGGTGAAGATCAGCAATCTGTGTTGTTACAATCAAACATTGTGCCACATCCTCTACAAACTACTGCTTCTATAGGTACACCTAACACAAATAGTAACATAAATAACAATCACATGCAACCACATGCATCTAACTTACTACCACAAAAAGTGACATCTATTCAAACATCACTGCAACATGAAAATACTAATACTACTTCAACTTTGTTAATGCCTAATACTAACAAACAACTATTACTTTCGACAGCTATTGTTAAAGTACAAGACTCAACAGCCAAGTGGGTGTATGCACAAGCTCTTCTGGATGCTGGCAGCCAGGTCAACATTGTTACCCACAGACTAGCCTCTGCACTGCGACTTGATTTCAAATATGATGCTTGTATCATACAAGGAAATAGCCAAAGTCAAGCACAAGTTAGTATTAATACAAATATCTCATCTCGCTACATTGATTATAAAGCTAATCTCACATTTATAGTGGACAATATTGCAGTTCCATTATGGCATAACTATATACCCACACATACATGGCATATTCCAGGAAAATTATCAGATACTCTTGCTGATCCTACATTTTTCATACCCAGCACTATTGACCTACTCATTGGGGCAGAACTTTTCTGTTCATTATTATTAACAGGGCATATAAAGCTTGGTTCACACCCACCCTTCCTAATAGAGACTATATTTGGATGGGTTGTTTCTGGTACATATATTCCAGATACTCAACAACTTACAAACAACTGCATAACACATGTTAGCATGCACTTATCGTACAACTCCACAGATAGATTACCTCAGTCTTTTTGGGAGCAGGAGGAGTTGCCTTTAAAAACAATTACTCTCCCCTGAAGTATTGTGAAAACTTATATATATCTCCTACTTCACATGACAATACTGGCAAGTACGTAGTAAATTTACCTATACAATCTGATAAGCTCAAAGAGCTAGGTAATTCTTTTCATACTGCTTATTGTTGCTTACTCAAACTTGAGTCAAGACTTAACAAAGACACAAAACTGTATATATACAGCATTCATTAATGAGTTTTTAGAGCTTGGACATGCACACTATGTCGAGAACTTCGCGTCTTCAGACCAGCATGCTTATTACATGCCTCATTTTCCTGTTATCAGACCTGATAGTTTTTCTACAAAATTACGCACAGTATTTAATGGCAGTGCTAAGACATCTAGTGGGTTATCTCTTAATGATATTCTTTATGAAGGTCCTAACACTTACAATGATATATATGATATTATACTCAGGTTTAGAGTTTATAAATATGCTTTCACTTGTGACATTGTTAAAATGTATAGAAATATCTGGATTAATCCTAAATATACATCCCTACAGAGAATCTTATGGCGTTATTCAAATTAAGAAGCCCTCAAGTGCTTAGAACTAAATGCTGTCACATATGGTACTAAAAGTGCACCATACCCTGCTTGTCGGACCATGCAGGATTTGGCTGATAAAAACATAAATACTCATCAGCTAGCTGCAGAGAAAGAGCCCACATGTACTTTAGTAACAGCTAAATCCAAAGTTGCACCTATTAAAAAACAACAGTCAATCCCCAGACTAGAAGCTTCTTAGCTCAACTAGCTAAAATATTTATAGATAACATTAAAAATAAAATTAATATGTCATGTATATATTTATTTACAGATTCTTCTATTGTACTAAATTGGATAAAGTCACCATATAAGCATAAACATGACACATATGTCACACATCCGGCTGATGCTCATCATGAAAAGTACAAACAGTGATAACTGGTATTACATTAATACTAAACAAAATCTGGTGACAATCACACGAGGTGTCATGCCCAATGCACTTCCATCATGCTATCTATGGTGGTATGGTCCTTTTTGGTTAACACAAGATTCAGCATTGAGGCCTATCACTACTATTATCCCTGAAAATGATAGTAAACAAGCAACCAACTTATCAACTACTAAATTGGTAAGTATTTGTTCGGTAACAACTAACTATTATTCATTCTTTTATGACCACTTTGTAAAAATTCTAATTTCACACGTTTAACTAAGTCAGTAGCATATATATTTAGATTTATGCATAATTTAAAAACAAAAATAATAAACACACTTCTCATTTAAAACTTGCACATAATTTTATAACACAGACATCACAACATCAGTCATTCTCTAAAGAAATTTGTGAAATACAAATTGTTCAAAATAATGGTAGCGTACAGTCAGGTCAAACAAACACACGTAAACTATATACCTTCACTTCTAGCCCTATCAGAAAATTAAATCCTTTCTTATATGAAAACAATTTGTTAAGATAAGGAGGTCGCATTCAACATGCAGATATACCATGTAGTCAGGCACACCCCATAATATTGCCTACTAAAGATCATATAACTACATTGATAATAAGTCATTATCATCTCAAATTACTCCATGCGGGTGTTCAAAATACATTATATAATATAAGGTTCACTTACTGGCCAATACATGGTAGACGTGAGGTTAAGAAATGTATTCACTCCTGTGTAAGGTGTACTAGGTATAGAGGAACAGTCTGTTGACAACAAATGGCAAGCCTACCAGCTCCTAGGGTCACATTGACTCGTGCTTTCACGCATGTAGGGATAGATTTCAGTGGCTCTATATCCATTAGAAACGCTATGACTAGAAACTAGATATTCAAAAGGATACATATGTCTATTTGTGTGTTTAGCTACTTGGGCAATTCACTTAGAATTATTATTATTTATATGTAGATAATGCAACTAATTTCAAAGGTTCAAAATCAGAACTTCATGAATTACACAACATTTTGGAAAATGAAAAATGTTCAGTGAATAAACCGATTTTTGTGCTTTTAATTATATAAAGTTCAAATTTACTGTACCATTAGCAAGCCATATAGGAGGTATTTACAAAGCAGGTATAAAATCTCTGAAATCATTACTTAAAAGATTTTTGTTTACTATTAAGTTAACGAATTACTTTACACTGTACTAGTGCAGATAGAAGGAATATTAAATTCCAGGCCTTTGTATCCAATCACTGATTTGCCTAATGACTTAACCTGCCTAACACCTGCTCATTTTATTATAGGTACAGCTATAACAGACTTACCTGAGCCTAATTTACTAGAAATAAATGAGTGTAGATTGAATGTTTATAAAAATATAATACAATTAAAACAAAGATTATGGAAACAAATTTATTTCAGTTACTTATTGGAGCTACAAAGTAGAAACAAATGGTTAAAAATTCATAATAATTTCAATATTGGAGATTTAGTGATAATTAAAGATGTAGCTACTCCTCCCACTTTTTAGCCTCTAGGCAGAGTAATTTCTACCAAAATTAATAAAACCGATGGCCTTATCAGGTCCGTTGTTATCCGCACTTCTAAAGGCAACTACGCTAGACCTATTCATAAGCTAATTTTGTTACCTAGTAAGACCTAAGTTCACTTTTAATACTTTCCTACTTGAATTGTATAAACTAGAGTAATCTTTTGTTGTTATTATTATATAATTTCGCTTTCGTAAAAAGGGTGAGAATGTTACTTATTCATTGCATAATCTGTGTAATTCTTTCTCTTTGGCTCCGTCAAGAGCGCACATTGTGTTAAGAATATATTGAAACAAGAACAAGCCGTCTTTGATTTATCAAACATTTGAAAAAAAACAATTTTATGATGTTTAACAATTAACAATCGCCTTTTACATATGTAGACAAATTAAATGCATTGAATGAATACATACACAAAATGTATTAAATAAATGCATACACAAAAGTACATTCAAGTCGATTCAGCCGTTAACTTGCAGTATAGATTGCAGCATCATCTGCTGGGTTTATTTGTGAATTTAAACCGTCCTCGGATCCACTTGAAAACATACACTAAAACTCATTCAAATCGGTTCAGCTGTTTAGGAGTTCACTGTGAACACACGTATAGAAATATACTGGAAATACATAGTCATATATAATATATATATATATATATATATAACGAATCATTGCCACTATGACGATGTATTTCCAGTCACTTTCTAATGGGGCGAAGTGCAGCAGGCATTTTGTGAATATATTCACAAAATTCCTGCTGCAATTCGCCATACTGGCAATGATTCGTTCAACTGAGAATATGCCGACCGTTTAGAATTTGCCTAGCCCAATTATAAAGTGTCTGCTTTGACAATAGGTCGGCGACATACACACCGTCCCTTATACGAAACGCTTAGTTGAAAAAACAATATATTAATATCCAATCCATGATCTCTGCCCACCCCTCTGGGTTACGCTCACGCCCGCATGTTTATTTATTTAAAAATTGAATATTTTTTAATTCGGTTTTAACTTATATACTGGCAAGGAAATGCATGTCACCTCTATGTACTGATTTGGTATTTGGGTACATAATCTATGTCTCAAACCCCACCTAGTCTAGGAGTTCACACAGACTTCATTGAGTGATCGTGTCGGATGTGCGTTCCTTGTGCTCTTCTGTTCGTGAAACTTATATTGGGGTGAGTGCAAATATATTTCACTCGTAGATAATTCAGGATATATGGTCATTATTGTTCGCAGTATTTAGTTGAATTACAATAATAAGTATCAGTTATTAGTTGTTGAAAAACGCGGCGCGCAAAATAGTTTTTCGTAATTTTTAATCAACCCTCCCGTTGGTAAGATATTATTTTAATATTACGTGTCATTCTAAATTATATGCGTGATAGCTTATTGTGAGTATTTGTGATAAAAGCTCATTTTTTATTTAAACTTTTTAATTGGTTTTATGGATTCGTGGTTAGAATGTCAATGTGGATTCTTTTCATTTGATTGTATTATGAATATTAACTCAAAGCCTTATTTTAATTATATATAATTTTGTTAATAGATACTGGGGTTTTTAGTTATTTTTTGTTTCATTACGCTGAAGAATTACAACTTCTTGCGTATTATATTTTTTAATTTCTTTATTATTTTTTCACAATGGTTTTTTCCTACAATTTATTAAATTAGGTTATTGTGAAAATTAAAAAAAAGATTATTCACTTTGGTATCGGCAAAGGGCAGTACAAACTGCTAAACAATAGAATTGTTTATTGGTATAAGCTATAACTTTTTTTTTCTAAAATACCCTACTTATTTTCTTTATGAATTTATGATATAGTTTTTTTAACTTTTTAAACGATATTGGGTAGGGAAAAATCTTACAGGTTCGGTATTTGCATGCTTATTTATATTTTTGTTCATTAATTATTTATTTTTGAACTATTTTCTGTTTGTTTGTATATTTTTTAACAACACTTTATTTTGATTTCATAATGTTTTTTCTTTGTTTATCATAATGTTATATCGTTTTAGTTTCATTTCTAATTATATGTTATGTATACAGGTAAAAGTATAACTTTTTTTATTTTCTAAATGTAATGTTGTTAAATAAGAACTTTTTGCTTGCAATAATATTATCAAAGCAAAAACTTTTTTTAAATTTATTAAACTAGTTTTTCTTAAACAATTACTTAAAACGGTATTCAAGGAGTTCATAAAAATATGCACTCACGCCCGTAACCCAAAGTGGTAGGCAGAGATTTCGAATTTCCATTTAGTGCCATCGCGGCACACATGAGCGCATCAGACATGATCGTCTGTTCTGTCTGACAGGTACTCCACATATCGGATTTCTTTAGTACGTTACTAATCACATACATAGTTCTCCTTTTTATTTCACTTTCACTTCACTATTCACCTTTTTATCTACATAAATAGTTCTACTGGTTATTACAAATGTAAATGGAAACTGGTGGTCACTTAAAATTATTCATTATTCATTATACCATAATTAAATCTAACTTAACGTCAAAAAGGAATAAAAACGTAACTAAATGACATTTTTTTTACAAGAATAGATACTCTTATTATGATTGCTCTGAAGAGATTATGAGTAGACAAGTGCATTGTCTCACCGAGCCCATATCTGTTGCAGAAAGACACTGCGATCGCGAGAGAAGAGTGGCAGTTGGTATAGAGCAGCACCAGATTCAACATGGAGGTAAACGCCGACACAACCCAGCCGGCGGACCCAACCACCCCGAGGATTAGAACAGAGACCAGTATGACTTGTTACTTGATGTTAATACAACTAACTAACTAGTCATTGACATAGTAAATACGTAAATGTGCATTTATTATACATAAAGTTATGCCGCTTCGTATTATGTAAACGTTAACTTTGATTTGGTTAATAGAAAGTGATGAATAACCCACCGACTAAAATATTATTATATTATTATATATTATTTCGGCCAATCATTAGGATCTCATTCGAGTTGAAATTTAAACCAGTTTCGTGTGTGATAAACTCAAGTTTTTGATTGCTTTTAACTATGAGAAACAAAACAATAGAAAGTATACTCGGGCAAACCTTTGCTTTGGTTGCATTGAGATCTCGTTCAAGTTTAAGTTAAACTAAACTTCTTTCACGGTTTTCCTTAGCAAAGATTCTTTGTAACTTGCATCCAAAAGTTGTCCGTTGAGCAGTCAAGTATTAACGTGGCTTATATTGATATCTTGCTAGTATCGTTTGGTGATTGAATGCTTTTGTTGTATCCCCACTTTCATATTATCTATGCATGAAGCATGTGTTTTGCTTAAAGTAATATTCGCTAGTTGAAATTATATTTTATACGTACAAATATTAGTATAAAAATATCCTTTAGCTATAGGTGATTGCGGCTTTTAGTAAATTTCACTTGCAATATGTATATTTTCTTTCTTCCTATTTCCCTTAGAGTACTGTCTCATTTTTTACGTATGGTATTTTATTTGCTTATTAACAACATTATGTATGGTATATATTTTTTATTATATGTAACTTTATTCAATTGTAAACTCAATACATATTTCTTTTAATTTTCCAAACAGTGGGCATGGTACAAAAGGTTAATTCCACTGGGTGATAAAGAGACATTTAATAACTTTATATGGTAAGCAATCCTGGATACTCACTGATTTGATTCCTCTAATCATATTTGAATATAATTTCCACTCAAGTAATATGATTCGAGTGATTTAAATTTAACATGATCAAAGTGGAATAAACCGTACAAAGTTATTTATTGTAAATATTTTCTGAAAGTACAAGCGGGATACTGTGTAAATGTAAATAAGTACTAAAATGAATGAATTAGAAATAATAATTAATTTAATAAGCATAAATAAGAATTTTTATAACTTTAATACCTTTTTTAGAAAATGTTGTACATACACGCATACAATGCTCATAACGCTTGGCTCTTGCTTGAATCAATTTGGTCACAATGTTTGAAATTTCCATGTTTGCTTGTGTTCGTGTGTGATGAATGGCGTTAGTCATATCCCATTAACCGTTGAGTGACAAATGATATCACGCCTAATTGTAAATACATTCACAAATAACGGACGGTGTATGTTTTACAGATTTGCAGCCGGACAGTGAGATTCCGACGCCGGATCGAGCGCTCCTGCACAAGCTGGAGATTGAAAATAAACGGATAGCGGAGGACGCTAAAGCGCACTGCAGAAAAGGCTCCGACACATCCGTCATATCCGTTACTTCTGGTAAGCTGATCTTTTAAGTTTATTTTCGGTTTGCACATTTAGTAATAGATTTTGTTTAGTGTTGAATTTAGATTATGAATACCTTAGCTGAACACAGCATTGATCGATATACAAAATACCAAGACTACATGAAATATACAGCAACCAAATACGAGGAAGTTTTTCTAGAAAGTTTATATGAGCTATTCGATCGCTTAGCGCTTAGCGTTGCGTTATTGTTGCACAAAAAGGAAGTTCTTTCCTTCTCTACTTGTCTCTATCTCCACTCTAGACCTCCACTCAGTCTCGTCGTCGCTCAACATTAGGTCAGCTTGCTCACACCTTCCTAGAAATCTTAAGGTACCAATAATATATATTTTGTGCCTCATATAATGGACATTTTATTATTGTTTGGCAAACTGTCTCCATTGCTATAGTACCTTGAATAGCTGAAACGCTGAGCTTTAGTAGTCGTATCTCTCAATACCAATAATTTAATGACCAACCGATGGCGTTATATTTATTTCGTAATAACACTTCTGTCGTATTAATATATATGTTTGGAATTAAAGAAATGATAGATAAGAGGCGTTTTATTGCAGTGTCGGTAGGAAACTAAGAGTACTCATACACACATCCCTACTAATATTATAAATGTGAATGTAAGTTTGTTTATTACGCTTACATGCTAAAACTACTCAACCGATCACCATGAAACTTTGTACACATATTCTTGGAAGTAACAGGATACTTTTATATGAATAAAATAGTATATATATATACATATATATATATATATACATATATATATATATATATATACGTATAGATATAAGTGTATGGAAGTGTATGAAGCAAGAGAGGTGTGACGTTCCTAGATACCATTAGTGACATTTTAAATATAACACACATACAAAACAAAAGGCTTTTAAAAAAAACAATTCATGTTAGTTTTGTACACAACAACGTTTTAAACTCGAAAGCGGACCTATTAAAATATAGACATGCATAGCATAGCTGCTTGTGGCGTCCTGTCTTTAGTATTTGAAATCAACGTTAAATAATCGGTGTTGTAAGATTCCTAGGTTTCGCCATAATTCTAAGATAATCTTAGTAGCATCGTGATATATTTTACAGGACGCAAGGTACTTGTTTGGTTTTCCAAATAAATGTGTAGATATTGTTACATTTAAATGTGCACAATGCACCTTCATTATTTCATTAAACACATGGATTTGATAAGGGGATTAGGTACAACTAAACCCTCTGGTCATCTGTTTAAGCAAAGGCGTTGCGATGTCGCTTGTCAGATGCTCTCCACATTGCGAATCAATAGACGAAAGCCTAGCGAATTTAATGTACATTTTTGTATGTAAGGTTACCGAAAAGGGGCTCATCAAGTTAAATGGCCGCTGTTACACTCATAATGCGAATATTATTTATTAAAATTTCAAGCTTATTTTTATCAACGTCGAAACGCCGACTGATTTATTTTCTACCTTTTTCTTTTAGAAGTTAGACGGTGGCTTCCAAATTATGATTATTTATCTATGGATTGTGCCGTTGCACTTAATAATTCAACATGATAGATAAAAATAGGAAGTTACCGTAATGAAGGCCAGTTGGTATTTTAATTAATTTTCTATATAAACTTTAATACTTATCAAAGACTTAACTTTGTTTTCAGCGACGAGCAATGATTCGGAAACTCGGCCGACACCGGTTGAAGAAGACTTGTGGGGTAGGATCGTCATAAACTGGGACTCGGAATGCCGACGGCGGGGACACTTCATTCGGGACCTCGTGCGACAAGGAGTGCCCCATCACTTTCGTGGCGTCGTATGGCAACTCTTAGCGGGAGCCAAAACCTCGGACAAGTTGTATTCCTCATACATAAAGGTAATATTTATTCATTTGTTGTATATAACAATCTTAAAAGGTTTAAATAAAAACGCGATTACGATGTACTATTTGCCGTTTTTTTTGTAAATAAGTCATGTTATAAATGTTTAAACGAGTGTAGTTTTCCGGTACAAGGAAAATAGTAAAGGGGATTTCTCTGACCAATTTAACCACTCCGAGGTGCGTAGAACCGTGAAAATAAACCCATGTACCTGCAAATAGGGTACAGTTGGTTAAATACTTCGTTTAATACGTTACATTGAGAATAAAATTGCAAGCGCACACCGTTACGGGTAACTCCGATAGTAAAGTTGTCCATGAAGTATTATTAAATGTATATTTATTATACCGACTAGGTAACCCATGTACATACTATATACATAATACATAATTAACAGTGGTAGAGCCCGCAATAACGACATCTTTTGCAGGAATGGGCTGGCTCGACCGGTGAAATACCACGACGTCACAGAAGACAGGCGTGACGTAGAAGTATTCTGCGTTTCGTCTGATGAGTGACGTGCCGGAGGCCTAATTGTAATCCTCTTCCCCCTTCTACCCTTTTCTAATAAGGAAAGGATGGGAAGAGGAAGAGGATTTGACGGATGAGGAGGGGATGGACAGGGAATGGAATTATCCTTTTTTCTGTTTGTCCCCTCCTTCGTCCATGAAGGTAGGCAACGCATCTGCAACTCATTAGCTTGTTGCGGATGCCTATGGGTAGCGGTGCTTATTTCCAGGGGCCGCTTGCTCGTTTGCCACTTTGTAATATAAAAAAAATACTAAACTCAACTTAGCCAATAAAATACGTAGTTGTCTACAATATATTTGACACCTTCGATATGATAAATCATAATTTGTACTATATTAATAAATATAATTTTAATGTAAAGTTAAACCTATATTGCTATTGGAATAAATCTAACGTTACGGATTTTATTAAACGTTTTGTTCCTTACGTTTCGAGTTCTTTACAGAGAGAATAAAACATCCACGCTCCAAGAAGTCTATAGTCTGTGATCACGTTTTGTATGGACCCCCCCCCCCCAGCCATTGTATACGATTTAAGATAAACTAGAAACCCTAACAAAAAAATATGAAATAAGTCAAAAAACATCCTTATTTCAATAGAGAAGATGGTTGGGCACTACCGCCTGCTTGAGATGCTGTGATCGTTGCACTGACAACAAAAAGATATCAAGATATTGTGTGCTCATTCTGCATAGATTGGAATAAAAAATTATAACTACAAATAAGAGGGTATACGCCAGCAACTTTGACATTGGGACGTTAGGCAACTAAGGGCCGGCCCTACTTTATAAAGTTCGTAAAATTAGTTTTATTCCAACGTGTAGTACTCGCGTAAACATAAGAAATATCTATAAATTAGGTAAATTTTGCAAAGAAGTTACAAGACAAGTTATTTAACAGGAAAAATCAGATTGCGAGGAGATAATCAGATTAGACATTGCCAGAACATATCCTGAACATGACTTCTTTAAGAAAAAGGAAGGGCAAGAGTTCCTTTTTAATGTGCTGAAGGCGTATTCACTGCACGACCGAGAAGTGGGCTATTGTCAGGGCTCTGGGTTCATCGTGGGCCTCTTACTGATGCAAGTACGTATTATGTTACTATGCATGTAAACATTATATTTATGTACCATACAAAAATATATTTTATGCATTAGCCCGGCTTAGAATTTTTATTAAGTTTTGTTTCCGGCAGCAACAAGCCTAGTTTCTAATTGCTCTGATCGTAGAATGACATAAATATGCACAGAGAGAATGAAGTACCTCACTACAACGTAAATTATATCTTTTAATATTCTGTAATGGATATTGTCAAGTTTTAAAATATAGAGTGCAAATTAATGGTCATACAAACTCATACTCTCATACAATTATGCAACTAATTGAGAGCAGGAATAGAGTTCCTCACTCCTGCTCTTACTTCTTGGTTGGTTCAAGGTTGCTAAGATATAGGACCACTGGGTGTGTGCAAGTGTTTTATTTTCATAATAGGCTTGTCTTACATTTTTCCAACACATAAAATAAATTCTATGACATCTCCCTTTGCATGTTGCAGAAAGTATTACTTTACATTACTTGTTATTTCTTACATATTTATAATTTAATGCTTACGTTTTATCCTAAGATGCCAGAGGAGGAAGCGTTCGCAGTGCTCGTAACAATAATGCAACAGCACAGGATGCGGGATATGTTCAAGCCCAGTATGGCTGAACTCGGGCTCTGCATGTTTCAACTTCAGAACTTAGTGCAAGAATTTTTGCCCGAATTGCACTATCATTTTCAGTCACAGGTGAGATATGAGAATAGTATGTTAGTAGTAAAATAGGTGCAATTAATAAAATTACCATGATGATTTATTTTATTTCATATAGCTGTCTCCCATATATCTGTATAAAATCCATGAACACACACACAGTCACAGAGACCCTTGACTCTGAAGAAGATGAAGATATAATGACTAAGATATAACCCTGACATCAACCCTGTGGTTGATCTTAGGGTCGTACCGCCTCGAACTTACAATGGGATCGGTGTCAATAAATAAATATATTGCAATAATATCATGTCAATATTGAAAAACAAGAATCTAGGAATGTGTTGCTTTATAATTTTACATTAATTAATACATAACGTTTTACTTGATTTTAAAATGATTTAGTAATGATGGCAAATTATAAACAACAAATTGAATGGATTCAATGTTTGCTTTATTATTAGCACAATCAATGGCGTGTAAATAGAGTTAACCGATTTGATAGTTGAATTGAATTGAACTAAGTAGTTATATCTCTGTACGGTTGGCATGAATTTAATTTTTTTTGCAGAGCTTCGCAACATCAATTTATGCCAGTAGCTGGTTCCTAACATTGTTCACCACAACATTGTCGCTGTCCCTTGCATGTAGAATTATGGATGTCTTCCTCTCTGAGGGTATAGAAGTGGTGTTCAAAGTTGCATTGGCGCTGCTAAGTCTCGGCAAGGACGAGCTCCTGTCACTCGACATGGAAAACATCTTGAAGGTTAGTGAAGATGAATAAAAACAAAGTAAATACAGTTTGTTCCAAATCAAGATGTTAATTTTGTAAACAAAAGATACACTTCGCTAGGATTCCTAAATTTCAAAATATTTTCGAAAAACAATATTAAATTAGTCATGCATGTTATATACTTGGCTTTATATCACGACTTCCACAAAAATACGTTTCCGAGGGAAGTATAAAAAGCGTAATGGCCGCCATGTATGGTAAATGACGTTTGTTTACATATTTTACAACTGAAGTTTGAACAAACTTCGATAGACGGGCGTCGATATATGTATGACCATTATTTGATAAATAGTCAGCGATTCCAAAGAAAGGGCTCTCGATTGATATCAATACAAATACATCCAAATTGTTGAAATGTAATAAGTTAAACAGTATTGGTAGTAGTAGTAGGGGGCTACTTTACCGCAACTCCACGACTAGCGCGTGTGTTGCGTGTGGGCGGGACATGGATCACTCCAGCCAGCCCAGCTCCCCGAACAGTATTGGTAATTAGTACTATAATAATGGTATTTTAAGTATTAAAGTTTCAAAAGTTATACTGACAACTGTCATTTTGTTCTGGTCCCAGCTACTCGGACAGAAACAAGCGCTAAAATTTAAAAAAATTAAACAATTCGACCTTCAGAGTTTGTTGATACATTAAAATTATTGAAAACTGCATGACATTTGCTTCATGAGCTTTCACATTTTTATTGTATTTTTATCTAATCCGAATAAAGCATTCAATCGTTATCAACTTGATAACTAATTGAATACAATGGTTACAGTACCTCAAGAAAGAAGTGCCGGCTAAAGCTGACGCCAACCAAGATGAATTTATGAAACTTGTCTTTTCGATAACGGTCAACCAGAAGAGAATGAAACAATTAGAAAAGGAATATACTGTTATCAAAACAAAAGAACAAAGCGACATCGCAGTGCTCAGAGTGAGTTTTGTGCCGATACTAAAATTATTACAACTCCTCAGACTGAATCCAACGTACATAAGGAATCATTATGGAATTATATTTATCATATTCCTACATTCAGCAACACAAATTTTCAATGTTTCCAGGTTGATTTCAAACAAATTGACATATTTTAATTCTTTTGCTCCCATTTCATTGATAAGAATAAAAAATATATAATGTATAGTGCACGAATCAAAGTCTTTGTTAATTAAATCATTGAAACTTAATAGTTTCTCACATTCAATCGGTTTAGGTACCGTCGTAATTTCTGACCTATCGGAGGTCCTCCATCAGGGTCAGTGTCATGCCACTCACCCTGAGCGAACTCATCCCACTCACCCTGAGCGAACTCATCCCACTCACCCTGAGCGAACTCATCCCACTCACCCTGAGCGAACTCATCCCACTCACCCTGATAGAGCATATTAACCGCAAGTCAGACTTTTTCATCATTAAGGCATCATATATATAATAATACAACTTACTTATATTTCAGTGCCTTCGAGAAGAGAACAGACTTTTGAAACAGCGAGTGGAGCGACTGGAGAAGGAATGTTCTGCTCTAGCTGAGAGGCTCGTCAAAGGTCAAGTGGACAGAGCGGCAGGAGAAGAGGAGACCTATGCTCTCGAGAAAGAGGCCCAGGCATTGCGACGCGCTAACATAGATGCTCAGCAACGACTCGCGGTCGCCCAAGATGAAATACGCTCATTGAAAATGACAATTGCCGAGGTAACAATTTATTAGGTGACCCATTTTTTGGATTTCCTTCGATAAGATAAATAATCGATCTTTTTATTGATTAGTACTTTGTGTAACTAATGTAGGTAATATACATTTTAACTATTCCCAGTTAGTTTGTGCTAGGAGAATATTTATTGGACCGAAAATCTTCTATTTCTTTCCTTTTCTCTCTTACCCATAGCAATTTATTCTCTTCCCTGCTTAGGGAGTTTTTTCTGATACGATTTTACTTATTTGTTTACATATTTTATATCTTATGTTGATTGATGTACATTATTTATTTATATTTGAATTATATGTTTATATTATTTTATTTGTCATTTATAATCATACCAACCGCATCAATAACATTAACTAAATATATAATGATGAAAAAATGTATCAGCTTCATACATTTTTGTTAGGTTATAGTAATGTTATTAAATACATCAAGACAATATAAAAAGCATTAGGAACAGGATCCGGTTCCACAATACGTATTTCATGCTTATAATACATTTGAATTGTAGAAAAATTCGAGGGAGTCGTCACTGGGAGGTGTGGAAAATAATAATGCGGAAGAGAACGAGCTCACTCGTTGCCTGCAGCGAGAATTGGTGCGGGCCAGACTACACGCGGCAGAGAGGGAGGCGGCCGAACGTCAGCTGTTAGAAAAAATCTCTATGTTAGAAAACGAAAACAAGAGCTTGAGGAAGCAGCAAGTAGAAAACAACGTCGCCCATCTGCAGGTACAGGATATTTTTATATTTTTGTGGTAGACATAGATGTTTGAGCAAGCGGCAATAGGATCATTTGAAGTTAAACATCTATAGTTATGGGGTAACGGCCGAAACAGCCGTGCCCTGTGAGAAGCTGCGTCAGGAAGTAAGTCGGCTCCCGGTGCCTCGCCCCCACCCACTGGCGCAGGACGGGGCGGACGGCCTCGACAAGCCGTTTGCTTGCCAAGGCGTCCGCCAATCTCTCCTCCCATCGCCGGAAGAGATCGTCGCGACCTTCTCTTCTCCAGCGTACGATCTCTTCCGGGAGGGGTTGTCCGCCTCTCAACCGCATCAGGGTTCTTCTCCGGTAATCCTCCGCTAGAACCCCGGCTTCGAGGTCCCAGGGGAGGCTTCCGGAGATAAGGCACGGCGCCTCGTACGACATGAAAAAATGTTTTGCTTTCTGTGAACTTGAACTATATCGAACCTGCGACCAAACTCTTTAATTGCTTATCTATGGAACATTTATTAATTAATAAATGTTTGTTTTATCTTTACCTTTTAGTCTTTTCAAATACTAAAAATTGAAGGTATAATATTAACTTACCAAGGTAGTGTTCGTGTCGTGTCATTAGTTTCATTACAATATAATACTGTTGTCGCTAACATTTCCGGTTTGCCCGGAAATGTATGAATACGGTACTGGAACGTAAAGGTGCGGACTTTAGACAGCAAGAGTCTTTAGAAGCACTTGTCAAAGGACACTCAGCTTGCACTCTTGTCAAGGGTCGTGACAACACCTCTTGAGGCCCGAGCCTTGACTGATTGTTATAAGTAGTTGTATGTAGTGTGTAAAGTATATTATGTAGTGAGAATATTAGGCTACGACCTGTGTGAAATAATTATTTTACTATTAACTAGGCAAAGGCTCGAAATAAATTTTGAATGAAGACTTTATTGAAATTACCTATTTATAAAATTAATTTTGTTTTTTTTTCAGAATTTAATGATAGCGACTGAAGGTGAGCTGAGAGTCAACACTGACGATTCTGAATGTGTTCGCGAAATGCAGGAACAGACCGCAGAACTTGAGCCGAGGTAATACTTTCATAAAATTAATTGGAACGTAGAAAATTAATGCAACCATAATACAAGTGCATTTGTATGTTTTTTTAGTGTAATTTGTTTCAGAACATGCACTGAGTTTTTTCTTTGTCGACCCATAGAATAATAGTAAAATAATAAAATATGAAGTAACACATCTATTAGTTGGTATCAAGACAAATTAATGTTGCTTTACTATGAAAATAACGCATCTCTTTTAATTAGGGATGTATGTAAATATATCCGTAAAGATTAACTATTTTCCTGTAATAATTTAAATTATTAATTTTAATAAAACTTTCACTTCGGTCAGTCACTAATGGTCTCGTCTGTGCTGTCCATCAGTGACGTAAACACTTCACTTGTGACGTCACCATTTATGTTTAAAGCTTTTTATTTTTCTTCCTATCATCCTAGGGGATAAGTAAGTTTACCACTGTTTAATATTACCAATGGGAGTGTTCACAATACATAAAGGCACTGCAAGTTTTGGCATTAACGCTTTTTTCATACAACGCGCTTTTTTATTTGAATTTCCCTTTTATTTAAAGATTAATTTTTAGGTTTTTATTATGTTTTTATTATTCTAATAAAATGGTTTCGATTTGTCACAGTGTGTATAGGAGCACTATGTAAGTCTCTCAAAATTATACTTAGGATTGCGTCATAAATAAAAAAACATAGGACAATATTCGTCAAAATCATAATGGATATAAAGTAAATATTGTCAATCCCTTGTATTGTACATTCCAGTTTTATTTGGGATCAAGTATCTGTCATTTGGTCACGTTTATAATGTTTGGAATTATTTTAAATGGATTTAAATTCGCAAAATATCTTGTTTTCGATACAGCTTACTAATGGCAAAGGTTCTGAAAACATATTACAATGTGAACCAATAACGGAACCGACCTGTAAAGATTTCTTAAAATAAAATGAAGTCTTTGCAATTAGAATATTGCATTTAGAAACACCATGATAAGGAATGTGTTGTTCAAACAAATATTTACCAAACGGTGAAATGCCTATGTTTCTCACGCCTGTAACCCAGACGGGTAGGCAGAGATTACAGTTTCTCATCAGGCGCAAATTTGGCACAACTCTCGCTTCTATCCATAAATAGCGCGTTTTGTAAATGTTTAAAATTTAATTTACCATACTAATTTCGAATTTAAATCTATTAAAAATTACCTTGAGTAGAATTCAATGCTGTATCATGTGTATAATTATGAATGCATGTGTTTTACCGAAATGCATTTTGTTCACACCGCACAGCGTCGCACGCCGATCTCGCCAGCGCAGGCCGAGCCCCAGGGATGGCTCGTGTAAGTTAAAACACATTTCCCGATTGATTTTTTAAGTTTTTTTAACTATTCAATATTATTTCATTTTGTACTATAAATATATATTATAATTGGGACTAAATATATCTATTTAAGGCGGGGGTTTTCGTTTAGAGTTTTTTTTTAAATATTATTTAATGTTTACATGATTGGCTATAATTACAATAAAAAAACATTATTTCCCACGCTTGAACAAAAAGAGCACACTGGGAATGATTGGCGTTAAATTGAGACGCTAGTATGAACTAAACTTATAAAAAAATTATTTAAATTTTACATATGTACATACATTTTTTTGAAGACAAACTTGTTTTGGGATGGTGTCAATTGGGATTTTATGTAAGGAAAAGTTTAACTACGTTACTAAAAAAAACTAATTTAAATGCTTCAATTTGTCTCTCTTTCTCATTCGTTCTTTCCTGCTTCAAACTCGCTCTATCCCTTTTTTTATAGCAAATGATCATCTAATTCGTATTCGTTGTTTTAATTCTATAAATGATGCTGGGCTAATTTATCTCTCGTGTCGTTGAATGTATTTATTTGGCTATAGTTTGTATAAGGCTTGGGCATTTCTGGTTGGTTGTAAACAAGGCATATCTATTCCTCCAATTTGACGGGGAAAGGGATGGATGGCCTCCTTTCCGAGAGAGGGAATGGCCCGTAACCCACGACGCTTGCCCGGTGCGGGTTGGTGGATGTCACATGTCTTCGAATTTGGTGATTCTAAGACATGTCGGCTTCCTCACGATGTTCTCTTTCACGGTTTCGAATGGTTCGGTCACGCATGGGTTCGAACCCGTGATCTATTATAGAACCTAAGTCGAGTCCTATACCACTGGGATACCACTGCTCTTATATTCATTACCTGAACTTAATTCGCTTTGAAACATTCGTATCGCTTACTCTAACCTATGTGCCCAAACCTTAAGAATATATAAAAAGTTGGTATAAATGACTACATTAGAAGTAGAGTTATTTGTACGTGCACCAATTGTGTTGTCAGTAGATTAGTTTAAATTGTTTAGTGTTTAGTAAAGCCTATATGTGAATTGTGTCATCGAATTGAATTATTGTCCTATCTAAATTTATATTGTCACATAAAGGCTTGATTCGATTATTGGGTTCTCTGGTATTAATTATCAAAACTATTGCAAAATTCGATACAACTTTTGTATACTGTACTCCGCTATCTGATAATTAATAACGTGACCTAATAAAGGAGGAGGCCCGGCTGTGGGGCGAGTGTTGGCTACTAACTGGAAATTTGATGTGCAACTGTGATTATCACGATCAGAATTTTTTAAGTAAAATATATCATATTGCTATATTTAATTCCGTGATAATGATGGCTGCCTGTATAAGAATAGAGTATTGATGTTTTGAATGGTGTTTGGCAGAGGCTAGAGGCATGGAAGGCTCGCGCGCTGGGGCGGACACAGATAAGTCGCGCGGTCTCCCTCGAAGACGACCTAGAGGAAGACGACAAGCTGAAGCTCATCCTCCGCCGCGAGTCCACCGCCTCCCTCGATCTCGTGCGCAAACCTACGTAGCACCGACCCACGTCATTGTACTCGATCAAATGCTACCGGTCTGCGAATAATACCCTTTTTTTCATAATGGAATGTTGCTCGATTTGAATTTCGAATTGAAATACCAAATTTGAGTTTAGAATTCGAATTCCAAATTTGAGTTTAGAATTCGAATGATATTTGTACGAATCAGTTGGTTGGAATGATTTCAAGAAGTCAACAAACTTGAATACTTAAGAGTAACCGCACTGAGCGTAAGCGGTCGCGGACGGTGTAATCGGCTTGTCGCGGTTGACACTGCAGATGAGCGCACGGACAGCCGCGACGAGTTCGATGTGATTCGATTCGAGTAATAATTCTTAAGTATATTCGCAGACTTGTAGTATTTATACTGGCAACACATTCTTATATTAGCCTTAATCGAAATCAATAGCAACTCGGCATAATGATCTTAATCTTTTTTAACTTCTTTTCGTGCGCTTTCGAGGCTAATACCGTATTAGCAGTAATTGCGACCACGGGCAGAGATGGACTTTTTTCTTTTCGTATCTTCTCCACTGTTCTCTTTCTATCTTTCATCTTTCATTACGCCCATACATCGAAGGAACAACGTTTAGCCCCAAAAGTGTATCGAAAGGAATACGATCGAATGTTTTGACAATCAATTGTAACGAACGAACTTGGAAGTAATTGCAATTCAATTAATCGAGTACTGTTGCCGGTGAAACTTTTGTCTTTAATTTTGTTGAAATCTTTAATTAATTTATATTACAATGATGACTGAAAACAGAATAAGTCTAGGATAGTGGTAACAATTTATATATTTGATCTCTCACATTTCGCCTCGTTAATAATTTAATTGTATTGCGCTCGCGATGGACTTTGTGTCACAATGTAATGCATCACGTTACAAAAATACATTACAATCTTAGAACATCATACATTCGACATTATGATTGTAAATGGTGTCAGTCTATTGAATGAATCATTGTTTGTATGTTGTTTGGACGGAACGAGAACTGCTTTGATAAAATTCAATAAAGATCTTAGTTAATAACAAGACATTAAATTTATTTGATGGGCGAAAAACTCGACTATTTTTAATATGTAATTATCCGTAGCGATCGTACATACAAATAAATGTATGTCGGATGTAGTAACATAACTAGCAAAATCAATATTTTTTGTATGCCGACATTTGTAGTTGGAAATATATTGAGCATAGCTTGCAATGAAATGTCGGTTGCAAAAAATGTCATATCGCCGGGTGCTGCGACGCAAACATTACAAACTTATTTATAAAGTAAAGTGTTAATAATTATATAAACAATATTAAACATGTTATTAAAATTCACTACGTTAAAAATGAAATAGTTACTTTGTCAACGGTTTTGGAGTTACAACGTTTCAAATACTGTGCAAAATGAACTATTTAATATTAATAAATACTTATGATGTATCAAGAATTCCTTTGTGTAATTATTCCATGTCCGATCGCAACAAATGATTACAGCTTGTCAATTGCTTAGATTTACTAAATTTAATTTTAAGATTATTATTGTATTATTGTCTTTGTTCTAGCTGGTATAGACACATTAATCGAATATGAAGCTGAGTTGTATTGATCAGTATTTTGTAGTCCTAAAATGCTTTAAAAGCAATTAATTGAATATAAGTAATAATTAATTTATAAATACCTATAGAATAATCAATAGTATTAGTTTAACTTTGCCATTCTGAAGGTTTACAAGTTTACAAAGTTTATCTCGTATTTAAACTACGTGCCAAATACCTATTAGTAATAGATCGCGTTGTACAGTAATGCCCATTGTAAAACAACTCGAACATTATTTTCGCAACTCACAACTCAAACTGACCGATCGTGAAGTACGGTAGTCTCAGAATGGCAAAGATAGATTGATACTGTTCGTACATTATTCTCAATTCGTTATGTTATTTGTCCGCGGCTCAAATTTTGTTTATTTACTTAATATGTTTATTGTTAACATGCAGCTCTACCCACAGTTAATATTTCTATGCATGAATAATATTATAAATGTTAGTTATCGATGGATTTGCCCAGTGTATTGGAGAAGGCTCCCGTCTCTGCGATGCTCCGAGACCTCTGCTGATTTTTTATTTCATTTAGTTATTATATTTGAACTGCAAACTCCAAAGGGGAAGCTGTGCAATAGAAAATGGTCATTATTTATATTAATTTTTAAAAGATTGTGTTGTGTCAAATTTAATGATTATTATATTAAAACCAGTAAAGTGTGTATTATCGAAAATAAAACCGCTATGAAAATATTTTTTTATTTTATTTAAGGATGAGTGGTGAATGCAGGAAAAAAATTATGGGGCTATAGGTACAGAGTAGTAGGGAGTCAAAATGTGTCTGCCCTAGGCCTAGATTCGCCGCCCTTTTTGATGGACCGAATTCTATTCAATAATAATATTTTTTCTTGAACTGTATTGCTGCATTTGAAAATTTCTTTTGGCCCTTTCTTCTTATTTAAATAATTGTTTATCTCTCATATCTTGTACATAATGCCAATTTTGTTTGTGACTGGATGTCACTGCCTTAAGTAGGCATTTACTGCTTCACCGGGCTCGAGACGGCAGGGCGCAGAAGGCGCCTAGCCTAAACCTCTTTAAGAGTAACTAAGCTCGAGGGCTCGCTCCGTAGAGGGAGCCTCGTCTCTTTATTACTTATATACTTTATTATTATAACCGGATTGGGAGGCCGCCGCTCCTAGGTTGCTTCGGCGGACGAAGTAATAGCAAAGAACTACACATTTGTTCCAGAGATGAGAAATCAGTTGTGAATCCTAAAACGATCTAAAACAACATTCCAAGCAATGACTAGAATTGCTGTTTGTAGATGCTGTAAAATTCGCTGCAATCCCCTAGCTTCAGATTTTGTTTTGGGCAATAAATTCCAGTGCATTAACTCATCCAGGCCATTATTTTTCTAACGCATTACATGAGCAGACCAACGATCAGAAAGGCACAGCACTCAGAGACAACTCTAGATCTCGTTTTTACTGACAGCGCGTCAAAGTGTCAAAATGTTTAAGTTATACATAATTAATGTCTAAGTGACCATACTTTTGTTATTGTAGATGTTCAAAATTGAACTACTATCTTGTATAATGTCTATTTGCAAGTGAGTGAAGGCGCGGGCGCGACCATCTATCATCTTGTTTGCCGCGAGTTGGCGCTGCTCATGCGTAAACATCCTCCGGCGCGTTGTAAACCATAGCTTTCAAGTGAATACACCACTTCTTGCCGCCTCTCCAAATCTTTCTAGTCGTCGTTATTGGGTTCACCCGTGGGTAAAAGGCACATCCTGTTGACAGCCCTTCGAACAATGCCCTTTGAAGTGGTTACATCAGCAACCCTGGTGATGCCGTCTGTGCCACGATATAGACGGCACACACGTCCTAGCCACCACTGCAGGGGCGACAGGTTGTCTTCCTTCAGCAGGACCACGTCCCCGCATACGAGTTCGCGGTGCTTAGTGCGCCACTTAGTGCGCTCAGAGAAGAGAGAGAGAGCTCAGAGATAAACTCCCGGCGCCATCTGTCCCAGAAGTGTTGGCGTATCTTCTCGATGAGCTCGTATCTGTTAGGTCTGGTTACGGTGACAGGCATCGTAGGAATAGAAGTGAGCGGTCTTCCGATCAAAAATGGCCTGGGGTCAGAGGAGATGGACGAATGATGGACAATTGGACGAGAGAGGAGAAAGAGGGCGCGAATTAAGGATGGCTTCAATTTGTGTAAACAACGTCACTAACTCCTCAAACGTCAAGGCAGCATTACCAGCTACGCGTTTTAAATGAAACTTGGCTGATTTTATACCAGCCTCGAATATTCCTCCAAAATGCGGGGAATAGGCGGGGCTAAAGACAAAATTCATTCCTTCATGATTAGAAAAATCATAGACAGACTGAAGGCTCGATCTCAGTACCCTACCCAATTCATTGCGAGCACCGTGGAAAGTCCAGCCATTGTCGCAAGCATAAAATAAAAGCCTGAGTAGTTAAATCACTAACTAACTCCAAATGAACTGCCTTGGTACTAAAGCAAACAAACGAACACAAATAACATTTAATTATTCGGTTACCTCGGCCTTTGCGGCTGCAAATCATGAACGGTCCAACAAAATCAATTCCACATGACCAGAAAGGAAAACTAGAGTTAGTCCCCGCCTCAGGTAAATGTCCCATTATTTGCTGCACAGTCTCTGCGCGCACTACTTGCCGGGCTACGCACCTACCTCTAATGGGCCAGTATTTCTCACGAACTGACGCTAATAATAATTGTTGTCCTGCGTGGAATAGCCGTACATGTTCGTGTATCATAATCAACTTTGTAAGATGGTGTTTTGAGTCTAATAATATAGGGTGATTTTTATCAAATGCAAAGTGAGAGTTGTTCAAACGACCACCCACTCGAACAATCTTATCTCAATCAATGAAAGGCGTTAATTGTAGCAACTTATTTTTGTTTGGAAATGTTTTTCCTTGTTTGAGCAATTTAATTTCATTAGGAAATGATTCTAATTGGCAAAATCTTACTATAAGGATTAATTAATTATTTAATTCACTAGGACTAAGTGAACCTGATAATTTTTGTTTGTTTGGTTGACAATTATTAAGGAAACGTAAAACGGAGGCAAAAATTCTATTTAATTTTACAAAGGTGGAATACCTATTAAAGTCAATCAATGCCTCATCCTCGGAGTGTCCACACACGGCCGATATTAATGAATTTACTTCAACATCCGGTAATTTATCTGTTACGTATGAATGCTGCGGCCACTTAGAGTGTTCCTCCTTATGGAAAGAAGGACCCTCCCACCACAAGGAGGAAGATGCTAGATCCTGAGGATCAACACCCCGCGAGGCGAGGTCAGCTGGATTCATACTCGTAGGTACTTGTCTGAACTGAAAATCACATGTTAACATCGTTTACCCTAAAAATTATACCAAATACCGACAAGCCTCTCTGGTAAGGGCTCTTCCCAAGATAACTTTGCGATCCATAATTGTTGGAAAAATATCTTAGCCTTAATAATACATGCACAAATTAATCCCAATGGATCAAATATTTTACAAGTCGTCGAAATAACCGATCTCTTTGTGTGCGTTGGCGGCAATTCGATATTAGCTGAAAGCTGAATTTTATCTGATTTAGGACAATAACTTTGTCCAACACACTTGATTCTTTGGTTAAATCGACTAAATCGGAAATCGTAAGATTTTTATCGAAAGCCTGCCTACAATTAGTTCGAATCTTTCGTAAGGGAAAGCAGGCCGACTCTAATACCCTTTTTAAATTTTTATATATACATTGTACCTCGGCTTTAGTCTCTGCTTCAGTATTCTAGTCATCTATATAAAATCATTTTTAATTGTATTACCTATTGTTTTATCAGAACATTCGTTTGCTAATTGCAGAAGGCACCTAGTAGCTAAAAAAGGAGCTGAAGCCATACCGTAGGTTACAGTATTTAATTGTAAGATTTTCATGCTATTATCACGATCGGATTGAACTTCTGGGGAATCTCTCCAAAGAATTAACTGTAGATGACATTGAGAAGGATGCAAGACCGTTTGTCGGTACATTTTTTCAAGGTCACCCAAAAGAATGAAACGGTGTCCACGAAAACGTAATAAAATCGAAAAGAGATCGCTTTGAACTACTGCGCCTATAGCCTGGATGTCGTTCAAAGACTTTCCTGACGATGTTTTAGCAGAGCCGTCAAAAACGACTCTTAAACGCGTTGTCTCACTCTTTTCTTGTATAATACAATTATGGGGGAGGTAATATCCGAAATCTGGGCGTTCCACTTCGCTTAAATGGCCCAAAGTTTGATATCCCTCTATAAATTTAAAGTACGGTTCCTTTAATTTCAAATTTTTATTTAATTTGTGTTCCAAATTTAAAAATCGCTTATTTGCTAAATAATAAGAATCACGAGACTAGATTCGGGTTCCTTTAATGGCATCTTTACACAAGACCTCCCATTTTGTAAACGACTAGTATTTTCTGTAAAATGATTCTCACAAAATTGTTCTTCTAGTGAATATAATTTTGTTTCCGAAGGTAATTCTTCAATATCCCAAAATTTTTTAATACAAATATCTAAATTATTAAGGTTATTGAAATAACAATGGATCTTCGGCTTTGCTTGGCTGATACCTACAGGGCCAGCGACTAACCATCCCAGCTGTGACTCCTGTAATGTAGGCATATTAACGCCTAATTTTATTTGATTTGAACCTATAATGGTCCAAAACACGTCAGCCCATAAAAGAATGTCTATAGAAGAGGTTCGAAAAAATTTAAGATCTGCAAGTTGAATATTACTAGGTATACCTAACTCGTGTACATTAAACTCAGCGCTTGGCAAAATACCTGAAATCGTCGGCACTAACAAACAACAAACTTGCGTAGTAAACGAACTAAAACATGATTTTAATTTTATTTTACAGCCGCCAGAAATATTAGTCGTAATATTATTAAGACCGCAAACATTTACGCATTTATTTTATTTACTGAACCCTAATTTATCCCTCATAAGAATGGGGAGGCAATTGCTGTCTCCCTCAATGTCTCGAAGGCATTTGACAGGGTCTGGCACTCTAGCTTAATAAGTAAACTTCCAGCCTATGGTCTGATTGAGTGGATAAAGGAATTTCTGAGTGAGGGATCGCTACGTGTCGTCATCGACGGGTCTTCATCTGTTCCTATGACGACCAATGCCGGTGTTCCTTAGGGTTCCGTTCTCTCTGCCACTCTCTTCTTGCTGCACATTAATGACCTGCTCATTCCCGCTATCTATGGGTATGCAGATGACAGCACAGTTGTAGAGAGATATCTACCAAATGGTCGGACTAGTAGTACTCATGTACAATCAGAACGAGATGCCATGGCAGAGCGTCTTAATCACACACTCGAGGCAGTCTCCTGTTGGAGCAATGCCAATCTTGTGAGATTCAACGCCACCAAAACACAGACGTGCTTATTCACTGTTAAACGGAGTCAGTTCACTTTACCTCCGACTTTTCAGAATGTATCTCTGGAATTTACCGAATGTCTGCAGTTACTGGGAGTCGAGATCTCGGCGAACCTTAACTAACGGACGGTTCATCGAATCTAAGGCGAAGGTAGCTGCTAGGAAGCTTGGAATCCTTTCTTAGGTACGGCGGTACTTCACACCAGGACAGCTCTTTATTTTATATAAAGCACAGATCCGACCGTGTATGGAGTTCTGCTGCCATATCTGGGCATGTGCAGCCAAATATCAACTCGCGGCACTAGATTCGTTGGAGAGGCGGGCCAAGAGGCTGATCAGTGACCAAAGCCTTAACTTGACCAGCCTTGAGCACAGACGTAAAGTGGCTAGCGTCTCGGTGTTTTACAGATTGCATTTTGGGGAGTGTGCGCAGGAATTACACGATTTAATTCCCCCATCTCCATTCTACCATCGGACATTTAGACATACGGCAGGTCTCCATCCTCTCATAGTAGTGATGCCACGCGTTCGAACGAAGTGATTCGAATCATCGCTAGTTGTGCGTACGGCAAAAGGTTGGAATAAGTTGCCAGCGTCAGTATTTCCGTCCGATTACGACGTGGGTACCTTCAAGAGAAGAGTGAATAGGCTGTTTCTAAACTAGTGCGTACCATCTTTAGACCACATCACCACTTAACACTAGGTGGGATTGTTGTCAAGCGCTAGTTCATAGGTAATTAAAAAAATTGTACATGCTGCTACATTACATACATGTTTTTTTTTCTTTTTATGTAAGGAAAATAAATACAAAAGGAGTTGTTTAGTGTTTTTATTTGGCTGTAATTGTTATCGATATGTAATTAAGGTCTAATATTATATTATTTTATTACGAATTACCGTCGTATTGCCCTTCGTATGAACTGGAATCATCCATTGGTTTTTCTGTAATATAAAAAGAAATAATAAGCAAAAAGAACCAAAATTTAAAAAGTCTCACTTCAAATAAACTGGAATACTTATAATTTAAAACTTTAGCACAAAATAATTAGCTTTGGGTGCAAGCTACCAAACATTTTTATGAAATGTTACTAAAAATCGACTACCAGAGATCCACTTGGAATTGCCTGGGAATGTGGCTGGACCCCGTTGGAGTGTATGGCCAATAAACATATGATAATCGACAACAATTCATGAGTTCTTTGTTCCAGAAGATTACTAGAATCTGTCGAAGACAGCTATTTTTTTAAAGCACTAGGTGGCAAGCGAGCAAGCAGTTCACCCGATGTCAAGTGATCGCTACCCATAGTCATCTGCAACTAACTAATGAGTTGCGGATGCTTTGCCCACCGTCAAGTTTTCTTCCCATCCTTTCCATATAAGAAAAGGGTGGGAAGGGGAGAGAACTATAATTAGAGCTCCGGCATCTCACTCATCAGAAGAGATGCAGAATACTGTCATTACTTCACGCCTGTCTTCTGTGAGGTCGCGGTATTTCACCGGTCGAGCAGGCACATTCGTGCAACAGATGTTGTTGTCGCGGGCTCTACCACTGTTAAATGTAATTTATGACTACTTGGACCCGCTGCCCGAATTATTTTAACACCTTGCCAATATCACAAACAGCTTGACATAATTGACGACTTAGGGTCCTTTAAGAATAGAGCGCACTCCTACCTTAAAGGTCGACAACGAGTCCGCGTCGGGTTCCGGGTTCAATAACGTGCCCTAAGAATTTCGCCGACTTCCTAGCAAAGTTTGACCTTTCCCGATTTACTGGTAACTTAACGGCTGCAAAATCTTCTGAATGATTCTCGAACTAATTCTCGAACAAAAACAACTGCTATAAGAACGCCAGGCAAGTTGGATTTGAATCGATCAATCACCCTTGGAATGGTGGCTCCAGAGTTGAAGACTTATTGGCATCCATTGACCCATAGGTCGAGTTAACTATTAAATCAGCCGGTGTATCAAGATTCAAGTTTCAATTTTAGAAATCTATTAATATATTGCAAAAGGATATTAGGGATGGGCTGTAATTCCTTGTGTGTTTAGTTAACCGAATATCGGCATTCGGATGACAAAAAATATTGGAATTATTGTATTTAGTATATTGGCATTACTATTATTTAAGTATATAATGTTTTTCAAAAAAATTATTAATTTAAACTAATAATTCTCTAATCCAGTGTTTCTTGACCTTTGAATCTAAAATGGGTCTTCGCACCCCATTGAAAAACATGTACGATTTTTTCGTTTTGAAATAATTCGTTTTTTGCGTAATTTATTGTTTGTTTACAATGTTTCTATATCACATTCAAAACAATATTGTTTTTTTATCTGGCCATTATAATACTTGTGAATGGACGCTCTATTTTTTTAAAGGGGCGCTCGTAAGTAATCCCTTAGTCACGGCAACTGTACGGATAACTGTAGTTTACAAAAAAAATATCGTTAGTGGCTTTTCCCACACCCCCAGGGATGTGGACAATACTGCTCTAAAGATTCGTTATCCTAATGAATTACATGTCGAAAAGAAAAATGTATTTATTTGTACCGAAATTACCAAAAAAGGGGCTCCTTCCTTTTACTTACAATGATTAAATGTTATTAACTTAACTTATTACTTAATAACTTTCATTATCACTTCTTAAGCCAGAAAAACCTTATTAATAAATCTTATTAATACTTAAAATTAACCGAACCACCGAAGCATACCTTTCTGAATTCTAGTCACAACAACAATTCCTTATAATGCTATTTATCATTCAAAGTCACTCCTAACATACTTCTTAAGGATCGCATCTCAACGGCATTAACTCTTCTAACATGCTTTTCCTGCCCAACCCAGCTCTCACTTCCATACATTAAAGTAAAGCCTTCATAGACACAATCTGACTCCTCACTACTGTACCTTTAGCCCCATTCATTTTATTTCCCACATTAACGTTTACATATTTTGTTTTTTTTTTCAGCGATGTACAGTCGACCGCCTATACTCAACTTAAATGACGTAACCACTAACTACGGTTACGATTATGCAGTCCATTTGGCCCCAGAATTTTTGTTCCGGTTTCTGTTTCGAAAATTGATCGTGAGTTGATTTTACTATATGTTTTATGATTCGTTATATCGTGTGTTGTACGATGTGTACTATATGTTTGATTCTAATTCTTTTAGGACTAAAGCAACTTGCGGCGCACACTTCAAAACAACGAAGCAATGAATTGCATAAAGAATAAATTAAAATGAAATAGCCTTTATTGCTATTTCTTTCTTACTATTTATGCATGCCTACTTACTAAAACTTAATTTATTTATAAATTCAACTTGCATTTGAATAAGCGGCAACCGGATGTTTATGTGGAACAGCTTGTCTGTCGACAAAGGCCTCTTCTGAAGATTTCCACGCATTCCTGTCTTTTGCTAACCGGGTCCATATCGGACCAGCTACATTCTTGAGGTCATCTTCCCATCTTTTGGTTTGTCTGCCTCTATTTCTTTTACTATCTTGGATACCATCCGGTTACTAGCTTACTCCATTTCTCTTTGCTTTCTCTTAGCATATGTCCTGTCCAACGCCATTTAAGCTGCCTGTAGGCTGTGTGCATTTTTATTTTTTTTTCCTTTTAATTTCTTGTAATTTCACTCTGTCCCTTCTTTTTATACGTAAAATACTCATTTATATATATATATATATATATATATATATATATATCGCCCTTGTCTCCTTTTTTATGCAGCAGTATGATTGTCGATTTAGTCCAGTCTTTCGGGATGATTTTGGTCTCGAGGATTTCATTGATATCACTGGTAACGTAGATTTTTATAGTTCATTTGTTTTTTTTTTTTTTTTTGTTTACGCGGTGAATGCATTTACGCAATTCGCCGTCCGTGCTGCGGGGGCAACAAGGACGGCTTCGTGTGGGACTCCCGGCCTTAAATTTGGGCCGGACTACCCACTAAACCCCGCGGTGTTCTCCTTCGCCCGACCGGGCCGTGGCATCTACGTAAGTTTATCCACGACCCGGCTAGGGGGGGCCCCTTGGTAGGGGCTCGACTCGTGTAGGGAGGGGTCAGATGTTAAGCCCCTCCCATCACCCTATGATGCTGCCCCCCTCGGAACACACGAAGGGGGCCATCCGCCACGTTCAGCGCGACAGATCACCCGACCTGTCACGCTACGTTTCGCTTGCGCGTTCGCGTTCCCGCAGGGCCTCTCTTTTGGCCGCCATCACCTCGTGTGCAAACGAGGCAACGGCGGCCCAGCTCCGTTCGCTGCCGACCATCGATCGTATGACGGCCGGCAGCGACAAATCTCGCCCAATCGCGCCAGTGAGCGTGGCACGTTGGGCGTCCCAGCCCGTGCACACGGCGAGCGTGTGCTCGGCCGTGTCCACGTCGCCGGTCGCACAATGGTGGCATCCGGGTTCCGACTCAATTCCCACAACCACGCACAGGTAACGGCCGAAACAGCCGTGCCCTGTGAGAAGCTGCGTCAGGAAGTAAGTCGGCTCCCGGTGCCTAGCCTCCACCCACTGGCGCAGGACGGGGCGGACAGCCTCGACAAGCCGTTTGCTTACCGAGGCGTCCGCCAATCTCTCCTCCCATCGCCGGAAGAGATCGTCGCGACCTTCTCTCCTCCAGCGTACGATCTCTTCAGGGAGGGGTTCATCGCCTCTCTGCCGCATCAGGGCTCTTCTCCGGTAAACTTCCGCTAGAACCCCGGCTTCGAGGTCCCAGGGGAGGCTTCCGGAGATAAGGCACGCCGCCTCGTACGACACGTTGCGGTATGCCCTGGAGGCCCTCTGAGCCATGGTCCGCTGCGCACGTCGCAGCAGGACCATGTTCTCCCTGCTCAGGGGCCTCGTCGCCCATATGGGCGCTCCGTAGAGCGCCTTAGAGCGCACCACACCGTCGTACAGGCGGCGGCAAGCACCGCTTGCTCCCTCGCAGTTGGGGAGCAGCCTGGTGAGCATTCCCGCATATTTCACCAGCTTTGGTGCCAGCATCCGAAAATGCTCACCGAACCCCCATCGGCTGTCGAGGACGAGACCGAGATATCTCATTGTTCCGCCGACAGCAATGGGGGTGCCGCTCACCGCGATGGAATAACCGCGGGGGACCTTAGTCCGAGGCCCATGGAAGAACATGGCCTCGGACTTCTCGAGGGCCACACTTAGACCCAGAGCCCTGATGCGGCGCACCACGTGGGCCGTGCCCGCAGTTGCAAGCACGCCCGCGTCCCGGAACGTTGGGGCCGACGCGGTGACTAGGGTGTCGTCGGCATAGCAAAGCACGCCGACGCCCCGGAGATTGGCACCGCGTAGGACCCAATCGTATCCGATGTTCCACAGGAGCGGCCCGAGGACCGACCCCTGTGGAACACCACACGTCATGTCTCGGCGGACTACCCGGTCCCGGGCCGGATAAAAGATGGCCCGGTCGACGAAGTAGTCCGCGAGGACTCGCCTGAGGTACCACGGGACGCGGTGGTACCTCAACGCCTCCGCGATTGTCGTCCAGGGGATCGTGTTGAAGGCGTTCGCGATGTCGAGCGACACAGCCAACAACACTCCCCCCTTGCCGACAACCTCCTCGACCCTGTTCCTGAGTCGGGTGATGGCGTCAACGGTGGACCGCCTACGACGGAAGCCAAACTGGCCGCCGCTCAGGTCGGGCCCAACCGCCTCAAAGTGTGCGACGAGGCGCACAGCAAGCACTCGCTCGAACAGCTTGCTCGCCTCGTCGAGCAACACGATGGGACGGTAGGCCGACGGCGAGTCGGCCGGGCGCCCCTGCTTCCTGAGGAGCACGAGCTTGCCCGTCTTCCACCGCCGCGGGACCCGCCCGGCCGCCAAACACTCCGACAGCAGGGCCAACGTCTCCTCTTTGAGGATCGGCACGACTTGGGCGAGAACCCGCCCAGGGACACCGTCCGGGCCCGGGGCGCGGTTCTTCAGTTTTAGCTTTAGAACCGCAGCCTCCAGTTCGGCGTCGGACACGGGCGGGACTTCCTCGTCCGCAGTGGCCGATCCTTCGGGATCCGGTGCTGCCATCTTCGGCGGCACCCACTCCTCAATCGCCGGGAACAGGGAGCCGACCACCTGCGCCGTAAGGAGCGGCTCGAGGGACCTGGTTAGCGGGGGCGCCCATGGTCGGAGCTTTTGGCTCACGGCCTTGTACGGGCGGCCCCACGGGTCCGTGTTTAGGCTATCGAGCCACTCCTTCCACGCCTCCTCCTTGGCGGCCTTTATGGCCGAGGTGAGCGCCGCACGAGCGGCACGATACGCGGCGACCAGCACCTCCTCATGGTCGAGGTCCCTCCCACTTCTTCTGCGGCTGCGGGTGTACCTGCGGCGAGCCAACTGGCAAGCCGTACGAAGCCCGGCCAGATGGGGTCTCCACCAGTACACCCGCGTCCTCGGGAGGACCGGACCTGCGCGCCGCATCGCCGCGTCGCAGACGCGAGTAAGCGCTCCTGTGAGCCACTCGCACCTCGCGTCCGCATCAGTGCCGTTCAATGTGCCGTCGGCGACCCATCTCTCCACGATGGCCGCCTCCTTGGCCAGCCCCGGGTCCAGAGTGGACACCTTCCACCGTGGACCCTCTCCCAGCAAGGGACGGTCTGGCGCGGCCAGAGCCTCCGCGGGAGTGGAGACCACGTCGAACCGGATATACCGGTGATCCGACAGGGTCTCCACTCCCTCCTCCACCCTCCACATTCTCGCGCGTCGGGCCAGGGCGGGGCTCGCGAATGACAGATCCACGATAGACCCGCCCCGACTCCGAACGCACGTCTGGGCCGTCCCCCTGTTTAGGAGGACGAGCCCTGTGGACACCGACCAATCCGCTAAAGTCTCCCCCCTGAGGTCGGTCACCGGAGAACCCCACGCACTCGATTTGGCATTGAAGTCTCCGGCGACCACCACAGGGGTGGGGTGCAAGTCGGCGACAAGAGCGCCGACTTCAGCGAGCATCCGCTCGAAGTCGGCAAAACTCTTGCTCGGCGCGAAGTACACCCCGATCACTGCGACGCCGCCTAGCGACGCTAGGACCCAACCGCGGCCCCTCGTTTCACTGCCGAACGGTGCGAGGCCCGTGCGCCGCCAGGCGACGATAGCCACCGAGTCGTCGCGATCGCCCGCCCAATCGTCGCGGGCACGAACGTAGTACGGCTCGGCGACTATGGCCACGTCGATCTTCCACTGCGCCGCGGTCTGAATCAGCAGATCTTGAGCCGCGACACAGTGGTTGACGTTCGCTTGCAGGATCGAGACAGCGATGGCCATTACTTATGGTCAGTGTCCATTGCCTCCACCTCGGCAGCTGCCGTAGACGACGAGGCGGGGGGTCCAGGATTGCCCCCGCCCGTCTTTTTCTTGCCGCCTCTATTAGAAGGCCGGTTCATCGCCGGGCACTGCTTGTGTCCCAGACGATGACCGGCCTCCACGCCCTCCGACGCGCAGATTGCGCATGAGGGCTCCACCTCGCATGTCGCGGCCTTATGTCCCGGCAGGCCGCACCGGAAGCACAGCGCGCTGCGGTCGATGCCACAGTCGCACTGTGCCCCCAGATGGCCCGGGAGCAAGCAGCGGTAGCACCGCTGCGGCCGCGCCTCGAGGAGGGTTGCCCTCACCGTCGACCAACCGACCGTGAACCGGCCGGCGGCGACGATCTTCTTGGCCGCCAGCACCGGGCACTTCACCCACACGGTACCTTGGCGGCCAGGTGGGCGATTTATAACGCCCACCTTTACGCTTTCCGGAGGGCAGCCCCCCACCTTCGCCACTTGCGCCGCCACCGCCTGGCTGGTGGCCGCATCTCCCAGACCGGAGATGTGCATCTCTGCGCAGAGCTCCGGCCGGGAAATGCGGGCGACATCCCCGATGGTCGCCCGCAGCTTGGCCGCCAGTTCGTCGGCCTTGTGGCCCTTGTCAGCGCCAGCCACCTCCAAGACTCGGCCGCCGGTTCGAGCCGTGCGGAACCGTAGCCCCTCGATGCCCAGGACCGAGAGGTCAATAGACTTCTCGGCCCTGTCCATGACGGCCTCATAGGTCGTCGTGGACCCCTTTGGGATTGTTACGACGACTGCGGCCGATTTAGGGGCGCGCAGCCGCCGTCGGGGGGCCCTCTTTCTTTTCTTTTTGGAGGTGGCGGGGGACAGGGCCGTCGGTTTCGGTGCCTTTGCCCTCCGCGCCACTACGCTCCAGCCCTCATCGGGTTGTGGGGCGGGAGGCTCCGGCTGTGACTGGTGGGCGGACTCGGCCTCACGGGCCACCAGGCTCTTCTTGGCCTTCCCCTTCCCCTTTTATGGCATTTCATCTTTGCCGATTTTTTCGCGACGCTTGCAATCACGTCCAGCGCCGCCTCGACCGTGCCAGCGAGGTCCTCGGCGGAGGGCTCGCCGGGCGTCGCCTCCTTGGGGCCCTCGGGCATCGCTGCCAGGGCCCGGGTGCGCAGCACACGTCTCCTCTCCGCGACTTCCGCCGCCAACTCCGCCTCCACTTGCAGCTCCAGCTCTCTTTCGCGCTGGGCGTTGAGGTCCGCCTTAGCCCTAGCAAGCCCGGCGTACTCTCCGGTCGTGATGGGCCGTCCGCGTCCCCTTTTGCGCGGCGCCGATATACTGGCGCCGGCCACTCCCTTTTCTGGCGTCCGTGAGCGCTTCCGCCAGAATCGGCTCGAGGACTCTTCCCCGACAGTCTCCAAGGAGATGCAGCTGCCGCTCTCTAACTCGGACAGCTGCCTCTCTCGTACCAGGGGCGAGTCGCGCCGAGAGAGCGAGACTCGCAACTCCTGGCTAGCCACACCCGAGGCCCGGTTCCCTTCTTCAGCCACATCAATGTGCAGATCCCTCCTTTGTTCGTTGCCAGTCGTCGTTGTTGTGGTTGGGTTTTGTTTTTTGGTTTCAATAGGTAAATCCATATGTGAATCCCACGAGTATGGGGGAAAAGGGTGTTCCCGGCCGGCAGAGCCCCCTGTACCGACCTCGGCGTATTGCCGTGGAGGTCCGCCAGTTTCCACGGGTTTTAACGACTTCGCTGTCGGGTTTTTAGTGACTGATCCTTGTCTTGGGCCGGCCAATTAAGGCAAGCCCCCTGTCCCGGTCGCTACGCCGCTAGACGTGACAACGACACGCTACGGCCGAGACAGGTTGCCCGACGTTGTCCCGGAGGACATCCCCCTGAGTGCGGGTTAGCGCACCCAAGGGAACCGCCGCGCCGCGGAATACTCCCGCCAAAACTACGTCCGAAGACCGCTGTCCAACAGGACCGACACGCGGGAGAAATCTCCCAAGCCGACTGAGTCGGCGACGACGCCGGTCTGCATCAGTTCACCGGTGGGTTAACAGAGCCCGACCGGGTACTAGGCAGAAGCGGCAGCTCGCGGGGCACTCAAAGAGCACCACGCCGCGGACCTTGAAGGTCCGCCATCCCACGACCCCTCACATGGGTCAACTGGCCGGATATTGGTCAGCGACAGATGACTTCCCGTCCCCCGCAGAGAAAACGAACCCATCTGCCGCCGTCCAGGGTGCACCAGGTCAACCGCTTCCATTCCCCCGGGACTTGTCCCAGAGCAATCCAAGAGGCGACCCATCGTGGAGGTTTCCGACCCTCGCACCCCATAGTTCATTTGTGACTAAATCTGATCCGGGTGCCTTATTTAGTTTTTGTGTTTCGATAGATTTAATTGTTTCTTCCTTTAGAATTGGTTTAATCTCCTCTTTATTTTCTGAATTATATTCCTGTATAACTTGTTCCTCTTCACGACTTTGGTATAAATTTTGGTAATATTCCGGAGCAATTCCTAGTATTTCTGTTCTTTTGCTGGTCTTTCCACTATCTTTATTTTTCATATTTGGAATCCAGTCCTTTTTGTAATTCATTTCTTTTAGTGCCTTCTTTTCTTTTCTATTCGTTTTCTTGATGTTGTTAACCTTTTTGTTTTTCGTTCTTTTCTAAGTTGTTCGCTGATTTTTTTGCTTATTTCTGCTATCTTTTGACCATTATTATTGTTATTTTTTTTCCTTGTTGTATAAGTTCTTTCCGCTTTTTTAATAGTTGCTTACTAGTCATGTTTACTTTTTTAGTTTCTGTTTTTAGTTGTTTAAGCAATCTGTAGTATTTTCTTGTATCTATAAACATTGGTTTTCCCCAGCTTGCAAGGAGATTTCGAGGTTGTTCAAAAGTAAAGCAGTGCTACCGGTGCATTCGATGACTTTCATACTGTTATGAAATTGTCGTGCTCTTTTTACACGTGTCCCTGATAGTTTTGCTCTAACCATTCTATGATCCGAGTTAAAATTAAAATAGCTTAAAACAGACAAATCTTTAAGAACTTTTAAATTGTTAGACATAATATAGTCGATCTCGTTTTTATACTGGTGTTCAAATTAAACACTCACTCACGCCTAATAATTACTTTAATAGCACACACTGGTTATAACACAAGAACTTTTCGTAAACAATTCGATCCCAGACTATATCATTGTCCGTAAAATTTTAGAAAGCGTGTTTTGATTATTTGCACTTTTGGTACAACGCCATCTAGTATACAATAGATAAACTAAAGTGACTTAACAACATGACGTACATATAAACTAATACTTAAACATATCGCCACCCAAGAACTACTATAGTTCTTTATATCTAATTACAACTATCAGAATCAGCCAGAGGCAATGGACACAGTTTGGCAATAGGTCGTTTAAAAATATTATTTTTATATTGCAGAGTCACAACTCTGGTAATACCATCTGCACCTGGGTGTTTCTGAACAATGCGTCCCAAAAGCCATTTTCCAGGTGGCAGTCTATCGTCTTTTACCAATACAACAGTGCCTAAGGGAAGCTCGGCTTGATCCTTATTCCATTTGTAACGATGTTGCAATGTGGTTAAATACTCAATCTGCCATCGTTGCCATAAACATTGCACCATACGTTGGATAAGATGCCATCGATCTAAGGGGCTGAGTTTAACGTCAATCAAATTTGGTTCGGCAACACCAATTAAAGGTTCTCCTACTAGAAAGTGTCCAGGAGTTAGCGGAAGTTCATCTGATGACGAATCAATAATAGTAAGAGGTCGGGAATTTACACAGGCTTCAACTTGTGTGATAAGAGTTGTTAACTCTTCAAACGTTAAGAAAGTCTGCCCAATGACACGTTTCAAATGTCCCTTTACGCTTTTCACACCAGATTCCCAGAGACCGCCAAAATGAGGGGCACTAGGAGGAATAAAATTCCAATGGGTTTGATCGTTCGCTAGAAGTTCAGAAATCTCAATGACAAGTTGAGATTTTGAATTCTTGAATGCAAGATCTAATTCACGTGAAGCACCTATAAAGTTAGTTCCACGATCACTCCAAATTTCCTTGCAGTAACCGCGTCGAGCTGTAAAGCGTCGAAAAGCAGCAATAAAGGCAGCAGATGTGAGGTCAGAAACTACTTCTAGGTGTATGGCTTTTGTTACGGTACACACAAAGAGACAAATATAAGCCTTACAAATCTTTTTACATCTTCCAGGGTATAATTTCAAAGTAAAAGGACCAGCAAAGTCTACTCCACTTGTCAGAAAAGGACGACTTGGGTTAACACGAAATTTGGGTAAATCTGCCATGACAGGAATAAGTGGATTAGCCTTTTGCTTGAAACACGAAATACACTTTCTCAGAATAAGTTTTACAATGTTTTTTACTCGTACGATCCAAAATGTTTGTCGAATATAGTTTAAAGTTAGTTGATTTCCGCCATGCAGTGTCTTCAAATGAGCAGTTAGAACAATAAGGTGAGAAAATACACATTCGTTACTCAGTATGATAGGATTTTTCATGTCATTCGAAATCGCTGCATTTGAGAGTCGACCGCCAACACGCATGATACCTTCAGCATCAAGGTACGGGTTAAGTGAAATCAATTTGCTAGTTTTTTGGACTCGTTTATCTTGTTGCAAACGTGACATCTCTTCTTTAAAATAAACTGATTGAGACATTTTTATACAAACGTTTTTGGATGTGTTAAGCTCGTTTGCACTAAGATAAATTGGTTCAGTTACTATTCTTTTGTTGATCTTAGCTTTACATAGTTTAACAAATCGCAAGCAATAAGCTGTGACACGTATGAGTTTTAAAAGCGAAGAAAATCGTTTAAAATAAGCAATTATATCATTGTTGTCAGTGACATGTACATTGGTTGAAATTTTTGTTTTAAATTTTGACTCTAGTGCTATCTCAGGAATTACAGTTGTAATAGGAACAATCTCTTTTGGTTGCTGTAAAAATTGAGGGCCATTCCACCATAGTTGTGACTGTTGTAGCAGTTGTGGATACACTCCACGAGAAGCTAAATCAGCGGGATTATGAGTCGAACTAACATGATGCCACTGACAGCTACTTGTGTGGGACAATATTTCAGAACAACGATTGGCTACAAAAGTTGTCCAAGTATTTGGTGGTTTACGAAGCCAAGCTAAAACAATAGTGGAATCCGTCCACGCGTACACATCTTTATCATCAATGTTCAATAAAGCTTTAACATGAGTAAGCATTTTAGCTACAAGAACAGCACCACAGAGTTCGAGTCTTGGGAGTGATACTTGTTTTACAGGAGCCACTCTGGATTTTGCAAGCACGATTTGAGCGTCTACATCACTTTCACTTCTCCAAACTCTGAGATACACTACGCCAGCATAAGCGACACAAGAGGCATCACTAAAACCATGCAGTTCCTTTTTGATTATATTTTCAGACACTCCAAACCATCGAGGTAACTGAATGTTTTCAGCGAGCGAGAAATGTTCCAGGTAAGTGTTCCATTCATTTTTTAAGCTACTCGGTAACTCTTCATCCCATTGTAAGCTGGCCAACCACAGTTTTTGCATAAAATTCTTGAGAAGTATGACGCTAGGTGTTAGCCATCCTAAAGGGTCGAATGTTTTTGCAATTGCTGCTAATACATTTCGCTTAGTCACATTTTCATTGTTATATTTTAAGTTAATGTTCAATTCAAAATTATCTGTTTGTGAGTTCCACGTAATACCTAATGTTTTTAATTTATTATCTTTTATCTTTATGTTCAATGCATCCTGCGATTCTTTATTTACGTCTGGTATTTGGGGTAATACTTTTTCATTATTGGATGCCCATTTATGTAAAGGAAAACAGCCTCGTGCGAACAACTCCGTAAGTCTCTTTCGTAGAGTAATCGTATCTTCTTCAGTAGACGCACCGGTCATCAAATCATCCATGTACACATCAGTTTTTAGTATTTCAGATTCCTTTGGATAATCTTCACGTTCGTCTTCAGCTAACTGGTGGAGGGTGCGTATTGCCAAAAAAGGAGCACAGGATGTTCCATACGTTACGGTGAGTAATCGATATTCGTCAATTGGATGTGCAGGTGAGTGTCGCCATAAGATTCTTTGGTAGTCAACGTCATTTTCCGATATCAATATCTGTCTGTACATACTTTGAACATCAGCAACTAGACCAAACTTATGTCTTCTCCATCGTATGATTAAATCTGTAATATCTAGTTGTAGTGGGCAACCAATGAGTAATTCTTCATTTAAAGAATTGCCAGTTTCAGGTTCAGCAGTTCCGTCAAACACTATTCTAAACTTTGTGGTGGAACTCGTAGGTCGTTGTATTGCATGATGAGGTAAATAGTATAACGTTTGTGTTTGCTTCTTTTCTTTTTCAGTAACCTTCATCAAATGACCAAGGGATTCGTATTCGTCCATGAATTTGTGATATGCTCTTTTGAATTCAGGATCGTGTAAAAAACGTTTCTCCATTTGTAGCAAACGTTTGACTGCGAGAGGTTTAGAATCACCAAGGTTTGTGGGACGGACGTCTCTAAAAGGTAATGACACGATGTATCGTCCAGCTTCGTTACGTTTGTGTGTGTTCTTGTAATGTTCTTCACATTGTTTTTCTAGATCAGTCATTGGATTTTTGTTTGTTAAATTCTCTTCAATCTTCCAAAATCGTTTAAGTAACTGATCAGCCTCAAAATGTTTATGAGCAACAACCATATTGTATACATGCGTTGCAGTATCAGCTTGTACAACTCTACCAGATATCAGCCATCCTAGGTGAGAGTTAACTGCAATTAGAGACTTGTGTTTGTGTAAACCTTTCAGAATAATGTGAGCATGCACGTCGGCACCAAGTAAGACATCGATAGATCCTGGCTTGTGAAAGTTAGGATCAGCAAGATCCAACTGCAAGGTTGAAGGCCAAGTATCTTGTGAAAATTCTCGAGAAGGTAGTAACGATGTGAGTTTCTTTAATACATAAGCATTAATTTCGAATTGTTTAGATCTATCTTTAGTGGACTGCAAAGTGAGTTTCACCATAGATTTTGTTGTCACCACTGATGTGTTTGAAATTCCAGATATTTTACCAATAATAGAGGTACGTTCAAGATTCAAGAGTTGTGAAGCTGCCTCGGATATGAAAGATCCCTGCGAGCCTTGGTCAACTAGCGCTCGTAGTGTGTAGGTATCACTATTCCTTGACTTGACCTTGATTTCAGCCGTAGCCAAAATGACTTGATCGTCATTTGTTTCAGATTTCAAATTGATACTGTGATTGCAAGAAGAATTATTAGTTGACTTAGGTTCATCTTTCTGTAGAGTATCTCTTTGTTTCTCCTTTTCAGGTTCTGTTGTGTCATTAATTTTCGATCTCATAGTAAAATGCAGCAACGTATGGTGTCTACGTCCACATTTCTTACAGGTAGTACTTTGTTTACAGTTGTTGACAGCGTGACCCTTCATAAGGCAGTTAAAACAAATATTGTTTTTCTTGATAAACTCTTGACGTTCATTTACTGTCACTCCAGCAAATTGTTTATAGTGGCAAATGTAGTGATCTTGTGCGCAGTATGTGCATGTGTTCACGATTCTAGTTTGAAAACTTTTTACATAACTAGGCTTTGGTGAGGGCTGTGATGCTTTCTGTAGGTGACTTCGTTCTTTAGGTTGTGTAACGTGAATCATCTCCATGGTTCTAAATCTTTTCTCTAGAAATGTCATCAGTTCATCGTACGTTGGTATTGCGACAGAATTCTCTAATGATTGTTCCCAAAGTTTGTGAGATTCAATGTCTAACTTTGAGACTACAATGTGTACCACAATCGCATCCCATGAATCTACATTTATCTTTAAATTCTTGAGAGAAGACAGACATTGACTTGTTGTATCTAAAATTTCTTTAATACTCTTTGTGTTTTCTGTTACTGATTTTTTCTGGTTCATAAAATGATTAAGTATACTGTTAACTATTATCCGTTTGTTCTCATATCTGTCATTTAGTTTCTTCCACGCATCATCATAATTGTCCTCAGTTAATGGATAGTTACTTAACAATTGTTCAGCTTCTCCAGCTAAGCTAGATTTTAAATAGTGATGTTTTTCAATTTTGGAAAGGCGCTCGTCATTATGTATCAGACTTGTGAATATATCTCTAAAAGTGATCCAATGAGTATAATCTCCACTGAATACAGGTATTGTAATCGTTGGAAGTCTTGGTCTAAGTTTTGGAGTCTCAATATTTGATTCACTTTGGTTGTCTGAAGAATTCCGTTTTAATTCATACAATTGATCTTTAACCCAAGCGGACAGCTCCATCTGATTTTCCTCAGTTTTCTCATAATTACTCTCAATATCAAACTTATAATCCTTCAATAATTCGGCTTTGCCTACTAATGAAACCCTTTCATATGTTTTAATGTACTGATCCCAATAGCTTAACAAAGATTCCATCCGTGTATCTAAATATCCTTTAGTTCTTTTAGCCAAAGCACATTTTTGAGCATTCACCGAAAGTCTCTGTATTTTATTTGAATAATCCGTCAAATTACTTAAAAGTTGCTGAATAGTTTTCGCTTCCATTTTGTACAAATATTTGTAAAATAATTTATAACTCCAATATTATATAATATTCACTCAAAGGTTAAAGTTCTAATCAACAGTACAATTCGTTAAAAATTACAAGTCCTAAATCACTTCCAGAAACTAAGTTAATTTATAGCCATAAGTTTTTTCTAAGTCCATAAAATATTGCTCGAAAATCTTCTAAGTATTTTTAGATCACAAATTTTTCTATGTCCTATATTCACTTGAAATCACGCTAAGTCTTTTTTGAGCACAAATTTTTCTAAGTTCATGGATGTTCACTTGAAATCACGCTAAGTCTTTTTTGAGCACAAATTTTTCTAAGTTCATGGAATTTCACTTGAAATAATGCTAAGTCTTTTTTGAGTACAAATTTTTCTAAGTCTTTTTAGTCACTGGTATTGCACTTTGTTAATGTTCACTTGTCCTTACACAATCCGGCTCGAAGGACCAAAATTGTTCAAATTAAACACTCACTCACGCCTAATAATTACTTTAATAGCACACACTGGTTATAACACAAGAACTTTTCGTAAACAATTCGATCCCAGACTATATCATTGTCCGTAAAATTTTAGAAAGCGTGTTTTGATTATTTGCACTTTTGGTACAACGCCATCTAGTATACAATAGATAAACTAAAGTGACTTAACAACATGACGTACATATAAACTAATACTTAAACAACTGGCCATTAGGAGAGATCCATGTCCATTTCTTTAATGGCTTCTTTTGTAAAGACTGTTTAGGATGCTTAATTTATTTTCAATAGCAAAGGATACTACTCGTGAGCCATTTTTGCTTCTATTGCCAAATCCATGGCTTCCTATGGTATATTCTTCTCCACTTTTTGTCGGCCAATTTGTACATTAAAGTCGCCCATAACTATTATGTTTTTTGATGCATTTGCAATGGTGGATGTAGGTCTTCGTAGAATTTTTCGATTTTTGTTATGTCTTCTTTCCTATTTGATTCGGTAGGCGAATACGCCTGGTTTATAGACCATACTTGTTCTTCCTCACCATCAACAGGTAATTGAATATTGAGAAGTGCAATTCGTTCTGAAATCCCTCTTAGTTCTTGTATTTTTTGGCCAATTTTCTTTTAACCATGAATCCGAATCCGTATAATCCGGGCGTCTCCCCAATATAGTGAAGTATATATTTTCCATGGTCTTCTATTCTTTCTCCAAATCTTCTCACTTCACTAATACCAGTTATGTCCCATTTTATTTCATCCAATGCTAATTCCAGTTCTTCCAACTTTTCTGTGGTTCCTAGTGATCGACAGTTTATATTTTCCCCCACGAGGACCAGTTGGCTTGGGGGAGGTACGTAGTTTCTAATTATTTAGTTTTGTATGATTCTATGTTTTTGTGTTTTCCGGTTGCCGGCAGTTAATTGTTATTGCCTATTATCTATCTTAGAGAAAGAGAGAGAGTTGGATCTACATCTCATGACATCAAAAGCGTTACGCCTATCATTTTGTGATGGTGTCCAGGCTTGTTGTTTTTTTGCTTGTGTATTATCTCGCGGTGATGAAGATATTTCTCTCTTTGTTTTATCATTGGTTGTTTTATTTTCCTTTATTTTTTCCTTTAGCTTGTCATATTTCAAATACGGGATATTTCTTTTTATTCTTTCCTCTTTAAATTTAGCTTGTAACATTTTACTCTTCTCCAGAACTTCTTTAGAATAATCCTCTGTGATTAATACATCTTTGAGTTTTTTTCCGGATATTCATTACCTCCTGTTTCTTCCATAAATTGACGAAGGAAAGCAGAACAGGTCTCGGCTTTCCTTCTGGGTTTTTCTTTCAGATACGATATATGTATGTAGTTTATTTCGAAATCCCAATGTTTATATATAAGTCCTTATTAAATATCTTCTTCGTAGAGTTAGAGCTACGTAAATACTACGCTAACCTCACCATTGCCCTTCCTCCTTCCCGCTCATGTAGGGACACCGACATGACCGCTTAATAATCACATTGATTGACAATGATTGCCAGTTTTTACGGCCGGCCGCCTGCCTAACGCCAACTCCTCGGGTATAATAAGCTACTAACCTAACCTAACCTAACAAAACAAATTACAAAAGAATACATACATAATTTCTAAAATCGTCTACATACGTGTAAATACTACGTTACCAAATATAGCTGTGCGTCTCTGAAATACGTGCGTGTGTTGTGAATATCTATTGAGATATATATATTTCGCAGATTTTACAAGCATCAGCTAGACACACTGTGCCAATGCACAGCGAAACACAGCGAACAACAGCAGAAATCTGCGAAACTGTCCTGTTTTGAACTTTACATAAATTTCATCATCAAATCATTATTTAAAAAATAATAATATATGGTTCTATAGTATTTTAAAGATAATAACATATAATAAAATAAACACTAAATGTTAAGCGAAGCTTACAACAATTCATTAGTGAAAACCGCACCCAAATCGGTTAAGCTGTTTCTGAGATTAGCGGTGACCTACGCAACGATCTTGAGTAGGACCCGATGTTCTTTTGCGAACCTGTGCTTTATCAAAAGTTATAAAATGGCGGGGGCCGTTCAAAACGTTCGTATGTTTTATTACAATTAAAATATATTTATTTATTAGTGCAATAGATGTCGCTGCGGGCTCTGTCACTGTTAAATGTTATTTATTTAATGAATATTTATTTATCCCGGATGCAGGCAACACGTATAAGAATAGTCTGGTTGTTGGCAACATTAATGATGTTCGCCATGGACGTAGCCGCAATCTTCAGTTACTTGAGCGACGCTAACGCCACGCAAGTAAGTACTCCTCGCCAGTAGAAACTGGCTACTGAACTGAACTTTAACATGAAATGATCAAATTGTACAATTGATTACTATTTGCGTAGACATTGCAACAGCTTTTATCTTATATCGGAGCAAACGGATTTGATGATGCCGAAAGGGACACTTCGTTCGTTTCAATAGAGATGGCCCTCGTAATGTCCAAGTGCGGAGTAACGCTCTTGATGTATGTAGTGTCAATGTTTCTATTATGCATGGACCGCGGCTCAGCACATAACCGATTCGAGGTGAGTTGTACGAGTTGTATTTTATTATTTATATCCGCAACCCCAGAAGAACTGCATCACTTCTTGAAGGAACCCTAAATCGTATTGGTTTTGAAATAACGCTCGCGACCATATTTAAAATGTCAACATGACCTGGATCGAGGGCTTATATTGTATATCGTCGGTTTTACAAGACTGGGTCATTCAAGTCATATTGTTGTGTGACTCATTACCTATTTGTTTCTGAATACTATTTACTTTGTACTTTTCAGGTAGAAGCAGAATCCGGGCGCGGTCGCTTTCGGCAAAGGTAATACAAATGTTACTCCCAATTTCCTTTAAAAGAGAGGAAACTGGAAACAGAGCAAGCGACCTTATGATAAGCGACTGTACTAGGAATCTGCAACAATTCGACAGACAGAGGCAGGGATGAACAGGGGTGAACCCGAAAATGGATTTAATAAATAAATAAAATAATATATCCCATCAAAAACGTAAAATGTAATGTAAAATTATTATATAAAATTATATGTGTAACTATTGACAAAAACCTGTTGAATATATGTTTCGGTTAGCAAGACTTAAGAATCCATTTCGCATATATAAGTTCGGGGCACGAAAATTAACGAGAACTAAAATCACACAAAGCAATACACTTTTTTATGTTTGTTACTTCAGAAGTCCGCTCCTGGTGAACCGATTTCTACGATTCTTGTTTTGTTCGACAGCTAGTGCTTGTCGTGTCGTCCCGTTGTTTTTTATTCAAGATCCGACCAATCGTTTATTAGTTATTTTTAATAATGGGTAATATGACAAAGTAGAATTTTATTAGATTTACTTTCTTGGCGTATCTAGGCTAAACTTGCAATGCTTTACGTAATATTCAAAATATGTCTTCTATTTTATATTTTTCATGGAATGAAATATTTTCTGCTTTTATATATCTCATCTTCTTCAATAGGCAGGAATGCTCCGATACGTCGATGTCGTTGCGGGCATGGAACTCAGAAGATGAGGCGCAGGACGGGTTCGAAAAAACATTTTTAGGTGCTGATGACACACCACGGTTAGTTGAATTTTATCTATTTATTTATTACCAATACAATACAACACCCTTGCGGAATACTGCAATAACTATGTTATATAAATATAAACAGATAATATAAGCTAATCACTTGAATTTACAAAGTCTTACACCTTCATATACAGCCTCTGTGAACTTAGACTTGCTACTGCTTTGACTGCTTGTGAGTTGATGCGAAGACGTGCCTTCCTACCCCTCTGGGTTATGCCAGTGCGTGTACATACTAATTCAGTATCGGCAGAGCATAACCTAATATCAGTGTGAGTACCAGTTGAAAATATACAACAAAAATATCTTATTTATGCAGCAAGCCGAGAGTCGTAACAACTATAACCTTCAAAGAAATCGCCCGAAGAGCTTGAGGTGACCATCGACAGAATGAAACGCGAACTGGATCTCTTACGACGTCCACTCGGCGCCGGACAAGCGGCTGTCAGCGTCTCTACCTGAGTGACGGCATAAAACACCCCTTATCGTAAGTCACGATATACTTCGACCTAATACATCAGTGATCGCTTTCTGAGCCAATCGTTTTCACGCTGAACTAACTGGCTGTGACAAAGAACACATATTTCTGAATGTTCGGGCATGTTTAAAGGGTGAATGAAGAGAGAATAACGAAACATGTAGCGAAAGAGAGTGGCAGTCACTATTTAATATACACAAAATGTCCGTTATAGCATAAATATTTTAAAGATGCCCGAATGCCCTATAACCCACTTAATACCACTCTCTCTTGGCTTATTACAGTAATTTACCAACTCAAAGCCAAAATCAACTTTTCTATTGGATATTCGGAAGTGTTCACAAACAATCGGGTTATTTTTATTTCATCTATTTATATGTTTATCACGACCTAAGCATTTCTTGATAAATATCAAAGTGTGCGAAACTAATCGATCGATTTCGCGAGAACTCATTCGAGATGTTACACGATGTGTTCTGAATCAGTAGTAGTGTTCTCACGGGGATTGCCGCGAGTTCCGTCATAATCCAGAGTTCCCGTGACCTTGAGGTATCGATACGCAATGTTTTAACCATCTTTGGTCTGCTTCGTGCAACGAACAGTCCAATTATAACTTACTGTTTTACATTCCCTTTCAGCCGTTTACGTGATGCCATTTGTTGATGAAACAGCAGACGATATCAAGCGTATTGTATTCTACCGATGTGAGTAATATAACGTTTTAATATAGATTTTAAATAGGTTAGTAAAAGTAATATTTAAATAACAAAACATAAATTGATACAAGATATAAATGGGTCAGATGGTCACGGGCGGCGGTGATCGACTGGCATCAGGCGACCCGCTTCTCGATTGTCTAGTTTTGTATTTAAAAACCACCCCGTTGGGTTAAAGGCAGGGTAGACAGTCTCCTGGGCTGAAGCTTAGTTAGGAAGAAAAGTGATGGGAATGGTTAGATGTCAGTATTTTGTGTATTGTGGTCCCTGGGATAAAGTCTTTACCACTTTTTCTTCTTTTTTACTCTCTTTTAAATATTTTTTTTATATTGTACACAATATTTTTTATAACTCATAATGGAAGTTTTCCTCGGAATTAATATATATTTTTCTATTATTTAGCTCAACGGGAACGATCTGACGTCGCATACTGAAACGATTTGCCATATTTATAGACTAATAACATTATATTAGTAACAAATATAACCGTGGGTTCACAGTGCTGCTAAACATTCACGCAAAACATATTGTCGTCTCAGTTTTTTAGAGTTAAAGATAGAGAGGGACGTTGTATCGCGACAAGCTTATACGCCAGTGGAAACCCACGGCTTTTATAGTAGCATGTATGTATGTGTATCATATATGTAGATATTAACGAAACGTTTTTTTTTATGGTACTAGGTGCCAAACGAGCAAGCGGTTCACCCGATGTCAAATGCTCGCTACCCATAGACATCTGCAACTAACTAATGAGTTGCAGATGCGTTGCCCACCTTTAATGGACAGAGGAGGGGACAAACAGAAAATGGTTATTTCCAATTCCTATACATCCACCGTCAAGTTTTCTTCACCTTCCCAGTCTTTCCTTATAAGAAAAGGGTGGCAAGGGGGAGAAAACTAGAATTAGGCCTCCGGCACCTCACTCATCAGACGATACGCAGAATACTCTACTTCACGCCTGTCTTCTGTAAGGTCGTGGTATTTTTTGTTACCATGTATTATTGGCAACAGATGTTGTTGTTGCGGACTCTACCACTGTAAAACGTCCGCGCTGATTGGTCGAAACTCGTATCCTGCACCACTTTCATTCTTTTGCTGGCAAGTTGTTGCTAAACGTAAATAAACAAAATGTTCTTGTGATTTTAGTTTTAATTATTTTCATACCATTAGTAACTTAAATTATAAATTTAATTTGTCTGTTAGAAAATAAATAACTTGTGTAATTTTAGTTTTGCAACTTTTGTATATATTTTAGTTACTAATGCTAAGAAAATAAAATTGACGTTTAGCGACTGACTAAAGGATGACTGACTAGCAACGAATCAAAAAAGCGGGTCTCAAGTTTCGAATCAGCGCTCAAAGCTTGTTTTGTAGACAAAGACATTCATGTCTATTGGATAAATAGTCGCCTGTCTTACGTCGCCTCTTTGTAAAGTGCCAAGAAAAGAACCGACATAATCTCAACAATTCGTTAAACTGACAATGTGCCGACCGTTTAGAATATGCCTAGTCCGATTATAAGGCGCCTGCCCTTACAATCGGGCGGTGACATATATAATCTGTATCTCGGAATCGGCTCCGACGATTTTCTTGATACTCAGTAAGCAGGGCGTTTAGGGGGCGATAAGTCGATCTCGCAAGGATACGTTCTTAGAAAATCTCGTCTTATACATATTTTCTGGGTAGAGAATAAAATAATAAACGCGTAATAAAAATAGCGAACAAAACTCTGTCTTCCACGTATTATATTATCCGAATAACAAAATATCTATTCTAAAAAAACACAATAAGATAAGATAATAATAAGAAAATGGCCTTTTACCTATTACATGCATATATTTTGTGTGATGGGTATGTTTTGAGTATACTTAAAAATTAACCCAATACTTTAATTGTATTGCATGTTTTTATACATCATGTGTATTATTATTTATGTAATAATTATTAGCAAATATAAATTATCACAGGAAATAATGATTTCTTATATTTACGCGAATACTACCCATTGGTATAAAACTAATTTTACGGAACTTATCGCGTTTATTTCATGTTTTTTAATTCCCGACATTTCGAGTACTTTACAGCGCTCATGGTCACCGGGGGGACTGACGTGTCAGACGTCCCAATGGCAAAAATATCTTCAAGCATACAACTGCAAGACCTCCAAAAACAGTCAGCTCATTCTGCATAGATCGGAGTAGAAGTAATTAATTAAAAATAAGAGGGTAAAATAAACGCGATAAAATCCGTAAAATTAGGTTTATTCCGATCACAGGGAAGTTAGTATTTATGTATTGTCTTTATATATAGATAAATTCGATGTATACTAAAGTTAATTATAAAATCCATTTATATTTATTTTGAACAAAATATTACACATTATACATATAATATCTTATTTATAAGGTTTCTACGTGAAATGTATGTAAGTGTATGTAAGTAAACAATGTCTGTATTGTTTATCTGAGCAGTATCGTTGCCAGCCATCCTTTAATCCATTAGTCTGTCGCTAAGCATAAACAAATAAATATTATGATATTGATTTTTTAATATAATTATATTTCTGAATGTTCGGGCATGTTGAAAGGGTGAATGAAGAGAGAATAACGAAACATGTAGCGAAAGAGAGTGGCAGTGTTGGTAGGAGACGACCTAGGAGAACTTGGCGATATAAGGAGCACCCATAACCGACGAGCCGTGATCCGTGATCTCTGACTAAACCTTTGGGTTACGGGCGTCACATTATTTCTTATACAAGGAAATGTATATGTTTACATTTCAGGACCGAGATGTACGCGACTTTTGTTTTCTGGTTGGACCGACGTTTGGCGTGGAGCTTTTGCGACCCTTTGATATTAGACCTCGTGGCTAACAGCCGCCTACGCAAGAAGTCCGTCAAGTGTATAATAAGGCGTCGCTACCAAGACATTGTCAGCATAGGTATCGACATACGGAGCGCATTAGGAGTATAAAACTCGCCTCAGGGGATGGCTAATTCCCTCGTTGTGCGGTGTCAGCGCAAGCCTTGAGAGCATAGCTCCCTCCAGCTACCATCTTCGCAAGAGGCAAATGCACAGGCTCCACCAACTTATGCCAGGGCAGTCTCGGCCACATTAATAACTTCTATAATAATATATAGTATGTAGTATAATTCTCGAACATCATATAATTGTGTTATACACCAACTTTTCGCGTAATGCGAGTCTCCATCAAATTTGCATCACCCACCAATAATTCGCCTTCGCTTATAAACATGAGTATTTTACAGGCCACTTTAATTGATTTGTATATCATGGAGGGCAAACAGTCTGCAATCCCGTATAGAGGGACCCGAATAGGGCAAATCTAATTAAGACAAGCGTCATACTACAATAGAGGATACTATAACAAACGACAATATCTTATCCTCAACCTATCCGAATAATACAAATGAGCATATAAGCCACGAACCACTTATATACCAGTCACAGGAAGACTCGTTGATCCCTTCAATGATCCATCAAAAGATGTACCAAAGACCAAACATAAGCAGCATATCAGGTGCAGTAATGTCGAATTGCTACTCTACACACTCCACGACAGGCGATAAAGATAATACTCTAGGCGTAGCCGCTTCAGAGCAGAAATTTGCAATCAACACCCCGCAACCATCAATGACGCATTATGAACACAATAAACACCCGTGTAATGTTATTGTAGCGAGCATGTATAATCGCGATTGCGAGACATGCTTGCGAACCAACAAGAAATCAGGCTTAGGCAATAAGTATCCGCTACCTATTTTCACCCGTATAAACAGAATCAATTTCGGTACAAAAGTTAGTTGGCAATACACACTCAACGTATCATAGAAGCTAGCCTCTAAGATCCGAATCAAAAAGCCGAAGCTCTAAGAAATGGTTCTGAGCACGTTTAATAACACCGAAGTGCAAAAACACACTCTTCCCAAACCAAAGCATAATTAGTGAGTAACTCACCAACTACACCCTACCCGGTATATTTCCTTTATAATTTCACAACGCAACATTTTACGGAAATTGGACCCTGTATACCGCTTTTATATGATCCGTATTCCAAAATAACCACCACATCGTAATCGGCATTATTCATTTTATATATTTCCCCTCAAATATATCTACCATCAAAATAAATAAATTATTTCAATAGTTCGACGTCCAACGCATCACGCCGGCCGCATTACTCATATATGTAAGGTCATGGGTGTGTATCTAACGTACAGGCAATTTTGATGTCCGTTCGCGTAGGATTTTTCACTTTCGTATTTTTAAATTATTTTATTATAAACGTTCATTATAAGTGTATACAATACCTATTACCCTATTTTTGGATTTAAATTCAATAAAAAAAATCAATGCACGAACTCACTTCTTAGACTTTGTATGATTTTCACGCAAAATCAATACGAGAACACATGTAATTCTTATGCCCCTATTTTCCTTAATGTATTGATTCGATATCAATATTTATATGTATTTATATTACTTATAAGTGTTTTATAGGTCTTTAAGTACCTTTAATCACGATTTATATCTTCATGAGACCAAATAATGTAACTTTATATTTTAATTTAAATATCAATATTTTGTAATGATATTCCAATATGTTATGCATATGACTATTATTAGCAAATTTTTATATTATTAAATGTCATATTTTAATGATTTAATAATGATAGTTACAATGTCAAGGCTTATATTGACACTGGAAGCCAAGTAAATGTGCTAATTGACTGAGTAGCAAATGCATTGTGTCTGTTTCTAAAACCAACTACTGAAGACCTAAAAAGTTTTTCTGGTGGGTTGATCAAAAGTAAGGGAACAGTAGAATTTTAACTGGAAATTGATGGTATAACTATGTCGTGTGTAACCTACTTGACTGATGTGGGTATGAGTGATGTCAATTTATTAATTGGTCAGCCAATAATAAATAAAGGAAATATGACGTTGATCGTAACCAGAGGAGTTGCCGAATTTAAACTTGCACCTGAGACAGACACTTTAAGTGACTTTGATGTCGTAGAGGAAAATGATCGGTTTAAAGTCGTTACAGTAAATCAAGAAAAACTACCACCTGGTTCGTCGATCATCCAAATCCGTGTACTGGGTAACAAACCTTACAACAACGTGGTCACGCCTTCAAGACACTATGAACTGGACGGAGTGTCCTACTCATTACCTGCTACTCTGCTTCGAGGAAGAGACGGCTACATCAAGGTCATGAATATGGGAAGTAAAACGATCGTGCGGCAGTCAGGAGAGGTGCTGAGCAGGGTGGAAAGTTGTTAGGAGCCACAGTCGGATAATCAAGTGAGTTGCCTTTTATTTGCTCGTCACGCCAATGATGTTTCCTTGCCATGTAGCCAAGCCTTCGCAAATGTTTCTTCCATTGGGGACGTTAAGATTAGTGATATCAAAGTAGTTCCTTTAAAGACACAAGAACATAATGATCTAATATCTTTATTAATACAACATAAAGATTGTTTCGCTGCCAATACACGTGAACTAGGATGTACTGATTTGGGACAAATGAAAATCAATCTTACTACGAGTAAACCTGTCCATCGGCAACCATATAGACTATCGCATAGCGAACAAGCAATAGTGCAAACCAAAGTAAACGATTTGTTATCTGCCGGCATTATTAAAGAGTCTGAATCTAGTTACGCATCTCCAGTAATTTTAGTCAAAAAGAAAAACGGTGACAGTAGACTTTGTGTTGATTACCGCGCTTTGAATGCCATCACTGTAAAAGAAAGATATCCCTTACTAAACATAGACGTTCAAGTTTCGCGCCTAGCAGGCAAAAAGTACTTCACCAGCTTAGATTTAGCCCAAGGGTACCATCAAATACAAATTAGTCCAGAAGATTTGCATAAGACAGCTTTTATAACACCTCAAGGTCATTACCAATACACGAGAGTCCCCTATGGCTTAGCTAACGCGCCTTCAGTTTTATGCGTTTGATTAATAGAACTGTAGAATTTGTGGATAGGAAAAATTGCTTACAAAATCATGACAACGATATTTTAGCTTTTTTAGATGATTTGCTTTTACCCTCTTCCAATGTAGAAACCGGTTTGGAACTGTTAAAAAATGTTCTCGGTGTACTTAAATCGGAAAATTTAAAATTAAACGCTTCCAAATGCTCATTCTTACAAAACAAAGTAACATACTTAGGTCATGAGATATCTTCAGACGGTATACAACCAGGTGATTCGAAAATTTTCGCCGTATCACAGTTTCCGATTCCTCAAAACGTACACGATGTCCGTCGGTTCCTGGGACTATGTAGTTATTTTCGAAAGCTTATTCACAATTTTGCTCATAAGGCTCGCCCTTTAACAGACTTAACGAGAAAGACAATATCTTGGGCTTGGAGCCGTGAACAGAGCACTAGTTTCGAGGAATTAAAGGACAGCTTGTGTAAAAAACCAGTCCTAGCTCTGTACGATCCTAAACTTGCAACTGAAATACATTCTGATGCATGTAAACTAGGTATTGCCGGTATTTTGCTACGAAGACAGACCGACAATTCTTTACGACCAGTTTTATATTATAGCAGAGTGACTACTAAAGAGAAAAGTATTTAACATAGTTACGAGCTTGAGACTCTCGCGGTTGTCGAATCATTACGTAGGTTTCGCGTGTATGTTGTTGGTAAAAACGTGAAGAACAACGCTCACAAAATGAGAGATGATTCCGCGTATTGCTAGGTGGTGGCTTTTAATACAAGACTATGACATTAGTATTGAATATAGGCCAGGAAAACGTATGAAGCACGTAGACGCACTTAGTAGGCATCCGGTTGACAGCGTGAATGTAAAACGTCTTGATGTAGTAGATTGGTTTCACACAGTGCAGTTTCAAGATGACAAACTTAATTCAATCATAACGCAACTAAAAAACAAGTCGGCCGAATCAGATGTTAAAAATAATTATGAAATACAGGACAATAACCTTTATAGGAAAACATTAAAAGGGAATCGTCTTGTAGTACCACATTCGGCTCGGTGGAAAATATTGCAGATGCACCATAATGACATTGGTCACATAGGGCTGAATCTTTGTATGGAATTAATAAAGAGGTTTTGGTTGAGGAAAAATTGGTTTCCTAAAATGACTAGATTTATTAGAAAATTAAGAAAAGTGCGTATGGAAAAGGTACTTACGGAAAAAAGGATACTTGCATCCTATTCCAAAACCTTCTAAACCAATGCGTATGTTACAAGTGGACCATTCGGGGCCATTTACTAGGACAAAAAAAGGATATCAGTACATGCTAGTGATAACTGACTCATTCTCTAAATTTGTTATCGCTGAACCTACAGTACGCGTGTACCGTCAACTCAATTGAAACAATTCGTGTATTAAAGAAAGTGTTGAGTCTTTTCGGATACCCCGACCACGTAATTACAGACCATGGTAAAGCTTTTACAAGTAGGTACTTTAGAAAACTCGCTACCGACAGACAGTTCCGCCACACGCTAAATGCCATTGCTTGTGCGAATGGTCAGGTTGAACGTACTAATAGGACAATTCTCGACGCCTTGCGAGCCACTGATCCGAGCGAAGCTTCTAGTAACTGGGTTAATTCCTTACCTGATATAATTTGGGGAATCAATAATACTGTCATCAATACCACCACTTATAAGCCCTACGATTTAATGTTTGCCCGTACAGGTAGATCAATATGCGACATTAAAATTCCCCAACAAGAATCTGAACCTGTCAAAATACGGCGTAGGAAAGCTTCAATTAATATACAAGAGGCAAGTGGTAATATGAAACGTAGTTTCGATAAAAAAAGAAAACGTGCTCATAACTATCAAAAAGGGATTTAGTTCTATGGAGGCAAGCACCTACGTGTACTGCCGCTAGGGTTAATACCAAATTAGATGGCTTATACTCAGGTCCATATATAATAATAAAGGGATTACCAAATGATAGGTATCGAATTAGGAGTATTGCCCTAATGTAAGATAATGGTAGCAGCTCAGATGAGCAACTCGAAACAGAAGACCTAATTGACCTATTAGAGAGCTAATGCATTTCTATATTTACATTGCGGGAGCAATTGTTTCAGGATAACCGAATGAAGTGGAAGTCAACATGCCGCCTAAGCACCCGCCGGAAATGCCCACCATAGCCCCGCCACATTGACTCACCCCCACTCGCCATTCCAACCGCCAGCCAGTAGTAAGGAAGTCAATATAAGCCAATGCCAGCCATTGTACAGTGCCTTTTTTGTGATTAAATCGTAAAATCAGAAACTCTGTTGTTTTTACTTGTCGTATTTTGCATTTCATTTTTTTTATCACCTTCACAATACGCTTATCATGCTTCGCCCCAATCACTTTCGACGTTTCATTTCATGAAACGTGCCGACCGTGTAGCATTCGCCTAGCCCGATTGTAAAGTACCTGCTCTGACATCGGTCGGTGACATATATATAAAAAAACCTTATTGTCTGTGATTTTATTATTATTGTTGATATATGTCTTAAAATTTAAGTCATGTTATGTATTCCGTCAGTGATGCCGGCATGGGACGTTGCATGCGGTCCACTGCACTTTGTGTACAGTTCTTAGGTACTGTGTACCTTGGATATAACAACTTGTACACATCGTGTAATTACTTTACGAAATGCATGTTTTCATTGTTATTATTTTTTAAATATTATAATTAGAATATAAATTATAATTATAATATTTTTGTAATGCCTCCATTGTTATATCCTCTCTAGAGACCTCTTTGTCGAAATCTAATAGGTATCGCATGTTATCGTAATTAATACTTTCATAAAATTAAAATTAATACTTTAAACTGCTTAAACAATGTTTTGAATTAGTATAATAATTGAATATGCAATTAAAAAAAATCCTTTTATTTCCATTAACCAAACGTAAAATTCTGTTTCGAAAAGTAAGCAAAAAAAACAAATGTGTCTAAAATTTATCGCGACTGTCACAAGACAAACAGACAGACAGGCATATAACATGTAGGTCACCGAGAGGAGATGGAAGGTGATGGCTGTAAGTTGCCTTATCTAGACTTGTAGAAGCAGCTGAACTAGGACTACTGACTCCTCCTTTGCTTGAAAGATGGGTGCGTAGAGACAACAAGCCGGTGGTGCAACCCGCAGCATAACACTTATATCTTTAATTTAATTTCATACATTTAAAGTTATGTGATCCTGGGTGGACGTACCTCGACTTATATGTACGTGTAGCCAGCTACGATTCCAGACGCATTTGCCGTGGTAGGGGTAGAGCAAACGAACGAGGGCACGTCTACATCATCAATACATTCATCACAATGTGCGAAGTATGGATTCATTGCCAAGCTTTACCTAGAATAATGGAAAAGTAAATCACTCTACTTCGCTCTGGTATCGCGTAAGGTCATTGCGGTTATAGACCGGATAAATCAAACTACAAATGAAACTAACTCCTTAACATAATATCTTTGTAGTTTTTCAATATCTACGTGTATCGAATATAATGTGCTAATTATAGATAATATTTTGAAAACGTACAGTAGAATGGTGAGGCGACGACTGCTGAGAGCTGGGCCCACATATCTATGCGCGAAATATAGTGTAAACATCTCCGAAGGTACGCTTAGGAGTCGGTTTGTTAGACTAACGAATTCCGAGAGTATCAAAGCATTCTGTTCGTGTTTACATAAATTACTATTACATCACTTTATATAATTTATCAATTCATAAATAAACATATTTATGTAGAATGAACTTTGTTGACAGTTATTTTTTTTATTTTTGACATAGACAAAGTCTATTGCACATCTATCATAGAGCCAGCATTTAAACTTTTATAATTATGTTCAAAATAAACAATTTTTATTATAAAAATAGCTATTCCCTACCCTGCTACTTTATATGCGGTCGGTACAACCTGTTTTCGTCTCCCAAGTCGATATATCATCGGTAATTTAAATCGTAACTCCCTTCTTAATCATCTCACCTATCCTGCAATCCTTCCATTTCTTCTTAGGCCTTCGCCCACCGACACATCTCAGAACTCAAACTCTACTTGTCGTTCCATTTCCCGACTCAAAACATGCGCGTACAATGCTACAATATAAAACGAAGCACATATGTATGTTCCCTATAGACTCTGAAACAGCTGGACCGATTTCGCTGAAATTGACAGGTATTGTCCAGATTGACACAGCGCGTGTTCCTGTGTTTGGTAGCGATCGGATCAACATAATTAGTGGTACCGGGCGAAGCCGGGGCGGGTCACTAGTTATACATAAAGTCTTTCGACTAACATCGAATTTGTTAGACATCTTCAGATAGGCGTGTCTTTATCGGATAGGCAGACAGTATTCTAATCCTTAATCTGTTCATTTTCCCAGCAAATAATTATAGATCACTAAGAGCTATATATATATACATATATATATATATATATATATATATATATATATATATATATATATATATATATATATATATATATATATATATATATATAGGCTTGCTAGGCCCAGCATCAGATGTAGACGTGGCAGTTGGTTCAAATAATTACCACTAGGGCACAATCAATAGCTTCTTAATCAATCTTTTGTTTTTCTGCACTGATTCTCAAAATACTTGATGTTATAATTAATCAATACGATACATATACACAATACAAAACAAAAATAATTAGTTAAATCGGTCCCGCCATTGACGCGTGACGCCGTCACTAAGGAAAATAGGAATTCATTTTTATACGTTGCCTTCCAGTACGGTCGCGCAAGCGGAAAATTTGAAAAACGAAAAACCACACCGAAATTTCAAAAGTTTCAAATATTCAAAACTCCCGGAAAATTATCCAGGTAACCTGTTCTTTCTTTTAGGAGCAGTGGTGGATCAGCGCTTTACGCCCCGACTCACGTACTGTAGGTTGCGGGTTCGAACCCAGGCAGGCGCTTTACTTTGTGTAAATTATTTCATCACCACTGCTCCAAAAACGGTGAAGAAAAACATCGTGAGGAAACCGGCATGTTCTTAGAACCATCAAATTCAAAGACATGTGACATCCACCAACCCGCAACGGGCCTGCGTGGTAGATTGCGGCTCATTCCCTCTCTCGGAGAGGAGTCCCTTTAGTGGGGAACATTCTAGAAAAGGCTCTTCTTTCGAACCAAATACCCGATCTATTTATAACTTGACAATATATTTTGTGTTGTTTTATTGAGACACTAGGCCCCGCCTCCTCATCACACAATTGGCCAGTTTATTTTTGTATCGATAGATGAAAAAAAACAGACAACTAATTATTACATGAATATTGGTGTTTCTATGAAATCCGAAGTAAGAATTCCCCTAACGTTCTTTTGCCAATTAAACACAGGAAGTAGTGATCCCGATTTGGATTGTCTTGTTATATTAATTCATATCAAAATAATTGTATTCTATTCTCTATAACAATGTCCGGTCCGTCCTCGTTAGCCTTGAGACGCCGTTAATTAGATTCCTGATATAGCAGACATTATTCGACACCGATAAACAAAATATTACAATAATCTTATAAGAACACAATACGAGATTAAAATGCATATTTATATAGTCAATTTCTAAATCAGTCGACGGGTCAGAGATTTCAAGGTCAGCGTCCCGGTAACCCCGTCTCCCGAACCACTGGGGTACGGGGCTAAGTCGACTTGTCTACGAGCTGTGGAAAGATTTTAAGTCCGAATTTACAAACGAACTATTATAACTAGGATTTACGTTTTATAGAAAATGATGCCAAACTAACAAGCTTTTCAACTGATGTTAATTAAACACTACCCATGTTGGTAATGTTGGTAGCACATCTGTAACATGCGACGTTGCAGATGTGCTACCAACATTTATTTTATTTATTATAAAACCAACAGAGTATCAAGAAAAAAAATCACAAAAGGTATAAACAAAAAGTATGGACAATAACAGGGTTTTAATTTTTTACATTTCAGCAAAGTACAAAAACATAAAGACCAAAAAACATTGAGATTAAAAGTCGAAATTCTTGTGAAAGTAACACTTCATTTAAACGTCAGATACAAGGGATGCGCAAACATACTAAACACATACATACGTGTACATACATAACAAATAGTGTAAAAACTCCTGTGTAGTTGAAATAAACAAAGGAAACGAAGAGAATATATGAAATAAGATTAATATATAACTACGTGAATAATAAGTTTTTTTGCCCTTTAATTTAATTAATTTAACTATCAAAATGCGTTTCCACCAAAAAAGAAACAAACAACACATTTAAAGAACAGAGGAAGGGATACTGGAAAAAAAACCTAATCATTCCATCCTCCGTCGAATCCTTTTTCCAGCGAGGAAAGGATGGGAAGGGGAAGGTAAATGTAAGAGGCCACTTCACTCACCGGGCGAAACGCAGAATAATCTACTTCATGCCTGTCTTTTCTGTGGTGGTGGTATTCCACTTGTCGCCCTTGACATTATAAAAACTTTATTCGTGTACAACTTTCTTGTATTACTTTTGTTAATATTTGATAAATGTGGGGTACTGAGAAATCGCCTACAAATAAAAACACAACCTCGCTTATAGCATCAACAAGTTTCTCATCGTGTCAAGTCTCCGTATAATTCTAGTCTTTTGCAGCTTCCACCCTTTCGACAGTAGAATAGAACGAATGGTTGGTTGTGTTCATTTATTTACACATTTCGGTCTTATAATCCGAGAATATATTTTTAATATTGTAAATAAGCAATGGTTGCTCAACGGTTTCGGCCCGGACTTATGTAATGTAGGTTGCAGTTTCGAACGCGCTTTACTTTGTGTATTATATATATAAACCATAATATACATAAACCGGCATATCTAAAACCACTAAATTCGAAGACATGTGACATCCACCAACCAACACCAACTCGCACCGGACCAGCGTGGTGGATTAAGACCCCCTAAGAGGATTAAGATTCCCTCTCTTAGAGGGGTGGCCTGTGTCCCTAAGGTAGGGAACATTCTACAAAAGGCCGATTTATTATTTTGCGGTGGTCAAAATTGATTCTCCGTCTGGTTGAGTAAATATATTATTATTTATATATTGTTGTTATTATTATAATTATATAAATAGATTCAACAAAAACACAGACAGTCATAAGAACTGCCGACAGAAGTGAAAACACAAAACACGCTCGACAATTGCTTAATCATAAATAATAAACAAAGAGACCCACTTAAAATTCAAAATTGAATAAAATAAATGAAAAAAAGTTTCACCGAAACTGTTCCTAATAAACATGTTTAGCATGTCGATCTTCTAAATATATAAAATTATACATAATAATATAGTAATAATAATATAGTAATAATAATATAAATATAAATATTATAGTTGGACATGACATGAAAAGTTTTATATTATACATAAATTATCTTTTTGTATTACATTGCAGAGCTCTGGTTACGTACCAGAGCTCCGGCTGTAATACAGGATGTTCTGTGATTCGTAAATCCTTAGCATTGAACGATTCAATTAAGTCAATATGTCCTCGAGCGCATGGTACAGCAATCGTTGATAGGGACGCGACTCATACAAAATGGAAAAGGAAAATATTGATACAGCCACAACCTTGACGACACAACACGATTTTGGTTTACGATGCCGAAAAATCAAAGAGCAATTGAAGAAACAACAAAGTATTTTTCATGCAGTAAAGTGAAAATTATTTGCGAATGGAAAATTCATCCACCAAAGCTTTAAATTGAACGCTAATATTTATTTTTCATGTTGGATTAATAAAATACGTTCATCGGGTCATGGAAAAATAAAATAACCACATTGTCAATAGGGGGCGGTAGTGGTTAAACTTTTAATTGACAGATTCGAGCATAGGCCATTTATTCATTTCCCACAGCTGTCTGAAAGTGTTAATAATTTAGTTATTTATAAATAATTTCGTTCAAGTGAATTAAATTACCTTTTGTACACCTTGAGAGTTCATTCTGAAATAACGAAATCGATTATGCCGCACAAATATGTAAGATTCTGAGGCATCACATTTGTTTGTCCGTTTAGTGAACCGTTGAAATTCAGCGTCAGTTCGGCCAAGAGATTGACTCTTAAATTATGTTGTACTATTTTAAATACGTCATCGCTGCAATCGGAACCCACTTTTCCATCCAAACTGATTTTACATGTTTGTGGTCGTTTACTGTCGCCAGCGATGGAAGCAATGTGGAACATTGTCAAGTTTGGCCGACATTTTATACGAGAAGCCCGCGCCGTGGCCGAGCTCGTGAAAAATGCCATTTCGTAACAAAAGCCACCATTATACATACATCTGGATTAAGATGTAGTGTCTTGAAATCAATTATAATTGATAAACAAAGTTTATTAAAGAAACCGCCATATGAGTGCACAATTGTGTTGAATGATGTATTCTTTTAAATCGCAGAAGCGGGAACCTCCTTCCGGAGTATTTTGTTTTAGTTAGTTGTTAAATCAATCAACCTCGAATAGGCAGAGGAAGTTGTTTAAGAATCAGCTTATGGACAATGTCAGAGACAATGAATACGAGAGATAAAACCGTCTGAGTTCGTTACCAGGCGAAAAAAGTCTTTGTAAGAAAGCTTCACATTGAAATAAATGTAGATAAAAGATTTATTTTTAAATAAATATGCGCTCACACCCGTAACCCAGAGGGGTAGGCAGAGATCATGGATTTCCATTTGGCGCGATCCTGGCACACCTCTCTCGCTTCTTCCACATTCATACATCCACGCATACTTGCTCGTCGGTTATGGGTGCTCCTTATATCGCCCTTTTTCAGTAAGTCATTAATCTGATCGATATAAGTTTTCCTAGGGCGTCCCCTACCAACACTGCCACTCACATTTGCAACATAAATTTATTTTGTTATTCTCTCTTCATTTATCCTTTCAACATGCCCATGCATACCTTTCTCAATTCTAGTCACAACGTCCACTTTTAAGCCACACTTTCCCTTATAACGCTATTTTTAACCCTATCATTCAAAGTCACGCCTAATATATTTCTAAAGGATCGAATCTCAACGGCATTATCTCTACTAGCATGCTTTTCCTGCCAAACCCAGCTCTCACTTCCATGCATTAAAGTGGGGACTAGTACAGCATTGTGTATTGCCAGACGAGCCTTCATAGACACATTCTGACCCCTTACTACTGTACCCATAGCCCCATTCATTTTATTTCCCGCACTCACTCGTCGTTCAATTCATTATTATTTATTTTTTAATTACAAGAAGTCATTTAATTTCGTTCGCAAACGACACTGGAGCTGAAGTCAATGCAGCCAAAATAATCGATCTCGAAGAATAATACTTGGAAAGATATTTGTCTTGTTTATATTAGATAACCGCTACGGGAAACATCAGAATAATCTTATTAAGATGGTACTAATTACGCCTCGTGAAGAACTTACTATAGAAATGGTCCTATGAAGTAAGGTCTCGGTACTAAGTACGCCAGGCTGTGTATAAATATCAACAGATTGATACATTGCTACCTTATACGATTGAACTTGGGGAAATAACATCGACTAAAAAAATCCCAGGTGTCTGGGCGCAAGGCGCTCGGACGTTAAATTCGTGACTGCCTAATACAGCGATGAGTCATAACCGCGCTCGGCTTGATTCGGTTACTCTCGGCTCGAGCGTAACGGGATACCGAGTGTAACTTACATCGAGGCATACTACGAGTCAAAAGGACAAATGGAAATCCTTAGTCTCTGCCTACACCGCTGGTTTAATGGCGTGAGTTTGATTGGAACAACTCAACATTGAAAATAATAAATATTATAATATATAAAAATGAATTCCTGTTTTCCTTTACGCGTGAACGGCGGGACCGATTTCACTAATTAATCTTTTGTTGTGCTTGTCAAGAAGTGCTTATTCTTATGAAGAAGATTGTTTTTCAAAGTTGCCCCAAAATGTTTCGTTGCCTTTGAGAAACCGTAACGACTATTTTACATTTGCAGCATATTTTTGAATACATATATATTCAATAGTTTTTTTTTCCAATTTCCATGTGCATTTTTTGTACATTTTCTTTGTAACAAGCGAATAATTGTGCGTTCGTAAAAAGATTTCTATTAAATTAAAAAGCACGGCCGAGTAAACCACGGTACACAGCTAGTGAATAATATTTTTTGAAAATCCCCAACTTAAAGTAGACTTTGTTTCCAGAATTGAGATAACGGTTATCCTTAGTTCTTGTTAAGAGACAATTTGGTTCACTCGCTCTGCCTAGACTACGCTTTACGGCGAGCCTTTTATTTAGTCAAATAAATAAATAAAATAAAATATCTTAACTGAATGCATATATTATGTTGTTGTACATAGTTTAGACTGTAATTAAAATTAAATTAATTAAGTGCTATGCTTGCAAGTGCAATCGGGCTCGCGCACTAACGGTTTCGTACCCCCGCCCAAATAGAACCCTTGAATTATTATTTAATTCTGTTTCTGAAATTTAGTAGAAACATACTTCAACTGTCTATCGTACGCGACAGACGGAAAAACCGACAGCGTAATTTTAGTAATTAGGTTCACCCTTTGGGGCTACCCTACGCAACCGTAGAGTTTTATTAAGGAAAATAATTGAAATGATAATTTGTTTGATATTCGGACGAAGTCACGGGAACAGCTAGTTTCTAAGCTGTTTTGTGCAACAACTAATGACTGAACCACAATAAGCAAACTTAATATTTCTCAACAATTTGCCGGTATCGTAGAACAGAACAGTCTAAGTTCACTTACGAATTCCTATCTCAACACTCGAACCTCTGCGCGTATACATTGTATACATTATAAATTAATAGAATAGCATTGTGCATTGTATTATTACACCCATTTATAGATTGAATATCAAATGAAGACATCCCTTAGAACGCCTGCATTATAAAAGAAGCTTTATGCCCCTTACCAGTCGTTGACACTCGTCAATTAGCCGGGTCATTATTTAGGCTTGTGTATAAAAATAAATTATACCATCAGGCTCTCTCCTTTTAAATTCTGTTCACATACACACGGGAATCGGTGAAAAGCGAAGGTGGTTGTTGTCTAACCCAGTAAGTACAAGATGGGTTCTTTTTATTGGGTAAAAAAAACGCTAAAAAGTAACATTTGTTATATGGTAGCCCCCTTAAATTTTTTGTTTTATTCTGTTTTTTATCGCCTTTGTTGTTATAGCAGCAACAGAAATACCATCATCTGTGAAAATTTCAACTGTCTAACTATCACGGTTCACGAGATACAGCCTGGTGCCAGAGAAATAGATGGATGGAGCGGTGTCTTAATAATAGGGTTTTACCCTTTCGATACGGTACCCTAAGCACAGATTATGTACGTTCTTAAGTTCGATTTCTCAAAATTTATATATCAGTTTCGGCATCTTGGAAATTAAGCTCGTTATTTTACATGTGAAATTAAGCGAATTACAAAAAGGCAAACATACAAGAACATTGTTCCTTTGACTATTGTAACTGAAAACTCTTAACTGTCGACAGCCCTGAACAAAGGGCGTTAATGTCTCTCACTTAGTCGTAGCTATGCAGCGCTAGATCAATACTACGTGTTGAGTTACATGGCTCTAATTAGACGTGACATGAGAACAAAAAAACTACACAAGAGAACTAGGATCTATTTAACAAGAGAATAGATTTTCATTTTAGCCCCGAGCACCGTTATGAGATAGACATTTGAAAAAGAAACAATGGCCCGGAAAGAACCGGAAAGCCCTATCAAATTATTTTAGATATAAAAATGTATGAAACATTCGAATTTACTAATTCCTCGTTCCTCTAACCACCCTGCACTATCTCCGTCCGCCGTGGGTTCGATTCCCACCCAGGACAGACATTTGTGTGCATGCACATGTCTGTCCTAAAGCTGGCTGTCATTATCTATTTATGTATGTATTTACAAAAGACAAGTAGTATATGAAGCATAGATGGCCGTGTAAAAAATTGTACAATATAAGAAAACTTGCATTGTTAAGCAACCACAATATCGCTATCTGGTAAAATTGTAGTCAAGTATTAATTTTATTCATTAGAAAATATCATTTATACTTATACTTGGCGGCGATGGGAGGTCGTTGTTCAGAATCGACTACTTAGTACACAAAGAAAGGTTTTCGAGGCCACAGAAGGTCCCTGTCAGATATATTTCAGAACAATAATTTTATTTTGTACATTATTTCCTTGTCATTTAAAAAAATCGTCACATACATAAGGACTTTTATCCCTACTAATATTATAAATGTGAATGTAAGTTTGTTTGTTACGCTTTCACGCGAAAACTTCTCAACCGATCATCATGAAACATTGTACACATATTCTTGGAGGTATTGGGAGTAACATAGGATACTTTTTTTGAAAAAAGAAATACGAAAAATAAAAAAAAATGTTCGTAAAAATATTTAAAAATGTAGCTATTTCAACGCCATAATATTATAAATTCGAAAGTGTATACGTGTGGATGTTTGTTACTCTTTCACTCAAAAACGGCTGATCGGATTTGATTAACATACAGTCGAAGTGATAACATAATTTTTGAAGTCGGTTAGAGACGATGTTCCGTATAGATTGCGAAATGGCTACCCGGGCGAAGCCGAGGCGGATCACTAGTATATATATATATATATATATATATATATATGTCAGACACTGGCCGAATGTAGAGTGAATTGACGAGTAAAACGTTCGAGCTGTCAGTCACTCTGACACAACCCCAAGCTCTAGCGTAACAGCGAACCGGGTAGCGGACATTACATTACGAAGAGTGACGGCAATCGGGTTGCATCGTGGACACGCGCTACGTATTTGGTGGATTGTCGTGACATGAAGTCGGTCTACTTACTGTACTATCGATCCAAGATTATATTTTTAATGTCATTCTCCTTACCCTAACGCCCGACGCCAGAGCTATTCAAGATGTATATATATATATAACTCAGCTTTTCTTTTAAAATAAATATTATTTTGCAACCAGGAATACCTTCCGATATTTATTTATCCAGGTATCATGCTCTGGATAATGAGCCGGAGCAATTCGTTTTCGTAGATTACTGTCCAAATGAGTTTTTGTTTGAGTACCAAATCAAACACATTTATCAAAATTAATTTGCCAATCGTCATTCAAAAGGACACATACCGCTACGAAAGGCAATCAAACAATAATTTGTTGTTAAAATAATAATATAAAAAAAATCCCTTCGAGACATGATCATGGCATTTTTTAAATATAGCTTTTCTAATTATATATCTTGTAATTCAGCAAGTCCTAGTTAACTTTCTGGAAGAATAAATTAAATAATATATTCGATGCATGGTGGTGGATGTGCGTAGCACATAAAGTTTTGACCCATTTTTATGCAACTAGTTACCCGCCCCGGCTTCGCCCGGATACCGCTAATTAGGTTGATCCGATCGCTACCAAACACAGGAACACCCGCTGTACCAATCTGGACAATCCCTGTAAATTTCATTGCAATCGATCCAGCCGTCTCGGAGTCTATAGGGAACATACATACTTCGCTTTTTATATCCTTTTTTTGTCATAAAAAGTATAATATGTTATTTCTAATACCGCCAAGAATATGTGTACAAAGTTTCATGGTGATCGGTTGAGTAGTTTCACGTGAAAGCGTAACAAACAAACTTACATTCACATTTATAATATTATAAGTATACATGGTCGTCAGTTGCGACATTTTTATCGGAGTAAATCTGTAACATCGTCCTTTTTAACTTGACATTTTTTTCCTTAATATTAATGTCGTATTTCATTCTATTTTCCATAAAAACTTCTGTCCTTGTATATTTTCACATTTCTATGTTTATTTACAGCGAAGGTAGCTGTTAGGAAATTCGGAGAGCTATCAAAGGTACGATCATACCTTTATCACACGGAAGTACTAGGTGGCAAGCGAGCAAGCGATTCACCCGATGTCAAGTGATCGCTACCCATAGACATCTGTAACTAATGAGTTGCAGACGTTGCCCACCTTTAATGAACAGTGGAAGGGACAAACAGAAAATGGTTATTTCCAATTCCTATACATCCCCTCCACCGTCAAGTTCTCTTCCCCTTCCCAACCCTACTAATAAGATATTTCTTTGTAATAAAAATGCAATTGTCTGCCTTCGAATCTGATACACGATATTCTGGAGAGCATAGTGCCACATATTTTTGAAGCGGCCTCCTGAACACAGTTTCGTAATTCCGCCAAATCTACAATAGTTTTTGAGAGCATTTCTTCTTCAAGACCTAAAAACTAGAAACCAGAAGATTTAACTTCGGGTATCATGGAGGTTACAAATTGGTCTCCAAACGTCCAATCAATTTATTCGAATGTCAGTCATTCAAAACATGGATATGCAATGAGATTCTTTTAATAAATGTATACAAGTTGTAGTATATTCACTTATAAATAGACTGCAAACTGCAACTCAACACAACAACATCTCAACGACATCTCAACAACACCAAAAACAACGCCTCAGTCCAGATACAAGACGATTACGCCTTCGAAATACCAAATTACAAAACACTAAGCATAACATGAACCAATGAAATGTCCGGGAGTCGTATATTAGGCATCCATTAAATACTTTTATTTTGTTTATTAATTGACGCTTCTCTTACTCCTACACTCCCTTGGTTATATTAATTAAGTATATCATTGTGTTCTTTAAGCAATAGACGAATAACATACTAACATGCCTGCTGTAGAATCCCTCCATGTATGTATGCTCTATATAGACTTAAATGTTATCTGGATATATTAAATATGAGACCAAAGACCTGTAGATTAAATAAATAATGCCATAAATAAACATAGCTCTCAATGGCTCTTCAAATTATAAATTATCAATCAAATAAAAAAATGAGAAACAAAATAAATAAAATTTAAAATTCATAATGGCGTCTTGAATAAATTTATATTGATCAGAAAAAAGCTATTTTATGAGAATAGCCGACGAGTGTTTATGCGTACATGTTAAAAAGTTGGCCAAGACTTTTTCAAAATGTTAATATAACAATTAATTAAATTTGACCCGGGTGATAGTCGCTTAACTGCGTCCAGGACCACCAAGGACGGGCAGCAGCGTCCTTTCAGTACGGTGGAACATACTGCGATCGCCAACCCGCCACACTCACCGACAACTGGCCCTGGCAACACTAAGCACGCGCACACTGCGGACTGACGATAGGATCACGGAACTGGAAGAGGAATTGAGCCAGTTACGATGGGACGTTATAGGGTTATCCGAAGTTCGAAGAGAAGGGGAGGACACGATAATCCTTAACTCGGGAAACATGCTCTTCTTCCGGGAGGGCGACCAACAGTCCCCGAGGTGGTGTCGGGTTTATCGTCCACAAGTCCCTTGTAAGCAATGTGGTGAAGATCGAGAGTGTGTCGACTAGGGTGGCGTACCTGATACTCAGAATAACCAAACGGTATTCGCTGAAGGTCATACAGGTCTACGCACCGACTTCAACGCACTCCGACAACGAGGTGGAAACTATGTATGAGGATATATCACGAGCCATACATAGTTCTAAAATCTACTACACCGTTGTCATGGAGGACTTCAATGCGAAACTAGGTAAGCGGTACGGAGACGAGTTGCGAGTGGGCAATTTTCGATATGGACACCGGAATCACCGGGGCCACCTTCTGGCCGGCTTCATGGAGAAGAAGGGACTCTATACGATGAACTCCTTCTTCAAGAAGCAAGGGCAACGGAAGTGGACCTGGATGAGTCCCGATGGTGCTACAAAAAAGGAGATAGACTTCATCATGTCGACGAAGAAGCAAATATTCAATGATGTCTCATGAATAGTCCGAGGCACTTTGAATATCAAAGTAAAGCTTAAACAAAGTCGACTGATGAGGTCTACACTCCGGCTAGTACCTATCCAAATCCAGAATCCCGAAAGCTTTCAGCTTAAGCTTCAGAACCAGTTTGATTACATAAGGAGTAGCGTGGACGATATAAATGACAGGTTCGTGCAAGCTGTTCACGGTGGGTTCTAAGGTCTTCAAGGCCCAACTTACAAACGCGCCCAAGAAGCTCTCCGACTATACTCTTGAGCTCATGAAAGAAAGGCGAGAAATTATTCTGCACTCTTCAGATGAAGCGAAACGATACCGGCGGCTAAATAGACAGCTTTCGAAGAGCATTAAACGTGATTTGCGCCAATTTAATACAATACGTATTAAAGAGGCTATTGCGCGGAATAAGGGCTCCAAAGTCTTTGCCCGAAGTCTGTCTATTGGGCAAAGCCAGGTGTCAAAGCTGAAGACTGAGGATGGTAGAGTTGTTTCCTCCAAACTAGAGCTTGAGAGGTTCTATGGATAGCTGTATGCGGCATCGTAGAAACCCGTCATGGATCCGGCAGAAGACCCAAGAGCCAGATTAACCCGACACTATACCGAAGATATATTGGACATCAGTCTGGACGAGATTAGTATGACTCTCAAACAACTCAAGAACAACAAGGCACCGGTGGATGACGGAATCACAGCAGAGTTACTGAGGGCAGCTTGAGAACCAGGTCTTAAAGTTCTCCAAAAGGTTTTCAATTCCATTATTCTCGAGGGACATACGCCACGGGCATGGATAAGAGGTGTGGTGGTCGTTTTCTTCAAGAAGGGTGATAATGCCCTGAGGATTTACAGGCCCATTTCACTTCTGAGCCATGTCTACAAATTGTTTTCGAGGGGTCATAACTAATCGTCTCGGTCGCAGATTTGACGACTTGCAGCCTCCCGAAGAAGCCGGTTTCCGTAAAGGCTTTAGTACCGTGGACCACATACATACACTGCAGCAGGTTATACAGAAGACTGAGGAATATAATCTTCTACTATGCTTAGCGTTTGTGGACTACGAAAAATCATTCGATTCGGTCGAGACCTGGGAGGTACTGCAGTCTCTCCAGCGGTGCCAAATCGACTATGGCTACATCGCAGCGCTGAGGGGTTGCAGGGCCAGGACACGAAACCTATCCAATTGCAGTGCGATGTAAGACAGGGCGATGTTATTTCCCCGAAGCTCTTCACCGCGGCGTTGGAAGACGTCTTCAAAGTCCTGGATTGGAAAGGACTTGGCATTAACATAAACGGCGAGTTCATCACCCATTTGCGATTTGCTGATGACATTATAGTCATGGCTGAGACCATGGAGGAACTCGGTACAATGCCCAACGGCCTCAATAAGGCCTCCGAACGAGTGTATCTCAAAATGAACATGGATAAGACGAAAGTTATGCCAAACATCCATGTTCTACCCACTCCAATAACGATCGGAGGCCATACTCTCGAAGTTGTTGACGAGTTTGTCTACCTAGGACAAACTGTCCAGTTAGGTAAGTCCAACTTCGAGAAGGAGGTCAATCGCCGAATCCAACTCGGATGGGCAGCATTCGGGAAGTTGCGAAATATCCTCACGTCCCAACATCTACCGCAACATCTACCGATAACTTATGGTACTGAGACGTGGCACCTCAATGCAAGCACCATTAGACGGCTCAAGGTCACCCAAAGGGCAATGGAGAGAGCAAAGCTGCGTGATCGCATCAGAAATGATGTGATCCGCAGTAGAACCAATGTAACCGACATTGCCCGAAGAATTTCAAACCTTAAGTGTCAATGGGCCGGACACATTGCTCGTAGAACGGATGGCCGCTGGGGCCGAAAGGTCCCAGAGTGGCGGCCACGTACAGGTCGACGCAGCGTAGGTAGGCCTCCCACACGATGGACCGATGACCTGGTCAAAGTTGCGGGAGCCCACTGGATGACGGTGGCGGGGGACCGATCTTTGTGGCGATCGAGAGGTGAGGCCTACGTTCAGCAGTGGACAGATAACGGCTGAAACGACGAAGAATGAATTCAATCATCGATTCAATAAAAATCTAAGCGGATTCGCTATATTTATTAAAAATATTACGTAAAAAAAGGGAACAAGTATTTAACGAGTTCCAGGAAAATAGGACCAGTTCGGTGCGCGGGCAGGAAAGTGGGAGGTAACTACCAGTAACATCCCGCCCTTAGCTTCCAATCCAACTACAATACGGAGCAGACGCGGCCGACGCGGAGTCCACCTCATTCCCGCGCTCAACTCCGACCACGGAGTACGTACATCGGAGTAATTAATTTGTTGATACGAAAATAAAGTAATTAAATTTGTGATTCTAAAAAGGATAAGACTGGAAGAATGAACGTGTATCTTGTGACAACGTGGATTTCCTGCATTCTTAATTTCGTAAGTACAATTTTTATGTTAACTCATTTTCCAAATAAGCCGATTGTTGCATTCAACTTTAGAATTTTCCTTAGTATTGCGATTTTATATCGCCATGGCGCGTCTAATTATGCGATTTTCTCAATTAAATCTATTTTTTTTGTGATGATTTCATGTAATTTAATTAAATAAAATTTTACTTATACTTGTACGTTTAAGTTATGAGAAATATCAAAATAAATATAGTTTAAATTTGTTTTTTAAGTATGAAAATAGGAAAAGTTAAAAGTTTAAAAATGCAATAAATAAATTAAATTCATAATATTAATTAGATACGCAATAATGTGCTGTAAAGACGTGACCATTACGATTAATATGATGTAATTTTTAAACTTTTTCTACGATTGTTTGTCGTTTCGTGTCTAAAATTAAACTCTTTCCGAAGTAAAACTTCTTTGGTCACGTTGGATTTGGAAAGTGAACAAGTGAATGCGTGACGAGGGCGTTACAAAATGTGATCGGAAGTCGTTTGAATGCGGAAAAGGTTTCGACAGACTTTTTTTAGAATTTATTTTTCTCGTATTAAATTTTATAATGAATGCCTAAGTGTGTATGTGTTTTTTAAATTAAAAGTAACAACTAATTTAATGAATTTCGAAAAAAAACCGAAAGAATTTAATAAATAAAATAAAAATAAATTCAACAAAGATATTACAAAGGGTCTATAAATTGTGAAGTGTCAGAGGTGAAACTGCAAAATACCACACACTGTAAAATTCTACTTTGGAACGAGACCGTTTAAAAAGTCTTTGTGATGGGAAAATCAAATTGCCACTAATTATTATAGACATTTACTGGGCGTAGAGGCATGGATAGAGGAACATGGCCAAGGGACAGTAAGCCCAATTGGATTCGTCATGTACATTATTCACAGGGTTTTATCTTATTCGGTCAAACACGAAATGCATTATGCAGTTTATTTTACGTTCATCAAAAATCTAGTAAAATAAAGGGACATTCATTCATTTACAGAACTGTTTTAATGAATTAGTACATATCTTATTGTTAAAATACCTTCACATATAATTTTTAATTATTATTTATTTATTTTTAATAAATAAAAAAAAATTAAAAAAATCCCACGTGTTTTAATGATTTAAACAATTAAATCAAAACGATATGTACAAGCTGTGCGTAAAGCTCATTATTATTTGGTGATATGTGATAATTTAATTATTACCGTGTTATTATAATTGTTTTTAATATGTATTTTAGGACGAAAATTAAAATAATCTGTTCATGGGTTAGAGTGATCTTCCTAAATTATAAGAGGTTGCATGATACCAATGACGACGTACTGCTTCCGCTAAACAGCCTACATTGTTCTGATTAACTAATAATGTTGTAGTCGCACTTTGTGTCAGTACTAATACCTCGTTTTAAGTTTCCTTAGATGTTTTGAAACCAATTTCAAACGAAAGATTATATTTCCTTGGTCTTTAGAAGGCATTTGTAATGTTATCCTCTACTCGTAGCCTGGGTAATAGAAAAACAGTTTTTAGCATTGTGTGAGTAATTAGATTTTTGCAAGAAAGATTTGCTTTTAATGGAGCCTACTTTTAACCCTAAAGGGGATAAGGGTCCTCAGTCTCCTGTGACCCCTTTTGATATGTGATAATGTGAATATTATTGTACAGTAAAATGTATCTAGTACGAGATGACCAAGCGACGTTCGTACCACCTAAATAAATTGATTTGTTTAGAACTCTTTCGTAGCAAGCTATTATTTTTCATCGTGATCGATAATATATGGTGCATCGTGTCTGGTTTAGGTGTCGTTTGTGAACAAATTTAAAAATGAATACATGCTCACGCTCGTTAGCCAGAGGAGTAGGCAGATATTATTGATTTCCATTTGGCACGATCCTGGCACACCTCTCTCGGTTTTACATTCATACATCTACGCATACACGCTCGTCGGTTATGGGTGCCCTTTTTTAGTAAACTACTAATCTGATCGATGTAATTTCTCCTGGGACGTCCCCTGCCGACGCTGCGACTCACTTTCGCAATATTAATTTGTTTCTTTACTCTCTCTCCATTCATCCTTTCAACATGCCCCAACCACCGAAGCATACCTTTCTCTATTCTATTCACAATTTTTAAGCCACACGTTACACCTAACATACTTCTTAAGGATCGCATTTCATCGGCATTAACGCTACTTGCATGCTTTTCCTGCCGCTCCCAGCTCTCACTTCCACACATAGTAGAGTCAGGTGCTCGGTGGTGCCAACGCATAAATAAACCCTTGACAATTTTCAGTCTCACAACTACCAAGTCTATTATACTTCTGTCTTGTCCTCTTTCCCATGTATTATGAATCTTCTTGTAACAAAACAAGGTATTTGCCACAACTAGATTCTTTTCCACACACACCGCGAGAAGACTTCCGCCATTCTATTAACACATTCATTACCATACGCTCCCAATATACTTTCATACCAACCCTTCCATTAAAATCACCTATCATAATTATTCTTTTATATGTCTTACGATATACAGTCAACTCTATAATTTATTTTTAAATTTCCCATTTGAAAAATAAATTTAGTTAAAATTTAATGCAAAGCTGTCTCGCAAGTTCAGTTTAACATTTATTTTAACCGGGTAAATGATCAGCGACGCGAACATGTGACTCATACTTTGTTCTCTCTCGATACCAGTTGTCTCTTTGACTTTGTCCATAAGGTGATTATTAGGTGACTCTTAATATTCCTCTGCAAAGTTGAGGTTAATAAATGCTATCACCAACTAAACAAATAGCGCGTAAGGCGGATCCTGTTTCTGCTGTTACATTTGGTGCTTTGCAAAACTATTTTCCGGTTGGTAAACAAACAAAATAATGTATTTGCCATGCCCGCAAACGGAAATTTCACTTTTCGTCGTGACGTTTCACTTGTCATCAGAATTATTTTTATACATTCATTATCCGTTTCGCATTGGTCATCGGTTCGGTTTGCACGTGAAGTAATTCACAGCGTTGCTTCGACGAGCTATGTTAGGTCGACCCCTCCTCAGTATTATAAAGTTAAAATCAATACAATACAGACAATGTAAAATTATAGGGAACCGTTTTCACGGTCACTCAAATTTATCGAACTCGTGTCAAAAGAATACTGAATGCTTATGTGATATGCACGCGGCAGTCAAGCGATAGTGTCGCCCCGCCACCTACCGTGAATATTTAAAGGTTTTATAACGCTAAAATTTCACAATTATCAGTTTTGATGTATTTTATTTTGGGTTTCTTTATTTATTCATTTATTTTTTACATTAAAACCTGACGGCATTAATACTAAAAAAATATCCAAATCGCTTTTGTAATTTTTGAGTTATTTTTATTTCTCACTCAATTCACATGAAACTCTTGATATCTCGGTACCATTTTGATTTCTTTTAATTTTACTGATTGTAATATATATTACTTGCTTTCCGAATTACTTTCAAAGAAACTAAACTTGGCCTCAATTATCCGACGCACATAGTGTGTCCTAAGCTAAAATTTACCTTCGTAAATGATAATATAATTGATGATTGAATCAGGAGCAACATTAAGCAAGAATCGTACAGACAAATGTTTATAATTTTGTTAAATTGATTGCACAAATTTATCGGACATCCATGTCGAACCCAATCGTAGCGGCTGCGAGCTACAACCGATATACTAACGAGTAATATTTTTGTATTGAGGTAGTTTTCCTCATTTGGATGCATTTCTTAGTATTATTAAATATATATATTATATTTCAATAGTCTTAACCCATCACTGATTTCATTGTCAGTTAATGCGTACTTTCAATTGTGGATATACGAGGAGTCCGATTGCTATATAATTAAATTAATTGAAAACTGTTACTATCAATTGGGTAATACAGACTTTAATTACACATTTTTTATAGACAGTTGTTCAGTTGTCTGTTTTTACTTGTATTATATTCGTTTTAATTGTAAACTCTGAAGTAATTTTTAAACAAGTTCTAAATATATTTCTACGAGAGAGAAATAAGAGATTTCCAGTTCTATTGACTCATCGCGATATCTCTGGAACCATACGCAATATTCCTATCGCCGAGTAGAGGTCGGTCGGCTTACGAAATTCCTCCCGCATGGCGGGTTGCGGCGGCGTTATGTTTACCGAGCCAGCTAGTTGTATTAAATACCCACATATATACTAAATATATTATTCTTCAATATATGCGTATTACAAATACTTTAACAATGAAATCCATTTTTAAATTTTTATTTTTAAGAAACTGAATTCGTTTTCACATGAAATTTAACTTGACAGCAGTGTCAGTTGATTAATATTTTGACAGGCCTTTCAGAAACATCTGATCAAATACGAAATCATTCGCGTTTTTTTTTGTTTTAATAAATCCCATAAATATATTGCGAAGGTAACGAAGGAGTAATGTGGTTTAGGTGGTGCACTTGTTGCAAACGAGAGAAACTTTCAACACGAAAAGAGGATCCCTAGCCGGCAAGGCTTTAGCGACATCGATGCTATAATATGTCGAGTTATCGAATCAAGATTTTAAAACTATATATCTCCAATCTTGTTTAGATTTCAAGGGTAGTCTATATTTCATTTGTAACAATAGTTCTAGTGGTAGCTAAAACATGGACAGCAGACGTTATCAAATAGGCCGTTAAAACAGCTACCTCTCACGACGGGAAGGCGAAGTTTGTAAGCCACTTTTCCGTTGATTGACTCTAGAAATAGTTGTGGTATTAAACGGTATTTAAGCGTTAGGCACATAAGATAAATAAAAAGCGCTGAATGGCATTTTTAATAATAAGAAACCCCTGAACAATAGTGCATTCGCTTATCTTAGCTCAGCTTTGACATTTGTACGTATCTGAACGCTGAAATTTTATCAACCGCATTTAAAATCCAATAAGAGTAGAGTTATTTCATCTCCATTAAGATGTTCAGTAACAATAGCTTCATGGAAACGCCCTTTTATACTAGACAGGTATTTAAGTAGGTTTAAGTCTATCCAGCCAGCTCTGAAATTAATTTTGTAATAGAAACTCGGATGAAAAACGTACACGTAAACTCGAAAGCTATCGAACAAATTGGTTAAAGTTTTATTCTTTTAATTTCTTATCAACGAATGGAATATTTTAGACCTCTGCAATCACTAAACTATCACCTAACCCATTATCCTAACTAATATGTTATAAATTCGAATGTGAGTTTGGTAGCAATGTTTTTGCTTTTTACTGATATTTAAAGCATGCAAGTAGAGTTAAAGCCGTTGAGATGCGATCCTTAAGAAGTATGTTAGGCGTGACGTTGAATGATAGGGTTAAAATTTGCGTCATAAGAAAAAAGTTTGGCTTAAAAGTGGATGTTGTGACTAGAATTGAGAAAGGTATGCTTCGGTGGTTCGGGCATGTTGAAAGGATGAATGAAGAGAGAGTAACGAAACAGATTTATGTCGCAGCAGTGAGTGGTAGTGTTGGTACGCCCTAGAAGAACTTTTATCGATCGGATTAGTGGCTTATTAAAGGGCGATAAGAGGAGCACCCTTAACCGTATGAATGTAGAAGAAGCGAGAGAGTTATGCCAGGATGGCGCCAAATGGATATCCATGATGCAGATGCCGCGTTCCATATGGATTAGTTTAAGCGTATCTCGATTCTATCCGCGAGTATGCCCACGTGCTGGCGATACTTCAAAATGAATACACAAGTATTATTATTCACTAAATTCAATATCTATTTAATTAGTTTAACTAAGGCATATTAAAAAAGTATATTATTAATTTTAAATTTGAGATAACATTAAATAAAAAAACCAAAAATGTTTGAATTACGCTATTTTTATGCTGTTAAATAATTAATTACTTGTTAAATGTAATAAAAATAATAGTTCATTTTTAAAGAGAAATCAAGAAAATGAAGGTAGAATTAATATTTCTTGCATATTACAAGGTATTTCCTAGATATCGATTAAGACGTTACGCCATTTATTCGCCCGTTTGCAAGAAGACAACTATGCGATATCGATTGTACCTCAAGCTCGGAGGTACTGGTGATTTAAGTTTCATCTAGCGATGTTGAATTATAAAAAGTGCATCTACAGTCAGTTTCTGCTTAAAACATATATATAAAATGTGAGGTCGGAGGTGTATTATTCTTTAAGAGAAAAAAAATCTACACAAAACAACAGCAACAAGTCAATATAAAAACGACATGGTAAGGAACACTAAAAATAGAACACATTGGTTACTAGTGCCGTACATACTTAATGGTAACTTAATCGAATTCCACTTTTTCAAACTGTACAACTATTTTTATATCTTTCTGAATTCCATAACGGTAATAAAATATTGAAAATCAAAGACCAATCAGATTGAATCGATAAGCGATTCCTGGCTCCCCTTTTCAAAAGAAAACGATTCATTAGATTTTCGTAGGTTTTCAATTAAAAATATGTCCCTAAATTTTAATATACCAGTTATATGCCACGCGCTGTGCCATTTCATTTAAACGAAATCTGACTTTTTCTATTTGTATATAATTATAGATTTAATAGATGATATTCTCACCCATATTTACTTATGGTTTTAGCCACAAACGAATCGAAATAAGACAACCTTTGATAACGTATGGGTCTGTATTTATCGCAATGTATCTTATTTCAATGAAACACACATGTTTTTAATGGAATAAGGTGGCAAACGAGCAAGCTCCGCAACAAACAAATGTATTTCAGATGCATTGCCTACCTTAACGGACAGAGGAGGGATAGACAGGAAAAAGGATATTTAAAAGGCCGGCAACGCATCTGCAGTTCCTCTGGTGTTGCGGGTGTCCATGGGCGTCGTTGATCACCTGCGTGTTCCCGCCGCTCGTTTGCCCCCTTCACTTATAAAAAAAATAGACAGGAAAAAGGATATTTCCTTTTCCTCGTCCACCCCCTCTCCGTCCAATCTTTTTCCCTTTCTGTCCTAATGCGGAAAGGGTGGGGAGGGGAAGAAGACTGAGATTAGGCACCTCACTCGTCAGACGAAACGCAGAGTACTTCTTCACGCCTTTTTTTTGTGAGGTCGTGGTATTTCACTTTTTAGCTTTTGCATAGCTAATCTGGTATCGATTGGAATAGACACAGATGTCAATAGCTATTAACAACTCGACCCTAAGCGAGTCATGAATAGACGGGATGTGGTGAGATTGCGGCCGTAGCATTTATTTTTAGGAATAGGTCGCAAAATATTTGTTGTGTTAGCATCGTATTAATACTAGGCTTTTCTCCTCCCTCTATTACTTGGTAGGAACAACCGAAAGCGTTGCTAAACAAAGCTAAGAATGTTATATTATATTTACATTTTTTTAAGTGTACAACTACGTATTCTTCCGTGTCACAACATTAATCCTGTCACTACTAAATTATGGTGATGCAGTCTTTGGACTCAATGGAATGAGTCCAGAATGCTTGTGAACGTTTTTGCTATGTAATTCCTCTTAGAGCACATGTTACACTTTACTTAAATAAGACCAATTGGCTGTTAATGAAGCCGCCAACTTCACTTTGACACTTCACACTCTTCGGGCTTATTGAATCTCGCAAACACTAACATTTGTTTGAAATACTTCAATTATCAACACGCCACAATAGAACTGTCTGTGTAAAACTACTCGACAGTATTTCGGGGTAGTTTTTGTTACAGCGCTGCCAAATGTTGGAACAACATGCCACCACCATTGACATGCTTGAAATATATCTACGTTCAGGAAAAAATACAAAATTTACCTTTTTTAGATCAAAAAAATATGAATTAAATATACGTATAAAGGCAGTGAATTATTTATATTATATAGATTTTTTTTATTAATTAATTACTACTGACTCACCTCCTGTACAAATTTCCTTGAACTTAGTCACAGTAAGAAAAGGGCGGCTAAAATCAGCGCTGCAACCTAAGACTGTTTATTTTGTTATACTTTCTCTGTATTTTTATGTAACTTTTTGGGTAATAAATTTCATTTCATATCAGTGTTTTCAGAAAAACATCTAGTGAAAGCTCCCACAGTATGTTATTTAATTTACTCTAACCTTGCACACTACGCACTTATGACAAACGAAAAAATCGTTTTGTGCCGTCTTAAATCGCAAATGTCGGAAATATTTTCCATTATAAGATAAGAATTAATTCGTGTTGTTTAACATAATTCGAGTAGTGGTGGCTCAGCGGTTTAGGCCCCGACTTACGTAGAAGTAAGTAAAAAAAGTAAAGTTGCCTGCAACTTTACTTTGTTACACAAACACTCACTTCATCACCACTGCTCAAAAACGGTGAAGGAAAACATCGTGAGGAAACCGGCATGTTCTTGAACCACCAAATTCGAAGACATGTGACATCCCAATGATATTGATTTAATTAATAACTCTCGGCTTGTATGACATCGGTTAGATTTTTTCTCGATTCTTATTATCACTATTTGCTGGTGACGTAGTAGTCATTTATCATATATTGTTTTTAGACTGTATGTTTGTTCACTCAACAATATTTAGTGTAAAATGTCAGTTAGTCGATTAAAAATAACAATTAGCTGTCTATTTTTTATTATTTTTAATATATATTATATAAAATACTGCTGTTAGTATTTCCAAGAAATTAATATAACAAATCATATATAACAAATCCTATTAAAATGTTCTCTATTCTATTCCAGTAGAAGCCCTTCGGAAAGTGGATATTTTCCTAAGGGCTTCTGCTAAGCGGCTACTCCAACTGCAAACTTGCCTCTTTTCATGATACACTTCGAAGAAATTAATGTTTATGATATTATTCGTTCTATAATAAATTGAGGAACTACGAAACATTGCAAACGAGCAAGCGGAGTAGCCTGATATTATATCATCGCTGGCCATAGGCATACCACAGCTAATGTTTTGCAGATGCGTTGCCGCATATGCAGACGCATTTAATGACACGCATTTCTCAATTCTGTCAAACATGTCACTTAAAGTATTTTGTATAGATTTATGTTCTCTAAACATCCATAGTATAACCTTGTGAATTCCCTTTCCAATGAAGTTTCTATTGCCCTTTAAATGCGACGCCGGTTTTAGTTCGCTTCAATATTCCTCATTAACTTCGGTAAACAAACTGCTCGAGATTTGTTGGTAGTTTTATGAAAACAATATAAACATAATTTTGGCTTCGTTATTTTTTTTTAATCGCGCAATATTTATATACAAAGAATTTTACAAAGAAAATCACCTACATAGTATTTTACGTCAGTTGCACGGCAGCACGTGGGTTTAAACTATCGAGAACATTGACACGAAATTATTGTTTTTTTTTCAGTGAGAAAGCTTGTATCTTACGCCAGTGGAGTCCTACGGTTATGACGACTCGAGTTATTTCTAACTTTTGATATATCTATTGTTTATAAAATGTCCAACTTGTGGACTTTCATCCTCTCGTCATGGCCGAGGTGTGTTGACGTCAGGCGGTCGGCCGTTAAAACTTTGACCATAACCAGTACAGACTACGGTCAAGCTATGCTGACTTGACATGACGGTAGAAAAGGGATTTGATGGTTGTTATTCTCTCATTTAATTTATAAAAAATAAGCCCTCACTAGATTTACAATAAACTTAAATAAAAGTAATATTCGTACAAAAGACGTTTTAAATTAATTGGTATAAGAGACGGAGGGCGATTTTCACAAAGCTTAGATATGTCCTAGGTAGCCTTGATGGAGTCTCGGATAGCGCAATTCAATTATTTTATATAAAAATCGATGTTTATACATTTATTTTGTTCGTGATCTATGCGCTCCTACAACTTTGATAAGGCTTAGGTGAAACTTCGGCAGTGTGTCCCAAGGACGCCTTTGTCGCCCGAAATGTTTCCAAAACTTAATAAAAATTATATTCATTTTTAAAGAAACATTTTGTACAATACTTTGATATATTTGATAAGACGTCGATGAATAAATACTATTTTATTATAAAACCGGAGTTTAATATTGTTGAGCTTCGGTCGCTCTGATGTGATTCTCTATGGATAATCTCCAGACTAAAACGAAAGAAAAACATTGCTAATTTATTGCAATATTATTGAAGTAGGAGTAATAATAGTGTACACATAAGTACTTGTTACCCAGTACACCTCCTCTCTCTGTCGCTTGGTATGCTGTAAGAGAACTCTTTTAGAGTTATGCTCACCGGAACTTCACCATTTTTCTTTCAATCGTTAATATATTTGTAACTCTGATTTTGTGTACAAAGTGTCAATAAATAAATATTTGATTGGTTGTGAAAATTCAGTTCTTGAATCTCTATTGTTAAGTAGCTGTTGCTAATTAAATTGCTTCTAGTAATAAATATATCCTTTGTTATTCAGGGATAATATAGTAATATTATGGTAAAAGATTTTTAACTCGGTTGAGTAGTTTTTGGGTTTATTCCTATCTAACATAAACAAAGTGTTTCCACTTTATAATATTAGTGTTGATTTCGAAACGCGTACGCGCCTTGTTTATAACTAAACGCTGGATCTCATTGAAATACAACTTATTGTCTTTACTCCATTGTCAAACGACGTCAATATTCTTTTGTAATGGACAGAATATGAGAGCATACAAACAATAAGCACTCAGATTTTTTTATTATAACTGGTTATTGAAATTGAATGATGAAATTAAAGTCAGTATATCCAAGATTACTCCAAGTACTATCAATCATAGACGGCGAAACGGGAACGGGATAGAAAATTACTCTTTAGAAGATATGCTGTGCGTCAACAATTTGGGAGATTACTTAAGCGGTAATAAATGTAAGTCTATCATATTTTTTATAATAATGGGGCAAACGAGCGGGTCGTATATTTTATAAGTGATCACCGACGCCTGGGCTGCATACAGAGCATCACAGTTTTTTTTATGTAAGAAGATGGCAAACTAACAAGCGGATCACCTAGTGTAAAGAAAGTGTTACCCATAGACATCCGCAACAAGCAAATGTGTTGCAGATGCGTTGCCTACCTTAAATGGACAGAGTGGGGCATAGACAGGTAAAATTTTATTTCCTTTTCCCCGTTAATCCCCCTCCCCATTCATTTTCTCGTTAACATCCTTTCATTATGAGAAAAGGATGGGAAGGGGGAGAGGACTGAAATGGCCTCCACCACCTCACTCATCAGACGAAACGCAGAGTACTTCTACTTCACGCCTATTTATTATTAGGTCGTGGTATTTCATCGATCGAGCCGGCCAATTCGTGATGTTGTTGCGGTCTCTACCACTGTTACATTCCATCACATCGCATCACATCGCGTCACATCGCAGCACATCGCATCACATCGCATCACATCGCATCACATCACATCGCATCGCTTATTATCATTTAAAATGGCTGAAATTAAGGTATTTAAAAGGTGATACTTTCAGATCGTTCAGTAAACAAATAAATACTCGACTAAAGATTTTAAAATTTATTTATATTGTGCTGTAAAATGTTCCATACCTTCTCTTTTGTAAATACTTCACTCAGTTCTGTAAGTCTACTTTCTTCGTTTTTCATTGCCTTTATGCAGAAAAGCCTCAATTATAATCTTGTGTAAAAAGCGGTGTTCTCAATTCAAATCTTATACGAGTACCATCACCACACTCAATCCACGACTTTACTTATTCGCGTAGGATAGGAAGAGTGACGTAGCACAATAAATATACCATCACACTTCTCAACTCGCGACTTCACTCATTCGCCGTGGATAGGGAGAGTGACTTAGCACAATACGAGTACCATCACACCTCTCCATTGGCGACTTCACTTATTCGCCGTGGATAGGGAGAGCGACGTAGCACAATACGAGTACCATCACATTTCTCAATTCGCGACTTCACTCATTCGCCGTGGATAGTGAGAGCGACGTAGCACAATACGAGTACCATCACACCTCTCCATTGGCGACTTAATTCATTCGTCGTGGATAGGGAGAGCGACGTAGCACAATACGAGTACCATCACACCTCTCCATTGGCGACTTAATTTATTCGTCGTGGATAGGGAGAGCGACGTAGCACAATACGAGTACCATCACACCTCTAAATTCGCGACTTCACTCATTCGCCGTGGATAGGAAAGTGACGTAGCACAAAATGAGTACCATAATACTTCTCAATTCGCGAACTCACTCATTCGCCGTGGATAGGGAGAGTGACGTAGCACAATATGACTACCATCATACGTCTCAATTCGCGACTTCACTCATTCGCCGTGGATAGGGAGAGTGACGTAGCACAATACGAGTACCATCACACCTCTCAATTCGCGACTTCACTCATTCGCCGTGGATAGGGAGAGGGACGTAGCACAATACGAGTACCATCACACCTCTCAATTCGCGACTTCACTCATTCGCCGTGGATAGGGAGAGCGATGTAGCACTATACGAGTACCATCATACTTCTCAATTCGCGAATTCACTCATTCGCCGTGGATAGTGAGAGTGACGTAGCACAATACGAGTACCATTACACCTCTCAATTCGTGACTTCACTGATTCACCGTGGATAGGGAGAGTGACGTAGCACAATACGAGTACCATCACACCTCTCAATTCGCGATTTCACTCATTCGCCGTGGATAGGGAGAGCGACGTAGCACAATACGAGTACCATCACACCTCTCAATTCGCGATTTCACTCATTCGCCGTGGATAGGGAGAGCGACGTAGCACAATACGAGTACCATCACATTTCTCAATTCGCGACTTCACTCATTCGCCGTGGATAGGGAGAGCGATGTAGCACTATACGAGTACCATCATACTTCTCAATTCGCGAATTCACTCATTCGCCGTGGATAGTGAGAGCGACGTAGCACAATACGAGTACCATCACACTTCTCAATTCGCGACTTCACTGATTCGCCGTGGATAGAGAGAGCGACGTAGCACAATACGAGTACCATCACACTTCTCAATTCGCGACTTCACTCATTCACCGTGGATAGTGAGAGTGATGTAGCACAATACGAGTACCATTACACCTCTCAATTCGCGACTTCACTCATTCGCCTTGGATAGGGAGAGTGACGTAGCACAATACGAGTACCATCACACCTCTCAATTCGCGACTTCACTAATTCGCCGTGGATAGGGAAAGTGACGTAGAACAATAGGAGTACCATCACACCTCTCCATTGGCGATTTTACTTATTGGTGGAGGATAGTGAGAGTGACGTAGCACAATACGAGTACCATCACACCTCTAAATTCGCTACTTCACTCATTCGGCGTGGATAGGGAGAGCGACGTAGCACAATACGAGTACCATCACACCTCTCCATTGGCGACTCCGCTTATTCGTGGAGGATAGGAAGAGTGACGTAGCACAATGCGAGTACTATCACACCTCTTCATTGGCGACTTCATTCATTCGCCGTGGATAGGGAGAGCGACGTAGCACAATACGAGTACCATCATACTTCTCAATTTGCGACTTCACTCATTCGCCGTGAATAGTGAGAGTGACCTGGCACAATACGAGTACCATCACACCTCTCAATTCGCGATCTCACTCGTTCGCCGTGGATAGGGAGAGTGACGTAGCACAATACGAGTACCATCACACTTCTCCATTGGCGACTTCACTTGTTCGTGGAGGATAGTGAGAGTGACGTAGAACATTACGAGTACCATCACACCTCTCAATTCGCGATCTCACTCATTCGCCGTGGATAGGGAGAGTGACGTAGCACAATACGAGTACCATCACTCCTCTCAATTCCCAACTTCACTTATTAGCAGTGGATACGGACAGTGGCGTAGCACAATATCGCGGCTACTTTTGAAGAAATAAACAGTTTGAAGTAATTTCATCAGTTATTTAAGCGAATATTGTGATTATTTTATTATCCTTGTCGTAAGTTATCGGTCCTTATTCCTTAATTATTTAAAACGAATGTGAAATGCAACGCGTTGGTTCAAATTCAACATCATTGTAATCTTTATAAGCTTAGCAGCTTGACTGATGCAAAACGGTTTCCTGGTACTTGGGCAACCCCGGCATTGATACGTGGACAAATTCAAATGATCCTATATGTCTATCTAAGCAGTACGGCGTTTTAAAAAGTGATCTGATCAGATATCTCAACCAAATCTGAAGTCAGTTTCTATTTAAAATCGAAGGAGCTACGGCGTAACAGTTTGCAACACAACACCTACGCAAAGGTTGACGTACGGTCTTAACTTTTTAATACGGATTAAAGTAGAAAAAGATTATTAGAAAAATCCAGACTATAAGGCATTCGTTTGATATTTTCCACTAAAAGCATTAGGATCGCTAAATGCAATAAATTTCAAGTCTCAAGCCAAACTTAAATATCACAGACGAGTGTGTGTTGTATACATTAACTCAAGCAATTCCTATTGTTTCCATGAAACTATCTTATAGTGTATAATTTACGTAATTCCATTTATTTGGAAATGTTAAACTTAATAGGTTCAATTGCTCGTAGAACGATATGAAACGGGGCCAAGGATGGTGAACAAACATCACAACGTAGTGGTGAGGCCTCCGCCAAAATAGACCGACGACGTGGTCAATGTTGAACGGTGTCTTAGGGGTGGGGAGAGGTGATCATTTTTGGCAGACAAACGTGATATTTAGTTAATTAGTTGAGTATTTCGTGCGAAATAGAAAATTTGTGCTAATAATAATGTCTGGCTACTGCTGTACCGCAGTATCAATGTCAGACAACGCTAGTTTTGCAAAATATCACGCTCTAAGTAGACCGATATACTATCACAGACGGGTCTGTTGTTGCCAATAGACCCGATACCGTGATAATAGACCGATCCGAGAGTTGAGTAGTGTTGGTTGATACGGCTGGTTTCCTGTATAGTACTCTCCGTAGCCGGTGGTAATACAACATTTGTTGTTTTCGGAGATTTTTAAAACCATAATTCCTGAATCCAATTCCATGAATAAGTTGAAAAATTAATAATAACATAAGATTATGTTCGATTCCGATACTGTAGTGTGATTCCGAAAACCTGTAGAGTGCGTTATGGATGTTTGTCTCTATACGATTAACTGTTTAATATTCCGAGTTTCACATTAATGATATAAAGGACAAGTCCATCACTTGTCCAGCACCCACATGCTTTATAAATTATTCTATCTTTTGACGCAACAGTGGGCTGGTAACATGACTCGTAGTGACGTTTGTAGGGCGTAGGGAACAAAGGTTGTTATTCTCTTGCAAAAACTAATGTGCATACGCTTGTATTGAAATGGCGCATATATGTATTCAATATATAATCTAAGAAACTCTGTTTTTAATAATGAAGAGACTGGGGAAGGGGGACTGGTTGTCTTGCAGGGACAGCAAAAACAGTATCTGGACTTGATACTTGCTTAAGATTATGAAAGGGGGTAACCAGTAACAAGTAATATGTAATAATTCAATAATATGGTTACTGAGCTTAGCAAACTCTGGATTCTGCTTTATTTGGTGTGTTACAGGAATCAATTTTAACAGGTCTCTTTCCTTTTTTATATTCGGCAAAAGAATTATATTAGGTAAAAGAATTTTAAAAAATGGTAGCTATGAGGCATAAATGAGCTTATCGAATAAGGAAATGAAGTGAACGTGATGTATTGATGTTATAATTTTGTTTCACACAGTTGGTAATGATCGTTTACGTGCCGATGATGGCCTTTGTGGTCGCGTATCACTACGATTGCAACGCGATCCCAGCGAGGATGGAGCATTCGCAATGTATACTGTACACAACGTACAAGCAATACTTTCAAGGTAAATTATTTTACGTTTAACACTGTTTCTTCTTTTATAATTAACTATAATATTGTAAATACGTAACTAAATATGCAATTATAAGCTCATGACAAACACGTTCATGTACACAAATGTCTGTCCTGGATGGGAATCGAACCCACGAACTGCGGCTTACTACGCCATGTTTTGTTAAAGCTTACAAAATTATTTTTTTCCCGTTTAAGATTCTGATCCCGTTAAATGATCTCGACGTGTGTTTTGATCGATCCTTTGAATCTACTGAAAATTGTCTACTTTTATAGTTTGGTTAAGTTTACAATATTTTATTCTGTTTTTAAAAAACGGTTTAATTGGCTATTATTATTTTGGTGTTATGGTGATGTGTTTATAAAGGAACCTTTTGGTACTCGAAAAAAATATACAAGCAAAAAAATAACAAATGTGTGTAATTTCATTTAATCAAATTGAAGTGAATATTTAAGGGTTGTTTGGAAGCTGTCCGCTTGCTTCCAAAGGCCACGCATTTTAATCAATCGTAGACGCTTCTTAACAAGTCCCATTGGAAAGTTGATGGCGTCAAATATAGACTGAATGGAAATAAAAATAAAATCGTTGCATTAAATGAATGACAATAAAATAATGCAGATCTAAAAAATGGTTATAGTTGAATTGAAGTAACTGAAAAATCCTGTACAGCAATCGTTGGTAATAATCAATTGCTGAAGGAAATTTAAAATATCATATAGCTCGAGTTGAGGGCATGTAACATTTCTACGCTTGTTGTTGATAACTGAATAAATGCCAAAGGAAATAATACATGGAACACCAAAGTTTTGATATATATGGCCATAAAACCATTACAATTAATAGAAACCGATAACGATGTCTGTTTGTTCTTAGAACATTCCGATTCATTTGTTGTTTCAACATTTATTTTCTATCATTACCCACGTCTAGTTTTATTTTTCAATTGAAATAAAAAATCATTCTCGCACAAAACATATTATTTCTTAGCCACACATATACTTTTTCTATCTATCGCATAGTACAGTCCAATTTTTTTTCAAAAGCCCCACTTTAAGTGTTAATTGAATTATCTAATATAAAAAAGTGAGGCAGTTTGACCACTAAGAGCTTGAAGCAGTTGAAAAAGTTATTTGATAGTTGATTAGTTTGGTCTTAATTGCAGATTGTTCATGCATCGACTACGGCCCCACTTACATCTTGACTAGTTCGTCTTCAATCCGCATAGCGATCTCATTTATCCTTTTCATAAATGTCTGCAGCCTCCTTGCTACGTTGTCTTTGATAGTTTGTACGTATACAACATAATTTTGTATTACCTTACTATAAATGGGGGAGATCATTGATCGATAATAAATGCAATTGTGTATCTTTTTTATATAATAACGGGGCAAACCAGTCGTATATTTTATAAGTGATCACCGACGCCTGGGCTGTATACAGCGCATCACCGTTTTTTTTAATGTAAGAAGATGGCAAACTAACACCTAATCACCCAGTGTAAAGGAAGTGTTACCCATAGACATCCGCAACAAGCAAATGTGTTGCAGATGCGTTGCCTACCTGATAGAGGATAATAAAATAAGAAAAAAGATACTTTCTTCTCATATTTATCACCTCCCCCGTCCATTCTTCTTCGACTACCTATCTTATCCTTTGAAGAAACAAGGGAAAGAGAAGGACCCGGCCTCCAACGCGTCACTAATTATACGAAACGCAGAAACATAGAATACTCCCACTTCACGCTTCTCTTCTGTGAGGTCGTGGACTCTACCACTGTTGAATATATATTTATCTTGTTAATAATTCCTACTAACATTATAAGTGCAAAAGTAACTCTGTCTGTCTGTTATGCTTTCATGCCTAAATTACTAAACCTATTTAGACATAGTTTACACCATGCGGAGAGTCATTGGTTACTTTTTAACGCGAAAAAAACTGTTAGCCTACAAAATCAAAATACTGACCAATGTCATTCCACACGAACGGAGTTACGGGCACAGCTAGTATTTTTTTATCATTACAAAACACCCTTACTGTTATTAGATAATATTTTTTTACTAATATACAACATTGTGTACAGCGTTAGCTACTAAACGCAGTAGCTTCTGTATAAATCTGGCAACGCATATGCACTTCAAATTTTACGTTTGGACCTTTGCAATGGACATCGCGCTCGGCATAACCTTTACCAGGGACTTCTTGGTGCTCCTCAAACCAACAGTAAGCAATCTTACTTATGTTATTGTATTCATATTTCATCGTAACCTTATATATTTGATTCTACCCGATCAGTGTACTTACTCTTACTTATTACTCAAGCCAGACCAGACTGAAGTTGTTGGCAAGTGGACTAATGTGCTGATGGGGTGGTGGGTGCAGGAAGAGACCGTTAGTGTTTTGGGCAGAACGTGAATTTTATTGGCACAAAATTGATCGAGTGGTGTGACAGAGAAGAGAATTGTGTTTAGCACTGGATTGTTATAGACCGATATGATGATTGTTCCCCAAAGTTTAGCTGTGGTACCCCACGGAAGAGAATAAATATCGGCTCGCTTACTTCCCACGACGCCACGCACGTATTGCTTAAACGAGACGATGTGTGTTCAATACATAAAGATATACAGAAATATGTTTATGTATACTCTAGTACCAAGCTCCAATCCTGTCACGTTTAAAACTTAATGTGATTCTATGAGAAGCGGAAAGCGATTGTTCTCTCTAGCTATTTAGAATGCTGATTAAAAAAATATATACGTATAATTTTTTTTCAGGACAATGTCTATGCGAGCCCCAGGATGAATTTCAATGTTCAAGTATTGCGTATTGGCCTCGCATATACAATCTTAGTGGTGATGAAAGGCGTAATCGTACACTTTCTGAACATGGCGTTTACCACCGCCAGCTTCAGCACTCTGCCCGAATACCTGAAGCGAAGGGAGGCCCAGGAGAGAAGCAATGAAGTGAGTATCACTACCACACTTGCACAGTTGCGTTTTGACCTCCCACCGTTAACATCATTCTTAACATTAATGGTAAAATAATAACAGCATAAGAAAGTGCCGTATTATTACTTTCCCTTAAATTCCTTTCTATTGAGTAAAGGCTAGTTGAACATATTTCATTTATCAGTGTGTTAATGACGTCATAGCAAATAAAATGTATATTTATAAAACGTCTCCAGGCAGTATTTTCTTTTCGATAAAGCTTTAAGTAAAACCGCTTTGAAGTAACAAAAGTGTTAATTAATAATCTTGTTCCGACAGCGGGGCTAGTTGATTGTCCATGTTCAATTCAACGAGGTAAAATTTACCTCGTATAGCTGGTTCCGAATTCTGCCAATAATTTTAGTACGATTTGTTGATAAATAATAAAACAGTTTTGGATAGATCTTTTGTATTTATATCTTTTGTAACGTCCAAATTTATTTCGACAAAGCTACAGCCTGAAGTACAGCTTTAGCACGGATGAGGCAGTTCTAAGTCTGAGGGTCGGAGGGCCTGTGGATGTACTACGCTTGCTTCGTGCTTTCAACATAAGACAATATGTCGCGAGTTGGTCTTAATCATACTTCGGAGCAATTTTACTCGGATCTGATTAGGATCTGACTTGATGTTGTTCAATTGTTTTTTTTCTGATGACCTTTATATCGAATCGGAACAAAACACAAACACTGGTCAATTAGCGCCTCCATTCCTTCGATATATTTACAAACTGTGATAGATACCAAATTAAATTGCCGTTTAATATTTCATGTCACTTACACCGAATAATAGCTCACAATGTTCTTTCTGCAGCTCGCCGAGTATGGACTGACGCACATCGGCGCGCCAGTCCTCGCCGCTGGACGCGTGGCCGGCGCTGTCGCTCTCGACAACGATCGCCGCGGCGCCTTTGATAACCAACGTCTCCGTGCCATCAATAATGAACGTCTCCGCGCCATTGATACCGAACGTCCTGGTGCCATCGATACCGATCGTCCCGATACCATCTATATCGAATGTCCCGTTGCCATCGATATCGAACGTCCCTGCCCCATCGACAACGAAAGCGCGTCGGTACTGGGAGCACGCCCTCGTCTACAATCTATGAGCTTTGTCGACAGTGGACCACAACAGCACCAAGCCACGCGTGCCAGAAGAGCGAGGAGCAGCACCCGCCGATCCAGCACCCAGCGCCGTCGCAGGTCAGAGGGCCAACTGCCACCAACGCCACCGCAGTCACCGATACTCCCGAGCGAGTTCGAGAGAGTGCCCACGGTGAACACCCTGTCCGCTCAACTTCAGCAGCGCCTCCGTAACTGTGGTGCCATCCCGCCCATATGCAGCGTACAGAACCAGTTGTATGAGACACCAATACCCCTTCCCCGCCGCGCCTCCCTTGCGACATTAGACGCGACGGATTTGCCCTATGCCAGTTTCGTGATTTGCGATGTGCACAGCCCCCCCGGCTCACATTCAAGGTGAAGTTTTTCTTTATTATAAAAACTATAAGCCCATGTAATGTCCTTGTTTTGTAATCTATGCATATAATAGTAACAGATCGCTGTCTGTACATGGAAGATATTTGAGAAAAGCTATTATTGGGGGCCTTCATGATCGCAATAAAACCCAAAACAATGATTATTAGAATTTTTGTCTGTTTATCTGTATGTCTGTTTGTCTGTGCGTTTGATACCTCTCATCTCAGAAACGTCTTAACCGATTTGGGTGCGGTTTTCACTCTTGTATTGCTTAGCTTTGCGAAGCTTACCAAACTTGACTTAACATTTAGTGTTTGTTTTACCTCAATCAGCCTATAAATAAAAAAGTTGTATCAATTTAAAGAACCATGTCAAACATGTGTTCGATAAAAATGCTATGAAATAACTGTTCAATTGAATAGGTTGAATTTTTATGATTGAAAGTTTATCTCGGGTTCACATCCCATAGTAAATAAAATTAAGTTAATTAAATAATTAGTTTATTCTTCAAGACTAGATGGCGTTACGAGCAACTGCGTACAAATTAAGAAACGAAATGCGGCAATATACAATTAGAAAACCAAAAGATAATAAAAATAACTAAATTTAGTATTACTTTTAAACGATAGATTAAAAACAAAATTTGATATTTTTCATTATTACTACGTCTAAAACGGAAAAATGCGAACCAGTAGGATATTCAATTCTCCGTTACATAGAAGTTATAGATGGCGCTTATAAATCAATAACATTTTTCTCAATAAAATCAAGCCTATCAAGCCTAATAAAAAAGTGTAAGAACTTTTATAAATATCTTAACATTAATGTTTTGAAAGAAAATCTATACATATAATAAAAATGCAACTGATCGCTGTCTGTACATGGAAGGTATTTGAGAAAAACTATTATTGGGGGCCTTTATAAATGCAATAAAACCATAGACAATGATTATTACAATTTTTGTCTGTGTGTTTGCGCTAATCTCAGAAACAGCTTACCGATTTGGGTTCGGTTTTCACTAATATATTGTGTAATAATAAATGAGATGATTGAAAGTTTATATAAAGTTCGAAACTGGCCAGGGCACTGAGATATTCATAGCACACGCACGTCTTTCGGTGACGCACGGCGGTCCCTGGTAATTATGGTATTTACACGTATGTAGACGATTTAAGAAATGATGTATTTATTCTTTTGTAATATGTTTTGTGAGGTTAGGTTAGTAGCTTATTTATCCCGAGGAGCGTTGGCGTTAGGCAGGCGGCCGGCTGTAAAAACTGTAGCCAGAACCTATTAAGTATGGACTATGGTCACAGCTTAAACAATCATATGCGATTGTTAAGCTTTGCTATGGGCGTGTCGATGTCCCCACATAAGCAGGAAAAGAGTCGGGAGATGATGTTAGGGTAGTATTTAAGTAGGTAATATCATTTCGTTTGAGTAAAATTGCAGGGCGGGTGATACCGCGGGGCACAGCTAGTTTATAATAATATTTATATTTTTCTTTCATTCTTTTGCAGCATTCAATACACAACCACGGAGCTATAAACACATATGAAGTAGTCTTTTAATTTATTTGCACGATAGTTACAATTTTAATGTTTAACCTCTAGTAGCGTAACGTATTCGCAGTAGTTAGTACATCTTAATCACTTTGTAATATTATATTTTACCACAACAAACTAAGTAATGAATTAAATTTATAATAAATACATTTCAATATAAACAGTTCTCACGCCAATACCATAATAACACAGAACGGAAACCTACTGATATAGTACTTTCTTTACGTAAATTCATACAAAAGTTTTGTAATTTTTCGTAGCAGATCCTTTCGTAGTCGTGTTAATTTTAGATATAACTAATTATTAGGACGTTATATGTATTGAAATATAAGTTAGATGCGCAAATAGTACGTAAGATAAAACAATAAAATGTAGTAAATGTTGAGTAGTTTAATGCTTCGGAAGTTTAGCACACAAGTACTACGCGGCGCCGGGGATTGCAAGCTGGTCTGCAAGGGCAATCGGGTAAGTAACCGCACACGTGCACTCAAAAAACACACGATTGGTGATTCATTTACACATATTAAAATAACAAATCAGCTTATTTAGCTGTTACGAAGCGTTTACAATGTTTGTCTTATACAAAAACTTTGATTTGATATTAAACTGATTAAGTGTTTATATAAAAATAGTATCTACCGCACAAATATTACACATTTTGAACTATAAAAAAATTTAGTATTGCGAAAATTAGAAAAAATATTTATCGTGACAAGGGTTGACAAAATTATAATGTTAATAAAAATAGTATAAATATATGTGTCTACGTCGTATAAACATATAACAGCTAGTAACGGGTGTCCATAGGTCTAATACTTTATCGTCAAAGTGCACACAGCAATTTTTTTGTGACTAACTTGTCACTATTAGCCTGGAGGAGACTTTTACAGATTCACCGGGTTTGAGGCCGCAGAATGCAAAGGGCGACTAGCCTAAGCCTCTTTAAGAGTAAATAAGCTCGAGGGCTCCCTCCATAGAGGGAGCCTCGACTCGGGGCATTACTTTACTAGTATTACTGGACCGTACCGACGGAGGCCGTCGAGCGCTTGGGTCGCTTCGGCGGACGCTCCATGGAGTGACTCGGCTCAAGGGTCCCCCGAGAGGGGACCTCGGGGAGCGAAAACTTATCTGCGAACTTATTCTAATTCACATATCACTTCTATACCGCGCTCTAAAACACAAGTGGCGCCACCTAGTCTACTTATAATACACTAAACACCGAGGGTGCCATTTAATTCACTTACGAAACAAATTATAACTTCTAACACCGGAAATGTATTCCGGTGTTACAAGTTATAATTTGTAATTGTCGATTTGTCTAATTGCCTTTTTCGTTACATTACATTTTAAAATTTTGACACAAATAAATTTATGAGACACATTTTAAGAACATAATTAAAGAGTTTACCCACACCCACACACAGGTGATATTATTCCGTTAAATAAATTGTTTGTCATATCTTTTACTTGGTCACGTGTGTCGGATGAAAAGAGTGAAATTATACCATAAAATATATAATATAAAAATATTATATCGTAAAAGCCTCGCTTAAATAACCTAACATGACCTTCGGGTTATGGACGGTCGACGAAGGACCCCTAGAATGACCACACCGACAAAGTCCGAAACGAATAGATCACATTAGTTACTAATGTGACTTATCACACATTATTATTGAGGGCGTCTTTAAAGGGCTAGAGAATAGGTATTCGTTACCACCAAAAACACCATCTAAATAAATGTGTAACAGTACTTAGAATTGAGGTCAAACGCATGTATGTATGGGAGTATTTATAGCTAATTTACAATACTCTCGTTTCAGAAGGTGCCGTACTCACTGCCGTGAAGTCCGAATGCGACACCTTGCACAAGTACTAAAGGCAATCCCCGAGGTAAGATCAATGTATAATAGAACATTACATAGGGTACCACTGTACCCAAAAGATCTTTCCGAGGGACAGAAAAAATAACCTACTATCGGTTGCCATGACAACCGATAACAGCTTGTTGCAAAATTTAACTGTTACTGCACATATAGTTACCATATCAGCTTAGTATACTTGAAATCAAGTTACAATAATTTCAACAAGCATAAAGAAAAGAATGAGTGCGAAGCGAAGCCCCCGGCAATTATAATAATATTGGGACTATATATATATATATATATATAATATTTAACAAAGAACTGGTTATTTAAGAAGGTGGCATACGAGCAAACAGTTAACCTGATCAATGTTATCCATACAAATCCATCTCTTGCGCCGTCAAATCCTGTTCCCCTTCTTATTCTTTCTTTATTAGAAAGGAATGAGAAAAAGGAGTTAGAATTAAATTTAGAAGTTCACCAGTTCACAAAGTTTGTTTGTTATCCTCTCACGGGAAACCCAGCCGTTCATCATGAAACTCTGTACACATATTCTTGGAGATACTAGAAATAACGTAGGATTATTTTTATGAAAGCCTCGACTCGGGGCATTACTTTACTAGTATTACTGGACCGTACCGACGGAGGCCGTCGAGCGCTTAGGTCGCTTCGGCGGACGCTCCATGGAGTGACTCGGCTCAAGGGTCCCCCGAGAGGGGACCTCGGGGAGCGAAAACTTATCTGCGAACTTATTCTAATTCACATATCACTTCTATACCGCGCTCTAAAACACAAGTGGCGCCACCTAGTCTACTTATAATACACTAAACACCGAGGGTGCCATTTAATTCACTTACGAAACAAATTATAACTTCTAACACCGGAAATGTATTCCGGTGTTACAAGTTATAATTTGTAATTGTCGATTTGTCTAATTGCCTTTTTCGTTACATTACATTTTAAAATTTTGACACAAATAAATTTATGAGACACATTTTAAGAACATAATTAAAGAGTTTACCCACACCCACACACAGGTGATATTATTCCGTTAAATAAATTGTTTGTCATATCTTTTACTTGGTCACGTGTGTCGGATGAAAAGAGTGAAATTATACCATAAAATATATAATATAAAAATATTATATCGTAAAAGCCTCGCTTAAATAACCTAACATGACCTTCGGGTTATGGACGGTCGACGAAGGACCCCTAGAATGACCACACCGACAAAGTCCGAAACGAATAGATCACATTAGTTACTAATGTGACTTATCACACATTATAATTGAGGGCGTCTTTAAAGGGCTAGAGAATAGGTATTCGTTACCACCAAAAACACCATCTAAATAAATGTGTAACAGTACTTAGAATTGAGGTCAAACGCATGTATGTATGGGAGTATTTATAGCTAATTTACAATACTCTCGTTTCAGAAGGTGCCGTACTCACTGCCGTGAAGTCCGAATGCGACACCTTGCACAAGTACTAAAGGCAATCCCCGAGGTAAGATCAATGTATAATAGAACATTACATATGGTACCACTGTACCCAAAAGATCTTTCCGAGGGACAGAAAAAATAACCTACTATCGGTTGCCATGACAACCGATAACAGCTTGTTGCAAAATTTAACTGTTACTGCACATATAGTTACCATATCAGCTTAGTATACTTGAAATCAAGTTACAATAATTTCAACAAGCATAAAGAAAAGAATGAGTGCGAAGCGAAGCCCCCGGCAATTATAATAATATTGGGACTATATATATATATATATATATATATATATATATATATAATATTTAACAAAGAACTGGTTATTTAAGAAGGTGGCATACGAGCAAACAGTTAACCTGATCAATGTTATCCATACAAATCCATCTCTTGCGCCGTCAAATCCTGTTCCCCTTCTTATTCTTTCTTTATTAGAAAGGAATGAGAAAAAGGAGTTAGAATTAAATTTAGAAGTTCACCAGTTCACAAAGTTTGTTTGTTATCCTCTCACGGGAAACCCAGCCGTTCATCATGAAACTCTGTACACATATTCTTGGAGATACTAGAAATAACGTAGGATTATTTTTATGAAAAAAAAATTGTATATAAAAAGCGAAGTATGTATGCTCCCCCATATAGTCCCCCATATAGACCCATAGACTTCGAAACGGCTAGACCGATTTCGATGAAATTTACAGCGATTGTACAGATTGGCACAGCGGATGTTCCTGTGTTTGCGATCAGATCAACATAAGTGATGGTACCCGGGAGAAGCCGGGGCGGGTCACTAGTAAATAATATAATATGTAACGTATATTTACGTTATATTAATGACACTTATCTTGAATTTCAGGAGTCTAAGGAGACCCGTACAATATACGAAGATGGCTCAACAATGACAACGTTTTAAAATAATAATTCATTGTATTATGTAACCATGTGTAGTGATGTGTAGATCTTTACGTATTTATTCTGTAGGTGTTGTTGTTTAAAATTTGACATTAAGTAATTAATAAGTGAACACATAAATTATATTCTTCTTCACACATACAAAATGATATTCTAGATGTAACACAACGTACACACCAATCGTTTATGTATAGCGATGTCCGAAAGAGATTGCTTTTTTATCTTTGAACCAACTTCAAATAACGAGTTCACCTAGAGACATTGACGATTTTAAATGAAGATTAAAAAATAGTAACCTTTTATTGGGCCACCATTTATGAAAAAAAATAGATTCGGAGTTCAGGGAAAAATTATAAGAATTACCATATACCAATTTTCATCGTTTTATTATTATAGATGATATTAAAAGTAGAATTTTAATTAATGTTAATGCATTAGTAGTGTTAGTAAATAAAGTAGTGGTAGTAAACAATATGTGTATTTAATTTATCATACCATCCGGCTCATAGACAAAATTATCTGTGCTACAACACCTCATGATCCATCTGTGGTTCGTAGTCCCCCTACGAAAAGAAAGGGATCCCTAGATTGGCGTTAATATTTCCTTACCAATTAAGCTGTGTCTACCAAATGTGAGAAAATACGTCAATGGGAAAATTTGTTGTGGCTGGCAATGGAGCGCATTCTCTGTTGAAGGCTCGCACCGACTTTATTAAGGTTGCGTTCCTCTGTCGACGTTTTGGTTCCTGCAAATTATTTACCTTTAGCTTTTAGCACGGTTCCCCACTGCATAGACACTGGATGCCACTCCGAGAGAGGGAGAGACCGTAATCCACCACGCTGGTCCAATTCGGATGTCAAATTTGTTCGAATTTGGTGGAGTTAAGCTATGGCTTCCTAATGATGTTTTCCTAGCAAGTGCACTCTATGTATTGTAATAACAGCCTTTGGCAGATTTCATATGTTCGTTTAGTGAAGGTAGTGTAAAGGGTTACCTCGACTTTAGCTGATGGCGCGTTGTCTTCATCTGTTGTAACCATCTTGTAGCTTGATGGCAGGACAGTGACATCTACATCTTTGTTCTGTTCATTGCTCTACGACGATGAATCCAAGAATACCTCGTTAATAAAATTACACATGATTTTAAAATTGTCGAATTATCGAATTTTATAAAACAACAAGCGAACTACACTTGTATAAATGTTGGGGCGGATTCACGCTTGTTAGTTATTCGTAAAAAAATTATATAAATAATACAAATCCTATGCAGCAGCAGCTAGATGGCATCTATTTGTTAATCTAATCACAGATCTACGGACAACAGAGGGACAATCCCATTGGTAGATTTGACCCCACACTAAGTCGCACGGCGCGGGCGTCCGTGGCGCGACCTTGGTACTACAACGAGTTCTATGATTGTCAGTATGTTATTTACTAAGAAAACTTACTAGAGAGCACTTTACGTGGAAATAATAAATGACACTATTTTCAGACAACGAACATAACAAAAGATAACTAAAACAGATAGGTTACCGCTGCCGACCTACGTAAAAACCACCCACTCTATAAATTGTACGTAGTATATTATTATTTCTGTGTTATAAAAATAAATTGTTAAATTAGCGCCCCTAGCGCCGCCTGCGCGTTGCGTCGTCATTTTAACTAGACCATCGTGAATTGACGATATTGTGTAGTGCCGATGTACTATATCAATTCAATTTTTAAAAAAGAGGGCGTTGTATGAATTAAGTTTTGTTATAAATTCATATTTTATTCAGTAATCATTGAACATTTTGAAGAATAAAACTAAACAAATCACTGACGTAAAACAAAACAAGTTACATGGCGGTTTAATTGTGCTTTCAATATGATTTACTTTTCCATGGTTCACAACGCTTACTCGTAGCGACATCTTTACGTACTGAGCATGTACTTCATTTTCCAATATATGAAACTGACCAGACATGATCTAATCCATATTGGGACTATCTGAACCATCCTAATTGGTGGCGAAGCTTGAGAAAATGTTCAGAAATCTTACCGGTATAATAGAGTACTTTCTGCTAAATTCAGTGGGTATATTGTTCGAGGTAGGCGGTTGGTACACGGTGGCGATGCAAAGACGATTGTCCTCGTTGGCGTTGAAGATGAAGAAGGAGGCGGCGGGCGGCGGCAGACAGCGTAGCAGCGCGCGCCCTGTGAGCAACAGCGCGCACAGTAGAGCGCACAGCACTGCCACCACGGGCGCCCAACCCAGCCGCACCACCGGCAACCCGCATTGCGCGCGTCGCTGGTCGAACCTTCATATAAAGTAGAGTAGAGCTTGACCACAATCCCACTTACAATATGACGACGTGATAGATGGGTGTGCAATAGTTTACTATAAATCACAAACGGTCTAGCAATGATTATAATGACCAGTTGGCGAGGCCGCAGTTGTTGACACCGTCGCAGACGACACCGCTGGTGAAGCAGTAATCGCCACCATCGATGCTGCAGCCGGTCTCGTCGCCCCGGCAACCGGTGGCGGGCGCGCTCCGCGCCGCCGTCACACTCATTTGATACAGGTTCGCCTGAACGTCACCCCAATTGCTCATAATTATTGTAATCTTAAAACTAAACATACAAAAAACTATAAACAGAACTAAATATTAGGAAGTAGACATTGAAATTAATTATCTATGTGCCCTCCTGTTGCATTATTTCCCATCCTACCTGGCTGGATGTGGCCATCCTCCCCAAGCACAACACTTAATAGACTCAGTAGCTTGTCTCGCTGCACCCACCCGAGCCCCACTAGCCAACAGTACCAAGTCGCAGCTGGCTGATGAACTGACAAACGAGGAAAACATCACTTATGAATGATCATAAATAAAGAACGACCCACAACAAATAAACATTAAAAACCCGAGACCAACTGCTGCCAACAACTCGGTGGCCACTCTAAGAGTGTGTTAAAACTTGAACCAGAATAAAGTGATGTACTAACGTTCATGTCAGTGTTAATACTGCTGTTGCTGACGAAACGGAATCGTATCTTCTCGCGCAGCGTGAGGATATAGTAGCGAGAGAGTACGTCGCGGTGGCCGACCAGGTCGCACAGGCGGAGGCACTTTCTCCGCTTGAGGACCACGAACGCGCCTCGGTTCGCACCACAATTGCTCGCGATACTGTTCGGGTACCGGATCACGACGAGTAAGTACAGCTCGGACGATTCCGTTGTGATCTCCACTTCACAGCCGTAGTCGAAATCGTTCAAGGTGTGGAACACCTTAAATATGACAATGATTAGTTATATTAATAATTAATTCATTTATATGACTGCAATCCATTATAATACTCCTGGAACTATTTTATTTCTTTTAACTTATCTAGAATTGTTAGGGAATTATATACATAGCGCTAATTTTTTGGGACTGAAAGATCACTGCTTAGAGGAGGCATTTACAGCTACACCGGGCTCGAGACGGCAGGGTGTAGAGGGCGCCTAGCCTAAGCCTCTTTAAGAGTAACTAAGCTCGAGGGCTCCCTCCGTAGTGGGAGCCTCGGCTCGGGCTGTTACTTTATTATTATTACTGCATTGGGAGGTCGTCAAGCACTTAGGTCGCTTCGGCGGAAGTTCCTTGCAGTGACTAGGCTCAAGAGCTCCTGCGATGGGAGCTCGTCTTGGGCTGTCACTCATTACGCGTTTAGCATTCCGATTCGAGGGCGCCCGAGAGGGCCGAGCCTCGGCTCAATGGGTAGTTATTATCGGTATACGCTACCTACTATAAATACAGTAATGTAATATTACAAAATACTCGAAGTATACGTACTAAAGTGCTATCGGACATGCCCATGCCAAAGGAGAGATCAAAGCGAAGGTGTTGCGTGGAGGCGCACTCACTACTAATGTCCCGAGGCCGGTACAGGAGCAGCAAGCCCTCAGCCCGCGCCTGTCCCGCAGTCCACATCCAGCAGAGGACACACGCCACTAATGCAATACCCGAATGCATGCCCCGCAAACTATGAGGCCGCGACCTTTTGACATTGTTTTAACAGCAAAATTGATAAAAATAGGTGTATTAAAATAATTACAATAATTAAAACATATTACATACTACTCTTTATTTTTTATTTTTACGGCTCATTCCCTCTCTCGGAGAGGAGGCCTGTGTCCCTGCAGTGGGAAACATTCTAGAATAGGCCGATTTATTATATTATTTATTACATACTACTCACGCCATCTAGTAATCACAACGTGTACCATTAAAGCTGTATAATCTGTGCATGAATGATCTTTATTCGATTTGACTTTAACCAAAAATATAGTCTGTTTGCAACCATTGTACTGAGTGTTTTATTAGGTTATGGGCCCAGAGCAGGCGGGGTCGTCTCATTGGGTAAATCTTGGAATGCCTATGGGGCTAGGCCTGTGGTGCTAACTTCTCCTTTATTATATGAGACCTAAGGGTTTCGGTCTTTAATAATGATGTTTTCAAGGATGGCAATATAAGTTCAACTGAAAAGTTGCTTATAAGCTAAAAAAGCTACCATCTGGTAGTTGAAGAAACATTTAAAAAAATTGTAAGCATGTTATCAGATATATTATTTCGACTAATTAATTCAATGTTAATTTGATTGAAATTGAATGAAATGAAATATAATGTTAAAATTCATTTAATTTTCTGAACTCATTGGACAGAGGCCATTTAATTTTTAAAATTTATTAATTTCATGAAAATAGATGAGTAGGCTTTTGCTCATTGCCTAGCAGCCTCATTTGACAAGAATTTGTTTGCAGGCGTAATAAGTAATAACTGCTTATTATTTCTGATTTCTTGTGAATTCTCTTCTCTTGTCCTAGCTTCTCTTTTTGCACGTTAACAATAAGTGTTATTCTTGCCATTATCGACGTTGAGTAGAGCCTAGGTTCCTCCGTCGGCTGTGTGCTGAACTGAAACCGGGCCCGGTCAATTTTCTTCTGCGTGCGAAGGACAATTGTTATATAATACGACGAAAAAAGTGGACTTCTGATTTGTATTAACGATCATACAAATGTCAAACTTTTCTACTAGAACGGCTAACACGGGGGTTACTGAGGTCTTGCAATAGAAAATATGTAATATCAAATATTTTTTCTCAAGTATGGCAGCATTTTCATTTGCTTTCTTAGCTTCAGATTTGCCCGTAAGTATTTTTTTCCCGGTTTACTGGTATATTATTTTCGAATACCTTTGCAATAAAAGAAAACTTATTATTAAAATTATATTCATTAAATAGTGCAGGAGAATCTAGGTTTTTTTCAGAGCAGGTGGGACAAGATTTTGTTCCCTATACCATTGAAGAAGTCAGGACATTGTCCAAGGTTTTCAGAGCGAACCCAGTGAAACATTCTCGTTACCCCTGGATGACAAAGAGTCTCATGCAGCGAGAAAAGTTTTGCAGTACGTGTTTTTACAGTGGCACAAACTCGGGATAGTGTATCAGCAACATAGTTCTCTTTCCCCGTTCCGTATATAATATCGTATTTGAAAACAGCAAGTTCCAGTCGGCATCTTTGAATCTTTTCATTCTTTATCTTACTTGAATGTTTCATATTAAACATAAAAGAAACCGAGCGTTGGTCAGTTACCAACTTAAAGTGTCTACCAATAAGGAAATGTCTCCATTTCTTCAATGATTCCACAATGGCGTTCGCTTCTTTTTCAATGGCGGAATGGTTTTGTTCGCTTGAATTCAAAGTTATTGAAAAAAACGCCACTGGTCTAGACTTTTGCGTGAGTACTGCTGCAATGAATGATCGGAAGCGTCAGTTTCCACTGTAAAGGGTATATTTACATCAATTGCATGTATAGAATACTTTGCGATATCAGTTTTCACTCATAAGGAATATCGAGAGAATGTTCTAATGACTAAATTAATTTTAGAGTCTGGGATTGACTTACTTGAATATTTCAGTGAATAAAGTTAATTGACCCCCAAAAACCAGCTGTATATATCTTGGCTTTATTATTAAGTTATTATTGCATACATGCAATAACTTACTTACTTGACTTATAAGCTAAGCTAACCTTAAAGCTTAATTTATGATAAAAAGACACATATCATACATGAGGTCACTTATTTAAAGTCACTTAAACAGTGCAAAATAAGGTGTCTCGCTCGACTTGTAGGTCTAATTGTATTGGGTTACCCAGCGGTTCAATAGTAAGAGAGATATACATACCTAGCATTATTAGAGTCGGGTAATAATTATGAAAGTTACATGATGATACCTTCACATATACACCAACACTTACTTTGGTGATTGAACGCTATTCAAAATAACATCGGGCATATTCGTGAATTAATTGATTTAAATATTTACTTTATTTAAGGGTGTAAATAAAACAAAAGAAGGGCGGGGGTGGCATGCGGCAGAGAAAAGGAAGAAGGGCAGTAGGATGTAGGACGTGAAAGGACAGAAAAATATCTGCATATTAACTTATTAGAACTAATGGCATCCTTTTTTGGGCTGAAGATATGTTCTATGTAGAGGTGGCACCCCCTGGTGCATTGAAAACATACTCCTCACAATTCACAAACTTGTTATATCTGTCAAAGGTTTAACTAATAAATTGTTATGACTTCATAATATATTGATGAATTTAAAATAAATTGAAATATATTGTATTATAACTCAAGTTTTAATAAATAAAGTTAAGTATCCATCTCTGCCTACCCCTCTAGGTTACGGGCGTGAGCGCATATTTATATATGTGTATATTTGTACTGGATTTTGACTTTATTTGATTTGATTCTAAAAATTGGTTCTAACAACGCGTAGCTTCACTGCGTCATGAACTTGATGACGTCACGCGCCTTCGACGATCGCGCGACGTTACATTCCAAGGCGAGCGTTGCTATTAAAATTGAACAGGTGGAACTGAATAGAGGATTTTATAAAGACTGGTAGTACCGATTGTAAGAAACTCCTACTAGATACACATCAGATAAATTAAACTATAGACCAATGTCTTTAGACACATTCATAGCAAAGGTTTTAGATGGATTACTGGACAATCAGCTTGACAGTTCTCGGACTTCGGATTCGGTCAGGACTCGGTCAGGACAGGACAGGAGAGTGCTATATTATCCTTAAAACGTTCAGTAAAGTAAACTGTTAAAATCTCCCATGTATGCGTGTTTTCTGGATTTTAGCAAGGCCTTTGATATGGTTTCTTATAGCGGGTTATGGACTAAGATAGGATACCTGATGTTATCACGATATTTACCTATTGGTGCAGCAATCAGATAAATGTTGTGAGGTGGGGAAATTCATATTATGATGAGTATTATATGAAATGTGGGGTGAGACAGGGAGGTTCATCATCCCCTCGTCTTTTTAACATTTATGTAAATGACCCGATTAAGGAGCATAGCAGCAAACACGTCTTTTTATGAGAAGGTGGCAAACGAGCAAGCGGGTCACCTGATGTTAAATGAGCGCTGCCCATAGACATGTGCAACAAGCAAATGTGTTGCAGATTCGTTGCCTACCTTTAATGGACAAAGGACATGGACAAGAAAAAGGATATTTCCTTTTCCCCGTTAACCTCCTCCCCGTCTAATCCTCTTGCTTTTCCCATCCTATCCTTATTAGGAAACGCTGGGAAGGACTGAAATTAGGCCTCCGGCACCTCACTCGTCAGACGAAACGCAGAATACTTCTACTTCACGCCTGTTTTCTGTGAGGTCGTGGTATTTCACTGGTCGAATCGGCAAATTCGTGCAACAGATGTATATAGGTTTACACGGAGTGTTGGTGTAATAAAATAAAACTTTCAGATATACCGCGTGTAATCGGGCAAGTTACAGAGTTGGACTGCGCACTAATCATTAGATCGATATGAAAGTTTTTTTTTTCAATTTTACGTCGCTGTAATTAACTGAATTATTGTACATTGCTATTTTTATTTTCAAGGCATATTTGCGCGAACAAGATGTTCTACCACTGTTAAAATACTTTGTGGATTATGTGTGCGTAGACAATCTCAGTTATGCAGACGACATGGTGTTGCAGAGTCCTTCAATTAGGGGACTTAGAAATCTGTTGAGGATCTGCGAGTCTTATGCTTTCGCATGGTTTTTTGCGCAATGCGAAAAAGAGTGAGTTTATGCTATTTAAATCTAACGATAAAGGGCTGACCACATTACCACCACTCACACTTAGCGCTGTGGCTTTGAACCGTTTTCTGTTGTTGTGATGTTCTGTGAGGTCGTGGTATTTAACCGGTCGAGACGGCCCTGCAGTGCAACAGATGTTGTTGCGGACTTTACCACTGTTTTAATGTTCTAACAATGTTTTATATGGACATATTAAATTTCACAATGGTCCTGTCTTACAAAATACGCTTTTTGGATATGTTGTAGGAGGCACTGTCTCTAGTAACTCATCAAGTAATAATGAGAGCTTAGTGTCAAAAGAGTACATCTCCCATAAGGGCTTCATTCTTAATTGCCTTACAAAGATTTCTTGTACTGGAGAAAAGATTTAAAAGATGTGCTCTGTATTTTAAATTATATAAAAATAAATAATATTATAATCTGTAATTATAATTTTACCTAATATATATTTTTTTATATGTTAATATAAAGTTAAACCTATCTGTATGTATTTTTAATTTATTTCTTAAATTAAAGAATAGGGATTTTTATTATAATTTTAATTAATGTTTAATTTCTGCCGGGCCCAACTATGTTCAATAGATATTAAACATTTAGATATTTTAATAGAAACTCGGTTAGAAACAATAATAAAAATAGATGACATGTGTCTTACTATACAATGTTTAGTTCAATGAAATAAATATATTTACGATTGCATTTTTATTAAACAAAACTATTTTAAAATAGAAAAGTATAAAACTTACAACTATATCAGCCAGCCGCCAACACAATGTACTGTCGACGGTCGCATCAATATCCGATACAATTGACTTTAGTTTCAGTAAAGTAAAAGTAAATAATAATAAATCAGCCTTTTCATAGAATGTTTCCCACTGCAGGGACACAGGCCGCCTCTCCGAGAGAGGGAATGAGCCGTAATCCACCACGCTGGCTCAGTGCGGATTGGTGGATGTCACATGTCTTCGAATTTTGTGACTCTAAGAACATGCCGGTTTTCTCACATGTTTTCCTTCACCGTCTTGGAGCAGTGGAGATGAAATAAACTATACAAAGTAAAGCGCCTGCCTGGGTTTGAACCAACAACCTGCAGTAAGTCGGGGCCTAATTCGGAATGTACAGGTAACATCGCTGTTACTCATTCATTGTATTATCTGTGTAATTCTTTCTCTCTGGCTTGTTTCTCCGTCAAGAGCGCGTTGTGTTAAGAATATATTGAAACAAGAACAAGCCGTCTTTAATTTATCAAACATTTGAAAAAGAACAACTTTATGATGTTAAACAATTAACATTTTTGGCCCTTCGAGCTATTTACAACAAAGTTTGGTTTGATTCAGCGTTATTTATTGAAAACTCCGCGAACCAACAGTTCAAAAAAAATGGCGACCACTGGTGAAGGTGGCGGTGAGAAAAACGTGCTTGATAATTACAAAGTGCAACGAAGTTCAATCAAAGGGAAACCTACCCGTATATACAATTACATACAGAACTACAGTCCTTCTACAAGTAATCTTCACGAGATAAAAGCGCGTCTATCGGACGTAGACAGAATCTTCCAGAAATTTAGATTTAGATTTTAGATTTAGATGAGGTGCAGAACAACATAGAATTGTTGCATTATGAAGACACAGCTAGGAACGAGCAAGAACGTAACCTCTTCGAGAACAACTACTACAGTGTAAAAGCCCAAATTGATGAGTTACTATGCGGGCCCATTATGCAACAAAATACATCATACAATGACGATCTCTCTAGTCACAATACGAATCAAGAATATAGAAAACCACAAGTGAGGTTACCACAGTTAGAGCTGCGAGATTCGACGGTGGTATAAGACAATGGCCTGCCTTTAAGAACATCTACATGGCCTCTGTGGATGATACCGATTTACCAGTTGTTAATAAGCTACAGTACCTGAAAACAGCGTTAACCGGAGAAGTTGCAGGTCTTATATCTTCACTACTAATTACTGAAGAGAACTATGTCAAAGCTTTAGATATCCTCACCAAAAGGTATGAAAATAAAACTATTATTGTAAGTTTTCAACAACAATATATAACCTTAAAGAATGATTCTTTAAAAGCCATTAACTTACCTGTTGACAACTGGGATGCTTTATTAGTGTTTTTAATAACTCAAAAGTTAGATAATTCACTGTGAGTTGCAAGGGAACTTAATCACAAAGAAAATACTATTACTTATTTGTGTGAGCTGCTAGAGCTTATGAATGCTCATAGAACTGCATTTGAATTATTAAATGATAAGTTTAGTGAAAAACAAAATGTAAAAGTCTCCCATGTTGCCTCTGCTGAAGTTAATACAGCTTGCATACTTTGTCAAGAACATTACTTATTTAAATGTCCTAAATATATTAAATTATCAGTAAATGATCATATTAAATTTACAAAATCGTAATCTTTATGCTAAAACTGTTTATGGCCTTACCGAGCTAAACATAAGTGCTCAAAATTTAAATGTCAAATCTGCCATGGTAGACATCACAGAAGTATACATAATGAGAAAGCTCATCAACAGGTGGGTCAAGCTTCTATGGATATGGGTGAAGATCAGCAATCTGTGTTGTTACAATCAAACATTGTGCCACATCCTCTACAAACTACTGCTTCTATAGGTACACCTAACACAAATAGTAACATAAATAACAATCACATGCAACCACATGCATCTAACTTACTACCACAAAAAGTGACATCTATTCAAACATCACTGCAACATGAAAATACTAATACTACTTCAACTTTGTTAATGCCTAATACTAACAAACAACTATTACTTTCGACAGCTATTGTTAAAGTACAAGACTCAACAGCCAAGTGGGTGTATGCACAAGCTCTTCTGGATGCTGGCAGCCAGGTCAACATTGTTACCCACAGACTAGCCTCTGCAGTGCGACTTGATTTCAAATATGATGCTTGTATCATACAAGGAAATAGCCAAAGTCAAGCACAAGTTAGTATTAATACAAATATCTCATCTCGCTACATTGATTATAAAGCTAATCTCACATTTATAGTGGACAATATTGCAGTTCCATTATGGCATAACTATATACCCACACATACATGGCATATTCCAGGAAAATTAGCAGATACTCTTGCTGATCCTACATTTTTCATACCCAGCACTATTGACCTACTCATTGGGGCAGAACTTTTCTGTTCATTATTATTAACAGGGCATATAAAGCTTGGTTCACACCCACCCTTCCTAATAGAGACTATATTTGGATGGGTTGTTTCTGGTACATATATTCCAGATACTCAACAACTTACAAACAACTGCATAACACATGTTAGCATGCACTTATCGTACAACTCCACAGATAGATTACCTCAGTCTTTTTGGGAGCAGGAGGAGTTGCCTTTAAAAACAATTACTCTCCCCTGAAGTATTGTGAAAACTTATATATATCTCCTACTTCACATGACAATACTGGCAAGTACGTAGTAAATTTACCTATACAATCTGACAAGCTCAAAGAGCTAGGTAATTCTTTTCATACTGCTTATTGTTGCTTACTCAAACTTGAGTCAAGACTTAACAAAGACACAAAACTGTATATATACAGCATTCATTAATGAGTTTTTAGAGCTTGGACATGCACACTATGTCGAGAACTTCGCGTCTTCAGACCAGCATGCTTATTTCATGCCTCATTTTCCTGTTATCAGACCTGATAGTTTTTCTACAAAATTACGCACAGTATTTAATGGCAGTGCTAAGACATCTAGTGGGTTATCTCTTAATGATATTCTTTATGAGGGTCCTAACACTTACAATGATATATATGATGGTTTAGAGTTTATAAATATGCTTTCACTTGTGACATTGTTAAAATGTATAGGAATATCTGGATTAATCCTAAATATACATCCCTACAGAGAATCTTATGGCGTTATTCAAATTAAGAAGCCCTCAAGTGCTTAGAACTAAATGCTGTCACATATGGTACTAAAAGTGCATACCCTGCTTGTCGGACCATGCAGGATTTGGCTGATAAAAACATAAATACTCATCAGCTAGCTGCGGAGAAAGAGCCCACATGTACTTTAGTAACAGCTAAATCCAAAGTTGCACCTATTAAAAAACAACAGTCAATCCCCAGACTAGAATTGTGTGGAGTGCAATTCTTAGCTCAACTAGCTAAAATATTTATAGATAACATTAAAAATAAAATTAATATGTCATGTATATATTTATTTACAGATTCTTCTATTGTACTAAATTGGATAAAGTCACCATATAAGCATAAACATGACACATATGTCACACATCCGGCTGATGCTCATCATGAAAAGTACAAACAGTGATAACTGGTATTACATTAATACTAAACAAAATCTGGTGACAATCACACGAGGTGTCATGCCCAATGCACTTCCATCATGCTATCTATGGTGGTATGGTCCTTTTTGGTTAACACAAGATTCAGCATTGAGGCCTATCACTACTATTATCCCTGAAAATGATAGTAAACAAGCAACCAACTTATCAACTACTAAATTGGTAAGTATTTGTTCGGTAACAACTAACTATTATTCATTCTTTTATGACCACTTTGTAAAAATTCTAATTTCACACATTTAACTAAGTCAGTAGCATATATATTTAGATTTATGCATAATTTAAAAACAAAAATAATAAACACACTTCTCATTTAAAACTTGCACATAATTTTATAACACAGACATCACAACATCAGTCATTCTCTAAAGAAATTTGTGAAATACAAATTGTTCAAAATAATGGTAGCGTACAGTCAGGTCAAACAAACACACGTAAACTATATACCTTCACTTCTAGCCCTATCAGAAAATTAAATCCTTTCTTATATGAAAACAATTTGTTAAGATAAGGAGGTCGCATTCAACATGCAGATATACCATGTAGTCAGGCACACCCCATAATATTGCCTACTAAAGATCATATAACTACATTGATAATAAGTCATTATCATCTCAAATTACTCCATGCGGGTGTTCAAAATACATTATATAATATAAGGTTCACTTACTGGCCAATACATGGTAGACGTGAGGTTAAGAAATGTATTCACTCCTGTGTAAGGTGTACTAAGTATAGAGGAACAGTCTGTTGACAACAAATGGCAAGCCTACCAGCTCCTAGGGTCACATTGACTCGTGCTTTCACGCATGTAGGGATAGATTTCAGTGGCTCTATATCCATTAGAAACGCTATGACTAGAAACTAGATATTCAAAAGGATACATATGTCTATTTGTGTGTTTAGCTACTTGGGCAATTCACTTAGAATTATTATTATTTATATGTAGATAATGCAACTAATTTCAAAGGTTCAAAATCAGAACTTCATGAATTACACAACATTTTGGAAAATGAAAAATGTTCAGTGAATAAACCGATTTTTGTGCTTTTAATTATATAAAGTTCAAATTTACTGTACCATTAGCAAGCCATATAGGAGGTATTTACAAAGCAGGTATAAAATCTCTGGAATCATTACTTAAAAGATTTTTGTTTACTATTAAGTTAACAAATTACCTTACACTGTACTAGTGCAGATAGAAGGAATATTAAATTCCAGGCCTTTGTATCCTATCACTGATTTGCCTAATGATTTAACCTGCCTAACACCTGCTCATTTTATTATAGGTACAGCTATAACAGACTTACCTGAGCCTAATTTACTAGAAATAAATGAGTGTAGATTGAATGTTTATAAAAATATAATACAATTAAAACAAAGATTATGGAAACAAATTTATTTCAGTTACTTATCGGAGCTACAAAGTAGAAACAAATGGTTAAAAATTCATAATAATTTAAATATTGGAGATTTAGTGATAATTAAAGATGTAGCTACTCCTCCCACTTTTTGGCCTCTAGGCAGAGTAATTTCTACCAAAATTAATAAAACTGATGGCCTTATCAGGTCTGTTGTTATCCGCACTTCTAAAGGCAACTACGCTAGACCTATTCATAAGCTAATTTTGTTACCTAGTAAGACCTAAGTTCACTTTTAATACTTTCCTACTTGAATTGTATAAACTAGAGTAATCTTTTGTTGTTATTATTATATAATTTCGCTTTCGTAAAAAGGGTGAGAATGTTACTTATTCATTGCATAATCTGTGTAATTCTTTCTCTTTGGCTCCGTCAAGAGCGCACGTTGTGTTAAGAATATATTGAAACAAGAACAAGCCGTCTTTGATTTATCAAACATTTGAAAAATAACAATTTTATGATGTTTAACAATTAACAATCGCCTTTTACATATGTAGACAAATTAAATGCATTGAATGAATACATACACAAAATGAATTAAATAAATGCATACACAAAAGTACATTCAAGTCGATTCAGCCGCTAACTTGCAGTATAGATTGCAGCATCATCTGCTGGGTTTATTTGTGAATTTAAACCGTCCTCGGATCCACTTGAAAACATACACTAAAACTCATTCAAATCGGTTCAGCTGTTTAGGAGTTCACTGTGAACACACGTATAGAAATATACTGGAAATACATAGTCATATATAATATATATATATATATATATATATTATATATATAACGAATCATTGCCACTATGACGATGTATTTCCAGTCACTTTCTAATGGGGCGAAGTGCAGCAGGCATTTTGTGAATATATTCACAAAATTCCTGCTGCAATTCGCCATACTGGCAATGATTCGTTCAACTGAGAATATGCCGACCGTTTAGAATTTGCCTAGCCCAATTATAAAGTGTCTGCTTTGACAATAGGTCGGCGACATACACACCATCCCTTATACGAAACGCTTAGTTGAAAAAAACAATATATTAATATCCAATCCATGATCTCTGCCCACCCCTCTGGGTTACGCTCACGCCCGCATGTTTATTTATTTAAAAATTGAATATTTTTTAATTCGGTTTTAACTTATATACTGGCAAGGAAATGCATGTCACCTCTATGTACTGATTTGGTATTTGGGTACATAATCTATGTCTCAAACCCCACCTAGTCTAGGAGTTCACACAGACTTCATTGAGTGATCGTGTCGGATGTGCGTTCCTTGTGCTCTTCTGTTCGTGAAACTTATATTGGGGTGAGTGCAAATATATTTCACTCGTAGATAATTCAGGATATATGGTCATTATTGTTCGCAGTATTTAGTTGAATTACAATAATAAGTATCAGTTATTAGTTGTTGAAAAACGCGGCGCGCAAAATAGTTTTTCGTAATTTTTAATCAACCCTCCCGTTGGTAAGATATTATTTTAATATTACGTGTCATTCTAAATTATATGCGTGATAGCTTATTGTGAGTATTTGTGATAAAAGCTCATCTTTTATTTAAACTTTTTAATTGGTTTTATGGATTCGTGGTTAGAATGTCAATGTGGATTCTTTTCATTTGATTGTATTATGAATATTAACTCAAAGCCTTATTTTAATTATATATAATTTTGTTAATAGATACTGGGGTTTTTAGTTATTTTTTGTTTCATTACGCTGAAGAATTACAACTTCTTGCGTATTATATTTTTTAATTTCTTTATTATTTTTTCACAATGGTTTTTTCCTACAATTTATTAAATTAGGTTATTGTGAAAATTAAAAAAAAGATTATTCACTTTGGTATCGGCAAAGGGCAGTACAAACTGCTAAACAATAGAATTGTTTATTGGTATAAGCTATAACTTTTTTTTTCTAAAATACCCTACTTATTTTCTTTATGAATTTATGATATAGTTTTTTTAACTTTTTAAACGATATTGGGTAGGGAAAAATCTTACAGGTTCGGTATTTGCATGCTTATTTATATTTTTGTTCATTAATTATTTATTTTTGAACTATTTTCTGTTTGTATATTTTTTAACAACACTTTATTTTGATTTCATAATGTTTTTTCTTTGTTTATCATAATGTTATATCGTTTTAGTTTCATTTCTAATTATATGTTATGTATACAGGTAAAAGTATAACTTTTTTTATTTTCTAAATGTAATGTTGTTAAATAAGAACTTTTTGCTTGCAATAATATTATCAAAGCAAAAACTTTTTTTAAATTTATTAAACTAGTTTTTCTTAAACAATTACTTAAAACGGTATTCAAGGAGTTCATAAAAATATGCACTCACGCCCGTAACCCAAAGTGGTAGGCAGAGATTTCGAATTTCCATTTAGTGCCATCGCGGCACACCTTTCTCGCTTCTGCATCCATACATGAGCGCATCAGACATGATCGTCTGTTCTGTCTGACAGGTACTCCACATATCGGATTTCTTTAGTACGTTACTAATCACATACATAGTTCTCCTTTTTATTTCACTTTCACTTCACTATTCACCTTTTTATCTACATAAATAGTTCTACTGGTTATTACAAATGTAAATGGAAACTGGTGGTCACTTAAAATTATTCATTATTCATTATACCATAATTAAATCTAACTTAACGTCAAAAAGGAATAAAAACGTAACTAAATGACATTTTTTTTACAAGAATAGATACTCTTATTATGATTGCTCTGAAGAGATTATGAGTAGACAAGTGCATTGTCTCACCGAGCCCATATCTGTTGCAGAAAGACACTGCGATCGCGAGAGAAGAGTGGCAGTTGGTATAGAGCAGCACCAGATTCAACATGGAGGTAAACGCCGACACAACCCAGCCGGCGGACCCAACCACCCCGAGGATTAGAACAGAGACCAGTATGACTTGTTACTTGATGTTAATACAACTAACTAACTAGTCATTGACATAGTAAATACGTAAATGTGCATTTATTATACATAAAGTTATGCCGCTTCGTATTATGTAAACGTTAACTTTGATTTGGTTAATAGAAAGTGATGAATAACCCACCGACTAAAATATTATTATATTATTATATATTATTTCGGCCAATCATTAGGATCTCATTCAAGTTGAAATTTAAACCAGTTTCGTGTGTGATAAACTCAAGTTTTTGATTGCTTTTAACTATGAGAAACAAAACAATAGAAAGTATACTCGGGCAAACCTTTGCTTTGGTTGCATTGAGATCTCGTTCAAGTTTAAGTTAAACTAAACTTCTTTCACGGTTTTCCTTAGCAAAGATTCTTTGTAACTTGCATCCAAAAGTTGTCCGTTGAGCAGTCAAGTATTAACGTGGCTTATATTGATATCTTGCTAGTATCGTTTGGTGATTGAATGCTTTTGTTGTATCCCCACTTTCATATTATCTATGCATGAAGCATGTGTTTTGCTTAAAGTAATATTCGCTAGTTGAAATTATATTTTATACGTACAAATATTAGTATAAAAATATCCTTTAGCTATAGGTGATTGCGGCTTTTAGTAAATTTCACTTGCAATATGTATATTTTCTTTCTTCCTATTTCCCTTAGAGTACTGTCTCACTTTTTACGTATGGTATTTTATTTGCTTATTAACAACATTATGTATGGTATATATTTTTTATTATATGTAACTTTATTCGATTGTAAACTCAATACATATTTCTTTTAATTTTCCAAACAGTGGGCATGGTACAAAAGGTTAATTCCACTGGGTGATAAAGAGACATTTAATAACTTTATATGGTAAGCAATCCTGGATACTCACTGATTTGATTCCTCTAATCATATTTGAATATAATTTCCACTCAAGTCATATGATTCGAGTGATTTAAATTTAACATGATCAAAGTGGAATAAACCGTACAAAGTTATTTATTGTAAATATTTTCTGAAAGTACAAGCGGGATACTGTGTAAATGTAAATAAGTACTAAAATGAATGAATTAGAAATAATAATTAATTTAATAAGCATAAATAAGAATTTTTATAACTTTAATACCTTTTTTAGAAAATGTTGTACATACACGCATACAATGCTCATAACGCTTGGCTCTTGCTTGAATCAATTTGGTCACAATGTTTGAAATTTCCATGTTTGCTTGTGTTCGTGTGTGATGAATGGCGTTAGTCATATCCCATTAACCGTTGAGTGACAAATGATATCACGCCTAATTGTAAATACATTCACAAATAACGGACGGTGTATGTTTTACAGATTTGCAGCCGGACAGTGAGATTCCGACGCCGGATCGAGCGCTCCTGCACAAGCTGGAGATTGAAAATAAACGGATAGCGGAGGACGCTAAAGCGCACAGCAGAAAAGGCTCCGACATATCCGTCATATCCGTTTCTTCTGGTAAGCTGATCTTTTGAGTTTATTTTCGGTTTGCACATTTAGCAATAGATTTTGTTTAGTGTTGAATTTAGATTATGAATACCTTAGCTGAACACAGCATTGATCGATATACAAAATACCAAGACTACATGAAATATACAGCAACCAAATACGAGGAAGTTTTTCTAGAAAGTTTATATGAGCTATTCGATCGCTTAGCGCTTAGCGTTGCGTTATTGTTGCACAAAAAGGAAGTTCTTTCCTTCTCTACTTGTCTCTATCTCCACTCTAGACCTTCACTCAGTCTCGTCGTCGCTCAACATTAGGTGAGCTTGCTCACACCTTCCTAGAAATCTTAAGGTACCAATAATATATATTTTGTGCCTCATATAATGGACATTTTATTATTGTTTGGCAAACTGTCTCCATTGCTATAGTACCTTGAATAGCTGAAACGCTGAGCTTTAGTAGTCGTATCTCTCAATACCAATAATTTAATGACCAACCGATGGCGTGATATTTATTTCGTAATAACACTACTGTGGTATTAATATATATGTTTGGAATTAAAGAAATGATAGATAAGAGGCGTTTTATTGCAGTATCGGTAGGAAACTAAGAGTACTCATACACACATCCCTACTAATATTATAAATGTGAATGTAAGTTTGTTTATTACGCTTTCATGCTAAAACTACTCAACCGATCACCATGAAACTTTGTACACATATTCTTGGAAGTAACAGGATACTTTTATATGAATAAAATAGTATATATATATATATATATATATACATATATATATACATATACATATATATATATATATATACGTATAGATATAAGTGTATGGAAGTGTATGAAGCAAGAGAGGTGTGACGTTCCTAGAAACCATTAGTGACATTTTAAATATAACACACATACAAAACAAAAGGCTTTTAAAAAAAAACAATTCATGTTAGTTTTGTACACAACAACGTTTTAAACTCGAAAGCGGACCTATTAAAATATAGACATGCATAGCATAGCTGGCGTCCTGTCTTTAGTATTTGAAATCAACGTTAAATAATCGGTGTTGTAAGATTCCTAGGTTTCGCCATAATTCTAAGATAATCTTAGTAGCATCGTGATATATTTTACAGGACGCAAGGTACTTGTTTGGTTTTCCAAATAAATGTGTAGATATTGTTACATTTAAATGTGCACAATGCACCTTCATTATTTCATTAAACACATGCATTTGATAAGGGGATTAGGTACAACTAAACCCTCTGGTCATCTGTTTAAGCAAAGGCGTTGCGATGTCGCTTGTCAGATGCTCTCCACATTGCGAATCAATAGACGAAAGCCTAGCGAATTTAATGTACATTTTTGTATGTAAGGTTACCGAAAAGCGACTCCTCAAGTAAAATGGCCGCTGTTACACTCATAATGCGAATATTATTTATTAAAATTTCAAGCTTATTTTTATCAACGTCGAAACGCCGACTGATTTATTTTCTACTTTTTTCTTTTAGAAGTTAGACGGTGGCTTCCAAATTATGATTATTTATCTATGGATTGTGCCGTTGCACTTAATAATTCAACATGATAGATAAAAATAGGAAGTTACCGTAATGAAGGCCAGTTGGTATTTTAATTAATTTTCTATATAAACTTTAATACTTATCAAAGACTTAACTTTGTTTTCAGCGACGAGCAATGATTCGGAAACTCGGCCGACACCGGTTGAAGAAGACTTGTGGGGTAGGATCGTCATAAACTGGGACTCGGAATGCCGACGGCGGAGACACTTCATTCGGGACCTCGTGCGACAAGGAGTGCCCCATCACTTTCGTGGCGTCGTATGGCAACTCTTAGCGGGAGCCAAAACCTCGGACAAGTTGTATTCCTCATACATAAAGGTAATATTTATTCATTTGTTGTATATAACAATCTTAAAAGGTTTAAATAAAAACGCCATTACGATGTACTATTTGCCGTTTTTCTTGTAAGTAAGTCATGTTATAAATGTTTAAACGAGTGTAGTTTTCCGGTACAAGGAAAATAGTAAAGGGGATTTCTCTGACCAATTTAACCACTCCGAGGTGCGTAGAACTGTGAAAATAAACCCATGTACCTGCAAATAGGGTACAGTTGGTTAAATACTTCGTTTAATACGTTACATTGAGAATAAAATTGCAAGCGCACACCGTTACGGGTAACTCCGATAGTAAAGTTGTCCATGAAGTATTATTAAATAAGTATATTTATTATACCGACTAGGTAACCCATATACATACTATATACATAATACATAATTAACAGTGGTAGAGCCCGCAATAACGACATCTTTTGCAGGAATGGGCTGGCTCGACTGGTGAAATACCACGACGTCACAGAAGACAGGCGTGACGTAGAAGTATTCTGCGTTTCGTCTGATGAGTGACGTGCCGGAGGCCTAATTGTAATCCTCTTCCCCCTTCTACCCTTTTCTAATAAGGAAAGGATGGGAAGAGGAAGAGGATTTGACGGATGAGGAGGGGATGGACAGGGAATGGAATTATCCTTTTTTCTGTTTGTCCCCTCCTTCGTCCATGAAGGTAGGCAACGCATCTGCAACTCACTTAGCTTGTTGCGGATGCCTATGGGTAGCGGTGCTTATTTCTAGGGGCCGCTTGCTCGTTTGCCACTTTGTAATATAAAAAAAATACTAAACTCAACTTAGCCAATAAAATACGTAGTTGTCTACAATATATTTGACACCTTCGATATGATAAATCATAATTTGTACTATATTAATAAATATTATTTTATTGTTTAGTTAAACCTATATTGCTATTGGAATAAATCTAACGTTACGGATTTTATTAAACATTTTGTTCCTTACGTTTCTAGTTCTTTACAGAGAGAATAAAACATCCACGCTCCAAGAAGTCTATAGTCTGTGATCACGTTTTGTATGGACCCCCCCCCCCAGCCATTGTATACGATTTAAGATAAACTAGAAACCCTAACAAAAAAATATGAAATAAGTCAAAAAACATCCTAATTTCAATAGAGAAGATGGTTGGGCACTACCGCCTGCTTGAGATGCTGTGATCGTTGCACTGACAACAAAAAGATATCAAGATATTGTGTGCTCATTCTGCATAGATTGGAATAAAAAATTATAACTACAAATAAGAGGGTATACGCCAGCAACTTTGACATTGGGACGTTAGGCAACTAAGGGCCGGCCCTACTTTATAAAGTTCGTAAAATTAGTTTTATTCCAACGTGTAGTACTCGCATAAACATAAGAAATATCTATAAATTAGGTAAATTTTGCAAAGAAGTTACAAGACAAGTTATTTAACAGGAAAAATCAGCTTGCGAGGAGATGATCAGATTAGACATTGCCAGAACATATCCTGAACATGACTTCTTTAAGAAAAAGGAAGGGCAAGAGTTCCTTTTTAATGTGCTGAAGGCGTATTCACTTCACGACCGAGAAGTGGGCTATTGTCAGGGCTCTGGGTTCATCGTGGGCCTCTTACTGATGCAAGTACGTATTATGTTACTATGCATGTAAACATTATATTTATGTACCATACAAAAATATATTTTATGCATTAGCCCGGCTTAGAATTTTTATTAAGTTTTGTTTCCGGCAGCAACAAGCCTAGTTTCTAATCGCTCTGATCGTAGAATGACATAAATATGCACAGAGAGAATGAAGTACCTCACTACAACGTAAATTATATCTTTTAATATTCTGTAATGGATATTGTCAAGTTTAAAAATATAGAGTGCAAATTAATGGTCATACAAACTCATACTCTCATACAATTATGCAACTAATTGAGAGCAGGAATAGAGTTCCTCACTCCTGCTCTTACTTCTTGGTTGGTTCAAGGTTGCTAAGATATAGGACCACTGGGTGTGTGCAAGTGTTTTATTTTCATAATAGGCTTGTCTTACATTTTTCCAGCACATAAAATAAATTCTATGACATCTCCCTTTGCATGTTGCAGAAAGTATTACTTTATATTACTTGTTATTTCTTACATATTTATAATTTAATGCTTACGTTTTATCCTAAGATGCCAGAGGAGGAAGCGTTCGCAGTGCTCGTAACAATAATGCAACAGCACAGGATGCGGGATATGTTCAAGCCCAGTATGGCTGAACTCGGGCTCTGCATGTTTCAACTTCAGAACTTAGTGCAAGAATTTTTGCCCGAATTGCACTATCATTTTCAGTCACAGGTGAGATATGACAATAGTATGTTAGTAGTAAAATAAGTGCAATTAATAAAATTACCATGATGATCTATTTTATTTCATAAAGCTGTCTCCCATATATCTGTATAAAATCCATGAACACACACACAGTCACAGAGACCCTTGACTCTGAAGAAGATGAAGATATAATGACTAAGATATAACCCTGACATCAACCCTGTGGTTGATCTTAGGGTCGTACCGCCTCGAACTTACAATGGGATCGGTGTCAATAAATAAATATATTGCAATAATATGTGTAAATAGAGTTAACCGATTTGATAGTTGAATTGAATTGAACTAAGTAGTTATATCTCTGTACGGTTGGCATGAATTTAATTTTTTTTTGCAGAGCTTCGCAACATCAATTTATGCCAGTAGCTGGTTCCTAACATTGTTCACCACAACATTGTCGCTGTCCCTTGCATGTAGAATTATGGATGTCTTCCTCTCTGAGGGTATAGAAGTGGTGTTCAAAGTTGCATTGGCGCTGCTAAGTCTCGGCAAGGACGAGCTCCTGTCACTCGACATGGAAAACATCTTGAAGGTTAGTGAAGATGAATAAAAACAAAGTAAATACAGTTTGTTCCAAATCAAGATGTTAATTTTGTAAACAAAAGATACACTTCGCTAGGATTCCTAAATTTCAAAATATTTTCGAAAAACAATATTAAATTAGTCATGCATGTTATATACTTGGCTTTATATCACGACTTCCACAAAAATACGTTTCCGAGGGAAGTATAAAAAGCGTAATGGCCGCCATGTATGGTAAATGACGTTTGTTTACATATTTTACAACTGAAGTTTGAACAAACTTCGATAGACGGGCGTCGATATATGTCCATTATTTGATAAATAGTCAGCGATTCCAAAGAAAGGGCTCTCGATTGATATCAATACAAATACATCCAAATTGTTGAAATGTAATAAATTAAACAGTATTGGTAGTAGTAGTAGGGGGCTACTTTACCGCAACTCCACGACTAGCGCGTATGTTGCGTGTGGGCGGACATGGATCACTCCAGCCAGCCCAGCTCCCCGAACAGTATTGGTAATTAGTACTATAATAATGGTATATTAAGTATTAAAGTTTCAAAAGTTATACTGACAACTGTCATTTTGTTCTGGTCCCAGCTACTCGGACAGAAACAAGCGCTAAAATTTAAAAAAATTAAACAATTCGACCTTCAGAGTTTGTTGATACATTAAAATTATTGAAAACTGCATGACATTTGCTTCATGAGCTTTCAAATTTTTATTGTATTTTTATCTAATCCGAATAAAGCATTCAATCGTTATCAACTTGATAACCAATTGAATACAATGGTTACAGTACCTCAAGAAAGAAGTGCCGGCTAAAGCTGACGCCAACCAAGATGAATTTATGAAACTTGTCTTTTCGATAACGGTCAACCAGAAGAGAATGAAACAATTAGAAAAGGAATATACTGTTATCAAAACAAAAGAACAAAGCGACATCGCAGTGCTCAGAGTGAGTTTTGTGCCGATACTAAAATTATTACAACTCCTCAGACTGAATCCAACGTACATAAGGAATCCTTATGGAATTATATTTATCATATTCCTACATTCAGCAACACAAATTTTCAATGTTTCCAGGTTGCTTTCAAACAAATTGACATATTTTAATTCTTTTGCTCCCATTTCATTGATAAGAATAAAAAATATATAATGTATAGTGCACGAATCAAAGTCTTTGTTAATTAAATCATTGAAACTTAATAGTTTCTCACATTCAATCGGTTTAGGTACCGTCGTAATTTCTGACCTATCGGAGGTCCTCCATCAGGGTCAGTGTCATGCCACTCACCCTGAGCGAACTCATCCCACTCACCCTGATAGAGCATATTAACCGCAAGTCAGACTTTTTCATCATTAAGGCATCATATATATAATAATACAACTTACTTATATTTCAGTGCCTTCGAGAAGAGAACAGACTTTTGAAACAGCGAGTGGAGCGACTGGAGAAGGAATGTTCTGCTCTAGCTGAGAGGCTCGTCAAAGGTCAAGTGGACAGAGCGGCAGGAGAAGAGGAGACCTATGCTCTCAAGAAAGAGGCCCAGGCATTGCGACGCGCTAACATAGATGCTCAGCAACGACTCGCGGTCGCCCAAGATGAAATACGCTCATTGAAAATGACAATTGCCGAGGTAACAATTTATTAGGTGACCCATTTTTTGGATTTCCTTCGATAAGATAAATAATCGATCTTTTTATTGATTAGTACATTGTGTAACTAATGTAGGTAACATTTTAACTATTCCCAGTTAGTTTGTGCTAGGAGAATATTTATTGGACCGAAAATCTTCTATTTCTTTCCTTTTCTCTCTTACCCATAGCAATTTATTCTCTTCCCTGCTTAGGGAGTTTTTTCTGATACGATTTTACTTATTTGTTTACATATTTTATATCTTATGTTGATTGATGTACATTATTTATTTATATTTGAATTATATGTTTATATTATTTTATTTGTCATTTATAATCATACCAACCGCATCAATAACATTAACTAAATATATAATGATGAAAAAATGTATCAGCTTCATACATTTTTGTTAGGTTATAGTAATGTTATTAAATACATCAAGACAATATAAAAAGCATTAGGAACAGGATCCGGTTCCACAATACGTATTTCATGCTTATAATACATTTGAATTGTAGAAAAATTCGAGGGAGTCGTCACTGGGAGGTGTGGAAAATAATAATGCGGAAGAGAACGAGCTCACTCGTTGCCTTCAGCGAGAATTGGTGCGGGCCAGACTACACGCGGCAGAGAGGGAGGCGGCCGAACGTCAGCTGTTAGAAAAAATCTCTATGTTAGAAAACGAAAACAAGAGCTTGAGGAAGCAGCAAGTAGAAAACAACGTCGCCCATCTGCAGGTACAGGATATTTTTATATTTTTGTGGTAGACATAGATGTTTGAGCAAGCGGCAATAGGATCATTTGAAGTTAAACATCTATAGTTATGGGGTAACGGCCGAAACAGCCGTGCCCTGTGAGAAGCTGCGTCAGGAAGTAAGTCGGCTCCCGGTGCCTCGCCCCCACCCACTGGCGCAGGACGGGGCGGACGGCCTCGACAAGCTGTTTGCTTGCCAAGGCGTCCGCCAATCTCTCCTCCCATCGCCGGAAGAGATCGTCGCGACCTTCTCTTCTCCAGCGTACGATCTCTTCCGGGAGGGGTTGTCCGCCTCTCAACCGCATCAGGGTTCTTCTCCGGTAAACCTCCGCTAGAACCCCGGCTTCGAGGTCCCAGGGGAGGCTTCCAGAGATAAGGCACGCCGCCTCGTACGACATGAAAAAATGTTTTGCTTTCTGTGAACTTGAACTATATCGAACCTGCGACCAAACTCTGTAATTGCTTATCTATGGAACATTTATTAATTAATAAATGTTTGTTTTATCTTTACCTTTTAGTCTTTTCAAATACTAAAAATTGAAGGTATAATATTAACTTACCAAGGTAGTGTTCGTGTCGTGTCATTAGTTTCATTACAATATAATACTGTTGTTGCTAACATTTCCGGTTTGCCCGGAAATGTATGAATACGGTACTGGAACGTAAAGGTGCGGACTTTAGACAGCAAGAGTCTTTAGAAGCACTTGTCAAAGGACACTCAGCTTGCACTCTTGTCAAGGGTCGTGACAACACCTCTTGAGGCCCGAGCCTTGACTGATTGTTAAAGAGTTGTATGTAGTGTGTAAAGTATATTATGTAGTGAGAATATTAGGCTACGACCTGTGTGAAATAATTATTTTACTATTAACTAGGCAAAGGCTCGAAATAAATTTTGAATGAAGACTTTATTGAAATTACCTATTTATAAAATTAATTTTGTTTTTTTTTTCAGAATGTAATGATAGCGACTGAAGGTGAGCTGAGAGTCAACACTGACGATTCTGAAGGTGTTCGCGAAATGCAGGAACAGACCGCAGAACTTGAGCCGAGGTAATACTTTATATAATTATAACTAAACTAATAATTAATAACATGACCTAATAAAGGAGGAGGCCCGGCTACGGGGCGAGTGTTGGCTACTAACTGGAAATTTGATGTGCAACTGTGATTATCACGATCAGAATTTTTTAAGTAAAATATATCATATTACTATATTTAATTCCGTGATAATGATGGCTGCCTGTATAAGAATAGAGTATTGATGTTTTGAATGGTGTTTGGCAGAGGCTAGAGGCATGGAAGGCTCGCGCGCTGGGGCGGACACAGATAAGTCGCGCGGTCTCCCTCGAAGACGACCTAGAGGAAGACGACAAGCTGAAGCTCATCCTCCGCCGCGAGTCCACCGCCTCCCTCGATCTCGTGCGCAAACCTACGTAGCACCGACCCACGTCATTGTACTCGATCAAATGCTACCGGTCTGCGAATAATACCCTTTTTTTCATAATGGAATGTTGCTCGATTTGAATTTCGAATTGAAATTCCAAATTTGAGTTTAGAATTCGAATTCCAAATTTGAGTTTAGAATTCGAATGATATTTGTACGAATCAGTTGGTTGGAATGATTTCAAGAAGTCAACAAACTTGAATACTTAAGAGTAACCGCACTGAGCGTAAGCGGTCGCGGACGGTGTAATCGGCTTGTCGCGGTTGACACTGCAGATGAGCGCACGGACAGCCGCGACGAGTTCGATGTGATTCGATTCGAGTAATAATTCTTAAGTATATTCGCAGACTTGTAGTATTTATACTGGCAACACATTCTTATATTAGCCTTAATCGAAATCAATAGCAACTCGGCATAATGATCTTAATCTTTTTTAACTTCTTTTCGTGCGCTTTCGAGGCTGATACCGTATTAGCAGTAATTGCGACCACGGGCAGAGATGGACTTTTTTCTTTTCGTATCTTCTCCACTGTTCTCTTTCTATCTTTCATCTTTCATTACGCCCATACATCGAAGGAACAACGTTTAGCCCCAAAAGTGTATCGAAAGGAATACGATCGAATGTTTTGACAATCAATTGTAACGAACGAACTTGGAAGTAATTGCAATTCAATTAATCGAGTACTGTTGCCGGTGAAACTTTTGTCTTTAATTTTGTTGAAGTCTTTAATTAATTTATATTACAATGATGACTGAAAACAGAATAAGTCTAGGATAGTGGTAACAATTTATATATTTGATCTCTCACATTTCGCCTAGTTAATAATTTAATTGTATTGCGCTCGCGATGGACTTTGTGTCACAATGTAATGCATCACGTTACATTATGATTGTAAATGGTGTCAGTCTATTGAATGAATCATTGTTTGTATGTTGTTTCGACGGAACGAGAACTGCTTTGATAAAATTCAATAAAGATCTTAGTTAATAACAAGACATTAAATTTATTTGATGGGCGAAAAACTCGACTATTTTTAATATGTAATTATCCGTAGCGATCGTACATACAAATAAATGTATGTCGGATGTAGTAACATAACTAGCAAAATCAATATTTTTTGTATGCCGACATTTGTAGTGGGAAATATATTGAGCATAGCTTGCAATGAAATGTCGGTTGCAAAAAATGTCATATCGCCGGGTGCTGCGACGCAAACATTACAAACTTAATTTTAAAGTAATGTGTTAATAATTATATAAACAATATTAAACATGTTATTAAAATTCACTACGTTCAAAATGAAATAGTTACTTTGTCAACGGTTTTGGAGTTACAACGTTTCAAATACTGTGCAAAATGAACTATTTAATATTAATAAATACTTATGATGTATCAAGAATTCCTTTGTGTAATTATTCCATGTCCGATCGCAACAAATGATTACAGCTTGTCAATTGCTTAGATTTACTAAATTTAATTTTAAGATCATTATTGTATTATTGTCTTTGTTCTAGCTGGTATAGACACATTAATCGAATATGAAGCTGAGTTGTATTGATCAGTATTTTGTAGTCATAAAATGCTTTAAAAGCAATTAATTGAATATAAGTAATAATTAATTTATAAATACCTATAGAATAATCAATAGTATTAGTTTAACTTTGCCATTCTGAAGGTTTACAAGTTTACAAAGTTTATTTCGTATTTAAACTACGTGCCAAATACCTATTAGTAATAGATCGCCTTGTACAGTAATGCCCATTGTAAAATAACTCGAACATTATTTTCGCAACTCACAACTCAAACTGACCGATCGTGAAGTACGGTAGACTCAGAATGGCAAAGATAGATTGATACTGTTCGTACATTATTCTCAATTCGTTATGTTATTTGTCCGCAGCTCAAATTTTGTTTATTTACTTAATATGTTTATTGTTAACATGCAGCTCTACCCCCAGTTAATATTTCTATGCATGAATAATATTATAAATGTTAGTTGTCGATGGATTTGCCCAGTGTATTGGAGAAGGCTCCCGTCTCTGCGATGCTCCGAGACCTCTGCTGATTTTTTATTTCATTTAGTTATTATATTTGAACTGCAAACTCCAAAGGGGAAGCTGTGCAATAGAAAATGGTCATTATTTATATTAATTTTTAAAAGATTGTGTTGTGTCAAATTTAATGATTATTATATTAAAACCAGTAAAGTGTGTATTATCGAAAATAAAACCGCTATGAAAATATTTTTTTATTTTATTTAAGGATGAGTGGTGAATGCAGGAAAAAAATTATGGGGCTATAGGTACAGAGTAGTAGGGAGTCAAAATGTGTCTGCCCTAGGCCTAGATTCGCCGCCCTTTTTGATGGACCGAATTCTATTCAATAATAATATTTTTTCTTGAACTGTATTGCTGCATTTGAAAATTTCTTTTGGCCCTTTCTTCTTATTTAAATAATTGTTTATCTCTCATATCTTGTACATAATGCCAATTTTGGGGAGCCTCGTCTCTTTATTACTTATATACTTTATTATTATAACCGGATTGGGAGGCCGCCGCTCCTAGGTTGCTTCGGCGGACGAAGTAATGGCAAAGAACTACACATTTGTTCCAGAGATGAGAAATCAGTTGTGAATCCTAAAACGATCTAAAACAACATTCCAAGCAATGACTAGAATTGCTGTTTGTAGATGCTATAAAATTCGCTGCAATCCCCTAGCTTCAGATTTTGTTTTGGGCAATAAATTCCAGTGCATTAACTCATCCAGGCCATTATTTTTCTAACGCATTACATGAGCAGACCAACGATCAGAAAGGCGGTTAAGTCTTAAACTTCTACGCTGACCATGGTCTCCCAACGATGTGTTGAAACAGTAAAAAAATTATAAAGTTCTTGCAAAGTAGAAAGAAGTCAACTGCTTCATTTATATTAAGCCTCATTTTATCAATTTAACATTTCTGACATTTTAAAATCCGCAACATTACTTTGAGATGTACCGTTCTTACTTATAAAGTGTCTATTGCTGCAGAAAAGAATAATGTTTTATTTTTTCTGAAATTTCTAAATTCTATTAAGACTTCATTAAAGATTCAATAAAGTGCAAATTTATTTACCAGAATATTAATATTGGATCACTTTAAAAAAGAAATGCATTCTATCTCATAACAAAAAAAATCTGTAGTCCTAAAAAGAATCAGATACGATTTTTAAAATAATTTGTTGCTAAATTTTTTTGGGTTACCAATTTTTGGGGTTCTGAAAAATTTGCCGCCCCTCAAGTCGTGCCACCCTAGACCCTCACGGGCCTAGGCGTATATCCCCCACTGTCCTCTACCAACACTGCCGCTCACTTTTGCAACATACATTTGCTTCGTTATTCTCTCCTCATTTATCCTTTCAACATGTCGAACCACAGAAGCAATTCACTAACAAAAGTAGTGAAATGTAAAAATAAACCTTTTTCAATCATACAAAACTCTATTTTAATTGCGATCAAAATTTACTCTCCTCTCCGAACGTGTCTGTGAACGAACCAGAAATCAGTCAAGGTACGGTCAGTGAAGCTTAGCAAAATCGATAATCCAATTGGATTTCATTTAAGATTTATCGGACGTTCGCTGACCTCGTATAGTCAACTGCAGTGAACAGATCATGTTTTTAGAGGATTAAAGTTGCTTGTAAATGATTTTGAAATCCGACCGAAACAGTAATTACGAGCCAATTAAATCAGCTGCAAGGTATTACATTGATGGAATCATATGGTCAATCGGTTTTATTACGATCGAATAGAAGTGTGCTTTAATTTTTACTTATTGAACTGAGTAAATGCAATATTTCGCTTCAGATGGTGGTTTACTTTGGTCTAAAACCTCACATTAGTCCACTCGAGGAAATGGGTGAGAAAGGGAACGCTCCGCGTAAGTCAACACTCGACCAGACCAACCACTCACTCTCAAAGAAAGTGATTGCGTTTCAACGACCTTTGGTCTTTGCTCTTACACAATTTAATGGAATTAATTTCATGTTAGATAAATAGTAAATATCAGCTATTTCATAGATTAACTTATATTCCAAAAATCAACCCATTGTATTAAATCGATACAAAATTATGATCCGCCGTTGCACGTTTTGGGGGATTCGGAAAATGGTGTGAGGGGGAGGGATCAAAAAGCTAAAACTTTATCGCTTGCTTTAGAAACAATGCGAGCTTGCAGGTGCGACTTCATTCGCCGAGTGCTTCGCGTTCGAGACAGTTGTTCGTTGTTGTTTCCTCATGAGTAAAAGACAAAATTATTTATCAGTAAGGCTTATATTAAGGCCAACTCTATTAGGGTAAATGACAATGTCACTTGGGTCTGCACAGTACATGCCAAGTGAATACACGGCATCCCGTGACGTCGAGGCGTTATAGTATGAATACGTTCGCAGTCAATGACAAGGGGAGTTATGTGACAATCTCTGCCAACAATTTAATACCATCCGCATTCGTATTTGACGACAGATTTAACATTATCGTTAATTAGGAGTGTCGAGTGGCACCGGAGGGGGGAAGCAATCTTAATATAACACCTTAATAAAGCCTTAGTAAAATTAATGTTGACAAGTTGTGTTGTATGTCAAAGCCGGCGATGTTACGTCACGGATTAAGATCAGAATCTGACTTAATTTATCATTTGGAACATTGGAATGCCATATTGTTTATCTCAAGTAAATTAATACCGATTGTTGTGAAGCCTTGTCACATGTTTTTACGCCCTTAATTTTAAGAATAAGCTTCCAATCTAAGCTATTAGGCGTTAAGGCAACGTACCCATACCACGTGACCCATTCCCCACCCCCCTCGGTAGCCACCTGTGGTATATGCCAACACCAAAAAGCGCTTTAAATTGCCATATTCAATAAATCTCTAAAAGACGCAAGATAGCTAGTTGTTAGTAGGGAGAGATGATTACTTAGGAAATGCCTTTTATCAAATCAAATTCACTAGATTTATCGATAGTTGTGCTGTAAGAAGAACATCCTTTATCATTTACAATTACTTTTTCTATAACAATATGGTGTCTTTCACTTCACAATTAAAAAATGCTGTTCCCTAGAATTTTTATTCGCGTGATTGCTATGAAGTCGGGGCACAGACTATCGTATAATGAAATATCCTGTTCCTTTTTTGACTGTCTGAGAGAAAAGTATTTGAAATTAAGAAAAAAACAACAGCAACGACGACAACCACTTCCCTCAGCCCTCCACCTGCTCCCTACTCCCCGTCCATCTACCCCCTACCCTCACCGCTCCCCTGGCATCGTCGAATCTATAAGATTTTCACCAACCAAATATTACCTAAAGTGGGTAACTAGGTGTTAATTTATATATATTAAAACCAACAAACCAAATATATATATATATATATATATATATATATATATATATATATATTTATATATTTGGTTTGGAAATTGCCCGCCTTCGCAAGTAGACTTGATATCAGTCCACATTGTAATTCCCAGGTTCACATTTAATAAGTTTCACGCAGAAGAGTTGACATCAATATTGTAATAATCTTGGTTTTTGTATTTTTGCAGTCAACCCAGCTTATTTACGAAGTTGCGGTTCTTTCACTTGTCGACTTCTTAAATCATTCACTGGGCATTAGCTGTATAGCTTAAAATGTATATGACGCATTTATTACAAAGATATTAAATAAATATTCTCTCACGCCCGTAACCCAGAGTGGTAGGCAGAGATCATGGATTTCCATTTCAAACATCTACGCATGAATGCTGCACTAATCTGATCGATATAAGTTTTCCTAGGGCGTCCCCTACCAACACTGCCACGCACTTTTGCAACATAAATTTGTTTTGTTATTCTCTCCTCATTCATCCTTTCAACATGCCCGAACCACCGAAGCATACCTTTCTCAACTCTAATTAGTGTAATAATAATATCTTGTATTTCATCGACAACAACCTCATCAGATTAAAGTCGAACACCTAATTATAAACTACCAATAAATTGTGAACTAAACGAATAATTCATTGACGTGTCATTCGATGTCAGTCGAAAGTTTATGCGCCGAAGTCAAAGCGTCAAATTGTGAACTGATATCTTGCTTGCCTTATTACGTCTCTTTTTTTCATCATTTCATTTGAGTGTATTAATGATTTTTTGGATTGGACATGATTTTATCTGAGGCACACGTGGTCGCGGACGAAAATTACTTATACCTACCTATATTACGTATTGTATTAAAAATATATATTATGAATGAAATGATAATATTATTGAAGGCAGATCGACATGGAATAATTTGATCAGCTTTATGCATATGTTTGATGAAATGTGATTGTACAGACTCATGTATGTAGGTACGGCTTAATTGCTAATCCCTCAATATTGACGATTCAAACACAATATCATTTGACTATTAATTGATACGACCAAGTTAATTATAATATACTAGTGACCCGCCCCGGCTTCGCCCGGGTATTACTAATTATGTTGATCCGATCATTACGAAACACTGGAACACCCGCTGAGTCAATCTGGACAATCTCTGTTGAAATTTCATCGAAATCGATCCAACCGTTTCGGAGTCTAAAGGTCTACATACATACATTCTTTGCTTTTTATATACTATTTTTTTCATAAAAAGTATCCTATGTTACTTCTAATACCTCCAAGAATGTGTGTACAAAGTTTCATGGTGATCAGTTGAGTAGTTTTCGCGTGAAAGCGTAACATACATTCACATTTATAATATTAGTAGGGATGCATCAAAATACATGCACGTTATTATCATTTCGTATAACGCAAAATCCAAATATATTGTTAATATTCGAATTACGTTATTAATCACATCGAAATGTCTAACCATGTATTATTAATTAATAAATTATTAATAATTAATTATTATTTAGTCAGGTTATACATATTACAATGGTAACTCAAAATTCATTTACTCATCAACGTTTAGTGCATTATGTTTAAATTATATCGCACAAGACCGATTTAAAGTTCACGTTTGTATCACTGGATGGTCTAGATTCCCAGTTAGAACCGACAGGTGGCGCTGTAATCGACTTACAGGAATGTAATAACAGATGAATGAATTAATTTGTCCAATATAGTGGACACTGTTAAAGCTGTTGATGCCAAATGTTCTCCCTCAAAATTGAGCTTTGTAACCTGGCCGTAGTTGTTAAACTAAAACGGATGTTTAAATAAAATTAATTTAATTGCGAGGCGCGTAATTGCTTCTGCCGGCATTGAGCGCTGTTTTTCAAGCCATTTCGTTTAATTGTTCGATGTCTCGTGTATTGTTTGGTTCAGTCGTAGATCGGATATTTTTTTTAATATTATTTTCTTATATAATATCATTTTAGTTAATACGTGAAGGTTTATACTTATTCTAAGTCGATGTGTCAGTGATATTTTTAAGAAATCATCAGATTGGCCCAGCAGGTGAATTGTTGAATAATTAGTGTTGTCCGAGCGCAGCTGGAGCGGAGCACAAGTTCATTATAAACAGTGACATTCTATACGTGTTATGAACTCTACAAAAATATACGAAGTATTTGAACATTTAAAATCAAGCAAGAGCGCCAACAGCCTAATGTTTAAGAGTACGGCATGCGAAACATGCGCAACATGGTAGTTGGTTCGAATCCGCTATTCGTTGGTGGTAGGCCGTAAAATCCTATAGCCAATACCTATTACCGTATGGACTACAGTCGTACTGTGCTGACCCCACATAAGAAAATAGAAGGTGGGTTTTTATCCTTTTGGGCAGAGAGAAGATTTCAACATATTAAGGACTTGTTTTTGGTTTAGCTTCTAAATACCAGAGCCGAAAGTTGCAGAGATTGATTCAAAATTGGCATCAGCATTATGGGCTCTTATTCAAAAATTACAAATTTCAAAATCAAGTACGTATGGGGACATATAAACATAATTTTGAGCCGTTGTTCGCAACTGGACGATAACACATTTTTTTTTAATTTTTTAATCGGATTACATTCGATTACAAAATATTGTTTGATTGTCTGCCATTTTAATTGGAGTTTTATCGCCGCAGCTCAGGTGAAACAAACTTTTTGAATTAGATTAACTTTTCAAGCAATTAACCGTAAATTGAATTTGAGATATTTAAAGTCTTCTTTAGTTTATGTTTCAGAGATCTTCTCGCTTCCTCATGACAACACTGTTAGACCCCTTATTGAGGCAATGAAAGAAATACTTTTAAAACAACAATTTCATTTAAAAAACCAAGTTAAATGAAAGACGGTAACCTAAAACAGCTCTACAGTGAATATTCGCAGAATTAAACAAAATAATAATAATATATTCATACCCAACCAGACGGAGAAAAGATTTTAAAACAAAATAATAATAATAATAAACGGTGCTTCTCGACACCGCCCGAATTGTCCGCCGGTTTCTCTCCCTTTCCCCCTAACCCTCGGCCGTTTGGTCTCCCCTGCCGAGGGAATCCCGTCTGGTTGGGATTTATTTATCGGTGTATTTATATATTGTATATATTATATGTTATATTATAGTATCTCTATTTTGTATATATTTTAATCATGTATTTATTTTATGTAATGTATTGTAATATATTCATACCCAACCAGACGGAGAAAACATTCTAACTACCACAATAATAATAATAATAATTTGCTCCTAATTATACCCAACTGCTGGAATTACTACAAATCACTAGTGATTTTAGTAATGCCATCAGGATAGAGTTTGGGACAGATAAGTGTGCGCTCCTTCATGTGGAGATGGGCAGGGTTACCAGTTCGGAGGGCACAGATAGCCCTTTGAACTTCAGAACCCTCACTGTGGCTGAAACATACCGATACTTGGGTATGTCACAGAACATGGGTATCGATGAGGGCAGCGTGAAACAATCTGTTCGCGACGTGTTTTTGCGCGCCTGACAAGGGTACTAAACAGTCTTTTGTCGGGCGCGAATAAGGCACGCGCTTACAATGGTTGGGTCATGCCTGTCCTTATTATACATAAGGTATAACCTTTGGCATACTCAAGTGGACTCAAACCGAACTCGACGCCCTGGACAGAAAAGTCCGCACCATTATGACATCCCACAGGATACACCACCCTAGGTCGTCAATAATGAGGCTGTACTTGCCGCGAAAGCATGGTGGGCAGGGCCTTCTAAGCGCCCTCACCATGCACAACCGCGAAGTGTGCAGCCTACCCAGTTTTATTGGCGAAATCGGGTGGTGGGATCCACACGGATGTCATAACATTTGACAAAGAGCAAGACCCGGCGGTACAGAGCATCTCTGAAGGGGAGGCCATATGGAAAGAGAAAGAGCTCCACGGGAGGTCAAGGCTCTTCATGAGCCTTTCGTAGATACCGTACAGTCCCTCCACTGGCTACGCTTCGGTGATCCCTTCGGAGAAACCGAGGGTTTTGTCTGTGCGATACAGGATCAGGTTATTAAGACTAACAACTATAGGAGATACATCCTACAGGACGGCACCGTCGACATCTGTCGAGCATGTCGCCGTCCCGGTGAGTCACTTAGGCATATTATCTCCGATTGTTCAGCGCTTTCTAACACTGAATATCTGCACAGGCAGAACTTAGTTGCCAAGATTCTCCATCAGGAGCTCGCTCTGAAATATGGCCTCCTGGATGTTAGACTGCCAATTACTTGCCGGAAGCCGTGCTCGAAAATAACCGCGCCAGGCTCTACTGGGACCGGCCCGTCATCACGGACAGGACTATTCTCGCGAATAAGCCTGATATCGTCCTGATGGACCGGGCACAGTCCAGGGTGCTTTTGGTCGACATAACCATCCCATATGACGAGAACCTCGTGAATGCCGAAACAGAGAAAAAAAGGAAGTACCTGGACCTGGCGCACGAGGTGACCGACATGTGGGGAGGTTTGCCGACTGAAATAATCCCGATAGTCGTCTCTGCAAACGGGTTAATCCCAGTCACCCTCTCTGAACATCTGAGGCGACTGGGACTCCGGTACGGTGTACTCCGAGCTCGAAAGCAGAAAGCGGTGCTTCTCGATACCGCCCGAATTGTCCGCCGGTTTCTCTCTCTTTCCCCCTAACCCTCAACCGTCTAGTCTCCTCTGCCGAGGGAATCCCGTCTGGTTGGGATTTATTTATTTGTGTTTTTACATATTGTATATATTATATGTTATATTATAGTATATCTTTTTTGTATATATTTTAATTATGTATTTATTTTATGTAATGTATATATTCATACCCAACCAGACGGAGAAAACATTTTAACTACCACAATAATAATAATATCCTAGGACATAATCACAATGCCACCTGATCCCAAACTAAGCAGAGCTTGTGCAATAGCAACCAGATAACTGATATACTTCATATACTACTTTTTTTTGTAAATACATACTTAAATAGATAATTACACTCAGACTCAGGACAAACATACATGTTCATGCCCACAAATTTCTGTCCTGGGTGGGAATCGAACCGTGAAAAGCAAGTATCTCATAAACCACGCCAACCGGCCCGTCGATATTTATTTTGGCTATTTTTTGATAATTTATAATCTAGCAAGCTTCCTCTCCGCGAGTGGTAAGGGGCCGTAATCCACCACGTTGCCCCGGTACGGGTTGGCGGATGTCACATGTCTTCGAATTCAGTGGTTCTAAGAACATGCCGGTTTCCTCACGATATTTTTCTTCACCGTTTTTGGAGCAGTGGTGATGAAATAAATTAGACAAATTAAAGCGCCTGGATCCGAAACTGCAACCTACAGTACGTAAGTCGGTGCCTAAGCCGCTGAGCCACCACTGCTCTTGTCTCGGAGAAGAGGCCTCTGTCCCTGCAAGGGGAACATTCTAAAAAAGGCTGATTTATTATTATTAAATTTATTATTTTATAATATATCGATGTCAAATGAAATCGTGAATCAATGGACTGGTCTGGTGACGCCAATTTATTACAGGGCTACAAAACTAATTAAGTAGGCACAATGCAAATGGAACAAATGAAATTTAATGTAATTATAGGTTAGGATTTTTGGGTTGTTAGTTTTTTTTTAATTTATTTATTGAAATATAAAAAAAGTATACAATTTGAAATTACAGTATCTTAAAACCTAATAAAGGTTTGTCTATATACGTGAGTCCTACGCTAATTAATGATAGTATAAATATGTAGTTCTACAAGAATTATTATTATATAATAATGAGTGAGCGTGCACATTCTGTCATATACAGGTTGCTCCATCGTTATTGTATTGTATCGTTATAATTTGAGGTAATGATATTTTCATATATTTTTTAATTTTTTGTGGCTTATATTTTTTCTTATACCTCCAGGTTAGTTGTTTATTAAAATTGGAATTATATATTTTGATGTGCGTTTGCCGTATAAATGAATATAGGTAGGAACAGTCAATTTTTTATTGGTTACGCTCCTCCAATATTGTTCGTCTAATAAATTAAAGTCGACTTTTTTATGTGTTTGAACAATTTTGCAATGTTTAAATAATTTTAGGGGCTCCTTTGAATATTTTTGTTTTTTTTTTGTCTGGTGTTGTTAATTTCAGTATTCTGTATTGTATGTTATATATTTGATTGAGATATGTTTTATAGGTACGTCCATTGCTACTCAATCCATATGATATAATATTTTCTACTAACGCCTTGTACATGGTAAGTAGCACATCGTAAGGGACTCTGTAGCTTATCGCATGTTTTATTTATGTGCCGTGACCAGCTGGACCTGTCGTCGATGATTAAGCCAAGATTTATTTTTGTTCGCGGACCTGCTCGCTATGAAGACATGTGTGACTGTGAGCTAAAATTTTGATGCTTTCATTCAGAGAGCATTTGTTGTGGCAAGAACACACGTGGATAAATTTAGTTTTGTCAGCATTGAGCACTAAACCTGCATCATGAGACCACTTACAAAGTGCAACAAAGTCTAATTGTATATGACGTTGAGCCACGGAGATGTCTCTGTCGGCAGCCATTAGACATGTATCATCCGCGAACTGATATACTGCGCAATGTTTCATAACATTGTTTATGTCATTAACATACGTTAAGTAATGCAAAGGACCGAGAACCGATCCTTGTGCTGTGCCTTGGGTAACAGCGATGCTATCGCTGTAAGACGAACCTACTTTTACTTGGTAGCTGCGATTACCGAGATAATTTTCACACCATTGTAATAATTCCCCCCTAATACCATTATTCTCTAATTTCTCAACAAGTAAATCATGTTTAAGCATGTTGAAGGCTTTGCTATCCCTACTAATATTAGAAATGCGAATGTAAGTTTATTTGTTACGCTTTCACGCGAAAACTACGAAACCGATCATCATGAAACTTTGTACACATATTCATGGAGCTACTAGAAGTAACATAGGATACCGTTTTTTGGGATTTTTCTGTATTTATTTTTGAAGTTATACTTCTTTAGCCGCGTTATGAATGAACATGATGAGTGAAAATATAATGCGCGCGCAGCAATGTCAGTACAAAAGTTGAAGCTAAATATGTTAAATATTTATTATTGGTTATTTAATATTTATAAAGTAAAGAAATTAATTTGGTAAAACAATTAACAAAATAAATATGATAAAAATAGAAATCGAACATCAAATCAAAATATAAATTTTTGATATTTATTTATAAATTGTATAAATAATAAATATTTATAAAAATAAATATGCAATTACGAAAATTATAAATATTAAGACAATGAATAAACTAAGTCATTTTTTGATGTATTATTAAATATATTTATTTTTAATGCTAAATAAGTGTAACTTCTTACGCGCGTACATAAGTAGACACACATTTTTTTTGTCATTGTATGGGTAGTATAAGACTATTTGAATTGTTGAGGTTAGATGTCATTTTTGTGGTTAAATGATATTCTTTAGTTTTGATCTTAATCTTTGACTTTAATTTTTACTCCGTTTTTCTTTAAAAATCCTCAGAAGCGGAAATCTGATATATGGCAAGAGTTCGTTCAGAAAGACAAGCTGCAGTGCAGGCAGCTAGCAGAGCGATAGAAACACCAAAACAATCGCAGGCGAGAATTCATAATGCAGAAATGCAGACCACGCGCCGTCGAAATTTCATGCGTGAGGATTGGTCGGTATTTAATGGTATTGGATTTCAATATGATCCTTCGATTGAATTTCATAATCATCCTTTGATTGTCATTGGCTCAATGAATAAGAAATGTCACTATTGCGATGCTTTCAAATGGAAAGATGAAACTGTTGTAATATGCTGTTCCAGTGGTAAAGTTTCACTTCCATTACTTGGTGAACCAGAAGAGCCTGTAAAAACTTTACTGTAAGTGTATTATGAGTCAAGGTAATTTTTAAGCAAAATAAGAAAGTATAATTCTTGCTTTCAAATGACATCCTTTGGAGTTGATAAAAAGATAAGAATGCCCGTATTTTCATCAACTTTTACTGTACAAGGGCAGATATATCATAAAAAATAATGATCAGCATAAATTTTTGCAGGTGTATTTTATGGGTGATGAGCAAAATGAAGTGAACCGTGGTTGCCAGTATATTGAAGGAGTAGAAAGAGAAACAGTATTGAAAATCCAACGAATGTTACACAGCCACAAGTTTTTGGTGAAGATCTTTAAAAGTGCAATAGACAACTGGCCTTCAGATAATTACAAACTCGTCATTCATGCTGATCGAACTCCCCGGGGATTATTTTTTTTTATGTATTATTAAATATATTTTTTTATGCTAAAAAATTGTAACTTCTTACGCGCGTACATAAATACACACAATTTTTTTTGTCATTATATATGCAGTACAAAACAAGGCAGAAGGGCAAACATTACAGGTAGCGGGAGTGCATCTAGAAAAGCCATGCTTCTCTCATGGTCAACTATATGTAGCCTGTTCGCATGTGTCTAATGCCCGGAATTTACATATATTTGCACCCAACGGAAAAACTTATAATATAGTCTACAAAAATATCCTACATTAATACTCTGCATTTATATATTTAACATTTGTTGTTGCATTTCAATAAAGTATATTGTAAGTTTCTTAAACTTCATTGTACGTAGTAATTTTAAAAATTGATAATCCCAGCTAAGCAATAAAATAGAGTTATCATATTGATTCATTGCTATGATAATGATCTCTGATACTTATTTAATGGCTTCAATGCGAGCGAAGCCGCGGGTAAAAGCTAGTAGTCAATAAATGCATGTTTTTTAAGTTTAAGCAAGCGTTTACATCATCGGTAAATCTAGACAATAAAAGAGTATAACTTTTTCCAGTCTGAAACCCGTATTGTTTATCAGAAAGAACTTTGTGTGATCGGTAGAAGTTTTGGACCATTCCACATATATATTTTTCGACAATTTTATCAACTACGAGTAGAATCGTAATGGGACGATATTTGTCATAGAGCAGAGTACTTCCTCCTTTATGAATAGGCCTTACAATGCAAGTTTTTAGTTTGTTAGGCTAAACGCCCGTGAAAATGCTAATAATAATCAATTGTGTAATCGCTTTTACAATTTTTTCAGATAGTTTCAAAAAATCTACTGCTCGCAGTCCGTCAGTCCCCGGTGCTTTTTTTTTAATGTTACTAGGTAGCAAAAGAGCAAGCTGTTCACCCGATGTCAAGTGATCGCTACCCATAGACATTTGCAACTAACTAATGAGTTGCAAATGCGTTGCCCACCTTTAATGGACAAAGGAGCGGACAAACAGAAAATTTTTCTTTCCAATTCCTATACATCCCCTCCACCGTCAATTTCTCTTCCCCTTCCCATCCTTTCCTTATAAGAAAAGGGTGGGAAGGGGGAGAGAACCAAAATTGGGCCTCCGGCACCTCACTCGTCAGACGAAACGCAGAATACTCTACTTCACGCCTGTCTTCTGTGAGGTCGTGGTATTTCACCGGTCGAGCCGGCCCATTCGTGCGACAGATGTTATTGTTGCGGGTTCTACCACTCTAAAAAACTCTTTGCTGGGATTGAGGGTTTTTATGATTGTTTTTAATATCACAATCTTTAGTTTTTCTTAAATAAATCGATTTGTCAAGAGGCATTATATACGTGGATTCGTCTAAAACTTTTGTGTTACATTTTGGAATTAAAGCTTGTACGTTCATCTTAAATTCCTGAGCGAATTTGTCAGCGATATTTTTATTTGTACCTTCCTTGTTAAATGCTTTAGTTATTATATCGTCTACTGACTTGTTTATTTTCCCAGCTTTATTATTTATTATTTGCCATAATTTTCGTATATTTATTTTATTATTATTTATTTGAGATTTATAATACGTATTTATAGTTTTATGAACTATTTTATTGGTTTTATTTCTTTATATTTAACTCCAATTTCTTTATTACTTGGATCTTTTACGCAGCGAGCAAACCACTCATCCCGCTTGCGGCAAAGATTAATTATATTTTTATTTACCCACCCGTTAACACCTCGTTTAGAGTTCCCTAGTTTTTGTTTATATTCAGCTTTGTTTTTTAAAATTAAAATCGTTTATTAGCACTAAAAAATTCAGGTAAAATACAAGGCGAGTTCCCTGGCTCATAAACTAGCGTTAGCCATATCTCATGAGCCAGTGTTCACCCCAAAAGGTACACAACACTGGTGCACTAAAACAGAGTACAAAATTAAACCTACAAAGATACTATACAAGGAGTAACAGAAAACACATAAGTATATTATCTACTTAAATAACAACTTTTCCAAATTCTCGTAGCTATATTGCTGAAGCAAATCGAAGAAGAACTTTTTCTAAAATTAGTGTAGTTTTCCACCAGAGTGTATCACAGTTAAGCAATGTGCAGTCAACTATCTTTAAACGTTATTCTTATGATCGAGTTTTACATAGAGAATTAATGGACTTGTGATAAATTGTATAGAATGGTGATTTATTTAGCTTGAAATTAGATCTATTATAACAGTTTCTAAAATTTTTGATATATTTCATTGGGACAATCCATATTTTGTGTCGGACTCCAATCCACTTCAAATAGGCATTTATTAAATATTTTGTTATCAATTCGCGTTACGTAAAGTGGAGCCTGTATACGGCCACCCCCGAGCAATGACACCGTCGTTAGTCTGAGATCGGCCAACACAGTGCCGAGAGCAGCGGCGCACGCGCTTCCGACGCGGAATCTCACAAATATATAGTCAATACAACTTTTTGTAACTTTTGTTTACAATTTTCTATTCTTGTGTAATCTGATATCCCGCGTAAGAGACCGTGGCCGTTTATAACATCGATGTATGATTTTTTAACAGAATTTTCTAACTTTAAATCAATATTTACGTCACCCAACAATATAAAGTCAGTGTCGTGGTGTTTTTCAAGTAACGTATCTAGTTCGAATACAAATTGAAGTTTATTAGTATTAGGTGGTCTATACACAGCGCACAAAGTTAATGATGATACATTAATTGTACCGAGGAGACATTCAAAATGAAGCGTTCTGAAGTTAAAGTGCGTAAAAGTGTATTGATTTTTTATGTTTAACATTATACCACCGCCTTTTTTCCTTAATACTGTATACATTGTGTAATCGTTTATATTGTAAAGAGATTTTAGGTTGTCACTAATATTTGCTTCTGAGATTTTAGAGTTTTCATTTTTTCGTACAAGTACTTTACCCTCCTTAAACCACACATATTTGTATGTACCTTTAAGTTGCTGCTTGGCCTGCCACAATAGGTGTTTGTAATGTGGTGTCAGCCGTTCACGTACGTATATTTTCTCGGCGGCCGGCGGTCCCGTCAGCCCTGGCACGAGGTCCCCCGCGGTGGTGACATTCTCGCGAGCTATAGTCAAGAAACGTTTGCGAGTGGCTTCCTCTCGTTACTTTATGACGGTCTATTTTATGACGATTATATAATTTTTAGGTGTCTTAAATCTATCCGCGATGTTTTTGATGACCTCGTTTAGATTTAAGTCAGTTATTTCTGGGACTCCCGCGATCTCAACTGAGTCCTCAATTTAGAGTTGCTACATTTCGGTATATCTTTGTTCAATGGATTCAACTTTAGTTTCAAGGTAGGTATTTCTGTTTTCTAAACTCTTCTGCTTCCTCTCTACCTCTTTGATCGTAGTTGAGACTGTGTTTAGAGATTCGGTGAACTCGTCGACCTTCTCACTGCAGTACAGCATCGCGTTTCTGAGCGTCTGCAATTCCCGTGAGATGATGTTGCTCACTTCTTTTCTTATGTCTTCCAGTAGATTTTTAATGTTGATCGGGGATTCCGGTATTTGAACGTGTTCCTCTTCGTCGTCTTCATCGTCTTGCAGCATAACAAAAGATGTTTTACGGGAACAATTGAGATTGCAGTCACTGCATGTCCACTCCAGATTTTTGGCAGCTTTAAGGGCGTTTAGCTGCTTTGCACTTAGTCCCGTACATTATATTACGGCGTGGACGACTTTTTGGCATCTACTGCATTCCAACACCGGACTATTTTTTGTTATTATTTTACTGCAACCCGGACATTTCGCCATGACATTAAACGGAGGGTACTTGTGGGACACTCACTTAGCGCGTAACCTTATCACTCGAGACACTCGAGCGAGCACTGAATAGTTTAGAACATTATAGTGATATAAAAAATATTTTACGGCGTATAAAGCCGGAGATTATTTTTGTTTATTTTCCATACAACAGTTATATCACTTTCGACCGTTTGAATTTCAGAAGGTCGTTTCTTAGAGCCTGTCTACATCACCAAAGGAAGGATTGTGTAAAATGTGTCGTTGCCGCTAGGTTCGGTAGTTTTAGCTGCGCGGTGAGATTTCGGTTTGGCAGTAGGGTTCATGTATGTATCCCTAGTGCGATTATAAACTGACGAAGTTCACACTTTGTCGGTTGCATATATAGATATATCTCACCAGATATATACACAAATATCTGGATTGATTGCGTCAGACGATCTCGAGAGATTAGCGTAGGCTTAACGTCGACTAGTACCGTGTACCGATGGTTGTTGAGTTTCCCACTATGCTTTATTTCCCCGGAGAGATCAGCTGACCACGTTTTTATTGCTGCACGTGTATAGCAATACGGCTAAACTATTTCAATGCGAATTTGATACATGGATGTGTGGGCCTTCGCCTACCTCGGGTTAAGTACTCAAATTTTTCCCTCTAAAAATTTGCTACCACGAAACATGATGTTCTATACACAATAAGTTTCAAAGTCGAATACCAAAAGGTATCTTTAATGACTTACTAAACTTGTTATCCTCGCTGCGACAGACTGAAAGCGCTGCACCGACAGACGGCGTCCACAGTCTTGAGCTACGCGTTTTTTCCCGGACCACACCACCCAGATTATTTTCTTATCCGTTTGCTTCGGTCGGCCACGCTTTCGTGTCCCTAAAGGGGTACATTGCATGGCTTGTGTGAGAATGTAACTAGGATCCCGTCGGGCAGTCTAGCCAATAGGACTCGCCAGGCCATTTTAAACGTGTCCTGAAAATTTCATCGAAATCTTTCCAGCCGTTTCGGATTCTATATACATAAAAACACATCGCTTTTTTTATAGATAGATGATTATTATATTATATGTGCGCGTGCGTATCGTTAAATTGCGCTCAGGACCACCAAGGACGGGCAGCAGCGTCGTTTCAGTACGGTGGAACATACTGCGATCGCCAACCCGCCTGCCAAGCGTGGCGATTATGGCACAACCCCCTCACGAATGCCAACAACAAAAAAATGCCCCCCAGTACCCGGTGGCCCTGTCATTCCTAGCTACGGTAGCGGTCAGAACAACGGCGGGGCATGGGGTGCTAGATCCGGCTACCACACTCACCGACAACTGGCCCTGGCAACACTCAGATAACACACAGGCATCGACTTCGACGCACTCCGAAGACGACGTGGAAACTGTGTATGAGGATATATCACGAGCCATACATAGTTCTAAAACCTACTACACCGTTGTCATGGGGGACTTCAATGCAAGCGGTACAGAGACGAGCTGCAAGTGGGCAACTTTGGATATGGACACCGGAATCCCCGGGGCCTCCTTCTGGCCGACTTCATGGAGAAGGAGGGACTCTATATGATGAACTCCTTCTTCAGGAAGCAAGAGCAAAGGAAGTGGACCTGGATGAGTCCCGATGGTGCTACAAAAAACGAGATAGACTTCATCATGTCGACGAAGAAGCAAATATTCAATGATGTCTCAGTGATCAATGCGGTAAAAATCGGCAACGATCACCGAATAGTCCGAGGCACTTTGAATATCAACATAAAGCTTGAACGAAATCGACTGATGAGTTCTACACTCCGGCCAGTACCCATCCAAATCCAGAATCCCGAAAGCTTTCAGCTTGAACTTCAGAACCAGTTTGATTGCCTAGGGCGTAGCATGGACGATATTAACAACGGGTTCGTGCAAGCTGTTCAGACGGTGGGTTCTAAGGTCTACAAGACCCACCGTACAAACGCGCCCAAGAAGCTCTCAGACTATATATTATACTCTTGAGCTCATGAAGGAAAGGCGAGAAATGATTCTGCACTCTTCAGATGATGCGAAACGATACCGGCGGCTAAATAGACAGATTTCGAGATTTCAGGTTATACAGAAGACCGAGGAGTATAACCTGCTACTACGCTTAGCGTTTGTGGACTACAAAACAGCCTTCGATTCGGTCGAGGCCTGGGCGGTACGGCAGCCTCTCCAACGGTGCCAAATCGAGTACAGGTACATCGCAGTGTGTTTGTACGAAAACGCCACTATGTTAGTCCGAGTACAGGGTCAGGACACGAAACCTATCCAATTGCAGCGCGGTGTAAGACAGGGAGACGTTATTTCCCCGAAGCTCTTCACCGCGGCGTTGGAAGACGTCTTTAAAGTCCTGGACTGGAAAGGACTTGGCATTAACATAAACGGCGAGTACATCATCCATTTCCGATTTGATGATAACATTGTAGTCATGGCTGAGACCATGGAGGAACTCACTCGTACAATGCTCGACGACCTCAATAGGGCTTCCGAACTACCGCTTGATATTTTCGCCTTGATAAGTACAAACTGCGAGAGGAATGTTCAATCGACTGGCGTCATCAGGAAATCGGTAATCAAGCATTTACCCAGAATCGGAATGAAATCAAAAATGATACCTACACTAATTGCACTTAAAACTTCATTTGTGTACAATGTCAGTGTCATAATAATATATTTTGACGTGACAACGTCTTATAAATTGATGGACAGTAGGTGGCATTCGCTAGAAACGTAGCGTTACGGTCGGGTCCCGCTGCGCTTGAGCCGAGAGTAGCCGATCATGCACAATCGATGTGCCGCGTGTCTGAATGTGTGTGAACGAGAGAGCGACTGTCCCAAAGGCCATCCATATCTTGTTTTATTAATATAAATAAATATAACATTTTACAAGTATTTCAAGTTTTCCATTAAAAAAAACACATTCGCAATCATTGAGGACCGTCGTTATAAGTAAAACACACGTTGTTGCAACTACGACAACTCCCCCAACTCCCCCTCCCTGCACTGCCCCATGCAGAGAGAGCGAGATGTAAAATCCCTCTGAATTTCTCATTGTCATATGTTTTAATGAGGCTGAAGCGGAAAATTTATGCCCTAAAATTAATTCACATTTAGACTCATTCTTTAATGGACAAACTATTGAAGTAGAAATTTGATAAAGCTCAAATATCTAAAGCAACAACATTTTTGCTGTTTTTAACCCTTATTATTGAAGTAATAATGTTGTTGAAGCGTAAACTAACCGTCGATTTCGATTTGTGCCTTTTTTAAATCAATACACAATAGAGTTATGATTGGCCGCTTAGTTTCCGAACTAATCGTGTAACGTCTATGTAGGATGTCTGAGGTCTATGTGTAATAAAGCACATCTTAAGGCTGACTCGATCTGACGCGATCATAACGATGATTGGTTTATTTAAACAATACTAATTAATTATTTTGGCAAGCTTTCACTGGAGACAATGTAAAAAGAATAAGCTAGTACGTCTGTTATAACGCGGGTAAAGCGGTGATGATGGTACAAAGCGAGATGACAATCGCTAATTTGCGTTTTCGTGAATTGCCCAGCTTGACCCAGGTCAACACATATTGCATCAGTTTCCTAGGTAACGTCTCTTGTGGATTTTTGTACCAGATTTTCACTTTTTGTTTTGCAGATATTTAATTCGTGGTGGTGGTTCAGGCGAATCTATAAAATGGTCCCCTGCCAAGTATCGCCCAACGCGACTAAAGAAGCGTTCACTTCAAAAATTGAAATAGTACGTCAGAATCACAGTTTCAAACCTTTATAAGTTCCCCCATCTCCTACGCAAAACGCTCTATAAGAGAGGACACTACCTGTGAATGGCAAAAACGTTTTGCGGAGTACAATCCTACAAGTCCCCTTAAATTATTCTTTAATGACGTTCATGTGGCTTACCGGGCGTTTAAAAACAAAGACCACACTAACATATCTACGCAACTTCTGATAGACCACGGCGGCATAAAAGCTTACTTGATTAAATATAGACTGGTCGCTCCATTCTGCGTATGCGATAATGTGACTGACGAATCGATAGAAAATATAATACTAGACTGCCCTAGATTCGCTTAACAGCGCTGCGATTGCGAGAAGCGTTGGACCACTCAATAACAAAAAATAATATAGTTACGTTAATGAAAGACGAAAGCAGCGGGGATATATTGTTAAAATTTGGAATCTCTATAATGCGCTTGGCTGCAAAAGAAAATGGTTCCACTGTCGCATATATTGTAGGCTTGATAAATGATACAAAATAATGTCTATAATAAGCAATAACTTCATCAAAATGCCAATTATAGATAGCATTAGATTAACTAATAATGATGTGGACCGTTTAATTTGAAAGTGGTGTAAGTCCATTTAAAAAAAATGAGATATGACTTATTTCATGCTTAGTTTAATGTAATTTTTATGTATTTAATTTTAAAATCGTGCTTAATTTCTTTAAAAATCCCATGTTTTATACAACTTAAAATCGGTTGGTAACTGAAATTGCATACTCATTGATTGTGAAAGTGGTGTAAGTCCGATTGACAGAGGTTGGTGGCTTAACAGATGGTTGCCAATCAGTAGTCTGTTATTTTTAATTTATTTGTTTTATCGTACGTACATCTTACGTATTGAGAGTTGTTATTTTAGGTTACTTATTCTTTTTTTTTCTTAAAATGGATAACTTCATACTAACATCATATAGTGATATAGGTAAGAACAAATGGTAAAGCAATATTATTTTCTAACAATTGAAAATATTTATTTTACTTAATTATAAATAAATCCACGCAGACATAATGAATAATGGCGAACAGGTCAACTGGTTGCAAATATATTGGTTGAGGTTTCTCAAAGTGCATCGTATACTATTTTATAGTATTTTATAGCAGTTGCTACCTGTTGCTATATACCTCTTGTGCATCGTGCATATTTCATAACACTGCCATGCAGAGCATAAGTAAATACTATCAGTATCATGTAATTTTGATAACGTAATTTGTGTCTAAAATTAAATTTTATGTCTTGTCATGAGTATTTGTAAGCACTATTGGATTAAAATGAAGTATATTTTAAGTGTTTTTTGATTTATCTTAATTGAAACTGAACGATTCTTACAGTTGCCTAATTTTGAAAGTGGTGTAAGTCCATTTACAGCCCATAAATATGTATTATTTTAGTCTGATTCACCTAAAACAAATCTATATAATTAAATTAAATATTTATAAAACAATAGAGACATTGCCATACTTCATACGATTTACCTGAATTTTTTAATTGACAGATATGCTAACGTCTTATTTTCTGGAAACGGTGGTCTATATAATGATCCATAATATTGATTTGTTAATCCAATTAGTTATTGTAATTATAAATGGAATGAAAATTAATAATGTAAATTTAAATTTTAATTATTATTTAAGTAAAATACAGGAAATCAGATAGGTTATAGCAATATGTCTAATTGTATCGTGATCATACATATTTCCGAGAATCAATAATAAATAATCAAATGAACCCTGCCAGGACAAAAAAAAAACAAAAAATGGCATGTCCTTACCTTTCACAGAACTCAAGATTGCTGCAAGATCAATAGCAGCAGGTTGGCAGGGCCCCAGTCAAGGGGTATAAAAAACCCTTGGGCTCGTTACAATTTCTTACTCGATCCTATCAAAATGCCTGAAATATAAGAAAATTATAATGTTATATTACATTATTTTACGATTATAAATCGCTTATGTAAAGGAGCTGTGTAAATTGGCGCTGGTGGGGCAAAGTGTAAAATCGGTGGGCGAGCGTTCTGACAAATTCTACTGGTATTTTTTTCTTAATTAAAAAAATATAAAATGGACCCCATATAGTATTTGTGTCATATGATTTTTAATCCACATTGTAATTCAAAAAGGGATCTTATTTAATTTAGGGGTACAAGGTAACCCTTACGTTGGGTTTACACTGCTGTATACATGTTAACATCTCAGTTTTTTTAAAGAGCTTTTTCAGAGTGAAAGCTTGTTACGATACAGTGGAAACCCACGGTTACAAAAACTAAACCAAACTAAACTGTTATAGTAAAATTGTTTGTACCAAAAAAATAAACTTAATTTCTAAGGTTTCTTGGTTTAGCGGTCGGGGAATTTAGATGTTAGTCCTCGATTCGAACTCAAACCGAGAGCCAAATGTTTCCGTGATGTAATTTTTTGTCTATTTTTGGTTTCGTTTAATTTCCGGGGACATCTCTCACACATGGAACGTACTAGGTACCTAACGATTGCTATCTCCGTACGTTCAGATTGCAACTGACAAATATTATTTTTGAGTATTCAATATACATATAATTTTTATTCTTTTTGATATCATCTCTGCTCATACTTATATCAAACTAGTGATCCGCCTGCCTTCGCCCGGTTAGCCGTTTCGGAATCTATACGGAACATCGTCTTTTATATATGTATATATGCACCCGTGAAAAAACAAAACGTATCCCACGGGAACCGTCCACTTATCCGGGATAAAAAATAGCCTATGTGCTCTTCCAGATTATAATCTATCCTTGTACCAAATTTCATCCAGGCCCGTTCAGCCGTTTTTGAGTGAAAGAGTAACAAACATCCATACATCCACACATATGGCATCATGGCGTTGAAGTAGCTTGAACAAATACTCGGTCACCATTAAAAATATATTTTAATACATACAACAATATATATCTAAGCATTTTGGTATGAGTAAAAAAAATATGTAAATAATTTTAATTTCGTAATTTTTTTCCAGAGAATTGCATGCATGGTTATTGTACTGAAATTCCTGGCGTATTTGGTAATCAATGAAAATGGCCAAAACAAGGAAGTAGACTACGAATTGGGGGACGAACTTGTATGGCAAAAACTGACAGAGAAATTAAAGGAACACTGTAACAATTCGTACTGTACTAATATTGAATACACCAAGATTCATACCGCAATGTCCCTGACATTTTACTATCCATATCATATTGCTGCTATCCCCATTTTATATTTACCGGGTAGTAAACAATACGGGAGAAAACTCTACGAACCCAGATCAGAAGTATACAATCCCACGAGTTCTTCGGATCAGCCTTAGGAAGCTGTAATTCAATAGACTACATAATGGATGTGGTACAATGAAATGTGTTATTTAACCTATAAATGTTAGCCGACATATCTGTTGCAAAGTACAAGTCAAGAACAGTCGCTGTTTTAATACCAGTATCAATGAAAAACATACGATTGCTTGTTATTTGATACACTATAAAATTACTCGAGAATCGAGTGCGATTGTGTATTTATTATTATTAGCTTTATTTTTATCCCTTACTTGTAGTTGTGTGCTGACATATTTATTTATTCAGTAAGTAAAGTTAGTTTTATACTTAAATAGAGTTAGTATCGTTAGGTGTAAGGGTGCGATTGTGTAATAAGGTTTTATTATCTTTGCGTATGTTTGTTTGTTTTTGCACATAATGTCATGAATGAAGTTTGTTTGTTTTCTTTTTTACTTGTCTTGCATTATATTCAAGAACACTTCGGCGATTTTTGATATTTTATTTATTTTTAAAACGTCCTGTATTTTTAGGATACATGAAAAGAGTGTAACAAGACAAATTTGTGTTGCAAAAGTGAGTGACAGTGTTGGCAGGGTCGTCAGGACGATATAAGGAGTACCCATAACCGACGAGCTTGTATGTGTTGATGTATGGATGTAGAAGAAATGAGAGAGACTTGCCGGGATCGAGGCAAATGGGAATTGTCCCTGTCTACCTCTCTGGGTAAATCGAACCCTGAACCTGCTTTGTTAGTGTAAATGAGATATACCAAGTATTCTAACTTAAGCTATACGCTATGAGCTTATATTGTTAACAGAGAGTGAGCTTAGGAGATCCATAGTTTAATAGTACTTATAAATGTACTGGACAGCTAAATCTCAATGGAGGTGCAATAATATTAGCTTTTTTCAAATTTTATTGTCTTTGTATTGTTGAATGATACGGTAATTATTTGGTGATATCTCCAACTCATCCACTAATATTTTTGTCAGTCATGGAGCTAAATAGGCATTAAATTGAGCTTTAATTCATCTTGCCTTCGAGGTCTTTAAGGCGTTCGTTTTTTTCGCTGGACGTCGAACCGTGTTATTAGCTGGATTTACAGTGGCGTATGGCCTATGGGCGAGTAAAGGGAGAACGGAATCTAACATGTTATTCGACTCAACAACCAACCTCAACTGTACGCGCCTCTGGTGGCGACGATAGCCGTGGTGATCCCTGCTACACAACAGACGAGGCTCTGGCGACGAGGCTCGGAAGAGGTCTCATCAGCCTTGAGATTTAAATACCCTCAGGAAGGTCAGGTGCAGAAGGCAACGGGAAACGAATCCACTATTTCTCACTCGTACTGACTTTAAGGAAAGGATGGAGGGAGAAACGTATGAGAATGGTCGGTTATTAAGTCGGCCCAAGAATTGTTGTCTCGCTCAGAAAATTTTCAGCACTGAAGAGGAACTAGAAGAAGATGGCTTACAATATAATAATAATAAATCGGCCTTTTCTAGAATGTTTCCCACTGCAAGGACACAGGCCTCCTTTCCGAGAGAGGGAATGAGCCGTAATCCACCACGCTGGCCCAGTGCGGGTTGGTGGATGTCACATGTCTTCGAATTTGATGGTTCTAAGAACATGCCGGTTTCCTCACGATGTTTTCCTTCACCGTTTTTGGAGCAGTGGCGATGAAATAAATTATACAAAGTAAAGCGCCTGCCTGGGTGTGAACCCGCGACCTACAGTACGTAAGTCGGGACCTAAACCGCTGAGCCACCACTGCTGCTTCAGCCACACTGTTATTTCATTATTTCAACACGGAGACGAGCTACCTATAGCTTGTAACTATATAATACTACAATTATAATAGTTGGCTTTGCCTGTTTCTGTTTATTTTCTTAAACTTTTATTAATTCATCAAGACCGTTGCTTGTTTATGCATAAATTAGCTTGTGATAAAGTGACTTTGTTTTTTGATTACAAAGGACGACTCACGGTCATAGCAAATCGGCAGTGAATCTCAAAAGCTAAAACCAGGTCCAAAACAAAATGTTACGGGAGCTGGAGTGTAAGATAGAATGGGCTGTTGCAATCGCTTTCGTGTGCGATCTCGTCGGTACTGAAAAATTGTATTGAAATCGGTATTGAATCATCAAATACCAAACGTTCATAGGACTTCGCCTGATAGAATGGAACGCGTTTATCGATATCGTGGATATATACTTTTTCTCTTATGATTTTTTCTCTCCATTGCTTGCGTAAACATTTTTTGTGAGTATATTCAACCTTAGCGAATAAACCAATGATATAATACAAACGAAACGTATAACGTCCCAATTGGGACTATTTTTCCTTAGTACACGTCGTGTATACATTGACGAGTAATTGACAAACACTATTTGTCCTCTTTTTTCTTATTATTTTAATGACGCTATCCTTGTTACACCATTTGAAATGTGTGAATGTTGCCTTCACTGTCTCTTTAGAATACATTTGACTGGTGATTTTGTTTGGTATAATATATCTATAGTAGCCGCTTAGAAAACAGCAACAAATAACATTTTAAATATGAACACTTCTCAATCGTCGTTAGCAAGACATAACTTTGACAGTCAACAACATCTGATTGCACGAATGGGCGGCTCGACCTGTGAAATACCACGACCTCGCAGAAAACAGTGAAGTAGAAGTACTCTCCGTTTCGTCCGACGAGTGAGGTGCCGGAGGCCAATTTCAGTCCTCTTCCCCTTCCCACCCTTTCCTCTTAAGGATAGGATGGGAACTGGAAAAGGATTGGACGGGGAAGGGGTTAAAGGGGAAAAGGAAATACCCTTTTTCCTATCCCTTTGCTCCTTTGACCAATAAAGGTAGCCAACTGCCTATAAAAAAAAACTCAACAACATTAAGCGTTTTTGTAGGTATCTATAGCTAGCTCATGTAACGTTTGTTTACTTATACTGTGACGAAAGAGACTTCATTTTAATTCAACGTTATTATTAATTCAATATTTGTTTATGTTTCCATTCAGTATAAGCACTGCTCCTCGGCTAGTCCTCATTTTGTATTTACCTTATTTAATGGTTTCTCTGATATATGAGTTAGTTGCTACATAAAAAAATATGACATGTTCGCTGAATATCTTTTAGACATTTTAATTGGGCATTTATTAACACATGAAGTGGATCGGTGGTATTTTTATAAAAAAATTGCGAGCAAAGAGAACTTTGTTTTTTTTTCCATAGAGCAGACGCACAGAAAGCTAAGATAGGTGAAATAATTAAATAAAACTACTCGACTCACGTTCGCGTACATAGGTGTTGGTACTGACAAATTCGGACCTGTCGATGGTCCTTCTTCAAGGTGAGTTGGATTAGTTTGCGGACGCGTCCAGCCTCGCACCATTGTGTTATTAATTGAATGATCAATTAATAATGTCCCAAGAAAGTTTTAATAATTTTATGGTATACAATATGGGTTTAACATAAATACCGAATGAAATACTTCGACCACTGAACGACCACTAGTTGGATATACATACTTGTAAAACATGCAGTGAACACGCCTTTTATAAACTGAACTGAAAATTGAACGGTCTTGAGAATAAATTGGATATGTGCATTCTAACGAACCCAGTATTGGCCGAAGAAATGGTACAATTTTACCTGATTCATTTGACCGCATATAAAATGGCCGGGAATAGAATTCTATTCAATAAAATTTATTGAATAATAAATAATATTGGTTCGGCAAAAGATTTTTTTAAAATTTTAAATATTTAAATATCATTCTGCCTAGATAAAAATCAAAGTATTTGTGTGAAGTACTTTTCTCACCTGAGGTATAGTGACGACCTATTCGATAACATTTCAATCAGAAGAGATACATTTAGAAAGGTTGCGCAGGAATACCTCATGGTAGAAGTAAGAGAGGAGGTCTCGAGTCACAAATGTAATGAGAATAAAACACGATGACGTACGATGGCCCGTGTTTATTGAAAAGTCTGTGCTACATAAATTGTTAGGGTTATACAAGGATAATATTTGAAAATAAAATTGATAGTTTAAAAATAATTACAAACATACGTTTCAGTCGACAGATGTCCTGAGTCGACCTCTCACCATTATCAAAAATCCATGTCTCCCTTTAACCTGATCAGATCATTAGTTCATTATGTGAGGGTCGACGCAGCGTAGGCAGGCTTCCTCGATCTGTTCGTATTAAGTAAGCCGAATGAAATTACTTCATACATTAACTTGACGTTGCAGTTTCGTTCATGCAACAAACATTGTACTGCTCATCAATTGTGTTTACACAAATATTACATGTTCGCAGATGACTTCATTATTTGTGCCCTAAATTCTTTAACCCGGTACGTTTTCGTAAGTTATTTTTGCGCATCGTTTCATGTTAAATGATTTGTTTGTTTTGTCATTATTTTTAAAACATTTGCTTTTTGTTTCTTTAACACATATATGAATTAAAGGTACATAATATATATATATATATATATATATATATATATATATATATATAACAAAACAAACCGTATTATAAGTTATAGTCAAGTTGCGGTTAACCTTCAAGGTTCGCATTGTATAACTCATTTGTTTGATGTTTGACCGGATAATATACAATATTGATTACAATGCAAGGTCGTAGAGGTCGATAGTTAAAGGGATATGCAAAATATATAGATATAAATACATTGTGTTGTTATTGTATGCATTTTGTGGTATGTACTATTTGGGGTAAGCAGAGACTACAGCTTCCCGTTCGGCGCGGTCTTGGGGAGCAATGGATGAGGCCGGAAAGGCACTGATCTTTATGCTAATCGTTGGGTCTAGAACTTAATAAGAATAACATATTTAAATTAAGTGAAGAATTATAATTAACTCCGCTTTATTTTGCTTGAGTATTGTAGATTTCGAATTCATTCCTTTACCAAGTTGTAGAAACTTAGTACTTTATAAAAAACTTACCTATAAAAACAACTGCATATAAAATTATACTTAATATGACAATAAGGTTCAAAATAGTAAATACTACTCAATATGATGTTCGATTCGATTAATATGTTCTAATTGATTGTCAGTGTGTGTGTCTCTGTTGCAAACAAATGTCGACTTGAAGGTGACGAACCTTTTTTTACCTTAATTACCTAAGGATTGTAGTTCCAATTTTAGGTATAATTTCATATTAAATGTTTTTTTTTAGTATTATAGTGTTAACTTATCTAATCTATATGCTGTAGAGATTCTCCCAGGATACATTCGAACAACAGGATTACGTCCCAGGGAGTGGTAAAATGGAAATAATTGTATAATGTTGTTTAGCGAAGCGTAGTGGGTATAAAATAATGCAATATTATGAAAATCCCATTCATATTATCAATGCTTCTAGCACTCCGTACCATTATGCTTGGCAACTAAACTAGACCTAATATTTGACGTTATTAAGGTTGTAAACGTTATTATTTGTAGTGGTATCAATCGTAAATCGATTGTTTCAAACGAAAAATGTTTATTTTGCGGTTATCGCTAAAAATAGCAAACAAATTTTAATTCACGAAGCGTGCATTTCTAAAAATATCACAGCGAAATAATTAATTTAATTTAACTTTTTATTACGTCGCTAACTTAGGACAGGACGATGAGTGGGAATGTTAAAAACTTTTTGATGTGCGAGGAAAGAACTCTGAAAGGCAAATAACAAAAAATATAACAGTAATATTAAAATCGCAATTTATTACTGAGAGAAAATTGCAGCTTACGTGTACATACATTAAATTTTACAACCATTAAAGTAATTATGAAACAAAGTTTAAGCCATTCCGTACTAAATTAAACTGTGTAACTAAATTAAGCTTATGTTGAAAATTATTCCGTGGACAAGTTTAAGCATGAACTAAGTTAGTTTAATTTAAGAACGTTTTTTATAAACCCAAAACTAATTAATAAAACATGTTCGACCATATAACGAAACAAATGAATGTTGCAAAAGTGAGTGGCAGTATCGGTAGGGGACACCCAAGGAGAACTTATATCGATCAGATTAGTAGCTTACTAAAAAAGGGCGATATAAGGAGCACCCATAACCGACGAGCATGCATGCGTAGATATATGAATGTAGAAGAAGCGAGAGAGGTGTGCCAAGATGGCGCCAAATGCAAATCCATGATCTCTAACCCTCTGGGTTAAGGGCGTGAGCGCATATTTATTTCATTTATTTTTATTGAACCCATAAGAAAGCAAACGATACACTCAATGTAAGATGTCATAAGTGGCGATTTATATCCAATGGCTTACAAGCTGCCTTAACATTGTCATAACCATTTCTGACTTATATTATAAACAAGCTGTTTCCCGCGACTTTGTCCGCGTAGAATTAAATTAAAACATATTTTTCACTTCGCAGGATAAAAGTATATAATTGTATTTTTTACAATAAAACGTAAAACATCAGTCGCAAAATTATATTTTACACATAGCAACAAACAATTTAATTTTATTTATAGATTACTACCAACTTTACCTAAAATCCTCTAACGCAGTTAAATATGTTTTCAGTTCAATAAGCATGTTGCTGACGCTGTCGTATGTTGCGCATGTCCTCGCGAACCTGTAATATTTACCTCACCTACTGTCGTTAATCGTGGCTAAAAAGGTTTCTACGCTTCAAATACTAAAAAATGTTTATGTTATTTTACAACTTAAGGCAACCTTTGCGACATTGCAGGTAGCTGGCGGCGCTTTCGACACGGCGCCGCGTAGGTTTTTTCAAAATTTCGAGGGTTTTTCACTTTTAGCGCGGAACCCTAATTATTTAGCTTAAATTAAATTAGCCTATTTAAATCTCAACAATATTAGCTATCTTCCAGTAAAAGTCCCATCCGAATCGGTTCAGTCGTTTCGGAGATTATCCGGAATAAACAGACAAATTTTTTAAAAATTGTACTTTCGTTATAAGTACAGTATATACATCATGTGTATTGAGTATGGCCTTGTTATTTTTATATTACATACAGACACTTCTATTTTATTTATCAGTATAGATGCGAATGTGACTTGGTTTGTATGTTAGTTTCACTTGTATATACGCGGAAATATGTTACCAAAATTCAAACGATGGGAGGACGATTTTTTAAAATGATCCGTGTCGCAAAAGACAAAAAGGAGTAGAAATTAAAACTCATAGACTTTGTATAATTGTATTTATAGTGTGTTTTTAAGGCTTATTAAGAAAATAGTAAATAATACTTAAGATGTTTAACTTTATGTAGAGTATGAGCAGTGGTGGCTCAGCGGCTTAGGTCCCGACTTACGTACTGTAGGTTGCGGGTTCGGATCAAGGCAGGTGCTTTTATTTCATCACTACTGCTCCGAAAACGGCTGAGGAAAACATCGTGAGGAAACCGGCATGTTTTTAGTGTTAAAAATTTGGTTATTAGCGGTCGAAAATTGAAGACTCGAAAACGTCATTTAGCGTATGTCACGTGTTTACATTGACGCTTAAGTGAGAAACACTAGCTGGGTTTTTTGTTATTACTGTAATTACGCTATCCTTTTCACCCCATGTGACAGGTGTGAATTGATTTTTCCGCATTTGGAACACCTTTGACCGGTGATTTTGTACGATGACGTAGGTATTTTCAATAATATTTTTTTAGAATCTGTCGTATCGTGTATGATTGACGGTTCCTGTCTATTCCGATTGGTTAAAAAACGTGTGATCTGTTTCAAGAAATATGAACAAAATATTGAGTGCGTAGAGTTACAAATAAACAATTTTGTTTTACAAATACCCTAACCGATATTCGAAATCTTGGATTTCCAATTACGATTTCCTTACACAATTTCCTCAACCCCGGGAGCCTTATTGCAACTCGTCTTGGAGTACTCGATGGTTGCTGATTTCTTACTTGGAAAACGTTGTACCAATTTGTGCGACATATGGGATGTACTCGTATATAAAATTAAGATTTTCAATATGTTCGTCTATCTATCTTATCGGTCCAGCCGTTTCGTAGTATTTACGATACATACATACACACACACACACCTTTTATACTTATAAAGTCATGTATGTTCACTATAGTCTCCAAAACGATTGATTGGTTTCGATAAATTCAGGAAATCTTCAGATTGGTATAGTTGATTGTAAAGGGTAAGTGAGGCAGAAGACAGGATGTTCCCATGGTAATATTATACGGTTGCTATGGCACTACCGATTATGTTTTGAGAACTATGATTCCAAGTTTAACACATGGAAATAAGTTACAAAATATTCAGCGAGGAACGAATCCGCACGCAACGGTCTGTTTATTATAAATTTAAATTATATTGAATTCCCTGAACTGATTTGTATTGAACACTTATTGGCTGTATTTTCTCAATATTCTAACATAATGTTATAATTGTAAAACAGCCTAACTTTAACTACATAATTTATCATTTCAGTCACTCCGCAGTCAATCTTATTAATATCCGACGAATCGACATTTACTAAGATTGATTACTTCTTGCAACCCCCATTTCCCCTTCCCTGACCCACTTCTTGAGATGGTAATAAGATTTTTTTTAATTGTTAATTAATTATAGCATTAATAAATGCTTCCATATATTTTTATACAAACTAGGACATAGAAAAAAAATGTTTTAATCACTTTCAAATAACCTCGTATCTCCCATCTCTGAGAACAGACATATTTATGTTTATTTTATAAGGGATGTCGGAAGGGGATGTAAAATATGACAGGTTTGTGCAAAGCGGATTTCCTTTTTCTCCACCAACCCCACTGGCTTGTAGGCATGAATTCTTTTAGTTTGCATGCGTTGTAGAAAGGAAGCCGAGCGCGTTTTGACCCTAGTCATAGTATAAAACCTGGTAGTTTCTCTGTATGTACCTAATACAGATAAAATTGTATAAAACTTTGCACCTCAACTTTGTAAATAATAAAGTTCATGTTCGTCCATTATCTGACGCCTTGGAGGATTGCAACCCCCTTTATGACGCTCAAGAATCATAGTTTAATATAAATAATGACTGTACTTTCGTCATTACTTGAATTGTATATACCATATGTAACTTGAAGGACTGTCATAAGATGTTTTCTCTGTTATCTGATCGTTTCGATGGTTGCTTCACCTTGTCAAACACATTAAGGGTAATAACAGTATGACGGGTGAGAAAGGAAATTTCAGCTCGCAGTGATTCGAATAAAGCTGAAAATTGGTACAGATCTTTGGAACACGTTTACAGATAAAATATTAAAAGTGCACATCGATATCTCCTGTTTAAAAATGAATAAGATGAAAAGACAAAAATTATGTTTTTCAGCATTTTTTGGTGTAAAGTAATTTATATCATAAAAAGAGATTAAACAAAAACTGTGGAGCACATCTAGAAAAATTGTCACCATTTCTTAGATATCGCGATTCTAAAAGTTGAATTAGACATTTCCTGATTACCACGAAGAACTAACGTTTGTGTTCCCTTATGAAGCTTGATGCCCGTGGACTGTACAACGCTTCTATTCAAGTGGACAGACAATGTCTCAGTCTTAAGTCTGCCTTCAATTTTAATTTTGTCATAGCAACGAAGTAAGTTTACATTACTTTTTTTATATTACAAAGTGGCAAACGAGCAAGCGGCCCCTGGAAATAAGTACCGCTACCCATAGGCATCCGCAACAAGCTAATGAGTTGCAGATGCGTTGCCTACCTTCATGGACGAAGGAGGGACAAACAGAAAGAAGGATAATTCCATTCCCTGTCCATCCCCTGCTCATCCGTCAAATCCTCTTCCTCTTCCCATCCTTTCCTTATTAGAAAAGGGTAGAAGGGGGAAGAGGATTACAATTAGGCCTCCGGCACGTCACTCATCAGACGAAACGCAGAATACTTCTACTTCACGCCTGTCTTCTGTGACGTCGTGGTATTTCACCGGTCGAGCCGGCCCATTCGTGCAAAAGTTGTTGTTATCGCGGGCTCTACCACTGTAAAACTTACTTTACACAACTTTGCTACCTGAATATTACACAATATCTAGGACATCCTTGAATGTCCTAGATATTACAAAGCCATCCTAATTGTAACTTTAAACCTGGGGAACGTTTTTATCTGTTTTAGGGACATAAACAGAGGAAGGACATGTAAAATCCCTCCCTGTCACTTTCTAACTAATTATTATAGCGGAGTCTGGCCTAAACTGATTGGCAAGAGTTTATATTAATACTGTAAGATATGCAGTAATCTTTGTAACGATCTGGCAACGGACGTCTTTCTGTTGATAAAAAAAATCATGATGATTATCAAGACATGTATTATTTGTGTCTTGTACCCATGGGCGTTCATATCAGATGCTACGTCCAAACTAAAGACCGTACGAAATAAACGTGTTATAAATTTGTAACAATCGGGATGAGGAAGGAGGTCGAGTTAACGTCATAATTACTCCAGAGTATGCCTCAAATAAAACACCGCAAAACACGTTCCCGAGCTCAAAAAAGGGTTTTGAGCTAATTTCGTTCATACGAGACTTCATTCAAATATAATTTGTGGGAAATGATAGAATTGGAAGAGAGCAGTGGTGATTCAGCAGTTTAGGCCCCCGACTTACGTACTGTAGGTTGCGGGTTCGAACCCAGGAACGAACGAACGCTTTACTTAACTTAACCTCACAGAAGATAGGCGTGAAGTAGAGTATTCTGCATGTCGCCGGATGAGTGAGGTGCCGGAGGCCTAATTATAGTTCTCTTCCCCTTCCCACCCTTTTCTTATTAGGAATGGATGGGAAGAGGAAAAAAACTTGACGGTGGCGGAGATGTTACCATTTTCTGTTTGTCCCCTCCTCTGGCTCAAGGTGGTCAATGCATCCGCAACTCATTAGTTAGCTGCAATGTCTATGGGTAGCGATCACTTGACATCGGGTGAACCGCTTGCTAGGTGGCAAACGAGCAAGAGCAGTATAGTCCTAGTACTATAAAAAAAATACTTCGTGTAATTTATTTCATCACCACTGCTCCAAAAACGGTGAAGGAAAACATCGTGAGAAAACCAGCATGTTCTTAGGACCACCAAATTCGTTAAAGTTAAAGTTATTATATATTCGTATTTAAAAAGATACCCCACACAATTTCCTGTACCTTTGACAATGTGTGTGTAAATGTCATGATGATGTTAGATCGTAGATAGTCTTGAGTCGCTAGAAGTTTAATAGCAACAACAAACAACAAACTGACGTTCGCAATTTATAATATTAGCTTTTGCCCGCGACTTCGATTTGGAAATGTTATAAATTCTCTTTGTATGTTATTTAGGTGTCATTCCAAGAAGGCTATGTTATGAAAATACCTTTAATTGTGTTTCTGTTTATTCCGAAGTGATGCATAATGCAAACTGTGGGAATTGTTATTGAGACATTGCTTTAATTTCTCGAATTATGTGTTGTAATTTATTGCGCAAGATCATAATGTATGCGATATAAAAGTGAGTTTGTTCTCTGTACTCAGAGAGCCACAACCAGAGAAGTAAGTAAGTCTAGCCGCTTGTTTTTATATTTCCCGGTAATTAAAAATTCTGTTTCATTATAAATATATCTCGAAAGTTTATTTAATTCATATAAAAGGCCACGCACAGGCCGGCAAACCAATACGCATTTATTTCCCATTCCCCATGCTGGAAATTTTTGTAATACAATTCCACGTTAAGCTATTATGAATTACAGATAACACGTGTCAAAAAATTGTATTGTGAAAACATGAAACATTGCCATGACAACCGATAATGGTAATTTTCGGTACCCATAATGTGTAAAAAATTCATGATGATCGGTTGAGTCGTTAAGGAGTTAGTGCGTAACAAACAAACAGACTCGTATTCGTGTTTATAATGTTAGGAAAAATAGATGTTATTTCAAAGAAAACAATTAAATAAATATCCGCTCACGCCCGTAACCCAGAGGGGTAGGCAGATATCATGGATTTCCATTTGGCGCGATCCTGGCACACCTCTAAAAACAATTATCGATTAACTATTTCGAACCGTTACTATTAAATACATTTATTCTTATTTTTTCGGCTTCGATATACCGTTCGGGCAGGAGAGTTTTTTTTTAAATTGGGTTTTTATTACGACTTTCTAATTATATAAAATGAATTTTGCGAACGAACGGAAATAGTCATACGTCATAATAAGTCGCACGACAGGTGAAAGAGCTAACCACGGAACTGCTCCTGGCTGTTTAGACGGCAACGGTGTTCATAAAAAAGGAGAGTTTTTTTTTTAAAAAATTGAATGCTGTTCAATTGTTTTTTAAATTAAAATAAAGTCTCCTTTCACAAAAAAAATCAGGTAAACAGTATTTAATATAGTTTCCCTCGGCATGGCATCGACCTAACGTTTAGGGCAAATGGTATTCTTACCTGGAGCTTATAATGGTCTCCGTTTGGTGACCATCATATTGACAGTAACGGATTCAGGGTTCAAAGAAAATACTTTTATTTCGTTGGTAATATTTTCGATACTCGACTGTTTGTTGTGACTGTTTGATAAAATATCTTAGAACGGAATCGAAAATAAACATAGAACATGCTTGGAAAGTTTCCTACTAACTTTGGGCCGCCATTTTTAGATCGTATATTTGGACCGGTTACGATGTCGGGGGTTGAAAATGCGAAGCGACGCGACGTCTCTTCGTAAGACTGAGGCATCAAGATGATGCGATCTGTGATGTAAGAACATAATACAAGCCAAGTTTGCAACATGACAAAGAAGATTGTACCTATGATTATATTTAAATTTAGCGATATTTACACATAAGATCATTTTACCTGCAGCGTGGGTAAAGGATTCCAACTTAGTACTAGAGTTTTTGAGAAAATAGAGAGACATTAAGAATTCTCAGTGCGGTTGGCGACTCGAAAGAGCAAAAGAAACACATCGACACAATTTTTTGACAAATTTACTGTAGTTATATAAGTGGTAGAGCCCGCCACAACAACATCTGTTGCACGAATGGGCCGGCTCGACAGAAGGCAGCCGTGAAGTATTCAGCGTTTCATCTGATGAGTGAGGTGTTGGAGGCCTAATTACTAAGGGGAGAGAACTAGTTCTCTCCCCTTAGTAAGTCAGTTGCAGATGTCTATAGGTAGCAATTACTTGAGATCGGGTGAACCGCTTGCTCGATTGCCACCTAGTACTATATATATATATATATATATATATATATATATATATATATATAATTTTTTTTAAACAAAGTTTTATATCAACATCAAAGTTTTTACGTAGTATTAATTTTAAATTAATTCAATATAAATTCTAGAGACATATGTTCCCGTGTAAGCAGCATAATATTGCTGAATTATAACTACCCTCTCCATAATAATTAACAAAGATATGCAGAAACTGTAAATCTGGAATCACACCAAATTGGTATTTTATTACGACTTTCTAGTTATATAAAATGAATTTTGCGAACGAACGAAATCAAGTTATACGTCATAATAGGTCGTACGACAGCTGAAAGAGCTAACCACGGAACTGCTCCTGGCTGTTTAGACGGCAACGGTGTTCATGAGAAAAGAGCCTTACTTATGGAATGCACCAAGAAAAGAAGAGAAAGAGGAGCGTATGAACGGAAAGGAAAAAGGAACTGCCGGACCTCACTTAGACGGAACATAGATCTGCTTCTAGCTTGCCGACGGTAGGCAATTCCCTGATTGAGTCAGCTAATTTGTGTAACAGCTGTTGCCGACTCTGTAAACGTGGGTTGTGAGTTTACAATGCCTAAGACATATTGTCATCTCTCTGAGACATCAATCATCCACAACAATACATGTTGAAAAAAAATGTTTTTTTATTCTCTTAGTTACCATTTAATTCTATAGAGAACTCGCGAACAGTGTAAGCTCCTTTGGTTGAGAGGCGGCAAAGATCAACACCTGCGATGACCTGTTTGCAAATGTATTTTACGTGTTCGTTGGATGCTGGAAAATATATTATACATTTTACGTGGTCGTTGGCTGCTGGAAAATATATTATACATTAAAAAAATAAAACTTGATGATGGCAATTGAAAGGATACATGCAAAGTTTTAACTAATGATTTAACTCCACAGGGCTAGCCATTGATTGCGCTATGAATCCTTAACCTCTCAAATGTAGTAGGTCGTGTACGTATCACAAACTATTCTCGGGCATAAGTGACATTAAATCGGACATAGATAATAATACTAAAATACATTACAGATAGTACTGATAGCTGATAAAATAACAATAGATTTACAAAATGAAAATTGTCCTATTTGGAAATTAAAAAAAAAAGTGTCTACCATATACAATTCTGAGATTTCAGCCATACTGTCAATTTAGTTTTAATATCATATCTGTTTAGAAAAGATAAATAAGATACATTGATATTTTTATTTATTTCGTTGTATAGTAAACTATCAGGAGTGTAATTAAATTATCGCGCAGAGAAAGTTTTGTAGGTAATGTAAGCGCACATCTTTTCTTCGTCATGAAGTTTTTTCTAAATCATAGCTAATCTTTTTATCAAAAGTAAGAGGGGTCAGAGATCATCGATTCTAAGTATCTGCGTCCTGTCACTAAAGTAGCTTTTAAATGGAGTTCACGAATGCCTATACGCACTATTTTGAAATAAGAATGGAAACGGAAATTGTGTCAAAGGCTTTAGTCAACGCTATTCTTAACCCTATCATTCAAAGTCACATAAATTCAAAGTTAGACAGAGAAAGTATTATTTGTTATAATGTTTTCTTTATCTAAAAAATGATAACAGTCGTTTATTAATGACCTTATCAAAAAAAAATACACCGCTAGTAGAATGGACTTGGGACGATAGTCGCTGATACATTCTTTTGCAACTCCTTTATGTATCGGATGCTAACATTAAGACCCGTGAAAAAGTTGCTATATTTCTGCATATGTTGATCATGTACGTTAGAATTGGTATAATACCTTCCATTGACCTGCTGGGTTGTCTCAGTGGGCGGAGAGGTGAACACCGACCTGGCGCGTCCCCGGGTGGTGGATAGGGGAATGCTCCAGCCTGGTGCGAGCGGGAGTAGGGCGAAAGCCCAGCGAACCAAACACCAAGGGGAGCCCGCGACCTCAGTTGCTGAAGACCCGATCTGGCGGGCCCACTTGTGGGCTGGCTGGAGTTGGCCGGCCCTTGGTTAAGGGCTAGCCCCAGGAGATCGCTCGGGGTGGACTCTTTGAGTCCGGCCTTTTTAGCGAACTGTAGCGAACGAGGAGTGTTGGTATTTCGGTGCGCCACTCTCCCTATCCTCCGCGACTCAGCGGAGTCGCACCGCGTCTGCGACGGCAGTGAGGCTGCGGGGGGAGGGGTTTCTCCGACCCCTTGCGGCCGTATTGCGCGCGTAATTCCGGCGGCGACGCTGGGACCGCGAGCCATAGTCTTTTTCAAGACGGGGGCCATGACGAGTGAACCTCTATAAAAAACTCAAGGCGGCACCAGCAGGGGAGGGCGGGGATTCCCGAACCTGCGTTGCATTGGTGTCGTCTCCTCGGGAGGAGCCGGAAATGGCTAGTGCTGGCGGGGCCGCTGAGGTTGTGCGAAAGCGTTCCCGTAGCCCCTCCGATATGCGCATGCGGGGCACATCGTTAGGTTTTAGTCGGTTCGAGTCCGACATAATCGGAACTTGTCCCCACGAGGGAGGATATGCGTGGGCATATTCTAACGTTAAAAAAAGGTATAATACCTTAACGATGTCACTATGGCATGACCCTTGTAACTATGCACCGGTAAATGCGTTCACCTGATGTTAGGTGAGCGCTACCGATAGGAATCCGCAACTAATATTTCCTTTTCCCCGTAAACCCTCTCCCCGTCCAATTCTCTTCCCGTTCCCATCCTATCCTTTTGAGAAAAGGGTGGGAAGGGCAGAGAACTGAAATTAGGCCTCCGACACATCACTCATCACTCATCAGAAGAAATGCAGGGTACATCTATTTCACGCCTGTTTTCTGTGAAGTCGTGGTATTTCACCGGTCGAGCCGGCAAATTCGTGCAGCAGATGTTGTTGTTGTTGCGGGCTCTACCACTGTTAACACTTTTGTGCTCGGCCTTCAGGCCTCAACACCGACTACTCTCCGTATCCCTCCCCTTTCTCTTACTTGCACAAGGATTGTGTATGAATTTGTAGCCAAAGTGATATTGGTTGATGGTCGTGTGTCTTGTGTCGGTAGGTGGCGATAAATCGCAAGTCCGCGCCTGTACTTAATATTACAGGATACCTTTCGGATTTCGGATTCTTTCAACCTTTTTATAGTACTAGGTGGCAAACAAGCAAGCGGTTCACCCGATAACAAGTGATCGCTACCCGTAGACATCTGCAACTAACTAATGAGTTGCGGATGCGTTGCCCACCTTTAATGGACAGAGGAGGGGACAAACTGAAATCGATTCTTTCCAATTCCTATACATCCCCTCGACCGTCAAGTTTTCTTCCCCTTCCCATCCTTTCCTTATAAGAAAAGAGTGAGAAGGAGAAGAACTAGAATTAGGCCTCCAGCACCTCACTCATCAGACGAAATGCAGAATACTACTGAACCGATCATCATGAAACATTGTCCACTTATTCTCGAAGGTATTATAAAGTAACATAGGATACTTTTTATGAAAAAAAGTATATAAGAAGCTGACTATGTTTGTTCCCTATAGACCTATAAACTCCGAAAGGACCGACAGGCCATTCCTGTATTTGGTAGCGATCCGATCAACATAATTAGTGGTACCCGGGCGAAGCCGGGGCGGGTCACTAGTGGCACATAAAAATGAAACTCTTCATTATGATAATTTAATGTTTGAAACGTGGACACGAGCGCAAAGTGGGCGTTCGTTTTGCATTTGACAAGGGTTGGCCTACAGCTATCTATCAACGCCATCGTCAGATGAGTTGCTCACTTTTTATTTGAACGTCACCTATGAAAGTATAGAGATTGGGTGAAAATGATCGATTGTGAAGCTGATTTGCATAGGACATCCTGTACTAGCACCAATTCGTCACTGATCAAAAAGTAAACTACTATGGTATACAAGTAATTTTTTTTTTAAAAAAAAAGGACAGACTGTACAATACTATATAAGCTATGATACTACGAGAAGATAAGCAAATCTAATGATACTTCATTCATCAAAATCGGTCAAGCCGATTAGACGACAGGAGGTCAAAATGGAACAGACATACATAAATATTTATCCAACTTCTGATTCAATTGGGTAAATAACTAATACAATGTTACTGGAAATACAAGTTATTTCTAAATAAATACAACGAACCGTTGTCTCATATGCAAAGAAGAGTAATGGGAATGCGTAAGGAACAAGTTCTACCAGGAAAGTCATTAGCTATACTCGTATGTATTCTTGGTTGCGGATTACAATTGTTTTTGACCACAAGCTGGTGGAGTGGCAGTCACATTGTAAACACTATTTACACTGGCATTAAACAAAAAAGTAGACTATAATTGCCTTTTCGACTATATAATTCCGGCATATACTTTAGTAGACATCAAAACATTAGAAATGCGCGCAACTGAAAAATGCAATAACACGTAACAAAGGACAGGACAACGTTGGACCGTTGAAGTTACACTTCTAGCATGTGTCCCAGCACACATTTCTTATGGAATAAGTTATAAGCGTCCGTATTTCCATCTAATTATAAGTTTCATGAGAATAGAGAACAGGGTGGTGCTATACCTTGTTTCGCAGCAAGATGTATATGGTAAACAAAGATTTTTATTTACGTAGATTTCAAAATATTTAAGTTTTCCTCATATGTAGGCCATACACAAAACATTTTCACTTCACTTTGTTTCGTGATTTGCACGAAATCACGATATTACAACGTTTTCTATGATAGTGTTAAAGTGTGATGGCTGCCATGTATTGTAAATGACGTGCGTTTGTTTACAACAATCATATCTTGCTATGAAACAAGGTATAGTGAGTAAAATCTTTCGACGAGTCACCATTTCACGCATTCTTTTGCAACTTTCAATCATCATCATTTTAAAGATCGTAATGTAACTAATAACATATATAACTAAAAGTTCAACCTATTCAACTGAACAGCTATTTTATAGCATTTATATCGAACAAATGTTTGACATGGTTCTTTAAATTGATACAACGTATTTATTTATGAGCCGATTGAGATAAAATAAATACTAAATGTTAAGTGAAGGGTACCACAATAGTCAAAGTCAAAACCGTATCCAAATCGGTTAAGCCGTTTCTGAGATTAGCGGTAATAAACGCACAAACAAACAGACATTCTAATAATCATTGTTTTATTGCGTTTATGAAGGCCCCCAATAATAGTTTTTTTTTTTCAAATATCTTCCATGTACAGGCAGCGACCATTTACATTTTTATTATATGTATCGATTTTTACTTATAAATACCCTTTTTTAAAAGAAATAGCGAAATATCGTAAACGTTGGACATCTGGTTCATAAGATACCTCTTTCTTTGTTTTTAGGGTTCCGTACCAAAAGGATAAAGCGGGAAGCCTATTACTACTAAGCCTCCATTATCCGTTTGTCACCAGTCTGTATCTCATGAACCGTGCTAGTTAGACAGTTGAAATTTTCACAGATGATGTATTTCTGTTGCCGCTTTAACAAAATAAATTAAATGTTTAAGTGGTTTCCCATACAACAACCGTGACTTTCTAGCCATTAAAGATACGGAACCCTTCGTGCGTCAGTCCGAACTCTCACTTGGCTGGCTTTTTAAATATATATTCACGTATCACCTATGTAAGTATCAGAACAAAATGTCCTCTCAGTTAATGGTTACTTATATTCCCTTCTCAAAAAAGGTTCACGCTTCAAACGAGTGTCAAGTTACCGCATGACCTTAGATGACACAAAAATTACACAACAAAGAAGCATCTTTTGTTCTCATTCTTGTTATTATATATCCACGAACCGATTCTGAACTTTGAACTAAACGAATCGTTCGCAATGTCACGTGTCATTACTCGACAGTTTACGAACTGTCGATGTCAAACTGTGAACAGGTATTTTGCTTGCGTTATTACGTTAAAGGTGACAACATCTTATAAATTGGTTTATCTTAGGAGGCATTCGGAAAAAGTTTGACTCACTGTCCCGTTACCTGAATTCTCCGTTACCTATGACTCACCGCTCCGTTCGATCGGCTGGGAAGTATGACGCATCGTTTGATTGGCTTATATACACAAATTATTAGATATTAAATATTATATATGTAATTATCATTTAATGAATAAAAAACCTTAATTTTTATGTAATAAATTGTGTATTTATTGTTATTCTGTAATACATTATTCCGTATCGAGTGCTCTATGTTTTAGGATTCGTAGTCACGAATTTAACGTCCGAGCGCCTTGCGCCCATACACATGGGATTTTTTAATAAAATAATATATACATGCATACAATAAGTTAACATTACGTAAGCTGTATAAAAACCGTCCCAATTGGAACGTTTTGGAGTCTTCACTTTTCGATTGCTAATGAAATATCTGCTATATTTTTGTAATATAGTCATTGATATTTGACTACATTATCAAGATTATTCTTGTAAAAGTGACAACAGAACCCAGAAGGAAATAAAATTTGTAATTTTTGTGTCTCGATCGAGTAATTTGCTAAGTGCAAATATACTTCGACAGCGTAAAATTCGTTTCTCTGTTATGAAGAGCGCTGTTTTAATTTGATCGGAGAGAGTTTTAATCCTTTTTATTATTTTTGGAACAATAAAGTAACGGGACCTTCTTAACTGACCCGAATGTAAAACGTATTTAAATAGATTTAGCATGTTTAAATATTAATATACCAAAAGAAACTATTTAATGTCGTAACAAAACTGATAGGATCAACCTTTCGGATCGGTGCAAAGAGACACCGGTGCGTTTTGTAAGATACCTCGGATATTAGCGGTTAATAATAATAATAAATCGACACAGACCTCCTCTCCGGGATGTGGTTAATACACTACATAATTCTGTATATATACAGAACGCACAGGATAAAAAAACTATAAAACAATGTTAACATTAAGGATGTTGCATACCTCCAGAATAACAAATTGGTATCAAAAGTGAATCCAATTAAGTCACATGTCACATGCTACATATTTAAAAAAAACCGTGTTAGTAATAAATAAAATTACGGTTTGTATTTCGATATCGTGTAAGCCTTGAGGAAATACACATGCACAAACATTACATTTCACAAGTAAATCAACTATCGGAAATATTTTCCAACACTGAAGTACAAAATTGGAGCTTCATTATTGAAAGTTGAGTTTGTATTTAACACATACAATACACAACATATAACCAAATCATAATTATGATGAATGTTAAAAAACAAAGTCATCTTGTACAAATCGTTTGTATTTGCTTTGGCAACGTAGGGATACGGTATGGCTAGAGGTACGGTTAGGGCAGGCAAATTTCTCGTGAGAGATTAAAGAAAATAAACATATTTTATACCTATAATCGCCTTTACTATTTATATATGTCGCTGTAAAATATACAAACACAAAACACCTTAGGAAGGCTTTCTCTGATTTTAAAAATTGGGCTCATTATTCACGGCGCAATCCTTGGCTTCAGGTTGTCTTCACTGGACAAATATCACATAAGTTAATAACATAACAAGTAGAAGTAGCGTAAAATATTATTGATTTAGTAAAATATTATACTCTCCCAGACTGGAATACCGCCTTGTGGTGGTGGGGGGCATGAAGAAACAAGAAAAGCTCAGGTTCGATTCGTAGTGCAGCTAGATTTGGAATTGGTATTCAGGCAGGGACTTCACAGGGACGCAATGAAGATGCGACGGGGGTGGGGCTGCGAGGGGAAAGGGGAGATGGTATACCCTCACGCCGTTATCATACCCTTGTAGCAGTTTTGTAGTTGGCGGCGGGACTTTAGACTAGATCCGTTACTGGGATCTGGCATTCAGGTAACTGGTTCGCGGGAATCTGTAACAAAAGTCAGTGTAGGAGGTCACACTTGGTGTTCTGGTAATCTTTCCTGGAGGAGAAATGAAGAGGCTCCTCCCCAGGGAAGTAGCTGTGTCGGCGGCTGGCGCAGGCGGGGCCGCAGAGACGTGACCAAGCGCGTTTCCCTGTAGCCATGCCGACATGCGAGGAAGGAACATTGTGAGGTTTTAATGAGTGTGAGTGAGTGAATCATTCAAGTGCGAATATGTATAAACTTTTACTCACATAAACAAGGTATATCTAATTGCTCTTAACATGTAAATTAAGAATTTATACGTGTTATATTCATATGGTGAACGATAAGACAAGTGACCAGTCATAACAATTGGTGTCGGCAGGGGACGTCCCAGGAGGACTTATTTCGATCACATTACGTACTAAAGAAGGGCGATATAATGGATGTAGAAGCGAGAAAGGTGTGCCAGGATCGCGCCAAATGGAAATCCATGATCTCTGCCGACCTCTTTGGGTAACGGCCGTGAGAGAATATTTATATATTTATTTATTGACAATCGTACAATCAGTCGGGGTTTTTTTAAATTAACTGTTACTTGTGCCTTTGACAGTCTTATGTAATAAAATAAAGGGCGATGATATATTTTTGTCGTAATTTTAGAATGGAACGTTTTCCGCGTGACGCGAGGCGATCCATCGATCATAATGAATGTACTCGGACGAGTGGGGAGGGGGAGACCTTTTAACGCGGCAGGGGGCAGCCGGAGATAGGTGTTTTATTCTAGCGACATATTTTCAGACACTCGATTTATTTAAAAATCCTTATTCCTCAGTTCAAGAATCGTCATAGATTCAATTCACAGAAGACAGGCGTGAAGTAAAGTATTCTGTGATTCATCTTATGAGTGAGGTGCCGGAGGCCTAATTCTAGTTCTCTCCCCCTCCCCACCTTTTTCTTATAAGGAAAGGATGGGAAGGGGAAGAAAACTTGACCGTGGCGGGGATGTAACCATTTTCTGTTTGTCTCTGGCTCAAGGTGGGCAATGCATCCGCAACTCATTAGTTAGTTGCAGATGTCTATGGGTAGCGATCACTTGACATCGGGTGAACCGCTTACTTGTTTTCCACCTAGTAATAAAAAAAAATGTAGATACATGACATTGAAGAATCAGTGTATCAGTCGGTATGCTTCTGTTAGTGTATAAATTTGAATGTTTGTTCATTTGTTTCACGGTGCTTTTCAAATCTTAAATGAAATTTTTTCCCTTTCATTTATGACCGTTTACGATGATAAGAACAATTTCTATTGAAAAACTTTTATAATTTGGATACGCAAATTTACTTTCAGATTATATGGTTTTTTATCTTTAAATGATGTAAGTATTATATTTATATTATTGTTACACAATTATAGCGTGGGTTCACACTGCCGAAACATATTATCATCTCTGTTTCTGTAGATAAAAAGACAAAGAGAAACTTTGTATCGTAACAATTTTTTACGCCAGTGGAAGCCCACCCCGATATAATTTTATTTTAAGTTATTGATTTAATATCTTAAAGGTGAAAATATTACCGCTAATTATAACTTTCTAGTGGAAATCTCTCCTAGCTAGTCCTTCTACGACTGTGCTCAATATTTTTTTCATCGGTACTCGGTAGGTAAAATCTTATAGGTTCGCGTGAACAACATACGCAATATGGAGCATACATCATCAACAAGCAAATTTGAATATTGAACAGTATATACAAGTTTTATTTTATTTTATATTCTTGTACTCAATTTTGAATTTTATTGTTAAGTTATAAAAGGTTATTTTTAAACTAATCTCGACCTTCCCCCTCCTGTTTTGAGTTTTCGATTTTGTCGGCAATACTGCCCCTTTGCCTTTTTTTTTAATGGACATGTCTTTGGGGGCCGAGGAAAAGTAGGTCGCCTAACGTTAAGTGATCATCAACGTCAGTGTAGGTGTATCCACAACACCGGAGGAACTGCAGATGCGTTGCTGGCCTTTAAACAAATAGTACGCTTGCTTCTTGAACGACCCTAAGTCGTATTGGTTTCGCAATACCGCTGGGGATAGGTTCGTGTGCGAAGCAGGAAGTTGCTTAGAAACTTTACAGTAGTGGAATGCCACCCATCTGCTACCAGCCCATCAACATTCACAAGTAAAAGGTTTTAAAAAACTTTGCCAGTCATTATTTGGACTATTTGGGAGACAATAAAATATTTTACTTCTTACTCGGTCTGGGAAGTGCCCAGTCATTTTACCTGTTGATCTTACAAAAAAATAAATTTTTCACCGGGTCGTCATTGTTCACATTTGAAACGTGCATTTCAGCTACTCGTATTTAATCGAAAAACTACGCATGTTCACATGTTTTATAACTGTATAGAGTAAGTTTTTTTTGTGAATGAAAGGTTCCTAGAGGAGGCATTTACAGTTACACCGGGCTCGAGGCGGCAGGCTGCGGAGGGCGCCTAGCCTAAGCCTTAAGAGTAACTAAGCTCGAAGGCTCCCTCCGTTACTTTATAACCGGTTTGGGAGGCCGCCGAGCTCTAAGGTCGCTCCGGCGGACGCTCCATGAAGTGACTCAGCTCAAGGGCCCCCGACCTCGGATTGGGCTATCTATCTATCACTCTGCCGCTCGCCGCACAGAGGGCCGAGAGGCAGAGTGACAACTTCGATTATATAGAATATTTCCTTGCCTTAGAAGACAGTATACCGTGGAAATTAACATACATGCCTATTCCTCGTATTACATTATTTTAGTCTTACATATTGAGGATGTGTATACAGTTCGGTGTAATATATCGTTTGGAATTGATTTCGATAATCACTGAGCCAGTAAACAACCCTCAATATTATTAATTCACGTCATCATATATCTGTCACGTGACTCGGCGGTCACGTATCACCCGAATTAATAATGGCGGCTGCATATATAATATATTGCCATGTGTACTTTGTAAGATTACCAAAGGTAATAGATAATATTGTGTGACGTTTACAGTACTGATAATAATTTTTTTCTTTTATGTGACGTTTTGGCGTACGAGCAAGCGGATCACCTCATGTTAAATGAGCGCTACGGGCAGCGCAATAAGCAAATGTGTCGCAGGTGCATTGCCAACAAATGACAGTATATACATGAAAAAGGTTTCCTTTTCCCCGCTAACATATATATATATATATATATATATATGTATGTAATTTTTTTATAAAGATAAGATTTGTTTGTTTGTTCCGGAAAAATTTAAGAATTACAGAACCGATTTTAAAAATTCTTTCACCAATATAGAGTTCTGCTATCAGCAAGTAATCTAAGCTTTATTTTGTTTTGTTTGTCTGTCGGTAAAATGAATAAATACTATCAACCATAAATGATTAGTCCAGATTTCAAGGTGTAAGAATTCATTTCATTTTATTAAGTATTAAAGTAACTTTTATTTTAAGCTTAAAATATTTTTTTGTAGTACGCAAATTCATTACCGTATTTATGACGTCATAAAGGTTAAGTAATAATACATAAAGTAACAAGATATCATACTTATACTATTATACTAAAGCAAGAATTAAAATGTATAAATAAATCATTGAAAGAGCCACCACGGTTCGCGCCAGGTCGACCATTACCAGCGCCACAAGGATAAATAATTGTCACTTTAGCTTAGCTCCCCTGTTTTATCTAGTTTTTAGCCGATGCTTCGAAAGTCATAAAACTATTTTATGTTCTACATACACACATAAATAACATCACGAGTGCCATTTCCGTTATTATAATATTTCTTCAGTTTAACAATAATGATATGTTATATATATATATATATATATATATATATATATATATATGCGCCGTAACCCAGAGGGGTAGGCAGAGATCATGGATTTCCATTTGGCGCGATTATGGCACACCTCTCTCGCTTCTTCCACATTCATACATCTACGCATGCGTGTTCGTCGGTTATGGGTGCTCCTTATATCGCCTTTTTTTAGTAAGCTACTAATCTGATCGATATAAGTTCTCCTAGGTATCCTATCATTCAAAGTCGCGCCTAACATACTTCTTAAGGATCGCATCTCAACGGGATTAACTCTACTAGCATGCTTTTCCTGCCAAACCCAGCTCTAACGTCCATACATTAAAGTGGGGACTAGTACAGCATTGTGTATTGCCAGACGAGCCTTCATAGACACATTCTGACTCCTCACTACTGTACCTATAGCCCCATTCATTGAGTGATATGTTATAATCAATTAAATTATAAAACAGAAAGTAGCAGCATATGAAAAGTGAAAACACGAAAGCGTCCCAATTAACTATATATAAGATATCTTTGGTATAAAATATGATTGGTTATGTTCGTACAAAATCACCGGTTTTCCAAACATCATCCATTCACACATGTCAAATGGTGTAAACAGGATAGCGTAATTTAAATAATAACAAAAAGATGACAGCTATTGTTTGTCACTTATGGGCAAGTTAAAGAAAATTTCCAATTGGGACGCTCTCCGACCGCTTCGCATATCAGTGCGTGAGTGATAAAAATACAAAACATTTTACATTTCACCAGTTATTAAGTCATTTTAAAAAGAATAAGTGTTAAAAAAAGTGAAGTAAATATTTATGCGGTCGACTTATGTGACAACAAATTAAAATTAGTTGTATCATACAAAGTGTAAAGAGAAAACAGACTCTTTACTAATGTATCAGCTTGTTGGACGTCGCTCCTGACTTTGATCAATCCTACAAATTGCCTATCGATCGTTTCCTCGGTACGGTAAAATACGCGGTGCATTTATTTCAAAGAGAATAATGTATTCCACATTCTTTGCAACTACTAGACTTCGCGTAAGATTATAAAACCTTCTTTCGCCTTTAACAACACCTTAACACATTTATTTTATTCTAAATTCAGTAATATTATAACACAAAAACTGGAACAGTAGAAAAGTGAAGACCTGAAAATGTTCCAATTGGTAGTTTAACTTTTACGCCGAAGTGACAAACACTAGCTGTCCTCTTTCTTCTTATTATTTTAATAACGCTTTAGTTTTCCTTCCATTTGACATGTGATATTGTTTTCTTTGTAACACTTTTGATCCGGTTATTTTGTGAGTAAGTTTTTGATACTCCTCACAATCATCATGAAAATTTCATAACGATCGTAGTTTACGCGTGACAGCGTAATAAACAAACTCACATCACACAAATTTATTATTATTATAATATTGTTATATTTATATTACCAAGGAGAGTTGGCGTCAGGCTGGCGGCAAGCCGTAAAACTGTATACAAAATGGACCACGTTCATACTGTGCCGACCGTACGTGAGTGGGAAATGGGCAGGGCAAAATATTTTACACCATGTAAAATTGGAATGCATTTAACATTTTAAAAGAGAAAAATCCTAATACAGACTTAGAATCTGACGTGTAAACTTAACACCCAAATACGATGTTAATATATTATGTTTTGTAAGTAATCGATGACATTTGCTTCAGAAAAACCTATCTTCTTTCTCTCTCTGGTAACGAAATCTGGTTAACCGTGACGCGGTCTTTGAATTTTCACTTTATCTCACTTTCTCTTACTCCTACTATTTTATTGTCTTGTTTAATGTATATTATTAAAAAGTTACAAAATCAATAGCTTTATTAATAGCTTTTAAGTTGAAAGTCCAAATCAAATAATTGATTCTTAAACGATTTTCACTAGTCAAACGATTCTGTTCACAACATCGATTTGCTAATAAACGAACTCTTTGATCGGCGGATATTGAAGACTGAACACTCTGACAAAGTGTTGGTTAAATTAAATGGAAACTGGCGTTGGAATCAAAGAAAGACTTTCGTTTTCTTCTAGCACAAAATATTAAAAATTAGATTTTTGTTACCTGGCTTACGTAAATGTATATAAAGACAAAATAAGATAGTTTATCTCAAAATGATTTTACAGGTATTTATTTAAATAAAATTAAAAGGTTGTTAGGTCAGGATATTATATGTTTAGAAATATAATATTTTAAAATCTTCAGGTAAGGTAATCGCAAAATTTTATTACCTTAGATAAACTATAGTATGTGATAAATAAACATATTCATTATTTAAAAAAAACGAGGGGTAAATGGTTAATGGTTGGTTGGCTACAACGCTTAGCTAATACTAGCATTATTAAGCTGCTTCTAAGCGGGTTCGTTATAAAGCTTCATATTTGGGTTAATAGTGCATCACGAACTAAAATATTTGTTAATTATCTAATAGTATGAATGCAAAAGTTTATTTGTATGTATATCTGTTACTCTTTCGCGCATCTACGTGTATAAATGTAACGTTCCCTTTAGATATATATTCAATAGCTAGCGGTATTTTGAGGTGGCTATTTCGATTCGAAATTATTAATTTTCATTGGAATTGTATTTTTTTTAGGAAGTTGTAAGTTTTGTTAGCGTTAAAATACTATCCAAATATTAAATATTGTAAAGCTTCGATCTCACAGATAAGCGTTCTCGAATTCCATGAAATTCGTCCATTTTCAAACAGCTTGTCTATATAAAAGCTGCACTTCCATTTGTTCAAACGAACTACGCCGCTCAATAATCTAATACTGAACTCAAACACAATTTTCTACTGCCAGATATAACTAAATTTTACTCCGTGCTGTGCATGAATCACATTTATTTTACTTATGCTCTTGAATCATTAAAATAGGTTTTTTTTAAGATAAAGGAAGAAAAATTAACTCCGCGGCCCATGAACATCCCCACGGTTTTCTTAAGGTAAATGCTCGTTTTGAAAGCGAGTCATGGTAATTATAATTACAGCAGCCCATGTCCGATGGGGAATGCACGAAGGAACGTTTGAATCAAGAATTTAATTAAAGCAGGTGACCTGTGAGCGATACCGGTACCGTAAATTAAGCCGATTAAATCAGTGGCGAGTACAAGCCAAAATTAATCAAATGGTATTAATTTAATTTCGATTAAAATTTATTTCGCGACCCTTACTGGTCTGAAATCAAAATGTATCAAAAATATCATTGGACAGCGGCAGTTGCTGTCCGCGGGTTCGGACGTGATCTGATTTCACGTATAATTTTGAATTGTCATTAGTGAACCACTAACGGTTCCCATGGTTATGTGAGTCATGGTCAAGTATTTACAAATACCTTCATCGTTTTCCAGTCCTTTCCCCATTTATCTGGTGTCGCGACTGTATGTTACCTTCTATATCTGTACCAATCTGCACTCATATCTAACTTCACACCCTTACTAATTACATCTTTCATACAATCCATCCATACTTACTTCGGTCTTTCTCTAATATTGTAAACATCCACGTTCATTCTAATTATTTTTTGGCCTTTCATTCTATCGCATAGCATGCCTATACGAAGCTCACCTCTTGCTTCTCTTTCTCTCCCACTATCATCTTTCAGTCTTACTCTAATGTACTCATTCTTAATGTAATCCATCCATCACATAGATTATAACATTCGCATATCGGCCACGTGACCTCCTTTCACTCGAACCTAACATAATAGTAGTGGTAGAGCCCGCATCTAGCTTTTGCTGGAGCACGAATGGCCCGCTCGCCCGGTGAAATACCACAACCACACGAAAGACAGGCGTGAAGTGGAAGCAATTCCGCGTTTCGTCTGATAAGTATGTGTGCCGGAGGCCAACCCCCCCCCCCCTTAACAGCATGGAAGTGGGATCTAAAAACAAACTACCCCAGGGGGGTACCGATACCACAGGTATTGGAGAATCCCCCTCCGCGCGTTTACGCCTGAACTCCGGCTTGGAGTCTGGGCGTGGGCGCGAGGGCTGCCCCGCGTATTCTGGGGGGGGGCACCATCCCACTCGGTGCTGGAGCTCGGGGCAAACGCAGGCAGCACCTCGCGGCATCCCCTACCATGTTCGCCGTGGACTTCTGTAACATCAGGGGACTCCACTCTAACTTGGAGGCCGTCCACTTCCACCTACGGACGGCTAAGCCGGCCCTGCTTTTCCTCACTGAGACGCAGATATCCTCCCCGGTAGACACATCATATCTTTCCTGCCCGGGTGACAAATTGGAGCATTCCTTTTTGCCCCGGGCCGGGGTGTGCGTGTACGTCAGAGAGGATGTCTGCTCTCGTCGCCTCAGCCTTCTTGAAGGTAGGGACCTATCTACTTTGTGGCTGCGCGTAGATAGCGAAGACCATCCGCGAGTCTACGCGTGCCTCTATAGGTCCCATAGCGGTAATGCCGAAATAGACCGACTCATGGAGCAAGTCCAAACGGCTACAGATTCCGTTCTGGAACAGATTACATCCGCCGAGATCGTGGTACTTGGCGATTTCAACGCCCACCACGCCGATTGGCTTGGCTCACGTACCGCACCGAGTGTGGCACTACAGGTCGGCAGACTGGGATGAGATGCGGTCCTTTTTTGCATCCTACCCATGGGAGCAAGTTTGCTTCAAGCTGGATGATCCTGATGCTGTTGCCGATTCTATCGCCGATGTGGTGATTCAGGGGATGGAACTATTTATTCCATCCTCTGTCGTGCCCATCGGAGGCAGTTCTCGGCCCTGGTTTGGTCAATCCGCAAATTAGCAGCGCGCTACAAGCAGGATTGTTACCGAGCTTGGGCTGAGGCGTCAGCGGCTAGGGATGTAAATACCAGCCTGCTCAAAAAGAAGTACAACTCTGCCTCCAGGTCCTTCAAAATAATTATTGTTAAGGCAAAGTCGGAACACGTGGCCAGCATTGGTGAGAGACTGGTACGCCTTCCTTCGGGAACTCGTGCGTTCTGGTCTCTCGCCAAGGCTGTCCAGGGGAATTTCTGTAAGCCGTCTTTACCATCTTTGCGCAGGGGAGATGACACATTAGCCCACACCGCAAATGAGAAGGCCGATCTTCTAGGCTCTCTTTTTGCGGCCAACTCGACTCTGGATAATGGTAGTTCACCGCCGAATATCCAGTACGGTGACACCTTCATGTCCGAGATCCAGTTTGGCCAGAGATCAGTGCGTAAAGTGCTGCAATCTCTGGACGTTCACAAGTCGAGTGGGCCTAACGGTATTCCTCCCATCGTGCTTAGGACATGCGCTCCTGAATTGGCACCGGTTTTAACGCGCTTGTTCCGGTTCTCCTACTCCTTAGGCATTGTCCCGAAGTCATGGAAGACTGCCACAATCCACCCGATCAGAGAAAGGTGATAGCTCGGATCCGTCCAACTACAGGCCGATTGCCATTACCACCTTGTTCTCGAAAGACATGGAAACGATCATCAATTGCCAGCTCATGAGGTATCTTGAGGAGCACCAGCTGATTAGCGATCGTCAGTACGGCTTCCGTCAGCGTCGCTCAGCTGGTGACCTTCTTGCGTACCTCATGCATCGATGGTCGGTGGCAATCGAGGGCAAGGGGGAGGCCCTGGCGGTTAGTTTGGACGTGGCCAAGGCCTTTGATCGGGTGTGGCACAAAGCACTTCTTTCGAAGTTGCCTTCCTACGGGCTGCCCGAGAAACTATGCGCCTGGATTTCCAGCTTTTTGGAGGGTCGGAGCATCAAGGTCGTTGTCGACGGTGCATGCTGGTGTTCCACAGGGCTGTGTACAGTCGCCCACCATGTTTCTTCTGCATATCAATGACATGCTGCAAATTAGCAACATCCATTATTATGCAGATGATAGCACGTGTGATGCACTGTACACGGCCCGCGCTAACGTTTCTCCGGCTACTGCCGCTGAGAACCGGACCAAACTTGTGTCTGAAATGGAGATCCTATTAGGTGAAGTCTCGGATTGGGGTCGACAAAATCTTGTTCATTTCAATCCCAAAAAGACACAAGTTTGCGCCATTACCGCTAAAAAAGAACCATTTGTCGCGAATGTTTGTTTTGAGGGCACTCCTCTGGTTGCCACAGCCAGCATCGGTATTCACGGCGTTGACATATCGAGTGACGTTCAGTTTCGTGGTCACTTGGAAGACAAGCCCAAATTGGCCTCTAAAAAGCTGGGTGTACTCAGTAGAGCGAAGCAGTATTTCCAGCCGGGCCACCGCCTTCAGCTATACAAGGCGCAAGTTCGGCCCCACATGGAATGCTGCTCGCATCTCTGGGCGGGAGCACCCCAATACCAGCTTCTTCCATTTGACCGCATACAACGGAGAGCGGTCAACGACCGAGCTCTTACCGATCGGCTTGATACTCTTGCCTTGCGGAGGGACGTCAGCTCCCTCTGCATTTTTTACCGTATGTACCACGGGGAGTGTTCCGACTGTTTGGAACGATTCCTGCCGCCGAGTTTCGTCATCGTACGACACGACAGACCGCCAGGTACCATCCACACCATCTGGATGGCTGGCATTCCTCAACAGTGCGGTTCTCTCGACATTTCCTGCCACGCACAGCAGCGTTGTGGAATGGTCTGTCCTCGGCGGTATTTCCAAACCAGTACGACTTGGGGTCCTTCAAGAAGCGAGCCTTTCTTTTTCTAAAAGGCCGGCAACGCATCTGCAGTTCCTCTGGTGTTGCGGGTGTCCATGGGCGTCGTTGATCACCTGGGTGTTCCCGCCGCTCGTTTGCCCCCTTCTCTTATAAAAAAAAATAACTTAACCTTATATTGATTACTTTTAAATGATACAACTCAAATTTATTTTTTCAAATTGTTTTATTCAAATCAAGGAAACCCCAAGTGTGCGCATACAAAAAAAGAACAAAAGGTGCAAGGTAAAATACATGTTAACTAAAAAAAATAATGACAAAACAATAACAAGGTCCCTGCAATTAATTGCAACATTGCAATGTAAACAATTGACAAAACTGTAGCGGATTCAATTAAACAATACATCACTTTTACTGTTATATTGATTCTCGCATATACTTTCTATTGTATTGTTTTATCGCTCACAACTTATTTAACAGTTCACTTGTTACTTAATGTCTCTCTTATGTTTTATTGATTCTATTTTTTTTGGAACGATTTAAATAGAATTTCGTTCAGCGCCTGGTCCAGGCCTGGTACAATTGGTTGGTGGTAACCGTTTAAGTTAAGTTCGTAGATTTCTGTACCATCAGTAATTGGTTTTGGAATCTCCATGTACATCGGATAGAAGTACGGCCTGGGATTAGCTATGATCCTAGGTAGCGGATATCTGTACAGGTTCGAGGTAAAAACCTTATTAAATACAATAACATGCTCTTCGATTTCAGTGCATTCATTTAGTTGGGATAACATTTTCAATAGATTTATTTGCGTTTTTTCGACCCCCGACTCTATTTCTTCACGTTTAGCATATCCAGAAATTACCAGAACTGTGAGTAGTTGTAGAATAAGAAAAAACTTGGTGAATTCCTGAAAATAATTTATACTTGTCAAAGTAATAATTCAATTTGCTGCAAAAGAAATCACACCAGGGTATACCAATTCGAGGGCAAAAACATGTACATGGCTTGTCACTATTATATTTCGAAATCTAAATTATATCTCGCAATTGGTCTTCGCACTGTGAGATCTTTCAACTAGTCACTGTTAGGCATACGTATCATTGGGCGGCGAGGGCGTAGCGGGGGAGCTAAAGATGTGCGGATATATACATAGTTTGAAAATATCGCTCTGTTGGACGAAAAAAAATGTTTTTTTTAAATATTAAATGAGTCCAGTCTCGGTTCATTTATAAACTAAATATTGATGTATGGATATAAAATTATATTATAATTATTTCGATAAATTTAGACTCGGTTTTCATTAAAGGTTTTACTTATTTTTTTAATGAGATCCAGACCTCTATATATAGATATTTAGGCTAAATTAGTCTACATAGTCGTTAGGTTTAATTGAATAAGAAATTGGACAATAATTATTACACTTACCATATCAGCAAATTATTTTTCAGTTCGTCGAATGAATGATTTATTTAAGTCCAACGTCTGACGTCCGCCCAACGCAAGGTGCAAAATAAAATTAAAACTCGAGGGAACTTCGCGGTAAAGTTTTGTATACGTTGCCGAATAAGCAAACGCATCGAAAAGCGGTCATCCGATGACACATTGATATTTTTTGATTGACGTACAAGAATCGCTTCCTAAAATACTTATGACGATTATTTTGAATACATTGCCGATATGAATGAAAACAGTATTTCATGGTATCTCTCGTTTATTTATTAACTTATATACGGGTTGTAGGAAAAGGGGTATATTGATGGTGGAGGGTTGGGGTTCGCCTAAATCTATAGATATCATGACCTCAATATCTATCGATTTAGGCCAATTAATATTCAGCGCTTCTTAATGGTTTTATTATATGTATTTTGTCAATAAATAGTAAAAATACAATTTTAGACTGAAATTAAAATAACACACTAGTAATTTTCTTAAAAAATTAAAAGGATGGGGCTTTAGTACAATCATGTTTTTTTAGGGTTCCCTACCACTATGAATCGCATCTACAATGAATTTAAAAGGTTTACTTATGAGTTTTTTTTTATGAAATTGTTTTCTCCCACTGGAACAAGATTTTATTATATTTTTACTCTATAATTTTATTTTTCATTTGTTAAATAAGTCTTGTAAAATTTAATTTGCCTCGCATCAGTCTTTCACGTCAACAAATATATCGAAATACTTCGACATACGAAAAATTTAAAACAAAACTACAAACATTTCCAATGAAATGATTGTGACATAAATAATCCCACAAGATAAAATTATTATTTTTCATTTGTCTTCCAAAAAGACAAAACCATAGATTGGCTCCTTGCTCCTGCTGTGTGTCTATGACCACTATAACTATTATGTGAACTTAGACAAACTAATAAACTGATAAAAAAGTGAACACAACCGATGACTTTAATGAAATAAACAACGTGCATCGATCAGTAAATAAGCTGTTATTTCAATCTTCAAGATTAATAAATGCTTAGTTTTTTAAGAGAAAATTGTGACTTAAAATAGGACGTCGTTACTAGATTGCATGAAAGCAGACTAGGAAGAGAAATTTATGATCCGAAAGTGATTGGTAGTGTTGTGCCGCCGCCTTTAGGGCAGACCCTATCGTTCCTAACGCTTTTATAATAGGGGAAATTCCGTTCGCGTTATAAAATGCTGTTATTCGATACCATTTGAGTGGACCGTTATCCGCGCGCGAGGGTGGAAGGACTATTTATATTACTCTAATTGAATTCGATGCACTAACGATGTACTTATACTTGTGTATGCGGGCATAGTCGCGAGCCTATATTCCCTAACGTGTTTAAATATCAGTCGGCGAAGGTCAGAAGTACCTTCTCCATATTAAGGGTTCCTAGTCTGCCCTAGGACTCGTGGTTCTTGTCATTTTACCTGGTGCAATCGGCTTGGCGAGTGCTGGTTTATTGACCATGCCAAAAACTGTCGGGACGGTGGGGTGAGCTTGAACTATGCGGAGGTTAGTGGTGCGGCTGTGTGCCTAATTTCCTCCCTTCCCTCTTCCCCTTCCCACCATTTTATCATAAGGATAGGATGGGAAAGGGAAGAGGATTGGACGGGGAGGGGGTTAACGGAGAAATGGAAATATCCTTTTTCTCTCTATGCCCTCCTCTGTCCACTAAAGGTAGGCAACGCATCTGCAACATATTTGCCTAACCTGCCTGCCTTTGGAAACCTACCTACAATACTGGTTTAAGAGTGTCATTGTATAAAAAAATATATGCTCACACCCGTAATTCCGGAGGTGTAGGCAGAGATTATGGATTGGCGCGATCCTGGCACACCTCTCTCGCTTCTACATCCATACATCAACGCATATTTGCAACATAAATTTGCTTCGTTACTCTTCCTTCATTCATCCTTTCAACAAGCCCGAACTACCGAAGATTACCTTTCTCAATTCTAGCCACAACATCCACTTTTAAGCTCCACTTTTCCGTTATAACGCTATTTTTAATCTTCAGTGTCATATCTAATATCTTTTGCCTTAATAAAAAAAGATTGCAACAAATATACTACTTAAAAGCATTATTTGATGACATCGGTGTAAATATTTACATATTTAATATCGATATATTTCAATATATAAATTTTCTATTTGGCCGAGTTTATTTGTACAGTTGAACGCAAGCACTTGCACAGTAAGCGCTTGTAGGCGTTGAAGAGGCTAAAGTGAGTGAAATATTTAGTAAGCACATTCATTCGTTCACTCAATTTCATTTTTTCCCAAGGACTTGTTTTTACTGAACGTCATTTCTACTAATTAATTTATTTATTTAAAACAGTCTTACATTAATTTATCTTTATTATCATTATAATTTTAGAAATTAGATTGTGTAATGAGATTACAAGCTTAGACCAGCGCACCCATTTAACCGACGAGTGTCTAGCCTAAGGTAAACCCTATTTAATATATATCTATACTTTATACTATATTACTATATATATACATATATATATATATATATATATATATATATATATATATATATATATATATATATATATTATAAAGCGTTTTAAATTTTGTATTAACAAGCTGAGCTATTACGACATTTGCTAGGCTATTTAATATCACGCTATGAAACTTAGGAGCGGAGTAAAATGGAAAAAACTGTATGCGGAAAAGGGATAAAAAAATATTTATCCAGATTGACAACACATCGAAAATGATAAACAGCAGTCGAGTGATATGATTGGATGCGATGCTATGAACATGTTGCCAATAATAAATCAATTTATTTTACATAAAAAACATATGACGACAAATATTTAAATTGAATTAATCTCCATAATTTTTCTACTTTCGGCAGTAAATCCTTTAGCGGTTACAAAAATATCAGTCATTTATGCGTGTCCTAATCCGTTAAATTAAAATTAATAAACCAATTTAGTAGATAACTGGCGACGCGGTTTTAATGACATACATATATTTCTAAAGTTGGCTTCCATGGCGTAATTGTCAATCGACGATCAAAGTCAAACGTCATGCAGTCATGTTAACAAGAAACACATTAAAGTTTTTCCGTGTATCAAAGATATAGGAAAAGCAGTATATCAAAGAAACATAGTTCAAAAGCGTTATTAAAGGTAATTAATTATACGATGTTCAGTGTTACGACGACGCTACATTCTAGATTTGATCATACTTGAACGTGTTTATTTACTCATCTTCAAACGCCCGTTTCGCTGGATATTATAATTATTAAATAAGTGTTTTTGTAATAGATCAGGAATTTTTGAAAGATGAATTGTTGAGAGAGGTTTTAATAAGTAAAGGATCTGCTGTACTATATTTAGGAATGGGAGTGAATGTATTCATGTTAATTTTATTTCAGGTGGCAGTTGACTAGAATATATGAAGCATCCATGATATTTTAAAACAAAAAGGCTTACAAACATTATTAAATAGATGTGTCGTATTTAAAACCTATGAAATGTTTATTAATGCGACAATCTAAAAATTCCAATTCAAAATAAAAACAAGTAACAATGCAAACTCAGAGCAATAACTTAATATATGGATTATTTAATTTATGTGCTTATTATTAAAAAAATATCCAATTTAAATGAACGTCCCAGCAATCAGTTCTTCAGTTTCAATTTAAACATTTTAAAATTCAGTACGAAGGTTTCTTGAATATTAGTTGCATTTCCCCAGAATACTATACCGTATGATGACGATAGACGTAGCCAAAATACACATTTTGTGTAAAAAAAATTATGTTATAATGTGGCAAACGAGCAAGCGGATCATCCGATGTTAAGTGAACGCTACCCATAGACATTCGCAACAAGCAAATGTGTTACATTTTTTTTGTGACTGAAAGGTCACTATTTACCTAGAGGCATTTACAACTATACCGGGCTTGAGGCGGCAGGGCGCAGGGGGTGCCTAGCCTAAGCCTCTTTAGTCACTTATCTCAAGGGCCTCCTCCGTAGAGGGAGCCTCGGCTCGGGCCGTTACTTTATTATTATAACTGGATTGGGAGGCCGCCGAGCTCTTAGGTCGCTTCGGTGGACGCTCCATAGAGTGACTCGGCTCAAGGGCCCCCGAGAGGGGACCTCGGCTTGGGCTGTCACTCAGTACGCGTTTAGCATTCCGATTCGAGGGTGCCCGAGAGGGCCAAGCCTCGGCTTGATCGGTAGCTTTTATCGGATAACAATGTGTTGCAGATGCGTTGCCTACCTTTAATGGACAGAGGAGGGCAAGGCAGGCAAGATGATATTTCCTTTCCCCGTTAACACCCTCCCTGTCCAATCCTCTTCCCGTTCCCATCCCATCCTTATAAGGAAAGGGTGGTAAGGGGAAGAGGACTCAAATTAGGACTCCGGCACCTCACTCATCAGACGAAACGCAGAGTAGTTCTATTTCATGCCTGTTTTCTGTGAGGTCGTGGTATTTCACCGGTCGAGCAGACAAGATTAACTGTTTTCAGCGTAGACTGAACTGTTTCAGTGCGCCTATTACTTCTATTGTAAGACACTAAGGTAGTGGCTTGGTATCGATCTTCTTGATGGGACTGAAATAGTACAAAGGCAATTCCGCGAATTCCCATATTCTCTAATTTCTTTAGTAATATTTCGCTAAAATATTTTTGCCTTTGACAGCCCAATTATTCTTGCCTCTCCGGAAGCTAGCAAATAGAAAGAGCGAGAAGAATTTAAAAATATGATGTTATTCAATGTAGTTGACCTCAGACCTATATGATCAACCATATTAAATAGGGTTTAAGGTAGGCTGGATAAAAGTTGGTTAAATTAAATTGTACAGCGAGTGAAACGGCGGGGCACAGCTAGCAAGTGCATAAAGAGCAAATGTTGTGTTGAAAGCGAAGTTGCCTTCTTATGACTCGTCAGCTTGTTTAATGTTTAGGTGTGGATTGTTTCGAAATTATTACGTTTTTAATTGTACCTACTTTTGACCGAATTCGAAAAATAAACAATACTTTTATTTCATTTGCAATTCATGTGATATTTGCTGTCTTCGAAATTCTGTATCGAGATCGAAATATCCAATTTGTACAGACAAATGTATATCTAGCGGTTATCGTGTAAATGGAGGCAATTTGACCTGAGATCATAACGACCTCACATAGTACTGGTTTGAAATTAAATAATATTAATTTTAAATAATGTATTCTTTGTTATAAATCTTGCGATTTTAATTTTAATCACAGTGCAATTGTTAAATACACGATATAACGTTTTACATTACATTATTGTTGGGAAAATTAATTAATAAACAATTAGCCATACAAAGCGAACGTAAAACAAGGGCTTCCTAACTTCATTATATTAGTTATTGACACATGTTGCAAAAGTGAGTGGCAGGACATCCAAGGAGAACTTATATCGATCAGATTAGTAACAGACAGTAACAATAATATCCTAGGACATATTCATACACGGCCATCTGATCCCAAACTAAGCAGATCTTGTGCTAAGGCAACCAGATAACTGATATACTACATATATAATTTTTTCTTTTGTAAATACATACTTAAATAGATAATTACACCCAGACTCAGGACGAACAGACATGTTCATGCACGCAGATGTCTGTCCTGGGTTCCCACCCATCGAACCCACGACCTGCGGCGTGAAAAGCAATTATCTTACAAACCACGCCAACCGGCCCGTCATACTAACTAAGGCCGATATAAGGAGTACCCGTAACCGGTGATCTTGTGTGCGTAGATGGATGTAGAAGAAGCGACCGAGATGTGCCATGATCGCGCTAAATGCAAATCCATAATATCTGCCTACCTCTCTGGATTATGTGTGGGTGTGTATTTATTTATTTCAGACATATTTTTTTAGATATATTATATCTAAAGAAATTGTGGTTGTACGATACATAAAATAAATAGATACAAAACAACTTGCTTTAACATGGAACGAGGCGATGTTCGACTGGGAAATTGGTTTTCTGCCATCTGACGGCTGGAGTCTTTTGAATTGATATCAGGCCTGCTGATAACATTTCACAGAATCTTCCAATTAAAAAATAAATTCTGAAGGAAGAAAAAAATATATAGTCCCTAAGTAATGTAAATTCGAATGTTTCTTTTTTCATCCGAATTACATGGTGATCGGTTGTGGCGTTCCAAAATTTCGCACATACATCAAATGACATATGACTTACCTTTTATCTCGAAAATATTGCCACGAGATGGGAAAATACATAAAACCTTAAATTACAATATTGGCTGCCAAGATAATGTGTCACATTTTGACAATAACAACTTTTTGATACATGTTACCTATAACTTAAAGTTATTATACGCGGAATAATCTTATAAAAATTTCCAATGTAGAAAATAAAGATGATGAAGGACAGTGGTAGAGCCCGCAACTAAAACATCTGTTGCACGAATGGGCCAGCTCGACCGGTAAAATACCACGACCTCACAGAAAACAGGCGTGAAGTATAAGTACTGTGCATTTCGTCTGAAGAGTGAGGTGCTGGAGGCCCAATTACAATCCTCTTCCCCTTCCCACCCTTTCCTCATAAGGATAGGATGGGAACGGGAAGTATTGGATAGGGAGGTGAATAACAGCGAAAAAGGAAATATCCTTTTTCCTGTCTGGCCCCTCCTCTGTCCAATAAAGGTAGGCAACGCATCTGCAACATATATTTGTTGCGGATGTCTATGGGTAGTGCTCACTTGACATCGGGTGATCCGCTTGCTCGATTGCCACCTTATTCCATAAAAAAGCGCAAGCGTGGGCAAAAACTATTGTAATATACAATGATAATTTATACCATAGATATCCAAAGACAGTGACAGGAATCACACATGTCAGATAGTGTGAAAAGGATTGCGTAATTAAAATAATAAGAAAAAAGGACAGCTAGTGTTTGTCACTTAAGCGCCAATGTAAACACGTGACGTAAGCTAAAGGACGCTTTCAAGTCTTCACTTTTTGACTGCTAATGACATATCTCCTTTTTTGTATTATAATATTGTGTTGCGTATATTATTTTTATTGGTACCGAAAACAAAAACATGTGTTATCAAAGAAAGAAACCTATTGTTTCAATAGAAAAACATAAAACGACGGTGTTCGCTGTTTATGTAACAGAGGGATGTTTTTTCGTTATTCCGAGACAAAACTTCAACATAGAAATCTCGGGTAGTTTTCAAGAAAAACGGGTCTGTCAAGTCTAGTCACGTTCTATTAAAAGTATTCTCGGGGCAATGCATGGATCGGCAAGTTAAAAGAAGGTATCATTGTACTGGACAGAAAATATTAATAATAAAATATTACACTGTGCCAAGAATTCAACATCATTTTGTTTGATGTAATGTAGCGAATGTAGTGACAAAAAACTACGATCGCCTTTATTATATCCCCTTTGAATGTCTTCACACACTTTTACAATTTCATCAACCGAGTGTGTGGTTAGGTCACTCGTGGCACGTGCCACGTATCTTTACATACAAGTAAAAATCAGACAAAATATTTACCAAGTAAAAGTCTTAAACAATTCCAAGCCTAAAAGTGTTCTATATTAAATTTAAATCGCAGCCAGCACATAAATACATGTTACAGCGGCATTATAGTCAAGAGCAACAAGTTATATCGCTATCACAGTAATGCACTCCTGTTTTTCCAACCTCTTTCAAATATTATACATGAGCAAATATGCAAAAGCTTGATACGGTTGAAATTTAATATAACTGATTTTTTTTATCACCCATTTATGTATTAACCTCAGTCATCATCGTGTTGAAGGAAAGTAAACTTAGTTGTTCGTTGTCCTTGTTTGAGCGGATATTGTTGGACTCAGCGCCCACTGTTGGACTTAAACCTGTTCATTGATCGCTATTAAAATCGGCCCTCTGCCGACCTCATATAGTGAGCTCCTGGATCTTTCATGAGATCATCGTGTGAGACCAACGCTGCGTCGACCTGGACGTGACCGCCACTCCAGGACCTCTCAGCCCCATCGACGATCCGTTCTGCGAGCAATGTGTCCGGGCCGTTGCCATTTAAGGTTCCAAATTCTTCGGGCAATGTTGGTTACCTTGGTTTTACTTTGGATTGCGTTATTTCTGATGCGATCTCGCAGATACTCTTTCTTGTAACTAACCTCATTTACGAATAACATGTGTTAAACAAACGAACATTAGCTGTCGTCTTTTATCTTATTATTTTAATTATTCTATCGTTTTTACACCATTTGACATGTGTGAATTTTGCTGTCACTATCTCTGCACTTTTGTTCGGTGCTTTTATACGACTATAACTGTGGTGCAAAATAACATGAATGAATGGATGTGTTCTTTTCATGCATTATAGATGAATGAATGAGACGAAACGCAGAATACTTCTACTTCACATCTATCTTCTGTGGAGTCTGGTCTGGTCGAGCTGGCCCATACGTGCAATAGACGTTGTTGTTCGGTTGACGGGCTCTACCTCTGTTAAAACTTCTTCTGGATAAATTTCGTTAAAATTTAGGTTTCTTAATCTTAAGCCGAATACATTTTCCATTTCTAGGAGACGCATATTTTTTTTTTATTCTATGTCATCGATAAAAAATCTATACGTTTTCTTTTTTTTAATTTTCGCAGCTAAGCTTTAAAAATAAAATAACTTATTTATTTTACGAAAATTGTAATATTTAAGCTATAATAAACGTTTTTAAAATCTAACCTCATGTACACTGTACGTCATTGTCACTGTCACTCATGTAATTGTTCAGTTTTCTTGTATTTGTTATGATTGTATTATGTTTTACTACTACGATTGTTGGTAATTTAATAATTAAATATAAAATAACCTGCAAACAAAGTATTTCCCTTATTTCGCTGTATCTATGAGAAGATAATTCCCTTAAACGTAAGTAATTAAATGTAATGCTCAGAAAATCAGAGCTGAGTTGCGTTGGTAGCATGATCCTCTGCCATCTTATTAATAATGAAGGTTAAACATACTCCAGTGCTTTGTATTAATTCTCGTTGCTGACTGACAATGTTATTAAACGTTTTTGTTGAAGATATTTGCTAAAACGAAAATTTCGTCTAAATATTTATGAAACTCGATAAAGGAATAATGTAATTCACCTCTTACTACTTACTTAACTTATTTATTATACAGCAGCAATTATTTTCAATGATTAGTTTGCTATATGTTACATATATTATGTATCTCATATATTTAAACGAGCATTTTTTGTAGTTATACTTACACGTATATATAAGATGACGCCAACTTTTGATAGGTTTTTGCATTAACTAATGTTGGAGCGTTGTCAAGGGTTAACTCACTGATATCTCATTTTTTTGTTTGATGGCGCTATATTAAAAAAAAAACAATCTATATCTATACTGATATATAAAATGGAAGTGTCTGTACGAAATATCAAAATAACATGCCATACTCAATACACATGATGCATATACGGTACTTATAACGAAAATACAATTTTTAAAATTTTTGTCTGTCTGTTTATTCCAGGTAATCTCCGAAACTACTGAACCGATTCGGATGGGACTTTTACTGGAAGATAACTTATATTGTCGAGAGTCAAATAGGCTAATTTAATTTAAGCAAAATATTTAGGCTTGTGCGCAAAAAGTGAAAAACCCTACCCTATCTTTACACGCGGACGAAGTCGCAGGAAACAGCTAGCCTTACATAAAAAAGACAACGCAGAGCGAAGCTTGGCCCACAGTTATTATATTATTATATGTAATAATGTATGTATAGTATACTACTGCTTTTTTTTAAGTAACTAATGGAAAGGTCTTCTATCAGCCGCCTTAACTATGTTTTGTTCATTTATCAGACTGTCTACCTGAGTTAAGTTGGAGCAGTTTGTCAGCATCTAATGTAATATTTCTCTGAATGTTAAATCAAATGTTTCTTTTTAAGTATACGATGAATTAACTTAAATGTAAAAAAAAATAGAGATTAGTTAGACATTTATACAGAAAGAGGATGTACATATGTAAGATTCTGTTTTAAAGAGTCTTGTTCCATACCAGTTTACGGGCAACGTTAGCATGCCAACTCTGCGGTGACCTAACAGAGTAAATAAAGTTTATATAAACCTTAAGTTAACCTTTCTAGTAAAAGTTACTTTTACTTTTCTTTAATGTCTTAAATTATAAGTAATAGGAAATTATCCATTAACAAGCCAATTAATGTGTAATGCTAAGTCGATAATGCAAAGTAACTCCGCGGACGTTGCAGTCACAACACCGCAGGGTCATAAAATTGCATTGCCCCGCGGCTTTTCCTTCTTGACACACATAATGGTGACAGAAAAAAAATACAACTACATAATTGTTTGGTTTCATTGTTTTATTAATTCTAAATCAAGCCCCATTAGTTTTATAATATAATTTTGATACTTCGAAAAGGAAAGTGGGAAATGGATTGAGTAATGTAGGTAGATATTCTGAGGGTTTTAACGAAAGTGATAAATTGCCGAAAGACTTAGGAGACCCATTCGTTATCCTTTTACAATAGATCTCGGAATCCCATTAAAATTGAAGAAGTAAGTATTAAAAAGGGCCTTCGGAAACGGGACAATTGATTTACTGAAACTTGCTACATCATTATTCAATTCACCTGTATTAAAAGTCAATTTACAATGTTATCTGTAATTATGTATTATTAAGATTGAAATTTCAAAATCTAATTCCTTTAACATCTATTCATCGAACCTTAAAGGCCTAAGTTTCTCTGAATAATTTGGCCTTACAACTGATAGCTTGTTCGGACAGTGGTGGCTATTCGGGGATATTTGCTTATTATATTTTTATAGGAAAAGGTGTAAGGAACTAAGGTCCAGGCCTGGCTGATAACAAAGATGTTCTCGAAGATTCGACGTATTTAATTGCAGTTTTAAGGATCTAAAGATTGACTGATGGGCGGGCCGGTTGGCGTGGTTTGTAAGATACTTGCTTTTCACACCTAGGGTCGTGGGTTAGATTCCCACAATAGATAAAGTCTTACAATGTAAAACAGACAGCTTAGATGGTCTGCAATCGCAGTTATTATGTTAGAATAATAATCGATTTAAGTGTTTTTAAAAACAAAACATACTTTAAATTACAGCAAATTTAAATTGATCGTTACTTAACTAGCTGTTTGCGATTACAGGGGTCAAGTTTACAAATCAAGGTCGAATCTCATGATACGCGATATACCTTAGGGTTAACTAATATAGAACTCACAAAAGTAAGACCCTTTTCCAACAAAATAAATAAATTTTTTTGACGTTGGTTACAGATATAAACAGTAATACGAAATATTTTTTTCATTATTTTCTGTACCTCTGTCTAATAAGTACGGGATTTCAAGATATAAAAAGAAATTTAAAAAAATGTTTAAAGACCCAATACTTAATTGACAAAACTTTTGCTTAACTAAATCATTTGCATCTTTTGAACTATGTTGTATCTGCTACGGTCGAAGAATTTCAATGTAAGTCGGAAGTAGTTGGCACCGAGGTGATTATTTACACGTCACTAGCTTATAAAACTGGCACGCCGCCATATCACCGGCCACCAAATTCAAGTAAGTAATGTATGTACTACATTATCCGTGCTTGGGAAATTGGAATGATATATAAATATGTTAAATTCGAAGTGCACTAAAACATTTATCAATTATTCAGTCATTTGAATATTCAAGAACCTATTCAATTTAATTCTAAATGTTTTGATATCAGAAAATGGATTAGCAATATCCTCAATGTTATAATATGGCGTGATTTAATTATAGGCGATAGACGCTTGTAAGGAGTGCCGTGGTGGGGGTGAAGCTTTGCTTATACAGTGCACAGTACAGTCGGTGTCAGAGGTGGCTTTAAGTTCGCGGCATCGAAAGTCTGGAACGACCTTCCGCCACCATTAATGCAAATTGCGTCACATCCAGTTTTTGCTACGAAGTGTAAATTTTTGTTATTAGAGGCACAAATTAATCAATAATTAAATGTGATTTTTCTTTAGATGGACTTAACGGTTTTTCTTTAGTAAGAGCAGTTTTTTGTGCGTTTAATTTTCTTTTTTTATTTACTTATTAATTATGTAGTTACTTTTATTAATACTTATTATATAATGTTCTTTTGTTAGCATAATGAAGAGGTTGCTTTTATATTACTTTTTCGTGCTACGAGGATTTTTTTAAGATTATAAACATACTTGTCTCGGTTACCCTATCCACATGTCTCACAATTCCGGTGAGCGCAAAGGAGCCAGCTGAAAACCAGCGCAAGGACGGCTTAGTCCGTCCCTACATACGCTGAGCATACCCTTCGTCACACTTTTCTTCTCATTATTGTTGTTGTAAGTCTGTGTTAAGTGTATTTCTTCTGTATGTGTGACAGTAAATTTGTTTTCTTTCTTTCAAATAAACCAGCACTAGGACACAATCCCACGTGATGTCGAGATGAGGTAGAAAGCCATGACATCAGCCTATTCTTTGTTCTCATGAAGGTAGACTGATGCTGCTCCAATCCTTTGCCGTACGCAATATGCGAAGATTTGTATCACTCGTTTCAAACTCTAGGTACTAAAGTTCTAAGCACACAATCTTTAGGCCTAGGTTTTAGTGTTTTATATAATGAGTATGTTTATAATAATAGTTTTTTTATCAATTATTTTATATTTTGGGCCAGTCTAGGATGATTGACTAATATTTAGTAAGTTTCAGTAGGAAGATTCACTTTTGTAATTATTTATTTAAGAAACTTGATAGCATGCGCTTAATTTAATTACGATTAAAATGTCTAGCAAGTGTAATGACTAATAGGAAATTCAAAGGCAACAAGGGGAAAAGTTCGTACTTATCGTGCTGTCTCAAATAGCTTCAGTACCCATCTTTGGACATTTGACACTAAACAATAAAGTTCCATATTAATGGATTGAAAATGTCACTCATTTAATAAGATCATTCATTGACAGTTCGGGTGTCATCGTGTTCCGATAAGGATACGAGTTTTCCCGAAGGGAAATAATTTCTCACTATATCTGTAGTGCTTTAGAGAATATTTTTGCATGCTAGTTAAAATATTTAAGCGCGTAATAAAAGAGACAATTACAGTAAGATTGTGTCCAATGCCATTTGATTATAAGGCCCTTAGATATGTATAAAGCACACCTAATATCACATATAAAAACTTTCTCATCTTATGACGACCGATGTCATCAATCATTAAGGGCAGACGAACGAGAAACCTTTAATCCGATAGGAAACTTCGGTAAATTCTCTCCGTCTTATCATAAATGTGTGTGTGTGTGTGTGTTTGTGTGACCCTCATCAGAACTAAGTGAGAAGACATTGCTCGAAGAATTCCTAAATTTAAGTTTTTTTTATGAATGAAGTTGGCAAACGAGCATCCGGATCGCCTGACTTTAAGTGAGCGTAAATACCCATAGACATTCGCAACCAGCAATGTATTGCAGATGCGTTGCCTACTTAATGGACAGAGAAGGGCATAGATAGGAAAAAATATATTTCCTTTTCCCCGCCGACCCCCTTCCCGTCCAATACTCTTCCCATTCCCATCTTATCCGTATGAGGAAAGGGTGGGAAAGGGAAGGGGACTGAAGTTAGGCCTCCGGCACCTCACTCTTCATGCGAAACGCAGAGTACTACTTCACCACTGTTTTTGTGACAATGGAGTGGGGACAACATTGCTCGAGCAAACGACTAAAGGGCTAGAAGGTTCTACAATGGTAAAAAGGGTGATGCTGCGTTAATAAATCACACCCGAACTAGACTGGAGTTCATTTAATACAATGCCATAGGCTTATAAATAATGATCAGAATGAGACGGGAATATATAGCAATCAATCAATTGAACGATTGTAATTATTAAATAGCTCGGGCATTGCGTTATAATGCCCGAATTAAAATCATTATGACCTTGTTGCTTGTGACACCAATTCATAAAATTTATTATGATACGTGCCTCTAAATGTTTGTTTCAAAAACACTTAAGTGTCTATTAACTCAAACCTTTAAGCTTAACTATTTTAAGCTTTATTTAGAAGGTGGTGTCTAGAATATGGCAAACGTTAACGTTACCGTTATAACCCATGTTTCCGCTAATTAGTTGCAGATTTCTTGCGTACCTTTGTTGGACAGAGGAGGGGATAAAAATAGGATATTTCCTTTTCCTATCTAGTCCCTGCCCCTTCAAATTCTCCTTCCAAACTTTCAATTAAAATTATTCCTCCGGCACCTCGCTCATCAGACAAAGGGAAAAAATACTTCTATTTTTCGCTTGTCTTCTGTAAGGTCTTGGTATTTTACCGGCCGAGCGGCCCATTCGGGCAAAATATGTTGGTGTTGCAGAATATTTGGTATGAACAATTTTGTTTATGTAACACTTTCCCCAATACTTTCGTATTCCTTAGATTTCGTTTATGTGATTCAATAGTCCATCGCAGGCACAAAGAAAATGTAATGCCCTTTTGGACCTAGCAAAGCTTACTTTAATACCTCAGGGAGCTTTACTTTCAAAGAGGTGCTCAAATCCTTCAAAGGTACTAATTAATGTGGGCCGATGTCCTTGAATATAAAGTACCTTCGTAATATTATTACAGAATATTGGTAAAATCATTTTATATTTACTAAGTTATAATGCTCTAAATTATAGTTTTTGATACAGTTTCCCGATTTAAAATTTCTGACTGCCTGGATTGGTAAACTGCTTACAGAAAGACGATAGGAGAACCCATAAAGGACTAGCATATATGGGTAGATAGAATGTAGAAGAAGCGACATACGTCTGCTAGGACCAAATGGAATTTTGCTGCCTAGATCTTCGAGGTAATGGCGTGAGTGCTTACATATGTTTTTGTTTATTGCCCGTATGGTACTTAAATTGAACTTTCTATCAGTAGGAAATAAAGGTATGTTTATATTTTTGTAAATTTCCAAGCTCTCACATGATTAGTTGCAAAAATATTAAATACGCAAACGCCAGCTACGGACCCTACAAATACACCGTCTTGGATTCGATTTGAAGTCCGAATCCGATGTAGGTAATTAGGTTTTTCACCAGTGACAGAGGTCAGTTAAAACTATTTACCGTTAAAAAAAGGTTTTTAATGCTAAATCTAACCTCGGATGTTTTTTAAAAGAATGATTTATTCTTAAAGTCCTCAGAGTCAGTCTCATTTAACAAAAGAGCGATAAAGGGCTATTAAACGTCGATCATTCGCGAAATTTAGTAAGATTTATTAGGATCCATTCATTTATCATTCTGCCCTCGCCGATTTCGAGTTTGATGCTGTAACGAATTATGCGATTTCTTCAAAATTAAAGAAAGATTAGTAAATGCTAAAATGTAAAAAATAGTACATTTATATAATTTAACTATATATAATTGCAAATCAACATTTTAAGGATCACATACTTTACTGATGCTGTACTTTTAATTGAGTTAAAAAGTAAGAAGTTTCTATCAACCATGAGCTTGTTATATATTAACGTATAATTAATATATATATATATATATATATATATATATATATATATATATATGATAAAATAAATATACAAAACACCAAATAGATTAGTGACGATTATAGTTCGTCCACAGGCTATTCGCGTAGAAACTTGTTATTTATTACATATATTAATTATTCTTATTTACATACAAGCTGATGTCCACGGTTCCATCCGCCATACAATTGTCCAGCTCCAAGTTGTCTCCTATTTAATATAGATTAGCGGTTAACTTCCATTGGATTTAAAATGATTTCTCCATACAATGTTTCATCCCCTTTTAGATGATGAATTCACAATAAACCTATCTTGGTGTTCGCTTACATAATAACAGATTTCAAGTCTCTAGGGCACCTAGTTTAGAAGGTGGCGTTGTTCCATTAGTCCGTCACTTTTTGGTATAAAAATATTGTTTCTTTTACCTAGTACGTACTAATTTTAGTTGTATTCAAATATAAGTTAATTAGCTTAGTTTTTGTTGTTGCTTATTTTTCTGCTTTTTTGTTCACAAATAGGTTTAAGTTTCTTTTGTCGTTGTATTCAGCGCACTGCAGTTTGCACCTATAATTGAGATGGCACTCGCCAAGCCTGTTAACTAAGTACGCGTACTCAATTGTCTAAGTTAGTGCTCCATCTTGTTGGTGTAACATAATTGGATAAATAAATAAAAATAAATAAATACCTATAAATTTCCAAAGTTACGTTTGTAGCTTGATTTTGTAACATGAGCAATATCCGTAAGAAAGTGCACTTAGCAATTTGGCAGCCATGAGCACACTCGGCGTCAACGTTTTAATGACCTGTCAAATGAAAGGCGCTACTTTAATGAACGACTGTACTAAAACTAAATGGAAAACTCTTCAACTTACAGGAACTTTTTGAAGTGAAAACCTCTTTAGCCGCGTTAGACTTTATATGATTTGGGAAAATCTTAAATGCTCGACATGCAACATGCTTTTTTGAATTTGGAACACGATGAACTTTTTTCATTTATTTTTCTTGTATAAAATTTTGAATTTTATTGCTAAGATACGAGGGTTTATTTCCTTTATACCAAAAGGGGGCAAACGAGCTGCGGGTCATCACCTATGCTCATGAACATCCGCAACACCAGAAGAACTGTAATCTCATTGCCGATCTTTAAGAAATGAGTACGCTCGCTTCTTGATGGACCCAAAGTCGTATTGATTTGGAAATACCGCTTGTGACGGATCATTCCACGACATGGTGTGCGATGTAGAAAGTGTTAAGAGGTGTGGATGGTAGTAAAAACTCTGTTGTGTTTATCGATGTCACTCATGGTACATGTGATAAAAGATGCAGAGGGAACTGACCCTCCCTCAGCAAGGCCAGAGTATCAAGCCGATCGGTAAGAGCTCGGTGGTTGAGTCGTTCTCCGTAGTATGCGAAGAAGCTGGTATTGGGAAACCCCAGCCTAGATAAGTGAGCAGTATTCTGTGTCACTGCAGTGGGGAAAATTCTAAAAACGGTTGATTTATTATTATTATTTTATATCACAAATCAGTATAAGTTTACGTAAGATACCTCTATCAATCTTCTTCAGATATATGATTAAATACGATACAGCTAGGTAATCTTTTTAAGGAGTCGATAAATATTAATATAGGGTAAGGGGCTCGCCATAAAATAATTTAAACGTGCGCTCTAGCACATTAACGTTGCTATGAGTATATCATGCAATCTCTAGTCACTCACAGCTCATTTGTCTTTACAATAAATTTGAAACTTTCGTCGTAGCGCGGTTCTTATAATTAATTATTTTATTTTCTCTTGAAGCAGGGATAGGTTCGATTATTTTTAATACGCTGTAATAGATAGATAACATATAAAAATTATTAATGTTAAATATTAAGTTGCACAGAACTGAATATTTGATTACTTGCTTTATTTTCTAACCCGTATACTTATTATAAGATTGACTTGGGAATTTGCACTTGTATCAAGGACCTATTGTAACATATATTCCATTGTAATTATATAATTATTTGTCGTAATACTGGCAATGATCATTCGGTTTAAAAATTGATTCATTTTTATTGAGAATAACGCTATCTATTTAAATTAACTTACAAAAAATTACACAAGGGCTTTTTGGGTCATTTAGGCATTAGGTATTTATTTATTTAAAAAACCTAAGTAACCCAATGTCCTACCATGTTCATCCCACTCCAACAACTAACTGAGGAAGTACTCTCGAAGTCGTTGACGAATAGGACCGGTGACAAACTATTCAGTTAGGTAGATTCAACTTCGAGAAGAAGTCAATCACCAAAGACGACTGAAGACGACTCGGATAGGCAACGGCAAAGTAGTATCCTGTCGTGCCAACATCTACCGCAGTGTCTCAAGACAAAATTCTATGAACAGTTTGTGTTTCCAGTGATGACTTACGGAAGTGATACGTGGCCCTCATTGCGAGCATAATTAGACGGTTAAAGGTCAGACACAGAGGGAAATGGAGATAGTTTCTCTGCGTGATCGCATCAGAAATGTGATCCGATGCAGAACCAAGGTGACCGATATTGCGCGAAGAATTGTTAGCGAAAATGTATTCGTAGAAGTATGGCTGTAGGCGAAGCGAGAGTCAAGATTGTCTTACATGGAAACTCGTAATGTTATTTATTTATATCCATCGAAGCTACGAGCGTGAGGGGTGTTTATCTTATTTATTTATGTAGGTGGTTAGCCAGCTGCAATCTCCCTCGCTGTGAGGCTGATTGGGTGATTAGGTAAGCAGAAATGTTCAAACGTTTTTACGGTCCGGCGATAAGGGCTACATAAGCTATTGCATAGTACCTACTCAAACGATAATTATCATATCAATGAGGAAAGCATTCTTCTATGAGTGTTTGAGAATTAACTGAAATATATCACATATAATTAAGAGATGTAGATGACATACAAGAAGTATATACCAATAAAACGTTCAAAATATTCCAATAATGGTAAAGCTCGCAACAACATCTGTTGCACGAATTGGCCGGCTCGACCGGTAAAATACGACGACCTCACAGAAAACAGGCGTGAAGTAGAGTATTCTGCGTTCCGCCGGATGAGTGAGGCGCCGGAGGCCTAATTCTTTTTCTTTCCCCCTTCCCACCGTTTCCTAGAAAACCTTGACGGTGTAGGGGATTGATGTATAGGTATTGGAAATAACCATTTTCTGTTTTCCCCTCCATTACTTAGTTGCAGATGTCTATGGGTAGCGATCACTTGACATGGGATGAACCGCTTGCTAGCTTGCCACCTAGTACTATAAAAAATCTTCACTTTCTGACGACCTGCTGGACTTGGGCCTCTCCCAAAGAAATAAAGACTATGTGCAAAAAGAAAGTATCTTCATATTTGTACTGGTCGACAGAGCAAACACAATTTGGTTTCAATTTATCTGACGCTATATTTGGATTACGTACGTAGATTACGATATTACAAAATAGCGTGAACAGAAAAATTGCAGTGATTTTTAGTTAGATACTATGTAATAATATATCGATACAACATAGTAGAATATTACTTCATATATCATCCAGCTTTAAGTCCTTAAAAACTGAAACAATCCATGGATGAGTCTTGAACTAAGAACTAATAATAATAAGAATGTTTCCCACTGCAGGGACACAGGCCTCCTCTCTCCAATCCACCACGCTGGACCAGTGCGGGTTGGTGGATGTCACATGTTTTCGAATTTGGTGGTTCTAAGAACATGCCGGTTTCCTCAAGAAGTTTTCTTCACCATTTTTGTAGCAGTGGTGATGAAATAAATGACACAGAGTAAAGCGCCTGCCTTCGAAGGAAAGACAAAGTGAGAAAAAAATGTAATCAAATAATTAAAAGAAAATAAACTGCGAGTGCTGTAGCTGAGTGATTACTCGTAATTTGAATTAAACGCAATAACCCTCAATAATGTTCTCGAATCCGAAGTATTTGTCACGACGAGTCTGATTACGGATTAATGTTGAACATTCTAGAACGTTTTGTATTTATTTTCTGTTCTGATCGGTTTTCATTCTTTTTTTACAATCACTAAAGTGAAAACATGGTTTTTGGTCTATTTTATCATAATTTGAGTGAATCAGCGTATTTTAATATTCCTTAAATTATTTTAGATTTATTGAACAATCTATATAGCCGTTTTGCCTATACGTCAAAAAATTATGTCAATAAATAATATGCGCCATCTTTTGACAGGTATTTGCATTATTTGTAGTTGGAACGCTGTCAAGGGCTTAATTACTGATATCTCATATTTTTGTTAGATTACACTATATTAAAAAAATATCTTGCCTATAAAACACAACGTAGAGCGAAGCTCGATTCACAGCTACTTTGAATAATTGATAGTAATTTTTTGAACCTACTTTTATGCAGACTGTACGGTCAGTTTTCATCGATGAAGAAGCCATTAATGAAAGCCATTTAAGATGCAATAATACAGCTATAATATATTTTTATACATCGGTAGGGCTTAAGTTTACTACGTTACGAGTATAAGTTCAAAGTATAAGTTCTTCATTAATATTATCGTTAAACTCTCCGTTATCCTTTGGAGACCATGAGGTTACATGACTCACTACCAGCAACATACGGAGGTTGTCATAAGAACCACCTTGATTTAGGTTATAAAAAATCAGTTATGCAGTTGAGTAAGAAACTCATTTATCAGTTAAAAATACGTGCTTTGACCCTGAATATTAACAAGTGCATATAAAGTATAGTCAAGTGCGGTATTGTAAACTAGATTAGAACATTTTATAAGCAGCATCCATATAAAAAGTACAAGTCTAACAATAGAATTTGAACATTCATTTTGTACGCTGGGTATAGTTAGTGTAAAAGCAATTTCCCTTCTTTCTGCAGCGCGGCATTTTACCTTTACGGTAACGACTTTTGCTTTCAGAGACCTTCCTCTAATTACGGGCGTTTGGTTAGTAATTAATTCAATTTATTTTCCTTTTTACACGACTTTCTTAGAGTTTTGATTAGCGGCTTTCAATCACTATTTTATCGTTTAATCAACATAATGTTTCTAATAACATAGATATCGTAGATCTTGTTAGTAGAATTGAAAGATCCTCTAGTAATTTTTGTATTACAGTTTAGACGATGAAGTCAAAATCATAATGCAAAATTACATATGTACAGACGTTAGGAGATTGACCCTGTCGACTCAGTGACAAGTAATTTATGGACACAGAAAAGTGCGGTGTGCCAGGCACCTTGTATAAGAAATACAGGAGCCCAAGCGAGGATTTCTGTATATCTTCGAGCACGTCAGATTTTCACATCGGGGTACCTTGAACCCTGGTAAGTAGGTACCTAATCAGTCATCCACGTAGCGTTAAGCTTTTAGGGATTTGTAAAAATGACTCGTTCATCGAACACACTCGCGGTGTCAGATTAATAAGGGTTGTTTGCATGTTAACAAGTGTACATTTCAATAATTGGTCGATTTGAGTGCAATGCAAAGGAGTGTAGGGATCAAATCAGACTATAGACTCTTTTTCCCACTTTATTCATTTTCCTTCAATTCGCATCATTCACTTTTGCGGTAATTAATAATACGGTTTCCTTATAAATCCTTTCCTTTCTCATTCCTTAGCCCATTTACTTTCTTTCCTTCTTTTTTATAACGATTATTAACGATTATCTTCTAATACATAATTCAACAACAGAGGAATTGCAGATGGGCTGCCGGTCGGAAGCAGGTTCTTTCCTTGAAGGAAAGGTCCTTATCCCAGCGGTATTTTCCAACCAAGTAGGCTTGGTTGGAAAATACCGCTGGAGACATATCATTCTGATATCTAGATAGAAAATATAGAGAGACAGTTAGCAATTATCTACTCACAAATCCTAGCAAAGGGGAACTCTGTCTAATATAAAAGGCCATTTGTGTATGTATGTTCCTTATAGACTACGAAATGGCTGGACAAATTTCGATTAAATTTTCATATTTAATTGAAATTATATATATATATATATATATATATATATATATATATATATATATATATATATATATATATCAGGAGGTACCAACCCTACATAAAGTCGTCTAACGCAGTTAAAGATGTTTTCAGTTCAATAAGCATGTTGCGCATGTCGATCTCGCGAACCTATAATATTTACCCCTACCTACTATTGTTTAACGAGGCTAAAGAGGTGTACGTACACTTCAAATAGTAAAATATTTATATTATTTTACTACTTAAAGCAACCTTTGTGACATTGCATAGCATAGCAAGCGGCGTTTTCGACACGGCGCCGCGTAATTTTTTCACAATTTCGAGGGTTTTTCACTTTTCCTGCTGAACCTTAAATATTTTTCTTTAATTAAATTAGCCTATTTGAATCATAACAATATTGTCTATCTTCCAGTAAAGCCCCATCCAAATCGGTTCAGTCGTTTCGGAGATTACCCAGAATAAACTGACAGACAGACAAAAATTTTAAAAGTTGTGTTTTAGTCATAAGTACCATATATACATCATGAGTATTGAGTATGGAAATGTTATTTTGATATTACATACAGACACTTCAATTTTATTTATCAGTATAGATAGCACTAAACACAAAATGTTCGTAAAATGAATAATAATAATAAATAAGTCAGCCTTTTCTAGAATGTACGGACACAGGCCTCCTCTCCTAGGGAGGGAATGAGTCGTAATCTACCACGCTGGCCCGGTGCGGGTTGGTGGATTTCACATGTCTTCAAATTTGGTGGTTCCAAGATCATGCCGGTTTCCTCACGATGTTTTCCTTCACCGTTTTTGGAGCAGTGGTGGTGAAATAAATTACACAAAGTAAAGCGCCTGCCTGGGTTCGAACCTGCAACCTACAGTACGTAAGTCAGGGCTTGAACCGCTGAGCCACCGCTGCTCCTATGTTCGTATATAATGTACAAATTGAAGCACATCACATTAGTTTTAATATAACATTGCAATCAAGTATCTTTTTCTTTTAGTTATCGTTGATATTGAATCGGTCTTCATTTATTCTCCTAAACAAATATTATTGAAATATTACAGGATTACTCGATAATATTAACGTTTATGTTTTTTTAATGAAACGCAATATTGACCATGAAGGAATGAAGGTCGCTGAATCGTTATGTCCTTATATAGATGAAATTTTTATGATGGGTTTGGAATCCTTACTAAAATATTATAAATGTGAATGTAAGTTTGTTTGTTACGCTTTCATGCGAAAACTACTCAACCATGTTCATGATCATCATGAAACTTTGTACACATATCCTTGGAGGTATCAGAAGTAACATAGGACACTTTTGATCAAATAAATGGTATATAAAAAGAAAAGTATGTGTGTTCCCTATAGACCTATAGACTCCGAAACAGCTGAACCGATTTCGATGAAATTTATTTTGTCCAGATTGGCACATTCCTGTGTTTGGTGGTACCCGGGCGAAGCCGGGGCTGGTCAGTAGTAATTTATATAAATAAAATAAAATATGTATTTGTACAATAACATTTATTAATTACATTACTTATCTACGTTGTTTTTTTATTTATTATATATAAAAAACAACGTGTAGCGTCAATCCTTTTGTCCTATTGATGTAATAATCTTCTCGCGGAAAATCCACTGCATAATCCTCTCGTGAAATCAGAATAATGTGAAACTAATTTTTTTTTTATTACAGCCCTTTCAGAAACAATATATCCATTTTTTTTAATCTAGTATTCTTCATCTGCTTCTGTGTGTCCTTTGACAAAGGCCTCCTCCAATCTTTTCCAAATTTCTCTGTTTCGAGCCAACCTGGTCCAAGTTTTACCAGCCACTTTCACTACATCATCATGCCATCTCTTTCGTTGTTTTCCTTTCCTTCTTTTCCCTTCTCTTGGATACCATAATGTTGTTGATTTGCTCCATTTTTCTTCACCTCTAACTATATGGCCATGAAACTAATATGGATTCACTAAATTAATGTTCTTTTTCTGAAATCCATACTATTTTTATTTTCTGTACTTTTATTAATTTGCTTTTCTGTGTGTCCATGTTGTAATTGTACTTTTTCGGAATTTTCAATTCAAATACGTGGACTACATGAAAACAAATAAATAGATCTTTAAAAATTGATTAACTTCGATCTGATTCGTTCTCAATGAGGTGATTCGTAAAAAAGGTCAGATACTATTTATCCTCACTTAAATATTATAAATGTGTTTGTTTGTTTGTTACGATTTACCTCCTTTATTTGTGGCTGAAAGGTCACTGTTTGCCTTAAGGCATTTACAGCTGCACCGGGCACGAGGCAGCAGGGCGCAGAGGGCGCCTAGCCTAAGCCTCTTTAAGAGTAATTAAGCTCGAGGGCTCCCTCCGTAGAGGGAACTTCGGCCCGGGCCGTTACTTTATTATTATTACTGGATTGGGAGGCCGCCGATTTCTTAGGTCGCTTCGGTGGACGCTCCATGGAGTGACTCGGCTCAAGGGCGCCCGAGAGGGGACCTCGGCTTGGGCTCACTCATTACGCGTTTAGCTTTCCGATTCGAGGGTGCCCGAGAGGACCGAGCCTCAGCTCGATCGGTAGATATTATCGGATTACATGAATCTCTTGAGCTAACATTACTACCACTTCGGAGAGCGTTAGCGCTGGGAGAATATCTATCATTATTAGGCGAGAAGACTCTGCCAGCTATGTGGCCGTATCTTGAATGCGATGGCCGTCCTCGCCGGCGAGAACGGTATGTGATTTTGTTGCGAAGTTGTTTCAACCTAGCCTGAGCGATCGTTATTGCATCGTCTCGATAGTCGAGTACGTGCCTAGGTCGTCTATAGTCGCGGCGGAACGTACCGAGCGCGATTGGTTTGTAGGTGGCGGCACCTACGACTAACGGGTTGGGGTGACCGGCGGCGGAATCAAAATAACGACGCGACGCCAACTTCAGGTGTAAGGCTATGGTAGGCAGCTCTAAGTCCACGTGTAACTCGACGTTGCGCACGAACCACGGTGACCCAGTGACCCTGCGCAAGAATCTGTTTTGGATTACCCGAAGTTGGTGTATTTGTTTCGGGGATATGTGCGCGAATACCGGACTAGCATTCGTCATAACGCGACGTACTACAGCTTTATAGAGTATCACCTTGTTCCGGAGGAACATTTTACTTTTAACGTTAATTAATGGGAATAAGCGGCCTACTACGATGGCCGCCCGGTTCCTGACCCGGGTCACGCTAAGTTACAAACTTAATATAGATCACCATTGTAATACAACACGAGAACAACCAATACAATTTTTTGACATATAATTCCAATAATTCTAAGAGGATGAACGAAAGAAGATTGACAAGAGAAATTTATGCCGCGAAAGTGAGTGGCAGTGAAGGCCGCGGCCGGCGTAGGTGTACCTATACCGACCAGATTAGTGATATACTAAAGAAAGGCGTTATTAAGAGTACCCATTACTGACGAGCATGTATACGTAGATGTGTGAATGTGGAATAGGCAAGAAAGGTGTGCCAGGACCGTAACAAATGGAAATCCGTAATCTCTGCCTACACCACTGGTTAAGGGTCGTGAGCGTATTATTATAGGTACAATCAAATTACAACAAAATTCCAGGACGATAAACGAACGCGTGCGACACCGCGGGCAGCTGCTAGTATATTTCATAGTATCTTTCTCATTAAATTAAATACATAAATGAAAAGACCTTGAAAAATTCAAAATATAAGTCCAACGTATCTTTCAATATTGTTTATGTAAGAGTGAAGTAAAAATGGACGGTTTCTTTTTCACTTTTTACATTCAACTCGTACATTACGGGAGCCGTGTACTTCCTTGGTCATTGTGAAGTTACTTACACTTCCCGTAGTGATTAGTGCCGGTTTTGTTATCGAATAATTTCAATGGGCAGCTTCGTTGTGAAATTGTCTGAGCAATAAAGGAAGGAATTACACAATTGAAATTAATATAATTTCATTATTTCGTTTCTAACTCGAGTAATAAACGGAAAATATAAATAAATAAATAAATACTGATGGAATGAACGTGTAAAGTTATTATTGAAATGTAAAGGGAATCTAGCTAAATAACGATACATATAATAATGATAAGGGATTCGGGGAACTGGGATAGTTCGACTTTTCCATCAACACTAGAAATATTACCAATTACAATCTATAAACTAATATTCTCTACAGGATTGATCTATGTTTAAATGAGACAAAGGAATTGGATATTATATTAATAATCGGTATTTATTTTATGTATTGTATATATGTTTAAATATATACAAACAAACGGAGACACACTAGAACCACATCATAATAAGACTAAGAGTAGTGCTTCTCGACACCGGCCGCATTGTCCGCCTTTCATTCCCTTCCCCCTTAACCCTAAGTCGTCTGGCCGGCCCCTGCCGAGGGGATACCGTCTGGTGGAGATTTATGTATGTACCGGACGGACACAAAATTTTCACCGCAATCGTAATAATAGAATATTCTTTGAACGGCGCACGATTTCAATAATATTATTAAGTAATTCTTATATATGTAGTATATTATTAAATAATTCTAGTATACACTAGAAATTGCTTTGTAATTATGTCTTTTTCCGGTGTGTTCCTTTGGAGATCCTGGAACCCTTTTACAACGCACTTGAGGATGGCCACCGAGAGGGTTTTAGTGGGTACAATCCCACATAATCCTGTCCTTCCCCGAGGACAGGAGATCTTTCGAAGATTTCCCCTAGGATACCAAAAAAAATGTCTTTACAGCTTAGAGCTTTAGGATTTGGTTCGCAAAATACATTTAGATTTTAACAGTGGTAGAGTCCGCAACAACAACATCTGTTGCACGAATTGGCCGGTTTGACCGGTGAAATACCACGACCTCGCAGAAAACAGGCGTGAAGTAGAAGTACTCTGCGTTTCGTCTGGTGAGTGAGGTGCCGGAGGCCTAATTTCAATCCTCTTCCCCTTCTCATCCGTTTCTCATAAAGGGGACAGGATGGGAAAGGGAGGAGGATTGGACGGGGAGGGTATTAACGGGGAAAAGGAAATATCCTTTTCCTGTCTCCCTCCTCTATCCATTAAGGGTAGGCAACGTATCTGCAACACATTTGCTTGTTGCAGATGTCTATGGGTAGCGCTCACTTACATCAGGCGATCCGCTTGCTCGTTTGCCACCTTGTCACATAAAACAAAAAAAAAGATTGTCTAGTAATTATTAGGTTATGTGATTAGTCGACTTATTAATGGGATTTATGTAGCGGTTCAGGTGAAACAGATTATTGGGCAAACATAACATAAAGACAAACGGTAACGGTCTGAGCCGAGGCACCCGTCGGAGTGAACTTACTTTTTTAGTTTGTTTGAGGTTTAGGCTAGGCGCAGTTTCCGTCTGTGCTCTTCCGCCTCAAGCCCGGTGTAACTTTAGATGCATCCTCAAGGCAAACAGTGACAAGCCAGTCACAAAAAAACAGTAGTGATTCACACACACAGGACATTAGTAATACGTTATTTGCGTTTCTTTATAAAACTTAACAATCTAAGTACGCAATAAATATTTTTTTCTTATTCAATTCGTTGAAACACTTTGTATGTTTTCCCTTCCCGGACAGTGCTTTGAATGAAATTAATTTCAAAGCGTTACATAATTGTTGTTGCCGCGGTTAAGCGGTGTTACCCAACCCATGTCATTATCGCTTTTATCTGTTACCGAATTTTAATAAAGCATTCCATGTTTCTTGTTAAAAATATCAATGAATTTGTATTAATAAATAATAATAATAAATCAGCCGTTTCTAGAATGTTCCCACTACAGCGACACCAGACCTCTCCGAGAGAGGGAATGAGCTGTAATCCACCACGCTGGCCCAGTGCGGGTTGGTGGATGTCACATGGCTTCGAATTTGATGGTGCCAAGAACATGCCGGTTTCCTCACGATGATTACCTTCACCGTTTTTGGAGCAGTGGTGATGAAATAAATTACACAAAGTAAAGCGCCTGCCTGGGTTCGAACCCGCAACCTACAGTACGTAAGTCGGGGCCCAAACCGCTGAGCCACCACTTCTCTATTTTCAATTTTTATTATATAATAATTAATTTGTATAAAATTGAATTAAATGCATATTATTTTTATGAATTGTCATATTCATAGCAAAATGTAATTAATGCAAATGTAATTATTCAAAATATATTGATTGGTTGACTGTAGAGGCAGAGGACGCCCTAGGAGAATTTACATCAATCAGATTAGTGGCTTATTAAAAAGGGTGATATAAGATTTACCCCTAACCTACTAGCATGTACGTTAATGGATGTAAAAGTGAAAAATGTGTGCCGAGATCGCGCCAATTGGAATTCCATGATCCCTGTCTATCCCTGTGGGTTAAGTGCATGAGCGCATAACATTAATGGTTCATCAGTTTCAGTGTTAAGGTATTAGTGAATATATTTATTTTACGTATGAAATATTGTACTATCAGATACCAGAAAAACGATGGAAATCTTTCGGCATCGTTGGCTTTCCTCTTAGACTTTAGACGCTGCGATGCGCTAGGTAACGTTTTATTGTACGTGACAAAACTTCACACAACTTGGTTACATTTGCTCTGAGAACACGCGCGGCGTGATAACACTAAATTTCTTTCTACCATTTTACTATATGCAACTTGCCACAGAAAGGCTTACCATAGTTCGAGTATAGATTAAATGCATGACAAAAGTTCTCAGATCTTATAATTCCTATGACGTAAATACTTAATAACGTATCTTAAGCGTGACTTTGAATGATGGGGTTAAAAATAACGTTATAAGGGAAAAGTGTAGCTTAAAAATGGACGTTGTAGCTAGAATTGAGAATTGACCCTTCCCTTCTGTTTCGTACCTTAATAATTTGTATAGTTTTGATCTGTATTCGTTCTTACTTTACTACTACTTTGTTTTTTTCTTTCTTCCTTTTAGTGTAATATAGTTTTAAGTAATTTAGAAAATATCAACGCTGTTAAAACACATAATTTAAACCATAATTGTTCTCAGTGAGACAATCATTAGGAAACATTAGAACTTATTATTATAATTTACGCACCCCTATCTATATTTTTTTATCTTTTGTTTCTGTATGTCTCCTTAAATAAATAAATAAATAAATGTTGAAAGGATAAATGAAGAGAAAATAACAAAACAAATTTATGTTGCAAAAGTGAGTGGCAGTGTTGGTAGGGGACGCCCTAGGAGAACTTATATCGATCAGATTAATGACTTACTAAAAAAGGGCGCTATAAGATTTACCCCTAACTTACGGGCATGTATGCTTAGGGATGTAAATGTTAAAGATGTGTGCTAGGATCGCGCCAATTGGAAATCCATGATCTCTGTCTACCTCTCTGGGTTACGTGCGTGAGCGCATATGTATCTATAGTTGTACTACATTTTTATTATTTATTTTTGCTTTAGGTAATTATTAAGGCGTTTGACACGAGGTATACGTAAAGAATTCACTTTTCTTTCGATAAAGAAGTTAGAAAGACAGAAGTTACATAATGAATAGTAGAATAGTTAAATAAATTTTGAGTCATTATAGTAAGCTGGAGGCTGTAATATTTTATTAGTATGAAATGAGGAAAATGAAGTGAAACTTCAAGCGAATCGGAGCTTTCAGAAGTAAATATCCTATAAGTAAATTCTGAGTACAAAGTGGAGATAAAAGAACTCGCTATAAAAAGTGATTGCTGGAACATAATACAACTTGAGACTACCTCTTAAGTATAATGAGCTAGCTAGCTTGCAATAACCAAAGTTAATGTTAATTCTTGTTATCACTTCCTTTAACATAATCATATTCTAAAACATACTTTTGGGTATACAGGGTGTTCAAAAATTATGCGTTCAACGAAAAATCAAAAAATCCTTGGTCGAAATAGAATATTTAACTTGCTATGTCCAACATTGCTTAGTTTTATTTTAATAATATACATGCAAAAGAGCTTAGCTTAGATGAAGGTTAGAAATTCAAAGACCACAACACCATATCAAGTATCCCAAAGTATATACGTATAACTGTTTGACTCAAGTAATCAGATATTAGCTACCGATCAAGCCGAGGTGCGGCCCTCTCGGGCACCCTCGAATCGGAATGCTAAACGCGTAATGAGTGACAGCCCAAGCCGAGGTTCCCTCGTCCCTTGAGTCCAGTCCGTCCATGGAACGTCCGCAGCAGCGACCTAAGAGCTCAGCGGCCTCCCAATCCGTTTATAATAAAGTAACGGCCCGAGCCGAAGCTCCCTCTACGAGGGGAGCCCTCGAGCTGGGTGCGGATGTAAATGCCTTTTCTAAGCAAACATTGACCTTTCAGTCACAAAAAAAATGTATAACTCAAGTATATCAAGATATAGAGATTATTTATCTCCGCCTCAGGCATCTAGAGTTTTTGAACCATTTAATGTTATATTTATAAGTTTCTGAGGAATATTCCAATATATTATTAATTCACATCATAAGGTATTTCCATTCCTTTTGACAATTATGACTATTTAACAGTAAAACAATTCTTATTACTGACAGTTGGATAATATTCTGAATTAGGTAACGATCTCTTGTAACAAAGATAAAGAAAAGTAACGGTGAAATGTAATGTAGATTCCGTAAAAACAAAATAAAACCTCAATCACATATTAAAATTTCGAATTTAGTAAGTACCAAAAACATTTTACTCACGAAGAGTTTCTTGAAAATAAAAGTTGCGAGGATATAAATAAAAGACTTATCCCACTTCTGAACACCGTTAAGTGCGATCAAGAAACGACTACAGAAAAGTTAACTATTATTTTGTGGTAAAACTATGAAATAACAACAGAGGGAGTTTCGTTTTATATCTATAATTATACATTTAGTCACGTGTTGGTTAGAAACACCAATTATTAACCATTTTGATCGCGTCTGCCGATGCGATACCATTACGATGGATTTATTATGCAATCAAAACTTAAACCAGACAATAAATACTTTGTGATAATATTTAATTGTTTGTATTTATACTTTCAAATTTCAGTTCTGGTTCATTTTAATAAGAAACAACAAACAAACGGAAGTTATTTGTAAGATATTCAGTTAAATATTTCTCTTATCGAAAATGGATTTCTTAACAACAATATTATATTTAAATGAGTGCGATTCAAAAACGGATTTAAGTTAGTTTTAAGAAATGATAATTTGTTTATTATACTTTATTTCTTTAACTTGTGGGAGCCATGTTTTTACAAATGTTGTAACTATTATTTAAAACCTAGTTCGTCCTTCCATTATCTGTTCTACGAGACTCTCGACAATATCTCCGGAAACTTTAACTTGGCAACGTGTGTTATCACGAGTAGGATCAATGATCTGGTCAGCGTGGGACCCATCTTTGATTCTTGGGTAATGCCTAGACTAACTAAGGATAAAGATGACCATGATTTCAATGCTACAAACAATTATTAGATTTCTTTATAATACTCGTATTGTTGCCGGGTTAAATTCGTACGCCATCTAGAGCTATTTCCGATTACCTTGGGTAAAAGGCAACTAACAAACGTAGGACTCAACGATACGGACAGACAACTTCTACTGCATATTTATGAGATGCATTTGTCGTACGTAATTGTCAACCACGACCTCTATCGTCAAATTATATAGTTCGGTTCTACGACCGTTTCTACGGTTATTAAATACGAATATAAACTGAATACTGTGGACACGTTATGATAAATGTACTATAAACTATTTCCCGTTATAAAGTATATACGCTATTTTCTATTTAAAAATAAACGGTTTGTTTGATTTTATATTACAAGGAATTACATGTTAGGTAATTGACAAATTAGGAGGTCAAGAATTGGATAAATAGTGACCTTTTTCGTTTATCAATTTTTTTATAAAAACAGCTTTACTTACGTTCGCGTACCAACAAGTTTCGGACCTGTCGGAGGTCCTTCTTCAGGGTGAGTGGTATTAATTAGAGGTCGCGACCCGCCTCTCACTGCGCGCCTGTGCTCGTTTATAAAAATTTTATTACAACACACGATAGTTTTAGCTTGATATCGACATAGATGTTACTTCTGTGTTAGCCCTATATTTTACCAAAAAATTACATTAATTAAAAATGCCTGAACCTGACTGATATCTATCAAAGTTATGGCTCAGATAAGTACTATGACTCCATTATTGTTGCAAGTCTTGTCTCCTAATTATTTACCCAGTAAATCGGAAAAATGCCGTAATCTCATATTACCTTAGGCAGTGGCTTGTCTCTGTGTAGTAATCAGATAAAAGCTACCGATCCAGGTGAGGTTCGGCCCTGTCTGGCATCCTCGAATCGAAATGAGTGACAGCCCAAGCCGAGGTTCCCTCTAGGGGTCCCTTGAGCCCAATCACTCCATGGAGAGTCCGCCGAAGCAACCTGGGAGCGGCGGCCTCCCAATCCGGTTATAATAATAAAGTAATGGCCCGAGACGAGGCTCCCTTTATGGCGCCCTCTGCGCCCTGCCGCCTCGAGCCCAGTGTAGCTGTAAATGCCTCCTCTAGGCAAACAGTGACCTTTCTCACTAAAACTAAATGTAGAGAACATCTGTGTTTCTCGTAGATACATAGATATTTAAAAAACACAAACAAAAACGCATATTGAAGATTCCTCTATAGAGTTCAAAAAGTGCTTGAGTAGATGGTAAAAAATCAAAAACATTTTACAAGCAACGCTTATATAGGCCTTTTCCCATTAGATGTGGTACGCTCTGAAATTTTTACTTGTTTAACAACTAAAGACCTAATGACGGTCATTACTCTTGTCCGCGGCACGGACAATTGTTTTAATCGCTTATTTTATATCGATGCAATGAAAGTGACTAATGGGGTGTTTTATTTTAAAATACGTAAAATCATGTTTTAAAAAATGTATTCTTTTCTCGGTACAACAAATTCGTCCATCATATGTGACCGGTTGATGACCATTTAGATAAAATTATCTATGTTTTGCAAGTAAATTCATATATATATACATGGTTTGGTTTATAGTGTTTAATTTTTGTATGCAGCTAAAAAAATGGCGATATATGTAGTACCCGTAGCCGATTAGCATGTATGCCTAGATGTATGGATGTAGAAAAAGCGAGAGAGGTGTGCCAGGATCGCGCCAAGTGGAAATGATCTCTGCCTACCCCTCTGCGTTACTTGTGTGAGCGCATATTAATTTAATATTTATATAGTGCGATATAATAACGTCAGATATGTTTCCGCATTTTCTTTATAAGCGGATGCAAATGGTTTTGAGTAAGCTTGTTGCAAAAATGTCGCAACATTTTGGTTTGCGAAAATCGTAACAACTTAGAGAAGTAAGTAGTACGAGTATTTTCCTCTCAAGCGCTAACTATCGTAGCAAATATAAAACTCGTGTAAAATGTAAAGATTTTTACTAGATGTCTTCTGATGTACATATTATAAAATTTAGTACTAGAATACTGGTATGAAAATGTTTTTAAGTTTATTTTACTTGGCAACATTCGTGTTTTTCATTTTAAAAAATTTAACTTATAAAAAACACGTTTGTTGTATGGTAGACCCATAAATTTTTATTTTATTCTGTTTTTAATATTTTCTGTTATAGAGGCAACATAAATATATCATCCGTGAAAATTTCAACTGAGATACAGCCTCTCGACAGACGGACAGCGGAGTCTTAGTAATATACGGGTCCCATTTTACCTTTTAATCACCGAGGCCCCTAAAAACATGATATACAATGATTCATAACTTAGTGATTCTGCATTATTTTTGAGGTTTTAATGTTAAAACCAACATTATCAGCCGACCCGCTAAAATAGTGTACACATCTATCGATTTAAACCGAAATGTATGACCATTTTTATCAAATCATAAAGTGTACAGTAAAAGTCGTCAAATTATAATTGCGACGCTTAGCAACTGAGCTATTACATATACTTTCGTGATATCACTACATTTTGACTTTCTTTATATTTCAATCCATTGAATCTCATATAAAATATTACAATAGCCTTTCCTAAAATAAAATTAGTTATATACAGAGATATACATGTATGTAAAGGGAAAGATTGCATTTTAAAATACTAACTACATGATATTGAAAAGGTGTCATCCAAGGTTATTTATCCGCAAGTACGAATTAAACTAACGTGAAATACTCGTACAGGTCTGTTAGTAAATGCATAATAGTGATGTATAGTTTTCTAATGATATGTCTAATAATATCTCATTTGAGTTTTTATTAAGTATCAATCATGATAAAAAATTACAGGCGTTTTACAGTCGTATAAATATGTACATGCTCGTCGATTATAGACACTCTTAATGTGGTTATATTGTTTAGTTTGTCATCTTTTTGGAGGAAGGCCAACGTCATCAACTTTAATATCTGCATATCAATATTTTTTAAAACAATAATTTACTGTCATTTCGCGGCAAGAATATTCTTAAGAAAACAATTGCTATAAAAAGTTTGCAGGCGTTTTTCCCACATAGCAAGCGTTCTACGGATTAACTAGTTTATTTTAATCATAATTATTTTTTATAGAATTACATTAGACCTAGAGTTCTTCGTAAAATAATGGTAAAGTAATCAATAAGGTTAAGTAATTATAATCCAGATTAATATATATTTATGTTATGCACTATAAGTTATTAACAAATTTAATGATTGTATTGTTCAAACACAGTCCTAACTACACACTTAATACTTCTTACGTTACTAATTAGTCACACAGTTTTGTTTTGTATCTTTTTGCTATCTTTGTTTTCTGTAAGTATTGTGTTTGCCTGTAAAAGAAATGTGTTATCACTTCTTAAAATTAAGTGTATGTTATAAGATAAGTATAGTATAGTATAGTAGCCAAATTTAATGAATAAATAAATTCTCTGAGTGTGACTTTCAATTAATCTCAATGAATACCACCAATTAGGAAATACAATACGAGACGAATATTTAAAAAAAATTAAGAGTTGTTATTTTTAAACACATAAACATAAAACTTAAAAGTTTTTAGACATTTAAAACTGTAAATTGTTTGTAAGAAATTTTTGAGAAATACCGCATAAATAAATTAATCTTGGTCATGTTCTGCTTAAAAAAAGAGTATCTCGATTCTGGTCACGTTCTGTTGGAGTGTTTTGGTGCATTGCATGAACCGGAAACTTGTTTTAAGCTTGTCGCATTGGATGACAGGACGCCATATCGATTTTGGTAACATCATTTTTTTCACACTAACTTTCATTGATATGTATGTTATTATTTAAATTGTTTTTTTTTCTAGTCTAAAACTAATATTCCCCTTAAAAAGGTTTAAATATTTTTTGAGTTTCTGTTGAGTACTAAATGGCGTGTAACAGAGGACATAAATTCACCAAAATAGTCCGCAAACATTAATTAATGTCTGAGCGCTGGCCGTGTCCGTCTTGTTTAACTGTCCATTAAACTTTAAGCAACATTTATTTTGTTTAATTATTCATTTAGTTACCCATTAAATTTTATCTTGCAATCTCAACTCAAACAAATTATTGACATGTTAGAGCAGGGGTCAAAGAGCAAAAAGGATTACTTTTTCCTACCCATCCTCTGTATCCTCTTCTCCCCATTCATTCCTCATTAGAAAAGGTCCAATTAGTTCTAATTATATTACTTATCAATTTAATAGTCAATGCCAACACAGTGACAATAATATTATAAATGGGAATAGATAATTGTTTATTTTTTACGAGATCACACTGTAACGACTCGATCTATTATTAAATGTCTCATACAAACATTGTAGAGTTCATGAAATGGATAGGGTTTTACCGATATTTTTTAATATTCGATATAACTACGTGAAATACTGGTACAGGTCTGTTAGTAAGCGCATAATAGTGATGTATAGTTTTCTAATGATACGTCTAATATATCTCATTTGAGTTTTGGTAAAAATATTGCTTAAATATCCATGCGTTTTATTGTCCTACTTTGTACAAAGCGGTAGAGCTACTTTATACCTATTTTTATTGTTTACACTTCAAGAATCGATATTTATATTTAAGACCGTGGTACGAGAATTAAGAGAGTAAAATCGAAATTAGCGTTACACAAAAAGCGATACGGTAACGGATCTCATTCGCTACTATTAATGCATATATTTTATAATCGTTCATAAGCAGTAAACACCAAGACACACACTTATTTTTTTACCTGTCTATCTACCGACGGGTGAAGGCGCATTGTTAGTATTAAAGCAATTGCAAGACGTATAATATCAAAATTAGTCTATCGATCACGTCGTCTATTGTTTGTCTTACAGTAATCTACAGCCGTATTATAAGTTTTCAGTAGTCCCCGTAACAAAGTTGTTACAACGCGTTAATCTTTTAAGTACACTCGGGCTCACAGGACTCGTGCTGTTTTATTGTTTTCACTTCACTCTCCACTTCCGATAAGAAAAATACATCCGGTATATTGCACACTGTTTTATTTCTAGAACTATTTATTAAAATCGACTACTGGTATCTTCATATGTGTGTGAACAAGACTTTCTTTTGTTATACATGTCAATTGGTTAGTTTTTGTGAGATAATGCAGGCTAGCTTGTGGAATATGAGACGGGATAATACGGCAAGTTGATAATGCTCTGGGACCTTTTATGGAAGAAGGCAGCACAAGAGGAGTAGAATTAGACCTCCGCAATATTTATCACACGAAACGCAGAAGCAAACTTCTACTTCGAGCCTGTTTTCTGTGAGGTCGTGGTATTTCACCGGTCGAGTCGGCCCGTTCGTTGTTCACAGATGTTGATCTTGTGGTCTTTACAGCTAAAACCTTGTGACATCGGCTGTAACTAAAAAATGTAGTTGATAAAATAACTCTCATGTGCAGTGATTTTAATGTATTCATAACCAGGGAATAATTATTGTCAATAACCCCTTAAACCTTAATAATATACTTTCTTCCTTAGGAGCAGTGGTGGCTCAGCGGTTTAGGCTTCGACTTGCGGTGTGCAAGGAAATATCCTTTTTCCTATCCCCCCCTCCTGCCCATTAAAGGTCAAAGGCATCTGCAACACATTTGTTTGTTGTGGATGTCTATGGGTAGCGTTCACTTAACACCAGGTGTTCTTCCATAAGAAAAAAATCATGTTTTTTTTTTTTTTTTTTTTTTTTTTTTTTTCTCTTATATTTTTACCTGCGATCAGTCGACAAGACTATAATCAGGTGTGTTGCAAGAAGTTGGCGTTTGGGGACGTAGAGCCACTGCTCCACCTCCCCCTAGTAAGGCAGCACATCGGCTCTCTTGAGTCTTCTAATTGTATTCGTCTGAAGGAGTATAGTGGATAACGGGTTTGGGTGAGTTGCCAAGCGGTCCTTATAGTTAGATGAGTATCGTTTTGCTTCGTCCATTATGGTTGGGATTTCCAGATACTCATGAATTTCCGAGTTGAGAGCATACCAAGGCGCCGAGGAGAGTACCCTAAGAATATTGTTTTGGGCTCTCTGCAGGCACATAATGTTGGATTTGCTGGCTGTCGACCACAGTTGGATTCCATATGTCCAAATCGGTTTTATTATGGAACAATATACCCTCAGCTTGTTGGATAGCGATAGGGTAGACTGCCTACCGAGGAGCCAGAGTAGGTTTTTAAATCTTATATTGATTTCATTGCGCTTGGTTTTTATATGGTCTTTCCATGTCATCCTCCGGTCCAGGTGAAATCCAAGGTATTTGACGCAGGTTGATTGTGGCAGTATGTCGAGGCCTAGGTTGACCGGGGGGCAATTTTCACGCCTTAGGGCAAATGTGATGTGTTGAGATTTTAGAGCGCTTGCTTTTATGCGCCACTTGGTCAACCAAACACTGGTGGCATTGAGCTGGCTTTGCAACAATCTGCTCGCTACATTTGGATCACGGTCACAACTGAGGAAGGCCGCATCATCAGCAAAGGTTGCTACAGCTGTATCAGGTGACTGAGGTAGGTCACTAGTAAATATATTGTAAAGGACCGGTCCTAGTACGGAGCCTTGGGGTACTCCGGCTGTGCAGCTATAAAGACAAGATCTTGCGTCACGGAGCTTGACTTGAAACTTTCTGTGACTGAGATAAGAGTTCATCAGCGGATAATAGGAGTGTGGAAGGTACATTTTAATTTTGCAGAGTAGTCCTTTGTGCCATACCCGATCGAAGGCCTGTTGTACGTCGAGAAAGGCAGCCGAACAGTACTCTTTCTTTTCTAGACATTGTCTTATTGTAGAATAGACTCTATGTACCTGCTCTATAGGTGAGTGGTGCTTTCGAAAACCAAATTGGTGGTTAGGTATGACATGGTCCATATCTAAGCAAGGAGATAAGCGTGCCAGGATGATCCTTTCCCATAATTTAGACAATACAGGCGTCAGGCTAATAGGGCGATACGATGAAACTTCGTTAGGCGGCTTACCAAGCTTATGAATCATAACTATTTGGGATATTTTCCAGAGAGCAGGGACGTGTGAGGTTCTCAGTGTGGCATTGATAAGGATGGTCAAGAAGGCAATGCACTTCTTAGGGAGCTTTTTCAGTAGCCTAGGGGTGATCAGATCAAATCCAGGTGCTTTATTAGGGTCCATTTTGGCTATTTCTCTAGCAACCTCTTTTGGAGAAGTAGGGCTCAACGGCAGGCATAGTTGGAGATCTTGGTTAAGAACTTGATCTATTGCTGGATCTTCAGGACTATCCGAGTCGTTGGGTTTGAAGACCCCGGCTAGATATGTAGCAAAGACCTGAGATTTATCTTGGTCAGTTCGAGCCCATGTATTTCCGGATCTAATAGGCGGTGAACACTGTTGTGGCTGTGGGAGGTATTTCGTTGCCTTCCAGAGATTGTAGGTCCCATTAGCACTTGGAGACATTTTCACTAATCTCTGTTTAAGGGATTCATTTGCAGTATGAGCCAGTAGGTTTTTGAGTTCTTTAGTTGCTCGGTTTAATCTAGTTTTATCTGCGCTCTTATGGGTCGTCTGCCAAATTCTGCGAAGGCGACGTTTTTCAGCGATTTTTTCCTTGACTACAAGAGGGACCGGTACTCCGCGCGATGACTCCTTTAGCTCAGGTGTACTAGACCAAGCCGCCACTTGGATCAGATTTGTGATATAGAGACACGCATCATCAACTTCCTCCTTGGTTTTGAGTGGGACATTAAGGTTTACCTTTGATTGCAGGAATTCTCTAAAATATTTCCATTCCGTTTTGTGATTATGGAGATATTCTGTAGGAGTGTCATTGGGTATGGCCACTGGACTAACCGTTAGTAGTACAGGTGAGTGATCAGAGCTACCGTCGAGACTTGACTTTATGAGAGTGTTCAGTTCGCTGATTCCCTTTGTGATAAAGAAATCTAGGAGATCAGGTGATTTGTTGCTGTCGCTGGGCCAATACGTAGGCTCACCAGTTGACATAGGTAGTAGGTGATTCGCTTCAACACTCTTTTTTAGTTCTCGGCCTCTAGTTACTGTCAGTCTTGATCCCCAGTATGAGTGTTTGGCATTCCAATCGCCACCAGCGATAAATCGGTTGCCCAATGACATAAAGAAGTCATTAAACATTTTCTCTTTTATAATGTGGCGAGGTGGACAGTATATGGCAGAGAGATTAAGGGGTCCTGAACGATCCTCCACCCTTACCGTTGTGGCTTGGAGATAGGGGACCGAAATAGGTTCCAGGAGGCAATGCTTTACACTGGTCTTGATAACTATTGCGGTGCCAGCATGAGCTCCACCATCGGGATGACAAGTGTGATACACGGAAAATCCTGGAATACATATTCGGCTTCTTGGTGTAGTGTGCGACTCGGATATAAGGCAAACGTCAAGCTTGTTGGATTTGATAAGCATCTCTAGTTCGTTTTTATTAGGGGCAAGGCCATTGATGTTCCAGGTGGCAATGTGTAGAGAGGTCATTTTGTAAGCTTCGAGACGAGAGTAGTGATAAGACTCACTAGTGAGCCTATTTGTTGTATTAAAAGATCCATTTTCTCGTTTTGTTTCAATAGGATACCTTCCAGTTTGCTGTAGGATTGTTGGTTTGATTGGGCATTCTTACCATCTGTAACTTCAGCGTATGTACGTTGGTGAGTGGGATTTGCGGTACTCTCGGTTATTGTCGGATTGAAACAGATTGGGTTGGTTGGTGGTGCCATGGTGGTTGGGGCGAGTTGAGATTCTCTTGGGGTAAAGTTTTTGTTTCTTCGGGAGAGGATTTCTTTGTATATTTCGCATCCTTTGTAGTTAGCCGGGTGATCACACGAGCAGAGGGCGCATTTAGCCGGTGTGGTTCTATCTTTCTTTTTGCACTCAGAGGTTTTGTGGCCTTCACCGCATTTGACGCACCTAAATGGTCTCATACAGTTATTCTTTGAGTGTCCATAGCGCTGACAACGTTGGCATTGTACAATACTTTTTGATTTTCGAGGATCCTCTATCTTGATCTTTTGGTTGAATATATGAGTTATATTTTTGACTGCAGGGTTGTTAATACTGGGCTCAATATTCACAAAGAAGGTCGATGTGGGTTTCTTGTCGGGACCGTATCGTGCATTTATGATTTCCCCTTTGACTTTGTTGTTGGTTGCCTCAATGGCTTTTGTTATCTCTTCAGGGGGAGTGCTATGGTGGAGATCTTTTATGACAATGCGATAGCATTTGCTATCTTTAGGGGTAAATGTGTGCCCTATTAGACCGTTTGCTCTTATAACCGTTATGATTTTCTTATACTCCTCAGCAGTGTTGACAAGAATGTGGAGTAGGTTTTTGTTAATTAACTTGAATTTGAAATCTTCTTTGCCGCTGACAGTTTGAAGTAGCTTCGATAGCTCAGTAACATCCTCTATGCCGTTAAGAACGATAGGTGGGGGTTTACTGGGTTTAGGATAGTCGGTAGTGCGCAATTCATCCTTTGGGTCTAGAGGCAAGGTGCTAAAACGGTTTTTCGTGGTGGTACTCTGAGCCTCTGGTGGAGAACTGCTATATTTTCTTTTCTTGCTGTTTCTGCTATTGGGTGATGGTACCCTTTGCCATGGTGGAGGAGCGGGATATTCCGGACTATCTTCCAGTGTGATTGCCACCGCCGAGCTACAAGTCTCATTTTGTTGCTCTGCATTAACCTTTTGGTTGTCCTGTAATGACCTTCCTAGATCGGAAAGGGATGACGAACGTTGCTTATTAAATAACTTTGGGAAATCATGTATTTATCATGCAACTTTCAGTATTAATAAACCTAATTGGTATTTTTTTAAAACTTCCTTAAATGTATTTTCAACAAAATTACAAAAGCTGAAACACAATTCAATTAGTAGCATTTACGTATCATTAAACAGTGACTTTATCTTGGCACTGCACAGAACACGTTTATAATAATTTTATAGTATTTTTTTAGGGTCTCATGATGAGATATGTTTTTTCTACAACGAAATAATATAATACAATACGACTATAGATATAGCGGTATATGAATATTAAAGCTAGTAAAAAAGCGTAGATATATATGGGACACTGTTTATTCGAAAATTGTACGGTGATTTAATTATTGGGAAACACGAACAGCGATAAAAATCCATTTAAAGTAACCCTTTGACATGATCCGGAACAAACATCGCATACATTTACATACGTGACTCAAAACTCGAAAAGCTTTTGTGAGCGAAATAGTCTAGACAGATTAATCCCGTGTGACAGATTACTAGGTTTATTTTGGAAATAAACACAGTTTCGTTTATGAACTTTTTTAAAACATTTTCTCATATCACTCATCATTGTATGCCGATTGACTACGAATAACGGATTTATGTTATTTTAATTTTAACAACTAAAAATAATTAGGCTTTCCCTTCGTCACTATTTAGGTATAGGATCTAATGATGTAAAAAATAACACGGTTCGAAACCTAGGTGGTATTCAATACCTTTCTTTGACAGACGAAGATAACAAGTGAGCAAGCGGTTCAGGTAATAAGTGACCGCGAAGCGAATGTGTGGCCTTTGCCTGGACATAAGATGGGATAAACGAAAAAAAACCTTTTCTAATTATGTTAATTACTCTTCTTCTTTTGATCCTTTCTTAGAAGAGGATAGGTAGGGAGAAAAGACCTGAGTTAGGCACCTCACTTATCAGAAGAAATATTAAATACTTTCGCTTCACGGTTGTTGTCTATTAGGTGGGTAGCGATCACTTAACATCGGGTGAACCTCTTGCACGTTTGCCAAATGCTTAAATAATTTTTATTCGTCATAATTTACACGTGATTTTAGTATAGTATCTATATACTGGGCGTTGTAAGATTGCTGTTTTAGCTCATTTATAAATTATGTTTCTATGGATTTTTTGTTCATCTGGTGTTAAGTGACCGCTACCCATAGATATCAACAAAAAGCAAATGAGTTGCAGATGCGTTGTTGTCTATTAGGTGGGTAGCGATCACTTAACATCGGGTGAACCTCTTGCACGTTTGCCAAATGCTTAAATAGTTTTTATTCGTCATAATTTACTCGTGATTTTAGTATAGTATCTATATACTGGGCGTTGTAAGATTGCTGTTTTAGCTCATTTATAAATTATGTTTCTATGGATTTATGTTCATCTGGTGTTAAGTGACCGCTACCAATAGATATCAACAAGAAGCAAATGAGTTGCAGATGCGTTGCCTACCTTTAATGGACAGAGGAGGGGATAGACATAAAAGGTTAGTAACACTAATGCTTCAGTCAAAACAAATTACCTAATAAGTTATGTTATTCAAACTTTTGATCGTAGTACTTTATGGAATGATATAATATAATTAATAATCCCTACTTCCCTACTAATCATATAAATGTGAATGTAAGTTTGTTTATGAAAAAAAAAAGTATATAAAAAGCGACGAATGTATGTTCCCTATAGACTCCAAAACGGCTGGACCGATTTCGATGAAATTTACAGGGATTGTCCAGATTGGCTCATTCCTGTGTTTGGTAGCGATCGGATCAACATAATTAGTGGTACCCGGGCGAATCCAGGGTTGCTGGTCCCTACTAATATTATAAATGTGAATGTAAGTTTGTTTGTTATGGTTTCACGCGAAAACTACTCAACCGATCATGATGAAACTTTGTACACATATTCTTGGAGGTACTTGAAGTAACATAGGATACTTTTTATGAAAAAATATAGTATATAAAAAGCGAAGTAATTATGTTTCTTATAGACTCTACAGACTCCGAAACGGCTGGACCGATTTCGATGAAATTTACAGGGATTGTCCAGATTGGCACATGCCTGTGTTAGGTGACGATTGGATCAACATAATTAGTACCAGGGCAAAGCCGGGGCGGGTCACTAGTAATATTATAAATGAGAATGTAAGTTTGTTTGTTACGCTTTCACGCCAAAACTACTATACGAATCATCATGAAACTTTGTACTCATATTCTTGGAGGTATATAAGAAATGTTTGTCAAAAAATCTAAAAATCTAGCTATTTCATATTTATATGTGTGGACGTATGGATGTTTGTTACTCTTTCACTCAAAAACGACTGAATGGATCTGGATGAAATGTGGTACAGGGATAGATTACAATCTGGAATAGCATAAGCATTTTTATCCCGGATAAATGTACGGTTCCCGTGGGACACGTTTTTGTTTTTTTACGGGTGCATATCTACATATATAAAAGACGATGTTCCGTATAGATTTCGAAACGGCCACCCGGGCGAAGCCGGGGCGGATCACTAGTAATATAATAATTCAGTAACTGAGTGGTTTGATAAGAAGTCACATTATATGTTTGTATTATTTTTGATGATTCTTCTCTTACCTACGTCTCGGTTAATATAATATTTATGTTATTTACATGAAATTCTTTTTGACTCGGTTCTTGACTCGGTCAAAATCTTATTTATTTGAAACGTGCTCTCCTTTTCGAATCATAATTGGATAAAAATGATACTACTGTCTAAAATGTTTACATTTGGGGGTTTTCTGACTGTTATAATATGGAGGAATGACCGTCCCCGGAATATTGAAAAATATTATTATGCACTTTACAAATTGTAATTTACAATCATAACGAAATAAATGTATGAAAAAATATTTACACACACTACGGTCGCGGATGCTACCGGCTCTGTGTATATGTGGATGCGGTTCATACACAGCGCAGTCGCGTCTATCTACGCGCGTACGCAGTGCCAACCGCGACAAGCCGCTTTTTGCATCAGAACACGCTCAGTTCTTAGCTATTCTAACAATCCTCCATCGGTTGTACGGACAGTATCATCAGGATAGGATATCACAGCTTCACAGAATACCAGAGCGAAGTGACACATAACACAGAAGATTAGATTTAGTTGATTTTCACTTAATATAGTGTAGACTTTATCTGTAAACGCTTCGTGTGTAATGTATATACTTTGCAAACTGATATCCGGAACTACTGCATTGTAAATATAGTACTGGCTTTCAGTTAATTCAGTGCCATATCTTGCGATAATCGATAAGTAAGGTCTCGAGTCTACGACAGCTAATAAATCACCCTGTGACCTTTGTCGGCAACAACGACAAGGGTTTTGGCGTCGATTCAAATGCAAATTCCAAATCGCACGCTTCCTGATCGAGCTTGTTGCATTAATTAACACCTTTTAATTGCATACTGGGCTACAATTTGAGTCACATCAAATATCTAACTTAAAATATTTAACTTTGTTATAAAATGTTTATTTCATTATCTATGGTGTCGTAGATAAGAAAAAGAAGATTAAAATTAGGAATGGAAAATGAATGTGCCTTACTGAGTGTACATACACAACAACCTCATACGTTACACTAGTAGGCTTTGAGGTCACGGTGAGGGATTTGTCCATTCGGCCCATTTGTGTAACAGCTGAATTCTTCTACTTCTACTATTGCTAAACCATTTAGTCTCATCGTTATCGAGACAGTAGGCAACACTGAATAATGTCTCTCACTTTTAAGCTTCTATTGTTTTATTTTTTAATGTCTTGTTGACAAGGCCGACTGAGTCATATCGGGGCGTTAGTAGAAGTATTCTGCGTTTCGTCTGATGAGTGAGGTTCTGGAGGCCTAATTCTAGTTCTCTCCCCCTTCACACCCTTTTCTTATAAGGGAAGGATGGGAAGGGGAAGAAAACTTGACGGTGGAGGGGATGTATAGGAATTGGAAATAACCATTTTCTCTGGCTCAAGGTGGGCAACGCATGTGAACCGCATGCTCGTTTGCCACTAGTAATATATTTAAAAAAAAGGTTTTGTTATTAATTATCGGGTCTAATACACGAAGAGGGATCAAAAAGTAGTGAAAACGACATACTCCTTGGTAAGAAAATAAATTAATACTGGCAAGCATAGCTCAGATACATATTTGTAATATTAAAAGAGAAAAAAATCTTGATCCTTGTACCTCTGTTTAAAAAAGTTAACGACGCAAGAGATTCATTGCGATTTGGAGGCTACATTAGGAAAATCTGCTCCGCTGTATTCTACTGTCGCAGGGTGGGCTTCTCGATTTCGAGTAGGGAGAATGAGCACCGAAGACGAACACCGTTGCGGCCGTCCGTCGACGTCAGTCACCCAAGAAAATGTTGCGAGAAAATTATATGGACCGATCGAAGCGTTACCATACGATACTTAATTCAAGAAACGGGCATAGTGAAACAATCTTTGAATATAAGAAAAGTCTCCGCAAGATGGGTGCCAAGAATGTTAACCGATAGTCAGAAAAAAAACCGACTTGTCATTTCGAAGATGTTGTTGGACGTGTTTCAAGAAGATTGTAAAAACATTTTGTCTCGTTTTGGGACTCAGAGGAGATATAATTAATTGATTACCTGAAGCGTGAACGGAGACGATAACGATGTGATGGATGCAGTGGAGAGCTTTGTGCAGGACCAAGACAAACCTTTTTTAAAGGGATTGAATCCTTGGAAAAGCGCTCGACTCACTTCTCACTACTTTTTGATCCCTCCTAGTACATGGAATGATATTACAAATGATTTCAACGAAATTGTTATCAGCCCCTTATATTTCAAGGGTTTCGTATTTGCGAACAAAGCGATTGAAATATTTCACAGAACCGTAATCTCGTGCCTAGCTTGTGAAGGACTGCGTCACATTTTTACACCTAAATACTTTAATTCCATTTGATTTATGATAACAACAACGAAGGCATATATAGCTCTGTTAAGATTAGCAAGTTGTAGAAATGATACCGTTAGAAGTTATGAAAAATTAAAAGTATTTTAAATTTTATTTAAATTTGAAAATTACTTAATTATTAATGTAATAATTTATACATTTATTAATTGTATTTTAATCAAAATTTATTTTAAATCGGTTATAGGAAATATTGATTTGCTGCAGATAATCTGGTTCTAATGTTATCGAATCACTTAACAATCTTTTGTATCCTTAATATTGTTATATATACCTATCCATATCCATATATATTTATTTATTTATTTCAACTATACAAATATAATATTGTTATAACAAATAAATTTAACATACAGCAAGGGAATGAGGTCGTCTAAAAATAAACAATATTATGGCTTTCTTTATTAATTTATTATAAAACATTTTGCGTACATCGATATCTAATTGTTGTATACAAAATTAAATCGGAGACAATAATCGCCAAAAGAAGATAAAATCACTCACTGAAATATATTTTATTTTTTTAAATAATTAAAACTTTAATGTGACAGAAATAGTACATTGTTGTAATATAAACCATATTAAGTAAAGCGCGGATAGTAATATAGATAATGTAGTGTACAAAGTGATATATAAATATACAAATGATAGGCATAGTTTCATGATAATTAGAAGTTACCTTTCGTGATTTAATAAAACAGTTGACCAGGAAGTTCTATTTGAAATGCATGACATATTATTACCACAAATTATTTGTTATTGATGTTAAACCAACATAATAATCCACATTACAAACATACTAATTGTAGTAATACAGAAATTTTGTTGGGTTATTTTTCTTGTTATACAAAACAATGGATACATCGACAAAGCATTTATATGTTACAGGTTAAATAAAAATTATTAAAAAAAATAGGCAATGAAGTTGATCTTTTGGTTTTACAAATGATATTTTGCAACGGTTCTTGATTAGAAAACACAAACACTTTGTTATATCAATTTTTATTAATTAAATGATTATTGTGAAATTTTCTAAGCCATCTAATTTTCTTGCGGTAGATAATTTTGAAAGTCTAAATGACTTGTAAAGGAGTTATTCGAATAGAGATGTAGTAATAATACAAATATACGGAACCAATACTCATTAGAAGACTCTTTTTATTAATTTGTTTCTGGTCAGAATACATGCAACTAGTACATCAATCACTTTTGTAAAATAAAAACTTTTTGTGTTTTTTTATTAATTCATAAATTTTTTAAACGCCAAACCAGTAAAATTATTTAACATCATATTGTTTAATGACGATACGTATAAGGCTTTTAAATTACCAAAACACAATATTTTTTTTATTCAACTAACACTCCTTTCACGTTAACCTCTATGTCAAATCTATTACAGTTTGTTACAAAAAGTTTATGATTATGATCAACCCAAGCAACACAAATGACATTTGATCGAACTTTTGACAGCGAACTAGCAAATTTTTCTGTTGATATGCCTTTTAGAAGCCAGGCGTTAACTTGTTTAGCACAGATTCAGAACACGAAAAGCACCAGCGCCGTAATCTACAATACATATACTTATATATTACATTTAAACATAGAATACGTAATAGTTATGTAATCTACGACATATATAAGATATAAATCTACTGCTTGTTATTTCATTCCATTCACGAACAAAGATATTACGTTCCAAATATTAAGAGGCTTAATTTTCTAATACAAATAGGTGTTATATAACATTGGAAGGACGTGTTCTTATGAAAACACATAGAAACATTGACAATGTTTGTTTTATAAATATTTTTAAACATCATGCTACGAAAGTATATTTATTTACATAATTCGGTTGCTCGAGACGACTGTACAAAGCAGACTGTACTATAAACCATACGTCACGTGAATCTAACTGATATCTAAACACTAAATACATACACAAACTTTTGTGGTGCGTTTTAACTAGTTAATTACAAAGCTATATTTTTTTACTTGGATATTTATTGTTTATTCAAATGAATTTTTAATTAATTTAGTAACACAATTAGCGTATTTTGTTATTTTTAAATTGTTAAATGGTTTGGTTACTTGGTGTCGTAATACAACAAAAGAAATTTTCCCTTACATGTCCAGTCTCTTAAATAATTCTAATCCGTATCGAAACTCTTTGTAACACGAAATTTGCTCAAGTGCCCGCTTAGTCTATACTTATAAATCTTGAGCAATACATATTTAGATATGTTATAGTATCACAAAATTACTATGACAATCAAAATAAAGGTCAAAATTTGGATACAACAAAGACTCTTGTTAATTGAATATTTATAAATTTTATAAATTTGTATTCGTATTTATACACTTCGATTTAATCAACAATCTAATCAACACGAGTGGCAATAAAGTTTTGAATGCGATTATACTTGTATATTACTTAAAACAGTGTCTAATTCTGCTTAAGAATGCTTATATTGTGTACACATAGACATAGAAAGCAATATACCTCAATAAGAATATTTACAAAAACATTTACTTATTTTGAGATTACAGAATAATTAGTACCTTTGATAATTTTTTATAGATTTTTTTATTTTCTGTGAATACATTTATTTGTGTATTGATTTGACTTATTTTATATTTTACACAGTTAATTATATTGTACACAGTTATCATAGTTAATTAATTTTATATAAATCTATTCCTTATTCTATTTGGTGTTATGTCTTACAGTTGTGTAAAATTTGTAAAATTATAATTTAACGAACCAAAATTTATTTGTGCTGCAAACAGAGCCACCCCGTGTTTAGACATCTACTGTTTAGCTTAAAATAATAATTATTAAATTAATTAGAGTTTCAAGAATTTTACTCCTATCGATTTTTTCTACGGTTTTCTACTAGAAGGTGGCAAACGAGCAACCGGTTCGACAGATGATAAGTGACCGCTAAATATAAAAAATAAACGAATTGCTGAAAAAACTAAATTGTCTTTGACGTAGTGACTCTGGATACAACACAACACCTAATTACCCTACATACTGTATTTCTTAAATTAAAGGTCAAGCCTTAACTTAACTCTAGAACTATACGACCACTGCGTTTGTGGACATTCATTCATTAACCTAATACTTAAGCGTGCACTTAGGATTTAAATAGTGACTTGATTGATTAATTTTTAAATAAACTCAAATTCTTAAGAAAATATTCCTGTGCAACAATTTTTCCCAGCAAGAATTCAAACGAGTTTTTAGGAAACAAATTATACGCAACTATGATTTTAGATATTATTGATTAAAAGTAGGTCAGGGCTATGAATTTTCCAAAAGTCTAAGCCAATTTAGAAAAAGCAATATGTGTATGTGAGTAAAACCAATTAAAGATTTTTAATTTACTTTTTGCACCTTTTTTCATGTCCAACTCTTTGTATAAGTCAAACTAAATACTGTAAACAGACTTATCCTGTTTACAAATGGATAAACCAGTTTAAAATAGCTTCTTAATAAAATTTGTAATTTTTTAGGGTCTACCCTAGCAAAATTTAGCCCCTACCCCACCTTCTAAGGTGGCAAACGAGCTAGCGTGTCACATAAGTGACCGCTACCATCCCCTCCAAAGCTCTTCTCCATCCTAATAAGGGTAGGATGGAAAAGGGAAGAGGGCTGTAATTGGGCCTCCGGCACCTCACTCATCAGACGAAACGCAGAAGTTCTACTTCACGCCTGTCTTCTGTGAGGTCGTGGTATTTCACCGGTCGAGCCGACCCATTCGTGCAACAGATGTTGTTTTTGCGGGCTCTACCACTGTTAAAATGTTTAAATTTTAGAAAAGTGTGAAATGTATAATAATGCAAAATATATTGAATACTGTTAATTACTTAAAATATATTATACGTTTTAGAGAAATTGAAGTTTTAATTAAAAAAACCGCCGACTTTTACCGATTTAATATAATTTGCAACAACTTTTTCTCTGCAAAATACCTCTATATTTTTAAATATGAAATAATGATTTGATGGGTTTGGTAAATATTATTTCTTATCTTAAGATCATTATCTAAGTTCTCTTAATAATAAAATCTTAATAAATCAACTATTTTAAATAGTTCTTGGGACATAAATCAATAATAATACTTTTCCGATGCCAGTTTCCAATAAATATAAGAATTAAATAATCGTGTTTTTTAAATCATATTACCCAGTCCTATAATTATTTAAAATGCTCTCTGAGATGTTAAGTAAGTCGAGAGTCTGTAAAATAAATAAAATGTGGTGCTTTATGAAAAATACCATAATAAAAGGTACAAATTATATTTTTAAGTAGAGATTCGTGTTCATATTTATATTATTTACTGTTAATTTATTAGTAATATTTTTCATTAATGTATAAAGACTTCAATATTTTACAGGAAAATAATAGATTGAAAAAGACACGATGATTAAATTAAAGTAGATTATGTGTAGACTGTATGTATTATTATTTATTATGTGTATTGATTTGATTTATTTTATGTATATTTACATCGTTATTTGTTATGCATACAACTAGCCTAATTGATTAAACATGTCTTTTATATCAATCTACTTCTTATTATAATTGGTATTACGTCTTACAGTTGGGTAAAAGTTGTAAAATTATAATTTAACAAACCAAAATTTATTTAAGCCACAAGCAGAGCCGCATTCTCAGTTTATAATAATAATTTATATTTATTATAAATATTGTATATCTATGTTTTAAGACATCAATATTTTACAGGAAAATAATAGATTGAAAAAGACACGATGATTAAATTAAAGTAGATTATATGTAGACTGTATGTATTATTATTTATTATGTGTATTGATTTGATTTATTTTATGTATATTTACATCTTTATTTGTTATGCATACAACTAGGCTAATTGATTAAACATGTCTTTTATATCAATCTTCTTATTATTATTGGTGTTACGTCTTACAGTTGGGTAAAAGTTGTAAAATTATAATTTAACAAACCAAAATTTATTTACGCCACAAGCAGAGCCACATTCGCAGTTTATAATAATAATTTATATTTATTATAAATATTGTATATCTATGTTTTAAGACTACAATATTTTAGAGGAAAATAATAGATTGAAAAAGACACGATGATTAAATTAAAGTAGATTATATGTAGACTGTATGTATTATTATTTATTATGTGTATTGATTTGATTTATTTTATGTATATTTACATCTTTATTTGTTATGCATACAACTAGCCTAATTGATTAAACATGTCTTTTATATCAATCTACTTCTTATTATAATTGGTGTTACGTCTTACAGTCGGGTAAAAGTTGTAAAATTATAATTTAACAAACCAAAATTTATGTAAGCCACAAGCAGAGCCACATTCGCAGTATATAATAGTAATTTATATTTATTATAAATATTGTATATGTATGTTTTAAGACTTCGATATTTTACAGGAAAATAATAGATTGAAAAAGACACGATGATTAAATTAAAGTAGATTATATGTAGACTGTATGTATTAATATTTATAATATTATGTCTATTGATTTGATTTATTTTATGTATATTTACATCGCTATTTGTTATGCATACAACTAGCCTAATTGATTAAGCATGTCTTTTATATCAATCTACTTCTTATTATTATTGGTGTTACGTCTTACAGTTGGGTAAAAGTTGTAAAATTATAATTTAACAAACCAAAATATATTAATATTATCTATCTATTAGTATTTTATCTTCTATATTTTACAAGAAAACTATAAAATGAACGATACGGTGGTATATTGTAACTAGCAAAGTAGTCACGTGTATATGCATTAAATCAATTGTATACGTAGTAAAACTGAAACTTATCATAATTAATTAAAAATATTAACTAAAACTAAACAATGGAAATTATTCGTACGGCAAATTAAATAATACTAGAATGTTTTATCTTCTAACAAATAAATAAAATAATAAATAAAACTCAAACTGAAATTCTTGATAAAATAAATAAAATATTTATACTCAAAAAGTCTTAAAAAGCTTTAAAAACACTATATTATTATATTTATATGAGATTAATAATTATGCCTTATAAACTACTTTTTTTGTTGTTTTTTTATATTTTTTTGTTCTTAGTTGTATTATAAGATACTTAAAAAATAAATGATAAATAAATGTTTATAATGATTATAATAATTATCATTTTAATAAGATATACATAAAATTTTGCAGTTTAAACGATTTTTTTACGATAAATCTTCTTTTCTTAATTTAAAATAAATAACATTTTGATAAACAATTTGACAAAAACAAGTAGAACTTATAAAGAAATTTAATATCTACGTAATGTCTTACTTAAAATTAATTTACCATAAAACCTTAGGTGTATTCATATCTGATATAGCTTAAGCTGTTCAAATATTTTTGACTATATACAATGGCCTTACAGGCCAGCGAAGACATTACTTATTAATAGACTTTACATTTATAAAGGCTTAAACACACTATAATATTTATAATATTTTTAATTAAATTGATACAGTAGCGTGTTCCTATGGTAACCTAGTTTATGTCATTGGATATCTTGTAGAAAGGAAATAGTTTGGTTTCTAAAACTAATTACATATTGTTTTTTCAAAAAATATCACTCATCCTGATTGCCAACATATAAAACGGTACAATTTCAGAAACACAATTTTTCTAAGCAATTAATAATAATAAGTGTAAAATGAACTGAATGAATATTGTAATCGGTGTCTCATTTCAATTGAATACGAAAGTCGAGAAGACATCTTAATTATATAAGCAAAATAAAGTAATTCGACGATTTTTCAATAGACCGAGCGTTGCGTGGAGAAAATGCCGCCGATAAGTTCATTATCATGTTTTTTGATTTTATACATTGAGTACACTTTCACATAACTCCCCATTTTTATAAAGGGTTCTTCTTTTGTGTAGCGGCCATTATAATCTATACAATCACAAGCGACCTGATAACCACAGAATTGCTAATTGCAAGAAAAAAATGCCACAGCCTTTAAAAAGTGTATTTTTTTTGGGACAACCTATAGTAACATTTCAATTTTGAATCCAAATTCATAGCAGAGATATAATAATTGATATTTTTGTTCCTGGTATATACGAATAGCGCTGTCAATAAAGCATTCAAGATATCTATGCTCTGTGTGAAATTTGTCGAAAAATCTAAAGCTGAGCTTCTAAATCGGAACATGTAAAAAATATTTGTCTGCTGAATCGTGATTGGGGTTAGTTGTTTGTGAAATCAAAAAGTGAAAATTAATTTACTACTTGTTTTTTTTATAATAGACTAAAAATAAATAAATTTTTAAAAAGTTTTTGTTTGTGGAATGTCCATCAAAATGTTTAAATTGATGAATTTTTAGAAGCAAATAGGACTGGTTGGTGAGAAATGTTTATGGCCTACCAAGTGATATTATAAAAGGATTTTCACTACATATAATGTTTTCCATTTTTTGTTGAGCTTAACTTTGCCTACAAGCGGTGAGAAAATCTTCATTATATCTTGTACAAGAGATTTATATTATATATTTATACTTAACATCTGTTTACATTTACACCTGAAAAATAAATTATTCGATTTTTTAATCTGTTAAAAAAGCTTATTTAGTACACGTGAAAATAGTCTGAGGGATATTACTTCATTCTTTTTATCGTAAGTATTGTACGTGATCAAACCAAACGTAGTTGTCAAAAACAGTCACAGGTGCGTGCTGGTCGTATAGATTGTACCGGCGATCTCGAGATAGATGTTGGCCTCAACTTATATATTCTTTTATAACGCGTCTTGTATTACTTTTGGAGTATAATAAAAAGGTGATAGGATTTACAAACTTTAGGCGACATAACCTATCCGTAGAATAAAGTTACATGTGATTTTGTCACCAAATCGGTTTCATTGTAGTTATAAAGCTAAGTACTAAGTAAGTATTGAGGCTGTATTTATTAATATGCTTGATTTTCTAAAGTTAGACGTTTGCCCTTTCAATAACTCAGGCTATATTTTTGTTAAAGAAAAACACAATGCCAAATAATCAAGTTTAGTGGTTGTAAGCTCACATGTGTCTTTTTTCTTCCGAGTTTTAACAATTATTTTCAAAATTAAAAAAAAAGAATTGATTAATTCCTTTTATAAAAGTTAATTCAAATATTATAATCGCTAATTACCACAATACATACTTCTTAACATACTGCTGTATTCTTCGTAAATTACGCAAAAGTATATGGTTTAATGTGCAAATGTTACATTTTTCGCTGGAAATAATTTTGAATTCATGAATCTATCTGTAAATGTTACTTTATTCTTCCTTTGTCAACAAAGTATGCCCTTTTTCAGCTGAAAATAACCATGAGAACCTATTAATATGTAAATTATTTTCCTTCTAACTGTTCATGCAGAACGTTTTATAACTACTGCACGCTATTTCTCTGTGGCAAAAGGTGTTGAAAATATTCAAGTAAAAACTTTTCTGAACGATTGGAACACGTTTTTGTATCCACAGATACTATTTATTTATTCTCTGGGCCACGTGCTACCCTTACGACGTCCGGAAAAGACAGAAAAAGACATGAATAGCAAAGTTTAGTAAAAGAAATATATGAGGGTTTACTAGGCTACTTTCGTATGGTGCGAGAGACGTATTTGTGGATTAAGTAATCAAACCTAACAGCATACTGTAGACATGCAGCTATACTACACTCAGTGATATGAAAACTGTATCAAAACTCAATGATATTATAATACAAAAAGTATAATATAGTTATTAATAAGACTGCTCAAATATCTTCTTTACCAGGTTTGAAAGGAGCATATAAAACGGAACCTCATTTATCGGGAGATTATCAAGAAGATTTCATTGATTTAGTTAATTTAGGAACCTGCTTAATTATTTTTGTAGACCTGCATGGAACCTCAATAGAATTAATAAAACAATATTATGTAAAAAGCAAAGAATAACACTAGATTCTTATTAATATATCCTTTTGCTAAAAAATAACTTTGTATTTAAAAAAGTATTCCTTATTTATGTTTAATTGGGCTTAGGGAAATTTATTTTTTGAGTACATTAAGGTTATAATTTTCAATATTTTGGTACAGAACTGAACACTTTAAAATAACTAACTAATTTAATAATGGTAGAAAAATAACGCACCGAATTAGTAAATGAAATCAAAATATGTTACAAGCTAATATTATTAATAAACTTATATTTTATTTCATGTAATGTGCATCTTTCATCAGATAAAACGTATTAACATAGAATAAAGTTATATGTGCACAAGATACTAACACTTTTACCAAGAATAAGGTTACATATATAAATCCGACGCAGATATTTCCATGAAAAATCGTTACATAAACACTCTTAAATTAGATAATATATAATAATATCATCTAGAACAAATTTCAAATCGTTCTATTTAGTAACGATTATACAGAAGTAACTTTATTCTACAGATACGTCGATATGTGTAAATAAGATACTAGAACATTCCAATACTATTAAATAAGATAGGTCACACAGTCTTCCTTTCGCGTGCAATTGAAATGATACACCGGATACAGTTATAGTATAAAGTAGAAAGTCTTAACCTAGTCTTTTTAGAAAAGTCTTTTATCAATATCTACTCACTTTTTGGTTAGTATATTACTATGCATATATTATATTATACCTTTGACACATGTAAAATGCTATTATATAAAAATATTATTCTTATATTAAACAGGATAAATATCCATTTTTAATCAATAAGTTATTATAATTAACACGAACCTACAATTAACAGTCCATTTCAGTTCTTTGGTCTACACCAAATCGTCTTCATCGTAATATCATATAACATCCTTCGAAGCAGAATATGATGAACGAGCCAGAAAATATGTCAGCGGTGTATCTGTTTGAGGACTCGGTTCACTTTCAGTGGAAACAGAAGGCATCGGCAAATCGAAAGTTACACGTTGAGGGCGCTGTTTAGCAAGCGGCGCTTGGGCTCGTTGTTAGCTGCTTTTAGAGACCAGTTGATACGGAGCGTGGATAGTGGCGACGGTGCCCACTTCGGTACGGTTTAGGAGTTCATCAGGGTGCTCGTGTTCGCATTCTCTGCGTTTCTCTTCATTTGTATAGTAGTGAGCCGCGCGGCGTCTCGTGCAGCACAGGGCGGCCGCCACCGCCGAGAACACGGCTATGCACAACAGAAGTAACCCCGCCAACACGCTCATCTGTGCCTCATGACTACTCGAGCATGATTCCAATAAATTGAAAGACAAATTTGAAAACTTAATTCCTCGTAGCCTTAATGGTGAATAACAAGTCAGTTGTCGGATAGTTCCATTCAGCACCGTCGTAGCCATGTACACTAGCATAGTACCAGCAGAGCATTGGTCACAACGCCACAAATTTTTAGACAAATCCACACGTGCTATCGCTTCCAACCTTTGCAGGTCCTCTTCTTCTAAGCTTTCGATTTTATTATGCGACAAATCTAGACGTTGCAAGAACTTTGCCTTTGCAAGTAATCTGAATGGAAACTTTGTCAATTTATTCCATGACAAATCCAACGAAACTATGTGGTTGTTGTATGTAAAAAAATTTGGCGGTATATCTTCCAATGAAAGATTCGCTAAACCGACATCATGTATCTCTGGTAGAATTTGCAGAACAATGGCGATCTCGGCCAAGGGTAGATTGTTTCCACTAAAATTTATTGTTCTGAGTGTTTCTACGACTGGGGCGAAAGTTTGCAAATGGAATCTGTCTATTTTGTTGTGACTTATGTCCAAGTGAAGCAGGGAAGTTAAGTTCGCTAAAGCGGCCGGTGCAAGTAGAGCCAGTCTATTGTGGCCGAGCGCTAAAATTTTTAACTCCCGGTTTTTTCCAAACATATTATCCACTATAACTGACAGTTGGTTACCGTCCAATCGCAACTTTTTTAGCCTTTTAAGGCTGATAAATTCGTCTGAAGTAAGGTATTTGAATTGATTTTCGCCCAAGTCTAATTCTTCTAAATTAGCAACCAAATGGTAGATTTGGGTATTGATTCTCCTCACAAGGCATCTTCTGCATTTAAAAACTCTCAACTGCTGTATGTCCTTAAACACTTCGGGATTTAAATCATCTAATGGATTATCACTTAAGTCCAAATATGTAAGCTTGGCTAACATTCGAAACAGACGTGGCACCAACGTAGATATTTGATTGTTTGATAAAGTCAACGTTTTTAATGATGTTAAATGTCTAAACGTTTCACTAGGCATTTGTTCTATATTATTGTGATCCAGATGCAAGTCCGTAAGATTTATTAATCCTCTAAAATTATCGGCTCCTATGCTCGTTAGATTGTTGTAGGTAAGGTTAATCAGCCTCAGATGTTGCAAACCCCAAAAGGAATATTGTCCAATTGAAGGAACATTGGAATTCACGATATGTAGTTCTCGGAGATTTTTAAATGGTGTAGGTTGTGTGAATATCGGTCCGATTGTGAGATAATTAGGTCGATCTTTTGGTGCTGATATAATGATAATTTCACCGCTGCGATCAAAAAACTCCACCGGTATCGTATGCATGTTTCCTCCGGTACAAGCTGTTCGCAGAATATGACCTAATTCAACATCGAATGCAGTTCGGCAAGTACACTCACTTGGGCATGTTATTTCAGCTGCTTTCACGTTCACAACACAAATTACCGTCATCATTATGAGAATTATGGGTCGCGGTTTCCTGAAACAAAGAGAATACAAGTAAGACAATCTGATAGGTTTAGTTCGGAGGTACATTATGGTATTATGAACATTTGTTTCATATTTCAAATATAGCAAATGTCTTTCAACTAAGTTCCTATTATGTATCTATAATACCATTTTTGTTTGTTTTTCTTTTAACTAATACATCTTTTATAATTAGCACTTGTATCTATATAAATAAATCGGGTGACAATGAAATCGAAAACGTTTACTAGGCTAGACCGTCAGGCTCTAGTACGCTATTATAGGAAGTTTATGGTAATACGTACAATTTAAATTCACAAGACATTTCGTGCTGAATAAAATCGCAGGCAAGGGTTTCAGTACCGTTCACAAATTAAATTACTCTCTAGGAATCAATTTCGTATTGATCTGTATAGTCCCCGAATCAGCCTATTCATTGGAGTAGTTACGATTCCATAGCTTTCCTGTGCAATGCCCAAGCTGCGACGATTGCTTAACAAACATAGTTTTTATTTTTGTTGATAATGTTTTCGCTTTATTATAAAGTTGTAAAAGTTTTTCATAACTGTTTCTATTTTATTTTTAACGTATTCTTTTAGTTTGATGACTTTTATTTCAATTTATTTATAAAAGTACATGGTAGCCATACTAGGCAATCTTAACCAGTTTAGTGTCATAGCTAGCATGTATGAATGAAAGAAGATAGGGAGATAGCTGAGATAGCCACTTTTATATCGGTTAGTCGTGGGGATATTTTCCGCAACTCCACAGATAGCGCGTATTTTGCGCGTAGAGTATGGATCACTCCAACCAGGCTAGCTCTCCGAAGAAGCCCAAAACAATAACAGATAAAAACGAACTGACTGACTGCAGGTGTGTGGACCCACTATATCAGATGGAAATCCGTAATATCTGCTCTAACAATAAGTTCGGGTTTGATTATATAATTATTAAGGTGGCTTAATTACCTTTTTAATATATAAATATGGGTTTTCATTATGTAATGTTGTAAAGTATGGCAAAAAAATTAAAAAAACATTGAATTTAGTGCGGACTTTATCCGAATAGGATGTGTAGATGTGATTAAATTGTACCATTACTTCTAAAGCTGTTTACTCTATCCTATATATTAACTGTATGTGGGTCTTTTTCAACTACTGCCCATGTATAGGGCGAAAGTGCTTTATTAAGTATTACTCTCTCAAACCGATGTAAAAAGTAATTGTATCTCAATGTTACGAAATTATCGTTGCCAAATTGCATTTAACTTGTTAAAAAATATTTTTTTCTTTTATCTCCAAACAGCCATTATCCGGTACATAAAAGTTTACGTTAAAATGATATCCAGAACTTTTCTCATAACGAAACTCGCGACAAGACAAGACGCATTTCTTTTAAAATTTTAATACAAAATGAATGTAAGCTAAGCTAAGGTAAGCAGTAGCGGCATTACTTTTATTAAAACGTAAGAAAGAATTTTCTAGAATTCATTGTACTGTAGAAAGACTAAATGAATCTTTAATTTTTTTATTATTGACCCGATGTACATATTTTTTTATTTCTTACTTTTGGGGGGTAATAAATTTACAATCAAACTTTACATTAGTCGTTAAAAAAGATTACAAAAAATACTAGTTGACCCGGCAAACGTTACCCTGTCATATAAACTGTTTCTAGTGAAGTTTAGGCAGTCAAATATAACTAACTAATTGTGTGTGTGTGCTGTGAACGATGACGGATTAAAAAACGAGGGTTGGTGGTAGAAGGGTGACAATTTAGGGTTGTATGTATATTTCAATGCCAAATCATAAAGAAATGCAAATAAATTGTCAAAAAAAATCCTTTTAGTGTGGATAACCCTTAGCACTTAGGATTATGAAAAATATTGTGCGCACTATTCACAGATCAAGCAAATAAACACAAAAAGTTTTATAAAAATTGGTCAAGCAGTTTCGGAGGAGTTTATTTGCAAACACTGTGACACGAGTATTTTATATATTAGATAATTCCTGGAACACATTTATTCGTAGAAGGATTTTACGACCAAATGTGATCCAACACACTATATGTTATATTTGCGATAGCTGAAGAAATAAAAAGATGCAAACAATTTGGAGGGTCGAGTGCTTTGACTCTGCAAGTCATGATCCGCTATCATTCTCAGAATCACCAGGAACACCGACGTGATCAACGACGCCCATGGACACCCGCAACACCAGAGGAACTGCAGATGCGTTACCGATAATTAATTTCTATTTGATACTGATATTAGCTCCACTTTTATTTTGTTTCATTTTACATAATGAATAAATCCTTTAGATGTCCTTAAATTAACTGTTCATTGCGTAGGATTTAAAAATTAAACTCTGTTCCACTAGCATTTCGCAATATTATGTATATTGAAGAAGAAGAAAAAGACCATGTTGTTACATTAAAAATTGAATACTAACTTATTTTCTTCGTAAAATATTTAAGCTTTTTATTTTAAGCGGCCAGCACGTAAGATCTTTTTAGATATACCAACTAAAATGTAAAAACTCCTTAGCCAACCACTTTCTTATAACTTCAATTAAGTCTTCAAAATTTATACTCAATTAAGATCATTATAAACATTTCAACGTCAAATATTAATCCGTCCTAAACTTTATTAAAAACGAAAACTCATTTCTATTTATTACCCAAACAACTCTTTACAAAAACCGAATCAATTGCAGGTATGTTACGAATAAAATTTGTGACGGTAAAAGTTGGAGTGTCAATTTGTGTTCAGTTGAATACCTGTCCACGTACGTGACAGTGCTTGTTGGGCGTCACACGCCACGGCCTACGTGACTCCATAGAGCTGACACACGTTGAGGTTGACTGTGTAGTCAAATAGCCAACAACTTTACAGTCCACCGACTTCTATTTTCAATGGCAGCAATCCGCGTCGCACTGTAAATAACTCCGTCGGAATCAATGCGGAGTTTTCCTTTTAGATACATTTATTGCGGACGGTTCGGTTATTCGTGAATCAGGTATATTCTACCTAACTTCTAGTGTCTATGGCGGTGTTATTTGAAAACATAAGTTATATTCTGTTTCTACCAAGTTACGCACGCTGTAAAACTTGGATTAGTAAGTTTTAAGTATAAGCGCTGTACAGTATAGGACTTCTTTTATTTATCAAAATAGTTAAATGTAATATTAATCATTATGGAAGTCGGAATCGAGTCGGGCTCTCGAACGAGGGGTTTCGTACCTCTATCTAAATATTATATTCGTAAATATTTATTTTATTCTGTGTTTTAGTATTTGTTTTTATAGCGGCAACAGAAATACATCATCTGTGAAAGTTCCAACTGTCTAACAATCACGATTCACGACAGCCTGGTGATAGACGGACAGCGGACTCTTAGTAATAGCGTCCCGTTTTAACTTTACGGAAGCTTAAAAACTGAATAAAAGTGTCAGAAGTTTCTATAGAAGTCCCAAAAAAAGCTAAACATAATTTTTAAGAGTTCGAGTTAAGAGTTTCTACGTTAAAAGTTAATAAACTTCGTTCATTACTGAAATAAACGCATTAAATCAAGTAAACATTAAAAAAATATTTCTAATTGATCCCTACTAATATTATATATGTGAATGTATGTAAGTTTGTTTCGATTTCACGCGAAAACTACTCAACCGATCATCATGAAACCTTGTACACATATTCTTGGAGGTACTAGAAGAAACATAGGATACTTTTTATGAAAAAATATTTTAAAAAAAATGTTTGTTAAAAAATCTAATAACCTAGTTCAACGCCACCTACCAGTAACGAAGTTCCAACCCTGAGTGCTGTAATACCGTTGCACTGTATGATCGACGGTCACGTCAATATCCAATCCGGTTGACTATAGTTTCAGCTGTTTGGATTTTTTGGGGTAAAAAGGGATGTATGTATGTTCCCTATAGAGCTAAATTTACAGGGATTGTCCAGATTAGCACAGCGGGTGTTCCTGTGTTTGGTAGCGATCGGTTCAACATAATTATTGGTACCCGGGTGAAGCCGGGCGGGTCACTAGTTCTATAGATATTAGCACTTATGATAATAAATAAAAACAACAATAATAACGAATCTTTCAACGGAGTCAAAAATCAGTAACAATATCCTTCAGAAAACTGAATCCATTAAAACATTATGCCCATCTGTTGGTCCGTTAAGTGTAACAAACAAACAATATACCAACGAAATCTCCTTTGTTCTATAAGGTTTTCAAGAGACCGGATTCTTACCACGATTAACCTTTTTGAGCTAGCTTATCGAGTACGCGCACAAGTTTGGACATAGTGAGTGTGTTTTGTCGACAACAAAAAATAAAATCGAGTGCGGATTTAGCTTGCGATGAGAAATCGAACAATAGTAGTGGTCGCACAATTAGAAAGAAGGTAGATCGATACGACCTATAACATTTTATCGCACTACCGCATAACTTCAGTGACCATGACGCATGCAACTGTGCCTAGATATCGGGAGCTCATAAAGGTTAATCGTGGTAAGAATCCCGTCTCTTACAAACCTAATATTAGTAAAAACCACGAAAGCTTAAAGTTCTATATATCCCCACCTCTATCCATTAAAGGTAGACACTTCATATCTGGTTAACCGCTTGCTCGTCACCTTCTGCTATAAAAAAAGTTATTGAATGTCTTCAAAAATCTGTATACATATTATGATCACACGAGAATGCATAACTAAATTATTCTATCGTAAAAGGATGTATTTATTTGGTAGGAGGCGTTGTAATTACGGTAGACATTAGGTTGAGGGTTCATTAAAAATTCGTGCTTGCTGTAAACGCGGCCGACGATGCGCGTTTCCTCGATAGCTTTCTGATTATGCAGTTAGAGTTTGACATTGAATTATTCATTAGATAGTAGGCTAAGGAATCTAATAAATATTCCACGTGTCAACTTTTATGAACTAAGGTTCCTTGTCCCTTAACTAGGTTATCTCTTATGGGAATCCGGGACAAAGACTGATTGAATTCAAAATATATACAACATTAGCGTTATTAATACAGTTATTATGGTTTGAGGAAGTCAAAGTAAGAAACAAATTAGTGTAGTTGACGAGCACGTTTCCTAAACACGTGTGTCTAATTGAGTTAGAGTGCCACTCAACTTGGAGTTTGAATTTGAGTTCATATAACTTCAATCGTTTTAATACATGACAATTAAGTAAGGTCTACGAATATCATAACTTAATATTACTAACTTGGTAACAAAGAAATTAACTAATATATAAATATAAAGAGGGATAGAAGGTTAAACCATAACACAGTGCCCTTCCATTCCCGCCTTCCGTGATACAAACAAAACAGTAAATTACAGAAAGGCGTGCCTACGCTGTAGAGGACACAAAGTACGCGCAAAATGACCTTGACACAAACACGAAAACAAACATTAATGAATTAATAAACATTTATGCGTCATATTTGGAATTCAAAATATGGGAAATCGAACGACAGGGGATTGGAACAAGTTACCGGCGGCAGTAGCAACTACAGCGAGAGATAAAACACGCAAAGCTAATCAGGAACAAACGGAAGGATTCAACCTTCAATAGTTTTTTTTTGGGCGGCGCTATGCCGCCTTCTCTTTCTTACCCTGGCGTGGTAAAATCAGAGACTTTGTCTTTCTTTATTTTGTAAAATCAATTACAATACATTTCCTTATTCTATACAATTAAAATATGACTAGTTGTATGTACAATTTCTTATTCCTGATTATTACTACATTTTGTAAATGACTAGTCTTCTTATTTCTTCACACATATATTTGTCCATGGTGGGAATCGAATCCTGCGGCGTAAAAAGGAAGTATCTTATAACCAAGCCAACCGGGTAAGTGAGTCTTGTCGAAACGAGAAGATTTACGAACGCTTAATATTAGCCTTCCAACGTTTATGAACACTAAAGGACTACCAATCTCTCAACTTTATGTCTTTTTTAACTTTAAATGTCATCACTGTTAATAAAATATAAAGTAATACAATTTTTTTATATTTGGAACCGGCGTTAAAAAACTCTTTAGTGGCTAGTATCTGTTTTATTTAGTTTTTATTTCTCCTGTGGTACATCGGATTACACCTACGAAATAGGTTAATAACTTTTTTATTTGACAGACAGGCTGCAAGCTTGCAATGCCGCGTTGCAAATTCACGCCGCTACATCATTTCTATTGATTTAGAAGTTTGTATTTTGTTACCATGTGAACATTTGTCACTTTAATAAGTATTTATTAAATTATTTATATCCAATACAAATATATATATATATATATATATATATATATATATATATATATATATATATATATATATATATACACGTCGTCGCCTTCAGCTTGGTAGTTAGTAGGGCTGTGCGTTGATATATCAGTCAGTCAGTTTCTTATTTTCTTTTATTAGATAACGATATAGAAAAAATCAATCAAATGAAATCATTACAATCGAATTGAAAATTGAATAGTAGAAAAGTAAATTACAAAAAAAAATCTCAAAATGTAACCCTTGCATCTTGACAATAAAATTCAAAATTGAATACATGATAAACAAATGGAAAAAAAGCTCGTCGAAACTGTTCCAAAATTCAAATAAGCACGTTTCTTGCTTGCTTTTTTTCTGTCGTAATGTCCTTAGCGGCCTATATTTTTTATCAATCGTGTTCATATTTCAGCCAATTTATTTCGACCTTCCTCAGTAATTAAAAGTAGTACTAATTCTTTAAGTAGTTTTTGAATATACTGAGTTAGATTTTTGTAAGAATAATAATAACGAGAAATGCCTGAAATAATATCTTAGTAAAGTCCATTTGTTCCATCCAGCAGTGCTTATGTACCGAAATTTGTTTTTTTTATTATTCCAAAAGAAATTATTTGCAAAATAATTACAATATCGTGAGCAGAGAGTAAAAATGAAATTGCTCGCTTAGTGAGGTTGATAAAAAATATTTAAAAAAATAAGCTAAAGAGACAGGAAAGTCACTGATGGTTTTTAGCATACCCTAAGTACGTAACAATAAACAGACTGGCTATGAAATAGTTTGAGATACGTGTCAACTCTATTTTTTGTACTACTCATACTTATACATCTTTTTTATTTTACCTCGCGATTACCGCGCCAGTGGTCGTGATGTGTAGACGTGCATAATATTTTTATTTTAAAATTTGAAGTGACTGCATCAAAATTTTGGTCTTATCAGTTTTAGTTAAGGTACATTTTAGACTGTCGTATAATATCGGTATTGTGAGTAAATCGCAGGTACATCGGTAATACCCTGCAAGTGACATTGTAACTGCAGTGCAATCAATTTTAATAATTCTCAGCTACCTTCATAAGGTGCGTTTAGAAATAGGGTGACCATGAGTTTGTTACGGTCGCCACACAAGGATAAAAAAACACCAAGCGGTAGCGAGTCTTTTCCTGATCTGCGTAGTCTCCCGACAATGGACCAACGTCTAACACTACAAAAGAGAAAGCAACCTGAAGAGGAGTTTAACTTTAAAGAAGAATTTCAAAATTTTAGAAAAGAGATATTGCAAATTTTAAATGATTTTAAGAAAACTCTAGAAGAATGTACTAGTAAAATATGTCAGGAAATTAATTATATTAAAAAAGACCTTAAAAAAATAAACGCTTTCACGGAAAACTTATGCTCGGAACAATCTGCAATGAAAATTCAATTTGAGAATATTATAAAAGAAAATTTGACTACGCAAAACAAAATAAAACTGCTGGAGAACAACTTAAGTGGGCTAGAAGACTCAGGTTCATCCCCACCGGAGCAAACGTAATTTTTACGTCAGGAAAAACTTATTACCGAACTTAAAGAACGATCATCTCGGAAATCAAATCTTGTAATTTTTGGTATACCGGAAAACTCAAATTCCCTTGCCACCGCCCGACAAGAATATGATCTACAGGAAGTGTTAAAACAAATAAACAAAATATATGCCGATTGTCCCAAGCCAATAAAATTCTTCAGATTAGGAAAATATGCACCCGAAAAACATCGCCCCATAAAAGTATGTTTTGCTTCGCGAGATATAGTTATGCACATTCTGCGAAACAAGTCAAAAATAAGTAATGATATCCGGGTTTATACTGATCAAACACCAATGAAAAGGGATTACATCAATAAACTGCGTGATGAATTACAAAAGCGACAGAAAAAAAGGCGAAACTAACTTGGTTATTAAATACATACACGGCATCCCGAAAATTGTTAAATGAACATTAAAAAACTAATTTTTGAAAACGAAAATACGAGCCATACTAGTAACGTATTGTATACCTTAACTAGCAACTATCGATGCGTACCAAATACTTCGTCCTCAATAAATTATTTATACATAAATGCTAGAAGCCAAGCCAGGTAAATTCGACGAGTTAAAGTGTAAACTTTCAACTTTTAAACATACTATACACACAGTTTTATTAACAGAAACATGGCTAAAATCGGACAACGATGCCAAACTTAAAAATACCAAATTACTCGCATTATTGTAACTACAGGACGGATAAAATAGGAGGCGGCGTATCAATCTTCGTCCACAATAATTTAAAACACCATGTAACTGAACAACAATATATTTTTGGAAACAATTTTCTATGGATATACATTGAAACCTACTCACTGCATGTCGGTTTAGTGTACAAGCCTGGGGACACCAATCTACAAAAATTTCTCGACATATTTTCAGTACAACTAGAAAAAAGAAAAAGAACAATTGTATTTGGAGATTTTAATGTAGATTTATTAAAAACTGAAAGAAATACAAACAATTACACAAACATGTTAGAAGAAGCTGGCTACCAAATCTTGAACGAAATTACTGAAATGTACTGTACTCGAGAAACAGAAACAACAAAAACAATAATTGATCACGTAATTACTAATATTTACAACAGTCATAGATTCTGGTTATCTATTATTGACTCGCCCATGTCGGATCACAAACAGATGTGTCTAGAAATGCTCAATCAAAAATTACCTAAGAAACAAAAGCGAACATATAATGCGATAAATTACGAAGGACTGTATAATAGTATGAATGATACACACAAACTAACTACCTTAGGATATGAAAAGCTTGAAGATATGATAAAAAATAATATTAACAAAAACACTGTACAGAGAGTTAAAATTCTTAATCTACCACAAAAAGACTGGATAAATCGAAATGTAACTGAAGGAATTAATCACCGCAACGCTCTATGGAAGAAGTTAAAAACTAACCCGACAGATATATATTTAAAATATCTCTTCCAAAAACAAAAGGATGACGTTCTTAATACTATAAGGAAATCGAAGAGCAATTATTATTCGAATTTATTTAATAACAATAAGAAGAACCCAAGAAAAATGTGGAAAGTGATTAATGAATTAGCAATAAACAAAACGAAAGAGAAGTGCGTTCCCCATACATTAATTGTCGATTCAACCAATATTGTAAATGGTACAGATATCTGTGAGTCTTTCAATAGCTTTTTCTCTAATATAGGTACCCAGTTAGCTAATGAAATATCTAAAAAATATCATAACTATCCTATCAATATGTTTGCTAGCCATTATTTACAGTCAAAAAACCAAACACTTTCACAGCTTAAACCATGCACATCCGATGAAGTTAGTAAAATAATTGATAATCTGCATGTAAATTCAAGTTCTGGAATCGATAACATCAACACAAGAAGTATAAAATGTATTAAAAATTGTATACTTCAAAATTTAACACAATGTATTAATGACTCATTATTAACAGGCAGCTTCCCTGATAGTCTCAAGATAGCCAAAGTGCCGCCAATATATAAATCAGGTGCCAAAACTGATCCAAGTAATTATCGTCCGATATCAGTGCTACCCGTAATATCCAAAATATTTGAAAAAGTGCTATACTCTCGACTTTATGACTACTTAGCATCATTTAATTTCTTTTCTAAACATCAGTACGGTTTCCGACCCAAATCAAATACTTTGACTGCAACAGTAGACCTTATAACTAAAATTAAAACAAATATTGATAGCAAACACATTGCACTAGGAGTATTTATTGATCTCAAAAAGGCATTCGATACCGTAAGCCATAGCGTGTTATTACGAAAACTTAATGCCTTAGGAATTACTGACAGAGCACATCGAACATTGAAATCCTATCACTCAAACCGTAAACAAATAGTTAAAATAGCCGAATATCAAAGTAAACCTCACGAAATCACTTGCGGAATCCCACAGGGTTCAATTTTGGGGCCACTTTTATTCTTAATTTATATAAATGACGTATGTATGTCAGGTTTAACAGGTCACATAACGCTTTATGCGGACGATACTTGTCTTTTTTATTTTGCACACTCTATTCACGATACTGTTACGCAAGCTCAAAGTGACTTAAATATTTTACAAGAATGGCTTAGGTATAACTTACTTACAATTAATGTTTCCAAAACTTCTTATATGATTTTTGCAGCAAAAAATAAAAAAATACCAAATCATGCCCCCTTATTAATAGATAACAAAGCTATAAACAAATTTGACACTGAAAAGTATTTAGGACTTCATCTAGATAGTAAACATAATGGCAAACACATGTTAATTACATACGTACAAAAATTAGTACACTTATTGGAGTCTTGCGAAGAGTAATCAATTGTATCCCTGAACAAATCCGACACTCTATAACTCCTTTGTTAAACCACACCTAGAATATTTAATTGAGGTATGGGGTTCTTCTTCCAAGGCGACCCTAGGTACCTTACAAAGGACACAAAACAAACTAATAAAAGTATTATTTCGGTTCCATTACCTTTCGCCAACTTCTGAAATTTTTACTAAAACTAATAAATTAAACATAAAGCAACTGTACACCTATAATACATGTGTTCTCGTTAGGACAATTATAACAAATAAGACAAATTCCCAAATAATCCTTAAAAAAAGGACTCATAGATATCAAACCAGGAATAAAAATAAATTGAAATTACCAAGACCCAGAACAAACTATGGACAGAAATGTGTGACATTTGAGGGCGTGCAGTTATATAATACTTTACCTACATATATTCGAGACATCAATTCATAGCATTGTTTAAGAAGCAACTTAAAAATTATGTTAATAATAAAATGTAAACTAAAATAATGATGTAGTACCACTGGTGTAAATTAATTGTTATGTATCTTAGATTTCTCTTAAGTGAGTTTTGTAAATTCTATGAGAAAATAAAAATAAAGCTCTTTAACCACATACATCTTACAGTTGTAAACCGAATTCACGAGACTATATAATTGCAATTTATAAGCTTTGAAACAATAATATATAATACAAAAATGTAGCAGATACGCCATTAGAGAGTGAAATGTGAAGGCTCAAAATCGTGTCAATCGGAACGTTTTTTATAAACACCTTTGACCCGTGATTTTGTATGAGTATAGCTTTGAAAGCATCCATTATGTAATGAGGTTACGTTAGTTTAATTGTCATCGTACGAATCAAATAAATAAACCGATAACTACAATTATTTTTGGATTCTATGAATACACCTTTCTTGTTATAGTTTGAAGGTAGTGAGGTGTCATATTTAGCTAGATAATGTTTATGTAATCACAATTTATAAACAAACAAATGTACTAAAAAACCAATTCATAACGAACGATTCATTAAGTTCCACTGAGAATAGCGCACTATGCTGGAATGGAGAACTCAAATCACAAAGAGTTCGCATCAATAATTCATAACAACGCTCAACCTACCTGCACACTCCTAATGCTAAATATTGAAAATTCCCAACAACTTTGCGGTTTAATGTTCAATTACAGTTCAAATAATATTTTTACATACAATGAATTGAAAATATGCATCGGTTGCATTAGCTATCTATTTACCTTGGCAAAAGTGTCTCTGTCTACCCTTATTAAGTTAAAAGGGATGCGTAATTAAAATAATTCAAAAAACTTCCATATCATTTAAATGCAGCACATTTAGTTCGCCGCATATATAAATGTCAAAAGATAAGGGGGCGAAAATCGTCGCGTCTTTGCGTCGGAGGGTCTGTGAGATGGGGGACCACCCATAGTTTGCGAATAATCTACGCAGCTGTCCACGGAGATTACGCGTCGGGAGGCTGAATAATAGACAGTGTATTTATTTTTATATTTTTGTTGTTGAACGTTTTGTTGTTTAATAATTTTGATACAAGAGTATTTGTAATAAATCCCGTAGAAACGGATTTGGTAATCGGGATTTATTCTGGTGAACGCGACCAAGGCGACTAGACTAGACTAGACTATTATATGTACTTTTTTATATATGTTTAATGCCTCCGGCACCTCACTCATCCGACGAAACGCAGAACACTCTATTTGACGCCTGTCTTCTGTGAGGTCGTGGTATTTCAGCGGTCGATGTTGTTATTGCGAGCTCTACCACTGTTGATATCTGTTTCTTAGATATCGCGATTTTAAAGGTGGAAGTAGATGTTTTATGCGTAGTACTACTACGAACGGCCTCAAAGTTTGACACAATTGACTTTAGAAAGTTCAAGAATGTTACGACTTACCGAAACTAAATAATTTTATATGAACCGAGTCGCAGCACTTCATTTAAGGCGGTCGTATCGTGCACTCTGTACGTAGCCGGCGTGCGCGTAATGACTGTCCGCTACAGAAATTCTGCTAAGGGAGTTAGCGACCTCAATATTGCAATGAAGATTTAACGAAGCCGAATAAAGTTAGCTCGTACCCGCGCCGTCTGATAAACCAAATAAATGCAAGAGCAAATGTTTACTGCAATGTTTATCATAGCGACTAAATAATCATAAATATCGTGCAGTACAGACTTATACGTACAACAGTGGACGAACATCGGATGAAATATGACAACTGCACAAAATTTATAAAATACAGTCCTTTTTAATATGATTTCCTTAGCTATTTATGTAGATATGTTTGTTTGTTTGTAACGGAATATTTGAACTTCCTTGATTTCCCATTATCGTAACTGAGATGTTCAGGATTTGCAACATTACTTAGAGATGAACGCCATGCTTGTGTTAAATTATAAATAGCATATGTAAGGTAGGCTGTTCTTTAGTTTTTAAATAAATAAATATAAGCTTACGCCTGTAAGACAGAGGGGTAGGCAGAGATCATGAATTTTCATTTGACGCGATCCTGGTACATCTCTCTCTCTCGCTTCTTCTACTTCCATACATCTCGCATACGGTTATGTGTGTTCCTTATATCGCCCCTTTTTTAGTAAGTCACTAATCTGATCGATATAAGTTCTCGGACGTCCCCTACCAACACTGCCACTCACTTTTACAACATAAATTTCTTTCGTTAGTCCTTTCAACATGTTTTTATACTATTATTTATTTTTGTTTCACGGTCCCTTTAAATGCACAGAAATACCTCGATTAATACAATTCATTACTTAATAAACATTTCTTCATATCAGATAATTTAATGTACACGTTTTCAATAATATTTAATTTGTTGTAAACGCAAAACAACCACAAATGGATTCGTTGAAATGACAATATGCCGTATGCCGGACGTTATTAATGATCACTGTTTCACACGTCACACTATCTTTACAACGATTATATTGTGAATTTCTATACTTATAACCAAGCTGACCAACCGCGGGGCGGTTATTCGTGCTGCAATTTAATTCAATCGTTTTACGACCAGCCTAAGACGAACCCTATATAATATTATTGTTCATAGATCTAAGGTCAACTTTTTAAAATTGGATTGAGAAAAATCATTTCTTAGTAGCAATAGCTCGTCTATATAATGACAGAAGTTTTTAAGCTTTATTTCAAGTTTCTATAAAAGTCAGTTTCTTTTTAGAGTTCCGCACACAAGGGTAAATTTTTATTTTATATTATTAAGACTCCGCTGTCCTTCTGTCTGTCTGTCCGTCTGGTGAGCTGTATCTCATGAACCGTGATAGACAGTCGAAATTTTCACAAATGATGTATTTCTGTTGCCGCTATAACAGCAAATACTAGAAAAACAAAATAAAACATAACTTTAATAATTCTTGGTTTTTACTAACATAAGGTTTGTAAGAGACGTTGTTGTCAGTGGCTGACTGACGTGACCATGGCGCATGCAACTGTGCCGAAATATCGGGAGCTCAAAAAGGCTAATCGTGGTAAGAATTCCATGTGTTACAAAACCTATATTAGAATAAAATAAATATTTAAGGGGGCTACCGCAAAACAAAGGTGATTTTTTATAGATAGTACGGAACCCTTTGGTCGCGAATGCGACTCGCACTTGGACGGTTTATTTTATTTATATATAATTTAAAAGTATGTCAACTTTAATTTTATAAATGGTCACTAATAAATAGGCACTTATGTCCGTAACCCAGATGGGAATGGTAATGAGGTTACGGATTTCAATTTGTCATTCCCTACGTACTGCTGTACGTACTACTTAATATACATTAGTATATGGTAAATAAATAGAGTGAAATAATAATAAATCAGCCTTTTCTAGAATGTTTCCCACTGCAGGGACACAGGCCTCCTCTCCGAGAGAGGGAATGAGCCGTAATCCACCACGCTCAGTGCGGGTTGGTGCATGTCACATATTTTCGAATTTAGTGGTTCTTAGAACATGCCGGTTTCCTCACGATATTTTCCTTCGCCGTTTTTGGAGCAGTGGTGATGAGATAAATTATACAAAGAAAAACGCCTGCCTGGGTTCGAACCCGCCACCTACAGTACGTAGGTCGGAGCCTAAACCGCTGAGCCACCACTGCTCCAGAGCCAAAAGTTTTATTAGAACTGACCAAGTATTAACCAACCAACATTCAATTAAAAGGCAAGTTATGAAACATGTTGACCGGTAAGGGCGAATGGACGGCTTTTTAGTTGAATCTTTAGTATGTAATAAGAAAAAGGGTTTAAATTAGAGCGCACGTGTTTCAAAAACGAGTTTTTTTATTTGATATTTATTAAAGAACTCATTCAAATCAAATGGCTACCGAAAATTTCGTCACTTCCATATAGAACGTAACAAGTATATTTAAAATATTTTTTATCTGTCATAAGAGATTTCCAGGTATCTATTGACTCAGCTGGATATCTTTGGAGTCTTGTGGCCTAGAGACTTGAAATAGTAGAGGTCAACTTAGAACGGTTTTAACGAAATTTCACCCGCAAGGGGGTTGCGGGGGCGTTAATTAATTATAAGGCGAAGTATAATGAAGTTTGCCCAGCCAGCTAGTATATTATATATATATAGCTTCGGATATATGCATATAATAAACTTACTATCGTGGTAACGATATGCAAATTGTCACTTTCATGCATTACATAGTTTTTTTAAGTTGTAATTAATGAATAATTGTTGACGGGCCAGTTGGCGTGGTTTGTAAGATACTTGGAATTCATGCCGCAGGTCGTGGGTTCGATTCCCACCCAGGACAGACATTTGTGTGCATGAACATGTCTGTTTGTCCTGAGTCTGGGTGTAATTATCTATTTACAAAAGAAAAGTATATGTAGTATATCAGTTAACTGGTTGCCATAGCACAAGCTCTGCTTTGTTCGGGATCAGGTGGCCGTGTGTGAAAAAAACTAACTGGAAGAAGTGACGCTATCGTTATAATCTTATCTTAGATCCAAAATTATTTCAAAAAGTAAGCCTCTTGTAAGCCTTGCTAACTCTGACGTCCAAGAGCACCATATGGATTAGTAATGAAGTCCCATCACACCGTTAAGGTCAATATTAATAAAACTGGCAGCTGGTAAGTGACTGAGTGAGCGAGGGACGCTAAGAGCTGCATTGCACGCCGGATTGTGTAGTCGTTACGCATGGAGCCGTAGTTTGTGGTCGCGCTTTAAAAATGGCAATGTCGCTATTTCTTAGACAAGTCAGTTATCTACCTATACGTTTCGATATTAACTGCTTGTATATGTGATAATGACGTGGCATTCAGTGTTATCGCCGTCACACTAAATACTCCAAGTATTGTGATTATTCTATTATAAATAAATAAATATACGTTCACGCTCGTAACCCAGAGTATGCAGCATCGATTTCCATTTGGCACGATCCTGGCATACATATATGCTCGTCGGTTACGGGTTAGAAAGTCAATCTGATCGATATAAGTTCTCCTAGGCCGTCCCATGACAACACTGCCACTCATTTTTGCAACATAATTGTTTTTGTTACCAATTTGTTTCCTTCTTCGTTCATCCTGTCAACATGTCTGTTATTTTATTAATTACTAGTGACCCGCCCCGGCTTCGCCCGGGTACCACTAATTATGTTAATCCTATCGCTTCCAAACACAGGAATGTGCCAATCTGGACAATCCCTGTAAATTTCAACGAAATCGGTCCAGCCTATTCGGAGTCTAGGGCACATACATACTTCACTTTTTATATACTATTTTTTCTTCATAAAAATGTGTCCTATGTTACTTCTAATACCTCCAAGAATATGTGTACAAAGTTTCATGATGATCGGTTGATTAGTTTTCGCATGAAATCGTAACAAACTCACATTCACATTTATAATATTAGTAGGGATTAAGTTGAAAAAAAGTCGATCGCTAAAACTAGAGCGAAAATCAATAAGCTAATGGATGTGTGCATACCCCTTAATCTTAATTTATACAAACAATACTAATCTTGGCAAGATATTTTTGGACGTAAATCAATCCTTTTACTAAAAGCTTTTAATTAGACACCAACTGAGAGTTGATTTTGTAATATCTATTCGTTGGTCCGATTATTCAACGGCTAATTGGGTTTTTGAATCTGTGTCATTTATAACTGTTTGTTCATCTATTGACCACATTTACCATATAGCCCTAAGCTTTATTTTAATATAACTCGCAACATTAAAAGAAATGTTATTTTGATATTAAGATGTTTGAATTTAAAGCAGAGTTTGGTAAAAAAACCGGTCATTACAGTAAAAATTGGTTTAAAGACAGAACTAAAAGACAATTTGACAGACGATCGGCTAACCTATGTAACAAGATTAATAAACATAACAATATTTATTACAGGAATTACTAAGAATTTAAAAAATAATTACAAATATTTTTTTTAGCATTTGGTGGTTTAAAACTAAAAACTACAATTGTAATTGTGATTAAACATAATATTGTAACCCAACACCTTAAAAATATAAAAATACTAGGGACGTGAGTTTTGATTTGAGATAGATATTTCTTAGGTCAATTTTCTTAGTTTCTTAACTCTTTGTTTCATTATTTACTTGTGCGAGAGTGAGTGGAGATTATTATAAGCCGAAAAAAATGAGAAAAAGGGAAAAATGAGATTAGAAGAAAAAGAAGAACGGAGAAAGAAAAATGATGAGTCTAAAATGAGGAAGGAAAAATGATAAATGATGATAAACTGAATACCATTGATTTTTTAAATCTCACCTGACGATGGGCCGTGTTTTTTTGCCGGATTTGCGGTGGTGTACGGTATAAAATGTATATACGTGCACCGGGTATCGGTCCTACGACTAATTTAAGCCCAATGCATCTTCTGTTATTGACGATCCGTCATCCGGTGAAAAAAGACGGACGTCTACAAACTTCGGATGCCAATACTTAGTGTTACTTATAACGATTATTGATTAAGCTATTACAGTAATCGATTTTGCGTTATTTTGAAACAACTCGAATAAACACAAAAAAATTATATATTTGGGATTTTATATTATTTGGGAGGATTCATTAACTATTCTTTTGTCGCCTTAACTTTCTTATGTCGGGTAGTTCGACATTTTAAGTACGAAGCTACTTAAAGTGCCAATAAATGGGGCCTTCCCCATTTATTTGACAACTAATAGACTCGATACAACATCTACCTCAAAACATACTAAGACGCTAATAGTCCAGTACCATAGAATCAAATGTTAACTGCCTATATATTCATTAAGTCACGGTAACACCATATAAAATGCGACGGGTGTTTATTTATGGGTTTTACTTTAATACAGTTCCTAAAGTCATATAGTCGGCTTCATTAATTATGTGACAGCAATCGCCTTGATAATAATGTACAGAGAATATTAAGTGCTTAGCAATGGGTTGATAAGTTTTGTTTAGGACTTAGTCGCGGTGGTCCTGTTATTATATATTGATTTAATAAATTGTGTACTAGTATTAAACATGCATGAATTTAGTATTAGAAAAATGTTAGCTTAAGGGTGCATCGACCACCACCCGGCACTGGGCCTGGGTGGTGGATTACGACTCATTCCGTCTCTCGGACCAATAATTGGTTCAAGTTTCACTATAGATTTACAAAAGTAGAATACGGGATTCTTAGTTTCATTGCGTGTAAATTAATAATGAGTAACGCAAATATTTATTTCGTTTGCGCTGAACTGAACTCCTCCGAGACGACACGACTTTGATGTAATTTTGTGTGCGTTTGAACGAGTCCCATGATGTAAGTTCGATTGGTTTAGATAGATAGGCCCGCTAGGAGTTCCAGGAGATTACTTTGATATAATATTAGATAATTTTTTGACGACTAACCAACAAAAACATTAGCTAGCGTACATTCATGTAAGAATACGTCTGCTAGTGATTTATAATAGTCTTATTAAGAAACAATTTCAGGTGTACAAATACTGTTTAGTACATACAATATAATAGGCCTACAAAGGTCTTACAATAGGTCTGTGGTTGGATACGACCGCAGTCGCGGCAACCCGACACGAGTGGTTCAAGTCTATTTCCAACATCTTGACAACAGCGCGCCTACTTGAGACTATGACTACTTAAAATATCAATGCTAAGATTGTGAGGTGAATAACAAATGCCGTTGCTCAAGGATCTTCTATTTCCATAGTAATTAAGTCCCGGTCCAATAACTTCTTGATACTGTAACGTTAACTTTATATTATACTAGTGACCCGCCCCGGCTTCGCCCGGGTGTGTCAATCTGGACAATCCCTGTAAATTTCATCGAAATTAGTTGAGCCGTTTCGGAGTCTATAGGTCTATAGGGAACATACATACTTCGCTTTTTATATTTTTTTTTTCATAAAAAGTATCCTATGTTACTTCTAATATTTCCAAAAATATGTGTACAAGGTTTCATGATGATCGGTTGAGTAGTTTCCGCGTGAAAGCGTAACAAACAAACTTACATTCACATTTATAATATTAGTAGGGATAACTGTTGGCAGTCTCAGTGACAGAATTTTAATTTTATTTCAAAGGACGGTTCCTTTAAAATTTCACTATTTATTCCTCTAAATTCCGCAAATTGAAATCTCTTATTTGTAGTTTTACTGCGTTTAAATAATTTAATTAGCACTAAAGAGTAGTTACTAATATTTTGATTCGACAAAACAAATAAAATCATGTTTTATTTTCTGACAAAACATGTTTTACGGTTGCGTTTGTTTGTTAAAGCCTAAAGCCTAAAATTTTAAGGTTTATTTTCTCGTTTATTTCGTGTTTTTGTTTTCGACCTTTCGAGATACAACAGGTATCTCATGTTCCGATATCAAAATTGCTAGGGAATTATTTTTTTGCTACGTACTGTCCGGAGCTTGTAGTATTTTGAGATATTACAGTAGTATTTAGTTATTGTATTTTCTTAATTGAAAAATGTATAATTCGTTATAATATGATTACAAATTTGGATGAAAGATCAGAGGTGTTGCTAGTAACAAATATCGTTTATTAATTTGCTTTTTAATCTATTGAATAAAATTTTAATAAGGCTGCAAAAATATAAAAATCATAGCATATTACGTAGCGCCTTTATTCTGTTTGACCTTTAGGCTCGTGGTGTATCTGGTAAAGTAGATGTACGATAATAAATGTTCATAGTAAACTCCTTGCAAAGAAAAGCTTTTGTTGACAAAGAGTTCTTTCAATTATAGCCTTTGTAAACTGGATCGTTTGAATTTTCTGAATGTATATTTGTTTGATTCTTAAATGGACGTTGTTGGAGTTCCTTTTATATTTTTATAATTCTTATGGTATATCACAAAGAATAATATCTAGATAAAAGGCTGTGTAGTTTTACACATTATGTTTTGTGTAATATTGAATTAAATTAAATTTTTGTATAGTAATTTAGTATTCGATAGCCATCATTGACGAATGTCTGTGATATTTAAATAAATAAACATTTTAGAACTATATAACGCAAATGTTTAATAGAACAAGCATTAAGGTAATTCTTTCCGTGTTTTTAAAACTATAACCTCAAGTTAAATCGTATTAGAATATTAAATATAAGAGGATTATAACGGTTTACGGATATTCGTGTAGTGAAAGGGACATTTAAAATGTATTTCATTTTCGTTATCTGGATGAAAAGATTTAATGGTGTATGTGATAAATTACGCGCCGCGCTATTATAGTTAAAAGAGGTAATCAGTTGTAAAAAAATAGAAGGTTACACTATTATAGGCAGGAAATTTGCGGTTGCAATACATTTCAATGTCAAACACAATTCCATTAAATAGATTTCCACGTTGTTTCTTAAGGAACAATTTTATATACTTTTACTGCCATATGCCTTCAATAATTATTGAATTTGCCCACATGTTATGTACTTTCTAAATCCAAAGGTATTCTCTTCTCATCAGGTTTTCAGTTATTAGTTTCCGAATATCATGGCAGAAATTCGCAGAAATGCTTACATTATCAGGGAATCAAGGGATGCGGTACCAGCATTTATATAAGAAAATGCAGGGGAGTAGATAAAGAAAAAGATCCGAAGGAGATAGTGCCTGTTGGGTTATCGTATACACAAACCGGTAAGTCGTTGTATCAGCGCGTAGAAGTCGTTCTATCAAGGCGTATAAGTCATTATATTAGCGTGTGCAAGTCGTTGTATCTTCGTGTACAAGGCGTATAAGTCATTGTACCAGTGTGTACAAGTCGATGTATCTGCGTGTACAATTTTTTTTCTATTAAGGTGTATAAGTCGTTGTACTTAGGATGATAATCATACTTTATACAACAACGTATTTTCTACTATTAATAACTTACTAAAAACATGAAAAGAACATATGTGTAGTACAATTAACACAGAATAAACCAACATCAAATGGCTTGTGTTTCGCATATTTCCTTACGAGTATGTCATAGACCCTTTAACCGCAGGGTTTGAGATTGGCAACAATGGTAATATTTTATTTCGTTTGATGAATAGATGTAGATTAAACTGTCGATTTTCGATTCGATTCGATTATTTCTATTCCCGTAACTATAATCTATACGATATATAAGATTTTCACGATCTTTAGTATAACATGGAGATAGATGAAACATTGAATAAAGATTACATTCGGTAGAAAAAAGTTACTAGAATTAATTATTACACGCAGTGTTTTTTTACAGAATGAAGTGGCGAACGAGCAAGGGCACCTGACAATAACTACCGCTACCCATAGATATCTTAATAATTGGTTGCTATCACAACAGTATAGTAATTTGTTACTTGCTATCTTATCCCATGTAAAAACCTTTAAGTTTAATAACCCACGATGTTTCCGCCTACATATGGTAATAAAAGTGTGCTGGAGACTATATAATTATATAATAATACGTAACGACATTTCACGGTTTCGATTAAATAAACTACGTATTAATACGAAAGCAAATGCCTGAAATCATTTTTACAGCTCTTATAAATGGTTTGTTACGAGATCAAACTGCGGCTTAATCGAGTAGACGAAGCAAATTGCTTTTCTGTCACCTGATGACACGCATGCTGCCTCATTTGAAATCCCTTAGTTGTACGAAGCAATGAGGCGATGTTAATGACGGTTTATTGGTAAACGCAAGAAATCCCTTAGAGATTATTAATATACTAAGTACAAGTAAGTAAGTTATGCCTCTTGTATAAGCAAAGTATTACACATTTTGATATGCAAAGATTAATATTTCTTGTTATGTTTGATATTATAGCATATCATATATTTTATGTTAAATGTTTAAGAGATTTTAAACAGCGACTAAAGACCTAGGCTGCGTACCTACAAGATGAACTGACGATCTGGTCAAAGTTGCGGGTGTACAAGGGCGGCAAGAGACCGATCTTTATGACGGTTCCTTGGGAAAGTCAATGTCCAGTTTGTTGACAATGATGACGAGGCTTTAATATATATTTGTGATTGTGGGAATGCTTTAGATCCCGTCAAAATATTGTTATCCGACAAGGATGTAAAAATTATAAAAAGGATAGAATCAAATCGAATTTCATTAAGTTATGACAGTGAGTGATAAGTGTTCCTTGCTCTCGAAGAAAATATGTAAGGTACGGCTACATATAATATAAATGTTTGATATTTTGATCTTAATAATTTTATAAGGGTGGAAGTTTGTTGCTCTTCCACGATAACACGGCTTACAAGATTTGAATGAAATTTGTCTCAGAGATAGATTATAGTATAAAACAGCACATACCACTTTTTCCATTGCCAAAGGAATTCTTTTATAGTCATCACCTACATTAAATCATTCTCAGGCTCTCGGTGGTTACAAGTCGAAATTTCTCCGTTAACAAAGTCGGGCGTAACGGCCAGTTACGTTATTTTATATAGGGGAATTTATTATAGCGAAACTAGTGACCCGCCCCGGCTTCGCCCAAGTACCACTAATTATGTTGATCTGATCGCTACCAAACACAGGAATGTGCCAATCTGGATTATCCCTACAAATTTCATCGAAATCGGCTTAGCCCTTTCGGAGGAGTATGGCAACTAACACTGTGTGTGACAGGATCATTTTATATATATAGATTGACAGAGATAGTTTAATAAATATTAAATTACATCGTTTTTCCTGGCAATAACAGTCACCAAATATAAAGTTTAGTTTTATTGTAACATATTCATAATCGTTTCAATTTTATTTGCTTAAAAATTGTATATTTTTATTAAATTACCATCACAATACAACGATGACCTAAATATTAAGTGCACTTTGAAATAATTCTTAACATAGCTTATTGCCTAACAAAACTTTGTCTGAGAATTTCAAAAATGTTTTTAATTGCTAGGTTAAAGTGCACAGCACTTGGTGTAAAATAAATAAAGGAAGATTAAGAACTTTTCTCAATGCAAGACTGTTAATCAACACGGTTTAAAATTACGTGAAAACTTCTGAATGGAAAAACGTACCCGTATCTGAATGTTTACAGTCGGGATACGAAAACCTTAGCCATTTTTAAACTGATTTCATTATCAAGCCCTAGACTCTTAGTACCTTACTGACTTCAAAATACAACAAGGTTCTAAATTCCAAACACTACTCGTTATATCAAATTTAAATCTAATATTAATGGTGTACAAATCCAATAATACCTGGTGCAAGCAAATGTCCACTTAAAGGTGACGAACTCCTTTTATTTCGAGTGTACTCAGATATAATATTGCGCTCGTGATTTTAAAAGTAAATGATCACTATTCTTATGTTGGGATTAAGCTCATGTTTAAATCAAAGGAAACCTTTTTAGACTCTTAAACGTATATATTAAAAAGAATAGAAAAACAAAACACAGGCAGCCTAAGGACTGCCGACAGAAGTGAAAACTCAAAAGAATCGGGACAATATTTCAAAAATAAACCTTGTACCTTAACAATAAAATTCAAAATTGAATATGAAAAAATGAATACATAAGTAATCAACAAAAATGAACCCTGAAGTTTTAATAATAAGATTCACAATTGAGTACAAGACTAAAAAAAAGTTCGTCGAAACTGTTCCGTATCCAAATAAGCATGGGGCATGTCGATCTTCCGAAATTATAATATTTTTCAATACCAAATAAAGGCAATAGAAGTTTTCGCTTCAAAAATCAAAGCAATTAAATTCATCTGACTCGATGAAACTAAATTATGCGCATAAATCTGATCTAAAAAGGTTTGCAATTAAATTAAATGCCACGAATTAAAGTGAAAGAAATAGTTAAATGCATATTGAAGTGTTTGTAATGCCTCGCCGCGGAAACGATCCGGAGACAATGGTGTTGGAACGTGAAACATTTCGTGCTGACGACGCACAATTAAACGCCACTAATTCCTGATAATGCTTACAAATTCGGGGATAACTTTTTGCTGGTACATGAAAAAGTATCATCTATTTAATAATTAAGGGCACACAAAACGATCCCCTTCTGTATTTAACCTCAGGCTTGCCGAGGCTGCGGTTCACAGACTTTTTTACGCCATTTTTTTCCATGAAAAACGGGCACTGGAGGATAATGGTCGCAGAAATGTTTTTAGTAACGAATAACGAATGGAAGGAACTACTTAAATTCTTATTAAACGAAGTCTTTTGGAAAATCTAAATTCAAAATCCTTTAATCTACAAACACATTCCCACCATTTAGGCATAGATATTGGAGTATATGAGAGAATATTATTTATTTTATTAACTCGTATTAGAAATAGAATCATTAAGGTTTATAATAAATATAAAGAAAATGAGGTGCGAGGGCGAAGGAAGCTACGTTTCATGGTTCGCTGATTCAGTTGATACAGGTGCTACTGGTTCATTAGAAATAAGTATTCCTTTCTCAGTAACAAGGAATTAAATAAGCTTTACAACTTATAAATAAAAATTATGCGTATAAAATCATTGAATAATTCACATTTATACATCAGAAGAATAAATAAATAAATATGCGCTCACGCCCAGTCAACATGAGGGGGTAAGCAGAGATCATGGATTTCCATTTGACGAGGTTCTGACACACACTCTCTCTTCTACATTCGTACATCCACGCACACATGCTCGTCGGTTATGGGTGCTCCTTATATCGCCCTTTTAGTAAGCTACTAATCCGATCGATATAAGTTCTCTAAATAATATTATAATATTGTATTGTACACAAAATAATCGCCGGTATGCAACTATTTGTATTTAAAACTACAACTTTGTTTTTTTAAACCTTCCCACACCGATACTTCGATAAATCGTGTGTATTTCTTCAACAAATGTAATTCAAACTTCGGAACTTCCATATGAGATTCCATGTGCAAAGTTTGGTACTAAAAAAAACTGTCTAAGTCTGTTAAAATATGTACACTTACAGAAATTTATTTATAGCGTATTTTATATCAAGAATCAAAGCTTACAGTATATGAATACCAAGGCTTTACGCGTAGGTTTAGTTTGATCATTTAAACACAGAGTCTACTTTAGTGGCAGTAAAACTAGGTACGAATGAAATGAGAAATTATCAAAGCTTTTCCCCTGGTAATTTTCTTTTTTACTCCACACCTCTTACTTCAGATCGATAAAATGAGCGATATAATTTTAGTAAAAGTGGTGTGGTGCTCACAAAAGTTAGCATTTAAAAGTTTCACTTGATAAATCATTGTTTTTGTAAGTCAAATCAGAAAACCCTCTACCTTTTTAATTCGTAACTATTTTTTAGGTACACAATTACAAACAATGATATAAAATATTTATCATCATTATATCATGCGTTAACAATTGACATCTATCAGTTGTACATGCGCATCGTTGACGGACGTATACTAAATCTCGTCAAGTCATTTGTATGGTTTACGATCTCTGACGTGCTCCCCATTAGTTGTACCTTGTCAGACCATCATCTTTATCTTTTAAGGAATATTCTTTTCAAAGGATTGAAATTCTTTTTACATTTTTAGCCATCACTAAAGTAATCAAAATTATCTATATCTTTTTATATCTTTATTATCTTATATCTTTTTTGTTTTTTTAGGGAAATTTTTTGGCATTTTTTGTTGCGACAAACGAGCAAACAATACGCCTGACACTATATGACCACCACTCTACAGTGGTATATATGTCACCGACTGATTATAAGGGCAGGCACTTTATAATCGGGCTAGGATTCTAAACGGTCGGCACATTGTAAACTTAAATAATTCTTAAGAATGTGCCGTTTCTTTTCTAGGCGCTTTACAAAGAGGCGACGCAGGGCAAGCGTATATTTATCCAATAGTCGTGAATAAAACAAACTTTGAGCGCTGATTGGTCGAAATTTGAGGTTTATTTGGTTCCTTGCCGGTCATCCTTTAGTCAGTCGCTAAACATTAACAAATAAATGTGATTTTATTTTCTATTATTTTCGTAGCATTATTAACTAGTAACGGCTTGCAAGCTGAAGAAAACAAGTGGCGCAGGATTCGATTTTCGACCAATCAGCGCGGACGTTTCATTTTGTCGAACGACATTTTTATCATATTCACAAAATGCCTACTGCACTTCGCTCCATTAGAAAGTGACTGGAAATGAAACGTCATAGTGGCAATGATACGTTGAACTTAGAATGTGGCGACCTTTTAGAATTCTCCAAGCCCAATTATAAATTGTCTGCTCTGACAGTCGGTCGGTGACATATACATAACAATAGCTGCAGAGAGGGAGATGGCAATGCGAACTTATTCATCATACGAAACGTGGAAATATAAAGAACTCCGCTTCGTTGGCACACAAGGCCTTGATATAATTTGCGAACTTTATTTAAATGAAAGCTTTAATTCACATGCACACACTGCCGCGACCTCGCTATTAGCTACTGCAGTGAATTAGACGTAAACTAAAATTTCACTCACGTGTATTCTAATTGCGATGACCTTTTTGGAACACAAGACAGTGTATTTCCTCATACTTTGCGTTTGCGATATTTTTTTTTATATCCTGGGACATTCCATTTTCTATTAAAAGGGATTTAATTATATTTTGTTATCTATTTAATTTAATTGGGTTATTAATAAGATATCCAAAACATATTCGGCTTTCAGAATTCACAAATTATTTTTTAAATCTAATTACCTGACAAAAATTAATCAAGGCAAAGTAAATTTTGTATTAAATCTAACATAAAGTAATAATATTTACCTTTTTTATCCTTACACTTCTTTATTGAGGTGGAATTATTCGATTGGTAATGAAATTACTTATTTACGCTAATATTATACAGAGAAAACATTTGGCTTGTTAATTCTGGATAAACAACTGAACCTATTACAAAATATTTCACCAATAGAAAACTCTTCTAAAAGTGAGTGACCTTAGTATTTAATTTTTTTATTCGCACGAGTGAAGCCGGGGCAGGTTGCTAGTATTTGTTAGATATGTACATCATACTTGTGAAAATTCATTCTTATAAGATGACATTATTATTTTCTTATGACCGTTACACAATTTAATAGTAATTGAAAGTGGTTAAAGTACCAATTATTCCACAAGTTAGAGCCAAATAGCACATGGTATGCCAGAGTTTGGTACTCTTCCACTAATTTATTGCTTCATTTGAACAAAATGTTGACATAAAAATTTACGGCGTATTAATGTCCGCAGGATTTTAAATGTATAAGAGATTTGAAGTATTAAATTACGATTATAATATGCTATCATCCATCGGCTGTGGCAACTGACTTAATTTACGGAGCGTTGAAGGCGTGCTCGATTATGGATGTGAGTGCTCTTCTAGTATCCAGTTTCCGTTTTCGTTTACCGCCTTACCGTAAAACGACGTCATTCGGACCAGTCTTCAGCCAACGTCTCCCAACGTGAGGGGACAATTGGGCATTTATTCATGTGTCTTTTCTGTTCTTACCGTTGTGGGGTACAAAACTAGAGCATGTGCTGCGCCACTCTCACGTTAGGATCCTTGGCAGGTAACGCCATCGGAGTTTGCGACAAGCAACAAAAAAAGACAAAATCAGACAAACTTCCATCCCGCGGCTCCCGCCGTAGAACATCAGTGTTTCAGATGCGGTTCGACCACTTAATGTTCATGAAGTCGCGACACCTTCGATGGAACCTACCATATCTAGCGTGCGTATATATCGACGATGCGATAAAATGCCAATTATTTGATTTGGGTTAAATATTGTTTGAGTGGAATAATCTGCCGCAAGCAACCGATGCAGCATCCACTCTACAGTTGATCTCTGTATCAAGATCGCCACCGGTTATTACGGTACTCCCTAAATATTTGAGCTTTTCTATCTGTTTCAAAATTTTCCCGTCAAGTTGGATATTGAGAGGTACAGGATTCGAGTGATCTGCTTTTATAGTCTGTCTTGGCTATACTTTTTGTCCAGCAAGATGCGTCAAGTTTTTCGAGCAACGTCTGCAGGCCTTCCGGAGGATCTGTCGCACAGTATAAATCATAGGCATACATAATCTACGTAATTGCGTCTTATTTTAAGAACAAACAATACTTGTAATCTCCGTACGAGCATCATGGGACATCAGAATTTCTGTGTGTAACCTAAAAGTAATGTGTGTATACAAAATTATTGACTAAACTGTTCAACTGTTCAAACTGGGATAACTAAATGTTAATTCTTTGAATAATTTAGAAAATCTTATGTTCAGAGCAAAGAGAATAATTACTCACTGCCATAATTTTGTTGTCGTTTAAATTTGTGTTGTTTCAGTTTGACGTGTAGGGAAAATGGGATAACAAAAACAGGGAATAAAAGCTCTCTCTCTAAAAGAGCTTTTAGTGTTATGCGGTCGTGTGACTTTTTTTGTGTTACGCAGTCCGAGTTAGCAAGCCCTGTTTGGTCCATCAAAACTCAAAGGGAGCGTGTTTTATGGAAATAACTTTTATTTGTATCCACTGCTTTTGTAACAAGCGTCCATTAGCTTTGTGTACCATAGACAGATATTGGAAATTTTTCCTTGAAATTTTATCTTTGTGACTTCAATTTTCATTTGTCAGGTTAATTTGAACTCGTATCAAGAACCGATGACGATAAATGTTTATACCCTATTTATTTCTGTACAGGATAATCGGAATAAAATACTGGTTTTGTTTAAGATTGAGATTAGCGCCATCTAGATAGATAGAAAGAATAGTTTAATTTATTTATTTTTGCTTATCGGTTTATATTTTATAATCTTAAATGTAAGGATTAGGTATTTTAACGAATGAGACATGAAGAAATTAAATATGTTTTTAAAATATACGCATACTTGGATGGACTTGTCATATTATTTTACTACCCTCTTCCGATATTTTTTTGTAGAATTCTCTACTAAATATGCACTGCATTATTACGTGCATGCGTGCATATGAATGAAAAAGTAACGTTTGAAAAACGTTTCGATTACTAATCGTTAAATGTTGCAAAAATGATGCATCAGGCGAGCTATATCGAATCTTGTTCCCCCTGTCCGTGTATCGATCGAACATCGAATGGGGTGAAAAAAATTCAACCGTAACATTTAGGGTCCGTTAAAATGAATTGCGATTATAAGGTCTAAATTTAAACTCTAAACCAATGTTTATTTACACATGATTGAGAAGTCCAACATTCTAAACTTTGAAATGAAAAATATATAAAAACTGAACAGCCATTATTTTTAGGTAAATTATTTAAATTAATAATATTCTATCATTTTGTAAAATAAATTTCTTAAAAAGCTTAAAAAATTATGTTGCAAAAGTGAGTACCGATCAGATTAATTATTAGTGACTTACTAAAAAAGGGGCGATATAAGGAGCACCCATACCCGACGAGCATGCATGCGTAGAAGTATGAATGTAGAAGAGAGATCGGTGTGCCAGGATCTCGCCAAATGGAAATCCATGATCTCTGCCTACCCCTCTGGGTTACGGGCGTGAACATATTTATACAAAGCTTAACTAATGCTTCCATTAACTTAGAAAGTCCCGTTTGGTATCGTCTTGATTTGTTCGCGCGCCTCTAGATTGGAAATTATATGAAATATTTTTGCGATAAGGAGTCGAACACTGAGGGAGGAAGGTAAAGTACTCCTAGCCTCTTTGCGAGGTCCCGCTTCCGGAAGTCACCACTTGAACTTAAGCTATTCCATGGTTCAGGTTGGAAGACTGAGTACTTTTGACCTTAATTATTTAGCAATTTTCTTAATACTGTTTTACGGATATTCACAAACAAATATTTTTTTCTTAATCATAACAAATTATGATCCTTAGCCAAGCATCAGAATTGTTAAGCAATAATTTATTTAACTATACAGATTAAGATCAGTACATATATAATGTAACGGAATTATAATTACATCTGTGATGTAGTTTTGGCTAAAAAGTCAAATACACAGACGTACTTTATTTGCATATGTATAGAGAAGATAACAGAGTGTTTTGTTTGATGGCTAACGTTATTTTTACTTTATTCATTAATATTAAAATATTTCTAAAAGATTTGCAATGACATAAGCTAGATAATTGCTACCTCTGCTTACCTATGTCTATAATATTGTCATTGGACTGTAATAGCTCCTTTCCGTCCAAATAGAAAATAGTGAATCATAAAATGATGCAATACTATTGTACATTGAATCAGTGTACCCCAGTTTATTTCACCGACCAATCATCGTATTGAGGCGAAAAAACTTGGACCCTTATATTTTGGGGTCCGGTGTTTGCAACATCGATAATCTCGAGTTTGTGCTCCATGTGTGTGTGATATGTTATCAAGCTGAGCTTTAAGTTAGGCCTATGTGTTGTAAAGCAAATTAGAATACGCTTTGAACGTTACTTGCTCTTAAATAGCTTATTTGTCTTGTGATATCTCTGAGTCATGGGCGTGAGTGTTTATATATTTAATTAATAATAAATTGGTAGGTTCTTTAACATACTGGCAGTAAGTGTTTTACAAAATTTTATGGATTAGCTAAAATTTACACAAATACTTAATCATAGTCAAAAAGCACAAAAATCATTGGTACCATAACTCCTAGGTCAACGTTAGGTTGGCGGGAACATTCAAAGCTAACCCTACGTGAACTCTGAATAATACTATTTTAAAATCAATTTCAAATCCGATGGTTAAAAATAAACCGTAAAGGGTTGAATCACTTGTTATATTATACTGATCTCAATAACCGCTAAACTTTCTTAAGCTTAACAAAGATTGACAGAGATGTCAATACCAAATGTAATTTAACCCGAGAAATTTATACTTAAGACAAATTTTGGCAAGTTTGTTCGTTTCGTTCGTACTCAAAGTATATATTTCAGTTTTATATAATAAATGCGAATATAAGGTTGTAGTTACGTCTTCACGACTTAAAGATAGTCACCTAATAGTTTTTAATTATTCTCAAATAGATGACATTACTAAATATCAATACTTATACTAAATACTAATACAATAAAACTAAAGAGTGAGTTTGCTTGGACGCACTAATCTCAAGAACTACCAATAAGATTTGAAAAAATATTTTTGTATTTGACAACCCAAATGTTAAGTAAAGTAACAGATTGTTTAACATTATATTACAACCTTTAGGAGCCGAGAAAATAGAAAAATAAACCTCAGGGAGAGGGAGTTAATGACAAATTTTGTCCACAGACAACTACATTTTGCCTAATCTAGATCAGGATATTGATAAAATCAGTATGTACAGGAAAGTATGTCTCAATATATTGCCTTCGGGAGCAGTGGTGGCTCAGTGGTTTAGGTTGCGGGTTCAAATCCAAGCAGGCGCTTTACTTCGCGTAATTTATTAAATCACCGGCTCCAAAAACGGTGAAGGAAAACATCGTGAGGAAACCGGCCCGCACTGGGCCAGCGTGGTGGATTACGGCCCCTCCCTCGCTCGGATACTGGAAGAAAGCTGATGTTTTCGAAGTATTTTAATTCTAAAGAAATTGGTAATCTGATATCGTTTAAATTAAACGGCGCGGCGGATAAAAGTACGAGGCTCAGCTAGTCAGTTAAAATATTATACGACGCTGAACTAATTATATCGAGACCTTTTTAAGAAATGAAGCTAGTTAAAAAGGTTTTATAGCTTTCATTATATTGAACAGTTACAAGTTTGTGTCGTTTTGACGGACTGACTGCGCGGAAAATTTTCTACCTCGGCAGCTCCCTAAAATCTGTTTTAAATATTTCATATAATTAAAAATTTTAACGAATTGGCCGGCTCGACCGGTGGAATACCACGACCTCACAGAAAAAAGGCGTGAAGTAGAAGTACTCTGCGTTTCGTCTGATGAGTGAGGTGCCGGAGGCCTAATTTCAGTCCTCTTCCCCTTTCCACCCTTTCCACATAAGGATAGGATGGGAAAAGGAAGAGGATTGCACGGGGAGGGGGTTTATGGGGAAAAGGAGATAGTCTTTTTCCTGTCTGTGCCCTCCATTAAAGGTAGGCAACGCATCTGCAACACATTTGCCTGTTGCGGATGTCTATGGGCAGCGTTTGCTTAACATCAGGTGATCCGCTTGCTCGTTTGCAACCAACTCACATAAAAAAAAACGTTGTCAATTTTTCTGAAGTTGTTAAAAGTTGTAAGTGTTCATTCGCTAACCCATTGTACTAGTTTAATTTAAAAAATATAAATATTTCAAACTTTTTTATTATTATCATCAGATCGTAAAAACGTCTTAATGATTTTTCAAAAACGCATCGCAACTGTTTTTGTCTAAACTGGGAATTGTTCTCAGGACCCACGGCTTTAGACCAGGTTTCTAAATCTGAATCCACGAAATCGTAAAAAAAATCAATTTAATTATGTAACAAAAATTAATATTAAATTCTAAAGTAGGATAATTTGACCCGGCTCTGTCCCATTACTTTTTGTAGTCTAATCACGCGTGAATCTTTAAAACGGTCTTAGGAATGATTTACAAGACTTGGCAAATTTGAATCTCTAATCCTACAAATGTAGATTGCATATGAATAAGCCCGGCTAATTTGGGACCAAACTATTGGGCTTGCAATTTTGCACAGAAATTTCTGTTGTTACGTAGGCGGACACTTGGAGAGGATTTTTCTTAATGAATCCCCTAAAGGTGTAAAGTAGAGAATTAAATCCCCTTTTTCGTATGGAGAAATAATTTAAAATCAATTCAAATCTATATACATAATTTTAAATAGGTTTCAATTAACCCTTAATAACCTAGAGTTTCAATTTTGATACCAATCTTTTAAACCAAATGTTCACATTACTATTAGTTTTTTTATAGATTGGCTGTACGTATTTTACTGTAGTATAATATTCTTTCCAGCTCTCATACTTGTTTTATTTTATCTATGACATATTACTTGCGCGGCAAAGTGAACAAGTAAGCACATTCTGATTCACAAACTGTCGTAAATCAGGCTACTAAGGGTTAAGGCTGAACAATCGGTTAAATGAAAACGCACGGTGGGTGATAGCGCAGGACTCAGCTTATTTGTTACATAATAGTTGTGTTTTACCAATCAATAATTCAATTTTCCCCGGTGCTATCGAATGGCGACGTTCTCCAGAGTGTCATATTTTCCTAGAACATGGAATACGCGATGGAAGGAAGAGAGGCCATGGCATTGAGGGGGACCGGGACAACATTTAATAAAGCCTTCAGCTACTCCCAACCATTAAGATTTGAAACAAATTGTCTCTGCAAATCAAAATAAACCTTATCTGAAATGCAAGTGTGCACAGTCATTGATCTGATCTCATTACGGAAATAAAAACGTCATATCCCTTCAAATAAAAGCCAGTGATCTCCCAGAAACACTGTTCTGCATTGTATGTGGTAAATGTATACAATAAATTTGCAATTAACATTTTTATCACCTTATTAAGTTAATCTAATTTAACCACGGTAGAGCCCGCAAAAAATCTGTTGCATGATTGGCTCAGCTCGGCTGATGAAATAACATGACCTCACAGAAGACAGGCGTGAAGTGTATGCTTCTGCGTTTCGTCTGATGAGTGAGGTGCCGGAAGCCCAATTTCAGTTCTCTTACTTATTCGTAATAAGGATGGTAGGGACAATCCCTGTAAATTTAATCGAAATCGGTCCAACCGTTTCGGAGTCTATAGGTCTATAGAAAACATACATACTTCGCTTTTTATGTACTATTTTTTTCATAAAAAGTATCTTATGTTACTTCTAATACCTCCAAAGATATGTGTACAAAGTTTCATGATGATAGGTTGAGGAGTTTTCGCGTGAAAGCGTAACAAACAAACTTACATTCACATTTATAATATTAGTAGGGATGAAGAATGATAGGTTGAATATTAATCAAAATATTAAATAAATCTCTTCACCCTATCGAAGTGAAGAGAAAAGTGGAGATGTTCACGGTACTTTAAATATTCCAAGTATGAAATAAGGGCAAACGAGACGATAATTTAAGCTGTCGGAAGCAAAGTTGTTGAATAATGCTGCGTACACACCGCCGCGGCCGACGACAACGAAAACCTCAGTGCGGATATCCGACGGATGTCTTTATTCAAGATTTCTTACTACGCGTAAATTTCAAAAGGTAAAGTTTTTTTTTGTTGTTTATTTAATAGATTTGGTAATTAATTGGAGAAGATTTACCGTAAAATGTGTTGTCCGCTCAATTAAAATGATTCGGAAATTCAGAAGATCTCAAATTATTATCCGACTAATTTCCCTATAAATAGACCAAGTATGAGAAGCACCTTGGAAGAAATATTCAATATTCTTTTAAATAAAACCATGTAAAAAGTTATATTTTTTTGGTAAAAGCCTTGAAAAAACTACGCCTGAATAATGAGATTCTATTATATTATTATATATTATTTTTATACATAATAGTCAAAACCAATACATTAAAAAAATCTACTGTCTTTTCGATCTTAATTTTTTTTAATTTTCACGGTATTTCCAAAAATTAAAAAAAAGATCGCAAAATCATAATTAATTTCTGTTCTACGAATCAGCGGATTTTTAAGATTTTATTCAACATTTTTTAAGAATTAAAATTTATATTTAAATTAGATAAAATTTTGCAATCGCATGATGTCCTGATGTATCGCTCCGATTTTTTTTTCGCAAAAGCCGCTAACATCGCGCCGAGCGATTATTCACGAGAAATTATCAAAATTAACTAAGTATCTTAAATTAAAAAAAAAACATTAATTACCTCTTGTGTCGGCGGCTGCGACGCCTCGCACCATAGTCGAGTCCGTACATTTCGCACTGAGCCATTATTTATCGTCCGTGTAAACTTTGAGCGCACTCATCGCAGGCAAGCAGTACCGACACCACGCCACCGCGAAAGTTCGCCGCTGACTGAGTGCAGCCAGTGGCCGTTCGAAGCTCGAAGGGTGTCCTACCCTTCGCCTCCCCTGCCTCCTCAGCCCCCGATAAAACCCCCACTTGGAGGGTTAGGCCGGCAGCTCCCCGTTATTCTGGACTGACCAGTCCCATACAGATTCCTAATCCAAATCCTTGAACCAAATTTTGCGCAAGCGGATTAATAGGGACCGAGACGCCTTTGTTAGTCAATTTTCTATTATTATTTAAATTTTGCGCGCGATATCGTCCTACGAATTAAGTTTTAACAAAATAAAGAATAATATAATTTTAAAAACCGGTCTGCATTGAGAACCATACGATGTATTTTAATGACAATTACTCAATACAAAATATCTCATTTTTATTATCTGCTTCTTTATGATGATGGCATCACTTTGTAAGTCCAATTTAAATCAGCGCTTATTGCGCTTTTAAATTCAATTAATAAATTATATAAAATTACATTACAAAAACTCTCTTGAGACTTTATTTACTGAATGATAAACTCGTAAAAACTTATACACGAATAAAATCGTTTTATAAACTTTTGTGATACAAAAATTATGACAACTCGATTTGAATAATATTTAATTTCGACCTCGCTAATACATTCGACAACCAATTTTCTTAACGACGTTTCAGAGATTTAAATGGGGAATTAGTTATAAAGAGGCAATTATTGGGTGTTTGCTATAATTTGTTATGAGTTATAAATTGAAAAGAAACCGTGAGGGTTTCTAATGTGCACTATTTCTGATGTGCACACGGCCTGCGCTAATAATTCTCGTGTCAGATTGCCTCAATAAGTCCCGGAACAAACTTCTGTCTAAATTTGAGACTCGCTTGGAACAATACCTGCCACTGAGTTACGTCATCGCACAATACGACAGAGCTCCAAATTCCGTCCACACCACCTTGATTCCAATTGGGTTGGCATTCCTGTCGCACGGTTTTCGCGTAACTTTCTGTCTTGTGCAACCGCGTTATGGAATGGTGATACCAGCGGTGACAGTGGTAGAGCCCGCAACAACATCTGTTGCCGGATTGGCCGGCTCGACCGGTGAAATACCACGACCTCACAGAAAACAGGCGTGAAGTAGAAGTACTCTGCGTTTCGTCTGATGAGTGAGCTCCTGGAGGCCTAATTACAGTGCTTTTCTCCTTCCCACCCTTTCCTCATAAGGATAGGACGGGAAAGTGAAAAGGATTGGACGAGGAGGGGGTTGGCAGGGAAGGGGAAATATCCTTTTTCCTGTCTGTGTCTCCTTTGTCCATTAAAGGTAGGCAACGCATCTGCAACACATTTGCTTGTTGCGGATGTCTATGGGCAGCACTCACTTAACATCAGGTGATCCGTTTGCTCGTTTGCCACCTTATCATATAAAAAAGCGGTATTTCTAAATCACTACGACTAAGAGTTTCAAGAAAACAGCCGCAGTGCAAGAGTTCCATTCGAACTGTATGTCCATTACACCCATCTTTTTTTTATTAAAACACACGAGACTGTGTTTTAGTCGAAGAATATTGAATGAAAAAGACAAAAGCATTAATCTTGCGACTTACAGAGATTAATTTCTTCACTTCATATATAACATCCACATTTTTTTTCATAAAAAATACTTAGAACAGGTTTGATTGATCTTGTTTAATCTACATAACATTTATAATAACAATTTTACTTTATATGTCCGCGTCGACCCGTCGTTGTTACGGTAGACTATCCACACGCCTTCCTATTACCATCGAAGATATTTGAAAAAAAAATTTTTACTGTCTTCGCACACCCTCTGGATTTGTATGGTCTTGTTCTAATCAACTAAAGGAAAAATAAGATGGACATGGAAGGGGTATACAAATTATTTGTGTACGAATGGGAAGTGTAAACAAAACTATAAACATTTCAGATGGTGTTAATAGCCAAAATAAGTAGTACAACATAATTCAAGTAACGTGCACTCAACATCGAGAACGGTCCTACTTACTGTGATGTACGGTAGGGCGCGGTTAGGACACGAAACAAATGACAAACACTTTATATTTACAGTATCCAATAACTATTAAGGCAAATCATTAGTTTTTCCATCCAAGGCAGTAAGAACTCGATATAGTTAGTGGTACTATAGTAAATAACTAGTAATATGTATTAAAAATATAGTTAATAATAACTTAAATCATAAAATGGGCTGTGACTTTTTTGTCTTTGGCATTCCCTACTAATATTATAAATGTGAAAGTAAGTTTGTTTGTTACGCTTTCACGCGAAAACTACTCAAATGATCATCATGAAACTTTGTAGACATATGCTTGGAGGTATTAGAAGTAACATAGGATAGGAATTTTTATGAAAAAAGTATATAAAAAGCGAAGTATCTATGTTCCCTATAAACCTAAAGACTCCGGAATGGCTGGACCGATTTCGATGAAATGTACAAGGATTTTCCAGATTGGCACATTCCTGTGCTTGGTAGCGATCGGATCAACACAATTAGTGGTACCCGGGCGAAGCCGGGGCGGGTCACTAGTACAGAATAAAATAGCCAGACTAATTCTGCACTTAAATAAATGAATATGCGCTCACGCCCGTAACCCAGAGGGGTAAGCAAAGATCATGGATTTCCATTTGGCGCGATCCTGGCACACCTCTCTCGCTTCTTCAACATTCATACATCTACGCATGCAAGATCGTCGGTTATGGGTGTTCCTTATATCGCCCTTTTTTAATAAGTCACTAATCTGATCGATATAAGTTTTCCTAGGACCAACACTGCCACTCACTTTTGCAACATAAATTTGTTTTGTTATTCTCTCTTCATTCATCCTTTCAACATGCCCGAACCACCGAAGCATACCTTTCTCAATTCTAGTCACAACGTCCACTCTTAAGCCACACTTTTCCCTTATAACACTATTTTTACCCTATCAATCAAAGTCACGCCTAACATACTTCTTAAGGATCGCATCTCAATGGCATTAACTCTACTAGCATGCTTTTCCTGACAAACCTAGCTCTAACTTCCATACATTAAAGTGGGGACTAGTACAACATTGTGTATTGCCAGACGAGCCTTCATAGACACATTCTGACTCCTCACTACTGTACCTAATAGCCCCATTCATTTTATTTCCAGCATTCACTCGACGTTCAAAATCCTTAACGTGCCTACCATCTCTACTAAACATACACCCCAAATACACGAACTCTTCCACCTGTTCCACTACATTGCCGTTAACCTTTATTTCAATTACTGTCTTACTTTGTTCTCTTTCAAACACCATTACTTTTGTCTTATCCACATTCATCTTCATGCCTTTACCTTCTAATTATTAATTCACTACATTCAGCATAAGTTGTAAATCCTCCGCTGTGCCAAGGTCTATAGAACATATAAAAGTATCCTATGGTACTTCTAATACCTCCAAGAATATGTGTACAAAGTTTCAGTAGATGATTAGTTACCACGTACCAACTCGTATGAGTTTTAGTATACTCGTATAAGACGTATACTCCAAAATATTTTCGGAAACCAATTTTTCTCACATTACCTTGTAACAACATCCTATCTAATAAATTAACGAAATTTTGCTTAAAAAATATGAAAGTATAATGGCCGCCACCTAAGATATGTTTGATTGTTTGTTCACACATATTGATTTTTTTAAACTACGTCCTCCAACAAGGTCGAAGTCTGTGCTGTGCTGTACTATTGTGACTGGCTTGTCTCTGTTTGCCTTGAGGAGGCATTTACAGCTACACCGGACTCGAGGCGGAGGGCGCAGAGTGCGCCTAGCCTAAGCCACTTTGAGAGTTCGAGGGCCGTAATTCTATTATTATTACCGGATTGGGAGGCAACCGAGCTCCTACGTCGCTTCGGCGGACGCTCCATGGGGTGACTGGGCTCAAGGGCCTGCGGGACCTCGGCTTGGGCTGTCACTCATAACGCGTTTAGCATTCCGATTCGAGGGTGCCCGAGAAAGCCGAGCCTCGGCTCGATCGGGTTATTACTATCCTTTCACATCAATTCTGTCATTTATGCCTCTAGTACTTTTATTCTTAATACTATTCTATCATTTGTCATCTTTTCTACCACTGTGGTTGGCGTGCTTACACAACTAGTCTTTCCAAGACGAGTTAAATAGTTTTTTTTTAATTTAATTTAAGGATACGATTTGTCTTTTATGTTATGTATGTCCAGTTTGAACATACTTTAAGAATAGCGAGAGGGGTGTACCGGAACCTTGCCAATAGGAAATCTCTGCCTGTCTTTCTGGGTTAAGGGCGTGAGTGCGTATTCATGTAAAAAAGATTTGATTGTTTGAATTTTTGTTGAAAATTCTTTCACGAGTAAAATCTCTACTATGAACGTGTAGTGAAGACTTAACCTATTTTCAATTTGTCGGATTTGCTTTGCTTAAAAGTTTATAATTGGACAAACAAAATATTGTTATTATAGCCTTATAAAAGTCTAAGGTGTATTTATGATTCAATAAAGAACTTAATGGAAAGTGAATCCTTGTTTTTTCAGTAGCAAAGCAAAACAAAACTAATTACATCGTGGAAAAAGAAACATTCTGAGCACGATTGTACAAAAAGAAAAAAAATTGGCTTGTAAAGAGGTCGAACAAGCTTTAACTGGCCTGTTCACTTATGAAACAAATTTATTTTCGTATTTAAAACAATACTTATTTTGTTGAATCTTTGTGATTAAACCAAACACGACCTCATTTACCGCATCACTATAATTCATATTATAAAACAAAGTCCTGTCGGGGCGTCTGTCTGTTTAGATGAAACTAAAACTCAAAACATACTTAAAGTTCATACGATTTCCAACGATAGACGGAGTGAGTCATGCGGAGGTTAAGCTGCATTTAGGTTTTGTGTTCATTGGCTGAAATATAATAAGGATTTTTAAAGAATGTATATCTACGTAAAAAAATATAACACAAAGCATAGGCGTAAAGTAGAAGTATTCTGCGTGTCGTCTGATGAGTGAGGTGTTAGAGGCCTCATTCTACTCGTATTTTCCTTTAGAAATGGATTCTAATAACAAAAGGATGGGAATGGAAGCAGGATTTGAGGGTAAGGGGGTAGATAGGAAAAGAAAATGTATATTTTTTTCTGTTTGGTCTGTTCCTCTGTCCGTCATACGTAGGCATCTGCAACGCATTTGCTTGTTGCTTTATACCTATGGGTGGCGGTCGCTTGAAGTTGTCTTGCTTGCCAACTCACTCTCAAACTCAAAACCGGTGGAAAGGCAACAAAAATGAATCCTTGTACCTTAAAAATAAAATACAAGAAAAATTAAGGATAAATGTTCATCGAAACTGTTCCATATTCAAATAAGCATTGCTAACGCGTGTTGCTGACCAATGTTGAGCATTTTGTTCTCGAGAAAATATAATATTTCCCCTACCAAATGTAGTCTCACGCGGCTAAAGAAGTTTTCACTACATGTACCTATTCTCTCCCGTGAGAAGCCGGATGTGGTGCCTAGTACAGAACTAATTTGTATTGCTTACAAGTACAGTCGTCCGGGAATGTGATGCGTATTAAGCCGCCTCCTACGGCGGACTGTACTCCCGTCACGCGACCGTGGCCGCCGCGTACCCTTTGTTTTGTTAATCGAATACAATTGTAATCGTGTTTGTATAAACTTACTTCAAGGACGTCCCTTTAATGTATTTTTTTACGTAATTTATCATTATCAGCTTCTGGATCTAGACTAACCCAAATATAATACGTATTAGATGTACATCAGGATTACGTACTTTTCAGATTTACTTATATAAAATGATAATTAAAAAAAGAGGTCCACCCGTCACCCTGATGTCAGAACTGCGGGCGTATTCGTAACCAATATATGTAGATAAGCACACTCTACTTTGTACTTTAAGTAGATTTGTTACCTCTAGCTTAACTAAAGCAACAAGTATTGAATAAACTAAATCATCGGCGTACAAGAGACATTTTACAACTAGCTCACCCATTCCTAATCCACACCCTTCGTCTTTTAAACCTTTCAAACAATCATCCATAAAGAGATTGAACAGCCACGGGGCTACACAGCCCTATTTTACAACACCTTTATAGATGCTAAACCAGTCTGAATAGGCTCCGTTAATCCTAACACAAGCACTAGCCTCTTTATAGAGAATAGATACAAATATAAATTATCACATAGCTTGTATTATATTTCAATACATAGCAATTTATCGTAAAGTTGATTGTTAAAATGATTAATTCATCACACAAATACATTGAGAAACTCGTGCATCTCCAAACAAGGTATACCATAGCTCTTCGCAACAATAGTGGCTCGCGTTGCAGTCAACGTTACCCCGCAATGCGCATATGTACTGTATAGCACTGTACTATACCGTACTACGAGTAGCAATATTGTTCCCCGAGGGAACATGCAACTATATGAAACATCGTTAGCTAACTCATTCATATTTGCTAAACAAAACTTATTACTACTACTAAATAGCAAGCCAGTCGGTTATAGTCTCGTCATGGTTTGACGTTTCTGTTGGAACTGAAAACACTTTATACTGAATGATTGAAACAGTATATACTGAGTATTTACTATGTTTTTCAATAATTTTCTTATCAAAAATCTGCTATAGTTATACAACTTACTTATACCTTGTTTCAGAGCAGGATGGGATTTTTGTAAACAAAGGATTTTGCGTTGAAATTCGTAAATTAATAAAAACAACATTAGTTATCAATATTACACGATTTTACTTCACTTTATGTAACGATTTCCACGAAATTACTATGAATTTACTATGATAGTATTAAAACTGTAATGGCCGCCATGTTGGTTAGTTGTGAACTATCATATATTCTCTTGTCATTGTTTATAATTTTATGAAATGGTGTAATTTCGTCGTTGTAAATATTTTAAGTCACAAGACTTTCTGTTTAATTCTTTCAGTGCCAGAAGTTAATTTAAACTTGTCTTTTACTTAATGTATTTAACATTGTCGTGTAGTCGCGCTTAAAGATTTAATAGCATATTAATTATATTTACTGTGCTGAGGAATTTAGTACACATATCAAAGGTACAAATAATCTTAACTAAAATTATAAACGTGAATGAGTATTTAATATTTGGTTGTTCGTTTGTTACGCATTTAACTCTTTAACGGACCCACCAATCACCATGAAATTTTGTACACAAATTGTCAGAGATACCTTTAATTTATCCCGGAGCTAAAATTGTTCCCCGTGAATAGGAAAATACATTAACAATATCTCTGTTGTGATGGTTATACGTCATATTTTGACAAGAACAACTTTTTGACACACGTCATCCTTAATTCGAGATTATTATACGCGGAATCAACTAACAAAACGTTATATTATATTTACAACTAGCTATTTCCCAAGACTTCGTGCGCGTGGAAATAAATTCGAGAAAACAGTTTCGAGGAGGAGGAGTTTTTTCACTTATTGCGCGGAATCCTAAATATTTTGCTTAAATTAAACTATTTGAATCCCGACAATTCTAGCTATCCTAGCTATTTATTAGCTATCTTCCAGTAAAAGTCCTATCCGAATCGGTTCAGTCGTTTCGGAGATTACCCGGAATAAACAGACAGACAGACAAAAATTTGAAAAATTGTATTTTCGTTATAAGTACCGTATATACACCATGTGTATTGAGTATGACAATTTTATTTTTATATTACATACAGACACTTCGATTTTATTTATCAGTATAGATATTGCAAATACACAAGAAATAATACATTTATATATGAATTAAACTTTTATTATTTACAAAGGGAATATATCTAACGTGCAATTTTATTAACATAGATAACGCATGTGCAAAACGCTTCATACCCCACGAAAAAATGACAATTGACAGCTAATTAATAATAGTGAAGAGTTAAAACAAAACAACGCTTATATAAACTACCGTTTGATACGCGTATATAAATTAAGTCATGTGAGAAGAGGGTTCTGCAAGGAAAAATCAAAACTTTTAACAGGCCAGACATCGCGTTTTGCTTTAGAACAAACATCGCTCAAGGTACACATTTTTATGATGTGAATAACACGCTTTAGGACCCCACGTTGGCGCTTTTATTGAGACCCCCTAACACCAACCTCACGCTACACTCACTTCGGACATATGAAGGCATTTAAGAGGGTTGTCCGCTTGACGGCACTCAATTCAAGTGTCTACAGTACAGTACAAGGGATTCATATTTTCACATACAAAATAGCTATTACAGATTTGTTCCTTGGAATGCAACGCAAGCCGTTTGGATGTTCTACAACCCTTTAATTTTTTTAACATTACTAACATAATGTTGGAGGGATGGTTGTTTGAATATGCTAATCTCAGGAACTGACAATTAGGTTCAAAATATATACAGACCAATTGTTTAGGAAGATATTTAACATTACCTATGATACTTAGGAGCCGATCTGAAAGAGAAGTGCCGCTAAGCGAAAAGTGAAAGTGAATGGGCACAACTAGTTACAAATATTGTCTATGGTAGAGTTCAGAATTACTAGGGTTTAACTCAACTCCTAGTAGTAGTCGCCGCAAAATACAACTAAGAGTAGATACTTAGGTTGAGAGGAAAAGTTTGAAGTCGATGTAACTCTAATTACTATGTCCTAACCTTTGCAATAATATCCACTAAGATATTTTAATTATAATAAACAAAATGTTTATAACGGATTGGTTGGCGATACACGCTGCAGGGGGTTCGATTCCCAACCTTGACAGACATATGTGTGCATGTACATGTCTGTTTGTCTGACTGTGGGTGTAATTATCTATTTAGGTATGTATTAACAAAAGAAAAGTAGTACATGTATATCAGTTATCTGGTTTTCATAGTGCAAGCTTTGCTTAGTTTAGGACCAGGCCGTGTGTGAATAATGTCGCAGGATATTATTATTTCACTATAAGTGCGGGGGGCGCATTGCTTCCCCTCGAAAATGTTGATATCGATTCGAAAATACCGGTAACAATCACTTTTGCACAGAGCGATCGAGTGTCAAAAAATATACCATTACATCAATTTATACACACAATCAAAATATTACTGATCGCTGTCTGTACATGGAAAATATTTGAGAAGAACTAGGAGCCTTTATAAACGCAATAAGACCCAAAACAGTGATTATTAGATTTTTGTCTGTTTGTCTGTGCGTTTGTGCGCGCTAATGTCAGAAACGGCTGAAGCGATTTGGATGCGGTTTTATTGTATTGTCGTAAGCTTCACTTAACATTTAGTGTTTGTTTTATCTCAATCGGCTTAAAAATGAAAAAATTATATTAATTTAAAGAATCATGTCAAACAATTAGTCGATAAAAATGCTTTAAAATAGTTGTTTAGTTGAATAGGTTGATATTTTAATTAACTACATATGGCCTTTGAAGTGATGACGATTGAAAGTTGATATAAAGTTCAAAACACGACAAATTTCGGAGATTGTGAAAGCTTCAGCGAGACATATTTAACGTTTAGGTATTCATAGCACACGCACGTATTTCTCCACAAGTTGCCAGCATTAAAGAGTAAACTAAATTCAGAATTCAAAATCTTTTCAAAAGTACGTACTTTTTTAAAGCGCTTAGTGCCCTTTATTTAGTTTCCTAAGCTACAAATTTACTACGCTAAGATGACTGTATACATATATGTAGCTCACGATGAGCGGGTGCCAATAGCATTTCGCTCAGCATTTCGGCACTTTATATGTCTCGTAGATCTAGTAATGGTATCCTAAGACTCTTCAAGACATCTGCAATACATATTTAAAAACCAGCAAACCATCTTCAGTTCATGTAATGAATGCTTATGGATGGTAATGAAAATTAAGCATAATTCGATCAACTGATCGTAGGACTCAGTACATAGGTATTATTTCAAATATTAGGTAATATTTTTTAGTGAATTTGCACTTTAAATCAAATATTCTACTATCACTGACGATATTAAAGTACCCAGTAATTTCTGTTTGTATTGAAGCGGTGGTCAAAGTTAAAATGTTATGTTCAACCAAAACTAAACAGGAAAAAGGTTGAATTACCTCAATCCGCATTTGAAAACTTAATTAACCGGACTCTGCGAGTTCATTCCGCGTGTAAGCTTTACATTTCACCCATTGTGTAAATTCTAAATTTCCACATTGTAATATTTTTGCTAACAAAAAAATTTATTTCGATTTTTTTTTCAATTTACAATGCTTTTGAAATATCTTCTCTCTTCTGCATTTCAAAATGTTTTCTCATTTTAATAACCAGTGACCCGCCCCGGCTTCGCCCGGGTATCACTACTTATGTTGACCCGATCGCTACCAAACCCAGGAATGTGTCAATCTGGACAATCCCTGTAAATATTATAGAAATCGGTTCAGCCGTTTGGGAATCTATAGGTCTATAGGGAACATACATACTTCGCTTTTTATTAAAAAAAATCATAAAAAGTACTCTATGTTACTACTAATACCTCCAAGAATATGTGTACAAAGTTTCATGATGATCGGTTGAGTAGTTTTCGCGTGAAAGCGTAACAAACTTACATTCACATTTATAATATTAAGTAAGGATAAGTAGGGATTGTTTCCAATATCTTAAATATAATAAGTATTATACATATACAGTGCGTCTGTCTTATGATATGGTTATCTAAATACCATAGTTTTTGGTTCACGCAATTGGTGAGTAGCTTACACTAATTGTTTTATTCAATAAACAAAACAAAGAAACAAAAGCAATAGAAATTTTCATCGTAGTTCTAACAACTGTCCTCGAATGGCAATAGAAATATGTTTCCAGAGAATTTCTCTCTCTTTATTAAGCACTATAATGCTGGCAACTCGCCGCTCACCACAGCGTATTGGCAATAACGAACTATCCCAATGTTACCTAACCTGCAATCATACTCTAAACTTCAAAATTATTGTACTACAAATGACGTAAACATATGTATTGTGTTTATTACAATTATAAACTACTAGTGCCTTTTAGCCTAATTGGAGTAGACAAGATAGCCATTATGTATGTATGATACCTACTACATATGGTCACAAATGTAAACCTTATACGATAAATCTAAAGTGAACATCAATAAGTGTTATGATGATATACCTAACTACGACAATTTTGTATTCATGTTAGTCTTGGAGACGTGAGAATGAAGTACATGAAGTTTACTTGTCATAAATAATATTGGTTTTATGTTAGGTACATTATATTTAAAACATAAGTTTTTGTAGCAAAATCTTTTGGAAAAATATTTGCTATTTAATTCAAAAAGGCGTTTATTATCGAACTAACAAATATTTCTGCTGATTTAGTTCCAACTGAAAGGAACGTCTGTGAATAAATGATATGACTCAAACTCACTGCAATCTCATATAATAAGCAGCTTTGAAGTACTTAGCAGCGCGGTCACCAATCCTCTTTAGAATTAGGGTAAAACGTATGTGGTCTAAAACAGATATTCCCCATATATTGTTCCATGTTCCAGCCAGAGGCTTGTGAAGTTTGATTACGGCCTTAGGCAAGTTAAGGCTAAAGCCTTGGAATTATGTACACAAGCTAGCTTGCAGTAAATTCCATTTCGCTTTTATCATTTTAATTCGACGAGTGACAAGCGTATAAGCCTTAGTCTTCTCGTTGCTTTTTAAAAAAATCTAGCCATGTTTCTACGTGAAAAAAGAACGCGAAATTATTGAAAGTGTGATTTTAGCGTGTTCTTTTTATGACTTTTTTGTGCATCCGCAGCAAAATGAAATTATTATTATTAATTAAGTAATGTTTTTTCTTTAAAATGTTATTAAATAAAAAAAGATTTTGATATGCATAGGATTCCAAGGAAAGTTCTTTTCGATTAACTTCATTTGTGTATTTTTCTAAAACCCGTGTACAAATGGTACGAGTTCATTTTGACGAATTATTTAAAAAAAATAGAGTTTTTATCAAAAACAAACCTCTACAGACTTAATTTTTTAATAGACGACGATATTTTGTTTCGGAACAGTTATTCTCATTATTTGTGAATACCAGGAGTTGCTACCAAGAGTTGAATAGCATTGATAATTCTATTGAACAACTGTTGAAATAATTGTTAATTTGTTATGTGTAAGCCCTACAAATTTATGTAACAAAAGTGAGTCGCAGCGTTGGCTGGGGACGTCCAAAGAGAACTTGTATTGATCAGATTGGTAACATACTAAAGAAGAGCGAGCGAAGAGGTAAGGAGTACCTAAACCGACGCGTAAGTATGCGTAAATGTATGGATGTAGATGCGAGAGAGTTGTATCAGAGATCGAGCCATATGGACATCCGTAATCTCTGCCTACCTCTCTAGGTTACGGGCGTGAACGCATATTTTATTTATTTAATATAGTCTTATTTAACCCAGGCCACGCCCCTGACATACAGCTAGTTTTTTTATAGAATACAAAAAGATGTATTATTCTTATAAAATATTTTTTACAACTTATTTTAAGTCCTGATATATTTAGTATTTATTTAAAAATAAATATAATAGAAGATGAATCCCACAGCAAATGTTTGCTGTTGCGTAAAGGAGTCCACTCGACCGAGGAAATACGAGGTAGGGTCGGGACCTTGTCGCGTAAAACCTTTGTAATTCTATGAGCCAGGGACATTTTGTAACATACACTTTTATAAAGACAGAAAAACAATGTCATTACATATAAAAAAGCTTCTTTAGGGTTGTAAAATAAATAAATATGCACTCACGCCCGTAACCCAGACGGGTAGGCAGTTATCATAGATTTCCATTTCGCACAATTTTGGCACGCCTCTCTCGCTTTTTCTACGTTAATACATCGCCTACCTTATATAGCCCTTTTTAGTAAGTCACTAATCTGATCGATATAAGTTCTCCTAGGGCGTCCCCTACCAACACTGCCACTCACTTTTGCAACATAAATTTGTTTTGTTACTCTCTCTTCATTCATCCTTTGAATATGCCCGAACTACCGAAGCATACCTTTCCCAATTCTAGCCATAAAATCCACTTTAAGCAACACTTTTCCCTTTTTATGCTATTTTTATTGCTATGACATTAACTCTACTAACATACTTTTCATGCCTATCCAAGCTCTCACTTCCATACATTGTTTAAGGTTGTTCCTAGTTTAAAAATATTTTATCTTGTAAAAATTGGAAAGTTTATGTAACAACGTGGCGTTTAATTTCAACTTCTCGAGGTAGGTCATTTTTAAATTTAAATTCTTGTACACCCAAGTCTACGAGAACTTTTGTAAAAAGAAACCAAAAGTTAAGTAACAGTTCAGTATTCTAGTTCTCTCTTTAAGTACTTGAATAAAATATTATGTTTTCCATATTTTTTGGGAGAAATGTATGTATATTATAACATGTAAATGATTAGTAGTAAAATTATTATATCGGTTGGCAAAACAGCTCCAAATCCTGGTGACACAAATTCTTATGATTCCAAAGGTTGGTTCAACTGTTGAATTGTGATTTTAGGAGACGGTGAATGCTTTTTTGAAACCTAAAGCATGAAAACTGCTATATATTTATCATTCCAAAATGATTTTCAAAAAATAATACGCACTATAATTTTAAGCTCGAACAAGCTAACAACCCTGCCTAGTAAAGACTTTTTTTTTACTTTTAATATATTAATATAAATTCAATAATTTAATATTCAATACAAATAGATCCAATTCGAAAAATAACTAACGGGAAATTGTCACGAATTATATCACTGAACGGAAATTGAAAATGCGAGCCAGTTGTTATAACTGCTACCACATCTTTAGCTTAACGGTGAATGAACAAACCTGTGACGTGGTGATCTTTGATTGTCATTCAAGACAAATCATTTTCGTTCATACCAGATTCACATTTTCCTATTTTTATTTATGACTAGCTGTACCCCTTGGTTTCGCACGCATTAGATTTTTGTTTTCCTCGTTGGAAATTTTATAATTTGATGCCGCGTCTAATAACATGGAATTATGCCTATCCCTACTAATATTATAAATGTGAATGTAAGTTGGTTTGTTACACTTTCACGCGAAACCTACTTAACCGATCATCATGAAAATTTGTACACATATTGTTGGAGGTACTAGAAGTAACAATGGATACTTTTTATGAACAAAATTTTTTTGTATGAAAAATAAAACAATGTTTGACAAAAAATGTAAAAATCTAGCTACTTCGACACCAACAACCTACTAGTGTAGTGTAGTGTAGTGTACCTACTACCCGCCCCGGTACCACTAATTATGATGATCGTAAATTTAGGTCTATAGGGAACATACATACATCCCCTTTTATATACTGTTAATATAGAAAAGTCCCAAAAAATTCCAAACAGCTGAAACTATAGTCAATTGGATTGGATATTGACGTCACCGTCGATAATACAGTGCAACGGTATTACAGTACTCATGGTTGGAACTTTATTACTAGGTAGGTGGCGTTGAAGTAGCTAGGTTATTAGATTTTTGACAAACATTTTTTTTAATTGTTCGTAAAAAATATTTTTATATAAAAAGTATCCTATGTTACTTCTAATACCTCCAAGAATATGTGTACAAAGTTTCGTGATGATCGGTTGAGTAGTTTTCGCGTGAAAGCGCAACAAACAAACTTACATTCACATTTATAACATAAATAAAATTAATTAATTAGTAGGGATACATATTGTCTTGACTATATAAACAACCACAACAAAAAATAGGAATAATAATGTAAAATAAGTGTATTGCATGTTGCCTATAATTATTTTCTCCTATCAAATATAGTCTAACTAGGCTAAAGAAGTATTCACTTCAAAAAGTCGTTAAAATATGAACACAAATAGATGCAATGTACAGTTTCGCGATGCCAATACCAGAAGCGAAGTATGGAAATTGGTAATGAACATTATGCAATCTCTCCGAAGCCCGTGGTGACAATTTCCTGTCACACATTTACTGTGAACACGTGTCATCTACACGACTTATTAAGGAGACTGGCTGAAGCGAGCGCGCCAGAAGTGGAAATTTACGATCATTTTAAATTGTCTTCTAACAACTAAAAAAAACATGCTATATGACTTGTTGTTATATACGTTTTAACAGATAGATGGCGTTATTCCCAATCTTTAAAAAGCGTAAACCTTAAAGATCCTGGTAAAGTAATCATCGGTCTTTCAAAAGTGTGCAACGTTCCAAGTTAATCCGATATATCAAAATATTCAAAACCTCGTTCAAAGTTTCGGTTACATACAAAACCTTGTATTGCACGGGGAGGGGGTGGACGGGAAAAAGTAAATATCCTTTTTCTTGTCTATGCCCTCCTCTGTCTATTAATTAGGCAACGCATCTGCAACACATTTGCTTGTTACGGATGTCTATGGGCAGCGCTCACTTAACATCAGATGATCCGCTTGCTGATTCGCCACCTTTTTACATAAAAAAACAAACAAAAAGTAGTACTATTAGTAGTCTACTAACAGTGGAGAATTGATACGAAGATGGTATGAGTATTGATGTAACCCTGGTAAATTGCTTACTAGAACATACACATCTATCTTCGTTGTATATTAAGTAAATAAAACAAACTGATTTCGAGTACATGGCACAACGTGTATTTAGTACACGGTAGTTGGAAAAATAGTTGATATACCAAACAACTTTAATATAATAAATCAGCCTTTTATAGAATGTTTCTCACTGCAGGGACACAGGCCTCCTCTCCGAGAGAGGGAATGAGCCGTAATCCACCACGCTGGCCTAGTGCGGGTTGGTAGTTGTCACATGTCTTCGAATTTGGTGGTTCTAAGACATGCCGGTTTCGTTACGATGTTTTCTTTCACCGTCTTTAGAGCAGTGGTGATGAAATAAATTACACAAAGTAAAGTGCCTGCATGTTCGAACCCTCAACCTACTGTACGTAATTCTGGACCTAAACCGCTGAGCCACCACTGCTCCACTCCACTCCACTTCATTTTAATATAGAAATATGTTAAATATGTAGATATCTCATAGTTCGATCGACTTATTCTCTTGCGAGTGACAGCATCTGATACTGTTTCTGTATTTTGTGTACAAAGCTTTGTTATTTTGATTGAATTGGTTCTAACACGTGAAAGCTCTGTGTGTGATGTGTAGCTGCATCTCAGAGAAATGTTCAGTTTGGCCTTGCGGGTATGCATTTGAATTTTGATGGGATCAAACTAATACGTGGTAATACACACAAAGTCGTTAAAACTTTTAATGTTCGAATGAATGAGTGAGCGATGCAATTGATTTAAACAGTACTGTGTAATGAAATTTTGAATTTACTTTCTATATATGTACATATATTATCAACTCCTTGCCTTTTCCCTAATATGTGGTCGGCACAGCATGATTGTAGACCATACTGTATATGTTTTGGCTACAGTTTTCACGGCCGGCCGCCTGCCTCACGCCAACTTTCCTCGGGTATAATAAGTTACACTTAAATCTTGTTTTATATTGATAATCTAACTAACAAAACTGTTGTGGAAATGGAAACTGGTTGAATGATATAATATAATATAATATAAGTCCAAACAAGTGGGATTAGAGACTTGAAACGCATGACGCATTGAAATTCCAAAGTAGGGAAAGCCGGTGAAAGTCGCTAGTTCATGATAAAAATAAATCTCGTAAGGTTTTGAATTAAATACAGGCAGTCTCCGATTGAATTATATTTCAATTTCAAGATTGGCTGTATGTGAAAAGGTTTCATTACAGTCCTGATGCTCATTCGAATTTAAATCATTTCCATTTTTTCATTACCGTTTTCCTTTTATAGTATTTTACTATCGACTTAGTGATAGCTTAAATTTAATTATCGTTAAGTATAATTAATTAATGTAGTAGTAAGTATTATTATGTAAAGTTGAATAATGTTTCATGTGAAAATTGTTCAAGCTTATGAGTATTATTCGTAATCATTAGTTGTGTAATTATTTCGTGGATATTTTTTATTTGAAATTCAATATGGCTATTAACACTAAGATAATTTCTAATAGTTTTCCCTTATAATTAAATTAAACTGTACTATCTATATATTCCCCGACTTACGTACTGTAGGTCGCGGGTTCGAACCCAGGCAGGCGCTTTACATTGTGTAATTTACTTCATCACCACTGCTCCAAAACGGTGAAGGAATACATCGTGAGGAAACCGGCATGTTCTTAGAACCACCAAATTCGAAGACATGTGACATCCACCAACCCGCACCGGGCCAGCGTGGTTACGGCTCATCTCTCGGAGAGGAGGCCTGTGTCCCTGCAGTGGGGAACATTCTAGAAAAGGCCGATTTATTATTATTATATGTATATTGAATAAATTAGTAATATTAAAACTCTTCGGTGTTATTCAGATGAGTTGTAATTTCAATAAATATTGAATTTGGTAAATTTTAGACAAAGGTTTCCTAAATCGAGAATTTGAATAGCATAAAATAATAATAATAATAGGAGGTATATAATCTGCAGTTTGAACGAAAACGCATTAAGTCCTGCCGATTCCGAGGAATTGCTAAATTCTCCATTAGTTTTACAGTTTTTGAAATGTTCGCAATAAAATTTAATAACCCATAATATATTAAATTTTATTGCGGGTTTTCATAAAAATTGAGCCATTCCAAACTTCTTCGATCTTATATTTATAAAATGTGATGTAGATGAATACGCTATGAACTTAATTTAATTAAATACCTTGTATTGTTATAAAATAAATAACCGTTTGACAATTAGATGTTACTTAGTGATTACAATTCGGCATCATTTTCAATTCGGCCTGATGTTCGTCGATCGTCGACCTTCTGGCCACCACAGATCTTGTAGCTGTTATCGAGTTATTCCAGTTTTAACTTTACAAGTGTAAACTTCTTTAGGCACGCTTGACGTTGGGCAGTAAGCTGCTGAATGCGCTACGAGAGCGTTACGAAAACTGTGATCTGGTAAGGCTATCGGAAGTCGTTTGAATATGTAACAGTTTTGATGAACTAATTTTAATTTATTTTCTTGTATTCAATTTTGAATTCTATTGTGAAGACACAAAGGTTTCTTGTTGATTATTTATTATTAAAGTATTGTCGAACCTTTATTGACTTTTCACTTCTGCCGGCAATACTTATGATTTCTCGTTTATATAAATAATATTGTATAGATTTTGAACCTGCAACATCGCTATTATTTGACAACAAAAAAATTGTCATCCGGTGATCCGATTCCGGTTACCGGATATTGGTACCGGATCTGATTGATGGATCCGCCAGATTGCAATCCAATCAAAACCCTACATGCGGGCTATTGTGTTATGTTATACTGTGCATATTTAAATATCAGTACACTAGTTTATTATACATAAAACAAACTCGCTGTCACTGAGATCAGAAAACTTGTGAGTTAAGCTGTATAGTATAAAACGATAGTTATGATTAGACATCTAAGTAAGCACATGTAAGTAATTACCCATAATAATATAAACTCGTTTTCGATGTACATATAAATCTGACATATAATATAGGTCTATATATATATATATATATATATATATATATATCTTAAACTAAAAGGTAAAACCGTGAGGTATTAGTAACAAAGTGGATAATTTTACGCAGATAATGTTTCGAGAATCAGCGATGTGAAATGTAATTCAAGATTTTCAACAATTTGTAACAAAGCGGCAAATCCATAGTTAGTCAATATTTTATTTAGAGTAATTTCATTACGAACTCAAATAATATTTTGTTTCTTTACTAATTAGACAACCCTCTGATCTCCACTATTCAAAACGTAACCCACACTCTTGTGGCGTATTTTTTTATTAAGTATTTTTAATAAACAGCGCCCTTGACAACATCGATTTCTGTCTTCATTTCACATTGACCTAAATTGAATTTAGCTTCTGACTTCAGCATCACATTAATTAAGTAAATTCTCTAAGCGTTTTATTTATTTTAAGTGTCTCTGTTGATTATTATTTTTAATTAAATATATAAAAGTATCATTTTAAAATAAAATTATTTTAATCCCATACTTGGTTGAGAAACAAGCTCAAAGATGAAGGGAATATGGTTTGCGATTCCACTTTTTAACCCAAAGTTATTTAAGTTTTATATTAAGTTATAGAAGCAGTGGTGGCTCAGCGGTTTAGGCTCCCACTTACGTACTGTAGATCGCGGGTAGAACCACCAAATTCGAAGACATGTGACATCCACCCCTGCACCGGGCCAGCGTGGTGGATTACGGCTCATTCCCTCTCTCGGAGGGAGGCCTGTGTCCCTGCAGTTTGAAGCATTCTAGAAATACAATTTTTATTATTATTAGATATGTAGATATAGATATGTCATTAGTGAACGAAAAATGAAGTCTCGAAAGCATCACAATTGGAACGCTTTTCTGCTTAGTTCCTGTGTTTTAGCTTGGGACATAAATTGTCAAACAGTAGCTATTCTTTTCTTATTATTTTAACAACTCACTTTTGACTACTACTAGTTTACTATACTAATTTATACAATACTAGTGACCCGCCCCGGCTTCGCCCACTACTAATTATGTTGATCCGATCGCTACCAAACACAGGAACAAAATTTTATCGAAATCGGTCCAGCCGTTTTGGAGTCTATAGGGAACATACATACTTCGCTTTTTATATACGATTTTTTTGTTCATAAAAAGTATCCTATGTTACTTCTAATACGTCCAAGAATATGTGTACAAAGTTTCATAATGATCGGTTGAGTAGTTATCGGTAGCGCGAGCAAACAAACTTACATTCACATTTATAATATTAGTAGGGATAGTCCACAGACGATCATTGAAGTATTAATTATTTTGTAACTGAAGTATCTTAATTCAATTAAAATTTGCTCCGACCTGTACATAATGAGCTCACAATATATTGAGATCTATACGGTGTATGCTTGGTTGGTGATTTAATTTTATTAATTACACGATAAAAATAAGAGGGTACTCCGCCAGTAATTTTGACATCGGGACGTCAGACACTTTAGTACCACCGGTGACCATAAGTGCTGTAAAGTACTCGAAACGTCAGGAATGAACGTTAAATAAACGTGATCCGTAAAATAAGTTTTATTTCCATGTGTAATATACACGTTAAAATAAAAATAATATTGGCCCCTTATAGAAATTTCCCCACTGCAAGGACAAAGGCCTCCCCTCCGGGAGAGCGATAATCCACCACGCTCGCCCAGTGCCGGTTGGTCTTCGAATCGGTGGGTTTCTATAACATGCCGGTTTCCTCGCGATGTTTTTCTTCACCGTTTTTGGAGCAGTGGTGATGAAATAAATTACACAAAGTAAGTCGGGACCTAAACCGCTGAGCCACCACTGCTCTCTTATCATTGTTAATTTGTGGACTTAGGTAGATGTCAAGATAAATTTTGTACAAGAGAGAAGTAACGAATATTCGTTGGTTTCGTCCCAAGCTTCTATATTAAATAAAACAAGATAAAACTGGACACTCAAAACAAACTTTGAACCGGATTTCAAACCCCAGTGCGGAAGTCCGTGAAATGACCAAATGCAATTTTAAACGTGCCCCTCGATTCGACCGTCTTGATCATCTTGCTTTTAAGGAATAATAAAAAATATCAACCTAAATAAAACTAACAATACGTACACGGTACACAATAACGGCGTACAAATGTTTTTGTAAAAAAACAACTATCCAGACAATTGAAACTATGAAATAACCAATTATTATTGATAGGTCGAATTTATTATAGAAGTTGGGACTCAATCTAAAAACACAAGTTATATTTTTTCTGCTAATAAATGCCACTGCCGGCTGTACATGTCTCCCCATGAATCTCCAATATAACGAGGCCTTATTGCCCTCATCCAGTAGGCCAATATACACTTTATTGGCGGCCACGTACAGACCATGTATATCTCGCAAGATGAAACAACGATCTTTAAAAAAAACTACACTAAACTTTGACCCATTTAATTTTCCTTAATCGAGGTTAAAACGTTAGTATTTGCAGTTAAAACAGCTTCGTATTGATAATTACCAAGTCAAATTGACACTTTTAAGATTAAGAGTAATCCAGTGTTATTAGCACTGCTCTTGGCTCAGGAGGGAGCTGCCCCCCTGCTCCCTGGGTACGCCCATGAAGAGTAGGGTAAAACAGGTTAAAGGTTATAATTATAGACCTTAATGTCAAGTGCTTTGGTAAAACTCGTACAAAATGCATTGTTACTGTAGGTTATATAGTTTACCATTCCTCCGGTACAGTTTTTATTTTTGGTGGTAAAAAGTAAAATATTCACGTACAAGATTATAATGTAATGTAAAATGTACAAGATTATTGATGACCAGTTGAATCGTGACGCCATGAATGTGTAATAAACAAAAAAATGTACATTCGTACTTCAGTAGTCATCATTTCAGTTTTCGTGTTATGAAACGACAGCGTCCGACGCGAGATTTAGATATAGCTTGATAAATAGTGAACAGGTACAGAACCTGTTTTCGTACCGTACACGTTTTCTATCCTTCCGCCGGTATATATATATATATATATCACAAAAATATATATAGTTTCTTGGAAAATTAATATACAATTGTTCTATTTAAACATTTAAAGACTTACATCAAATACGCCGCACGCATAAATGTCACCTCGCCATTACATTGCCACAGAAAACTCTGCCCACCCACTTCCGTGAACTTTCATATCGTTCGGAAACAATCAGTAATAATAAGTATTATGTTATTTAAATTATTAAATATTTTTATATCCTACATATGTATGTACCATATCTGCTCCATTTGGTATTACAAAATCATTGCTTGCGACGCAATTTCCTGGGGATTGGACCGTGCTCTACCAGAATTCACAACATATGTATCCGGTAGTATCACATATTTGCGTAGCGTTGTGTACAAAGGGCCTTGTATTTAACGAGCGACTGATTACGGCGGCAACGTAGGGCCACAAATACATATAACGCCTACGTGATATTCCCGCATCGCGTCGTATTAACGCGTCTGTGCATCTAGTTATAGGAAAACGAAACAATTTCAAACGACACATGGGATCATGATCGATTTTAATTAAATAATCTGATTGAAAAAAAACTCATTTACATTGCACTCACTCAAGAGATTGTAAGGTGATTTAACTTGCGAAATATACATATGCGGAAGTAATAATCGCTCAATGGTTAAATTGAAGACATGGTTATAATTGTGTGTAGTTAGAGGGCTAAGCGTAGTCAAGCGTATCAAATATGGAGTGAGTTTTGACAGCATGATAAATGATGGTAGTAGGTAATAAACTTTGCTACAAGATTGATGTTAAATCCTATCACATTTATAAGAATAAAGGCAATTAGTTGGAGTAAAATATAAACTGAATTCTGTAACATGTAAGGCTCTTAAAATCCTAAGTAATATTATAAATTCAAATGTATGTCACGCTTTACTCCACCTTGGACTCGACCAATCAAGATCGAGAAATGACATCTATTACCTTTTAACTCGTAAATTATACTGTTCCCGAATATAAGGAAGAATAAGGAAATACATAACACCTTCATTAATAATATCGGTTGCCATGGTAATGTTGAACGTTTTCACCATACCCAATTTTTGGGCGTATGTTACTTAATCGATACCATGATACTGGGAACTATATTAGAAAATTTATCATAAGGAGCGAACCGTTTGCTAAGCGCTGGTAAATAGAATTAAAAATAAAAGACAAAAAATTTTACTATAAATAGACAACAGAAAACTATTTATATAACGTATAATCGAAGGTGCTGGAGCCAATTTCAAAATACAAATCCCTTATTGACTGACGAAAAACCGAATGGAGTAACATTGATTGTTATTCAAGTTGGGTAAAGGCACTTAATAATTCACACGGTGACAACTTACCTACACGGCACTCGGGTAAAACCGAAACAATTAAGGAACACGCCGCAACCGGTCTTGATTCATTTAAATTTAAATTGTTAATTCTGTAACAAAGGTAAAATTATCTATAGTTAAATATTTATAAATATAAATCGTATAATTAATTATATGTGAGGAGTACCCGTAGCCGATGAACATGTATGCGTAGACGTATAGATGTAGAAGAAGCGAGGGAGGTGGGCCAGGATCGCGCCAAATGAAAATCCATGATCTCTGCCCCTCTTTCTGGGTTACGGGCGTGAGCGCATATTTATTTATTTCATTTCTTAAAGGTGCAGCAACGGTCGCCACATATATTGGTTCCTCGCTTCCCTCATCCAATGCACCAGAAAGTCACAGCATTCATTCAGGACAGCGTCAACAACATGCTTATTGAAGTGTACTCATCTTTAGCCGCGTTAAATGATTTTCGATAGTGGGGGTTGACGGTGGGCGTGATGCTGGTGTTGATGATGGGGACGTGGTAGTGGTGGTCTCCCAGCTTACGAGATCGTAAACAGTCGCCTATTTGTCATTTAATTGTCTTAGACAAGTGCGTAATTACTTTCACATTGGACAGCAAGAACGCCGGGCGACCTTTAGTTATAAAAAGTTAAAAAAAAACAAATTGCTCCTATCAAAATATTTTTTTATACAGATTCTTATATTATGTCTTGTATATGTATGTTATGGTAGAAACAATTAATGTGTGCATTTATCATAATGTCTGCCGAACAATTTCGACTTAAGATGACGCCACTTCATCCAATTATTGTAAAAAACACGATTATAAACTTTTATTTGGATTAATACTTTTATTATTTCATTCCACGCGGACGAAGTCGCGGGTAACAGGTAGTACTTAATAAATGTCCGGTTTCTGGAAAGCTGATCAACGCACAAATTAGCTGAGTTGTAAGAAGGATGAACATCAAGTCTATAGTGGCGCGAGAAAGGTCACAAATTATCTTAAACGTAACAAGTCGCGCGCAGGACAAAAGAGACATACGTTCATATTGAATGATAGCGGGGCGTCGACTGCGGGCGAAGAGTTCGCTGCGCCCGCGCACGGCGTTGAAAGAAACCTCTGAAAGAATCCGCTGAATGCCAAGCTGGTTTTCAGAGGTGCTTCCACGTCGATGTCGCGTGATTATAAGTTGTGTAAGTTTGTCTGTACATGATAATAAATATTATATTTTCCGTTATATATTATTTTGCAGTTTTAATTACATATGATATATATTAATACATTATTATAAATATGAAAAAATTATGAATTTAAGTCTTTTGAAAACTCAAACTAACTAGTCATCGCGGTTAACTTGACTGGAGATCAGTTGAATAAGATTTTGACAAACCTTTCAGAAATTGAATGTAAATCTAGTTTAATTTATAGTATGATCAGGTAGTATGTATTAAGATAAATTAAATATGTTTAACCAATTTATTTAATAACATACATTTTGATATTAAATTGCTAAATATTATATGTAAATATAAAAATTCTAGAATACCTTCAGATTGGTAATTAAATAAGATGTAGAAGATATATTTTTTTCATAAACAGACAATTTTCAAAGCAAAAAGTTTACTTAAAAGAGTGAAATTTACTTATATAACGGATTACACCAGGTCAGCGTTTCAACGTAATCCGTATAAAATAAGTGAGAACCCAATTCATGGAAGTAAAGTATTCAATTAGCTTTAAAAATATAAAAACTTTTTTACACAAATGCTTTCACGAAAGATGAGTATTGCGATTTAATATTCTGTTTATTTTTTACATGACATCTCAATTCTTGAAACTTTTTTTGGTTACCTGGTGTTACTAATACACATAGGCATCACCTGAAAGTAAATGACTCGCAGATGCGCTGCCTATCTTTAATGGAAAGAGCAAAAAACACACAGAAAAGGACATTTCCTTACCCTACCATCACCACCCCTCCAATCCTCTTCTATCAAATATATCCTTATTAGGAAGAGAATGGGAGAGGAAGGAGGACCTAAATTGGACCTCTGACACCTTAACCATCATATGATACCCAGAAACATACTACCACTTCACGTCTGTTCTTTTGTGGTATTTCACCGGTCGGGCCGGACCATTCGTGCGACTGATGTTGTTGCCGGCTCTACAAATGTTAAACTTAATTAGGGAAGACACAGACAGTTCTCGTAACCTCCTATTCGCCAGTCCAATAGAGTTCGGAAGTGAGTAATGAAGTTGTTTTAAGTTACGATCATCATAGACCTAGGCACGTCCTCGATCTTTGGAGCCAGATGACATACAGTTGCCCATCTGACATGTATTAATTAATACTGAATTATAATGCGTGTAATATAGTTCGCAACCCTGACGCTGACCACACTCAGATATGAGATACCGACCCTAGAGAAAGCGTACAGTAACTATTTCGCCATCTATCACAAGTGGAATGTAATAATCGTTGAAAATCGTTCGTCGATCTATCCGTCCATTAGAGTTAATTCTTAAACAAAGCGTACCCTAAAAAGGTATACGTTAAAAGTTAACTTCACATTTCAGCGTCATTTTACCCGACGAGTATTGAAGCTTTTATAAAACATATTAAGGTCGCTTCAGCGCCGTCTCACCAAAAGCTCATTAACCTTAACATGTGACGTCTTATCTAGAGAGGCAGGTGGGCCCGTTTCGTAAATTTAATAGCCTGTGAAATTTAACCTACCGTTTACTGATGTTTAATAAATAAAAACCCAAAATGTCTTAATATTTTTTGATCCCAAACTAATAACTAAAATAATAAATAACGACACCGGTTTTAACGTTTTTTTTATTTATTTAATAAAGCATTTGTTGTGGTACACGATTTTAATAACGATCCAACCCGACTTGTTATTTCATTCAAGTATTCTTTGTTTACTTATTTGAACATTAAACGTTTTGTTAGCGAATGCCTGCACTGTGGAAAGAATGAGAAGAGAGAAAATTTGTATACTGGATCTTTTAACAACTATTAAAAAAGATTATGCAATTAATAGACTTCTTATAAAACCGACCATAACCGCGAATTAATCCCACTCACCCTGAAGAAGGCCCTCCGACAGGTCCGAAACTCGAACAAACAAAATAAGCTAGGAAAAACGCGAACGTGAGTACACCCGTTTTTATTAATAATGTCTCACAATAATATATATAAAAACTTCCTTAATGATTTTGTTGAATTATATTCCTGAAAAGAAAATGCCAATCAACGGCTTAATTACAAATTCAGGAAACAGCATTCCCGTAATATGTACGTTGCGGTGTCATTAGATAAACCACTAAACGAGGATGTGCTGTTTATTGTGCTTACTGGATACACAAACATTGTTTGATCGTTTATATTTTACTTTAAATCGATGATAAATCAGAAATTAAATCAATAAACATGAGGGAAGTTTTAATAAACTATACGTAAATGATTCATCAGTAACCCAACATAAGTAGGCAAATATCACGATTTCCAACTGTTGGAACGTTGCCAAAACTACGCAAATTGTTAGATCGCTTAGCTTAGATTAACAGTTTCTTGAGGCAGTTAGTGGAATAATGAGTAATAATAATTCGATTTCATAAATACTCAACTATAATAAAGAACCAGGTTTTAATTTAGACTATTTCCATAGATATCGTTTAAAGTGGGAGAGCGCATGAATATTACATAACTATTGTTATAATCTTTTACGCATCTTTCACGTATATTTTACCGAAACTAACTAGTCACCGAACAACATATGCGCAATGTGTGAACATTCTTAATTTATTATTTATTTATTTATTATACAAATAATAAATATTCCAACAAATGAACAAGAAATCTCAAGCAAGTTCGTGCACGCGGTCCATTCTTTGACGTACAAATTGAATGCGTAGATACCAATCTATCTTAAAAAGAGAGAAACTGAAATTCGTTGTTGTTTCTTTGTAATATTGTTTGAGGGACGTTGCTAAAAATCTCCTATGTTTATCGTATGAACTGGTCCAGACGTTAAGTGGTATAATATAAGGCCAAACACAAGAAAAATATTTTTTGCAATCGGTCGATGCGGATTGCATTCTCGCCTTGACGTTATCAGTACCAAGTGAAACAAATATGACCAACCTGCTTTCCTTTAGATTGTGAGAGAAAAAGAAATCTCCAAGATCTCTCAACTTTATGTTAAGAAAGCTTTCGTAACCCGTCGCAAGAAACATGTTGACAAAACATCAATAACGTGTAAACTTGATTTTTGCGACACACACACGTAATTAAAACTTTCTTGATATTACACAATAAGTGTGATATATCTTTATTCTATTTATATAAAAGCCGATGTGTGTATGTATGTTACTCTATAGACTCCTAACATAAACGGCGGGACCGATTTTGTTTAAATCTTTTAAATTTTATCGTACGTCAAAAAACATTCCGTTCGAACAGGGATTCTCGACTCGAATGATGTTCGAGTTGTGTGAATGAATTTCATTAAATTAAGTGAAAGCTTTGTTAAATCACTTTTTTTTTCATTTAATGGCGGTCGTGGATTACTTAAGTGTTTTCGTGCTCCCTGACGTTAATATATCAGAGACTTTGTCGCCTTCATTATTGATTATTACATATTATTACATGCATCTTTGATTTATATATTTATTTATTTCAAATTAATTGTACCAGCAGTGTGTCAATAGCTAGGTGCGGCATTCTCTCTGTGTATGGTGACATACACACAAGGAAGCCGCCTAAAGGCAGTGCCTAAGTTATTTGCCACCCTATTGGTACTATGGATTAAATAAGTTAGCCTATGGTAGCTTTATCTTACAATAAGAATTCTCTGTCTGTTGAAACGTCATTCATCATATTCTAAGACAGCGAAGTCGACTAATCGAAGACAAGATTAAATAGGCTGTTACTAAACTAGCGCGTACCATATTTCGATCACTTCACCACTCAACAAGGAGTGATTGCGGTAAAGCTAGTTTATTTATTATCAAAAAGTCCGGTACTTATTGGATAAAAACAAATTATGTCAAAAAAATGTTGGAAATTATAATATTTTATTACTATGTAAGGTATGGGGGTAGATCGTTCGAAGATTTGTAAGTCAGTCTACAAATAAGATTTGATTGAAATTCTTATGTTTGTTATAATTTGTGACTAAAGAGATTGTACTAAGTCATCTTAACGGAGCAATTTCTTCAGCGATCAATCCAAGTGGCTGACGCGGATGACGCGGCATGACAGGACAAGTCATGAAGCAGACGACACTTGACAGGAATATGCGTATGCATGACATGGATTAATTACCGCTCCTGATACATTTAAAGCATTATACAAGAAACCAATATACGAGTATTATTATTACTGACCATGTATTGACATAAGAATAAAGGTGTATAATAAAAAGTACGCAATATAAAACCATCGATTTTAGGCCCTAAGCGGCTATTGCAATACAAGGTCATAGATTTTCTTTGCGTGGCCGATTTACGTGTCGGATGGGATCTTCATTACAAACTTTGCCGCGACTACCAAGAAGGTGGATCAGTTATTATTTATTCGATTTGTTTCTTAGGTTGGAACCAATCCGGTAATTAAAAATAAAATTAATACAGCTAATAATTAAAATATTGGCGCTATCCTGGCACACCTCTAAAATATCTATACTATTATATATGCATCGATACTACCAGTAACCTATCTAGAGGCATGGCAGTGCTCCTATCAAGACCAGCCAATGGAACAGGCTCCTGTCTCCTTTTCGTCAAAGCATTACATCGGATAGAACATTTACATTTGCTACATTGTTTTAGATACGTCATAATTGGGCGGAAATCTGACGAAGGCAATATGTTCCAATCCTTTGCTGTCTAATAGGCGTCGATTCAACGTTTGAACGCGAGGTATATCAATGTAACTTCAGAAGGTACTGTGGGCATCCTTTAGCAGATAATAAAGATATTGCTAGGGTTGTTATGTTGTTGGAAATTTAAAGTTAATAATACTTAATAGCTTGATATAGGAACGGTACCGTTAAAATTGCTCAAGGTAATTAGGGAGTAGCATTCAATGAGATAAACAGCTGCCTTTGCTATGTTAACCATCCGCTTTGTATAATATTATTTGTTGTAGTATTGTATTATTTATATTAAAAAGATGTCTGTTGCCCACCTGGTCATTTCGACCCTTCCTTTTGAGGGCTATATTTTATTATTGCTGTGAACTCCGTTGCGAATTTGATTGATACTCCCTATCAGAATATGGTAATGAGGGTAACGTACGTTATTAATCATCGTTCCTGTCTGATAATTTACAATCTAAACAGAAAAATGTATGTAATTTTATGGCTACTGGCCATTGATTGCGTAGTTATGATTTATTGTTTTAAATGGTGGCATTGTTTTAGATTTGTTGCGATCTGTTTGCAGGTCGATAGTTCAACTCCCAGAAAACATGAAACAATGAATTCCCATTAGCGTATTTTGATCGTAAAAGAAGGGAAATGAGAATATAAACAGAATCATCTCAGCCTGTTTAGTACACCACTGGTGGATACAGGCCTGTCCCTGTTTTTGCGACAATAGAATCCACGTCCTGTCACGAAGTCTGACTACGTCATCGACCCATATGGCTGGTATTCCCGAAGCCACTCCGTCACCGCGTTAGCCCGTCTGGCTGTCTTGCACAACTCCATTTGAACTCTGTAATGCGTTGTTGCACATCGAACACTCTTGTTCTTTATCGAATTTCAACGTTAGAAACACTATTTATAAGAGTGCCTAACATGGCTCGCTTCATGCGGCATTGTGAACATCTACATTGACTTGAAAGTTGACGTTGTTCATGACTAGAAAATTATTTATTATGTAATTTTCCCCCGACATTTACTTAAATTAATATAATCCGTACCTGGAAACAACTTTAATGGTAACTTGTTATACGTTGTTATGGATCTTTGAGTAGGAAAATTTAAGGCTTCCGTTTTATATTAAAGCCGCATTTCACGGTATTCGCAAAGAAACGCTGGTCGGAATTACGGCTCAATGGAATCCTTCCCATTACGTCAATAACTGTTTACGTGTTTTCAAACCAATTGGGATTCAATGTGATTGCAATCCAATTTTTATCGTACTTAAATTGATATATATTAGTTTCGTAAAGGCTCAGTACCTGGGCTTCTTATTGTAGTTATTTGGAATGGATTCACAGCTCTGTATCAGGTCATATATCGAAACGTCGGTGGGAACCTCGTAATTTTCACAAAGCAGTAAAATATTAGAGTAATGATAGGTGATTTTGATATACAATGAATACAGTCTCCCAACTTCAGTTGTAGAATTCAACAAGCTTATGGCAATAGGCACAAATTTCCGTCAGTAATTTTTAATGAAGACATACTTTCGGGAGAAGAATGAAAACGTAGAGTGATTTTCAAGTAATAAGTTAAGTTATAAAAAATATTAATTTAAGTAGAGCTTACAATTCAAGCGCAATCCAAAATACACATAAAATAAACACTTTGATGCCTTTTGATACAAAAGCTTAGAAGTAAAGTTTCAGCGAACAAGCTAATTAATTTGGTGCTTTTGATGAATCCGAGACATGCGCCGAGCTTAATATCGCAGCCTCATATTCACGTAGCGAATGTTCTAGAGTAAATAACATTTACGATTATACGTCAACAAAGCTTCTAACACAGTTGTTGGGAGGGAGATGGGAAGGGGATCTGAGATGAGTAGAGATTTAGAAAGTTACTTGTATTTTCTCGTGAAATATAATTTTACCATCTCGTGTTAGTTAACGATTTCCAAATATATATATATAAAAATATATTTATATAAAATTATATCGAAGCGTTTAATTATAACTAGTATATTGATCGTGAAATCAAATCTAAGTTATATTGTACAGGATAATTCAATCAAATGGTGTGTTATCGTTACCCTGATAAAGTTATTAAGATATTGTAATTGACAAAAGACGCATGATGGTTCAGTTTGTATTCAACTAGTCAAACCCTTTGATTTATTGACGGAGTTGTGAAAAAATATTATTCATCGGCAGCCATATTGGATTTGCATTTTCAATATGTACTCTATTTTACTAGTCAAACTATTTAATTTAATACATACATTGAATGTGTTTTGAAAAATATGAAATCCGCCAATTTTTAGCGGCGGCCATCTTGAATTTACGATGATACTGAATATATTAAATTGTATTATCAGAACTAAAGGTGAATACCAAATATTAGATCGATCTGGCAACAAGAAGCGGGTAAATTTTGACAAAAAATTACATATGTCTCAATTCATATATTCTTAAACTACTAGGAATAATTATTAATTAAATAAATGCAGTGCAGTGCTCGATATGGCGGCAGCACTACCACGCCACCAGATTCTAATTCTTAAAAGCGCTAATTTGAACAAAATGGGATGATAATAACATACAGTGGTGGCTCAGCGGTATAAGCCCCGACTCACGTACTGTATGTAGGTTGCTGGTTCGAACCCAGGCAGGCGTTTACTTTGTGTAATTCATTTCATCACCACTGCTCAAAAACGGTGAAGAAAAACATCGTGAGGAAACCGGCATGTTCTTAGAACTACCAAATTCGAAGACATGTGACATCTACCAACCCACACTGGGCCAGCGTGGTGGATTACGGCTCACTCCCTCTCCCGGAGACGAGGCCTGTTCCCTGCATTGGGAAACATTCTAGAAAAGACTGTTTTTTTTAATTACAGATTTCCATTTGACGCAACCTGGAACACCTCTCTCGCTTCTTCCACATTCATACATCTATACATATATGTTACGTTAGTAACATACTTGGTTTTCACGCCGCCGGTCGCGGGTTCGATTCCCACCCAGGGCAGACATTTGTGTACATAAATATGTTTGTCCTTAGTCTGAATGTAATTATCTATTTAAGTATGTATTTACAAAAGAAAAGTAGTATATGTTAGTATATCAGTTATCTGGTGTCCATAATACAAGCTCTACTTAGTTTGGGATCAGATGGACGTGTGTGAATGTCCAAGGATATTATTATTACTACGTCATTTATTTATATTTAAAACATATTTTTTTATAATATACCTTAAAAAATCGACCAAAAGAACAGACAATCTAAAATATATTATATAAAAATAGTGTTTCACCGGCTGCGGAGTCCTTTTATTTCAAGCAACCAGTGGTCAGGGTTACAGAGAGAGGAACTTTCTCACAATGCGGGCAGACTCAAAATGACCGCTTTTTGTATCAAACCCTTAACCCAACCGTCTAGCGAGAGCTTCTTAAGATGTTGGTCGAAGTTCTTCGCTAAAAGTCCGTTCACTGACACGATTATTATTAACATTATTTTTACTATTATTATTAACTTTTCCTTCGTATCTTCGTCTAGGTCGCCTCCGATGAATTCTGCCACTCACTTTTTAAATAAATTTGTATTTTATTTAAACATTACATGTAATGAAATGTGTCATTTCAGAGCTAACACTTCGAACTAGGGTAGTTTAACTCGAGCCCCGTGATAATCAAGTTATATGCAAGTTGGTCGTTCATTACGTCCGGGTCACTGAATATGGGGAAACTCTGGGATTATTTTGATGTCTGTTGATTTATAAGTTTATGACATTATGCTGAGGTCTAACTTATTATATAACATGTTCAATATCCTCCGTAGGAAGTTACTTACCCCCCACAACCTTTATAAACAGATAAACTGATGGTATTTCTATTTTTAACCCATCATTGACTATTGACATAAAGTACTGCGGGTATATAATTATTTTTTTTTAGAATAAACTGGAAATAAAGCAAGCACAAGAGACCTTCTAATATCCATCTATCCTCCATCAAATGCTGTTTCTCCTCTCACCCTTTTTTAGGTCTTGGGCTCGTCACTCATTACATAAAATGCATAAGTAACTTAGTAATATAATTGTAAAACTAGCATTTAAAATAATTACGAATTTTGTTTAATATTCAAGTAATATATTTTATTTATTGGTTTTATTAAGTTTTTATTTAATTAATCAATACTTTATTAACAACTAAATATGAATTCTTTGACAATGTGGTGCCATAACATGTTTGAAGTGTAAAACCGTAAAATACAATAACATTTTAAAGACGATAGATTAAAAAAGTTTCTTTGGCATAATAATTTAATTTAATTTTAACTAACATTTGTATTTAAGTAGACGTTTAAAGAGTATTTAAAAAATCAGATGTTAGTTAATGTAAATATTGTATATAATTTGTTTTGTTTATTTTTTTTCAAAAACAAGTATTTTATGTATTAAATATGTTAACCATATTCCCCATTTTGGGTGTTTGCTTAACGTATGGCAAAAACCGAGTTTTACTTTGGTTTTATCTGGAAGTATATAAATCTATGTACAGAGTATTTGATAGAATTCAGTTTGCGTTGGGTAATGTTGAACAAAGTTTACACATAAATTTGAATCGACTTGAAGGAATATATTCAATGAATTATTTACAATTTGGTAGGTTCATATTTATGTAGATTACAAAAGGAATTTTGCCAGATATTTTGCCGCTTTATTATTTATACTTGGGCGTAAATTTATGATATAGAACAGGAGATCGATATTATGGAAGCCAGGCCTCATAGCACAGGGCAACCTAGTTGGAACTCCTGTCTCCCACCCCAAATTATTACTACTATTATTCCTACTCAAGAAAATTATGTACAAAAAAACTTGTTACTTTATTTATATATATATGTGGGCGAATAAAGGAATTTATTATTATTATGATTAACCTGTAACTTTTGCATGGCCTAACTTCAGTCCTCTTCCTCTTCCCACTCTTTCCTCATACGAATAGGATGGGAACGGAAAGAGGATTGGACGAGGATGGGGTTAGAGGGGAAATGGAAATATCCTTTTTCCTGTCTGAGCCCTCCTCTGTCCATTAAAGGTAGGTAACGCATCTGCAACATATTTGCTTGTTGCGGATGTCTATGGGTAGCGGTCATTTAAAATCATGTGATCCGCTTGCTCGTTTGCCATCTTCTGCCATAAAAAAATGTATATATTATAAGTATATTATTATATTTGTATTTTATATGTTTTTTTATAGTTTAAATGGTTATTTCCAATTCCTATACGTATAGGAATTGGAAATAGCCATTTTCTGTTTGTCCCCTCCTCTGTCCATTAAAGGTGGGTAACGCATTTGCAACTCATTAGTTAGTTGCAGATGTCTATGGGCAGCGATCACTTGACATTGGGTTAACCGCTTGCTCGTTTGCCACCTAGTAGTATAAAAAACATGAAGACATCACTTTTGACATAATGGATACAATAATTGATCACATATTTAATTTTTACTAAATAATTCAATTTTCAAATGTCTTTTTATATTGTAATGGGGTGTACAGTAATCCAGAAAAATTAATGAGTAGAAGCGCGTAAAGTGCGATTGGACTCATAGTAAAAGAAACGCTTAGAGACGAAGATTTCTGTTGGATTTTTTATAAGGAATATTAAAATTGCTGTCTTTATACATGGTATAATACGGCGAGGGGGGGAGGGGGGGGGGGTATCTCAATATCAATCGAATCAAAGTAATTTATGTTCAGTGAATCACAGATAGTGAAAATTAAATTTTGGTCCGGCATCCAAAATATTAGGTATTTTCACGAACTAATATTAAATTCAAAGTAAAATTGTATTTGTTGCTTAAGCCGTTTGTTAATAATTAAAATATAATTTACTAGTGACTCGCCCCGGCTTCGCCCGGGTACCACTAATTATGTTGATCCGAATGTGCAGCCGTACCGGAGTCTATAGGTTTATAGGGAACATACATACTTCGCTTTTTTTCCATAAAAGGTATCCTATGTTACTACTAATATGTCCAAGAATATGTGTACAAAGTTTCATGATGATCGGTTGAGTAGTTTTCGCGTGAAAGCGTAACAAACAAACTTACATTTACATTTATAATATTACTAGTGACCCGCCCCGGCTTCGCCCGGGTACCACTGATTATGTTGATCCGGTCGCTACCAAACACAGGAATGTGTCAATCTAGAAAATCCCTGTAAATTTATCGAAATCGGTCCAGCCGTTTCGCAGTCTATACGTCTATAGGGAACATACATACTTCGCTTTTTACATACTATTGTTTTTCATAAAAAAGTATCCTATGTTACTTCTTATACCTCCAAGAATATATGTACAAAGTTTCATGATGATCGGTTCAGCAGTTTTCGCGTGAAAGCGTAACAAACAAACTTACATTCACATTTATAATATTAGTAGGGATAGTAGGGAAGTAGGGATTAATAAATTAAGTTAAAATAATATTAATGAGAGAATTTTGGACTGTATGGCGTCGAACTGGGTATAAATTACTTTGTAGGATTTAGCTATGCTTACTTAAGCATGCCGAAGGACTTTAGACTTTCATACGTGATAGTCTAAGCTAACTAGGTAAAAGCTCTTTTGGTCTTAATAGCTGAAGTTATTTCTACAGTCAGTACTTATCACTAGTCAATGAAATCGAATTTGACGATCGAATTGACGGGAGTCTACCGCTGAGTTTCTGAAAGGTTTGTCAATTTTTTATTTAACTAATATACTAAAGAACTGACCAACCTTCCAGAAACTAGGTGTGAGACATCTGTTGTACAAGTGATAATGTTAAACACAACTAAACTATCTCAAATTTCTAATGAAATTTGGATGTAAAACAAACGATACCATTAATATAAGAGATATTAAACGACGTAAATCGAATATTGAAGTCGTCATGCCTCAATTCGCAAACGATGGCGATAAATCAATCCACGTGAGTCGAGCGATAAAATCCTGTACAAATTCCGGCCCCGAGGATATAACGCGGCTTGAAGAATTATCTTGACTTTCTTCGCGCGTCGGATGAAGTTATTGTAGCAATATTTCCGGAGCATAAATTCTCAGACGAAAACTCAAGCAGGGAATCATTGTTAACACAACCATGTAAATAACTCGAATAAAAGTTAAGGGAATGAAACAAATTTCACATCTTTCCTCTCCAATTGGTCGAGAGAGAGATAGCCAATCTATCTTCCCTAGTCGTCGAGTTTATCAATCCGTGAACGTATCAATAGGGAGCCGACGTACATCATTCGTTACAAATTTCAGCATTTTTTTGTTGTATTCAATGTTTGGCTGCAAACAATCGATAATCAAATTAACAAAAAAAAGCAAGACTTGCGAGAAATGTAAGAAACTCTTTAAACCGACTGTCGATTTAACGAAAAACTGCTTAAAACATTAAAATTACTTGACTTTTGTTGGTTTACCACGTTATCTATACAATGGCACACTCTATGTAGGATCACGCTCAATCTAAATACTTACTCCGCTGGCGCAGCAACACAAAGTGGCCTCTGACACAAGAGAGCGCCATCGCCGCCGGTCTCGTACCATCTCCTGGCAGTTAGCTGTTTGGAGCTCGAGTAGGTCCACAGCGGCGGCGTCTTTCCAGCGATATCTGGGCCGGCGGCCAATCGGGGTTCCTTGATACACTCTCTTGACGTCCTCTCCCATCCTCAATAGATGGCACATCCAACGAAGTCACTGGGCTTTGGCTTCTTCCATGTTATTCGGCTAAATAACGACGACGAAATGACATTATTAAGTATTAAACATTACTCTCAAAATTGCTACAATTAGTAAGAACTGCAGTTGTGAATTTTGTCTGTTCTTCTTATGTTACCTTATGCACGTATTTCCTTCGATTATTGTACCAGATGTTATATTTAAAAAAAATCACAATTAAACCACCGAAGAAGCAAAAAGAGAGTAGTGGTGGCTCAGCGGTTTGCGCCCCGACTTACGTACTGTAGGTTGCGGGTTCGGACCCAGGCAGGCGTTTACTTTGTGTAATTTATTTCATCACCACTGCTCCAAAAACGGTGAAGGAAAACATCGTGAGGAAGCCGGCATGTTCTTAAAACCACTAAATTCAAAGGCACTTGAAATCCACCAACCCACACTGGGCCTGCGTGGTGGATTACGGCTCATTCCCTCTCGCGATGAGGAAGCCTGTGTTCCTGCAGTGGGGAACATTCTACAAAAGGCTGATTTATTATTATTATTGATGTTGGAAATTTAGACCACTCTTGGTTACTAGAATTTTATTTTGAAATTTATTAATATTATTGTTAATTATTCTGAAAATGAAATGAATAAAAACACAAAAGTGGAAAAGAAATGTTAACAAGTGATAAAGATCGGGTTCCTTGACTCTTTGTTGAGACGAAAATAGATTTTTAATTAAGCTTAGTGGAATTGCTTGTTTCACGTCACTAATTAGTCCTTTGTCCAGACAACGGTGAAATAGAAATATATAACTCCTAGAGGGTATTCCTTGTTTGCAATATTAGTTTGATAAACGTTTTTGTTTTAATATAAGCAGAAAGCTCTATCATAAAAAGTAAGTAGATTTCCTAAATAGATGATTTCGGGAAGTTGTTTATCGAATCAAATATTTTATATGACATAATTGTTATAATTCAAAATACATATCCCATATACATTTTAAAGATAAAAAACAAAAAAAATATATATTACGGATTGCCTAATGATAATTGATCACCCCCATCCATTTTGTAATTTACTGCCAATGTAAAAGAGAGAGTTTTTGCAGATTTACGTAACCAAAAATTACAAAATACTTTCGATTGTGTGGCACGTAACTGTATGTTTGCTATCTTGTCTTAGAACAAAAGTACTTAAAAAAATCTGAGGTGTCTGGGCGCAAGGCTCTCGGACGTTAAATTCGTGACAATGTTTCCCAATACAGCGCAAGTCATGTCGCTAAGCACGCTCGGCTTGATTCGGTTACTCTTGGCTCGAGCGTAACGGGACACTGATGTAACGGGACAATGAGTCATTTTTGGCGAATGCCTCTTAGCGTTACCGATTTATAAGACGTTATTACGTCAAAAATTTAAACTCAGAATGTAACTCTTAAATGAAATTGACTTGTTTAATCAATCTTTTGTGAGAATGCCGGCAGAAAATTTCAAAAATCGTACAACATGTTATTTCCCATAAGACGTGCCCGAGAGAGATTTCATCGTTTTTCTTCCGCAGGGTGAATTCGATACGAAGGTAACGTTAAAGCAGCCTTTTATAAAGAGTTATCAAGATCTTAAAAATTCAATTATAAATTAAAGTTTGACATCCATCGCCTATGACGAATTTAAATTACGGCTTGAGTGCTGGGTTTGAATGTAAACCTGCGAAAAAAGGATAGTCATATTTATTTTGTTTAGTTATTTATTTTATTATTTAGTTTTATTTAGTTTTAATTCAGATTTTTATTTTATACACAATACTTGCTAATAGAAGTGCTGTGCGCATGTGTTGTGTGTATGTGATTGCGTGCGTGAGTGTGTGCCTGTATGAGTGGATGAGATTGTTGCTGATTTCATACATATATACATATTGAACCACAAAACCGTATTATTCGGGTTGACTTTGGTATTGACGTCACACATTGTATAATATATACACATACATTAAAACATATGAACATTTATGTAAAATACACAAAGAAACGTTATCCATTTCACTGTTGATGCTTTGAAAATCACTATTAGATACCTAACACGGAAGGTGAGTAAGCGGACAGCGATTATATTGCCTTACTCTGTCTACTCCAATATGTCTTCAAGTAGTTTTATAATTTATTCATCATTAAAGGGAATTTCGCAGTATACAAATAACACAAAAAATAAAACATATAAGTTATCTCTTGCTGTTACTTTAGAAAAGATTTCCACCCATATTCATAAATAGAATCACATTGAAACCTTATTAGAGATTTCTTTGCTACGAACTAAAAGAACAATGAGATACAGGTCAAGCCTCGGCAGGAAATTGCAGCTTGTAGCTGATACGGCAGAAAACTTTGTTATTATTAATTATTCTCGGAAATACCAGGTCAAGTTATTTCCGAGAATAGTTTCTAATAATTTAACGCATAACCGACTAGCATAGATCTGTGGATGATAAAACAAGAGCGGAGACTAAGAAATAAAAATTAAAATGTAATGAAATATATAAAATTAATAAGATTTTATTAGGTTTATCTCTATCGAAGAATTTACGTATTTTTCTAACAGTGGTAGAGCCCGCAACAACATCTGTTGCACGTATTGGCCGGCTCGACCGGTGGAATACCACGACCTCACAGAAAACAGGCGTGAAGTAGAAGTACTCTGCGTTTCGTCTGAGTGAGGTGCCGGAGGCCTAATTTCAGTCCTCTTCCCCTTTCCACCCTTTCCACATAGGATAGGATGGGAGAAGGAAGAGGATTGCACGGGGAGGGGGGTTCATGGGAAAAAGGAGATATCCTTATTCCTGTCTATGCCCTCCATTAAAGGTAGCAACGCATCTGCAACACATTTGCCTGTTGCGGATGTCTATGGGCAGCGTTTACTTAACATCAGGTGATCCGCTTGCTCGTTTGCCACCAACACACATAAAAAAAGGAATGAAACGATGTAATTTTCACTAAGTTGAAAAGGTTCGAACACTTTGAAACTTTACAATCATATAACGGACATACGACAATACATTTATTTAATTACTGATTTAAATCATGAGGATTAGCAGGAATAATTTCGTTATAAGATCGGAAATAACACCACCTAGTAATAGTAGAAAAAAATGATATAACATTAGGCGATTTACGTAACGGGAATTTTTCTTGATTTTTTTAAACGCAATTTAATTCACCGTTTGTGGTGAAATTTTATGCGTAATATTTTTTTGGTAATAAAGTAATAAGTAACCCGCATAGAAGTATGATACGGACTTATTGTTGACATTATTCAAGTGTCTTTGTGTTCCGTTAACACAAATACTCATTCCCTAAGCCCTCAGTTGGAGCATGTTTGTCATAAGTTTTATTTATTGTGGTACTCGTAGGAGGATTTGGTGTCTCGACTAACTTTCAAGTAAGGGAAGCGACCGCGACCCTTCGAAATGCATTGTTAGTTCTTAGTATCACGAGACCATTAATATCGTCAACGACCGAGCTCTTACAGAGCGGCTTGATACTCTGGCCTTGCGGAGAGACGTCAGCTCCCTTTGCATTTTTCATCGCATATACCAATGGGAATGTTCCGAAGAACTGCTTGGAACGATTCCTGCCGTCGAGTTTCGTCACTGGAGGACACGACAGGCCGCGAGGTACAGTGCGGTTCTCTCGAAATCTCCTGTCACGCACAGCCGCGTTGTGGAATGGTCTGCCCTCGGCGGTATTTCCAAACCAATACGACTTAGGGTCCTTCAAGATGCAAGCGATTCCTACCTATTCCTCAAGGGCCGGCAACGCATCTGCAGTTCCTCTGGTATTGCGGGTGTCCATGGGCGTTATTGATCACCTCGGTACTCACGCCGGTCGTTTGCCCCCTTCTCTATAAAAAAAAATAATATACAATAGAATACAACATATAACAAGATGTTTTTCGAAACAAAAACAAAGAGAGATGCTATTCATGTGTACATTACAGCACGTATAGATTCAATTGGTTAGATAATTGTTATAATATCGCCAGTATATTTATCGAAATTATGAAAACAATAGGAAACCCTTTTGTGGTAGAGCAGAAAACAGGCGAGAAGTAGAAGAACTCTGCCTAGTGCCAGAGGCCTAATTTCAGTTCTCTTCCCCTTCCCACTCTTTCCTCATAAGGATAGGATGGGAACTGGAAGAGGATTGGACGGGGAGCGGGTTAACAGGAATAAGGAAATATCCTTTTTCCTGTCTATGCCTTCCTCTGTCCATTAAAGATATGTATAGCATCATCTGCAACACATTTGCTTATCCATAAAAAAATAAGATCGAGTGATTATAATTAAAAATACTACGTGATAATAGGCCAATAATTAAGACCATAGTTTTAGTAATAGTGAGTATATAACCTTTAAAAACAATGTTGATATCCACCACGACGAAGCGAAACGAATATTTTATTTTAAAGTTGCTCTGAAAAGCTCGACAGCATTTGCGCGCTCAACCGATGCGTTGTGACACAGGGCATTATTGTATCCCGTACTATACAAGACAGTTGAACAATCGTACAAAACGTTATTTTCTTCTAGTAACGAAAGAAATCTAAAATAAGCAGTTATCAGTACATTTTTTTTTCGAATATCAAAAATACTTTTCTCGCATAATGACTTGGAATTACGGGTAAATGTCAAAAAGTTGTTATTGGTTGCCGTGGTGATGTCGTCATGTCATGCAACAAAATATCATGAAGATACTATTGTCAGTGGCAATCTATAACACGTTTTATTTTCCTATCCCTTGGGAAATTTGTTTTTCGGGATAAACGGTACCATATATCATTTTCTATATTCCTGATAGTAATGTGCAAAGTTTTATGATGACCAATCGAGTTGTTAAGGTGTTCAAGCGTAACAATCAAACAAACCAACACACTCTGGCATTTTTAATATTACGTAGGATTCATGTGAAAGCGTTTTGCACTGAAAAGCTTGTTAAAATTACCGTGGGTATCCACTGGCGTAAAATCGTGTGTCGAAACAAGAGTTCTCTCTGAAAAAACTGCAAGGACAATGTGTTTCATGAGAAAGTTTTCGGCAGTGCGAGCCGACAGTTATAAGTATTGTTCTGCAACAACAAAGTATTATGTTCGTTATTATTAATGGGGAGGACAGAGAAATGAGGGAGTGGACGACTATTGGTTGAAAAGTTTGAACGAGTACTGGTAGATTTTACGTCTGGGGGTATTTTGGAACCTACCAGCCAGTCTAATTGGGAACTACATTAGCTCTGTCTGTCTGTTAGATTTAAAGGATACTGATTAAATCTAATACTATCTATCTTGTTTAAATCTAATACATAGTTCATTAAAATACATAATTTTGATGTGAATATCTTTAAAATCAAAAATACGCTTATTGTAATATAGGGCTTGTAAGAGACGGGATTTTTACCACGATTAACCTTTTTGAGCTCCCGATATTTCGGCACAGTTGCTCGCCATGGTCACGGGCTGACTGGAGTTTCATACAAACTTTATATTAGTAAAAACCACGAAAGCTTAAAGTTATATACGTTTGTTTTAATTAGGCATTTGATTGATTAATGCGGCTTATTCTGATATGTTATGGTAGTTTTTTGATAATGAATCAACGTCTCGGTTGGATCCGTTGAATGCATTTTTCGTTCAGTGTAGTTTTTCGTACCAATAAAACTCACTGTTTTTCAGATAATAGTTCGTATATAACACAGCTACACTGTAAATCCTAACCTATAACCCACCGTATTATTATAATTAATGTAATTGTGCATCTGTTTGTTACACTTTATCTCCGTAACGACCCAACCGTTCATCATGAAATTTTGCACACGCATTGTCAGGGGTACAGTAAATATATTACGCAGCAAAAAAAACTTCCCCGGAATTAGGGAAATAAAACCTAATAAGTTACCATGGTAACTCGACGATAACATCTTTATGATATTTTGTTATATGACATGGCATGCATCACCACGGCAACCAATAACAACTTTTTGACATATACCACACCTAGTTCTAAATACGAATGTAAGATTTTATGATTGTTTTTTAGGCATTAACTCCTTAACGATTATCAAGTGATAATCCTGAACTTTTGGACGTAAATTGTCAGGGATACAGAAAATGTCATCCAGAAAAAGTGATTAAATTAAAAATCTTAATAATCATTGGTATGTTTCTTTTCACCAAGTTATTATAAAGATACGTAAAATATTAATACTGGAATGCGTGCCCGTATATACTATTTATTTATTACATTATATTAACATTGCAAGTTGTTGACACGTTGGCGGAAATCCGTAGGGTAAAGTTGGCCGTGCTTTTCCTACCGCTGGGGACAAAGTTTATATGAAACTAGTATTTACGAAATGTATCATGCACGCGTCCAATGTGCATGTCATGCGTCAGTGTAAAGTTTATTATTCAATGTCTCCCTTTCAATTGTTTCCTTACTATACGGTTTATTATAAATATAGAACACGAAAAAGGGAGAGAATGGTTTAAAATACCTTCTGATACCTGTCTGTCAGCGGACTTAAGATTTCAATGAAGGCTATGTAGGAATTAGTATGACTGTTGTCCATACTTTATAGGTTTTGGCTACAGTTTTTACGGCCAGCCGCCTGCCTGACCCCAGCCTTCCTCGGGAATATTTTTGTACTTTAATGTTATTTACCAGTGTAAAGTGAATATTGGGTGTTTAATCTTGTTTTATTGTTGATTAACTGGCCGAAACACATTTTATTTTCTCAACAAGAATCGAACTCAGTACCTACTTAGTTACCTAGTCTAGCTACTTTAATATCTGGGCAATGGAGGCGTCAAATCTAGTGCATCTCTAGGTCAAGATTAATTTCAATTCGACAAGTTACATATGTGTTGACTGACAGTCCTTTCGTAATAGGAGTGAATAACGGAAAGAAAAAGAATTCGGAATTGAAAGGGGTTAGGTCCTTTTGCTCACCTTGGGCACTTTAAGTACCATCGAAAATACCTTACTATATATGCTTTATGACTGAAGAGTCGCCGGTGATTCGTGTCACATTGTTCACGTTTGTAAGCGAATTTTTGGTATAAAAAAATGTGGCCTCTGAAAAGCCCAATCAATTGCCAAACGCAAAAAGTTTATTCCATATAACCTGACATCGGATCGAACACAATTTTCTACATCGGCGAGCGTCCAGACCGTTGCACTTTTTTTCTTTTTTGCATTTGTTTCAAATGATATTTTCAAAAATTTCAAAATCTGTTCAGCAGTATTCCTATTTATTTATTTTATCTATTTTTACATAAAAACGTGTTATAACATACGTATTATAAACTAAACCACTTAGCCACCACTGCGCAGGTGGAAAATTAAAATATAATACAATTTGCATAAATTGTTAAGTCTGAAACGTTGCTCGGCAATAAAAATGCAATTTGAAATTTTTTAGTATAGCAACATTTCTTAGTTAACCCGTCTAGACGCTGCACAATGAATATTTTCTGTAGATGAATGTATGAATGTACATATGAAACAATACAGTGTAATGTTTACATCTATGTCTGCGTATAACATAATTATTTAGTTAGATTCTTGCATTTTTTAACCAATTGTGGAACTTAATGAGACATAAATATGACTACAGGCTATAGTAGAAATATTTCTAAAACAATTACAATAAGATAATTTGACTAAAGTCTTTCTGCTTCTGACTCTTTGCGACTGAATCGTAAGATATAAGAAGCGTAGAAAAGGGATTTTGGCATTATGATATTAGTTTTGACTAACCTTTTCCGAAAACTCTGTCATTTTAATATTTGTTTTATACAGTTTCTCCCTTAGTCCCATAGTCATTCATCTCCGATTGATTTTGCAAGGCAAGGCGACAGGCCCGCCAGTTGTTACCATTATATTTATATATTTACATTACGTGACATACGATGTAAAGGCCTCCCCATTGATCTCCTCTCCTGCCCTCACCCAATTGACTCCCGCAACTTTGACCAGATCGTCGGTCCATCATGTGGGAGGCTTACCCCTACGCTAAGTCCTGTATGTGGCTTCCATTTCGGCTTCGGCCCCATCGACCATTCGTTCTGCGAGCAATGTATCAGCCTTTGGGCAATGTCGGTTGCTTTTCTACAGCGAATCAGAACATTTCTGAAACGATTTAGCAGAAAGACTCCGAGCATTGTCATTTAAGTGAATGAAGTCCACAGTGAGAGCCACGTATGAGTATCAAATATCTTATTTATATAACTAAATAACACGATATTTACTATTCGAATAATATAATATTAGCGAGAATTACTTATAAATGTATGCGAATTTTCTCCATTCAAACTTACAGACAAATATCGGAGATGATTTATAAGGTCAATAATATTTTTTTTGTAAAACATGATCCTTACTAATATTATAAATACAAATGTGAGTTTGTTTGTTTGTTACGCTTTCACTTTTTAACGACTCGATCGTCATAAAACTTTGCACACACACTTCCAGGTGTATATTGAGTCAGAGGTGACCTTTTATCAAGTAAATAAAACTGAAATCAAGGAGTATAGTAACATATATAACCCCCATGAATAATATTGATTACATTATTTGACACATGTCAGCTATAATTAGAAGTTATACGGGGAATCATCTTACGAAAAAAACAATTTGTTAAATGTGAAAACGTTGCAAACAGTTAACGCGACTAATGGAGGTAGTGAGAACTGTCACGTGTCAATAAAGTACCGTCTACTTAACGATTCTCTGCGAAGCATTCGTCCATGCAGAATCTTGCGAGGGCTAATCGATTGTTCGCAGATCACTGAAGGGCAAAAAGATAGAAGACACAAAAACAAATTTAATATAAACTTTTAAGCATCCCTACTAATATTATAAATGTGAATGTAAGTTTGTTTGTTACGCTTTCACGCGAAAACTACTCAACCGATCACTATTAAACTTTGTACACATATTCTTGGAGGTATTAGAAGTAACATAGGATACTTTTTGTGAAATAAAAATAGTATATATTCTATTATATATTATAGTATTATTTCCTATATCTGTCCATAAGGTGGAGAACTGATGGTAGCTTATAAATAGATAGATAAAAAAGAGATATTTACTAGATATATCTACAATATCTGATTTTTTATTATATTAAATTGACTTCTTATATTATAATTTTGACTATGATTTAACACATAAATGTAATAAAATTTTGCACAGAGGTTACTATTTTACGTAGGCTACTTAATAAGGATTTTTCGAAATTCATCCCTAAAGTAAGTTCTAAAGTAGGGGATGAAAATTTGTATGGATAAACTCATGCGAAGCCGCATACGCGTAGCTAGTGTTTAAACATAAATGTATATCTTTTCACCTCGATATAATAACAAAAAAATGCATTATTTTTGGTTAAAAGCGATCGAATAAAAAGTTAATGTTTATCCGATCGCTGCCGCCTTTACAGGAACACCAACTAGTCCAATCAAAATTTCTTGAAAATTTATTCATTGTCGGTGGAGCCATTTCGTAGTCTATAATCCTTATAGACACGTAAATGTCTCGAAACATACACATCGTGTTTTATATATATTAATTAACTGTCCCGCCTAAGTTGTAACACTTTGTGTGTAAAGTTTGTGCCAAGCCGTGAAGAACTTTAAACCGATCTCTGGTATAATTCAGTTCGGAATTGAATTTGTGCTGTTTACACGAAACTGTTGCAATTAAATTAAACTGTCCCCGGAACTACGAACGAATTTGAAGTTTTGTGAAACACATAATTGCTCAATTGTTCCATCAACTAGAAATTCACGTGAACGTGTGATTCAGTGATTCAATTTAACACCTTTAAAACCGGTTCGAAATATAAGTAAATAGTATGATATACGGCATAGGAAATGTACACCCTCGTCTGTTATTCGATCAGAACGTAGATTATATGTTAGGTAATATGTACAATGATAAAACGCAAGTGGGATGCTAAATCTTGAGCCAACACTATTAATTCCTAAAAACCAAATGATATCTCATACAGGTTTTAGCGTAATATTTCCCCTGTACACACTATATACGACTACTTATAACAATCAGTCAAGGCTCGGACCGTTGACAGGAGTACAAGCTGAGTCGCCTTCCTTAGACAAGTGTATAAGAACTCTTGCTGTCGAAAGTCAGCTACGCAACTGCACGTTTCAGTACCGTACTCATACATTTCCGGCAAACCGGAAATGTGAGCGACAATACAAATCAGGTTTAATTTTAGACTTGATTTCAATTAGACGTCCATATAAACTACTATCGCCAGTTAAATACGCCCTTTTTCTTAAGCTTAGGTCGTGATCAATTAACAGATGAAGATATAATTTTTTACTGCAGTTTCTTAGATCAAAAGGCTTACTTCTGCGATTCGAGATGCCCGACGAAAAGTAGACTGGTCATACTAACTTATTTCTTTTATTTCTACCTATCCCCTTCTCTGTCCTATGAAAATTCTTACATTTACGTCTAAAATGTATTCTGTAGTTGCTGATAGGATGTATGTCAATGTATATATTTTAGTAGGGGAGGTCAATAGAGGGCCTATTTTATTTTTGCAGCTGAAGAAATAAAATACTGAATACTAAAAGAGTTCTGTTTGATCTTATTCGTATGTATGTATATGGTATATTAGCCACTCGTAAGTACACATATACTGAACTGAAATCAAGTACTTTTTAAATAAAATAGTGGGAGGTGTCGCGGAACATTCGGAAGGAACTTTTTCCTTTGGCTATTATATTATGAATAAAAAAGGAATGGTAATATAATTGTATGTTGTACTTTTTTTTAACATAAACACATAATAAAATTATTCAGTACATTGGATGTAATTTTTTTTATTTGTACTAATAATCCTGCATTTAGCATCAATAAAGGTGTAAGACAGGGCTGTGTAGCCCCGTGGCTGTTCAATCTCTTCATGGATGATTGTTTGAAATCTTTGAAAGACGAACAGTGTGGATTAAGAATGGGTGAGCATGTTGTAAAATGTCTCTTGTACGCCGATGACCAGGTCGTGTTTGTGTCATCAGCGGATTCATTGGAAGGTAAAGGTATGTACATGAATGTAGACAAAACGAAAGTTATGGTGTTTGAAAGAGAACAAAGTAAGACAGTCAATGATAGTTTCTCTCCAACCAACACTGTCACTCACTTTTGCAACATAAATTTGTTTCGTTACTCTCTCTTCATTCATCCTTTCAATATTCCCAATATAAACAATATATATATATATATATATATATATATATATATATATATATATATATATATATATATAAATCAAATATGTATCCTTACGCTGGTTCTGTAATACATTCCACGCAGATGTGGAAATGTACAAACAAACAAACAACACTTCAATTATACAAGTTTCTTTAAAAGCGAAGTAAAGAAAGGATTCGTATTTGCGAGACAAAGTTTTATAAGTTTCACCAATGACTAAAATTTTGGTGCTGGACAACTTTTAAAATGAAATTTGTATCTTTGTTTTCCGGAAAAGTAGAATTTAATTTAAGATAATAAACACAGATTTTTTTTTTATTTTATCGCAGACGTTGGCGGGTACTACTAGTGGTGAAGGTCCCTTCCGAATTACGAGGTTCTCTAAAGGGGAAACGCGGGCGAATGGACCATGTCTACTAGTTTCATTATCACGGTTAGGTGTCGTTTTATAGCTTGGCGTTCTTCTAATTGCATCGCTAAGTCATTGCTCCGTGCTGTGAAAACTGCACTTCACAACCACTTGCACGCTATTCCCAGAACCGGGAACAAGAATAAAGGGAAATAATTACTACTTTTAACGTACCCGGAACGAGAAAGTCGCTAGCCGGATGCCGTGGAAACTAAAAATTACGACGAAACAAAGGGCGGCCCGACTTAAAGTCAGGTGGAGGTACAGATTTTGTGCGAAAGAAATACATCCCTTCAGCTCGATATTTTTTTATGTGAGAAGATGGCAAGCGAACTAGCGGATCACCTGATATTAAGTGAGCGCTGCCCATAGAGATCCGCAACAGGCAAATGTGTTGCATATGCGTTGCCTACCTTCAAAGGACAAAGGAGGGCATAGACAGGAAAAAGGATATTACCTTTTCCCCGTTTACCCCCTCCTCGTCCTATCCTTTTTCCCTTCCCGTCCTATCCTTATGAGGAAAGGGTGGGAAGGTGAAGAGGACTGAAATTAGGCCTCCGGCGCCTCACCCATCAGACGAAACGTAGTGTACTTCTACTTCACGCCTGTCTTCTGTAAGGTCGTGGTATTTCACCGGTCGAGTCGGCCAATTCATGCAACAGATGTTGTTGCGGGCTCTACCACTGTTAAATCGACGGTCGGTAGCGGAGTGTACTCTTCCCTCGCCCGTTCCTTCGTAATAAGAATAGTAAGTGAAAGGAAGAATATTGTATGGGAATAAATGGAGAAAATGCAATATTTTTTTCCCGTTTACATTCTGTCCATAAAAGGTTAGCAAACATCTGCAACTTATTTGCTTGTTGCGGATGTTTATTAATATGCTTGCTTATTAATAGAAGTCTCTTAATATCAAGTGACACGCTTGCGTGTTTGTCACCTTGTTCCATAAAATAAAAACAAGCGGAAGAAAACTGAACAATTAAATACGGTCATTATTGCAAGAACACAAAGTAACAGGAAAACCTTCCAATAAAGTAATAACATAGATGAATTGTAATTAATAAAAAATAATGATTAAATGTAAAAAAATAAAAATTTTGTAAATTCATTTAATTTTTTATCTATCTATATATACAATTCTCCTGTGACAGTGTTAGTTGCCATACTTCTCCGAAACGGCTTAACCGATGTCAATGAAATTTCGTATACATTCGGTAGGTCTGAGAATAGGTTTTTATCTATCTATCTATGATATTATAAATGTGAATGTAAGTTTGTTTGTAACACTTTCACGAGAAAATTACTCAACTGATCTCCATGATACCTTGTACACATATTCTTGGAGGAATTAGAAGTAACATAGGAGACTTTTTATGAAAAAAAAATATAAAGCGAAGTATGTATGTTCCCTATAGACTTTAAAACGGCTGGACCGATTTTGATGAAATTTACTGGTCAGATTGGCACAGCAGGTGTTCCTGTGTTTGATAGCGATCGGATCAGCATAATTAGTGGTACCCGGGCGAAGCCGGGGTTGGTCACTAGCTTTTTTATATTATTAAAATATTAGAATAACTTGACAGACTTGTTCTGAATCGTGTTAAAAGCTTGTCACTTTACAATAAATAAAAAACCTAAAGTTGCCATTTAAAATGCAAGTTTATTTAAGCATACTACGAGGAGATGAATCTACTTTATTCACATGTATAAATCACGTAAAGGGCAAATTTCGTTCAAAATTAATGTTAAAATATTTAAGGTCCGTGAAGACAATTCAAGGTAAACGTTGGGTTCGAGATGAAACAAAGCGTTTTGAATTAAATATTAAGTTTAATTCACTTCAATGTATTTAACGTCTCTTGAGAAAAATATTCGTTCCCTTTTTTAAGTTGTATAAACAACTAGTGACTCGCCCAGGCTTCTCGCAGAAAGCACTAATTGACGCAATCGCTACTAAGCTTAGCAGTAATAAGTAATAAGTGTAACTGCGACGTTTGTCACTATATTTTAATTATCACTGATGTTAATTGGTAGTAACTTAACACCAGGTGAGCCAATTGCTCTTTTGTCACCATAAAAGAGGACTGTGCCATAACATTATAAAATATCCTTTGAAAACTCTTACAACTTTCCGTCCTGATGAAGTCCCGATGACCATAGATCCATAACTAATCGTTGCCGACCGTACACTACCTGAACGTGACTTAAGCCGTTTATAAGTAAGTATTTAGGACTGTGCCACATGGAAATCCATAATCTCTGCCTATTGGATTTTGGGTGTCATTACTTAACCAAACATGGCTAAATACGGAAAGAATAAGTAAATATAGCTGAGGACAAACTTTATATGAAGTTGGAACGTGTCCAGGTGTAGAGTACCGCCACAATATCGCAAGAACAGCAGGCTTCCTCGCCGCTACCTTCGCTTTACCGCTATTAACTGACCGTTAAATCATTACGTCGCCTGCCAATATGTTTGAAATTAAGTTTTAGTTGCTTGGTACTTCATAATTATATTTATCGTACAAGTCGCCTTCCTCCACCTAAAATTCAATTAAGTCATGACTTACTTTGTACTTATTAAGGAGCCTAATGGTTTAGATATCACAAGAGATATGTGTGTACATACCAATGTATCTTTTTCTTACTTAAAGTAGATTTAATGCCTTTATTAGTAGTTTAATGAACATTTATTTATGAAATAAAAATACAAAGGTGAGATCGAGCCGAGGCTCGGCCCTCTCGGGCACCCTCGACTCGGAATGCTAAACGCGTAATGAGTGACAGCCCAAGCCGAGGTCCACTATCAGGGGCCCTTGAGCCAAGTCACTCCATGGAGCATCCGCCGAAGCGACCTAAGAGCTCGACAGCCTTCCAATCCGGGAATGCTAAGAAAGTAACGGCCCGAGCTGAGGCTCCCCCTACGGAGGAAGCCCTTGAGCTTAGTTACTCTTAAAGAGGCTTAGGCTAGGCGCCCTCGCGCTCTGCCGTCTCAAGCCCGGTGAATCTGTAAAAGCTTCCTCCAGGCTAACTGTGACAAGTCAGCCACAAAAAAAATACAAAGGTGTCTTGACTCCCAGTTAGAAAGTTCATTTCGCTGCATTCCTATTCCTTTATCAATTCAAATTATCTGTATTATCTTTAATACTTTAAAAGTTATAATACACATTTATAAGTTATAATTTTATAGAATTAATAGATAAATGAGCTGTATTTGTAACAGCCTGCTATCACATGATAGTGCTACGGTTTCACTTTTTTTCAGTCTACTCTTCAGCCCACAAACCAATGAGAACATGGGATAAACATTTCCGTTCTACTAAAAAGGCCTCCAGTCTCATAAATCAGGAAGGATATTTATAAGACAAAGGTTTCTTTTTGACATAAACCTGACTGACACACCACTCCCGCTTTTTTCATATCTACGCATGCGTGCACGTCGGTTACGGGTAGTCCTAATATCACCTATGGCATACTCAATAAATGAAATAGAATGCAAACCTCACTTGACCACCGTCAGATGCGGACGTGGAGCAGTGCTGCTATTTTACTTTATGCTAATATAAATAGTTTAAAAAACACGTAGTCATATAATAAAATCACATACGGTAACAAATCTGCCCAAGTCATGGACGTCCTCTACGAACACTGCTACTCACTTTCACGTCATAAATTTGCCTTGTCAATTCTCTGGAACTTAAACTATCGTTAACAGCATGAGGTAACCACAACACTTGTCTATATCATTGGGTTTATATTAGATGCACCATAGCGTAGATACTTAGTACTTCCAATACTAAATTTTACATTTGTTAAAAGTTAAAACTAGACCTTTTAGAAGACGAATTGATTTCTAATTTAAGCAGTAGTCAAAGATCAAGAAAACATTTCAAATACAAAAGTCATTTGCAAAGTAAACTTGAAAACGATTGAAATAGCGAATACAGGGTGCAACAAAGTTTTGCAAGAAATGTGGACCACCTGGATCTTTCCATTTGGTTCAATTTGAATTAATAATAAAAATCACAGTACTGTCCAGGAAAGTTCTTAGTATCCATAAAACGAGTAGTCCAGCTCTGACCTACGAAGTGCTAGTACTAATATATACCTTGTTTCATAGCAAGATATGATTGTTGTAAACAAAATAACGTCATTTACCATACATGGCGGCCATTACACTTTTTATACCTTCCTTGGAAACGTAATTTTGTGGAAATCGTAAAATAAAGTGAAGTGAAATTGTGTAACAAGCAAAGTTTATGTTATAAGGTAATATGAGAAAAAGTTCCAAATTCTAACTAGTTCCAATCGCCTCGGCCGATCACAGTTTTCGGAACGCTCTCGTTGCACATTCACCAGCTTACTCCCCAAGTGTGCCTAAAGAAGTATTCACTTCAAAAATTGATTGTTTCTTTATAAAACCTACTCTGGAATACTGCTAGCATCTCTAGGCGGGAGCACCCTAATACCAGCTTCTTCCATTTAACCGCGTACAACGGAGAGTGACTCGAATCGTCAACGACCGAGCTCTTACCGATCGGCTTGATACTCTAGCCTTGCGGAGGCACGTCAGCTCCCTCTGCATTTTTCATCGCATATGTATATCACGGGGAGTGTTCCGAAGAACTGCTTGGAACAATTCCTGCCGCCGAGTTTCGTCATCGGACAACACGACAGACCACCAGGTACCATCCACACCATCTTGATGGCTGGCATTCCTCGACTGTGTGGTTCTCGCGAAATTTCCTGCCACGCACAGCCGCGTTGTGGAATAGTCTGTCCTCGGCGGTATTTCCAAACCAGTAGGATTTAGGGTCCTTCAAGAAGCGAGCCTATATCTTTCTTAAAGGCCGGCAACGCATCTGCAGTTCCTCTGGTGTTGCGGTTGTCCATGGGCGTCGTTGATCACCTCGGTGCTCCAGCCGCTAGCTTGCCCCCATCTCTTATAAAAAAACCTACTTGACTGATTCCTTAAATTATGTTACCTATAGAAATCGCTTCAGCTATCAACTTATATTCTACTTGGGGTACGTCGTTAGTTACTTATTCACAAAGTCTAAGAGTATTATACTTACACGTTTTACATTTCTAAGGAGTTCTCATAAGATTAGATTTAGCTGTAGACTCGCCTTTGTGCTTTCAATCTTCTTTGTTGAATTTCTCTTATATGTTGAAGGCGAAACGTTTGAACGAAATAAACCCTTTATGGACTTTAAAACAACTTGTTACTATGTGGTATACCAGATTGTCAGATGTCTATTAATGGGTCTTAAATACATCGTAAGGTAGGCGCTTTATTCGAAGCACTATAGACTCATCATATGTTCCGAGTTTCGGGTTCACAAGATATTGAACGTTGGCTTGGCTGTGAGACGATAAAAGACGGTTATTACTGTATATAATGAATACTACATATGTATGTTTAATGGTTCTATCTTACGACGCAATATGACGTAATCATATCCAGTTTTGTCGGATTCGTCTATATATGTATTACATACTATCAGACGTCTTTTTTTTTGGTGGTGGCAAACGAGCAAGCGGTTCACCCGATGTCAAGTGACGCTACCCATAGACATCTGCAACTAACTAATGAGTTGTAGATGCGTTGCCAACCTTTAATGGACAGAGGACAAACAGAAAATGGTTATTTCCAATTCCTATATATCCCCTCCACCGTCATGTTCTCTTCCTCTTCCCATCCTTTCCTTACAAGAAAATGGTGGGAAGAGGGAGAGAAGTAGAATTGGGCCTCCAGCACCTCACTCATCAGATGAAACGCAGAATACTCTACTTCACGCCTGTCCTTTGTGAGGTCGTGGTATTTCACCGGTCGAGCCGGTCCATTCGTGCAACAGATGTTGTTGTTGCGGGCTCTACCACTGTTAAATCGTCGCATGATTTATGCACATTAATAAGTTTGAAGACGTCCCCAGATTGATTCATTGGTATTTGATCAAGCCTTTATCTTCGACAACAAAAACTTCACATACTGGTTGATTATAAAGATACTATTGACCTGCCTGGGGCTTGTACGGTTTGCAATAATTACGTTGATCTGATTAAACCTAACTGGAACACCCTCTAGGCGAATCTGGACGTTTCCTAAAAATTGTATTGAAATCGGTCTAGCAGTTTCGAAATTTGTGGGTACATTAACACACACATTGCCTTTTATACAACGGGATCCGTATTTTTTTTTATGTAGATGCTATTCTGGACTATAATCTATATCTGTGTCAAATTTCATCCAAATCCGTTCAGCCGTTTTTGCGTGAAAGAGTATAAATATCCATACATACAAAGTTTCTCATTTATAATATTACTAGTGACTCGCCCCGGCTTCGCCCGCTTACCACTAATTATGTTGATCCGATCTCTTCGAAACACAGGAACACCCGCTGTGCCAATATGAATAATCCCTTTTATATACTATTAATATAGAAAAATCACAAAAAAAATCCAAACAGCTGAAACTATAGTCAACTGGATTGGATATTGACGCCACCGTCGATAATACAGTGCAACGGTATTACAGTACTCAGGGTTGGAACTTCATTACTAGTATTAATATTAGTAGGTGGCGTTGAAGTAGTTAGATTGTTAGATTTTTTGATTTTTTTTTTATTTTTCGTAATTTTTTTTCGTAAAATATTTGCTATGTTACTTCTAACACCTCCAAGAATATGTGTACAAAGTTTCATGATGATCGGTTAAGTTGTTTTCGCGTGAAAGCGTAACAAACAAACTTACATTCACATTTATAATATTAGTAGGCATTAGTATAGATTTTCTTACATCTATACTATATATGTATAAATAAAATTGAAGTGTCTGTATGTATCTCAAAAAAAATTGATTAAGTTTTTATAACAGAACCGAACATCCACATTCTAAACGGTATTAGCTTATCTATACCTTGTTTCATAGCAACATATGATTATTGTAAACAAAGTTTCTGAGTTTAATACACTAATATAATAAGTTAAAACATTTTGGAGAAACAATTTCTCGTATTACATAAGCGTAGCGATCCATATGACACTTTATATAGCGATTTTCAAAAAAATGACAAAATTTCCGATGAAAGTATAAAAAGTGTAATGGCCGCCATTTATGGTAAATGACGTTTGTTTGTTTACAGCAATCATATCTTGCAATCAAACAAGGTATATCTACTACATGTGAAATTTAAGCTTTATGAATGTTTTATTTGGTGTTGTGTAAATTTTGCCACAAGTAAAATTTCTGTAGAGGAAAAGCGAAGAAAGATAGATATTTAAATTATGTATTACGTTGACAGAAAAGGTATAATTAAATGATCGACTTTCGACCACTGGATGATGTATATATAATGTATAAAGATTAAATAAATTAACTCACCATTTTCAAATAATGTAAGGAAAATTGTAAACCTAGCTAGTTGTAGTAATGATTGAAACAAAATCGATACTTGCTCTGTAGCTATGCAAATAGACACTGTGACTATAACACAGTCTGCGAGATGTTAATTGAATCCTCACTAATGAAGCGAGCAATGGGTCAACTTGTGTAATAATGTCTTCATTTCAAAGCAGTATTAGATATTGAAATAGAATATCTTGTGAGTACAATAGGTTTTCTTTTAAGAGACTAATAACAATTATAATTCAACATTTTTCTTGACGAATTTCATGTTTAGATTCAAATATGTAAAGAGGTGCCGGAGGCCTAATTTGAGTCCTCTTCCCCTTCCCACCCTTTCCTTATAAGGATAGGATGGGAACGTGAAGAGTATTGGACGGAGAGGGGGTTAACGGGGAAAAGGAATTATCCTTTTTTCTGTCTATCCTCTGTCCATTAAAGGTAGGCAACGAATCTGCATCATATTTGGTTGTTGCGGATGTCTATGGGTAGCACTCACTAAACATCAGGTGATCTGCTCGTTTGCCACATCATTACATAAAAAAATCTAATAAACAATCGTTCAAGTGATTCAATTAAATTAATTAAACTGTAATTATTGATTTAGGTCGTTCATCTTGTGTGTGAGTGTGGCTAATTTAATTAAAGCAAAATATTTAGGGTTCCGCGCAAAAAGTGAAAAACCCTCGAAATTGTTTTCTCAAATTTATTTACGCGGACGAAGTGCAGGAAATATCTAGTATTCAATACAAACAAACAATCAAATCTTTCCTTTGTATATTTAAATAACGATATAATTTATATTGTTATGTGGATACATGAGCGCCTTTAAGTGTAAAAACTTTCAATCAATTACATCTAAAATGGTATATATATATATATATATATATATATATATATATATGTGTGTGTGTGTGTATACATATATATTACAATGAAATGTTGTCGCCGATGTCATTCGACATGATAATATTATTTAATCAAAAATATAATATTTAAAGTGCGCTTGTATATCGCTAGCGATCACCCATCCAAATAGGGATCAGACCCAAAGTCCCTTGCCGATCGTAAAAAATAATAAAAGATATTGAAGTAGCCAGCTACACTTCCCAAACTTCCTAGCAACGTTATCGAAATCTTATTCTTTAAAAATATTCCAACCTTTCTATTGTATAATATTCCAAAGTGAATATAATAAAAAAAGCGATTTATTTACAAAAGGAATCTATAATTGAAACAATAAATAAATATGTGCTCACGGTCGTAACCCAGAGAGGTAGGCAGAGATCATGAATTTCAATTTTGCACGATCCTGGCACACCTCTCTCGCTTCTTCTACATACAGCTCGTCGGTTATGGGTGCTCCTTATATCGCCCTTTTTTAGTAAGCCACTAATCTGATCGATATAAGTTCTCGTAGTTTTCGTCGCTAAAATGAATTGTGTGAGGTAATTTCATTTCATCTTTTATTGTTGTACAAAATTTGTACATGTAATAAAGTTAATTGAAAATTAAGTTGTCAATTGTTTAGTGGTTACGGGTCCGAATAATTGTGTTATGTTATTATATTTTTCAATAATACCTACCACATTATAAAACTGTGTCGTACAAAAACATGTCTGACTAAATAACAACAAACTGTTCACAAGAATATTACTTTGAAAAGACACACGACAATGATAAATTCTACAATCCATAAATATTCGTCAACAGAATTTTTGCATGCCTTTGGTGATGGGAATACAATAAAAGTGAAATACTGAAGTATTTCACTTTTAGACGAAAATGAAGAAAAAAGCGAAAAATCTTCGAGGTAGGTAGGTATAACACTGTAAGAGAAGTCAGAGTGTTCAATTATTATTTGACCTAACCAATAATTTATGTAATTCTTGTGCATTAAGTTTAAAATATAGTAGTGTTGAATTGAAAACTTTAGCCGCGTTAGACGATATTTGTTATGGGAAAATGTTATAGATTCGGGAAATCGACGTTGAAACAGTTTCAACCAACGTTATTTTTTTATTTAATGTGGGACGGTGGCCAACGATCAAGTGAATCACCTAATGCTACGTGAGCGCTAAGACATCCGGAACACGTGAATGTGTTGCAGATGCTTTGCCTACCTTAATTAGACAGACAGGGCATAGACAGGAAAAAGGATATTTCCTTTTCCCCGTCCAATCCTTATGAGGAAAGGGTAGGAAGGGGAAGAGGACTGAAATTAGGCCTCCGGCACCTCACTGATCAGTCGAAACGCAAAGTACTTGTACTTAACGCCTGTTTTCTGTGAGGTCGTGGTATTTCACCGGTCGAACCGGCACATTTCTGCAACAGATTGTTGTTGCGGGCTAGGAGTCTTTAAATGACCAATGTAAATAAAGCGGGAGATTACTCATTTCCTTTCGAGTACTATAAAAATGAGAAAGTAATTTTATTCTTATATTCTATTTAAATGTTTTACGTTGTCTACAAATAAATCAGTGCGGGAGTTTGTCGACGACAGGTAACCATTCAGATGGTAATAGAAAGTCGCCCAGTCCCCGTCCTCCTTTCTCGACGAAACTTTGTAATTGTTCAAACTTGTAGGTGACAACGACAAATGTGACGTTTTCTTGGTTTAATTTAGGCGATCCTATTTCTTTTCTTAATAAATTGTTAATAGAGGATGGAAATTGTAGATTAACCATTTTCTCCGAGCTTATGTGCTCCCAACTAGTGATAGCGTCAACCAAAATAGAAATTACTAACATTTTTGACACAAAATTTTATGTTGGTGGAGCATCGGACCATGAATGTTTCAATAATCTCATGAGTTTATTGAATCAAATCGAATAAAACACAATGAAACCTATATAAAATTGATTAATACACTCGTATTGTGTGTGTAATATGGAATGAATTTGATAGAACCAGCTTTACCGTGAGTTCACACCGCTGAAAACATTCGCATATTGTTTTCTCAGTTTATTCAAAGCAAAAAAACAGTTTTATTTGAGTGTTTTCGGCAGTGTGAATACTGTTCTTTTAACGAGGACAAACATGCGCCACGGGCCACGTTGAGTTGTACCATCTATACAGCAAATTAATTAATTAAATAAAGCAATTACGCCATTCGAAATGATTACACAACAAAGGCCCTCCTAACTCGCTTCATAAATAGTTAATCACCTAATAGTCGTTTCAGTAGCACCTGTCAGCGAACAAGCCGCCAGTACTCATAACAAAACATCCAACGCAATACATTAGACAAACATTCCCAGTCGAGCGGGGATTATGCGGGTCGTATTGTTCCAGTTTAAATTGAGAAGATTGTAAGAGTAATCCGTGTTTTACAGGGACTTTATTAATTAAGACGTTCGAACGTCTCAAGGATAGACGGATTTTTTAAGGTGAACACAATAAGATTGAGATTTAATTTAACTATTAATATTAACGGAGCAGTGGTGGCCCCAACGTACGTGGAGGTGGTCGCAGGTTCGAAGGCGCTTTATATTGTGTCATTTATTTCGTCACTGCTAGGAAAACGTAAGGAAACCGATATATCTTATAACCACCTAATTCAAAGCATCCACTAATCCGTTGTGCGAGGTAGGAAATTTCGCGGAAACCACACTATAGTAGAATGCCAACCTTTGAATGTTGAAATTGATAAATATATAAATGTTTTTCGTTTTAAAAATAAATATCACGCATACATATGCGTGCATACATATATATAATAACATTATTATACCCCGAATATACCTTCATTAGTTCTATTATTGAAAGCGTCCGTAATGTTTTTGATTTTAAATAAACTTAAAAAGTGAACTGGATACAGCAGTTGTATTAAGCACGGCCTAGTTTAGTAAAATTCATCATTTAATGTTGACAATATTTGTCCGAGGAGATTATTTTACTGTCCCTGTCGATTGCACGTGTAATTATGATAGAGTTAACATAACTATTGTTGGAACTCAGAGAAACGGGCAAGCATTTTGTATTGTGTAGAACATAACAAAATATTTCAGAAGTGGGAGGGATAGAAAACCGCGCGAAGGTTTAGTAGCGTTAGTGTTTATTTTTTATTTATTTGTTTGTAGATAGACGAACTAGCAATCCGCCCCGGCTTTGCCCGGGTCAAACTAATTACGTTGATCCGATCGCTACCAAACTTCAAGGGATCAACCGATAATCCGATATGAACATTTCCTAAAAATCTCATCGAAATACATAAATACAACATAAGAACATAGATACACCACCTTTTTTACATTTATATCGATAGATGAATATGCAACATAACTCACCCCCACACGAAGTCTGAAGCGGGGGCATTTGATTGCGTATTTCAGGCAATTAAACTTTCGCTACAAGTTCATCAGAGAGCGCCACGTTTACTGAGCGCGATGTTATCAAATCCGATAATGGCTTCATACTGATTACATTTTTAAACTAATTAAGTTACTCTTTGCAATGCTACTTATTTTTGTATATTACATTCCTAGTTCTTTGCTCTTTATATCTTCATGTCTAATGTACTCATGTGTGTAATATAATTTTATAATATGATAAAACGTAACGTAAATAAATATTTACATTTAACAGTGGTAGAGTCCGCAACAACGCCACCTGTTGCGCGAACGGCCCGACTCGGCCGGTGAAATACCACTACCTCACAGAAGACAGACGTGAAGTAGAGTATTCTGCGTTTCGCCTGATAAGTGAGGTGCCGGAGGTCTAATTCTAGTTCTCTCTTCCTTCCCACCCTTTTCTTAAGGAAAGGATGGTAGGAGGAAGAAAGCTTGACGGTGGAGGGGATGTATAGGAATTGGAAATAACCATTTTCTGTTTGTCCTCTCCCCTGTCTATTAAAGGTGGGCAACGCATATGCAACTCATTAGTTAGTTGCAGATGTCTATGGCTAGCGATCACTTGACATCGGATAAACCGCTTGCTCGCTTGTCACCTACAGGTATAAAGTCAATATCCAGCTTTATCGTTCCAGTTCTGGGTTCTGTGTAAATTTAGAGCCGTGATGAAAATTTGTGCGATTTTGCCTAAAAAAACTCAATTAGTCATTACGGTTAGATGTAAGGCGCCGTCCCCTTAGTACTGTGTAAAATATTACAACCTGTCTACCAAGTTTGAGGACTTCAACAAAACATTGACATATGGAACAATAAACGAATAGTCTCGACGTTGGAGAGTTATGATTGGAAGCCGTGGTAAACGTAAAAAATTATTAACCAAAGTTCACATTTCAGAAAGTATTTTACAGCTTCCCCACCATTATGTCATTATCTCGGAGAATTTTCCCCGGTGGGCGAATTTCAATGTACGCCAATTTACTCGGAGACTGATTCAGTACTGTCTAATCGTTGAGCGGGCAATTCGCGACAGCTCGTGTATCAAAGCATGGCTGATGACACATCTTGCCATCAAAGGCGTATTCGCTCTAAACAACCGAGAGATTGGTTTAGGCAATTTATCGGACGCTTCTGAAATACACATTTACTTTGGTAACGAAATACTTATTAGTTATTATAAACCTTTTCAACCTTTTTTATCCTTTTTAACTTTTACCATTATTGTTACGGTTTAATAAAAAAAGGAACAAGACAGAGAGAATAGAACATGCATTATATCTTCATCACAAATCAGTGGAGTTGCAACTCTTTTTTCTTAGAATGTATATTTACGAAGGGCATCTCTAGTAAAGAAGAACCGGAGGGTGTAGGTTAAAGTCATCATTCACCTAATCATTACCCTCCTTCTGGAATATCATTCAAAATACAGGATAGGACCGATACCCCAAAGTACATACCAAGAGTTCAATGAAAACCGATGTGGAGAGTAAGGTTCCATATAACATATTTAAAATATAAAAGTAAGTACTTAGTCAAGGCCAAAGTTAATTAGCGTACTGTGTTCGAAATCTATTTGACACGTAAAAATTTCTAATAGAGACAAGTAAATGGTAGTAACAATCTATGAATCAAATGTAAATTCTAATAGACGCCCTAAAACTTGCTACATAAAAAAAATCCACACTCTCCCAGATGTGACTATAGATTACAAGAGGCGGGACGGATTTGTTTGATAAACTAGTGATCCGCCCCGGCTTCGCACAGTTAGCACTAATTATATTGATCCGATCGCTACTAAACTCCACAGGAACACCCGCTATGCCAATCATAAAAAATGTCATCGAAATCGATCTAGCCGTTTCGAAGTCTATGAGGAACATACATACACACACCGCCTTTTATTATATACATACATAGATAGAAGATATACCTAGATGATGATGCATGTATATTATTTTCAGAGTCAAGTTCTGTTTTTTCATATATGGTGGTATTTTTTTGCTCCGGCTTCCGTGTTCTAGATATCGACTAGTAGAGGCACAACTCTACTATCTACTTCTATATCGATCCCCCACTTAGCCCTACGTTCGCCATTTTTTCAACTCTCCTGTATTTTGTTTCTGTGTGTATCTTCTGTGTATATTTGTGTATATCTTCTTAATTGGCGACCAGGTAAACAAAGGCAATTATTAAAAGTATACGAGTACTTTTAATTTTTGCCTTTGTTGAAATGAACTTTGTTGAAATGAAACCGATGAAAGAAAAAGATGATAATAAAAGAAAGATAATCCGTAGTCTCTGCCTACCCTTTTGGATTAAAAGAGTATTATATCTTCAAAACCTTAAGTATTAAAATAAATATTTCTTCATTAAAATTAGTTTTGTGAACACAAATAAAGTATCGTCATTTATCTATCTATACATATAATAATACTTTAACTGAACGCTATCTGTACATGAAAGATATTTGAGAAAAACTATTATTGGGGGCCTTTATAAACGCAATAAAACCCAAAACAATAATTATTAGAATTTTTGTCTGTTTGTCTGTGCGTTTGTTACCGCTAATCTCAGAAACGGCTCAACCGATTTGGATGCGGTTTTCACTAATGTGTTGTGGTAAGCTACACTTAACATTTAGTGTTTGTTTTATCTCAATCGGTTTATAAACAAAAAAGTTATATCAATTTTAAGAACCATGTCAAACATCTGTTCCATAAAATAGCTGTATAGTTGAATAGGCCATAAAAAAGGTAGCCAGAATCTATATAGTATGGACTATGGTCACAGTTTAAACAATCAATCAAATCAATAGTATGTGGTTGTAAAGCTTTGCTACGGTCATGTCGATGATGAGCTTAGGGTGGTATTTAAGTAGGTAATATAATTTTATTAAAGTAAAATTGCAGGGCGCGTGGAACCGCGGGCACAGCTAGTATTTAATAATTTTCATATTCGGCTATGCAAATTGATCTAACGGAAGTAAACTTTAAGCTGTTGGGAAATAGTCTGCATCAATAGTCAATTGAAGTAAGGTTTAATAGAGCTTTCTGAGCAGCTTATTGTTTATTTCTGTAAGCATTTCAATTCAAACTTAAATTGTCAAGCACGTTGTATTACAAGCTAGTCATCAAATTAATCTTCGTTTTTAACATTTTAATAATTTCAATGTGTAGTTAGCTAACGGTTTGACCGATTAGGACCGGACCGAAGAGTTAGGTGACACTAGATTTTTATTCTCCAATGGAGCCTAACAGAGATACAGTAATCCAGAGTTATTGGTATTTTAAACTAATTATTGTTTGTGTATAAATGTGAATGAAGATGATTAAATGTTTCAGAACTATACCAAATTTTTGATTCATGTGTACACTTTCAGTTTTCGTTGAGTTCTTAATAAAATTCGTCAACTACAATACAGTACGAGACAGTGAAATATTTATCATAATAATGTAAATTTAAATATTAAATTACATACACATTGAGTTTATTAAATACAATTTTTATTTGATTACAGACCACAGCATATTCCTGTTATTTATATGCAAATTATTAATTTGATAAACTTTTTATCATGTTACGTTGTCACGAAAATTGTTTTTTTTACATGTGTTATAAACAAACGAATGTTTCGTTTTTACGTATTAACAGGTAAAATATTTAAAAAGCTAAAAGCAATTATAACTGCCATTTCGCGACTCTATGACCCAATTAAGGTGCAACCAGGGCAATGAAACTGCTCAACTTTAACGTTCATAAAGTTATTGGACACATTAATATTTATAGCAGTTGTTTTAGATAATTTATTATGCTTAACTAGATTATCTATATATATATATATATATATATATATATATATATATATATATATATATATATATAAATATATATATATATATATATATATATAAAATTCTCCTGTCGCAGTGTTAGTTGCCATACTCCTCCGAAACGGCTTAAACGATTTCAATGAAATTCTGCATATACATTCGGCAGATCTGAGAATAGGTTTTTATCCACCTATCTTCTATCTATCTATCTATCTATCTTTAATATTATAAATGTGAATGTAAGTTTGTTTGTTACGCTTTCACGCGAAAACTACTCAACCGATCATCATGAAACTTTGTACACATATTCTTGGAGGTATTAGAAGTAACATAGGATTTTTATGAAATAAAATAATATATGAAAAGCGAAGTATGTATGTTCCCTATAGACATATAGACTCCGAAACTGCCGGACCGATTTCGATGAAATTTACAGGGATTGTCCAGATTGGCACATTCCTTTGTTTGGTAGCGATCGGTAGCAACATATTTAGTGGTACCTGGGCGAAGCCGGGGTGGGTCGCTAGTATATACGGATTTTATCTATATATATATATATATATATGTATATATATATATATATATATATATATATAGATAAAATCATATTAATTTAGAATTGTCTTAATTTAAAAAAATGTAGACATCTTTTTTATTGAAATTCGATACGATTTAGAGAAATAAGATACTCAAAACTTAAGTTTAAATTATATTAGTTAGTAGTCACACCAAGCTGGCATTACTCTTGGGGTGCAACCTATCATGAACTGTATTTAGATCCTAGTATTACCGTAGCAATATGTTCCGTCTTGAAGATAAACGAGACCATTAGTTTCTGCTCGGCAAAATTTTGTTGATATCGGCTCATCTTCAAAGCACCATACTGTGGACTGTATGTTTCAGGGTGCTGCTACTATACGCCCGTCGGTTACGAGTCTTAGTGTTGTTACACTTTGTCACATTTAAAATACAAAAAAAACATAGACATTGAGCTACTGATCAGTTAAAAGTGAGTTAGCTCAGCGTAAAAGCGCAACTATCACTTCTGAAACAATGTTATAAAGTAACCAAGTTCTTGTCTCCTGCCTGGTATCTACTTCAATTCGATTTTTCTGGGAAAACTTTCGTAATTGTAGTGGTTTGCAGTGCCTTGCCCTTGCCAGTTTTTAAAGTGACGCCGTCTCGTGCTGAGGATGTAATATTTTCTTTTTAGTTTCTCTCAAAGGACGGAGTCCTGAAAGGTAAATAGAAAAATTTCCTGCATGGAGAATTTTGAAAGATTGAAATTTTCCCTAATGAATTTAGTTATAATAAATAATATCTCCGGTCTTAACATACGAGTCACTCCCTCGTCTACCAATAGTAAACGACTCTACTATAAAAATACGTAAGGTTAGGTTAGTGCCCCCCCAGGCTTTACTCGGGTATCACTGATCCGATCGCTACCAAACTATACAGGAATAATCTCTAGGCTTATCTGAATCATCACATCACATCGCCTTTTATATGTATTTATATATATAGGTAAAAATTAGTTAACAGAAATCAGGGATCCTTTTCTAATTGTGTAAAAATTTTCAACATTTGATTAGTAGTACCTCAGATTACTCCTAACATCCAAACTCACACGTTACCCCTTCACACCCGTAATATTAGTATAGATCTGTTTTAAGCAGTATGCATTCTTAAATGCCTAAAGCGTCTACTTACATTAGAAAAGTTAATACGGTCCTTAACTTATCTTAAGTTTTCTAAATTTCGGCGCAATTTTCTTATTTCATAGGAGCCTTCTCTAGACAATAACAACACTAAGTCCTTACCTAGCGAACTAAGCCCAGACGTTCAAGCACGATTTCGTGACCAGGAGCTATTCATGTTTATATTTAAAGATATGTATATACGTACATACATATGTCACTGCACCAATTGTAAGCTTTTGTCAGTTCATAATGGAATTTTTTATTAACTTTTTGTTAATTTGTTATATCAAACCCAACAAAACTATTTATACACCGATATAGATTCTTAGTAACATAATTTATGTACATCATAGGCCTTCCATCTTGCTCGGATGAATTATGCGGCGTCACGGAGGTGTAAACAAGCCGATACGAGAACCGAACTGCACCATTGACAAGTGTATTATATTGTATTAGATACGCTGTTATTACATAGACGATGATATAGGTTGCTTTTTGGAAGTGAAACAACTCACCGCACGGAAAGTTTTGTTACACGTTCGTTACGTTACGCGTTACACAATTTACTTTTCTATTAAATTTTGATTGTTTAGTATAAGGGTTTTTTTAGGTTGAATGGGTATGTGAGTGAGGCAGTGGGGGACTTGAAATTGGATGGATGCGGTGTTTTCAATATTTTTAAAAGATATTGAGAGCAAAATTTATATTTCTTATTACAGTTGCCTTTAATTACAAAAGTTGTATTGAAGGCGTACTAAAACAAACATAAGTCAACGGAAATACATGTAAATGTATTGCAAATGCATTTTAACAGTGGTAGACCCCGCAACAACAACATCTATTGCACAAATGGACCGGCTCGACTGGTGAAATACCACGACCTCACAGAAGACAGGCGTGAAGTAGAAGTATATTTCTGCGTTACGTCTGATGAGTTTCGAAGGCCCAGTTTCAGTCCTCATCCCTTTTCCATTCTCTCCTAACAAGGATAGGATGGGAAGGGGAAAAGGACTGGACGGGGAGGGAATGGATAGAAAAATAAAATATCATTTTTCCTATCTCCGCCTCTGTGCATTAAAGCGGTAGTGGGTAGCGGTTTCTTAACATCAGGTGATCGCGTGAGGCCGAACTTATACAGTTGTAAGTGGTGAGCCAGCAAAAAATACCACTTCACTCTACTGAGCAGGCCAAGCTCTATTAGCTCTTCTTTAGAAGAGATCAACTTGGCTCTGTCTTCCAAGTTACCACGAACCTGAACATCTCTAGATATGTCAACCCCGAGAATACTGATATTGGTTGAAGCTACCAGGGAAGTGTTTTGAGAAGAATTAAGAGGTACTGCACAAGGTTGTTTTTTGTCGGTAAACACGCAAACCGTCTTTACAGGGTTGTAGTGGACAAGATTTTGTCGAGTCACCCAATAATGTCTCAAGTTGAAACCAGGACTAATCACCAAGGCATCTCTTACTCTCAATTGTCTCCGCTGAGCTGCCTGACATTGACTGAGTAAATATTTCAATGTAAAGGTTACTCGGTTGCCGCATTCTAATATAACAACCAACTCCTAATAGTGATATCTATTACTTGGCGGAACATTGTGACTCATGTGTTATGTAATGCACTCCCTCGCTCATGTCCTCGCCCAACTACTTACGTGGGCTCTTGATAAACAAGTATCATGTTATTGTACACGAGTAGTATATACAACTAGAAAGCTTTTCAACAAGTATATCCTATAGTATTTATTTTGTACTTACAACATCTGATTATATTACATTCCTACAAAATTATTGTAATCTTAATAAATGAAATCAACTGTAAAATTATAGAAATGAGATATTAAGTCGGAACTTAATTAGATAATAACCTAGTAATATTTTCACGGTTCAGTAGTTAGTGACGCTAATGTAATAACGAAAGAAATTCGTCTCTTGTAAGCACTTAATTAACCCCGAGACTGTTTGTCAAATGAAGAGGCCATTAATTCAGACAGATCTCGGCGACTTCAACGGGGAAATTGTCCGATAGCGGTTCAGTCACTCAGTTACCGTTAAAGCGTGGAAATCAATTTTAGGTTTAGAAGTAGTTTGATCCTTTGGGGTCATCGTTTACTGCGATGTTAATTCAATATTAGCATTTCTTTGAAATCTGATTGTACTGTGGTGGTTTTATTCAATGCATAGCCTATTACGTTATTCTTTGTTGGGGGATAAAATCTTAAATCCAATAAAATCAATAGTGGTTGGTTAATAGTACGATCTCACAGTGTAACGGCGAAAAGGATTTGGAGGAGGAAACACGTGTTCGTTTTACATTATTTCATTACGAATTACAACTTGACAACTTTTTACAGTGGTAGAGCCCGCAATAACAACATCTGTTTGGCCCGCAATAACAACAACGAATTGGCCGGCTCGACCGGTGGAATACCACGACCTCACAGAAAACAGGCGTAAAGTAGAAGTACTCTACGTTTCGTCTGATGAGTGAGGTGCCGGAGGCCTAATTTCAGTCCTATTCCCCTTTCTACCCTTTCCACATAAGGATAGGATGGGAAGAGGAAGAGGATCGCACGGGGAGGGGGTTTATGTAGAAAAGGAGATATTCTTTTTCGTGTCTATGCCCTCCTCTGTTCATTAAAGGAGGGCAACGCATCTGCAACACATTTGGCTGTTGCGGATGTCTATGGGCAGCGTTCACTTAACATCAGGTGATCCGCTTGCTCGTTTTCCACCAACTCACATAAAAAAAAACTTGACAACGCGTTACAAACATTTCAAAAGTGAAAATTTTGTTTTAATTACCTTTCAATTTTATTCCAGTGAAATATTTCTCGTTCTCTCTGGATTTTTTACTTATATTTTTCTCAAGCTACCCAAATAGGGTAAGATTTATGATCGGCGAATATGCCATATAAAATTATAGATTTTTCATAAGAGAAGCGAGCAAACGAGAGGCGGGAACGCCGAGGTGATCAACGACGCCCATGGACACCCGCAACACGCAGATGCGTTGCCGGCCTTTAAGAAAGAGATAGGCTCGCTTCTTGAAGGACCCTAAGTCCTACTGGCTTGGAAATACCGCCGAGGACAGACCACACATGATTGGAAATATACTATTACTGTGATAATATTTTTTTTTATTGTTTTAATGATACTCAAAACATACAGTCAAAATACATACAGTCATAAAACTATAGTCAAAATAGTTTTTTTTTAATTAAAAGCAGTTGTAGTATTAATACACAGCTTATATAAAGCACTTGACAAATGGTCGATATACTCGGGTATGGGTACATGGATATACACAGGACTTCTGTGCGAAAAATTACTCGTCTGATATTACACGTCTTGAACGATAAACGAGAAAGTATGTTTTTTATAACATAATCGCGGATTTCCACTGGCGTAAAATCATGACGCTATACAAGCTTACTCTCTGCAAAAGTTGAGATGAAAATATTTTCTTGTGAATGTTTTCGGCAGTGGAAGCCCCCGTTTATACTCGTGTTGCCCCCATGTACAGTCGCATTACGCCACGTTGCATCGCATTCCGACAACGGGGTACTGATATATAGCTACAATAATAATTTCCCTATATCAAAAAATAATAAACTAAATCCGCAGTCAATTTCGTCTAAATAATCCGTCCGCCCGACCCATAATCATATTCACTGTCTTTTAGTAAAATACCTGAGTAAATTAATCTAACTTTATTTAATTTAACGTAACAAAAGCACCAAAATCAAACGGGAAACTCGTAGCGGGAATCCATTCTTTGTTCAGCTCTCGATATAACTCGTATAATTGAAGTGGTTTTCGACCCCCTCAAGAGTTCAATTCAGTCTACATGTGACTTCGACGAATAATTTTGTATTCAAGTGTAACTCATCCTGTATTATCATTTCCTTTTATATTTGAATCGTAAGCTGATTATTTTACTTGTCCATGTAATATTTGAATTACGAAATTTAAATGGATATATTAACTTTTTTGAAGTGAAAACTTCTTTAGACACGCTTGACTTGACACCTCGGCCAATCAGTTTTCGTGACGAGAGCGTCACGAAAACTGATTGGCCGAGGTGATCGGAATTTGTTTGAATTTGGAACAATTACGACGAGTTTTTTTTTCATTTATTTTTCTTGTATTCAATATTGAATTCTATTGTTTAGATACAAGGGTTTTTTGTTGACTATTATTAAACTATTATACGCAACCCTCACAGTTTTAAGTCGGAACCACTTTGCTGTAACGCAGTCCGAGGTCCACTGACATAAAAAAATATTTATTGGCACAAACTTTCTTGGTACTAGTTACATAGATATGTACATGAGTAAGAGAAAACACAAAACAGGTCGCAAGGCGAAAAATTCAAAAATAAATAAATAATCAACAAAATAAACCCTTCTTTTGTAACAATAGAATTAAAAATCGAATACAAGCCCAAAAGATAAGTTGTAACTGTTCCAAATTTAGATACTCGATACGAATCTATAAGATTTTGAGCTGCTAAAGAAGTTTTCACCGGGTTATTAACGTCTACGTCTTCTAGAACAAAACAGGATATAAAGCAAACTTTCAAAGGGAAATATAGACAAGTTTGTTCATACGAAGTTCTGAGCTATTTAATCCAGTCGATAGTTGTGAGCCGTTCAACTCGATTTATGTACAAAGAGGGATAAATTGTGATGTTCATGACGAGTTTACGTTAATAGTTTAACTACTTTTATTTCTCTCCGCCTTCTTCCCTTTCCCACCCTTTCCTCATAAGAAAAAGACGGAAAGGGAAGAGGATTGGACGGGGACGGGGTTAACGGAGAAAAGGAAATATTCTTTTTCCTGTATATACCTTGCTCTGAGACGCAACGCATCTGCAACACATTTGCCTGTTACGGATATCTATGGGGAGCGCTCACTTGACATCAGGTGATCTGCTTGCTCGTTTGCCACCTACTGCCATAAAAAACTTTTCCAAAATATTGCAATGCATGATTTTATTCACGTTAAACTTAAAACCTTAAAGATTTGAAATATAATTTCTTTAAAGTTCTCAAGTAAAATCTTCGAGCTTCTTTCATGGTAACGTTGACTTAAAGATAGATTTTTTCCTGTCTTAGGTCTTTCATTGATTGTTTAAAGTATTCCATGGTACCTTTACAGGTTATCAATATAAGTTACTTCTAAGTTTTGCAAAACTTAACAGGATACCTCAGCTAACTTTTCCGCTACCGATCGCCTTTTCAAGAGAATTCTTAATGAGGGAATTCTTGAAGTTATACAGGAGCAAACAATTTATATATTTACTTTAATGAATAGTCAATCGTTTATTGCATTCATACATACATTGGCACATCAATATTAGGAGAGAAGAAGGCGGCTAATTAGGAATTAAAACTAAATTGCAAGTCAAGATAAGGCCATAAAGCTACTTAAGATTAAAACTAATAACTTTAATAAAGTATTCTCTCGCATTCTCACTTCTTCCTCTGTATTTCATTCTCTTCCTTTCTCTATCTCTCTTTCTGTAACATTGAATCGAATGGTTTCTATCAAGACTACAATGTTACTTTATGTACTTAAGCATAAATATACCACGGATAATAATTTCGAACGCGATTTACATGTTGGTATTTCTATTCAGCTAAAGTATCCGCAAAGTCATACTTAGATACTTTGTCTATTTCTACAAAATCCTTAGACATTCTTACGTTCACTCTTAGGGTATATTTCTACAGAATAAATAATTATAATAATATTAAATCAGCCTTTGTCTATAATGTTCCCCACTGCAGGGACACAGGCCTCCTCCTCGCGAGAGGGAATGAGCCGTAATCCACCACGCTGGCCCAGTGCGGGTTGGTGGATGTCATATGTCTTCGAATTTGGTGGTTCTAACAACATGCCGGTTTGGATGTTTTCACTCACCGTTTTTGGAGCAATGGTGATGAAATAAATTACACAAAGTAAAGCGCCTTCCTGGGTTCGCACCCGCGACCTACGGTATGTAAGTCGGGGCCTAAACCGCTGAGCCACCACTGCTCCAATAAATATTTTACCGTTATTAAGGTGGATGATAAATGTATATAATATTTTATAAGTGCTTTAACATGAGTTAATCAGTATATTTTGGTTAAAATAACAGTTTTAACCAATTCGCTAAGCTGATTAATTATTTCCAGATAATTTGCATGCATAAACTCATCCATAACTTTAATACGAGAGAAGATATAGCTCACCATTATAGTGCAAGCCTTAACACTGATATAATGCTTTAGTTAGTTAGCGGTGCGAAAACTTACTACAAAATATATTTATTACTTTCTAAATGTCTTACGTTAATAGTAATTTTATGGTTACTTTGTCAAAAACTCCGTTCAAAGCTTTGATAAATTGGAATAAAGTAAAGATGTTTCATTCCGTTAATTGATTTATTTTTTGATAGTCTAGTCATATTGTTTCTCTTTGACTTATCAAATCAGTTAAAGAATAACCATCGTCCGTCTGTCATTGCATTTGAGATGTGTGTTTGTGCCTTAATCTATACATATATTATAATAAAACTGTACCTGATCGCTGTCTGTACATGGCAGAAATTTGAGAAAAAACTGTTGTAGGGGGGCCTCTATAAACGCAATAAAACCCAACAACAACAAAAAATTTTGTCTATCTGTTTGTCTGTGCGTTTGTTACAGCTAATCTCAGAAACGGCTTAACCGATTTGGTTGCGGTTTTCACTAATGTATTGTGGCAAGCTTCACTTAACATTTAGTGTTTGTTTTATCTCAATCGGCTTATAAATAAAAAGTTATATCAATTTTAACCGTTCCGACCGTTCCATAACGTGGCAGGAAATTTCGCGAGAACCGCACTGTTGAGGAATGCCAGCCATCCAGATGGTGTGGATGGTACCTGGCGGACTGTCGTGTCGTCCGATGACGAAACTCGGCAGCAGAAATAAATTACGAATAAATATTGTTAGGTGTCGTCCCTAAACAACCATATTAATTAGATTAGTGACATGCTAAATAAGAGCGATAAGAAATACTGGTAACCGAGTATTATTTAATTATTAAAATAAAACGAAGAATCCATATTGTTCTTAGACGAGTTATATCAATTCATAGACATCACAGTTCGACAAAAGTCGAACCGCCAATTGTGTTAGATATGAATGAATAAACGAATGAACGAACGAATGAAGGAAGGAATGAACGAATGAATGATTTGATTAATAAATTAAAATAATATCTAAAATGACTAGCCCCGTTTGAAAGTCCTTAATGTTTTTTATTCTGGACCTCGATAAAAAATAATCGAAAAACTACTTCGCGACACCTAATCTATCCTGCTTAGTTATGAACGTCCCAGGAATTAACGTAAAGCACTTGCAGTTTATTTAATTATGCATATATCACGATACTAACGTAAACTACCATTTAAATTTAGATATTCACGCAGGAAAGCGAACAGCTATTACCAAGTTAATCAAATTTACTATCAAGCAAGCATCTACCTTGCAAGTTACTATCTAGAAATAAATAAATAAATAAATATGCGCTCACGCCCGTAACCCAGAGGGGTAGGCAGAGATCACGGAGTTCCATTTTGCGCGATCGTGGCACACCTCTCTCGCTTCTTCCACATTCATTCATCTACGCATACATGCTCGTCGGTTATGGGTCCTGGCTGGCTTCTTATATCGCTCTTTTTTAATAAGTCAAAATCTGATCAATATAAGGCATCCCCTACCAACACTTCCACGAACTTTTGCAACATAAATTTGTTTTGTTATTCTCTCTTCATTCATCCTTTCAACATGCCCGAACCACCGAAGCATACCTTTCTCAATTCTAGTCAACGTCCACTTTTAAGCCAGTGTAGTATACGAGTATAGACAGAATTGTTTACTATAATGACATTTAATTTGCTGTTTAATTTTATTTCGTGGTTCCGTGTTTATTATTTTTTGTAAAATACTAAAATAAATATACATAAACATATCAGTGTCTCGATGGCTATTTGTTTATATTGTGAATAGCTCGTTTGATATTAAAAGAAAAAACCGACTTTTGTCTTGGGTACATGAAGAAAACGCGAAGATGGGGCTCATATCATCTTAGTTACCAGATAAAACGCAGAATTAATCTTTACGTCAGTCATCTGTGATCGATACTTCCACATTACAGCCTATCAACTTAATTAACAATTATTAGCTTACTAATGTTCTAGTTACAATTAAAGAAATTTACGATTCGAATCTTCAATCATCGTGTCATTATAAGAACCTCCATAACATCAGTTAGGATTATGATTCAAGATCCCGTAACTTAAGTGCCTATTGTTAATTTATTTGCTACTACCATAGACTAACATGCGGCTTCAAGATAAATACGTTCACCGTGTATGTAATTAAAATACATTTTTATGCATAATAATAAATGAGAAAACTATGTGAATGTCCCAAGTATATGGATCTTGAAGCCGGATCTTAGACTATCGCAGTATAAAATAAATAATAGGCGTTTTACCTCACGAGACCTTTGAGTGACCTTGCAACGAGATCTCGTATAACTACTACTAGATGGCGCAATAATAAAACTTAAAATCAAATTAGATACTAAAGACAAATAAACAAATGTATGTCATACATGTATGTCTTCTTAAGATTGAAAATTTTAAATTCGATCGGATATTTACAAGTTAGTGAAAATTACATCAAGAGATTTCGATACAAAGCTCATGATCTCAATGATCGTGTTAAAAAAACAGGGCCGTTTTATATAAATCCATAATACTAAAATAAACATTCCATCCGTTCGTACAATACTTAGATACTTACGTCCTTAATTGCTATCACATAATGGAGTTAGCCTAGGCACCAGTTAGGCCTCTGCGTATTAATTATTCCACTGTACCAATTAGTCTAGTACCTGAAGGTACAAAGCGAATCCGAGATTTGCATGTCGACATTACCTAATTGTTTTACTCGGATGCGCTTCATTCATTATTCATGCAGCATTTGTGATACAACCTTGTTACATTCAATGTCATATGTAACGGAAGCAAATCGAAAGTAATATGCAAGTTCATATAAATGTTATTGAAGTGAAGTGGAAGTGTGCTTCCGCAATAATTTCAGTCCTCGGCGCGATCGGTAGCCATTATCTGATTACAAGTAATATTACAACTAACATTACTATCACTTCGGAAAGTGTCTGGGAGAAGTCTAAGTCCACGTGTACATCGCCGTTGCGCACGAACGCATCGTGACTCGGTGGCCTTAACAAAATCTATCTGGATCAACTGAAGTCGGTGTATTTGACGCGGGGCTATTTGCGCGAATGATGGATTATCATGCATCAAAATAGTCTTCACTTTATAAGGTGTCAACTTGTTCGGGACATTTTACTATTAACGTTAATAAATGGGAATAGGCGTAGTACGTATACGTAATAGATATAGTACGAATCCCAATGTAATTAGCAGTATGTCGCTGACTGACAGCGCATTCAAGCGGGAGTTTTGGCTAACTGTAATGTATCCTTTGGACGAGGACAATCTGAGCACTTGACGTACTTAGTCGGCATATGATATTACAAATATGCACTGGGCGGACGAAGTAATTACCAGCTGCGTGTACATCTGACACTTGTGGCATTGGTCTGGTGGACTGCTTTTGCGCGGCGGTTGTAACTCGAACCGAACTCGAACCCGACGGCAAAGGCTGAGGTGAACTTGCATTTCGATTGGGGCGACTCTATTCCTCATACTACAGATGTCTAGTATTGGAGGTTTTTGCTTCTTAAGGGACTAGGCTACTTCTAGGCATTATTTCAATTTGCTTAAGAAAGTGTTTGATAATAACCGAAAGAATTCGCTCTTCGCCGAGCGTTAATTTATGAAAAGACCAGCTTTTTATGGACAAAGCAAACATAATTAATGGCAACGGCGGTCTCTAGATGCACCTTTATGCCATTGCTGTTGTGACAACTTTAAAAGTGCTTAACGAGGCCCATTGCATCATCGCTCGTTTGTTATGAGCTTGGACTTAGAAGTGCGCTCCGTACTAGGTCGCGGACGCGTGCCGCGCAGTCTAAAATATGTATGAAAAAAATCTATTTGTACGCGTACAGCGTATGCGGTGACGTCAGACCGGTACGTACGCCCGCGGCGCGGTGGCTTAATGCGGCGGCTATACGCACTGTGTGGATTCGAATGCGGTCTATACATAACGCGCCTTCGCGGCTATCTAAACAAAATCAACCGCGACAAGTCCAGTCCCTGTCTTGTGCTGAAATGGAACAAACAAACTGTCAGTCTCTCGGTTTAGCATATAAAAATTAACGCTTTGTAATTTTGGATTGAAGTGCGAATGACGAAATTGCTTTTTTATCGTAACAAAAAAGTTTCGATATGTCGAAGGTAAATATACCTCAAATTTTTTGACGCTACTTCAAATATTTATTCGTCACGGTATACGTCACTCAATATTACATTATTAAATATTTTAGAGGTCGTATTAAAATGCTGTCAATGAGGAATTTCATTTTTAAATTCGTAAAATTCGATAGATTAAAATGTACACAATACATTCGTTGGTATGGTGACGAGAAGTGTCCTGAAGAGGAAACTCCGGTACGTTTTCCTTTCAATCCATGTTCCCCCGCTTATCCTGTTAACTATTGCAGACCGAGAACAAAGTACGATGTTACGTTTGTTTACATAAACGATGTACCACCAAAATCCGGTGGCAGGGACATAGTAGACCGGGCTGCGCAAACTGTATTTTGGACAGAAATAATAAGAGGTTATCAATTTTATTTTATACTATATATATACATATATATATATATATACATTCACACATGTGTAAATAGTGTAAAACACGTAATTAAAGTAATAAGAAAAAAGAGGACAACTAGTGTTTGTCACTTAAGCGTAAATGTAAACACATGATCCAATTAGCCCGTTTTCGTATCTTCACTTTTTGGCCGTTAATAGCATCTGCTACTTGAGACACATTTTGTATCAACACTCATAACTAAATTAGAATTAATGAAACATTAATCGATGCCTGTATTAAATTAAGCTTAGTAAAAGTACAATTATAAGTTTCCAGACATTGGGCTTAAGTTTAAACATATTGTGTTACAAGAGTTATATATTATACATTTTATACCAAAAATTACAAAATTAGAAATAAAATCAGCTTTGTAGAACTCGAATGTCCACGAAATAACCTAGTGCTTTTAATAATTATTTTTTTGTATTTTTTTTGCGGCTTTTTGCCGCCCTCTCGTTCCCCTTACATATGGAAGGTCAGGGACCTTATCTACGGGGTGGTAAATGATTTTTTTCAGTTGTTATTTTATTAAAAAGTGTACAAAATTTCTTAGTGTAATGTCACAATGTGTACTTTAAAAAACAATAATAATTAAAAATTTTACAACTACACGAGTTAATTTACACACAGGAGATATAATTGAATCAAACTTTACATGAAAATAACACTTGTATTATCTTTCAGGCTTCGCTGTTACTCTAGGTCATATATTTAAGGAACCCGCAACAATAAACTATCCCTTCGAGAAAGGACCGATCTCTCCGCGGTACAGAGGCGAACACGCATTACGAAGGTATCCTTCTGGGGAGGAACGGTGCATCGCTTGCAAGCTATGCGAAGCCGTGTGTCCTGCACAAGCGATTACCATCGACGCGGAAGAACGGAGCGATGGCTCTCGTAGAGCTATTCGTTATGACATCGATCTCACTAAATGTATATTCTGCGGTTATTGTCAGGAAGCGTGCCCCGTTGAAGCGATCGTGGAAGGGCCGAATTTCGAATATTCCACAGAAACTCACGAAGAATTGATTTACAATAAAGAAAAGCTGCTCGGAAACGGTGATCGCTGGGAACCCGAACTGGCAAGCAGTATTAGAGATACACACTTGTATCGCTAATTATCATTTAGAAATTAACTTACTGTTTCATATTAGCTATACTCTTGGACTATATTTCATGATCTCTGATTCATCCAAGGACGCCCTTACCCCATTCTAGCTATCACCACTCGGTCCTGTGATTTCTGAATTCAATCATTTCGGAATCAGTCCAAGCGTTTTAATCAGATTCGTCTTTTCAGTCTGTACTCGCCCACTGTTGGACGTAAGCCTCCCCCACCGTTCGCCACAAAGATGGCTCCCTGCCGCCCTTGTACCTTGTACAGGGTTCATTTGACCAAATCCATCCATAATGTGAGAGGCCTAATACGCTGCGTCGAACTGTATGTGCCCGCCTTTATTAATTATTTTTATTATTATTTATTCTTAATTCATATCCAGGAAGCTTTAGTCGACAGCAATGATGTATTGTAATTAGGTATAACTAGTGGTTAATACCGCATAGAGGTTTTATAAAGTTATGGTGTCCATTTGTCCTGTGAATAATTTATGTCTGCGATACTTATCCAATATTAAAACCGTTTTTAATCACCTTTTGTGTCAAATAATATACATTATCATAATAATGAATGAATATAAAAAAGGGTATATATAAAAAGCGAAGTATGTATTTTCCCTATAGACCAATAGACATCGAAACGGCTGGACCGATTTCGATGAAATTTACAGGGATTGTCCAGATTGGCACAGCGGGTGTTCCTGTGTTTGGTAGCGATCGGATCAATATAATTAGTGGTACCTGGGCGAAGCCGGGTCGGGTCACTAGTAGCTTATATTGTTTGTAAACTAATGGCGTCTTTTACATGTTTTACAATACAGTTAAAAGTAACATCACTAAGTTTCTCGTTAACATTGAAATTGGAAGTATCCGACGAATTTATTACTCAAACATTAATGCCTCATGAGAACGAAATTACATCAAAAATTTAAGAGCAGTGAGAGCAGTTTAAAATTTACAGCAGACGGAATTACTTATTGAGCTTGAGGAATTCATAAATCATTTATGTACATTAACGGTATAAATTTAATGATATACTTAGAAATCCCTACTAATATTATAAATGTGAATGTAAGTTTGTTTGTTACGCTTTCACGCGAACCGATCATCATGAAACTTTGTACACATATTCTTGAAGGTATTAGAAGTAACATAGGATACTTTTTATGATGTGTATGTATGTATATCTATAGACCTATAGGCTCGAAACGGCTGGACCGATTTCAATGAAATTTCCAGGGATTGTCCAGATTGGCACATTACTGTGTTCGGTAGCGATCGGATCAACATAATCAGCGGTACCCGGGCGAAGCCGGGACGGGTCACTAGTAAATAATAAAATAACATACTAATGGTACTAATACAATCTGTGTCTTTACAATCTTTCACATTCAATCTTCTTAAAACAACTCCACATCAAAGAAATCCCGTTTCCTTTTCCTTTGTGTCGGTTTTGTGTAAGCATCGTTTCATAGAACTCTAAAAGGATTTCGTTTCCTCGTAGTTATAAGGCTTAAGCCTATTCATATATAATATCAAGGCTCGTATGTACTGATATTCTATCATATTCAATACTTTGTTGATAGCAGACAATATTCAATATCTACTTACGTTAGATTGAAAGATGTTCGACTTAAATCAAAATCCAAAACTTATAAAATATAATGCGTGACTTATTCTAAATTTTCAAAAGCTGTGTAAACTTTCATTTGAGCTCCTACTGTAAGGCATATTCTAAAACTTTATTTACATTTATTTGTATGTATGTGTGTTATGCATTGTGTTATCTACATAATCCTAGCTATGAGATGAGACAATTACGTTTATAGTAAAAATTAGTGAAAACGCACAGACAGACGAAAATTCTAATAGTCATCGTTTTGGGTTTTATTGCGTATATCAAGACCCCAAAAAAAATTTTTTCAAATATGTACAGACAGCGATCAGTTACAGTTTTATTATATGTATGTATAGATAAAGGCGTCAAATTTTACGATTTATTCCATTTGATCACCTGGGTGATAAATTAGCTATTAGTCACTTGATTACCCAGGTCACGTGATCATCCAGGTGAAATTTCAGGTGATCATTAATTAAATTCTAAAGCATTGTTCACAAACATAAATGATATTATAAATACAATAGAATATACGTGTGTTCCAGTGCTTCATATGTGGGTGTATTGTATTCGTGATGTCTGTTGGAAAACTCCCCCGAGGTTATCGGATTAACTGACGGCGGTTTTGTATGTTTTTTCACAAATAAAATAGCCGGCGTCGATTTGTTTTGATTTTACCAGCAACCTGCTAAATTAAATGATTTTTTTTATCAGTGAATAGAAGTTTTAAAACAACTAAAAATACAAGTCAGCGTAGAGAGATCAACAATGATGACGTAGTCATTCTTCTTTGGCTTGTTCCATATTTAAAACTGATCATAAATTGTGATGTAATTATACATGTAACTTATATCACAGCAAGATGTTTTCTGTAAAAAAAATTGTAAACTCCAAAATATTGTTGAAATACAACTTGACCTTATATGACACAACATTAGCTATCCATATTACACAATTTCACTTCACTTTATCTCATGGTTTCCACAAAATAACAAAATTAGAGATACATAAATAGTGAAATGGCCGCCATACATGGTAAATGACATTTGTTTGTTCAAGATTTGTTTTCGAGATTTTCTCATTTATATAATATGCTCGCTTTACATTAGATATATACATGTTTGTTAAATGAATTTTTATGTCTAAAAATCACACACGCTTAGAATAGAAATTAAATTATTGGGATTTGTAATTTGTGATTCGAATCTAGAACCTATCGTGAGTCATCTTAGTAATATAACCGCTAGACTATTAGATCGTCTGAGTTGTATACAATAAAATAAAATGAACGACGGGTTTCCTTTATTTTCTTGCAAGTACTGAATGCAATTTTATTCAAAACTGTTCTGTTGCGGGCGAGAGAAAAGCCAGAGGAATTTATATTTTGCCGTCTCGGTGGGAATGAATGTAGATATTTCCAAGTGAAATTCGCTACGGATTACTTGAACTACTGAATGTCCTGTACAACCTGCATAGAAACATCTCATTTGTTATAATAATGCTTTATTATTATACGTATTTTAGGTAGTATCTTGTGTAGAAGGTGTCTAATTTGGTTCTTAGATCGGAGAAATAATTAAAAATAAGTGGGCACTTCACAAACAACTTTAACATTGACACGTCAGAGACCTCAGTACCCGCCCCCATGATAAAGAGCGCTGTGATTTACTCAAAACTTCGGGACAAAAAGTTTAATTTGACGCGAGAAAATCCTTAAAATTATTAATTATTCCAATTCGCTTCGCGGATGTCGATGTCACGGATGCGCATCATACACAAAGCTGCTCACACTGTCACGATTGCTCGCGCGCAGTCAATCCCGACAAGCCGCTCTCCGCGCCCTCGTCCGCAGCCGCTCAATGCGTACGGCTCTAAAAACAATTTAACATGCTTTATAATTGTTGATTTAAATCTATTGGCTTCTGTCGAAATAAACATAAAGACGATACAAGCTGTGATTTTTAAAGATTAAGACATTACAATATGAAAAAAAACACGTGTTGTGTATACAACAATCCAAAAATTATTGAATATTTATCTCTATTCTGGGTTGCGAAAACCTTGAGGTTAATTTTCTGAAATCGCCAAACGTCTTATTTCCCTAGACACGTATAACCTGAAATAAATTTCTCCGCTTTCCCCCAAGCACGCATAATGCTTTTATCGTTTAAATTATCGTTATGTAAACACGGATATGTACCAAGAACGCTACGTTTTTTGATGATTCGTTCGTTCGTTTCTGTTTTGGAACACTTTTGAACGATAATTTTGTATATAAGAGGTCAAGGCTAGACGCCTTCTGCGCCCTGCCACCCCTATCCGGTGTACCTGTCTAGTTACCTGCCCCTCCAGGAAATCAGCAAATCAGTCACATAAAAGTAGCCAACCAAGTTCAAATCCATAGTCTCTGTGTACCCCTCTGGGTTACGGGCACGAGTGCTTATTATGAAGTATACGCTAAACCTAATTGTGTATGTGAATTAAATAAATAAAATAAAAATTAAGAGGAAACTTACAAATGTCAAGTGAGCTCGACTAATGTTCGGGTCGTTAGGATTGTTTGGCGGTATCATATTGTGGCCACACGTAACTTATGTTTTTATTACTTCGCAAATGCCCCAACATCAACCAACATATTACAGGGCCCTTTCACATAAGAAGCGTTGCGGAACAAATTATGCTATAACTCATAGCGTGGGAAGCTAAATTTCGTCCAGTCGTCTTTCGCCCTTAATAAATAAACACAAACACCTCTCTAGTTTCATTTAGTGAAAATTACAATAGATTAAAATTCCATTGTAGCTCATACCCAAAATATACAAAAAAATCCAAGTCTAAAGCTAATTTTATGATAAATGATTACAAAGTCAGCATTATCTTAAGTTTCAAATCGTATAAATTAACACTTCATTTAAAAAAGCTTGTCATTTTTTTTATACAAAGTAGAGGTCTGTCTTTTTGTTCTGTCTTCTGGGTAAAGATGGAAAACGAGCAATCGGATCACTTGATGTTAAGTGAACGTTACCCATACACGGCCGCAACAAGCAAATGTGCTGCAGATGCGTTGCCCTCCCTACCTTTAGTGGTGGATCCCTTAAAGGTGGAAAGGGATAGACAAATAAAAGGATGTTACCTTTTCCCATTTATCCTCTTTCCGTTCAATACTCTTCCCAACCATCCTATCATTATCAGGAGAGGGTGGAAACGGGCGGAGGACTGAAATCAGCACTCCGGCACTACTTTACTACAGTCTCTTCACTACTATTAAAAATAAGACCGGAGTAATCATCGTTATACGACTTTTTAAACAGTAATAGCATCAGTTTATGAAATTTATTACCCGGCGTACGGTTTGAATTAACCTTTCGTACAAGTGCACACACCTTTACAAGTAGATGACGTATTATTAGGTTAAAAAGCTGTCTTTTATCTTTGACATTGTTGTTTGAAACTTGTGTACAAAGCAAGTCAATTTATGAATCATTTCCTTTGACTACTGTTTGAATATTTCGTTATTCGCGCTCGAGCTCCCACAGCAGTTCAGTTTTCTTCCTGATCAGTCGCGCGTTCATGCAAATCATGTTGCTAGGGTTCATTTAGGGAATGTTGCAATTCAAATTGCATATTTCCTGAACATTCAGTTCTAGTAATCTAATCCCAGCTGCAAAGAGCTCACTTTTGAATCCTGATATTACTTTTACTCATGTTTTATAAATAAATAAGTATGCACTCACGCCCATAACCCAGAGGGGTAGGCAGAGATCATGGATTTCCATTTGGCGCGATCCTGGCACACCTCTCTCGCTTCTTCTACATTCATACATCTACGCATGCTCGTTGGTTATGGGTGCTCCTAATATCGCCCTTTTTTAATAAGCCCCTAATTTGATCGTTATAAGTTCTTCTAGGGCGTACCAACACTACATGTTTTATAAGGAATTTAATTTAGTATCCACACGTATTAATTTTTATGTCTTATTTAGATTTTTTATCCGTTTTTATACTACGCAAATACAGATTATAAAAAAGATATAGTTACACTAGCTGTGGACGCTTCGCTCTGCGTTGTCTTTGTGTAAACTGGCTAGAAATTAAGCTATTGCTATAAGTTTAAGTAATAAAAAAAAGTAAGTTTAATAATAATCAAAAACCTTATGGTAATGAAATGAAAATATTACTCGGTGTAAGATTTTAATTTACAAATAAAATAAAAAATTAAATAAAAATTAAGATCCTTTCGTGATAGGATTATTCGCCTAGGATTAAAGTCTAGTCTATTTTTATTTTTGTTTAATTTTAGAAATTTAAATGTTGATAATCATTTTAAATTCGACAACGTTATATCGACTGTGACAAGCTCAAAATGATATAAAAAGTTTCCAGTGTGACGACTCGAAATTCACTGAATTGTACATTTTACTGATGTTATTTTCAATACGCACTCGTGACTAATAGTAATATCAATCGACTTTCATTCGGTCTTTGTGAGTTTTGTTTATTAGGGCTTGCCGGAATTTGACTTTCGTCGAATTTAGTAATATGACATTACCATCATATGACATATATTTGATGGTTTTTAAAAGTCAATTTTTTTAGGCAGCATATAACAGCTCAAATATACAATATGTAGCCAAGACCATGTGATAGTTTTATAATTTACTACAAAATGCTTATATAAAAATGTGGATTAAAACTGCCTTTTGCTCACTTTAGGTATCGCTATTGGATCTATCTGTCAAAGTTTGTACAAAATATTAACACCGATACACTTTATTCCTTATTTTCTTACGTTAACATACAGTATTTATTAATTTAAAAAATATAGTAGTTGATAAATTTCTTAAAGATCCTTTGCGAAGAAAACCGTGGAAGGATGTTCAAAGAAAAAACAGGAAGAGACATCTGTTATTTTAATTCGGCTTTTAGCTCAGGTACATTCCGCATTGAATACATTTTAGCTCAGGTACATTCCGCATTGAATACATTTTCTCTTATAATATGAAAAAATGTCTGTACAAAACAAAAAGTAATGGCTTTGAGTTCTTAACTCTATAAATTGGGTTCACTTAATGTTTTTGTTTTGTGTTATTTAAACACAATGCAATTACAAGTGAATGAATAAATAAAACATTATTTAAATACAAACTTGTCGGGATTTTTCCAAAACAGTTTCAATAAAACAAAAAAGTTTTTTACTTCGCATTTTTATTTATAGCTATATTTCTTACATGCACAGAGGTTGATTTTGTACCAGGTACTTTGGGTTAATTTTTGCATTTCTGAAATTTGTACTATTTTAGACGACAATCTAAATTTTGTGATTAAATTACAGGAGTGCTATTTTTCGCTCTATTCCCATCTCGGATTTGCCCACGATGAGTAATAAAGATAAGACCAGAAGTGGTGTTTTTGAATACAAATTTTAATACCGAGTATAAAATAGATTCAGAATGAAATGCTAACAACGAATTACACATTAATCGGACTTCAACAACGGAACGGAAAAATATTACAGAAGTAAAGTATTCAAATACTAGAACTTCTAAATCGGACAGAGTAACAACCTAACTGGACAATAGTAAGAAAGTAAAAGAGTCCCGATGCCATTTTTTTTGTGACTGAAAGGTCAGTGTTTGCCTAGACGAGGTATTTACAGCTATACGGAGCTCGAGGCAGCAGGGCGCAGAGGGCGCCATAGAGGGAGGCTCGTGTCTTCATACTTTAGAATTATAACTGGATTGGGAGGCCGTCGAGTTCTTAGGTCGCTATGGCGGACGCTCCACAGAGTGACTGGGCTCAAGGGACCCCGAGAGGGAACCTCAGCTTGGGCTGTCACTCATTACGCGTTTAGCATTCAAATTCGAGGGTACCCGAGAGGGCCGAGCTTCGGCTCGGATTACTCCCGATGCCAGCGAGGAATCGCCTTTTATAGATTTCCTTATTGTTCTCGATGCTTCTAGAACTCTGCTGACCGGTGACGTAAGTCTGTCAGGCAACAAACTCTCATCGATGCTACCGGGTCGTGCGGGTTGCTAGCAGCTTTAGTGTGTCAGGCAGCATGCTCGCGAGACGAAACTCATTACTTTTTGTACAATATGTATAAGGACGTGCGCATCCCTATTTTACTTTTTCAGATATCACAGGGAGTTTGTAGTTGAGGGTTGATTACATTTATGAAGATACAAAATAGAATTCGGTTAATTTATTTGCATAGATATTTCAGCGCAATAATTGGAACATGTTGGCGCAGCACCATTACGCAGATTCGTATCACAGAGAACTTAATGAGAAATTATGTTTTCTCTCCCATCAATTCATTTGCAAATAAAATTGAATAAAACCCGAGCAAATTGAGTAGTACGTTGTATTAAAACGCAGTTTAGCGTGATGTTGCACTCATTAAATATCTTTCTCAAATTTCAATGTCTAACAACCGATGAAATGTCTTCGACGTATACACTTGACAAATAACCTTTGTCCAAGATTTCTAAGTCATTTATGTAGCTGAGAAAATGGAGGGACGTGGGGTGTGCTGGTATTATCATTCGGTTATTATTAAAAAAGAAAAAATCTAACCATGTTTTTGTTAAACCATAGATTCAAATCAACATCTCTCTGCCTTTTTCTGACTTTATGTGAGGTCGGCATAACTGATTTTCGACTTCCACGTCGATCTATCCATCATTTCAGTCGTCACTCCCCTCTTTATCATGTCATCTTTCACGCAATCCATCCATCTTTTCTTACCCCTACCGACATATCCCTCTACATTCATTTCTTAAACTCTCTTTGTCACGTGCCATTCTTCCCTCCTCATATGGTACGGGCTAACCTTATAAAAACCATAAGAATATAGTATATAGATTTAAATGCGAAAAGAAAATAGTTGTTTTTCTATATTTGATATTTCCTTTTCCCCGTTAATCCCCTCCCCGTCCAATCCTCTTCCCTTTCTCATCCTACCCCCTTATGAGGAACAGATGGAAAGAGGAAAAGGAATGAAATTAGGCCTCCGGCACTTCACTTATCAGACCAAATGCAGAAAACCCTACTTCACGCCTGTCCTCTGTGAGGTCGTGGTATTTCACCGGTCGAGCCGGCCAATTCGTGCAAGAGATGTTGTTGCGGACTCTACCACTGTATAAAAAGTATGCAAATATCTTTTAGCTAGATGGATATGATCGTTTTATTTCTTTAATGCTTATGTCTCGCATCATAAAGACATTTATTAATTTAATCAGCATTTTTCAAAAATTTCGGTCATAGAAATTATTTTAATTGAAATGTACAAATCTTTGATCTAATCTATCTGCTAGTAAATTGCATAAAGCCATCCTATCTGTTTGGTCATCAATTTACATCGAACAAAGCTATTTGACAAGCGGAATACAAACTTATACGAATCTATACTAATATTATAAAGTTTGTGTGTTTGTAGGGGGTAATCTCTGGATTTACTGAACCAATTCTGAAAATTCTCGTTTAGTTAGAATGGTATATTATCCCTGAGTGCTATAGACTATCCCCACTAATATTATAAATTGAAAAATTGAATGTAAGTTTGTTTGTTACGCTTTCACGCAAGAACTACTCAACCGACCTTCATGAAAATTTGTACACATATTCTTGGATGTATAAGATGTAACACAGGATACTTTTTATGAAAAAATATATAAAACGTAAAGTATGTATATTCCCTATAGACCTATAGACTCCGAAACGGCTGGACTGATTTCGATGAAATTTACAGGGCCTGTCTAGATTGGCACATTTCTGTGTTTGGTAGCGATCGGATCAACATAATTAGGGGTACCCGGGCGTAGCCAGGGCGGGTCACTAGTTTTATATAAAAAATCTCATGCCACGATGTTCCGTGATAAGCTCCACATCTACTAAACCGTTCATAATTAAATTTGGCCACTATGTGTAATTTAATAATAATGTATAATAATAAATCAGCCTTTTTAGAACGATCCCCACTGCAGGACACAGGCCTCCTCTCCGAGAGAGGGAATGAGCCGTAATCCACCACGCTGGTCCAGTGCGGGTTGGTGGTTGTCACATGTCTTCGAATTTTGTGGCTCTAAGAACATGCCGGTTTCCTCACGATGTTTTCCTTCGCCGTTTTTGGAGCAGTGGTGATGAAATAAATTCCACAAAGTAAAGCGCCTGGGTTCGAACGCAACCTACAGTACGTAAGACGGTGCCTAAGCCGCTGAGCCACCACTGGATAGTAGTTTTATCTAAATTTCCCTTTTTGCTACTCGGTGATCCGTTGGTCAATATTAAGGTTATCTAAAACGAATATATTATGTTTACCCTAACGAATTACTCCCACTAATTATTGTAAAAAAAATGTTGTTGTGTTTTCTTATATTGATTTACATATGGTATCTTAAGTAGATTAAGAAAAACACTGTCATAATGTCCACAGTCCAAAGTATAATAAGAAATAATAATAACCAATTAATAAGTCGTAATACCTAGTACAATGGGACCCAAAACTGTAAAGTTACAAAGTCGTTTAGTATTGACCATAATGGGTTAAGATTGTCAAATCTTAAATTGATTTCACGCCCGAACGCGTCTTTTGTAATTAAGTTAACAGGGCCACGATAGTGCACGAACTTAGCACCCCCCACAATTAATAGTCTCCCCATTTGACAAGTCACAGAGTTAATTACAAACTTACTGCAGTGGTAGTATACAAGTGCCTATCATACAAACCTCTAACACAATAGGTCGGCAAAAAGATTAAAAACTCTTTGATTGTTCTGTTTGTTACTGGTTGGTTCTCATAAAATAAATAGATGTTTTTTTTATATCATGTCTATTAAAGGAACAATGTTACACACCTCCAGATAGAGTATCCGGGACTCTAAAGTGAAGATGTAAATTTAAGCTCTGTCGTTCGTTACCCGCCTCACGAATAAGAAATCTCCGCGTTTGTGATTTAAAAAAAATGTCGGTTTGTGCTACGAAATGGTGTAAAAAGTATAACTCGAAGAAATATAAGTGTACATCACATTTCACATTATTATTTTATTTAATTTTATGATATATGAATAATTCTACAGAACTGAATGTCAAATTGCAAAAAAAAACGACGCTATAACATGTTAATTGTTGTCAAATAATTACAAAATTATATTTAACCTAAACATATAAATAAAATATAAAAGACGACAGATTAAAAAAAATATTGTAACAAGTTTTGTTTTAATTTAAATGAATATTGATTAACATCTTTCAAAGGTTATATGCAATTTAAAATAATCAATATTATTTGCTTTTTTATTACTTTATTTCATTTTTCAAATATCTCATTATTTTTATATAAGCACGGTTTAACTAGTCCTAGAAATAAATATAATTTTAAGTACTCGAAAGTACATAAATATGTTAAACATACTTCCCATTGTATCTTTCAAATGGAGCTTTTAATTTGAGACATATAAATCTGTGTATCAAAATAACTATTATGACAATTTTAAAGTACGCATCGCATGATCGCAGCTGCCCATCAACAATCAGAATTTACGATTTCCTGTTGCCCTTGTGGAGGAGAAATATGGGGGTAATCTCCAACTTTTTACCTTAAAAAGGAAAAAGTAAAAGAATGGGTCGCAAACCCTTCTTTCTTTGTCATAAAGTACAGATTAGTATTTTCTGTTCACAGTTCTGGGAATCCAATTCAGAACCCGTGGTACGATAAGCTAGGTAACTGAACGATGGGATATTTGTATTTTTAAACAGATTGTCTCTCACGCCTCTTAACCTAGTTAATGAGAAATTACAGATTTCGCCTCTTCTTTGCCTATACATCAACAATTCACAACAATGTCTTGATTAAATTACTCTCAATATCAAGCTCAGATTTCACGAGAAAGTGCAAACCACTCCAATTAGCGAAGTTTCTCTTGCACGAGGTATCTACTTCAAGATAAACTTGCTAAACCTCGAGGAGATCTTATTGAAATGGTCAGTTGAATATTAACAAGATATCTCATTTTAAAAAAAACTTTTTGAAAACAAGCTTTTATTATATTCTTGTTAATTATAACCATCTGTAAATAAAGTACTCGCTCAGACGAATCAAACGACCCGAAACTCTGGGATTGTGTCGTTTCATTAAAGAGTTCCTATGACCTTCCAGCTCGATTATCAGACCATGGTTATCATTGAAAGACAAACTACTCATCAAGAAGATTCAAATGAGCCCAAACTCGACGAGGTTGTGTCGTTTCATTGTGAAGTTTCTTTGGCCAGGTTCCACCTCGATCACCGTAGATCAGCACCGGGTCCGGTTATTTTATATTGCTGTCGTATATTGAATTTTATTAACAATAAATCGCATACGCACAGAAAAACATAGAAACACATTTTCTGTAATTACTATAGGAACGTACAGATAGGCTGCGTAGACATTTAACTCAATCTTGAATAGCTCGGGCGTCGGGCGTTAGGGTAAGGAGAATGACACGTAGCGAAATACATTAGGACATTACAAAATATATTCTTGGATCGATGGTCCAATAAGCAGACTGGCCTCATGTAACGACACTTCACCAAACACGTACCGCGTATCCACGATGCAACCCGATTGCCGTCACTCTTCGTAATGTACTGACCGCTACCAGGTTCGCTGTTACGCTAGAGCTTGGGGTTGTGTCAGAGTGCTGACAGCTCGAACGCTTTACTCGTCAATTCACTCTCCATTCGCCCAGTCCCCGACATATATAATGCACTAGCTATTTCCTGCGAGTTCGTCTGCGTGGAAATGAATTCGAGAAAACAATTTCGAGGGTTTTTTACTTTTTGCAAGGAACCCTAAACATTTTGCTTAAATTAAATTAGCCTATTTGAATCTCGGCAATATTAGCTATCTTCCAGTGAAAGTCCTATCCGAATGGGTTCATTCGTTTCGGAGATTACCCGGAATAAACAGACAGACAAAAATGTTAAAAATTGTATTTTCGTTATAAGTACCGTATAAACATACATCATGTGTATTGAGTATGGAAATGTTATTTTGATATTACATATAGACACTTCAATTTTATTTATCAGTATATAGATATGCTAAAAATACCATTAAAATATCGGTCGCCATGGTTACGTTATATTATATTCTCGCTATGATACCAACGTATTATGTTTGACAATAACAACTTTTTGCCATTTTTAACCTACAATTCCAAGTTCTATGTGTAATCAAGTTACCGAAATTTCTTGCGAGGAAAATAGTATGTTGTTGAAGCAGATAAATATTATATTGTCATTGATTGCTCTCTAGTGAATTTTAGTAAAATAAAGATAAATAAATAAAGGTTAAGAATTAATATGTTTTTTCCAATTAATAAAATGTCAAAAAAAGAATTAGCTAAATCGCTTCAGCGGTTCACGCTTGGTACCATGACATAGAGGATACCAACGCTCTACAATCGTTTGAAAACTTTGCGAATATCGTAGTTTAATGAGGCTGCACAAATCGATATTCCAGGCGAATGAGCGGTTAGTGAGGTTTCCCCTTCTTAATTGAATGACGAAATCTCCTCCGGCTTTATACTACTGAAAACTGTTTCACATAATTAAGATCTTACTACTTCACGTATCTAGTACTAGGTATCGTTTAATATCTGTCATTATTTAACAAAACTATTGTATTAAACTGATTGTCACTATTAGCCTAGAAGAGGCTTTAACAGGTTCACCAGAGTTAAAGCAGCAGAGCGCAGAGGACACTTAGCTTCGCAGTAACTTAGCACGAGGGCCGTTACTTTTGGGTTGTGTCACGTTATTTATTAATTTAGGCGAAATAACGCAAACTAAATATAATATAAATCAGCATTTAATTAATTGCTGGCAAAATAAAAAAATGAACAAAAAGTTCGTGGGCCCGAACCTACATACTTCCTTATTGTCGCCCGGCTTAGCGTTATGCTGTAGATTTGCCTTTTTATCCAAATTTGCCTCCACCGTCACTTTAAGTTTATTTTCTTCCGAGTGTTCCGATCAGTATATTGTCTGGCGAGCGCGACACAATATATATATATATATATATATATATATATATTGAACAATACCACAAACTGATAATTATTAGTTAAACCAGCGGTAAAAAAACAAATTTTCATTAACAGCAATTCTTGGAAGGTCGAACAGTCTTTTTCCGCGCGAGAGAGTGACAGTTGTTACCGGATTGAAAGGCCGCCGAGCTTTTAGATCGCTTCGGTGGAAGCTCCATGGACTGACTCGACTCAAGGGACTCCGAGAGGGCACCTCGGCTTGGGCTGTACGCATTTAGAATTCCGATTCGAGGGTGGCCGAGAGGGCCGAGCCTGGGCTTGATAGGTAGCTATATTCTTACAAAATTTAGCTATTTTATGACTAATTTATTTATAATGGTGTTCCCGAGATAAATAATTCTTTAACTAAATAAATAATCAAGCGCCAAAAGTCACAACGGCCGTCGCTGATACGTATTCCGGTCAATATTTCACGTAATGTAATATTCCCTCGCGCTGGCAGCCCGCGCTTTGTAACACCAATTCATATGCAAATTGGAAATCTGGTGGATTTGAAACTTTTTGACGCATCGTAAATTGCTTTGCACTTTGCGAACTGTTAATTGCATTTTTATAGCCTCATAATTAGTCATAGAGGCAGACATACCCTTACATATAAAACGGATGGCCGATGGGTCAATAAAGTCCTGGAATGGCGGCTACGTACAGTTCGGGAGGAGGCCTCCCACTGGATCGATAATGATTATGGATGGTAGGTAGCGGGAATGGACTGGATGAGGCTGGTAATTGATCTTTGTGACGATAGATGGTAGGCCTGTGTTCACCAGAAGATAAACGATACCAAATCCCCAAATCCATTTTTGTGATATATATCTATAAAATATATGACCGGGAACAAAAAATGTATTAATTGAAGATTGATTTAAAACGTCATAATTTGTAAGACACCATTTATCAAAGCAACAATATTTTAAGATCGCTTATTTTTATTTATTTCAAATGTTATCGGTTATTGTAAAACTGTTTTTTTTTGTAATAAAGGAAAGCAATTCTTAAAATACGTATACAAATTCTTAATCTAGTTTTCTTCTTTCTTTTGTGTAATTCTTCTTCGTTATTTTATAAAAAAAATCTATGTACGAATTGAAACAAAAATGTTATTTGGTGGCCTTTAGAAATAAGTAAGGAACGATATTAATAAATGCACCATTTGTGTAGAATTTATTTTCTCGCAGCTAAAACAATATTATGAAACCTTACCCTCGGTGAAATTTTATTTATGTTTTCTACCTTCGTAATATACTCAAACATGCGAATGAAATGAATTCATATATATAATGTTATTTAAATATTTGACATTTTGCCGAATGCTGATTAATTTTTTTTCGTATTAAAAAAAATAAGCAAAAAGCGATTATACGTACGCAGTTATCGGAAGATATTTAGTAGCAACAAGATTTAATTTTTAATTTTTTTTTATTCAACGAACACATTGAATGGCTGGCATGTGCATTTTTAAAATTTTAGCCATTGAAAATTTTACCCACGTCACTTTAATTCGTTAAAAATACATATGTTTTTAAATTAACTAATTGCGGAGGTTTGTTTTACGATACTAGAAATCAATACTAATATTAAACTAATTCAAAAGTTTAAATTATATAGGATATTCACCATATCTTTTTGATATTCCTAGTGACATTATTAAGACACTTTTATCACGTAATATGAGAGAAAGTAACATAACGCCATCTTTGTTTTGGAGGCTGTATTACAATATAAGAGTTGGCTATATGTCCAGACTCAGTGATATAATTTAGAGTAATGTTAAAATGTTTTAATTTAAATAATTATATAAATTAACTTCAACGTCCCTTATTATAATAATAATAAGGGATCATTAAAACAGTTTAGCGAACTGTATTCATTCCCATGTCAAAAGTGTAAAAACTTGAACAAAAATCAGTTCATACTTAATGCAAAATGGGTTTATGGAGACGCCGAGTTTTGATCCCGGTACCTCTCGCCTGCTAAGCAAGTGCTCTTCCGATTGAGCTACGTCCCCAATTAGTTACACCCTCGAATACTGACATTTAATAGTTACGTACAAAAGCTTATTTTGTCATTTATTTCATTAATTATTGAATAATACTTTATTTTTAAATGTATAATGTATTATTTACGCTTTTTTACACAGTATTAGATTTTCAATACTTCTCATTGACTAATCCAGTGTAAGAATTTTTTAAAATTCAACTCAGGTAGAGTTGTGTTCTTATTGTTCCAATGTAATCGTAAAAGAAAACAGGTTCTTTTATGTCTATATTAGTATATGTCTATTTATAAAAGGCAAACCTAATAATTTTGATGACGTTAGGAACTAGTTAGGTTTTTGTTTTTATCCATACATCGCCATAAAGCACTTATCAATTACGGGACCTATTAATCTTTTGGCTTGTTCCATTAGTAAATCACCAATCAGTCAAGAAAAGTATTTCATTTAATAACATAAAACTGCATCGAATTGATGTAATGGGTCACCAATCGTAACACCGACAATTACCGAACTTTCCCTACAGACATCTGTCTGGTAGTATCGATCCACACGTTACGGTTGAATGAAATGTATTTAGGCTCTCGCTCCCTTTACCTGTATCGAGATAGGGTAGAGGAAGTATATTTTCCCTTTCATTTATTAGATCTCATATATAGAGACGAGGTCTTTCAACGTAGTCAAAGAACTAAACTTAATATTATTATTTTTTGAAAAAACATGCCACCTTTTTAAGCTGGTCTCAAAATCGACCCTTTAAGCTACGGTACGGGTAGGTTAAAATAAGATTATACTACTAATAAACGGCTTAACTTGCTACATCTTTACTAAGATGATTTTCTTAACATACCCGTAGTAATAGGGTGTTCTATTTTTAAATAATAAACAGTCATTGGTTAAGCCTTGCTATTTAGGGTAACAATTGAGACATACATTCAATTAGTATGTAAGAAGAAAAATTCCTTTCAAGTTTATCTTTCTCAATCATCTACACGCGAGCAAATTTCAAACTTAGGTCTAGCCTATAGTCTAATTAATTGAGGGCCCCATTACTTATACATTCGATATACTTTATATCTTTAAGGATTTGTGCTAAAAGGTTGTTGTATAAATACAGTATACGAGACATCTAGGGGACTATCTAAGTGTAAAGTTATTTATTTCAATGTCAAAATAATTTTAAACGAATTGTTAACACGAAAATTAAATGTATTAAATTGGGCTATTGTGTATGGTTTTTTTAAAAAAAATATGCATATTAAAAAAAACGAATGTGCTGCGTTACGCCTACACGTGATTTGTGCCGCGCAGCATGCTCCGCAGCGTGCTACGCAACGCGCTATGGACGTGCTACGCAACACGCTACGCAGTGTGCTGCCAGCTACGATCCAATGTAGTGTATTAATGTTTTTTAATTTACATGTTCCTCATCGAGTTAAATGTACTTCAGATGTTTCGCGTTTAGTAAATTTTATTGAGCTCAATTTTTTCAATAAGCGAGCCTATCTTTTTCTCAAACGCCGGCAACACATCTGCAGTTCATCTGGTGTTGCGGGTGTCCATGAGCCTTGTTCATCACTCCGCTGTTGCCGCCGCTCGTTTGCCCCCTTTTCTTTAAAAAAAAAGAAAATAGGTAAAGAGACATATGGTTATTAAATATTTTACTAAACAATACGTTTATTTATTTCTCGCTAATAAGTAAACATATTCAAAAGAATGTAGTCATATACTGTAAAAGAAGCGTTTATTTTTCGTTCGTGCTGAATATCCGAAGGATCTTCGTGTATTGTCGGGTACAACGATCAGCCTTGGTTCAATATTTCATTTATTTGTAGCAAGCAGTCGTGGCCGAGCGGTTAAGGCGTTTGACTAGAAATCAGATTCCCTCTGGGATCGCAGGTTCAAATCCTGCCGACTGCGAACTTTTTTTTCGCTTTACTTTATTATTGTATTAAAAAAATATAATAGGATTGATTTTTTCAAAACTATGGCGCTCCGCCAATTATGTACGACCAGCCGTGCCCGCAGTTTCACCCGCCGTGCAATTAAAATAAACGATTCATATAAAATAATATATAATTCGTTTGATAAAAAAAATACGTACAAAGATGCACCTGATATTCGTCCAAAATAACAAAAGCAAATTACACATTCCTTAAACGCTAGAACTGTTAAAATAGCCGTAGAGTTTTCTTAAATTTTCTAATTTTCCGCGTAGCTATCCTATTTTTTCTTTCATAAGAACCTTTTTGAACAATAAACAAACATTTAGCGAAACCGGTTGACGTGTGATGCTGTGACCAAGGGAAATATGAATTACTTTTCATATAAATAGATTACAAAAAATCTCTAGTAACTTTATTTTTTTTTGTTTTTTTTAAACAACCATGCTATGCTATATAATTGATTAACATATCTTGTATCGTTTAATATAGTTTTATTAAAAAAATATCCACAATGCCATGCTTCTTCGCTAAGCAATTTTAATACATTAAGTATTAACAATAACTTATAAACAAAACATTGACTTTGGTAAAATAGCTGGAAATAAATAACTTAGTATTACTTGATTTACGTAGCGAAAGTTGACATAGACGCTATATGTGCTACGTCAACACGTGCTACGGAATAATGCTACGAGATGTATGTACAAGCTATGAAACTAGCTCTGAGTCAACGTTTTCATACGTTAGAAACACATTGAACGTGAACGCTGTATCGTAAGCAGTTTGTATTTCAAATTAGATGTTATATTAAAAAAAAATAAGGCACATGAAGTGATCCACATATTTTAAACTTAATTTAAAGAAAACTGTCTAGCCTATATTTTATTAATCACAATGAAACAAAGCATCCCTTTTTTCTGAATTAGTCAAAATTTAAATTCGTGGTGGTATAGTTACGCAATACCAGGAGTTGACTGCGTGGCCCTTGTGGTCGCTTTTTGTTTTAACAAAATTTTGTAATAAATTGCTAAGATAAAAATATTTTTGTAAAAAAAAAGATTTATGGCTATAGCGACTCAGCTAAACATTAGTCAAATTTATCTGTAGCGGTTGCTTGGAAAGGTTTACGGGGACTCATAATTTAAATCTCACAAAACAATTTTTTAAAAAGTCATTCGCTTTTAAATATCGTGTTAGTAACGTTATTTATCAATTCACTAGTTACAATAATTCATTATTAAATGTTTCGTTTCATGATTCGATGTCACTCCGTTTTCTTCTTGAAAGTTAAAAGAAACATTGTTACATTGGACATAAACAACGTAAACGGGCATAGCTATCACCAATAGTTCAACTGATCAGGTCTCAAATGTGACAGCGATTGACCCTATTGCCTCTCAGGATTTGCTGGGGTTCGATAACATATGGGATTTTTGAAAACATCATACTAATACCGCTTCGACTGCAAAACATACATACAGTCCGAGAATTTTTTAAATATCGTAGCATTATGTATATAAGCACGAAAATGTTGTTCTGGGACATATAAAGTATATGTAGTTTTTTTATTAATTAGTCCTCATCGCTATCAGACATGGTAGGCTTTCTTCAATAACCTTAACTAGGTTATTGGTCCACCTTCTGAAAGGGGTAAGTCTCGTCGTGCGGTGCGTGGCATTTTATGTGTTGTTCGGTTACCTTTCGGGCGGAACTTCGGATGTTGTCGGGTTCGATACTCTGCTACGGTTCAATCTTTCATTTACCTGTAGCGAGCAGTCGTGGCCGAGCGGTTAAGGCGTTTGACTAGAAATCAGATTCCCTCTGGGATCGCAGGTTCAAATCCTGCCGACTGCGAAGTTTTTTGTTCTTTATTTTACTATTTATGTAATCAAATTAATTTAATAGTCTACGAAACACTGGGAACTCAAAGTTGTGGAAGTCCTTGGATGGACTTTGGTCATCAGTTAATCACTGGACGATGTTTGTGGCGATCAATGAGCGAGGCCGCGTCCAGCTGTCGACGACTGTTGACTCGAAGGATGGAATATTAATAAAATATTAATTAGTGATATACCATGATATTTATCTCAACTGCCAAAACTATTTATGTAACTGAATATATTTTGCATAAAGTCATTTTTATGTATGTATAAATAATAACAATAAATTTTCATTTTGTAAATCTGTTTTTTCGGTTAATTATTATATTTTCTTTCCTTTTTATGTATACGGGGAATTAAAGGAAAAATAAATAAGAAAGTTGGCATGGCAGTGCGGTACATCACACGAAATAAATAACTTAATTCACACTTTCTGCCTCGCACATCTTTTTTTTATTTTTTTTATTAAGTATAAACTAGCGCTTGACAACAATCCCACCTAGTGTTAGGTGGTGATGTGGTATAAAGATGGAATGCACTAGTTTAGAAACAGCCTATTCACTCTTTTCTTGAAGGTACCCACGTCGTAATCGGACGGAAATACTGACATCTGCGTAGTGGAATGATCTGTCTACAGTGGCATATCCAAATTAGGACTTAAGGTCCTCCAAGAAGAGTATTCCTTCTTTAAGAGCTGGCAGCGCATCGGTGGTACCTCTGCTATTGAAAAATGTGTCCCGGGCGGTGTACACTTACCATTAGACGAACTGCTACTCGTATGCCACCTTATTCTATAATAAAATCTACTTTACGCTGGTATTCGGTGAAGCCGTAGTACTTTCTCAGTACATTCACGCAACCACTGATGATGCTATCTGCAGTAAGCACTACTTTCATAATATATTTAATGATTTTTCATAGGGATAAAATAGATACATAAAAAAGTAACACGATTTGTTTTGCGGTCAAAGTATACTTGAACAGTAATTAAATTAGACTCGGATAAAATTATATATAAAATGGGAAAAACTGAACGTGTATTAACACGTTCAGTTTTTCCCATCTAACTTAATTACTTCATTAATAATTATATAATATATAATAAATAAGCCTTTTTCTAGAATGTTTCCCACTGCAGGCCTTCTCTCCGAAAGAGGGAATGAGCCGTAATCCACCACGCTAGCCCAGTGCGGGTTGGTAGATGCCACATGTCTTCGAATTTGGTGGTTACTTTATTACATAAATACAACTTTATTAACATTGTTTGAAGTCTCACAAAGGATTTTTAAAATTAATGCAATGTATTTATTGGTTATTTAAACTATTCATTGCTCTACATAAATCCAGTATTGACGTGTTGAGTCCGACAAATTTATAATAAACAAAGACAGATAACTCAATTTACTCCAAATTATACAACAGACCGTTGACAGTTGATTACGTCATGAACCATTAACCTCAAAGCTCACAAAGGATTATTGAAACAAGAATATACATTGGTTGAAAGACATAATCTGTAGAGCACATAAATCATCTTAAAATAAATCTTCAACAGATGGGCTATACAGCGCAGCTTTCTAACGACCAATACCAAAATAATGTGATAGAAACAGCGCAATATACTTAAAATTACGTTTTAAATCTTCTAAATAGCATTTTATTTATCAAAAACACAATTATTAATAAATCTACCTTAAAATGGCTGCGCTCGCTGCGGCGATCGCTGGTTCGATAACCCTTAATATTAATACATAGAAAGAGGTATTTTGATATTGAGTAATAGTGTACGACAAAATCGTGCTGTTTTATTTTAATTTTAATTCCACCTTATATCTATTAAACAGTTAATGATAGGATTAAAAATAGCATTATAAGATAAAAGTGTGGCTTAAAAGTGGATGTTATGACTAGAATTGAGAAAGGTATGCTTCGGTGGTGCGGTCATGTTGAAAGGATGAATGAAGAGAGAATAACGAAACAAATTAAGGTAGCAAAAGTGAGTGGCAGTATTGGTAGGGGACGCCCTAGGAGAACTTATATTGATCAGATTAGTTTACTAAAAAGGGGCAATATAAGGAGCACCCAAAACCGACGAGCGTGTATGCGTAGATGTATGTGGAAGAAGCGAGAGAGGTGTGCCAGGATCATGCCAAATGGTAATCCATGATCTCTGCCTACCCCTCTGGGTTACGGGCGTGAGCGCATATTTATTTATTTTATTATATATTAAACATGTCTCAAACCAAAAGCCTTGAATGTGTATCCAATGACAGATTTGAGCGTAAAAACGCGTCACATAGATTTGACAGTAGTGTGCCGTTAAGAAACCAATGCGAAAGCATTTAAATAGCATAATTAAAGAACAAGTTAATTAAGCACTTAAAGGTTGAAAGATGAAGATTGTGTCTTATCTTCACTTCATCACTATCAACCGATCTATCCGTTTATTAAATAGATAGCTGAAATGCATCACTTAAAATTTGTCCATCCGCGGATCCTTGGTTCTAATGCCATAGAGAAGAGAGAGATAAATTGGAATAAGAATGAGTCCTTGCGCTTTCATGGCACCGTCAAAGAAAATGGCCATTTATTTATTTTACGAAATTAACGCTGTTATTGACAAAAAAACAATCTTAAGGAGTTTAATATTTTTAAAGAGGACGCATAAATAAACGAACAAAGTCAACCATCTCGTCACTCAAATAGAATTTCTATAAAGTGTGAAAGAGAGAGATGTTTACAATTTACATTAGAATTGGCGTAATCAAAAGAGAATTCGTACTTAACGCAGCAAGAAAAAACGTTAACTCGAGCATAAAGTTTAACGAATACTGTAGTACGTTTTAATAAAACAAAAGGAACAGCTTTCCTTGTAGAATATTTATGAAATGTTTCAGTAATGTTAATTCAGTAGCCATGCCCCGATACTATGTTATACTATGTTTCAAAATAATAGTACAATCTATATTACCAAAGCAATAATAATTCATGTCAAATTATTTTGTTAATAAAGACGAAAAACGTAAATTCAAAAAACTATCGAAATATGAAAAACTAGACAACAAAAGCAGATCTTCAATCTCGTGAAAAAGAATAATAGAATAGAATAATAAAAATAGAATAAAAAAGAATAAATATTGCAATTATCAACTTCTTCAGCCGTGTTAGACGATATTTGGCCATACCATATCTTGTAGATGGGTATTTTAAAGAATCGACATATACCATACTTATTTGACGTTGGAACAGTTTCCATGAACTTTTTTCATTAATTTTTCTTGCATCCAATTATGAATTTTACTGTTAGGACACAAGGGTTAATTTTCGTTTATCATTTATTTATTTATTTGATAAGTAATTTTACTTGTATTCAATTATGAATTTTAGTGTTTAGACACAAGGGTTTACTTTTGTTTATTATTTATTTATTTGTTTGATAATTAATTTTACTTGTATTCGATTATAAATTTTATTGTTTAAGACACAAGGGCTTATTTTACTGATTAATTTATTTTGAACTATTGTCGGGCCTTCCGACCGCCTTATGACCGCCAATGTTTTTTTTACTGTAACAGTTAAAGCCTTTCGGGTTTCCATAACGTATAATACATTTATTCTCGCGAAAGATATAAATATTAAAAAGTGTAGTAAGAATAACACAGCACACGTACATTTTAGGGCAGATTCCCAATCCCATCGTGATGGTCAAACTTTAATATAAAATATGCAACTTTCAAATGTGTATTTTCACTTGTACTGTTTCTATCGCTTTGAGCAATTAAATATCTTCAATATATAAGAGATGAGCTTATAGGACAATGCATTTATTTCGACAGTACAATGCGGTCGCTTTATTTGCAAATTGTGTTTCTTATCAAGGCGTCTTACATCGCCCCCGCGACTTAAGTTGTATATGTACTTTTATTCCTTCTGTTTGCAAAATTACTTTTCCCCTTATCTATTGTAGCCATGTTTTCAGTTAAGGTAACAAAAGCTCTAAAAATATCTCGAGAAAAACTGCAACTAAAGAAATAGGCATGTACTACTATATTTATACCTTAATTCTGTTTTCGATAATAGGACAAATTATAATTGTATACATTTTTTTTACTATCACAATATTTTCAATAATTCTGACGACTTTTATAAAAAATATATACATTTTATGTCTCAGATAAGTCTTTAAAAAAACTAATGTTTTTCAATTCTCTTATTTATCTGCGATAGTTAAGATTTAGCTCCTTTTAAACATCATTGTTATTTATTTGAATTACTTCATTAAAAGCTGATTTAAATGTTAAAGGAATAAAGGAATCTGTCGTCGTAAAGGTTAGTTAATTAGCGTCCCTCCTCTGTGACTTGCTTCAGGGCACATAACAAAGGACAAGTTGAAGGTAGAAAAATCGTCCGCGAAAATTCTCAGCCCGATTAGAAGGAACAATATTGTTTTTAATATAGACAAATTCTTCTTCTTTAGTAAGAACAGATGCAATACAAAGTAAATTAAAAACATTTTGTTTCATTCTACGGATATTTAAAAATTTATTGTGAACTAAAAAATGTACAATTGCAAAACAGTTTATAATAGCCTTTACTTTTTTATTTTTGTTATTAATTTCTACGGTTTGATGTTTTTACATTGCAAATTGTTTCATTACACATGTAAAAAATCAGTGCTCAAATGTTAGTACATACTCTCGATTCGACGCTAATTTTTTTGATGTCATACTAATGACTTAGATGACGCTCTACGTAAGGTACTACGTAGAGATAGACGCTACGTTGTATCTGCTACGCGCTACGTGCTACGTACGTAGACTTAACAATCAACTACTTGGTAAAGTGACAATTATAAGCATTTTTTGTTACTAATGGGGATGGTTATCTTTTTTTATGGTGAAAGACAGGAAAAAGGATGTTTTTTGTATCCGTTTATCCCCTTATAATCATCTCCCCCCTACCCATCCTATCTTTATCATGATAGTGTAACCATCCTTTTTCCCGATAGGGATTGTTAGAAGAATATTAATGAAATCGACTTGGAAACATAAAATCGAGACCACCAAGATCGTCTCTTTTATATTATATTAGGCCAATGATATATTTATAAGTGATCGTCTAGTTGTAGAACTATGTTCTACTTTGTGAGTTGTAATAACTAGTTCTTCTAGGAATTATAGAGGAAGAAAGATTCGCCAAGCTTATTGAAGTCGTAGGATGCTTATTATTAAAGTCCTTAAACTCTATATAAAATTGCCAAAATAATATATTAAATTTATTGATCAATTGCAGTTTCCAAAATATTTCATTAAAATTTTACTTGTAAAGGGTTTACATGCTTTAATCTCAAATACCCGATTCAACCCTACTATCGCAACATATATTTTTGTCTTTAAAAATATATGTAGGTACACAGCTCCAGCGGAAATCCTCGCTGTGTACGGTGAGTGCCGTCCACCGGTTGCACTCCCCCCGAACAAGGGACAACAGATCGGCCACCATATGTCGCAGAAAAATACTGGTAAACCAGTAAGAGAGTTTTTAACTCATTATCGGTGAATAAACACCATTCAGTTGTTTCTCGCATATCAATGCGTTACACCGTCAAGTGTATAATAAGGCGTCGCCACCAAGACATTGTCAGCATAGGTATCGACCTGCGGAGCGCATTAGGAGTATAAAACTCGCCTCAGGGGATGGCTAATTCCCTCGTTGTGCGGTGTCAGCGCAAGCCTTGAGAGCATAGCTCCCTCCAGCTACCATCTTCGCAAGAGGCAAATGCACAGGCTCCAACAACTAATGCCAGGGCAGTCTCGGCCACATTAATAACTTTTAGCATAATTCTCGAACATCATATAATTGTGTTATACACCAACTTTTCGCATAATGTGAGTCTCGATCAAATTTGCATCACCCACCAATAATTCGCCTTCGTTTATAAACATGGGTATTTTACAGGCCACTTAATTGATTTGTAAATCATGGAGGGCAAACAGTCTGCAATCCCGTATAGAGGGACCCGACTTGGGCAGATCTAATTAGGACAAGCGTCATAGTACAATAGAGGATACTATAGCAAACGACAATATCTTATCCTCAACCTATCCGAATAATACAAATGAGCATATTAGCCACGAACCACTTATATACCCGTCACAGGAAGACTCGTTGATCCCATCAATGATCCATCAAAAGATGTACCAAAGACCAAACATAAGCAGCATATCAGGTGCAGTAATGTCGAATTGCAACTCTACACACTCCACGACAGGCGATAGAGATAATACTCTAGGCGTAGCCGCTTCAGAGCAGAAATTTGCAATCAACACCCCGCAACCATCAATGACGCATTATGAACACAATAAACACCCGTGTAATGTTATTGTAGCGAGCATGTATAATCGCGCTTGCGAGAGATGCTTGCGAACCAACAAGAAATCAAGCTTAGGCAACAAGTATCCGCTACCTCTATTTTCATCCGTATAAACAGAATCAATTTCGGTACCAAAGTTAGTTGGCAATACATATAAACTCGACGTATCATAGAAGCAAGCCTCTAAGACGCCAAGTACCCATTACCAAAAAGCCGAAGCTCTAAGACATCGTTCTGAGCACGTTTAATACACCGAAGTTCAAAAACACACTCTTTCCAAACCAAACTATAGTTAGTGAGTAACTCACCAACTCACCAACTACACCCTAGCCGGTATAAGTTTATAGTTAGTTGGCAATACATATAAACTCGACGTATCATAGAAGCAAGCCTCTAAGACGCCAAGTACCCATTACCAAAAAGCCGAAGCTCTAAGACATCGTTCTGAGCACGATAAATACACCGAAGTGCAAAAACACACTCTTCCCAAACCAAAGCATAATTAGTGAGCAACTCACCAACTACACCCTAGCCCACATAGGTTTATAGACATTTATTCATCGTGAGAACATGTCTTTGCAATTTCCATTATATTTTCACTACGCAACATTTTACGGAAATTGGACCCTGTATACCGCTTTTATACGATCCGTATTCCAAAACAACCACCACATCGTAATCGGCATTATTCATTTTATATATTTCCCCTCAAATATATCTATCATCAAAATAAATAAATTATTTCAATAGTTCGACGTCCAACGCATCACGCCGGCCGCATTACTCATATAAGGAAAGTCATGGGTGTGTATCTACGTACAGGCAATTTTGATGTCCGTTCGCGTAGGATTTTTCACTTTCGTATTTTTAAATTATTTTATTATATACGTTCATTATAAGTGTATACAATACCTATTACCCTATTTTTGGATTTAATTTCAATAAAAAAAATTAATGCACGAACTCACTCTTTAGACTTAGTATGATTTTCACGCAAAATCATTACGAGAACACATGTAATTCTTATGCCCCTATTTTCCTTAATGTATTGATTCGATATCAATATTTATATGTATTTATATTACTTATAAGTGTTTTATAGGTCTTTAAGTACCTTTAATCACGATTTATATCTTCATTAGACCAAATAATGTAACTTTATATTTTAATTTAAATATCAATATTTTGTAATGATATTCTAATATGTTATGCATATGACTATTATTAGCATATTTTTATATTATTAAATGTCATATTTTAATCATTTAATAATGATAGTTACGATAGGATGGGAAAGAGTCGAGAATTAAAATCCGATATTAACATTTTTAATTGAATATATATTTATATGTGTGTGTTCTAAACTCCCAGCGTTTGTCATTCGTCATTTTAACGGAGATCGACAGACAGGAATGGTTATCCAATTGTCACCGAAATTATTATGTCTTAAGTGTGACATGGAACTAGATTGTTGGCATTTCTAACTCGAACACGTCTTTTAATGGAAGATAAGCCTACATTCATAAAGAATACCTCCTGCAGTCGATTTCTAATTATTAATATAGTAATTAATGTAAAATAAAGATAAAAAGTTAGTGATTTGATGACTTTAATAAAAATGTTAATAATAAAACTATCAAAGTTTATTTAAATTTCTTATGTTATCTATTTTGAGGTCGGTTTTTAATACAGTTACTTGAAAATGCAATTAATAAAAACAAGTTCATTGTTTTGTGGCGCTGGCTGCAGGCGACAACTGCACGAGACGGTCGAATTATTCTCTTTACAAGTTCGTTGCAATGAGCGTGTTATTCACTAGCGTGCAATGCACCATAGAAAAGAATTAAATACGAAATTTAACTATAGCTTTAAGTTACAGTACTTTTAATACGATACATCGGAAGATCCTAGATGTGACATATACATTGGGCACTAACGAGAGATGGATGAAAACATTTTGAATTTTGAAAAACACGATAAGTTTAATCTTAGCTAAGAATCCGAGACCCATGACTTAACGTGACAACTTAACACTCCAATCATCTGCTATTTGTCATCATAGCTCGCATCACATCGCTTTTCCACCATATACGCAAGGCGGTAACACGTAACTTAACTCCTATGGTATTTTATATTATAGACTAGCTGTTTCCTGCGCCTTCGCCCGCGTAGAAATAAATTCGAGAAAATAATGTCAAGAGTTTTTCATTTTTTGCGGGGAATCCTAAATATTTTGCTTAAATTGAATTAGCCTATTTGAATCTCGACAATATTAGCTATCTTCTAGTAAAAGTCCCATCCGAATTGGTTCAGTCGTTTCGGAGATTACCCGGAATAAACAGACAGACAGCCAGACAAAAATTTTGAAAATTGTATTTTCGTTATAAGTACCGTATATACATCATGTGTATTGCGTATGGAAATGTTATTTTGATATTACATACAGACACTTCAATTTTATTTATCAGTATAGATATAGATATATAATAGTCATACAAAATTGTTTCACAGTAAGTGGCAACAACATTCACGCATGTCAAATGGTATAAAAAGGATAACGTAATTAAAATAATAAGAAAAAAGAGGACAGCTAATGTTTGTCACAGCGCAAATGTAAACACGTGACGTACACTAAAGAAAAATCGTCTCAGTTAGGAAGCCAAGCCAAGCTAAGGTCGATCTTAAGGACAATGATATAGCAAACGTACGTTACGTAAATAGATACTTATTCACGACATTATGAAAAATGTTGAGACAAAAAGACACGTATTTAAAAAAATACAACGGCTTTTATTTCTAATTCTAAAAAAGCTAAAAATCTCACAAATGATAACATTGCACAAAGATTAATTCTAAAACACTACTGAAAGTCACGACCCATGAGTCAGTGAATGACTTGGGTATATAATTGTAATATATTGTTTACTTGGCAAATAATATTTTTATAAACAAACCATAAAATTGTCAAAATCAACTTGAAATTCTACAACTTTAAGAATCTATACGCTCGTCTTCTTACGAAATAACTTTAGTATAAAAACAGGCATAAGAGAATTGCTACTAAAATATGTTACTCCTTTTTTAAATCAAAATTTTATGATGATTAAGAGGTTATTCTTAAGCGGTGAAATAACACGAGTGTGTCTGCGGCCTAATTTTAGTCCAGTTCCCTTTCGTTACCCAATAAAGGTAGGATGGGATGGGAAATAGGATTGGACGGGGAGGGGATGAATAGGAAAATTCATCCCTTCCATATCCATTAAAGGTAGGCAACGCATCTGCAACTCATTTGCTTGTTGCTGACGTCTATGGATAGCGGTCACAACATCAAGTGAACCGCTTGCTTTTTTTTTATGTGACAAGGTGGCAAACGAGAAAGCGGATCTCCTGATGTTAAGTGAGCGCTGCCCATAGACATCCGCAACAAGCAAATTGCATATGCGTTGCCTACCTTTAATGGACAGAGGAGGGCACAGACAGAAAACGGATATTTCCTTTTCCCCGTTAATCCCCTCCCCGTCCAATCCTCTTCCCTTTCCCATCCTATCCCCCTTATGAGGAACGGGTGGGAATGGTAAGAGGACTGAAATTAGGCCTCCGGCACCTCACTCATCAGACGAAACGTAGAGTACTTCTTCTTCACGCCTGTCTTCTGTGAGGTCGTGATATTTCACCGGTCGAGCCGGCCAATTCGTGTAACAGATGTTGTTGCGGACTCTACCACTGTGAAAAGTGCTCGCTTACCACCTTCTCCCTTTAAATAATACCTATTGATAAATAATCATTAACGATTTCTACGAATGTTTACTAGCCTCTGTATAAAATAATCATCAGCGTTAAGACGCGCTGACCAGTTGGACAGGATTCCAAATGCGGCTAGTGTTAATTTGTCAATAAAATAACGAACTTTTTATACATATATAGACATTTTAGTAACCATTTAGAATTGTACAAGAATAAAATTACAAATTATCTATTACGGTTAATTATAATTGTCGATTTTATTTAAAAAAATATACTCTAACGCTTTCACATTGTACATTTTTTAATCGAACAAGTTAGCAAACGAGCAAGCGGGTCACCTGCTATTAAAAGACCGCTTAGGCATCCTTAGCAAGCAAATCAGTCGCAGGTAGATGAGAAACAGATCCTTTCCCAGAGGGGATGTGAAAGAAAGTAGAAGGGGTTTACAGCACCCTACTTATCGGAACGCAACGCTGAAGTATCAAAACGTCTACTTCACAAAAATAATAAAACTACGATAAATTCGATCGGTGGTACAATTACTTATCACTCCCATACAGGGCGTACAAAAAAGATGTTTTTTTATAAATTCATTTAAATTCTATACAACAGTATAAACTAGCTAAGCAAAAACGACGGGATTCAAATAGGAATAGGGGAACGTAAATGATGCAAATAAGATTTGCGATTTGCATTTTAAGCGTCTGGCCGTGTCAGTATTGCATGCACTGAAAGGCCTGTTTTATTTTAGCATAAGCTACTTCACTTGCAATAAAATAAATAGGAAATCTTTTATTCTCTAGCAGAGATAAAAGTAAAAAAATATGCCCGTAGTTCAGAGGAGTAGACGGAGATCATGGATTTCCATTTGGCGCGATCCTGGTACACCTCACTTGTTTGTTGATCCAGGTACTCCACCTAATACTTATAACGCCCATAGTATATCACTAATCTGGTCGATATAAGTTCTCATGGGATGTCTCCTGCCAATCCTGCCACTCATAAATTTTTCATGTTACTCTCTTATCTTTTACGACGCGCATTGAGACTAAAGCAAGGTTCTACCATGCAAATAAACCCTCTGCACCTGTCGCCCAGGTAGTTCCACAGTAAGATTTGACTTTACCTTCTTAAAGCCGATTCTACCAGGCCTAGTCAAATCTGGGCTACGAAAACGTAGAAATGGATGTTACACTTTTCCCAGTCCTATCCGCCAGTGGAATAAAAAATCTAGAATTCCGTTTTTTATCCCTACTAATATTATAAATGTGAATGTACATAAGTCTGTTTGTTACGCTTTCACGCGAAAACAACTCAATCGATCATCATGAAACTGTACACATATTCTTGGCGGTACTAGAAGTAACATAGGATACTTTTTATGAGAAAAAAAAAGTATATAAAAAGCGAAGTATGTATTTTCGCTATAGACCTATAGACTACGAAATGGCTGGACCGATTTCGATGAAATTTACAGGGATTGTCCAGATTGGCACATTCCTGTGTTTGGTAGCGATCGGATCAACATAATTACTGGTACCCGGGCGAAGCCGGGGCGGGTCACTAGTTTATTTTAAATGAAACATGAACATTTTATATTCGTGAAAATTGTTATTTTGCAAAATAGTGAGCTGTCGAAAGCAGTCGGGAATTCGTAAAAATTGAGTGACGTAGTGTCTCGTTATGCGAAAATAAACGGACATACAGACAGCATGACATTAACGTTAGCGTGTATTGACAGATTTAATATCGTGATAATAGTTTGAAAAAGATATTTATATTTTACATGTATTATACAACTGAATGGCTTATTATTTACGAGTAAGGTTTTAAGTATAATCTATTTTTTTATACGAACAAATAGGCATAGAACATTTTTGATGGATTACTCCCATGTTTTGTCCTACTCCTCCTTCAGTTTTTTAAATTAGTCTCGTGAATTTATCTCTCCCACTTAATTTAATATATTACATTTAACTGTGGTAATGTCACTCGAATATATTTCTGCAGGGATGATTCAAAAGTTGACTCCACTACTTTTTCTGTTTGAAATATCCTTATTGCATCGGATTATCTATTCATTAAAATAAAATTTTGCTGTTTTGATACCGCGTCAGGAAGATTTTCAACTCGAAACTGTAACTGTATTTAATATATATTATGTCATTCAACCTTTTCCATACAAAAATGTTGAGCAAGTATTTAAATTAAGAAAGTTAAGTAAAATTCAAAGTAGTATTTGCTACCGAAATACCAGATAAAAGAGGTACATTAAAAATATTGTCCGATGTTGATTTATAAAATTAAATCACTAAAAACAGACTGGCGTAGCACTGAAAGATCTGGCGGAATTCCAGCAAAGATCTTTTGTATTTCGTATTGTTTATTTACCTGAGATGCCACGTGTTACTCTAGTTGGCTGGCCATCGCACGCTGGTACGAGATAAAACTTCCAAAAACCAAGCTTTAAGTAAACTTACTGGTTCTCTATTAAATGTATGAAACAAAAATATTACTTTATTAAATATTACTTGCTTAACAAAATAGCGTTGAAGGAACAAGCCACAAATATCTGTATGTAGCTATAAGTACACAACTCATGTTAATTTTATTACTGTCTGGTATGAAATTTAATTATATTTTTGGACTGTTAAAGGAACGGATAAAAATTAAGTGCATGCGGCAGAAATGTTGAGATGGATGTGTGAAGTAACACGAATGGATAAGATACGAAACGAGTATATTAGAGGAAGCCTGAAAGTAGCACCGATAGTGCAAAAGTTAAAGAGTAAAAGGTTACGATGGTACGGACATGTTAGGTATGAATGAAGAGGGATATGTCGGTAGGGGTAGGCCTAAGAACAAAGGGTTGGATTGCGTGAAAGGTGACATAATTAAGAAGGGAATGACGTCTAAAATGATGGATAGATCGATGCGGAAGTCGAAAACCTGTTATACCGACTGTGGTGTCAAGTCCTGGGGAGTGAAATGAGACGACGTTTACGGTAGCACAGCTTATTCCGGACTGGTGACAATAATTAACACGTTCAGTGCGGTGACCGTATATTATTTAGATGTACCTACATACATTACATCCCTCCCCGCTTAATCGACTAATCCCAATTACAATACTAACTTAACTTTTAGGAAAATCTTAACCTAACTTATCCTAAGAATAAAACTTAACCTTTTCTTATCTAGTACATTTACGGATCGGGCGTGACCGAGGCGGTACAGGTGCAGCAGGCGGCGTACAAGCGACCTCCCTTTGCTCCACCGTCTCCTCGCGCGCCGGCGTCTCCACACCGAGCGGCCGCCCCACCGGCGACGGCGCCGGCGATCCCGTCGCTATCAACGGCGCCGACGAAGCCTCGTCAATATTCTCCGGATCCACTACATCAGGCTCGATTCCCCCAGAAGTAGTGGGAACCACAAGCGACCCCATCGACCTTCGCTTTAACTGATCGATATGCCTATGTATTTCTTGCCCATCGCGGTCCCTCACCGTGTAGTCCCTGGCCCCCGCGGCCTCTACGACAGTACCTGGAGCCCACTTTTCCGCTTTTAAATGTTGGCGGTACCACACGTCCTCCCCGACTCGCACACTACTGTCGACCGCGTCCTCTACCTGACGCTGCTGCGCTCGACGCACGTTGAGATCTCTATCCGGCTTTATGGCATCTAAGGATGTTCGCAACCGCCTATTCATTAGCAATATAGCGGGGTATTTGTTGGTCGACGTATGTTCGACGTTTTTACGTTCGAAAACAGCCTTCTTAATAACCCTTTTCAGTGTCTTTACTGCGTTTTCTACCGCGCCATTGGATGCAGGATGATAAGGCGCCGTAAAAATATGCTCAGTACCGTAAAGCCTAACAAAGTTCGCAAACTCGTTACTGGTAAACGGGGGTCCATTATCCGACACTATCTGTTTGGGGACACCGAACCAGCTCCACAACTCCCTTAATCTAGAGATAGTACTGCTCGCCGCCGTACTAGGAACGTGAAACACCTCGAGCCATTTAGACATAGCGTCGATAACGTATGATCACCCTGTGACCCCACATCACACAACCTAACTCTTGAACTCTTTCTCTTAACTTCCTATTGAAGTAGGGTTGCATGCCTGTTATCTCACACGTTTCGGGCCAACCGTCACGTATATAGCTAAGTATCCTAGCTAACTCCGGATCCCTCAATGTTTGTCTTTTGACCTCCTTGCAGTCTAACAACATAGCATCCTGTGTGAAATGAAAGATGGTCTGCTCAGGAATCAAATCCATTGACGTTAATGAATCACTATTATCTTCTGGTAATCGCGACAAACCATCCGCACAATTGTCTATTGTTTTAATATATTGTATATCAAAACCATATGCGGAAAGAATGACAGCCCCGCGTTGCATTCGGCTCGCAGTCATCGCCGGTATACCCTTATTAGGACCCAAAATAGATACTAGTGGTTTGTGGTCTGTGCGCAATATAAATTTCCGCCCGTACAAATATTGATGAAATTTATTAACGGCAAAAATTATCGCTAATGCCTCGCGATGTATTTGCGAATAATTCCTCTCCGCCGCGTTCAGTGTACGTGACGCATAGGCGACCGGGCGCTCCCCGCCGCGCCCCGGCTGCACCAACACTGCGCAGACACCGCGCGCGCTTGCGTCGCACGTCACTATGACCGGCGCCCTCGGGTCGTAGTGCGCTAGCACCTCCGCTCCCGTCAACTTACGCTTAATGTTCCAAAATGCTTGTTCGCACTCGTTATTCCAAACCCACGTAACTCGCTTCCTTAATAGTCGATGTAAAGGACTAAGCAATGAACTGAAATTCTTAATGAACTTCGAGTAAAAATTAACCATCCCTAAGAACGATCTAAGTTCGGTGCTGTTGTCTGGACGTCTTAACTTATTGATAGCGTCAACCTTTGTCTTGTCCGCCTTAATACCGCCCGTAGATACTACGAATCCTAAATATGTTACCTCGTCCACAAGAAAAACACATTTATTTTTTTTAACCTTTAACCCGCTATGGGACAATCGTTTAAAGACTTCCTCCAGTGCCGCGAGATGTTCGGCCTTCGTTTTCCCGCCAATTATGACGTCATCCAGAAACACCTGCACATTGGGTATGCCTTGCAAAAGGTTGATCATTATACGTTGGAACACCCCCACGCTTGACGATAAGCCGTACACAAGCCTATTGTATCGGAATAAACCTCGATGTGTGTTAATTACCGTATATTTACTGCTGTCGTCTAGTTCTACCTGATTATAAGCCTGTGACAAGTCGATTTTACTGTAAAACTGAGCCCCATTCAACCCTACCAGTATATCGTCAATCTTCGAAAGAGGGTAACGATCGATCAGTAAAGCGGGATTCAGGGTCGCCTTGTAGTCAGCACAAATTCTAAGCGTACCGTCCGCCTTATGTACCGGAACCAGCGGCGAGGCCCAGTCGGAGCAGTCGACGGGCTCGATGACGCCGTCGCGCAGCATGCGGTCCAGCTCGGCGTTGACGCGCTCGCGCATACGGAAGCGGCCGCGCGCGGTGGCACACCAACACCCTCCCGTACGCGCAGAGTCGCCTTGCCGCCCGTGTACCGCCCCAGCCCGCCACTGAACACGTCCTTATATCTGTGGATAATAGTGGATATTTGTGTATCAATTTGTACATTATTTGTTTCACGGACGTGGTTGCAATTAAACTTAGGTACATTTATTTGTAATTCCGCTAACCACTGTCGACCTAACAAGGAGGTCATTGCCCCATCTATCACAAATAATTCTAACTGTTTTTTAATATCCTTATATACTACAATAGGTTTAATAATGCCCAAAGGCTTGACCTTTTTCGATGGTTAAATGACTGAAATATTTCTTATGCATTATTTTACTTATACATGATATCGCCGTACCTGTATCTATTTCCATAATAATTATGGTATTTTCAATAAAAATTGGTAAGCTTACGGGTTTGTAATTATTTAGTGAAAGGAGATTCAATTGTTCCTCGAGATCCGCGCTGTCGTCTGACCGCCGCGCCCCGGCCGCCGCGCGCTCGCCAGCCTCCGCGCCGCCGAAGTGAGCACCAAGCTCACGCACCCGACGGCTGCCCTCTGCAGGACACACCCGTCGCAAATGACCGACTTGTCGGCACTTGCTGCAGATATACTGCTGAAACCGGCAGCTGCTCGCTCCATGGCCCGACGCACCATGGCAGTGCAGCTCCGCCGCTGTCGACTCCTCTCCGGCTGCTCCGGCGCCGCAGAGCACTGGCCGTACCTATCGCCGCGCCTCCCGCCTCCGTAATTGAGCCCACGACCACTGTTGCTAGCGTTCCGTCGCATTGAATGCACGGATTCAGTCCCGCCGATAGTCTGGACGATGGCTGCATCACGCTCCGCCTCTTCTAATGACTATGCTATCTTCACTGCCTCCGTGAAAGAGATGATGATGCCTAATGACGTCGCTCTATAGACTGCATATAAATTGATCGCGTAAATTTTCGTTGAGATTTGCCTTAAATTTACATTCACGCGACATTTTTTTTAATTTGGCAACAAATGTAGATATATCTTCTCCTGATCCTTGTGCCTCTTACGAAATCTGTAACGCTCCGCGAGAGAAGAGGGTGTCGGCTGCAGATGTTGACGCATAACCTCGCATGCTTGTCTGTACGATAACTCCGCCGGTTTATTCGGGCTAGCGAGATTAACGAGGAGCTCGTACGCCTCGTCACCGATTATAGCAATTAAAGAGGGCAACTTTAAATCGTCCGCTACATTGTTCACTTTAAAATACATGTCCAACCGATCGATGTAAGAACCCCACACACCCGATCGCACGTCAAATTCACCAATTTTGCCGATCGACATCGTTTATTTAACTCGATGAACACTGTTCACGCACGAAACACGATTTTTAAAGTCCTCGTCGCCAATGTGGTGTCAAGTCCTGGGGAGTGAAATGAGACGACGTTTACGGTAGCACAGCTTATTCCGCACTGGTGACAATAATTAACACGTTCAGTGTGGTGACCCTATATTATTTAGATGTACCTACATACATTACACCGACCACACGAAAAAGGGCAGGGAGTTGATGATGGAACTTGAATAAGGAAATAAGTTAATACGTGTACAACATTCAAGCGATCCTTGAGAAGTATGTTAGGAGTGACGTTGAATGATAGGATTCAAAATAGCGTTATAAAGGAAAAGTGTGGCTTAAAAGTGGACGTTGTGAGAATTGAGAAAGGTATGCTTCGGTGGTTCGGGCATGTTGAAAGGATGAATGAAGAGAGAATAAAGTAGTAGCCCTAGAAGAACTTATATCGATCAGATTAATGACTTACTAAAAAAGGGCGATATAAGGAGCACCCATAACCGACGAGCATGCATGCGTAGATGTATGAAAGTGGAAGAAGCGAGAGAGGTGTGCCAGGATCGCGCCAAATGGAAATCCATGATCTCTGCCTACCCCTCTGGGTTACGGGCGTGAGCGCATATTTATTTATTTATTTTAACATTCAAGCTTGAGGGCTATTAATTACGCCAAATCGTAACTTCCATTATTTTTAATTGAAATTTAAATTTTCGGATATACTAATATGCTTACAGACTAGAGATTTAATTTTAACTTGAGATTAATAATAATAATAATAATAATAATAATAATATTTATTTATCCCATAACAAAATATATACAATAATAAGAGCGAAAAAGATGTAACGTCTATGAGGGTAATTAAATCTTTGATAGACAAGGATTGATTGAAGCTTGATCGACGCCCGGAGGTTGTGCCGTCTCGCCGATAAGCCTCTGTAAGATTAAGTATACATCCGTATACAACACATATATACGTGTGTATACACGGGCATGTAAAATAAAATTAGGCACATACTAAAAATACTCAACTAAAATGCTTCAACAGTTGTAGAGCCCGCAACAACATCTGTTGCACGAATGGGCCAGATCGACCAGTGAAATACCATGACCTCACAGAAAGCAGGCGTGAAGTAGAAGTACTTTGCGTTGTGTCTGATGAATGCCGGAGGCCTAATTTCAGTCGTCTTTCCCCTTGCCGCCCTATCCTCATAAACATAGGACGCGAAAGGGAAGAGAATTGGAAATATCCTTTTTTCTGTCTATCCCCTCCTCTGTCCATTAAAGGTAGGCAACGCATCTGCAACATATTTGCATGTTGCGGATGTCTATGGGAAGTGGTCACTTAACATCAGGTGATCCGCTTACTCGTTTGCCATCTTGTTATATGAAAAAAAATACAGATTGTAAAGTTCCTTAGTTTACAATCTCACTAGCGATATTATAAGCTGCCGGGAATTTGTGAACTGGATCGTGGATGTGACTCGACAGAATATAAGCTCAATGAAATCCTCAAAATTGTGAGTTGTTATTTTTCTTGCGTCATTTAGTTAAAGTTTAAGCTTACTTAAGTTAATAATACGTTAGGTCTGTTGCGTTGGCATGATAGGTGAAATTGTTAATAATTCGTTCCTATTTAAACCGGACTAAATGTAATACTTAACTTTGTTTTTGGATTGCACGTCTTGTGCAGACTTATTGCTATTGTCCTAGATAAATGTATATAAGCCTGATACGAAAATGGTCCCAAAATAACACAGCATAACTATGCTAACTAGCCTCTAGCTACATTGTCAAGAAAACCAAAACATTAACTTCCTATCAAAGATAACAACGCTGCCATTCTTATATCATAAATTTGCCGTGTAAATTTTATCTAAACAACCTTTCGACACTTGAATCAGCAAAACACATCTCGATTATCTTGAAAACGTTTGATCTTTTGGTTTATTTATTAAATTTAAATATGACCGTGGATCTAACAACGGAGACCGGTCACCTTTTTTAATACGCGTGCTTTCTCGGCAGGTCCACAGTCTATAAATATGACTTTGTTTTCTTTTTCACCTTGTATTCAAACAATAGCTGTTTTGAAAGATACTCCATGGTCATTTTAATGATACTGGCAAGTTAAAGATCCCCCAGCCCAGCCTGTCCGATAGGACCGGAAAGGCTGGGGTTATAAATTAAAAAATGGAACACTAGGAAAACCTTGGTAATATTTTTTGAAATATTTCTTTTCTGGTTCAAATTGGCACGAATTTACCGCAACTATGGAGCTCACTCGACGTAATTTTCGTGTTATGATTTATTACGACTTAAAAATTGAACTCGTAGTCGCGATTTTTGGTGAGTCTTCAGGTTCCACAGTCACTCAAGAATATACGGAAAAAACATTAATGGGAACCGTCGACTAACATACGTAGAGCTTGAGCATAAGCTGGGTATTGGATCAGCAGCATTGCAAACCATCTAATGATCAACTGTCCCTCCATAAGAATTATTCAAAATGGGTGCCGCAAAAACTTAAGGATTTACAGCAAGACCGTCTTGTGGATTAGTACAAATTTATGAGCCATTAAACATGATTGTGTAACGACGACCCTATAACAAAGCGACAGTGCACATTATGGTGCCGACTTCAATGAAATGTCACTGAGCATGAAGCACACAGGAACAAAGGGTCTCGTCTTTCTACAAGAGAGAATATATTGTTACGGTGATGCTAGAAGGTTGCACCGCAGTACCGGAATTTTGTTCATCAAAGTTTTTTTTATAATATAGTACTAGGTGGCAAGCGAGCCGACACCCGATGTCAAGTGATCGCTACCCATAGACATCTGCAACTGACTAATGAGTTGCAGATGCGTTGCCCACCTTTAATGGACAGAAAATGGTTATTCCCAATTTCTATACATCCCCTCCACCGTCCAGTTTTCTTCCCCTTCCCGTAACCGACGAACATGTATTCGTAGTTGGATGGATGTAGAGAAAGCGAGAGAGGTGTGCCAGGATCGGCCTAAATGGAAATGCATGATCTTGAAGAATTGATTAACTTTTTTGCCCATCTCAAATCTAGAACGCAATAGACGGCCCTGTACACGTGTAATTCAATATTTAATTGGTATATAAACGTAAAATTAATATCTGTGAACATTAAGTATAATAAAAAAAATGGAAATAAAATGGAATGGACTGGTTTCGCTTCAGTTGTATTATTAACAGATGGTTAATCAAAGACCGCTAAACTGAACGAGTTATGAATTCCGTGCCGATAATAACTATACACGTGTCGGTGTACATTTTTATATTACTGATATTTAAACTGTCTTTTTTATTTGAGATTATAGTTAAGAAATAAACAAAAAGTAATATATAAAGTTCAATTGTGGGTACCTGAGCAGGTATATAATTTGGTTAGCTGATACGGTGGACAATCGGTAACTCTGACCACATATGACACATCTCGATCCTAATTCAACAGAAAATTAAAATAGTTATGTTTAAAGTATTATAATACCCTATTGCAATAAATTTAAGTTTTGTTAGTATACAGTTCTTTTATTCTGAATTTTATTTTATTATAGTATTATTCGCTCTATTGCACTAGGATTAATTAGGTATTATTGTAAATTTTTAAAAGTAATTTAACTAATATTGTAACTCGAAATTTAAAAAAGAAACCAACGTTTCAGGTTTTATGCTAGGGGGAGCAGTAGGGCGGCGTAAAGGCGCCCCACAAAAAAGTACTATAACGATATAATTCGCTTTTGGTTTCACCTTTAAAGACACATTTATAAAAGAATTTCTTGAGTGGCCGCATTAATTTTTGCCTTTGATATGTCCTTACGTAACAAAATAAAAGGGGATGATATTTTTTGCCACACAAAGGGACGTTTTTCGTAAGACGACCGATCCATCGATCACAATGAAAGTTCTAAGATGTAAGGAACCTTTTAACGCGGGCGGAAGCTTCCTAGGGAAGACAGTATCATGTTCACAATACATTATTTCCTGCACATTTTTGAAGTAAATACTTCTTTAGCCGTGTTAGACGATATTTGGTAGGTTCGCATAGAAAAATCTTATTCGTGTGAACAACATATAAAACATGCTACATGAGTCAATTACACGTTATTTAAATTTGAAAAAAAAATCGATCGATGATTTATTATTATTATTATTTATATTTTGTTTTATTCATTTTTGTTGACCAGTTATTTATTTTAAAACTATTGTCGCGCCCAAACATTTGTTTTGAATTTTCACTTCAAGAGCCCATCCCTTGATTTTTTTAAGTGAAAAAAATAAAATGGAATCTAATTTTTTAAACTGTTATTTATACATTAAAGGGGAAAGTAAAACATAGACAGTAATAAAACAACAATTGGGTCGTTATTTCGTCTTACAATGTCAGTGCTAAAAATACTTAAGCAGACAAATAAATGGCCAGTAAAAATGATGGAATGGGCAGTTGGGTTAGGTTACATTTTTTTCTGTTTTTCCACTCAGGAGTACTCCCTCCCGAGGGAGAGTGTATTCATTTTTACCCACAATTTTAATTTGAAGTATATCAAAAATAATTACAATATGTTGCACATTTTAGTGGGCGCGCCACTCAGTTGCTATTTGATACTACTGAGCAACGGGGTTAAGCTTGGTAAGGTTGGTGTATAGGGCTCCGGCCTGGTGGAGCTGCTTCGGCAGCTGGCGCAGGCGGGGCCGCGGAGGTTGTGCGAAAGCGTTCCCGTAGCCCCTCCGATATGCGCGTGGGGCATATTGTCAGGTTTTACTCGGTTCGAGTCCGGCATAATCCAAATTTGTCCCCGCAAGGGCGAATATGCGTAGGTATTTCTTGAACTTGAAAAAAGTCTATGCAGATGAAAGTTTACCACCTCTGCCTATAGAACTGCTTAGAATGAGATTTCTTACCGACTAATTCAAACATGTCAACTGCCCACTCGTAGCTGCCCATTCTGTTATTTCACTGCTCAGTATTATTATTAAACGATCCACTTTATTATTTTTTACAACTCATTTTTGTTTACTTTACCGCCAAGTTTTAACTGCCGAAATTGCTAATATATATGCATTTTGTAATTCTAAACTTACCAAAGCTACTATATAACTGCAACTTTAAATGGTTGCCAAAAAAAATTCCTACTATCACAAGGCTGCAATTCTACTATGTTGTAATTTACATATGAACAGTGGTAGAGCCCGCAACAACATCTGCTGCACGAATTGGCCGACTCGACCGGTGAAATACCCTCGCAGAAAACAGGCGTGAAGTAGAAGTACTCTGCATTTCGTCTGATGATTGAGGTGTGGGAGGCCTTATTTGAGTCCTCTTCCCCTTCCCACCCTTTCCTTATAAAGATAGGACAGGGACGGGAAAAGGATGGGACGGGGAGAGGGAAAAGAAAACATCCTTTTTCCTGTCCATTAAATGTAGGCAACGTATCTGCAACACATTTGCTCGTTGCGGGTGGCAATGTGTAGCGTTCACTTAACAACAGGTGATCCGCTTGCTTGTTTGCCACCTTATACCATAAAAAAAAACTTACGTTTAACGGTAAAAAAAATGCCGGTCTATTGGATGGATTGGATGGTTGAAATTATGTAGTACACGCTAGTAAAGTTGTAATAGGAACAGTCATTAAAAACTTGCAACACACAAAGCTAAAATTTTGAAAGAATACTCTTTGAATAGTTTAAATCCTCCGTTTGTTCTCGCATCATCTTATAGAGAGTTGATAAACTTAAGTTCACAATGTGACTGTGCTACTCGTATGAGGGTAACACACCAACTCTTTATGATTACAGGCTTCTTGACAATCTGATTCGTCTAATATCGAGTCAGGTAAATAATATCGATTTTTCATCAGCGCATAACGTACATTAAATTTCTACCTTCGTTTTAATTGTTTTTTTTTAAGTTATTTGATTCAGAAAATTAAGACTAAAAATTATTTTATTTAAGATATTTTCACTCCACATGGAGCGTCATGACTAATGAGACCATACGTCCCACTTTCAGTATTTCTGTCTAACTGTCCAAAGCAAGAGCAAAAGCGGGATGCTTTTGCCCTTGCTCAAACAGATCGAACAATAAATTAATTTATTACCACTCGCAATGGATTGCCGAACCGGCATTAACAATTTTTCACACTATAAATGACCATAAACTAGTAGTGTGTTTGTAAAACTAGGGAATTCCAAAAGGTTAATTATACTCGTGTTTCTTAAACTTTAAACAATTATTTATTTTCCATAAATTATATATTATTTTATATTTATTAATAACTAACTATTCCCGCGCGGAAATCAAAGAAAATATTTCTTTCGTAGACATATTCAAACGAAGGCTTTTTTTAACATGTGCTCTGTTAATGAGTGGACTGTATTGACTTTACATGTTGGAGTCAAGGAAAAGTAAACGCCGGCACGTTGTTGTATGGAGTATGATTTATGAGCAAAGTTACAATGATTGTAATCGCCGGCGCGTTGATGATGCGACTGAAGTACGCGCGCGGTGCGGTGAGCGACGGCTGAAGGCGCCCCCCGCGCGTCTCCCTGCAGTGGGCTGTGTTGGGTCCCAACAGCTCTAAACAAAATATGAGTATTCTATTATGGATCGTAGCCATAATACGTGATCAATGTTTTGCAATTTTTTTACCCTCCCCCTTAGCGACCTTCACATAAGGCAAGACCCTCCCCTCTACTTTTAGTTTTCACGTAGTAATTCATAAATATAATAAATATCTTTAAGTCTTTATGGCCTGTGTTTAAAGAGTGGTAAATACTGGGCCATATTTAAATTAAAAAACCCGCCATTGTCATCAAGCGTAGTATTTTGAAAATCTCTCGAACGGGTTACGTAGTATAGACACGTTCCCTTATAAATACATTTTAACTGCCATTTTTGCTGTTATAAAGATAGTATACACAGTAGGTTAAACGATTGGTACCAACTGAGACAATCCAAGAGTAATGACTCACGACAAAAGAAAGGTCGTAAACCGACCTTCGAAAATTCATCACCACAAAAATTAAACAGTTTTTGTAAAATTTTTTAGCCAAAAAAGGAAAATTGGGAGGACCTTTTGAAGAAGTCTGGGTGATGTTTATAAAATATAGCGAGGACAGTACAGTGGACTTTACTGGGCGACCTCTCCATGATCTTTTTGGAGGCCTTTATATTAAATCATTATCCAAGGAGGAACTATCCATTTTCTAGGCTAGCTTATGGGCTGACATTACTCCGTCGGGATCTTTATATCATTCTCTTTTTGGTATTCGTTAATCTGAAGATTCAGATAGATCGGGATCTATTGTCTCGATTGGCTGGCTGGCTGGCTGGCTGGATACGATGACATTTCTCTCTGTTCATCGCTTCCTAACACACGGTTATCTATACATACCTACGATTTCATATTAACAAACAAATTCCTTATTACAGTTTATTAAAAACAGCTTCACTAAATATGTACTAGACCAGCAATGTACAATAAATAAGTCACATTATGCTAAGTTTTTAAAATACTATGTATCGTCTCCATGCATCACTGACAACAATGTTAGATTACGAACTGCCATGTTAACGATGTCCGGTATATTAAAAGAATAAATTATTATATAAATTTTATTTTAAGCAAATTCAATTATACAAAAGATATAAAAAATACAATTGTAAGAAAACAAAGAATTTCAGTTTTTCACCTTGCTTAAACCTATCATCAGAATGGTAGGGACCATGCCCATCCCCAAATGAAAATCCTGGATGTACCAATGAGCCATGAAACAAAACAAATGTGCTAACTGACCAGTCACAATGTTAAGGCCAGCTTCGTCAGCAGTTTACATGATTAGCCTAGTTTGATCCCGTAAGCATCTAACAGAATGTTATAAAAAAGAATCTATCAAGCTTAGGCAGATAGTTTCACACTTAATAAATTAATTGATTCATTATTGATTAAAGGATGCAAGGACATATTTTTAGATTTTCTTAAGACCCAACCCAACTCATCAGAGAATCCCAGCAACCCTTTGATGTTCATGGTTCGCTCCCGGAGATCGCCAGCATCAGATGGTCATCTTATGTTGCAGTAATCTTGATATACGGATAAATATACATTTTCTGTATGATTCTGAACCTGAAATATGACATAGACATATGACAATTTACTTACACATATGTTTAGTAATGCATGAGCTTGTACTTTCTAATTTAATTAATATTTAAGTAAAAACATGTCGAATAAATTATTGATTAATTAGACATGAGTATTAATTAAATTTATCTTCATTACTTGGACAGAAGCTATATAGATATTAAAAAAATTATTCTTACTAGTAGAAGAACTACAATAAATAACTACTTAAATATAATCACAAATAAAGATTACAACTATTCATCATAGTCAAGGTTAAATTTTGTGCAATTAAGTTAGTTTAGCATTAAAAAAATTAACTTTGAACCGATTGGCAAATTATGGACTTACATTAAGTAGATATATCACGGACACATTGTCATCGGTAGTTAATATACTTCATAATACTCATATGGCTGTTATTCAATAAATCATTGTAGATATAAACATAGGTAAAAGTAAGTACAAATTAGTCAGAACATGTGACATCTAACATTTTAGTAGTTCATTAAACATAACTTAATATAAAACAATAGTCACATGCAACCCCAAAATTAATCTATGAAGATACATTAGCGGCCAAGTAATCATCTGGCTCAATGTAAATATTACCTTTAATCATGACAATCAGTAAAATACATTAAGTAAGAACTATACCGCCAAAACCTACACAGTGGGACTGTAGTCATACTGTGCCGACCCAGTATAAGTGTAAAAAGAACAGGGAAATGTTAACATTACCTAACTAATTAAACTGTTGAAAGCAAGTTCTAATGCTATTCTCAAACATAAGGGAGGAGAACAAAAATAATGTTTTTACATTCAATAAAAAGTATAAGCAAATCATTGACTCTCTTGGAGATCTACTCACTAGAGCAGAATTATTAATTTTAATGTTTTTATTAGTTTTTAATAAAATAATTTTATTTAAAATAGAATCAAATTAGGTTAGTTTAATAAGTAAATAAATACAAAAGTAATTTATAGGTTATTTGATAAGCCATTTTCAGAAAATGCAAGTACTTGAACGGATGAGTTTAAAGGTAACAAATCTAGTGACTTCAGAGGTACTAATGAGCAAAATTAAAAAATTACTCCAATTGAAACCATTGGATTATCTGTATCCCAGAATGAAGTCAGAGTCAGAGAAAATCATTATGACATACAATCTCATTTCAGTAATTCTCTAGTTCATTTGTTGAATTATTTTCATGCTCCTGGATAAAATTACATTTAATATATGTTATTAGGTACATAAAAAACACTACTACTGAGTAAGATTGCAATCCGCTGCCTCCAATCATTACTGTATGGTGATTCTACATACAGAATGTAAATCTCTCACCTTATATGCATAAAAGTGTCCTGTGATTTTAAACCATATTTATTGTTTGGTGTATTGTAGATATTTTAAGCCTTTTCAATGCAGCTGAATGCATGGACTTCTGTTCTTTGTCATAAGAACTATGAATATTTATTCTTAATATGGTTTCCATGCTGGGGCTCCATATTTAGACAACTATAAAGGCAATCAAATGAATCTTCATCATTGTCAATGAATTTTAGTCCAATTTTTTAAATTTAACCTGGTGTAATATATATGTTGTATACTTAGGTTCAATTTTTTCTGTAATTAAGTCTTCCAAATTTAATTTAATATATAACTAATCTTCCAGCTCTTTAATAATTACTTTAAATTCCATATTTGTCAGTATTAAGTTATTGGAATTATGTTTGTTCATGCTTCATTTAATCTACAATCAAGCAATGTATTTATTGATTCTGAAAATAGAGCTGCCTAATCTCAATAGATGTTTTTTTTTGTTGGAGGCAAAGAAATAAGCAGCTCCTCTGATCTTAATGGCCACAGCAATTCCTCAGCATCCAAAATATTCTGAGTTATAGATGCACTGCCAGTGTTTGTCTGGAAAAGAGAATAAATAAAGATGAGATCAATGGCACCTCACTTATCAGACAAAACAGTAGTATCAATACTATGTATTTTACGAGTGTCATTCTGGAAAATTATGGTATTTTCCGGTCAATAGCCAGTACCTGTTCATACAAACTGCGGCCGCTTTGGGTTACTTCTCCTGAGGATAGGTTTATAGCAAACAATCTGAAGTCACACATCATTAACAATTTAAATAAGAATAAGGTATGTTGTTTAACTCTGGCTTAACAATTTAATTCGAATGTTTATCTAGTTCACTTTAGACTGTGTTATGCAAGAATTCTGATGAATATTGGGACTTATTTAGCAATAGTTGGGTAATTTTTCCATACAAATCAATGATATTTTATACCATACATTTATATTCGTACAAAATCCGGTTTAACTCTAAAGACAGTGACAGCAACATTGACACATGTCAAATAATGTAAAAAGTATTGCGTAATTAAAATAAGAAAAAAGATGACAACTAGTGTCAAAGCATAAACATATGAAAGCCTTGGAACCGTAAGCTACAGAAAAAGCGTCCTCAAGGAACCTTTCGAGTGTTCACTTTTCGACCGCTGATGACATATCTACTACATTTTGTAATCATTATTTCTGAACCGTTGAAACCATCTTTTGCATGTTGCTTCTGATAGAGCATGATCAGCATATGCCTCGACAAGCATTCGATGCGACTCTGCAGCACTTTTCTTCAAATGAAAACAAAAAATTAATGCTTTCCGCAAATCATCACTTTCTGGTACAAAATTCGACATGTTTAACACGATGAAAAAATATGATGTTGTCTGTTCAATGACTTGATGTAGACTAAATATGTTTCACAGATGTCAGAGCAAACAAACAATAAAAAGGCTCGTTTTAAACAAATGTTCCCTATCGAAACATTTGTATCTTAACTCTCACTTCATACCGGCATACCTGGTATACTTAAAGATAATCGCACCAACTGTCAAAGGACTGACATTATATGCTAAAAGCGCCAACCTACATTAGTAATGTTAATATGGTCGTTGATTTTTCTAAGATTTTCTAATTTTCGATAAAGCTTCTTCTTTTCGAAAGAATAAAATATATTTGAATTTGCTTAAAATAAAATTATATTTTTTATATACTATAATTCAATCTTGTAAATTCTTTAATTAATAAATAATAAAAATAAAATATTAACTTTTATTTTTAATTGTAATCAACCTTGACTGCATACGAATTAAGCTCATAAAATTCCACGGACCTGCTGGGTTGACTCAGTGGGCGGCGAGGTGAACTTCGACGTGGCGCGTCCCCGGGTGGTGGATAGGGGAACGCTCCAGCCTGGTGCGAACTGGAGTAGGGCGAAAGCCCCGCGAACCAAACACCAAGGGGAGCCTGCGACCTCGGTTGCGGGCGACCCGATCCGGCGGGCCCACTTATGGGCTGGTTGGGTTGGTCGCTCGGCGTGTACTCTTTCAGTCCACCCATTGTAGCGAACTGCGGGGATTATGGGCTCCCCGCAGTAGTTGTGGTGGTGAGTCGCGGAGGAGTAGTGTTGGTATTTCGGTGCGCCACTCTCCCTATCCTCCGCGACTCAGCGGCGTCGCACCGCGTCTGCGACGGCAGAGGGGCTGCGGGGGGGAGGGGTTTCACCGACCTCTTGCGGTCGTATTGCACGCGTAACCCCGGCAACACAACACTGGGACCGCGGGCCCTTGTCTTTTTCAAGACGGGGGCCATGAGGAGTGAACCTCTATAAAAAACTCAAGGCGGCACCAGCAGGGTAGGGCGGGGATTCCCGAACCTGCATTGCACTGGTGCCGTCTCCTCAGGAGGAGCCGGAAACGGCTGGCGCTGGCGAGGCCTCGGAGGCGAGCGAAAGCGTTCCCGTAGCCCCTCCGATATGCGCATGCGAGGCATCGTCAGGTTTTAGTCGGTTCGAGTCCGACATAATCCGAACTTGTCCCCGCGAGGGAGGATATGCGTGGGCATTTCCTGACGTAAAAAAAAGCTCATAAAATTGATCTGAATGACAGGTTTAGAAATCGCTACATAAAGGAAAAGGGTTGCTTAAAAGTGGATGTTGTGATTAGAATTAAGAAAGGTATGTTTCTGTTGCTCGGGCATGTTGAACGGATGAATGAAGAAAGATTGACTAGATAAGGCTGGGATGGGTAAGCATCCCCGTGGCTGTTTAATATTTTCATAGATGGATGAAATTCTAGGTATGCTTTGATGTGTTGGAGATTTACACAGACTGGGATGATTGAAGTAAATGTATACGAAAAGCTTACATAAATATAATACGCGCCAAATCTTATCTACATGGCATCAAATTACAGCATTTATGGTTTTCTACTCCATCTAGCGCCAAACTGCAAACAATCGAGTTATTGATCTGCTAGGCACGTTTTATAGACCACCTTCACTACTACCGACATCTATTATTTATAAACGTAAACATGAATGAAATAACATACGGAAGTACGTATATTTCGACAGATGGCGATGTCACAAACATTGCACAATAATAGAGCAAAGCCAGACTATTTTAATTTAGACAAAATTAGCAATCGGTTAACATTTTTCACCAAGAATTGGGCACGGTCTCCGGACCACAAACATTGAAACGTATTAGTACTGGCCGGTGGTATAGAAACGCGTTTTTTATGACCTATGGGTTTCTCCAACGCATTTAACACAAAATTACCTCCATGTATTCGCCTTACCTGTAAGACGTGAATATTGTCCTTCCCAGGGATAAAACTGGTTAGCTAACACAGGATGAGTCTTAGAGCGTCTGAATATTAACACGACTTTACACATCTACTATCCATCGCGCGAATCCCAACACAATCGAGAGTTATTGACGTCCGATTGACTTGATAAGGATCAATTAATGACTACACACTAATAATTCATCAGAGTCAAAGCCTAAATCCATAACACCGCTCGGAGACTCGTTATTTTTTTCGAATTATACTCGTTTTTCGAATTATAACCGTAAACGTTTTAGACTGAATTTGTTAAGATTTAAATTGATTTGACTTTACAAGTATTTCCGCACTAATTTATATTAAGTTTTAATATTGGCCTGCCGACGTAGCATGTACCTCTTTGTAAATATATGACGTCACAATAACGTAGCTAAGCAGTTGCGGTAGGTGGTTTCCTTATCATTATGTATTTATTCCGCCTATTGCAGTGGCGTATTATCGTCGCGCTTCTAGAGGCGGAGTTATATCGTAGATAAAGAAAGCTTAATATCGCCTCTAAATACAAAATAGGTACAATGTAGATACAATAAAGCAATGTTAAGCGAATCATTTTTATCTATTCACGAACGTTTAACGAACAACTATTTTATTAACGCTAAAGCAACGAGCTAGGAAATAGTTCACGGGTATTGCCGAATGCTGGTTCCGAATTCACAACATTATACTTCTTGGTACTTTTCAAATTAGTTCTTAATTAAATTCGCCTTCATTTGTGACAAATTATGGTTACTGCGACACATAAGCTTGGAAGTTGATTAAATTATCATTCCAGTCGGCAGTAGCATCTGCGAGTACGCGCCTACCGGTTTTTGGATTGGTCGACGTTGCGCGCGTCACCGGTCACAACGTTCCTCATTCGTCATTTACGTTTTACTTATATACTGCGAACTTGGTCAACTTTGCGGCTGCGCGTACGCAGCTTTAATAGTAGATATATCTTGTAATCTTCCCGGCTTTGTTGAACTATTTTCTTTATTTACAGTGGTACAAGCTAGCGGGTATTCACAATAATCACGAGGTACGGATTGTGGATTTTTCGTAGGAAAGAGGGGAAATTGTAAAAGGGTTTTTATATGGTAGATCTCTTACTCAGATGAAGCGAAGAAGTATGTAATTCTATGTAATTCACATTCATATCTAAAACTCACTTCATCACATGCCATTCTTCCCTCCTCAAAACATGTCCATACCGTACAGTACCGTACCCGTACCATGCCAACCTTGTGCTCCTTAACTTGTCCACTATCGGTGCTACTTTCAGGCTTCCTCTAATCTACTCCTTTCGTACCTTATCCATTCGTGTTACTCCACACATCGCGTCCTCCTGAAACAGCTCAATTAAAAATAAAGCAAGCCACAACAATCCATCGTCTTTCAAGAATTATATATATATATATATATATATATATATATATATATATATTATTTTTTATTTATTATACATAATGTAATATCCAAAACCTATTATAATACGGACTACTGCCGACCCCACATACCTAGCGGGAAAGGGCAGGGAGTTAAACAGGTAACATTTACTACTGGATTTTTTTGTGCAATTGTAAGCAGTACAGTCGCCCTTATTTCACCTTAAAAATGACAATCGTAAAAGGTTCATATGCCTTAAGACGATGACCAATGGGATGCAACTCTTAAGTGTGATTGGGAGTATTCAGAAATAACAATTACGTCTGAATAGCAGAGGTCCTAAAACTTAAAATGGAAAACAGAGACCAGGGCCGTCTTAAGCAAAATCGGCACCGGGGTGCGAAAGGTAGGCCGCGCCCATAGACATTCGCAACAAGCAAATGTGCTGCAGATGCGTTGCCTACCTTAAATGGACAGAGGATAGACAGGTAAACGATATTTCCTTATCGCCGACCCCTCCCCGTCCAAAAAAAGTCCAAAAAAAGAACCCTTTGTCGCGAATGTATGTTTTGAGGGCACTCCTCTGGTTGCCACAGCCAGCATCGGTATTCTCTGCGTTAACATATCGAGTGACGTTCAGTTTCGTGGTCACTTGGAAGACAAGGCCAAATTGGCCTCTAAAAAGCTGGGTGTACTCAGTAGAGCGAAGCAGTATTTCCAGCCGGGCCACCACCTTCAGCTATACAAGGCGCAAGTTCGGCCCCACATGGAATACTGCTCACATCTCTGGGCGGGAGCACCCCAATACCAGCTTCTTCCATTTGACCGCATACAACGGAGAGCGACTCGAATCGTCAACGACCGAGCTCTTACCGATCGGCTTGATACTCTGGCCTTGCGGAGGGACGTCAGCTCCCTCTGCATTTTTTACCGTATGTACCACGGGGAGTGTTCCAAAGAACTGTTTGGAACGATTCCTGCCGCTGAGTTTCGTCATCGTACGACACGACAGACCGCCAGGTACCATCCACACCATCTGGATGGCTGGCATTCCTCAACAGTGCGGTTCTCTCGACATTTCCTGCCACACGCAGCCGCGTTGTGGAATGGTCTGTCCTCGGCGGTATTTCCAAACCAGTACGACATGTAAACAGTGTGGTCAACGTGGTCGAGAACTGTAAGGTGTATATGTATGCAGACGACATGTGCTTGTTGGTGGCTGGCAAAGACTTGAATAAGATGGAAAGGTTGATGCAAGATGATTTTGATCGAGTTGTTCAATGGGCACATGATAATGGTATACTACTAAATATAGAGAAAACAAAGTCTATGCATATATATTCACCCTATAATAGGAATGCAAAGCAGGCTTCAGCACACGGGATTCATGTCATTGGCCACTCATTTGACTGCTTTCACTGTGGCAACCAGACTGTGTGCAAATGTTCAACAGTAGATTGTGTTACTACTTTTCGATATTTAGGCTTGACTTTAGATAGCTGTTTTAACTGGCGCCCGCATATAAATGCTGTATGCAATAGATTAAGATCTGTGTTTGCTAAATTATATCAGCTCAAAAGAGTTGTTACAAGCACATTATGTTTATGGTATACTATGCGTTAGCGGACTCTGTCATTTGCTATGGGTTAAGTTCATACGGATTAACATTTAGAACATACACTGATCAAATGAATAAAATACAATTACGTTTATTAAAGTTAATAGTCGATAAGAAAATTAAAGATAAATATAAAAATGATTATTATAAACTTTTTAAAGAATGTCAGATATTACCTGCAGATAAAAAAACACAATACCTAATTACGTTACAATCATATCAAGATGAGACACTTACAGATGTAGTTGTTAACAGTTATAACACTAGGGCTGCCGCTGCAGCGAAGCTACGAGAAGTCAAAGCTCCTAAATTTATAAACAAATTCCTTCAACCATTGAGTAACACAGCGGCGATCAGCAGGGTCGCCCTGAAGAAGAAACTGAAATTTTTTTTGTTGTAGCAATAAGTGAGTAAAGATAAGCTTCTTAAGCGTTGTGATTTTTTTTTTTTTTATTAGTTAGAGTATGTCAGTTAAGGTTTTTTTTCTATTTACTCCTTGTATTTTTGGTGCCATAGTATTTTCTTTATTTGATTTGTTATGTATGTACTGTTTATTTTTTTATTTGATTAAAAGGTGCGACGCCTATAAACCACGTAAGTGGTTTGGCGGGAAAGTTATTGTAACCCTATTGTTAAATTTTTGTGTTAAATAATAAAAAAAAAATTGGGGTCCTTCAAGAAGCGAGCCTATCTTTTTCTAAAAGGCCGGCAACGCATCTGCAGTTCCTCTGGTGTTGCGGGTGTCCATGGGCGTCGTTGATCACCTGGGTGTTCCCGCTGCTCGTTAGCCCCCTTCTCTTACAAAAAAAAATCCTCTTCCCGTTCCCATCCTATCCGTATGAGGAAAGGGTGGGAAGGGGAAGAGGACTGAAATTAGGATTCCGGCACCTCACTCATCAGACGAAACGCAGAGTACTTCTATTTCACGCCTGTTTTCTGTGAGGTCGTGGTATTATTTACCGGTCGAGGCGGCCAATTCGTGCAGCAGATGTTGTTGTTGCGGACTCTACCACTGAAATCCTTATCGAAAACGCAAATTTTTTAAATTAATTTATGCCTCTTAAATCATATTTTACAAATAAAATCCGCCAGATTGATTTGTGGAAATAGCGGAAATACAAGAAGCTGTCATTTCCACTGCTTCACAAATAAAATTGTGGAAATATCAATAGAATTATAGGACATTTGCAGAAATGAACTGAAAATAAGCTCTGAAAGAAGCAAAATGCACAAATAGGACGCGGCTCCGCGGCTGTCGCTAATGTCATGAACTACAGAAAATGAAGAGTTTTACAATTGATAATTATTTATTTATAAAACAGCTACACCTTGTTAGACAAAATCAAAGCATAAAGTCTATGGGTTTTAGGCTTAATTTTAATAGTTCGTTTACTACATCAGTCAGTGCCGGCTGTAACTGATCGCCTGCCCGTCGGTATCCTTAGCTATGTAAAATTCAAAGGAAATTGCACTTTAGAAACCAATTTGCTTCCATTGCAATCGGCTTCGTCAAACTCGTGTAAAATGTTGTGGAACAATGAAAAAAAAATTAATTTTTAACTGCTTGAAGCTAAGCATTTGCCGCGCACGTGTTTAATTTAATTCTAAGCAGTGTAATAAAAGGAGTGAAATCAGCTTACATAGCGCTAGTGGTATGATACGTGCCGAAAGCCGAATGCGGCATATTTATTATAACAATACAATGTCCAACAAAGTCCGCCCGCGTGCAGTCATTGTAGTACCCAGTTGTCACCTAATGAAACTGAAATTAATATATATGTATATATATTATTCTGAAATTTAAGATCAAAACGTCTCTTTTTAATCTGTGTTAATTTGTTTTTTTTTTTATGTTTTTCAATAATATATATAGTAATTAAATAATTAATGTATGTAAATGTATGTAATAAATAATTTAAAAGTTATTATATATATTGCGTTTACCTAGTCTTTTTATGTATTTCAAATTACCTATTCTTATGCTTTTTCCTCTCCACTTATGTATTTTTGTAGATGGCAAGTCAATGAAATCTTTATGTACCAACCTGTTTGATACATAAATTATCTATGTACTTTACTCTACATAAATGCTGAAAAACGAGTCGATGGTCATTTCATTTTCCATATTTATTTTCTTTGAAAATTGTTTTGTGGTGAGCATTAAACCGATTTGTTAATAATTTATAATATAAAACTAATTGGACATTTGTTTAATTGTCACATGTTTATTACAACAACATTAGTTACAACCAATTTCATATGATTAATTCGTCTAATAAGATTGTTAAGTGTCGTACGACGAACATCGTAATAAATGATAACTTGTTATAATTAATTGATGTTACGTTGTTTGGAAACGATTTCGTTTTGTTTTGTTTACGAAAACGTTTTTTACAACTTTCAACACAATGTGTGATTCACAATTCTTATTAATTACTGGCTTCATTAGAAATTTATTGTTGAACAATGACAATGGATGAAAACGTAGACAAGTAGGTGTAATTTGATTTGTGCATTTCAGCTGCGCCCAAGCATCGGATTCAGTCTTACAACAACCACCCCGAAAGAAAACAAATAATGGGCAATACGTCGAGCTCTTTCGTAGCTTCAAGCTGCTGGGAATATCTCGTCCGGTCATTTCAGTGGAGACAGGACGAAAGAATGGACCTTACCGCTGAAGAGACCGAGCCTGAATCAGAGGAGACATCGGAGGGATCACCAGAAAACAGTGAATATGATAACACTTCAGGCTTTAGTGAGCCTATCTACCGGTCACGTCCGTGGAGACTGAGGGCACAGGTCGAAAGAATGGACTTTACCGATGACGAGACCGAGCCTGAATCAGAGGAGGGATCACCAGAAAACAGTCAATATCATAACACTTCAGGCTTTAGTGCACCTATCGACCGGTCACTTCCGTGGAGACTGAGGCCACAGGTCGAAATAGTGGAGCTTACCGATGACGAGACCGAGCCTGAATCAGAGGAGACATCGGAGGGATCACCAGAAAACAGTCAATATCATAACACTTCAGGCTTTAGTGAACCTATCGACCGTTCACTTCCGTGGAGACTGAGGCCACAGGTCGAAAGAGTGGAGCTTACCGATGACGAGACCGAGCCTGAATCAGAGGAGACATCGAAGGGATCACCAGAAAACAGTGAAGATCATAACACTTCAGGCTTTAGTGAACCTATCGGCCGGTCACTTCCGTGGAGACTGAGGCCACAGGTCGAAAGAGTGGAGCTTACCGATGACGAGACCGAGCCTGAATCAGAGGAGCCATCGGAGGACCTTACAGCTGAAGAGACCGAGCCTTTGATAGATCCCTTGGAGGGATCACTGGATTGGTATTCGGCAATTTCATGCCGCCTGGGCCTACACCATCGTGACCCAAAGAGATCCTACTGGGTAAAGCATCAATTAGAGAAGGCTAAGACGAGACGCCCTATCGTTATACTTCATGAGAAGGTGCTGCAGTTTAAACGAAAGCAATATGAACGTGAGTATAATTAAAATGTCATAAAAAGTATTTATAAGTAAATATGCGCTCACGCCCGTAGCCTAGAGGGGTGGGGGCTTCTTCTGGGTTACTGATGCACCTTGCTTATGTATACATATTGTTCTATATCTTTGTTTGTTTCAGTGTATTACCAAAAGGCAAGCAGAACTCAGCCTATGAAGTTACGAAGACGCAAATGTGTAAACGGGAAGCCTAAGAAGAATTTTTATTGCACCTGTCTTGACACTACTGACGGATCTATGAAATGAAGTTACTACTTACCAATGATATTATAAATACTTACAGATTATTACATTGTGATTAAAAAAAAACGAGTTTCATTGACCCATTAATCCCCTAGTCATAGTCATATACAAATTTCAAGGGCACTTTCATTTGTTTCAATAAAACCAGCCAAAAGCTATCAAATCTCTTTATATAAGTTTAAGTCTAATATAAGTTTGGAATTGGGATGCCGAAGCTGTGTCCCAATGCCAAACTTATATGCAACCATATTGCATTACCAAAATAATGAGTACTTTTAATAATAAATGTCTGGATATGGATGCTAAGGATTGTCAGTCTCGTTGAAATTAAATCGAAACAAACTAGGCTTCGGTATCAATCCAAATGTCATAATGAACTCCTTACTTGTTCAATCTGGTGTATTAATACAAAAAAAATGTGTCTTAATTTTTCAACAGCAGGTGTGTCGTTCTGTAACAACAGGCTGTATGGCATACAGATTTACCCAGACTGCCGTGTTGGCAGAGTGGATGATACTTTTGATGTTTCTAATTACTGTTTTACTATTTATTTGCAGATTTATTCACTAATTCATTGCAGCTATGGTGTTCTGTCCCCATACTTTTGATGCTTGTAAGCAACTTAGATAGAATTTGAAATGTAAATAATGACATTAAAGGATGTATATCAAATGCAGTTTACATTGTATTTTTCAACTATGCCATATTAGAATCTGCTTCTTCCCTACTCAATTGAGAACAAAAGGTAAATTAAAACAAAAAATTAATTATATCATAGTTATTTTATTGATATAAGTATAATATAATACTTTAGTACATGGCTGTGCTTTCTTTCAGTGAATTTTCTCTATTATAAAAGATTATTCGGGAAATATTACTATTTTCATAATTCATCTTTTAATTAATAAGAACATACTTTTTGACTATGTATGTCTGCGTGAGGAGCAGCAGTAGAGTGGAATCAACCAGATTTTTAGGTAACAGTGGAAAATTCAAATAATTTCTTCATGTGTTTTGTTAAAGACAAACTCAACTCGCCACTTGCTTAATGAACAACAAGTTATAAAAAATAAAATCTAATAAGACTCTTACAAGTTTTATTTCTTTAAAACATAACTGAAAATGGGTAGGCAGCGATTATGGATTTGGTTTGGCAGGTAAAACATATTAGTAGAGGTTATGCCGTTGAGATGTGATCCTTAAGAAGTTTGTTTGGCATAACTTCGAATAATAGGATTAAAATAGCATTGTTAAGGAAGTTTGTGGCTTAAAAGTGGTTATTGTGGCTAGTATTGAGATTGTTACACTTTAATAACATAGTATAATGATATTTATAAAGGTCTCGTACATTCACAGAAAACATAGTTCCTTGTATTGGTTTCTTTAAGGAGATTAGGCCTCCTCAATGTTGGGGCCTCAGTAAAAGGACATATCCAGTTGTAAATATAGTTACTAAATTCCATTGTTTCAAGTCAAGCAATGGTTCAAGTTTTGAGTCATACAAAAACTCCTAAATCAATCAAAGGTTAGTGTCGATATCCGATGGAATGGATGGATGGATTTTTTTTCCAAATCACATTATTTATTATTAAGCCAATTACTTGTTGCACAAACCATTTAAGGGGTTAAAATAGAGAATTAGCATTTGTATGGGAAACTCATCATTTCAGTAAGTCATATTATGTTTCTAAAGCAGTTTAATAAAATAATTGCTCAAGACAGTAAATTATGAAGATTATGTTTGTCTTTGTATCTGATATACATGATAATTTATAAAGCAGACAATGATAAACCATGATAAAAGTCATTGTTACTTGACATAATCACTCTTTGAAGTCACAACACATATCTAGTTGTACAAGGTGAACAATTTAAAATATATTCTCACATGGTATCGGCATGATGGGTTCTCACTCATTGGAGAAACTGGTGCAACATCCTGTATGTGGCACTTCCCAGTCATCTCGATCTATTGTTAATAGACCCACTACTGCTGCTGTTTTTATCACTATTTTGGTCACAAGCACATACATTTTTCCGTCCATCTAAATCACATGGAAAACACTTGATGAACAAATGATATTTTATAACCAGCCAGGACATCTTTGTTTTGAAATCACATTCAATTTCTGTACAAAGGTAAAAATCACAGAGTGTGAAGTCAGGGGAATACGGTGAGATAGGCAAAATAGTGTCAGTTTTTGAACTGGAATAGTTAAGTATTCTAGTAGTAATGTGCTGGACAGTTGTTATGGTGCCAGAGCAGTGGCCCGGACCAAGCCGGCATTAATCTTTTGAATTAACTAGCCTACGACCTTCTCGTACCAATGTAGCAATAAGCCCCACCTTGCAGAAAAATTAGACTACTATTAGTGTCTGTGTGCTTCATGCCTAGCGACACTTTGTTGGAGTCGCCTATCTTCAAAACACCATACTGTAGACTATGGCTTTGTCTCAGGGTCCTATAGCCATGTTTCGTCGGTTTCGGATTTTAATCCGTTTATCATTAAAAAAAAATCTAGCCAGTGTCGAATTTTTTTCTTGTAACATAGCCACCAGTCCTCAAGAGTATTTCTGCACATCATTGAGTTTGCACGGCTCTCATCTTGAAGAACGCTCCTGGAGGGACAGTTGATCATGAGTGATAGTTTGCAATTCAGCCGATCCAATATTCCATTTACGCTCAAGCTTTACGAATATAATTCGTCGGTTCTCACGTAATAATATTTTTTTCATAGCTTGCACCTTTTCTGTTTTAAGTGACTGCGGTTGGCGGCCGTTCTGTCTTCGCCTCATGCTCAAAACTCTCCCGTCTTCTTTTAAATTCAACAAACCAATTCAAACCAGTTGCAAGTGAACATGCTGGCTCAGGCAAAGTTGTGACTGATAGTTCAAAACAATCTAGAGGCTTCATAATTATTTTTAAATACTCAGAAATTATGTAGTATGAGGTACTGAAAATTTATTGACCAGAGAATAAAAACGCCACGCTATGGTGGTGCACTCTCATGGTAGTCGTTCGAGACTCGTTTGTAGAGATAAGCGACGTCAAGTGTCATATTTTAAATATGCCGCAAACAAGTCGCTGCGTCGAACAGCAGCGTCAACTTGACGACTTCAAGGCGGCTTGCAGTAATGATTTCGAAAATGTATTTCTTGAAAAAAAGATCTCGAAAACTGATTTCCTCAACTAGCAGCGCAGCATACTCGAAAAAGGTGTGGTAGCTGCCGTAAATTCATTTCGCCGATAGATGGCGTTAAATTTGGGAAATGCAATATTTTGAACCATAGGTCTTGTGTATCGCTATCGGCTACGGGCAAAATAGCTTCTACCTGGCGGTATCCTGAATGTTGAAGAGGTGATTCCAGAGATAACAAAGACGATACTCCTGTAAGAAGCAGAACAGAAGGTTACAGCTTTGTCACTCCCGAATTGAAAGTCTGGACGCTCGGGTGGAAGCTGCTCATCGATGCAAAGTGCAGCACCAATGGAGGTTGATAAGGTGATAACCCAACTTAGACAGGATCTAAATGATACAGATCAAGATCTTCTCGCAAACGATCTGGAAATAAGAAATATCCCAGAGGAGAAGGATGAAAACCTCTTACACCTTGTCGGTTTGATTGCTGCGAAGATTGGCGTTAACGTTGCGAAAACCGAGACTTAGTCTACGCGGAGCAGCTCAAGGGTAAGGATAATAATTATTATTATATTATTATCCTTACCCTTGAGCTGCTCGTTTGTGGGTCTATCTTGACCTACTTTTACTGTCTTCAAAAACTTGAGGACCTGTTCCGGCTCTGCGAATTCTGCTCCTTGTGCTCCTAATCTAATACCACGATCTTCTATGCCTGCTATAATACAGTCAACTGCACGTTTTCCTGATATTTTACATCGATTTAAGATTCATTTTAGCATAGTAATAAAACTCTAATGACTCGCCATAGCGCACCTTTTTGTTGAGCATTTACGTTAGTAAATCAGCGTAATTATCCCTAGTTGGAAAAGATTCCTTTAACTTTAATTTCCACTCTGACCATGAATATAAAAGTGAAGGCAGACCCTGATACCAAGTTTTCGCTACACCTGATAATTTTGGTAAAGCGTAGTGGACTATTTGTTTATCGCTCCAACCGTGCCGTTTCGTCAACTTTATGAAGCCACGTATCAACCGTTTGTTTTTTACATAAAGGGTCAAAATCAGGGATTACGTTATTAAGACCGGAAACCTATCGCGATGGCCTGTATTATGCAAACCCTGAAGAGCATCAATGAATTTCTCAAGGAACAAATTGTTATTTGACTCACGATCATGATGACGTGTTGCTGCGTGGGACGGTGAGCGAAGGCGCGAAGCTGTGCGCTTAAATGAATGCCTCGATTCCACGCGGCGTGTCTCGTGGCACCCTGGAGTACGTGACCGTGTCCTACAGCACCTATCACGACCATATTGCGAGGTGGTCCTTCTTGAATCGGGTGACCGGGAGCGGGACCGACTATTCGTCAGTCGCGATCGCCTCCCTTTCGACCGTCTGGAACGTGACCGGTGGTTGCGACTGCCACGACTTTCTTCAGGAGAACGCGTACGCCTGCGACCACGGCTATGGCTTCGTGTTGCATCACAGTATCTTAGTGGAGGCGTCAGCGTTCCACGAGAAGGCCTTTGTTCATCAATGTACTCCTCCTCCTCCTCCCAGCCTCAAATTATATTAAAGAGAAAAAAAAACACCTGAATTAATAAATCCTGTTCCACTTATCAACAGGGTCATTATTCTTCAGCATCTTAGATTCATAAATCTAATACACGCATTTCATTTGAACTATGATACGACGATATATATAGGTATATAGGTTTCAATATACTTCGGTATTGAGAATATGTGTATCTAACTTGGTAGCTGCCATTCCTTTATTTATCATTCTGGAGATTGCGAATAGCAGAAAGAAGAAGTTACATGAACTAATATTTAATATATTAATACTTTAAAGGTTAATTTTTAGTATCAGGTCAAATTTATCTTTATATATTTATATTTTAATATATATTTATGTATGTAAAAAAACTTCCTAAATTTTAAAACCGAAGCAAACTTTCTTCCGCAACTATTCCAGCACAATTAATTATTTAATTATGATTACTAAAACAATGCAATCAAATTCAAGGATAAATAGACAAATTTATTAAACATTGTTGATGATTGTAGCATGTGTTTTGCCTCCTTTGTTTTGTTGTACGTTAGGTTGTATTTGAAATGGATGCATATGTTTTTTTATTATTTATTTATTTTATTTATATGTTTTATTATTTAATTTATATATATTAAATATTAATAGTTTAGAGCATGAAGGAACCAAACTGAATTGTAATCATTGTTTGGTATTGATTGTGTGAACAATGTCTGACGGTACAATTTTTATTTCTCTTCCATAATAATTTACATTTCCTATGGTAAGTTACAAGGTGCATGTTGCATGTTGTTTTACTTTTTGCCTCAATTATTGTATCATTCTTGACGAAATAAAATACATGTACTATATTTTATTATCTTCTAAATCATATTTAAATTATTGTTTATGTGCAATGTGTGACAAACACAAATAAAATGAACTGATTTTATAACATACGTATTTCTTTTGAACCTTACCACCAACTTTTTACCAAAATTATTTTAAATGATTATTAAATCTATTCCATTGTTTTCTATATACTTGGTTTATCTGTGGCCCATGTAAAGCATTTCAACATGCTTGTTGTACAATACTTTATCTCCAGCTACCCTTATGTGATATGATTCACCTCTTGGTATGATCACTTGGTAGTTGTGTAATCAATCCAATACGACTAACAACTTTCAGGCCCTCTGAAGAGTATGTTAGCTTCAACTGACCAACAAGAATTCCTATTTCTACAACTAGTCCAGTAGAAAGTAGCAAGCGGAGGAACTTTGAGTTAATTTGACTTACCAGAATGAAAAGAACTGAGCTCGGGAATATTCCAACACATTAACATTTGTAAAATACAACAAAAAAAACAACAGAGTTTCTGCTCTTACAATTAAACCATTCAAAAAGGCATGTACATGGCAGTGCAATGGCTGGCATTGGCCTATGGTGACTCTTCCCCACAACTGGCTGGCGGTTTACACGGCAAGTGGGGGCTGGGCTATGGTGGACATTACCGGCGGGCGCATAGGCGGTAAGTTGACTTCCGTTATATTCGGCTACCCTGCAACAATTGCTCCAGCAATGGGAATGTAGGAATGCATTAGCTCTCATTAATAGGTCGATTGTCTTCTGTTTAGCGTTGCTCTTCTGAGCTGCTACAACTATCTGACATCAGGGAAATATATGGTCGAAGCATGTCTACTGACACTAAACCTGTGCTCTTTTTGTAACCACGTAATCCCTTTATACTTCTAATTCGATACCTATCATTTGTATGGACCAGAGTATATGTCATCTAATTTGGTATTAAACCTAGCGGCACTACAGTGTCTGCCTCCATAGAACAAAATCCCCTTTCTTATAGTTATAGAACAGTGATCTAATACAAGTGTTTAAGTCTCTTAATAAAGATTCTACTGCTTGAGTTAGGATTAGCGGGGCCTACTCAGACTGGTTTAGCATCATTTTTATTTATTTATTATTAAAGATACATATAGTTACAAAAATCAATTCGTCGCCAAACTGCAGTGCAGTTTATTCGCAACAGAACACTCATTACATTACATTAATTTACTTGTCATGTACTATACTAATTCTAATACACACATTTCCTATTACCTCTCATAAAGTTAGTTTAAAATCTATAAACGAATTTATAAATAGTGAATACAATTGTTTCAGATAAGTTATACATTTAATGCAAAACAGCATTCCAAAAAAGGTTTTCTTAATTTTTTTTTAGTTTATGTTATCGTCAATTCTTAGCCATTCAATATCATTATATAGACTTGGAACCAAATAATTAGTACATCTTTCCCTATAGTAGTTGTTAGCCGTTTCTGACACATATGTTAGCCTCTCTAACCAGTTCAGTATTGTATCTATTGTTTGCTATCAATTTATAGCTAGTATACGTACATACGTTGATCGAACTAAGCAGTATAGCTTGTCATATCTTTATTTTCGTCGTTGTGACATTGACAGTGGGCGCAGCCACCCGCTCCTAACTACGCTTAGCTGGAAGCGCATACATAACACTAAGCATTTAAAAGTAAAGAATTCTAGTTACTGTATACTTTCCCGTATTCGACTTCAAATGTAATCACCTATCTATCTATCTTCTCATTATATTGTCTGGATAACAACTAAGCGTTCCCCTTTTCCCCTTGCTCTTTTGAATATTTAGCCCCCAAGTTATCTTTAAACTGACCCAAGCCCAAATATATATATTTTTGTTGACTTGTGTTATATATTATTAAACTATTGTCAAGCCTGTTTTGAGTTTCCACTTCTATCGGTAGTCCTTATGACTTATGACTACTTTGTTATTTTTTAATAAATATTAAAAGCAATAATGGGTCTCCGAGATGAACAAGTGCACTTGACAAGTCTAACACCCATTGAATTGGTGGATGCAGTATCAATCAAGGATGAATTTTCGCTTCCAATTCGTAGACTTGTGAAATGCACTTGATTAGATTGTCTCGGGTACTCATAACGTAACTCACAGGTTATGTATTTAAAGGTAGGCAACGCATCTGCAACACATTTGGCTGTTGCGGATGTCTATGGGCAGCGTTCACTTAACATCAGGTGATCCGCTTGCTCGTTTGCCACCAACTCACATTAAAAAAAATGTATACAACCCAGTTTAACGCATATAGCGATTTAATCGTTAGACGTTAAGACGTATCGACTCATTCAATTTAATCAATGCTTTTAACACGGTACTCTCTCATGGCAGTCGCTCGACGACATGCCTTATTATAAAATATGTTGGTATTTTTACCTTATTGAAGTGGCTACATTCAGTTTTCCGCCGTAACCGTCGCGTCTATAGGTAGCGTTTGAGTGGCGGCGGGGACTGGCGGGGATTCTAGATCTGCCATGCGAGTATTGCGTACACCCGTAAAGGACAGATATACAATCATAGAATAAATGTGTGAAAAATACAATGTTGCTAGGTTATGGAAATTCCCCGAGTAATCGTTATTATTTTCATTGCGTGTGGATAAAATGTATCTGTTGGAACCTAGTATCCGGGAATCATAAATATAACTTCCTCTTTCTGTACAACGAGACATTTACGACGTATGCTTCTATCTCAAGATTTGCAACGGCTCAATACTCTCCTGAGTTACTGTCTAATGTAACTTTAAACGTTCCCGCAGCAAAAATGCGTAGAAGGAAACTGCTTTCCGTGCCTGCCACTCGTACGAACTATAGAGGTAGCTATTTTATGTTAAAGACTGCCAATTATATCAATTCGCTTGGCACGGATATAGATCCTTTTTGCACCTTACCAAATGCAGCAAAGAACATATTAAGCAAAAAATACTTTAATAACATGGCCTAAACCTTATACTATTTATGATTGTAAACATTTGCATTGTTTGGTCGCTTATTCTATATAATTTAAATGTGGAAACTTTTAATTAGCTTATTTAATTTATTATTATGCTGCATTATAAGTAATAGCTGTAAGTTTTCCTAATAAAATAAAATAAAAAATAAAATAACGGAAGACCACACACACCACAGTCTCTTTAGGCGACAATACCAATACCAAGCGTCTCACATAAACCTGTGGCCTGACATATATATATATATATAAAAGTCATAATTCGTAATAATATCCTAGGACATATTCACACACGGCTATCTGATCCCATGAACTAAGCCGAGCTTGTGCTATGGCAACCAGTTACTGATATACTGACATATACTAATTTTTCTTTTGTAAATACATATTTAAATAGATAATTACTTTAACTTAAATTTAATAGCTAAAACCACGCCAACCGGCCCGTCAAATCACCAATCATGCAATCCATCCATCAATTAAACCGTCATTTTTTTTTATACTAGTAATATATACAAGAGTAAAATGAATGATAGGCATTTGAGATAAGTTTATAATTTACTAGTATGTTTTAATATTCACAGATGCAAGGAATGTGTTTGACTTATAAGTATAGAGGATTTAGTTTTTATCCCGGTCGAGAAGTTGCATGAATTGAATTAATATATAAATATAATGGAACGGATTTTTCTATCATTTATTTACTTGTATTACAAAATTATCAATTATAAATCATACAACATTGAGCTCGAATATAAAATTGTTTTAAATATGGAATTATAAAGTTTATGCGAGCCTCAAAAACAAACCTATATTTTATCGATATCTATAATCAAGCGCTATCGATATCCAAACGTTCTTTAGTATTTGGCCTGTTAGGTTGGTAGCATCGTTTTTCCTCGTCTGTCAGAAAATTTGAAGATAAGTTATTGCCCATTGGTTGAAAATGTATACCAAATTGATATAATTATTTTGTTCGAAGCCAACTTTAGTAGCGTAGCTATTACATTCCCTATGAGTATGTTCTTATATCTCAGTCGCCATTTTGCCTGTAATTTTGTTTAAAATTCTTGCTGGCATTTTGTTTCTGGATCATACATCACACTGCTGCTTTCGCTCTCATTGCTGTTTGCTGTAATTACACCGAGAACCTAGTTTGGCGTGTCTATAGCAAGCGTATTTAATGTAAGCATTTTCATAATTATTTTTAAAAACAAAATAACTTTATATTGAAACGTGTGTATATATATATATATATTGCGTAGAATTTTCCTCTTCTCATCCTCCTGAATATTACGCCGTGTCAAAAGCGACATTTGCCAGCAGTATATCGAAAATTCGTTGGTTACAGTGTCATCTAAGGATTTATCAAGAATTAAATTCAGTTCGAAAAATGTTTCAACAAGGTGATAATAACCTTAATAGGAAGAGGAAACAGCCTTCGTCGCCGATAAACCAAGTAAGTTTTAACTAAATGTTTGTGGCAATGTGTTGCTCCGGACATGCACCCCTTTGCTTGAATCAGTGTCCAGTTATTTTAAATAAAATGTCCATGTATTCTATGTCTACAAGCTTCTTGCTTCACAAGAAGACATGGAGTGAAGTGTTTAGACACTAATAAGAATATTCGTAATAAGCTTATGTGATGGTGTGATTGTCAAGGAGCTAGCCAAACTTTTAATATTCTTATCAATTTAAAAGAAAATGTACTATATAGTTTAATAATGTAGCAGGAATCTTTGTTAAGATTTCCCTCCGATTTGCTCATCAATGGAATAATATCTCACTTTCCTTTGGAGTTGATCATAAGCTTCCTTAATCTTATTAGGTATTGCTTGTGTTGCAGTATTACACGTAGAAACGCTATTAAAGTCACTGATGTGCAGTACTGAATGAACTCTTGAATCTGCCTCGAGCCATCACTTTCAAATTGGTCATCAAATTTTACTGCCTTAATATTTTTGACTAAACAATACCAAAATGGTACAGTTAGTTTAATAAGGAGCAATAGTGTGGGATCTCCTTGTGTGTTAGTTCGAATGTGATCACACATACAACCCATGGTAGCAAAGCATAAATACTGCAGCAGTAGCTAGCCAGTGCCAAATTCTAAGCCAATGTGGCACTTAAAGTAACAAACCAACTTTGCAATTTTTTTGAATTAAAAAAAGTATGGGAAATGCACACTTTTGCCTTAAGGACAGTGTAAGGGGCGTCCCAACTTCGCCCCTTAAAATATTCAAGCCTATGATTACTGCAAGTTACTAATGTAACCAAGAAATGTACTACTCAAGTTCTACATCAAACTTTTCCATTCTTTATTTATTATAAGCATATACATTTTGTTTCCAGTCATTTTTCCAGAATATTGCAGTTTCATTATTAAACATAGTACCAAGGCCTATTGCAAAATGGTTCAGACCATCTGCACCAAATGAACCACCAGATTATTATACAGTTGAACAGACTATAGATAGACCTGTGTTATCACCACTTCATAAAAAAAGACGGTATATATCACCAGCAAAAGATTTGTGTGATACAATTAATGTAAGTTTATTATATTTTTATAGTATAGTTATGCATAATACAACTTTATGCTAAGGTACTGGTTGAAAGAGTCATGAAAGAAATAGAAAAAAGAATGTAGGATGTGCAAGCAGATTTTAGGAAAGGAATGGGTTTCATGGATCAGGTCTTTTCTTTACGTATAATCACAGAAAAGTTTCTGGCTGTAAACCAAAACAAATTTGGCACCTTCGTAGACTTAGAAAAGGCCTATGATAAAGTTAAAAGAGATGATCTGTGGTCACCTTCAGTTGCGTTTGGATTGAACAGTGATCTTATACAAGCATTAAAGTCTCATTACAAAGATTCTACTGTTTGTGTTAGGATTAACGGGGTCTACTCAGACTGGTTTAGCATCAATGAAGGTGTAAGACAGGGCTGTGTAGCCCCATGGCTGTTCAATCTCTTTATGGATGATTGTTTGAAAGGTTTGAAAGACAAAGAGTGTGTATTAAGAATGGGTGAGCTAGTTGTAAAATGTCTGTTGTAAGCCGATGACCAGGTCGTGTTTGCGTCATCTACGTAGGACTTACAATTTATGCTGAATGTAGTAAATGATTCATTAGAACGTGTGTATTTGGGTTGTATAAATATACAACAACAATATACTAAATAGTAGAGATGGTAAGCATGTTAAAGATTTTGAATGATGAGTGAATGCAGGAAATAAAATGAATGGGGCTATAGGTACAATAGTGAGGAGTCAGAATGTGTCTATGAAGGCTCATCAGGCAATGCGCAATGCTGTACTTGTTTGGCAGGTAAAGCATGCTAGTAAATAGAGTTAATGCCATTGAGATGCAATCCTTAAGAATAATGTTAGATGTGACATTGAATGCTAGGATTAAAAATAGAATTTTAAGGGAAAAGTGTGGCTTAAAAGTGGATGCTGTGACTGGAATTGAAAAAGGTACGCTTTCGTGGGTGGGGCATGTCGAAAGGATGAATGAAGAGAGAATAATGAAACAAATTTATGGAGCGAGACTGAGTGGCAGCATTGGACGGGATGGCCTAGGAGAACTTATATCGATCAGATTAATAGCTAACAAAAAAGGGCTATATAAGGAGCTCTCATAACCGACGAGCATGTATGGGTAGAATGTAGAAGTGAGAGAGGTATGCCAGGATCGTGCCAAAGGGAAATCCAAGATCTCTGCCTACCCCTGTGGGTTACGGGCGTGAGCGCATATTTATTTATTTATTTTATAATACAGCAACAGTAACAACAGCTATTGAATGAATGGGATTGATCAACCTCATTTGTCCAAATACCATGACCTTAAAAAAGATAGGCATGAAATGAAGTATCCTGCGTTTCACCTGATGAGTGGACTGATGCACAATTCTAACTCTTTTCCCATTTCAAACCTATTCTAATTAGGAAAGGCTGGGAAAGAGATTTGTTGAAGGAAAAGATAAATTCTCTTATATACATAATCATCATTGAATATTAATTTACTTGGATTATAACTTTTTCAAGGACCAATTTGATTTTTAGAAAATAGAGACCACCTCTAGTTATTCAGCTACTGATGAAGGTTTTAATGTAACAAGCGGTGAACAGATAAAACCTGATGACATTCTAAATAGAGTGGAAAAATGGGTACAAAAACCAAGCTCAACAATAGAAAGCCATTTGAAGTTTCAACAAGGCAGGGGTAAGTGTTTTTAAATTGAAAACTTCTTTAGCTGTGTTAGATGATATTTGATAGGAGAAAACCATATTGATTCAGTTGATGATTCATGCACCATGCTTATTTGAATTTGGAACATTTTTTTTATATTGTACTTATATTGTTATAATATAAGGATTTATTTTGGTTGATTATTTATTTATTTGAAACTATCTTACATTTACACTGCGTTATATTACATTGCCTGTGTATTTTTAACCTTTAATGCTTGATCTTAATGGGTAGTAAATTGATTTGATAACAATGCTTCTACCAATATAACATGTAATTTCAAAGTGAATGTTTTGAATTTAAGATATTAATTTCAAAGTATGTGAGCTTACAAAATTGCATGCAGAAGTTTTATTATCTTTATTACAATTTAATGTTTGTTTATGAATAATTGTTTGATATAATAGCCATTAATCTTGACCCTTGACTTATGGTCCCTTCTTAATCAGCCAATATTTTCCATAGTTGTTTGTAGTTAAACTTCATAACATAACACACGGAATAAAAGTAAAGTGTAAACATTTGTTTTGCTTAGTAAAATGAATTTAACAATAACCAAAACATTCATCAGGTTCTAAGGAGTCTAAGTCTGAAGAAAGAGGTGTAAGATTATCAAAGAAAAGAGCTTACGATGCAAGAGATGAAGTTATTTTGGATACACTACAAGTAAGTCTCACAATAGCAAATACAATACCCAGCAGCTAAACCACTATGTGTCCTTGTCATCATTTCATGAAATTTGTATGTGACTGAGATGTAAAAAACCTATTGGTATTAAGTAAAACAAAGTTTCAACAAATATATATTTCTGGGTTAAGATTATTGTATGCCAAGGCTACATACATTGGGGGAGATGTGGTCAACAGCATTTTCCATACATATAAAAATGAATCCTTATTTACCATAGTCCGTAGTGTGATGCCATACACTAGACTTGTTTTTATTTAATTGAAAATAATCTTGAATTTTCGAATTTACATTTAATTACAATATATAGATGCCTTTTTGTTTGATGCCTTCTAGGTATCTTGTAAGTACTGACTTGATCTCGTTGCCGTATAAATTTCGGGACTTCTGAGCAAATAACTGGACATGTAGTTTTAACAATTCTGTCTTGACTTGCCACTACCTAAAAAATAGTCTGACACAGGTGGATATATGAATGTGCTAGGTCAAGGTTATATGGCAGATGCATTAACACCTCCCAGCCAAACTTGCTCTTAATTTTTGGTAGTGCCTAAAGATGTTTGGTGGATGATAGCCAAAGAGGGTTTTGGAACATTCTTTGAAGCCTGAACCTGAACCTTTGACAGTTATCCTTTTATGCACGTACTTGTCGTACGTGATCCACTTTTCACTACCAGTTATCAATCTTTCAATTCAAGAGTTCATTAGATTTCTTTCAGTGAGCTTGTGTGGCTACCAAATTTGGTACTTTTTTAAAATGGTTCAAATCTGTTCTGTGGTCAATTCCCGGTTCTTCAGCTATGTCGTAAACGACATATTTGCCGATCTCTTGCATTTTTGAAAATAAATTTAAAAATATTAAAATCGAATATCTTAATTAAATTACACACACACAAACATAATAGATAAATAGCTGGAAACAGATTTTACTAATTTGTTTCTTTATGAACAGAGAAATTGTGATTGTAGTGTTTGCAACCTTAACATTCCCATGTTTCATTATTTATGGTGGTTGGGGTGTAAAAGATATGTGGGTTGAAAATGTTTTTTTTAATAATATTTTCCTATAAATTGAAATAAAAAGAAAACTAATATAAAGTAATATATATATTTATAGAATATTGATGGTAAATCTGGAGAAAATGAAGCGCCTGGTAGTATTCATCCAAATGTCAATATGATGCCTCAAAATAAATCAGAGAAAGAGAAACATGGCCAAAAGATTCCAGTAGAAAATAATAGTAAGTGTTTTGCTTTTTTAATTATTGTTGTTATTTTAGCTATTAATCAGTCAGATATAATAATACAACAAATTTAAATGATTTGATGCCTTGAATTTCAAGCCAATAAACTGTATTGTTAACAGATGCGGCCAACCAGGAAATGAGTCAAACAAGGCCTCAAAAAAAGAGATGTCTAAAGAGCAACTCCGTATGTAAAGTTTGATTTAAAATCAATTCTAGTTTTTCTTATAAAGAATATAGTGGTAGTACTAGACCATAATCCCAACTGATTTTAAGCGGTGACATAGTCAATAAATAGCACTCACTAATTTAGCCTATTCCGCCCCTTCTCTATTTGATTAACTAATTTCATAAGATTGCACAGTAAATACTTGGATCTCAGTATTTTGTTACCACATAGATAAGTAATTGTCTTCGTAAAAATAATAATATAACCACCAACTAGACTGTTCTCACAACACCACTGCCGGCAGTCAAGGAAATTTTGGGCCATTATATATAATACTATCGCCATTTTCGCCTGCCATATGCTTAGGAAATGTTATAGTTCAGTTTGTCAATACAAAAATAATTTTTCAAATCCTATGAGTAGTTCCTAAGATAAGCGCGTTAAAACAAAACTTACGCTTTATAAAATAAGTATAGATGTTAGTCTTAGCCATTGGCTTTGGAGCCACTCCCATAGTTTGTAAATTTCTACTCTGTTGTTGAATTACACAAGCATTAATCGGATCTCCTTATAATTTTTAATAAATACTTGGGTCAAAGGATAAGCATCATTTTCAAGTATCATTATTGTTGTATTAAAGAAAATAAAATTTTAGCAATCAGATCAAGTGGACGTAGTAAAGACTGCACATAGAGAATCTCCGAAAGCTGAAGACAATGCAAACACACAAATATCGCCAAAGAAATTACATCAGGAACAGTGTGCACAGCAGACATTGAACCCTCAACCCAATGGTACGCCCAATTTGTTTTAGTGTAAACAATGATTATGTAGCATGTAAGCTGAGAAATGTAAAAATATTATATTGTGATTTCTATTTTATAAAAACAGTTTTGTTTTCAGTCCAAGCTACTTCCCGGGAAGGAGTAGAATTACAAAATAGTTCAGATAAACCAAAAGTAAATGATATTGATGGTCAAGATTGTATTGATTGGTCAAAACAACAAAGTACTTGCCATAGAAATGCTGATAAATCTAAAGCATTTAATGAGTCAGACTGTAGATACAATTTAACTAGTACTTCGGATATTATAAGAACTATGTTTAGTGGGGCAGCAACGCCATTACACTTGAAACTGACAAACGTGAATAAAAGTGCAATGTTTAATAAATTTAATGTTACTCGTCTTGGCACATCAACAAACCCACAAAGCAGCTGTAAAATAAGTTGTAAGTTACCATCTTAGCATTATGGTTTGCCCATTCTTAATTAGACAATTTTGATACTAATCACACAATTTTGATACATTTTTAGCATTTAAGACACAAAATATTCCTATATATAAGCAAGCTGCTATTATTTCCGTGAAAAGGAAGTTAAGAATAAATAATAACCAACATACAACAGTTCCTGGAAGCAGAACATCCGATTTCACTCAAGAATTGTAAGATAAATAATGTTTCATACTTTCGAAATTATTTTAATTGTTATTAAAACATTTATTTACTAAAATTTCAGTTCATCAGATATATCACTACCTTCATATATAGAACCTCTCATTAATGAGAATTCCAATAAAGACAATGAAGAGTGTAACTCAAGCACAGCTCAAATTATTCATACAGAAAGACCTAGCGTAACTGATACTGGAATTCAAACAAATACTAAATCTTGCAGCAGTGTATCAGTGTCCACACAAACTAGGTAAGACAAACTATGTAATGAGTTGTCATAGCTTTAATATTCGATGCAATAAGAAATACTAAACCTCCTAGACTATTTTCTTTCAGTTCCACAGTCAAGCGCAGAATGGAAAAACCACCTTCAAAATATGACATAAACAAACCCAAGATAAAATTAGCGAGTAAATTAGTAAGTACTGTCGAATCAAATGAGAGTCCAAGAACCAGCAAAAATACATCAGAATCATGTAGCTCTGTCATTAAAATTACTAATCCTGCTACTGCAGCGCTATGTCGCGAGATCTCAAAAACGTTAGAAAAACAATTAAAAGAAGAAGAAGAACAAGAAAGGACTTCGACAGTAAAAAATAAGAAAGAAGATGAAGGTCATAATGAAGAAAACAATGAAGGCATGAAACACTTCACTGAAGGCACTAAAGAGAACAGTAATGAGACTAATGATATTTCTAGTTTTCAAAAAGATGAGAGTTCAGATCTCACAGAAAAACTTAAAAGTTGGAAGTGTAATGTATGCTGGGTGATGAATAATGATGATGCTCAAGTTTGTGTTTGTTGTTTGAGCAAGAAGCCAATGGACAAGATTGAATCTCAACTTGAATGTTCTGCTTGTAAAAATCAATCAAACGAAGTCAATGTTTGTCATGTGTGCTCTAAAAGCAATTCTGGTATTCTTGCTGGTAATTTCATGTCTTCATTTTCAACACCAGACAGTACTTTGAACAAAATTGGAGACGCACAAACTAACAAATGGGAGTGTTCAATTTGTTTAGTGAAAAATGATAAGAATTTATCGAAATGTGTTTGTTGTGAATCTACAAAACCCGGAGATTGTGAAGAAAGTGAATTTAATCGTTTTACCTTTGGAGCGAAATCAATCAATACTTATAATAAATTTGTGAATGCACAAGTCGATAAATGGGAGTGTTCAGTTTGTTTAGTCAAAAATGATAACAGCTTATCCAAATGTGCTTGTTGTGAAGCTCCCAAACCCGGTGGATGTAAGGAAACTGGCTCTAATAATTTCAACTTTGGATTAAAATCAGACAATACTTTTAATAAAATCGTGAATGCACAAGTCGATAAATGGGAGTGTTCAGTTTGTTTAGTCAAAAATGATAATAGTTTATCAAAATGTGCTTGTTGTGAAGCTCCCAAACCCGGTGGATGTAACGAAACTGGCTCTAATAATTTCAACTTTGGATTAAAATCAGACAATACTTTTAATAAAATTGTGAATGCACAAGTCGATAAATGGCTGTGTTCAATTTGTTTAGTCAAAAATGATAATAGTTTATCAAAATGTGCTTCTTGTGAAGCTCCGAAACTGCTGGGAAGTAATGAAACAGGCTCTAAAAGTTTTAACTTTGGAGTGAAGGAAAATACTTTCAATTTTGCGATTCCTAAAGTAACCTTTAAATTCGGTATACCAAAGGAGGCCAATGTCCAGCCTGTTATTTTTCCTACTTCCCAGGAAAGTGACAACAAAAGACAAGACACACAAACAGTTAAAACAGATAAACCCAGTGAATCAAATAATCCAAAGGAATTTACTTCCCCTACCATCACAAACTTGTTTAGCTTTCCAATAGTAACTGCATCATGTGTTTCTCCTCTAAATGCTACAAGTACGCCGGTGTTACAATCAAAAACTTTAGATGCTGTTGCAGATTCTACTGTAAACAAACGTGGACCATCAAATTTAATTGAGACTAATTTGATCAAATCTTCACCTGTAAATACCCTTTCGCCATTAGCATCGAATCCGTTTACAATGAGTAATCATTCTGCGCACCTCGGTGAGCAAATTTCACCAAGAAATGTTTTCTCCAATCCTGGCACAAACTCTGTTATAGCTACTGGAAACGTTCAAGAGAATCCCATGTCTACTCAAAATACTAATCCGCTTAAATTTTGTTTCACCGCTACCAATTCTACAAATATAAGTTCAGCGTTACCATTTGCCAACAATGGCGCTTTGACGGGAAGTTCTACAGAGCAAACAAATACTTTAAACACTACAGGGAAAGAGTTAACACTCCCAAGTCGTCCTGCATCTATGACTGCTGGATGTTTTGGTGTAGGCGTGCAAGATAAAGTATCGACAAGCTCTTTTGTAGATAAAGCGTTTGTCACAAATTCAACTACTAATGCTTTACAAAGCTATCCAGCATTTACCTTTGGGATGCCGCACAATACCGATTCCGGCAAAAGGAATGTATTTGGATCAAAAACTTCAAATATTTTCATTGCAACTCCGAAAAGTTCAAATATTTTCATTACAACTCCGAAAACTTCTGATTCTCAGCCATCAATATTTGCATCAGCTATGAATCAAACACCAGATATCTTTGGAAACTTAAACTCGAATAGTGGTCCAAGTTCAGCCGTAGCGGTATTCGGAAATTCAAGTGTATCAATGGCTACACCTTCCACAAATTCTATTTCTTCATTGTCATTTATATCTTCTAATCAAACATCGACTAACATTTTTGGAGCCTCTCAGTCTCCTAGTAGCAGTATTCCTGCGGCTAACATATTCGGAAGCTCACAGTCGACTCATAAAGCCCCTGCCATGGCCGTGTTCGGTAATACTAATACACCTGCCACGAATACGGATTCCTCTTCAATGTTTACATCGTGCAACCAAAATGCGATTAACATTTTTAGAACCCCACAGCCGGCCGGTAGCCAAATGCCTGGCCTCGGCGGCGTTGTTTTCGGGAACGCGACCGCTCCATCAGCCAATACTGCAGAAAATGATCCTTCATTGTTTACACCTAAAAAGCAGCAAACGCCTATAATTTTCGGCTCGAGCTCACCGTCGACTGGCAGCCAAGGACCAGCCGTAGCCGTGTTTGGGAACTCTAATGCGCAGTCACAGCCGGCAAATGTGTTCAAGATGCTGGGTGCTGCCGCACCGGCCTTTCAAGCGCCCGCCCCAACACCGCTCAGTGCGGTACCCGTCTTCAACTTTGGACAGGTGAGCATTATGATAATTCAACAATAATTCTGTAAAGTACAGAAATCAACAAATAAAAATCAGCCCTGTACACCTCTAAGTTAGATGATACCTTAGGGGCAGGGGGAATGCAAAGTTGACATATAATTATTTTTTTTACTTTATTTACCTAGGTCATAAAAATTAATATATATATATATATATATATATATATATATATATATATATATATATATATATATATATGTACACAATGCTGTATTAGTCCCCACTTTAATGTATGGAAGTGAGAGCTGGGTTTGGCAGGAAAAGCATGCTAGTAGAGTTAATGCCGTTGAAATGCGATCTTTAAGAAGTATGTTCGGCGTGACTTTGAATGGTAGAATTAAAAATATCGTTATAAGGGAAGTGTGGCTTAAAATGAATGTTGGGACAAGAACTAGCGTAGATGTATAGAAGAGGGTGTGCCAGGATCCTACCTCTGGCGGACATGAGCGCGTATTTATTTATTTATTAAATCTTGGTCAGGTGATTTTGATGTCTAGTTGTATTACTGCTCTCTCTGTGTGCTAATACCATATTTTTGTTGTAGAAACAATCGCAACAGCAGCAGCCCGGTGTATATAATTTCACTGGTAACCAAACCGCTCTGCCACAATTCAATATGGGTAGTTGTCCTATAACCAACATGGCCGGACGCCGGGTCAGGAAAGCGGTGCGCAGAAATAATCAGCGTTAAGAAAAAGGATAGTGATAGTACGCCAACTTTTGTTTTATATATGTTAGTGCATATTTTGTTGAGTTTTTTTAGGACATATTTTTTTAAAGGATGCACACGCGTTTTGATATGATTCATTGTTTGCTTTAAATATATTTAATATTAATAGTTAATAGCATAGAGTGATAATTTAAACACAACCAAAATGAATTATTTGGGCCAAGTAATCTGACAATTATTTAATTTTAGTTAGTTGGTAATTGATATTTAAGGGTTATGTTGACAATGTATGATTGTTTTTTATCACATTCATGTCACATGCTGTTTTTTTTTAACTATTATAATTATTGGAACATTTTATTATCTTCCTTAATACCCTCCCTGTCCAATCCTCTTCCTATCCAATCCTTATGAGGAATGGGTGGGAAGAGGACGAAAATTATGCCTCCGGCACCTCACTCGTCAGACGAAATGCAGAGTACTTCTACTTCACGCCTGTTTTCTGTGAGGTCGTGGTATTTCACTGGTCAAGCCGGCCTATTCGTGCAAATGATGTTGCGAACTCTACCACTGTTAGAAAGCATTTCAACATGCTTGTTGTGCATTACTTTATCTCCAGCTACCCTTATGTGATATGATTCACCTCTTGGTATGATCACTTGGTAGTTGTGTAATCAATCCAATACGACTAACAATTTTCAGGCCCTCTAAAGAGTATGGTAGCTTCGACTGACCAACAAGGATTCCTATTTCTACAACTAGTCCAGTAAAAAGTAGCAAGCGGAGGAACTTTGAGTTAATTTGACTTACCAGAATGTAAAAAACTGAGCTCGGGAATATTCCAACACATTAAAATTATAATGGATAAAAGCCGTTCGCTTATAAAACCTTACATTTCAAAAGCAGGCTGATTTGATAACCATTTTTCCTTCCCAAATAACGGATTCCCTTAGATACTTGCTGAACACTATTGAACCATGAATGAATTTGACTCGTAAAAACTTTCACTCGTTGATTTTTTACTATTATATTATTAACTTACTCTTAAAACTAGATTAAAATCCCTGCGTAAATTAATTAAATACATAGTTGACAATTAAAAAATAAAAATAATATATCATACTACACATTATCACGACTAATAAAAACCAGTAATGTTGCATATATAACATTACAATATATTTTCTAAAAAAATATAAAAACAAATTAGGTTTGTAGTGGTTTATGATTATAAATAAAACCATCATATAAGTTAAAAAAATTCATATATTGTAATCAACATATTAAATAATAAAGGCAACATAGCACTTATTTGTTATTTATAATAAACTATGATGTGCTGTAAGTTAGTGGGTGTGATGTACCTTGTATGTAATTAAATTTAGTTCATATGAAAATAAGGTTACAATTAGTTGCTCATAAAAAATATGCTTTATTATTAAATTAGAAATATCAGTTATATAACATTGAACCCTTTTCTAATAAAATACATTCAGTTCAGATGAAAAACAGAATTATCCAAAATTAATATTTCAAATGCTTTAGTGCATATTTATTGTGATAAAAATAGTAATTGCTACAACTCATAGACCAAGGCAAGATTGATAAAAAAATTGTCGTCATTCCTGAGAGATTTGTGAGATTGTGATGTGTAGATATGGCTTTAAAATTTAAATATAAGTGATAATACATATATATCAACTCTTATAGTAGTTGTGCTTGAACAATCAATAATAAAATAGGTTTAAAATTTATGATAAAGTCATATTACTTGTTTGCTACAATATTAAATTAAAGTTAATGTCCTTGTGTGATTGATAGTTACATACATAATGTGAATATAAAACAAATTTCAACTCTCGGAGTGTAAAGTTCACGCCATGTTTTTGTATTTAGTAAATAGATTGTAAAGAACTCGCAGAGTTGACTTGAGGTCGAGATTTACGATATCTGAAACGACGAAGTTTTCATTAATGCTTGAAATATATACATTTTGTCATATTTTTGGAAACGAGTATGTGGGTCACCTGACTTGTACACCCATAAAAATCTGTAAGATCGATGTGATAAATAGATTTTGTTATAAACAGAAAATAATTTTACCTTCGGGCCTGGCTTTCGGCTTTGCAAGGCCTACATCCTGCATCAATTCAAATGCAAAGGAAACATTGTGCACTTTCTGATCGAAGTCCTGCGGGGTCAAGTGGAAGTCGTACAGTGGCACGAAGAAACCCTCGAGCAAACCCATTAGCAGGCACAAGAATACGCCATCATGGAACTGAGTGTCCAAGTCAACAACTTCGAGGTTGACCTTGCTCAGATGTTTGTTCACGAAGGTTATTAGCGACTGGAAAGAGTTAATGTTAAATTGAAGGCGCGTTACCTTGCATGCTTGTGTAAAAATGTGCCTAATGCACAATAATAATTATATATAATTATCGCAGACCCATTACCATTCACAACATTATAGATGCGATGCCACTTACCGTGGGTTTCTACACGCGTCAAATCGTGTATCGAAACAAGCATTCTCTTCCTCTTTGAAAAGAACTGAGATGTAAATATGCTTTGTGTGATTGCTTTCAGCAATGGAAACCCACAGCTACTGAGGGCCCTAAGTTATATGATTGGTTAGAAAATACGGCTAAGAACAGAAACAAAACAAGGTGTTTGTGCAAAACCCCATGCCCATCGGCATTTTTATATAGATAATAAACGAGTGCATGACCACATTTCCACAAGATGTCCAGCGGCAAGATGGTCGAAATATAGCAGGTCCATGGTTGACCAAACCACCACCACACCAAATTATGTAGTGTTTGAATGTACAATATATTGGGACGGAAAAAATGACGATGGCAACGTATTTCAATCCCTTGCTGTACGCACAGTATGAAGAAATATAGCTTACCTTCTTAACAACTTGCAACTTGTCTGGAGCGTGATCGAAGAGTGCGTCAAAAGCGTCTCGCTCGCACTTCATACCCAAATCATCGTAAGTTGTTGTTATGTCTTCTATATATGTCCTGGAAAACATTTACATATACGAGGCATGTATTGACAAATATCAGAAACCTTTTTTCTAAACATTACATTACATAACTATTTAGAAACAATATTGTTTTGAAAATAAGAAAGTGATTTGTGGTGTATGATTAACATATTTCCACCCCTTTCTTCCTGTCTCTTTATCTGTTCAACATACAGATAGTCAAAACATTTGCAACACATCTTTGGTACATCAGATGAACTACTTACTTGTTTGCCTTCTATAAATAAAAGCCTAGAAGGTTTCAAATTTCAGTAGACTTTAGCAGCTTGTTCAAAAATCTAAAAATCTGCTTGTATAACTATAAAAAAAAATATTTTATGTACTTAATTTTATTGATCCGAGGTCTCTTTTTTCAATTCTTACATAAAAAATATCTAAAGTATGCGTAGTTAGTCACTGACTGTAAGTTCAACCTCTGTATGGACAAAACTGTTCCCAGCATTTAAAGTCTAGTGAATGTAACATTGCGCTGGAAATGCAGCAATGCCAATATATTCATACGGTGATTATACTTTACCTATGCGATAGTTGGTTAGGTGCATCTTTCTTCACGACAACTACATTAACGCTAACATTCTCTGGGAGGCGAACGGGCGCTCGAAAGTGACGCGCCAATGCAACCAATAAATGCAGGATCGACACCACATTCTTGGAGTGGACAGAGTCGACGCTCCACTTCTGGGCTGGTTTTGATGTTCCAAAGAGCACCTAAAAAATTAGATTATTTTTTAATCTATGCCTATATACATACGTAAATTCCAAAACGGCTGGACCAATTACAATTAAACATTCAGGAAATGTTGAGTTCATCCGCTATGGATGATCCTGTGAAGTTTTGTAGAAATTGAATCAACATAATTAGTGGCCGGTAAAAACTTGGACTATGTGGATGTACAAGTTATGAACATTTTTTAAGTGTAGTCTAGGGCTTGATTACAATCCCACCTGATGTTAAGTGGTTATTTGATCAAATGGCCTGTATTTATTCTGCATTAGCAAAATTTTAAACCAATATAAGGAAAGCAAATATCTTTCCAACCAATAAATATGTATAAATATAAATATTTCATCAACTCTATTATTTTAATGAGGAGGTGTAATCAAATATAAAATTCAAATATCATTGAAATGTCCCAAAAACTCCAAACCCACATCAGGATATGACAAAAGTGCTTGAAAATACCTTGGTTATAATTTTCATTTCATAAATATTTAACAAATTTTTCATAACCAATGCAATGTAAATGATATCAATTCAATTATTGCTGATCGTGAAATATAAAACCAGCTGTTCTCTTACATCATGGACAGAAGCCACTTGTCATTTACTAGGAAAATAAATTTCATTTGTTAATCTTAAAAAACACAAATGTTATAAAAATATGATTCATACAACAAAGACCAAACTAAAATGTGGAACAATCATGTTAATTTGTTTATTGATTCAAGTTTTCCAAATGAGGATTCCTATTTAATTAGTATTAACCTTAATTAATAACACCAACAGCTGGTTTATGCAGTTTAAGACAGTCGTTTATTTATTTTATGGTGTGATTCACCTTTTAAAATTCTTAATTGACTATGGTTAGCATTATTAATACAATAGTTGTTCAATTGAAGCATTAATGCAATAACACAATGAGGCACAAACATATGTACCCTATTGACAGCTCTTAAAACAATTCCCAGCTTCTGGCGTTGACCCTCTTCCGATTGTGTCACCTCTGGCACATCCAGCTTTGTTTCCGTCAACTTTTCAAGTAACTTTTGTAAAACTTGCCCATCATAAAGGTCCTCGCTTATATCTTTGACAATTATTCTTTGCATAGCAAGCTCATCATTGATCCAATCTATTAGTACTTGTATGAGTTCTTTAACCCTAGGATCCTCCAATGACCTGGGTTCAATGATGGCTCTTTCCTCATTATCATCTGCAATATAATTTATGTTTCTTGATAAGCTTGTAGACATGTCTATTACGCTATAAAAATTCTTATGCTTTATTATATTAATACACTTGTTAACTGGTATAACACTTTACAAAATGAACTCTTATCATATTCAAAGTATGACACAAGGATAAAATAAACAACAAGTTAAAAATAGATTATCAATCATAACAGCTATCCTGTTTCATTTACCAGTCACTTGTTTTACGTTAAATAATCATTCAATATATATTTTAATTTAGTAATATTCAATTTTTTGATTACACTTTTAAGTTTTCAATTTTGATTAATTATAGCTTACATATGATCAAGGTGCACAAGATTGTTGTGAAAATGTTTTTTTCATTCATTACAGCAATGGCTTGAATAAATTGGAAATCTAAAAAATCTGTCTAAGCCTTTGCGGTGATCATGGAAGATTCTCAATCAAGGTTGTGAGTGATTTAATTTTCCTTTTTTATGTAAGTAGTAGCATAAAGTTATAGTTATATATTATGATGGCATTATTTAACTAAGTAAAAATAGCATGTATTGGAAGTAAAATTGTACAAAAGTGTAGTACACTTAAAGTTTTGATATTGGTATTGCAATAATTCAAAATTAACACAGTTAACATTTTAAATAATTACTTCAATGCAAAGTTGCCCTTTTTACAATTTAGTAAAGATAAACAATTTTCAGTAAAAAAAATGCCTATGGCATAGAACTAAACTGATATAATATGTAAAATATTATTACAAAACTTTCTCCAATGTTTTGGGTATGAGAATCATATTATTTAGTATTCCAAACACTTTAAGCACGGTCAACTTTAAGTGTATAAAATAAAAGCTACTTTAGACAATAAAATTCTATAGTTTGTTTCAACTTAATATGTATAGTTTGTAAACAAACATACATCCTATATTACACTTTTAAACTGTCATGGGAAATGTCTTTTTTTTATGGATATAGTGATATAAAATGAAATTGTATATTTATGGAAGCTGCTAATGTTATATGATACAGTTGGTTTCCAAAAAAAGTTTGTAATTTTAAAATGTGTGTAAGTGTAAAAGGTAAAGTAAGCCCAATTTACAAACTTTTCATCTTGAGTTGGAATGAACTATAATTAAGTGCAGAAATTATATACTTACGGAGACTATATTCTTCAGGAGGAATTTCCGGGGCAGTGGGACTTCCAGGTGAATCAATTGCATACTTTCCTTCTGCTTGAACATCTTGTACTGTACAAAAAATCCTTTGATTTATATCTCCACAAATATTGTGTTTCACTGTTCTGCTATTTCCTTATTTTATATGACATTATTTAGTGTAACATTAGTTCAGTTCCTATATTACTTTTTATGTTTTACTTTATAATAATGGTAATGCTGTACTAGTCCCCAATTTAATGTATGGATGTGAGAGCTGGGTTTAGCAGGAGATGACTACTGACTAGTGACAAAAAAACATGACTATAAATTATAGGATTAGAAATTATTTTGAAATGGAAATTGAATTTAGAAGCCATAAAAGGAGTACCCGTAAACGAAAATTATGTAAGATAGTAGAAACGTCGAAAACAAAATCTTAAACGCGTAATTAGTAATATTACTTTTAAGTATGAAATTATTCGTAATATATAACTTGTGGTAGATTTTATACGTTTAACAACCGAGATGAAAAGCAAACATACTGTTTTCATTAAAGTCACAGAAGTAGAGTGGAATGAGGTAATCTATAATTACACACCCCACACATGTTTTGTAAACTTTAAAATTAGAACAACTCACCTTCCTTTATACGTTTCTTTCGGCCAATAGTACCAATTTTATCCCAAAAGGATTCTTCTTTATCTTCTTTTTTTGGCAAAACTGGAGTTCGAGGAGATTTTGGGCGTGGTGATGACATCTTCAGCGAGGAACTTTAAACAACAACAAATGAGTCACCATTATATGATATTCAGGATTTTGTTGAAAATAGTAAAGAATTATACTTTTTAACAATATAGCACAGATAATCTTGCCACGACTATTAAATAAAATACCATACAATATAAATACTATTTACCTTTAATTTGAGCAAGGTTTACTTCAGTTTATTTGTGTCAAGAATGACATTACTTTTCAGATCATTGTTACCAACTCGCGAAAATATTTGCCCTAAAACTAAAGTCAAAAACCCCCAAAAAATAATATTATACAATATCATATCATATGAAATTGGGCCAAGATTTTGCCCTAATTCCGAAATTAATATTTATATCTTTTTAATTACAAGTCCATACATTTTTAACCGACTTCAAAAAGAAGGAGGTCATCAATCAATTCGTCGTTTCGTTTATTCTTATGTTTGTTACTTCAGAACTCTGCTCCTGGCGAACTGATTTCGATTATTTTTTTCTTCGAGAGCTAGAAGCTAGTGCTTGTCGCTTGGTCCCATTTTTTTAGACATGATCCGTAGTTTTTGAGTTATTCTTAAAATGGGTAATATGAAAAAGTTGAGTTTAACATGCTTGGCTTACGCAGGTAATATATTTTATCTTCTATGGTTGTCTCAAAATAACAACTTTTTTCTGAGGAAACATTAATTAAAACGCATTTCGCTTACTACGCTATGGTGCGTGTTCGGTATGAATTCTTATCCATTTAAATATATTAATTTTTTAAACTATATCATTCATCATTAGTAGGTACACTATAAAGTTCATTTGTAAAATAGTTTTCTTAAGGCATTCTCGTACATTGGTATTTTCTTGTACATACTACAAAACAAATTATGGTACAATTAATAGTATAATTATACCATATACTACGAAATCCAGCCCGAGTTGCAGTCACTCAAAATGCATCTCGCTTACTTAAATTACGAGCACTGTACTGACGTTCAAAATTTCAATTTTCCTTAACATAGCGGTCCACAGCTAGTTCCTTATAAATGTATCGATTTAAAAGATATTTTTCAAAGATACTGTTCAATTAACGACTATGACTTTCACGCTCATAAAAGTCATAAAATAAATAAAACACGAGAAGGCTGGCCAATGCCGAGGTGAATGTCAGGCGGGCAGCGTGCACAATTATCATCCATGTAGAAAGAGCGCTCGTGGTGGTTTGCCGACGCAGTAGTCAGCGGCAAACCAACATTTCATAATTTGAAATCAGTTGAAAAGGTGAATAAATTAAACTACACACATATCAATAGGAAATTTAATTGAATAACATAATACGTTTGGATACTGCACTAGATGAAACAACAATTTATTATCTTGTCGTACAGTCCGACTTAGGGGTCCGTTGCCCGCAATGCTTGTCTTCACATTAACATTAATTTGCTCCACTTCACTCCACGAACTTGATATGCCTTATCATACACTCTACATTTATAAAATCCTTAATCCTATCAGAATAAATACACCATTTATATTGTTACTTTATTACGTAAATACCTCACAAACAATCAATGCCACGTTGGCATAGCATAAGAAGGTTGGTGAATCCCAATTATACCTACCCTTATTCTCCGTTTCGTATTTCTTATATTTCTCACCATGGGTTTCGAGTGGCGTATAAGCTTGTAAGCGTCCAAGGATAATTTATATCGATCAGATTAGTAACATACTAAAGAAGGGCGATATAAGGAGTATCCATAACCGACGAGCATGATTGCGCCTATGTATGGATGTAGAAGAAGCGAGAGGTGGGCCAGGATCGCGCCAAATGGGAATCCTTGATCTCTGCCTACCCCGCTGAGTTACGGGCGTGAGCGTATATTATTATTTTTTATAAACTTGTCGCTATACAATCTTTTTCTCTATCTTTCTCCCTGAGAAAAACTGAGACGACAATATGTTTTTTTAACCCACGGTTGTACATATACATTTTATTTTATTTTATTTTATTTTAATAGGAAAACTAACAGCTATCTTAAAAAACATGAAATACTTATATGGTATCTTAAGGCTAATCAAAAGTTTCCACAGATGACATACATATAATATTGTCTTTACATTGTATAAGTCAAAGTAGCTTCGGCTGTCTTTACCTACTTTCTATCTACGCAACAGATTTAATGTTGTTTTCACCAATAGGCGCTCACAAGAAGTTCGCATTGCAAACTCTAGCTTAACCTTACGAGATAGATCAAAATAATGTACTAGGGAATTATAATTATATCATAAAAGTATTTAATCAAAAATCTGTGATAGGATACATCTATCTTCTAAGGATAACATTTTAACATGGTCACGTACAATTCGGTAATTGGAAAGCTAAATAGCTATTCTAAATAGACGGATACAGTAATATTCCTTATCAACTAAGTACGTTACTTACACTAAGGAGAGATTTCACCGTTTGCATTCAAAAACAAGTTTAACAAAACTTATTGTCTCTTTAAAAAGGTTATATATATTATGAGAACAAAAAGTAAAATTATTTGGACTATTTTTCGGAATTTGATAATTTGTTGTATTCACTACGGATCCTTTTCACATGCGAATGCTGGCAGAGTTTTGTACTGGAGTTATATATAGAACAGTTGTTTGGTCTAACATTGTGTACCATGAGTGTTTTATGCAGGAAGCGTACGTCAAGTATTCGTCTCATTGTTTATTGATTGTATGGACAACAAAGATAAAAACGAGTTGAAGCAGTACAAACAAATAACGCAACTGATTGGGTATAATCTTACTTGAATGTATGCTAATATTAGTTTCTATTCTCGCTTTAATTTATAAGCTTAGCTCAATTTTCTTCAACAGTTGGTTCGGCGGATGTAGTGCCCTGTTAAAATATATATAATTATTGGTTTTTGTCTCACTCCGGTTAGGTTTACATTTATATTCATTATCATTATTAACCAGTCACCAGCTAGACATAGGTCTTCTTCTAGAATCGCTATATCAGTCATCCACTGGTCATCGTGCCATCTTATTTTAAAGTCTGTCTTAAACGTTTATTTCCAATTTACCTGTATATGTTTATTGAGTTTATTCACAACGGCGACTAGTCGGAGCTGTTCTTCTTCCAAGTCGGCCACCTTCTGCTGCAGCTCGGTCCTTTCCTCACAGAGCCTGTTTATAAACTGATCTTGGTCGCTCAGTGCTTGCTTAAAATATTTACAAGCTTCCATTGCCTCTTGATAACTGAAATTGGAACTTTACGATTAACTCTGGATAGGGAGAACTCCTGCGAAGAATTTCGCGGTAGAAATGTAAAGATACCCTGCTTCTGGATGAACGATAGGTTATGTGAGAGTTAATTTAACAAGGTTCTATAACCCCTTCTATGGCCATTCGCGAGTGCCATGCCAATATCTGGATGTCCAGTTGAGCGCACCAGTGCTCCCTGCACTGAATTAACAACGGCATAATTACTGCAATATGGTATAGTGGCTTCACTGCACCACTGGAGCAATCAAATAGCAGAAATCCCAAGACTTTACGTAATACAACGAAGACATGCTAACAAACTCACTATTTATCCTTCTGAACGATGGTTTTGGTTCTCTTCATTTTGCTTTGGATTATAGTTAGCTTCTCATCTCTCTGCAACCAATTAAATAATAACCATTTGTATACACATACACACACACACGCACACACACACATACACACACACATATACACACACATACACAAAAAGATATTGAGATTTTGTACTAAAAAAACGAATTTAGGTTAAACTTTTTTTTTTCTCTTGTATTTTGCACAAAACTTGGAAATAGCATGTAAGGGAAGTCATTGACTCCTTAAATACAGGTTTACCTAGCTAAGGGGTCAAGGCTATTATTGAACTGGATTTGTAGTGTGCAATAAAGATTTATTATTATTATTATTATTATTATACAGTCATAAGAGAATAACTCGAAATAATAAAGAATAATTAAATGAAAAAATGTGGTAAAGTAGAAATCAAACCAAAGCTTAGAAAGACGAATTATCTTTTCTCAAAAAGAAAAATGTACGTATCAAAATCAAGTAGTGCCTCCAATTATTTAATTGCGCTTCTACATTTAAAAGTTTACCTTTGCTATCTCATGCTTATGTTTGTCTAGCGCCATGTTCAGGTCCGTGCTGGCGTGCGCGGCCGTCAGCTGCTCACTCACATCCTCCATCTCGTCGTACGCCATCTCTTCGACCACCTCTTGCTTCACGCAGGTCAGGGACTGCTGCAGCTCATTGCGGTTGTTGCTCGACACTGATACTTCATATATTACTGATCCGTCTAATGAGACAGCTTTATTTTGGATAGTATAGAAAAATAGTAAAAACAGCAACTGGAATATTTTTTAAAGTGTTTTGTGGAAATTTATTTTATACGATGAGACGACACAACTTAAGTCTACTTTGTTCATCAGATTACGTAACCCAGGCGATATAATTCCGAGGTGAACAAGGGACGTAAATCCATTTTATCCGTTTGGATATTATTTATGTTACCAAAGTGATCAACCAAATTATGTTCGTAAAGACACTCTCTCCGAAAGGTGTCGAATAAACTGTCCGGGACAGTTTTAACATTGTCACCTAGACTGTTTAGAACTGAAAAATCATCAGAAAATAATATTAGAAGAGCCAAATAGATAAAGGTCTGTGTATCAAACCTTCCTCTTGCAAGCGCTCCACCTGGGGCTTGGACTCCTCCTCCACCTCGTACAGGTTCTGCGGCAGCTCCCATACTTGCTAAAAATGTACATATCAAAATCAAGTAGTGCCCCTGATTCTCTCTATTCTACGTTTAAAATAACTAACAAGCTCACCTTCGCTATCTCATGCTTATTTTTGTCTAGCGCCTTGTTCAGGTCCGTGCTGGCGTGCGCGGCCGTCAGCTGCTCACTCACATCCTCCATCTCGTCGTACGCCATCTCTTCGACTACCTCTTGCTTCACGCAGGTCAGGGACTGCTGCAGCTCATTGCGGTTGTTGCGCGACACCGATGCTTCATATATTACTATATATTAGCTATTATATTACTATATATAGCAGTATATTTTTTTAAGCAATGTGGAAATTTATTTTTTAATACAGTTGCTCAAAAAGTGGCGTATTGCAGGGACGTATAGCGTTCGCAATTTGGGCTATTACATACTCGATCTTTTTCTTTACCTTTTCCGAACTCGTGGGGTCTCTTTCCCAACTGTCAAAATAAGTCTATTAAAAAGAAAAAACCAACTACGAAGTTTTATGAATTATGCAAATATTTCTAAAAAGAAGCTACTAATTTGTTTCAATATGAGATTAAATGATTTGATTCAATAAGTTAGGTTAGGTTTCATTTCATTTCATTTCATTTCATTTCAATAAAAAAATCTACTCAAAAAGTCGCTACATATCTAAGGAGTAAGGAGATTTTCTTACAATAGTACAAAAATATATGAATCAGCGGTCCCAAAAAGCAAAAACCGACCGTTTTTCCAAAATTATCAAAAAGGGTAGTGTATATGTGAATTATAACTTTTATAAGAAATAAATGATTAGTTAGTTAAGTTTATTGTGTTTTTATTATTTTATTAAATTGCTTCATTTTTTCGCAACTGTATTAAAAATAGTTGTTCAGTACACGTGCGGAACCGTCATTGCAACTTGTTCCGACTGTCAACCCTCACCTTCGGCTGCGCCTTGCTTGGGTAGACTTTAGTCGGATCTCTGCAATGACAAGCTTTCCGAACTCGTAATATAAAATACGATGAGACGACACATCTTAAGCGTACTTCGTTCAACAGATTACGTAACCCAGGCGATATATTTAATTCCGAGGTGCACAAGGGACTTCAATACATTTTATCCGTTTGGATATTATCCAGGCGACGGAAGTGAAATCAACCATATCATGTTCGTGAAAACACTATCTCCCCTAAAGGTATCGAATAAACTGTCTGGGCTTGTTTTAGCAATGTCACCTAGACTGTTGTATAGAATTGAAAAACCATCAGATTTTTTTTAATAGAAGAGACAATACAAATAAAGGTCTGTGTATCAAACCTTCCTCTTGCAAGCGCTCCACCTGGGGCTTGGACTCCTCCTCCACCTCGTACAGGTTCTGCGGCAGCTCCCATACTTGCTAAAAACGGACGTATCAAAATCAAGTAGTGCCCCTGATTCTCTCTATTGCGCTTCTACGTTTAAAATAACTAACAAGTTTACCTTTGCTATCTCATGCTTATGTTTATCTAGCCCCTTGTTCAGGTCCGTGTTGGCGTGCGCGGCCGTCAGCGGCTCACTCACATCCTCCATCTCGTCGTACGCCATCTCGTCGTACGCCATCTCGTCGTACACCATCTCTTCGACCACCTCTTGCTTCACGCAGGTCGGGGACTGCTGCAGCTCATTGCGGTTGTTGCTCGACACCGATACTACATTTATTACTGATCAGTCTAATGTGACAGCTTTATTTTGGATAGTATAGAAAAATAGTAAAAACAGCAAGCAGCATATATTTTTAAGCAATGTGGAAAATTATTTTAAACGATGAGACGACACATCTTAAGCGTACTTCGTTCAACAGATTACGTAACCCAGGCGATATATGTAATACCGAGGTGCACAAGGGACTTCAATACATTTTATCCGTTTGGATATTATCCAGGCGACGGAAGTGAAATCAACCATATCATGTTCGTGAAAACACTATCTCCCCTAAAGGTATCGAATAAACTGTCTGGGCTTGTTTTAGCAATGTCAGCTAGACTGTTGTATAGAATTGAAAAACCATCAGATTTTTTTTAATAGAAGAGACAATACAAATAAAGGTCTGTGTATCAAACCTTCCTCTTGCAAGCGCTCCACCTGGGGCTTGGACTCCTCCTCCATCGCAAACGGGTTCTGCGGCAGCATTCGCACTTGCTCGGCCGACCTGACGACAGCGAGGTGAAGCGCGGCGTTTTCCGCCCTGCAGCGAGACGCTATCTTCCGCAGCTGCGCGCACGCCTCTTGAAGCTTGTCGCAGGCCCGGCGCTTGCTGGACAATCGAATACAGGGTATGTACTTTTGTTATAACCTCGCAGTATGACGGTCACTACAAAGTGATGGTGCACATTAGTGTATTTAATTATTAAACACTTCAGACAATAATTATTTTCCATTCATTGTATTTTTATTGTAGGATTATAGGATATTAATCTTTTTTATAGTAAAATAGGCAAACGAACAAGTGGGCCATCCTGACTTTAAGTGTCCACCCCTACTGCCCATCATCATGCGCATGAATTGAATTGAATTGACAAATCATCATCGGCCAATTGAACCAACATGAAAGAATAAGCGTGTACAGATATTGTGAGAAGAGATTTTTCTAGGTAATTTTTCGGAAAAGTTCGTATGTATTGTGCTCTCTCAAATAGCTTCAGTTCACATCTGAAGATCGTATAAATGTCAAAACATTTGACAATAAATTTATACGATCTTTAACAATTAAATACAACAATTTAATACGATCATTTATTGACAGTTCGGGTGTCATCGTATTTCGATAAAGATCCGAGTTTTCCCGAAGGAAAATAATTTCTCACTATATCTGTAGCTCGGTGCATCTTCATTAAATTTTAAGAAGCATGTTTCTTTGCCACATTGTAATAGCATCACGTGGGCCGACCACACATACAAGTACCAGGTATGTATAAAAATATACACATAGTAAAAATTACAATTACTCGTTCAGCGTCTCAGTGCGCTGCCTCAGCCCGTCCTCGCACTTGATTTTGGCGGCCTCGTAACGCATCTGGACTTCTGCCACTTTCTTCTCGAGTTTCTCATTGCTACTCTTCACTTGCTGCAACCTCTCCTTCATATCCCAGTTCACGGTCTCTAAGATTACCTAGGTAATGAATAGGCATTTAATGAAAATGAAAATGCTCTCTATTCTGCCCTATGAGTATTGTTGGGATTAACGTCTTGCTCGGTAGAAGAATGATATATACATTTGTGACTAAAAGGTCACTGTTTGCCTACAGGAGGCATTTACAGCTACACAGGGCACGAGGTGGTAGGGCGCCTAGCCTAAACCTCTTTAAGAGTAACTTATCTCAAGAGCTCCCTCCTCGGCTCTGGTCGTCACTTTATTATTTTTACCGGATTGGGAGGCCGCTGAGCTCTTAGGTCGCTTCGGCGAATGCTCCATGGAGTGACTCGGCACAAGAGTCCCCGATATGCGTATGACCCCATAACCCTAACCGCCCACGACCGAATCCCTTCTGAAGATATTACATACATATTACGAGTGCAAATTAATTGCTAAAAATAGTTCAACGTTCGCTCTCTATTTATCGTGCTAGTAAAATAAGTATATCCTACGAAACAGTGGAAACCCTAATAAAAAATCAAGTTAAAGTGAAAACGAAAACATCTCAATAAATGGAGCTAATTGTTTAAATTATGTTAATAGTATAAAAATGTTATATTAAATCACTAAAGTTGTACTTTTATAAATGTTATGTACACCGTTGTTTTCATATATATAAGACTTAATTCTATGTTAGTTATAGTTCATGGTAAGTGTGATATATATATGATGTGGATGTACTAAATAAATAAATATGCGATGACTAATGTAAATTCATATCAAGAAACATAACTACTCTCTTACGGCAGAAGAATCGTAACTTCTTACAACAAAAGAAGACACAAGTGTCTATATTTATATACTTATATTACTAGCGACGTGGCGGAAACCCAATCCAAACAACCCACCCACGGATTTGGGTTATAAGGAATGTAAAAATATAACAGAATAACTAAATAACATTTCACAGAATTTTATGTTTACTTAATAAAATAAATAAATATGCGCCCACCCCCGTACCACAGAGGGATGGGCAGATATAATAGATTTCAATTTAGCGCGATCCCGGCATATCTCTCTCGCTTCTTCTACATCTCTACGTATATACATGCTCCAACATGCACGTCGGTTACGGGTAATCATTTTAACCTCTTTTTTAGTATGTCACTTGATCAATTCAGTTTTCCTTGGCATTCTCACTTTTGGAACATAAATTGTTGTCTCAAAAATACCACTGTCACGAGTACGGAATAATGGATACGGCAAGCCAACCTTTACCTCAAATCTCAGCCGTCAATTTTCACTCTGAATTCCTCCACAATAATGATAAATAGCAAAAAATTCGACAACTTAATAGCAACGGAAATCTTTGAAAATTCATTAAATGAAATGAGGCTTGTCAGTTGAACGTTAACTTTTTGCTTTTTTACTACATTTAAAATTTCATTCTGGCCATCAAAAATATATAAAAATATGAGGTTTTACAATTAGTTGATCTTAGAATTGTTGAACTGCTTAACCATGAGAAGTTGTAAAAATAACTGTTCACTCAATAATAATTATTATATTTAATATTTAATAATGTTATGAAAATGAATTATTTTATATATGGCAATCGTTACATAAAACTGTGATGGGAGAAATGGACAGAAACTTTATTTATTTGTTTGTTTCATTACATTTTGTAATTGTACTGTGAACTGCACAAAGACAAAATATGAATGTGTGTGTGTACGTTTCACTTCAGTCGTATAGAGATGGTGCAGCCTGATTCATATAATAAAGTGCATATTTAAAAAAAAACGTTACCGGGTTAAATTGTGAAAATTAATCGGACTATAATATTAAAGTGAAAAATAGTTAACAGCATATTGCGAACATAATCTTTTACTTGACCTTATAAAGTGCGTGAAAAAGTGACCACCAGCAACAATAATATAAAAACCAGGTACAAATTCGATTAACCAGTAAACAACATAACCTAAAATGTAACTGTAAATACGCATAATAATCGATCTACGTAAAATTCCAATAAAGCGACAGCTGTTATAAGTAGGAAGGACTATCTGACATTGATCTACATCGACAACCTAACCGTGGGTGACACTGCCGAAAATATTCATAAATGATTCATCATCTCACTTTTCTGGGAGAGAAAGCTTGTATAGCGTCACGATTTTACGCCAGTGGAAACCTACGGTAACAAAGGTGCAACATCAACTAGCACCACATTTCGCTAGAGCGCAAGTAAACGAAATATAAACATGGAATAAATCACTAAAATGAAGATCTGCAACAATCAAGGGAGCTATAAGAAATGAGAGTATTCCAAATAGTATAACAACATAGTTGAAAAATGCATATCCAGGATATAGCTTAAATACAGAAGGTAAGCCACCATTAGATCAGCTATCCAAATAATCAAGAAAAAAGTCTCTTTAGATTCATGTTCCATATATCCCCTACCACAACTGGTCACCATGGGAGTCACAGACTAAAATCCTCTACTCCATCCTATATACACATGTACATAAATACACATGTACATAAATACACATGTACATAAATGTTTGATCAATAGTAGTTGAAAGGCGACTAGATTTAAAATATTACATAATGACATCATATATCTATCAGCAAGTAGATGTCAATCAGAAATCTCTTAAATACTGCAGCAAAAACCTTATAAGAGACCTTAGACAAGAGAAATGGAATTCTACTTCAGTTCTCCTGGGCACATAACTTATTCATTATTTATCTTTTATTCAAAAAGAATAGGAGAAATATTCCGTCATGGCTTTCGTCAAATAAAAAGAAAAGCCAAGTAGATTACATAACTTGAAATATAAAAAAAATAATTTACTAAAATTGAAGTAATAAGTAATGTATCATGCCCAAGCGACCACTGTATCATAGAAGAACAATATTGATAAACAGTACCAATAAATCTACAGCCCCTTATAAAAGTCAAAATCTAAAGTCTGTAATAACAAGAAAAATGCAAAACAATTCTACATTGTCTCAGGAAGAACAAAAATTCCCATAAAAAAGGAATGAATTAACAAGTAAAAAAAGAATAACTTTAGAAGAGAAAAATGAGAAAGTTTGTATAAAAAAACATTCAAGAAATCATCTGGACTACAGACTAACAAAAAATTAAAAAACCTTTAAAAAGTCAGTATGTGTAAAAAAAGGTTTTAAATAAAGAAAATAGAACTCTATATGTAACAAAGAATCTTTTCTAGGTAAATAATAATAACCGCCACTGAATTTTATAAAAGTCTACTTTTTCAAAATACCATCAAACACAGAGCAACATAGATACCATAGAAACATACCTACATAGAAAAATGATATGCCAATATAAAAATTCACTGCTCAAGAAATATTTAATAAGATATAAAGTTTAAAGAACTAAAAGAGCAGCGGTCCAGATGTCATATCAAAGGGAGCCATTTCAACAGGTAAACCTCTCCTAATAGAACCTTTACTCCTCCTAATAGAACATCTCTATTCAATAAAATATTAGATGAAAGAAGTTGAAGTTGTTTGCTTCTTACCTCCAGAAAAACCTTGCATAATACACAGAAGAGCACCAGCCAATAGAACAGGCAGGATTAGGGGTTTGTATTCAATACACACATTTAATCCTTAAAGTTAACTATAGAGAAGTACAAAATAACACCTGATCTACATAGCATTCAACATTACTATGCTCTATCATTTAACTCTATATCAGCAAATGGAAACCCTTACAGGAATATGATGTACCAACAGAATCTATAGAGCGTTACACGACTTAGTTGTATATAGAAAAGCACAAGTAGTGATATTATATAAAACAGGGACAGAGATTGATATATGTAGAGGTGTTTGCACGGTGAAGAAGTAGTATTCTGAATCTAAGATTAAGACACAATAACAAAAGTAAAGGATATAAGAAGAACCTCAAAGTTAATTGAATCCACTGTACTGTAACACTGTAAAAGATTGAAATAGAGATATTGTCCATATAACCATATTGCACATATGGATATCTTGTAAGTCTACAGGGTTAAGTATCTTGTTCGCCGGGATTGCTCCTGGAGATCATCAGCAACATTAGGGGGTTGCTGGGATTCTTCGGGGAGTTGGGCTGGCTGGAGTGATCTATGTCCCGCCCACACGCAAATATGCGCTAGTCGTGGAGTTGTGGTAAAGTAGCCCCCTACTACTACTACAAGGCGATAACTTCATGGAAGAGATTTCTAGGCAAGAGAATCAGAGGTAGACTGGTAGAGATGCATGTACTGAAAAAGTGTAAGATGGAACTGTATAGAGAAAATTGAAGGAGGCCTGTACTGTATATGAAGAGATCCTAAACAAATTAATAAATAGTAATAATTTCAAAACATATAATGATAGATAATTTGCTAATAAAAATAAGTACTGTATTATGTATGCACGAATATTAATAATAATTTGGTTGATTGTGTTATTATAACTTACCTGCACCTTTATCATATTCTTTGCTGTTCGGGAAACGTTTTCGTATAGCTTATTTACATCTTCCGTGTCCATCATGGTAATTGTTTTCGTCGTTCGTAAATTTGGTTACGAAATGTGGGACATACAATGGGAGTCCTTATGGGCGGGTCCTTACTGTAGATTTGGTTGTTTTTTTAAATATTTTCGCCAATAAACATGTTATGGCCAGTATTTAGAAAATATGTAAGTATAACAATTGAATGTGCATTTAACAAAAATATAGAGTAATTAAAAGCAATAGGATTTTTGGGAATATGCAAAAAAATTCTTACATTATATTTAAATGGTTCAATCAATATTACTACAAAAATTATCTACAGTCCGTGCGCAGAATCTTCGCTAATGAGGTCCCCTCCTCCATCGCCGACCGCGACCCGCGCTCGCCTAATCTAACCGTGGGCTTCCACTGGAGTATAAACTGCTCGCGATACATGATCTCTCTCTACCTTTCTCTTTGAAAAAACTGTGATGATAAATGTTTCGCGTGAATGTTTTCGGCAGTGTAATTCCCCAGTTAGTCTAGTGCGTGATGTGTAATGTGGTCCAATGATATTTTATGGATATTTAAAATATAAGTTTAACTAATGAGGATATCATTGGTGTGGTCATTAAATACAATTTGTTTAATTACATCTTTTTTATTTCTTACTTTTTGTGGAAGAAGGTGGCAAACGAGCAATCATCTGATGTTGAGTGAGCGCTACCCATAAACATTCGAAACAAGCAAAAATGTGTTGCAGATGCGTTGCCTACCTTTAATGGATTAATGGACAGAAGAGGGCGTAGATAGGTAAAAGGATATTTCCTTTTCCATCCTATACTTATGAAGAAAGGTGGGGAAGGGGCAGAGAACTGCAATTAGGCCTCTGGCACCTTACTCATTGTACGAAACGCAGAGTACTTCTACTTCACGCCTGTTTTCTACGAGGTCATGTGCATGTGCAGTGCAACAGATGTTGTTAAATAAGAAAGATAAAAAATATATTGATTTCATAAATAAATATACGCTCACGCCCGTAACCCAGAGGGGTAGGCAAAGATCATGGATTTCCATTTTGCGCGATCCTGGCACACCTCTCGTTTCTTCTATATCCATACATCTACGTATACAAGCTCGTCGATTATGGGTACTTCTTATATCGCCCTTCTTTAGTATGTTACTATTCTGATCGATCTCCATGGGCGTCCCCTGCCAACGCTGCCACTCAGTTTTGCGACATAAATTTGTTTCGTTACTCTCTCTTCATTCATCCTTGCAACATGGCCGAACCACCGAAGCATACTTTTCTTAATTCTAGTCCCAACATCCACTTTTAGTCCACGCTTTTCCCTTATGACACTATTTTTAATCCTATTATTCAACCTGTACCGGTACCTGTTACGCCGCAGATATAGTATCAGGACAATTCCCCGGTCCATGACACAAATAAGAAAACTTCTACGTTCGCCGAAGGATCGGAACTGTGGAAATTCCTTGGGATTGCGGCATAAGCTACACCGGAGACCGCACATGTTTTTACCGTAACATAAATCTACATAATATAACGTAAAATATCAGTATAAAAATTATGGGTAGATATGATAAACAATTTAATTTTGGTTATTATTTTATTATACATTTCACCCGGAGTTGTTGCGATTCAATTTAAAAGTAGAAAAAAATTGGTAAAGTAATAACGTACGTGTTCAAGGCAACTAACAATAACAAAAAAGACGGCTGTTTACGACCTCGTAAGCTGCGGCACATAAAAGAAAGAGTTATTAAGAATTCCAACTGATATTTTTAACTGTTATGGAATACATATGTACGTGGACAAAAAGATAAAAAATTGATCCCCGGGAACCGTACATTTTTCCGGGATAAAAAGTAGACTATAGCCTATTCCAAACTGCAATCTATCATTGTGCCAAATTCCATCTAGATCCGTTCAACTGTTTTTGCGTGAAACAATAACAAATATGCATACATCCTTATTAGTATGATAGTAGGATTGTACACACTGTATTTTTAATCAAGAACACCGACACCAAAATTGAAACTGACACCGCAACCATCTCCTTCACGACAAACCGGACAGACAGATAATTTTTAAAAAAAATTGTATGTTCGTTATAAATACCGTACATTGACACTTAATTTTATTTATCTGTATAGAGAATATACACTGATGGTTAGTTTCCACCAGCAACCCAATTTTCAGAAGAATAAAATAAGATCTTAAAGCTGTAGAAATGGCGAAGGCTATAATATCATTCGTATATGGAAACTAGCCAAGTTAAACCTTGGTCTTCAACGTACTGAGTCGGGTCATAAGTTTCGTCAGAAATTTTGAATGTAATTAATTATACACTTTTTGTTAATTATTCAGAAATTATATATGAAATGAAAGTTGATTAAATGTAGGCTACATTTTTATTTACATTATTCGAAATGCCCTCCACTATCTTGAATACATGCCCTTATTCGACGCGGCCAGTCATCGATGGCAGCACGCACCACATTCATATCTATTTCAGCCGCTGTTTAAACCAGAGACGCTCGAAAAAACATTTAATGAGGCTTAGCGCAGACATTCTCTTTCAAATGTTGCCATATCTTGAAGTCCAGTGGGTTTAAATCTGGACTAGAAGACGGCCAGTCGTCATTTCCGAAAGTTCAACTTTCAGAATACGTGAGCTGGCTTCATTGCTGCTGTACACCTTATCGTTTTGTTTATTGTAACTTTCTTCGATGGTAAAAAGTTTTTCGTACGAAAACAAAATTTCGCGGTATTTCTTACCCGTGTACCGCTGTATTTTTCCAGCCTATTTTTCTAAAATGTTCGTTCAATAAATGTTCGGTAATTTTACGATAGGCTCATATACTTAGGTTTTCATTTAACACTTTTTACTGTGGTTCTGCTTAAGCTCCCCATCTGAAGAGCTAAGATTTTTTGTTTACGAACAGGATTTGTTTGGATTCGCGCCTTGACTGCTATAATCGCTGTTGTCCTAACTGTGCGAGGACGGCCGGTCCTCTTACGATCTTCGAAGCTTGAATCTACTGTATTGTTTGATAGTGTGATAAATGAACCGTAGTGTTATTTACAAATTTTGCAGAATCTCTGTTGGCGCGTAGCGTTCTAACGCGATAACCGCGACTCTATGATAGATTCCTACAAGATGTCTAATTTTCCCAAAAATCAATCCTCAACTTTTGTCTGTTAAAATTCAAATCAATGATGTATAAAATACCTGTTGTATTGTACGTCGTCGTCGAGTCGGAGATTTTAATTTCCCACCATTAAAACTACTCTCTAGTTTTTGTGGGCGATGTATAAATTGCATTATCTGGTAAGGAAAAAGATTCTAATAAAAGTCATAGATAATGGCGATAAAAGACTTAAAGAAACGAACTGTCAAAGTCAATGTGAGATTTATAGGTAATATTTTGTCATAAAAGTTACATGTCTGAATCTTTGTTCTATTTTCTTAGTAGTCTGTGTGTTGAACCAGTTGAAGACACTGTCTGTGTTCTGTGATGAAATCATTTGAGATTTGAGCTCTTGTACTTATTGTTATGTACTAGAGGTAGTAAAATTAAACACGGGAATTTATAACACAACGTTATACTACGTTACTAAAAGTGCGTCATTGTTTTTCGAGCAAATATCAAGGGTAGGAATTGTTACATTTTATTGATACGTTTCGTGTAAAAAATTTGCGAAATTATAGAGAATAATAATGGAATCATATCTAAAAATAGCTTCAAGATTTTATTGCATCATATGTTGGGTTCGCTTTAGTGTGATAGTAATTGTGTTAAGCTAGTTTTTGTACGAACGTACTCGTATTGCAGGGCTCGAAATGGAGAAGAGTGGTAATCCACCGCCATATGGATGGGGAAATGGCCCAAGGATGCAGCCTCCGCCTGCAGCGCCTCCCAGTTATTCTCAAGCTGTAGGAGGTGTGGGACCGTCAAGTCCTTACACTCCGCAGTATCCTCCAAGTAAGTAATTTACCTTAATATTACTAAGATGCCCTTCAAGATTTGCGTACAGGATATTTACTAATATATTGGTCTAGCCTTGTAACAGTTTTATTTTTACTGCCGGACAAATGCGACCGTCATAAAATGAGCAGTACGAATTTTTGCCACAAAAACTGTACCCATATGGCAGCCAAATATAATGCGTCCATATGTAACAAAATTCATCCATATGGCAATTAAATATATTATATGCTTGTATAACAATACTGAAGCCAGATATTGTTACGCAGGTGGTAGTGCAAGTGAGGTGCTAAAAGCCTTATTTGAGTGCTCTACCTCTTCCCACCCTTTTGTTATTAGGATAGGATGGGAATGGGAAGAGGATTGCACAGGGAGGGTGTTAACAGGGAAAAGGAAATACGCTTGCTCGTTTGCCACCTTTTTCTATAAAAAAAAATATTTCATATAATTTCATTGGTCTTATTTAAAAAAATTGGCTAAATTAGTGTGAATAAATTTTTACAATGATTTAATATTGGTCACTAAAAAGCCTTTTCCTTTTTAAATACCCCAATAAGGTTCCTGCAACAAATAAGATTTTTCGGATAACAATTTTGCATATCTTAGAATTTGGGAATTAACAATTTTATCCTATGTAACACAGTATAAATAATTAGGGATGGGGCTTGTGACTGCTCGCACTAGTAACATAGAAAAATATATGATATTAAAAAGTTGAGTTTTAGTGCATACTTGTGACAAGCCTTGGTATATTTGACAAACAAGATTAAGGACAACCCAATTATGGTTTTGAAAGATGACCTTTAAATATTTCTTTTGTATCATTTAATATTTAAATAAGGCAATCACTACATTATTAAGTGGATTGCTTGCTTTACCATGTCAATTATAATCTAGAGTAAAATCAAATTTTTGTTTAGCGGCGGGTCCACCAATCGTCACGACGGTTGTACCGGTAGGATCTCAACCGACTCACATGATATGCCCGAGTTGCCAGGGCGAGATTGTTACTGAAACTCAGACAAAGCCGGGCCTCATTGCTTACATCTCCGGGGCTATCATAGCCATTGGCGGGTAAGAATCATCAATTATACTATTTAATAATATGTCCTTAAAAACTCTTTTTTACAGTGATATTAAAGTCTAGTAATGAAAACGTAAAATGTTATAATCCTTATAAACCTATTAATCAACATAATAAACTAAAAACTATTATTCAATGTATAAATGTTGATTGAAAGTTATTAGTTTTTCCAGTCAGTGTTTCTCAAACACTGTTTGAGGTCAACTTGTTTAATGAACCGCTGGCCAGCGGATCGTCGCGCGCATCTCAAATACGCAGCATTTTCAATCGATCGGATGCGAGTGTGAATTTGTGCGTAGCGCGTAGCGATATCGTTAATTATTGCTTTTCTGAACTTGCGTGGAAGATAGGATGGTAATTCTTATGTATATATTCTTATGTAGGAGATTCGTTTACGCGGGATATTATTGTATTCTTAACTACAATGAATCGGAACAAAATTGAAGATCTTGATAAAGAGAAAAGAAGAGAGAAAAAGTCTGTGATCGATTTTTTTTTGGCTCGGTATTTTAGCTGGAGAATAGGGGGAATATTAAAATGATATATTGTATGTATATTGAAGCACAGTAAAAATTGACGTAATTTCATTTAATAACCTTGCTTTGAAAGCAAGATAGAATTTTTGTAAACCAACGTCATTTACGAACATGGTGGCCATTACACTTTTTATACTTTTATCAGAAATGTTGTAACTTTGTGGAAATCCTGAGATATAAATAATTAAATATGCACTCACACCCGTAACCCAGAGGGGTAGGCAGAGATAACGGATTTGCATTTTGCGCGATTTTGTGACAACTCTCTTGCTACGTCGATACATCAACACATACAAGCTCGTCGCTTACGGGTACTCCTTATATCGCTTTTCTTTAGTATGTCACTAATCTAGTCGATATAAGTTCTCCTTGGCGTCCCCTGCCAGCACTGCCACTCACTTTCGCTACATAAATTTGTTTCGTTACTCTCTCTTCATTCATCCTTTCAACATGACCGAACCACCGAAGCATACCTTTCTCAGTTCTAGTCACAACATCCACTTTTAAGCCATACTTTTCTCTTATAACGCTATTTTTAATCCGTTTTTGGGACATACACTTTGAAACTGTCTGAAAAATTGTATTTACAAGAAGTAAAAAAAAATACTTAGCCGGGTTTGCTACGATACAGTTCGGCGGAATTTTTGAAAATTCATTCAGGCCAAATGCTGTTACGGGCAAAATGTGACAAAACATTTTTTTTTCGCAATAAAATTATAAGAGCTATTTACATTGTTAATTTCAGGCATGAAGTTGTTACGTTTTTGTCCCGTTACTGCCTGTCTAATCGGATTTAGAATCAAATAATTTAACGGTTTTGGCAGTTAAACGATGATGATGTTTTGATTGTGAGCCCTCGTATTAATAGTTGTTATTCGGTACGCAGTTTAATAATTAGTTGTAGACATTGAGTACAGATTACATTTCAATTTGTAAGAGAAAGTTTGCGTAACCTTGGATTTGGAAAGTTGCGAATTGCGACGCTTACACGCTACATACGCTATAGGTAGTCCTCGACATGATTACATATTTCATACAGAGTACTAGAGTATATACTATTAACTATTTAAATAACTTCTATTAGCGGATTCGGCAAATGTTTACTCGATTAAACATCTATTAATACTCTTCTTGGTCGATTCACTCTTGACAGAGTGGTCGTGGTCCTTCGGTAGATTGGGTAACACACAGTATCCGCCGCATGACGTTCCGCCACCTCTGCCTGTTGGCCGTAAGTCGGACACATTCGTGTACGGGAGACCCATTAATATTATTAATAGAGGTCGAAATTTGATCGCAACCCCCTTTTTGTTTCTATTATTTTTTCTTAAACGTGTGATAAACGTATGATAAATTTATTTAATTATATTTTTATAACAGTTTACAAATTATCTTAAAATGTTGATAGTGAAAACAGACATTAGTTTCATTTCCATTAGACTTCCGTTTTTTTAGGTTATAAGGTGGCAAACGAGCTAGCGGATCACCTGATGGCTGCCCATTGATATCCGCAACAGGCAAATGTGATGCAGATGCGTTGCCTTCCTTTAATATATTTCGTGCATATAGATATATATATATAATTCGTGTAACAGATGTTGTTGCGGGCTCTACCACTGTTTGTGTTTCAAGCATCGTAAAGTTTGGGTTGTTTCAATCAATTGTACGTTTCTATTTAGTTAGTACTTCAGCATTGTAGTCTTGTATCAATTATAAAAATTTTCGTCGGCTTTCAACAAGTTTCGCTACGAGCTTGTTAGCGTTTGTTCCCATTACGGTAACTCGGTAAGCTTGCAATATAATTTTAATTAGCGAAGTGTAAATGAAATGGCTATGGGGAACATTGCTAGCCTCAAGAACAATTCAAATAAGATATATATATATATATATATATATATATATATATATATATATATATATTTATATATGTGTATAATAACTAGTGACCCGCCTCGGCTTCGCCCGGGTACCACTCATTATGTTGATCCCATGATTACTAAACACAGGAACACCCGCTGTGCCAACCTGTCCCTGTAAATTTCATCGAAATCGGTCCAGCCGTTTCGGAGTCTATAGGTCTATAAGAAAAATACATACTTCGCTTTTTATATACTATTTTTTTCATAAAAAGTATCCTATGTTACTTCTAATACCGCCAAGAATATGTGTACAAAGTTTCATGTTGATCGGTTGAATAGTTTTCGCGTGGAAGCATAACACACAAACTTACATTCACATTTATAATATTAGTAGGGATTATTTACACACGTAACAAACGTACGTGATTGAACTCCTAAACAGCTGGGATTATTTTAATAAAATTTTCATTGTGTTTGATTTTGTGCCGGAATAATTTAGATTCACAACAGAACCTAATACCTACTTCTGTCGGGTTCCGATAGATTTTTGTAGTGGCGAATATCAAAACTAATAACGGAATAATATTACCTTCATCCGATAATAGTATGCTTAACGACGTCTGCAAAATTTCTCTAGAAGTATAAAATAGTTGTAAAGTACAAAATACATTTTGCCAGATATTTATTCGGTTGTTTTCGTAATACCATATACCGATTTACAGCTGTAGTGTACCGCGACATTATCCCAGTTGTTAGACAAAAAGCAAAGTAGGTAGCCGTAAAAGAGACAGGAATGCATTACATTATTGGTATTCAAAACAATATATTTTTTAATCTTTGATGATTTGAATAGAAACATTAATTGGAAGAAAAGATATTCATCACAGAGATGGATTCACTTATCATAGATTAAGCAACCCACACTATTGTGTAAGTAATGATAGTGTTAAACTATCGAAGCTCATAACTCTCGATGTGGCTTTCCGGTAAATTAATTATATAAATGAAATAAATAGCTAGCAAAAATGTTAAGTAGATCAAATAAATTCATGTTCCCAATAGTGTTCGGAATAGTTAGTGCAAAATAATATGTTATTTTTAAAATTATTGAAATATAAGTATTTTTAGTTGTCAAGATGTGATTCGCCACATCTACCGGCAGCCAGATAGCCTGCACGCTGCTGGAAGAAACTGCATAGAAAAAACATATATTGGCTTAGCTTACTTAAAATTCTTGCTTTTTTAAACGTTGTTTTTATTTATAACAAACCAAAGTCTTTGTCGCGTCTATCTGTATGTACATAGTTAATGTTGTTTTATTTTTAGATGTTTCTGCGGCTGTTGCCTCATTCCATGCTGCATAGATAGCTGCATGGACGTGCATCACCAATGCCCCAACTGCGGCGCCTCCCTCGGCCGCTACCGCCGATAAACCCTGAAGCATAAATCCCATCAAACATCGGAGCTAATCCGAGTGATCGGGAGAGCATTTAACTCTCAATGTTGTTCTAATCCCAGTGTTTCCCTTCGAATATCACATTTGTCAAAGTCTGTGTTAGTCTGTCCTTAGTCAATATTTTAGAAACTAGATCTAGTCTAGAATTTCAACACAATAGTGGGTAGTTTACATGAATCTTAAATTTAGTCTTTACATTTTTGAAATATATTGATGTCTATAATATACAACTTTCTTTTATGTATTTTTTTAAATGAAAATTAATGTTAACATTTATTAATAATAATTTACTATAGTATTAATTTCTCGCTTTTTATACCTACGTTTAGTATTTATGTAAATAATTTTAACATTAACAACGGGAGCAATGAATCTATTGTGGCAACATCGGGGTACTTGTTGAGGAGAATATTTTGTATGTAGGTCCAACATACGGTACATGGTTGTATGGAATTTCATTTGTTTCTTTTACACTATTGCTTAGACTTAAGAAGATAAAGTAACTGTATGGAGTAATACTTAAGTACAATTTTATTTTTACAGTAGATTATTGTTTTAATTAATAGAATTATTTCTACTTAAACATTATGTAAGCCATTAATGTTTTGACGACATTTTAGGGTTCCGTACGCCAAGGACAAAATAGGAACCCTATTTCTATGCTCCGCTGTCCATCTGTCTGTCACCAGGCTGTATCTCTATTAACCGTGCTAGTTTCACAGTTGCAATTTTCACAGATGATGTATTTCTGTTGCCGCTATAACAGCAAATACTAAAAAACAATAAAATAAAAATTCAAAGAAGCTCCCATACAACAAACGTGCTTTTTTTTGCTCTATATTGATAACAGCAACTGGTAGACGTTCGAAATATTCACAGAATATTAAATTATATTATTCACTTTACAACAGACGATTTCTTTTAGGTTTTTAAAAAAAAGGTACGGAATTCTTCGTGTGCGTGTCCGACTCGCACTTAGCCGCTTTTTTATTTATGTTTATGGTTCTTAAAACAATTCTAACTCTTACCGTAATAATCTATCCATCTTGTTATAATCTTTAATATTGCATTCACTATTATCATATGAAATAAATGCTTTTGTCTGTCATTGAATCATTTTTAATTATTACCATAATTAAGTAAATTCCCTTACTTTACTTCTATATAAATCGGCTAGTGCAACAAACACTATTATTTCATGTCTACTTTAAAATTTAATAATAATTATGCTTTTCCGTAAAGTTGTATTCGCCCTCCGCTGCTTCTGTGACATGTTCAACATTTTTACGAGGTTGCAATTTCTCAAAATTCTAATATTCCATGCATCGTATTGGTTTTTCATACGCATCGATCAAAAGAAATATGTCTTCACAAGAACTGATAACACATGTTTACGATATTTGTATAACAGAAATATGTTAGAAGTAGCAATAGTCTGGGGCAGTCGCTCCATTAAAAATGATGCAAACCACTCCATGGTTTACAGAATAAGCTTTAACTGACATTTATTGGCAAACGTACATTCAAAGCGAACAAAAGAATAGGAAATGTATTCACATCTTTGTACTGTTCAAACGAATAGCCTCGGAAGAACGTCGCAAGGAATGCGCCATTGTTGCATACAGTAACATTTTAATAATTAATAAAATACAGCCAAATTACTTTGATAAGTGGAAATTAATTAATGCTTCCGCTAATCAAAGTTCTTGGCTGTAATTTAACTTTCATATATTAATTTCTTCCACGTAATTTGTACGTTTTTTTAATTCCGTTATTTAAGAGATTACACGTATCGTAATCGTAACTTCGGCATATTTGAGTCCGCCTAATACAATTATCTCACAAAGTATATGGTTTTATTACTTGTACATTAGCAAAGTCTGTAAGCCAACATATGAGCCATACAGAAGCCAAATCAGTAACATATTATTTTTTTCAACCCGATATTTGGTTGGAAATATGATTAAATCTTTGATTTAAATACAACTTTTCTGAAACAAAAAAAATCGTTTTTCTTCCACATGTCATGTGTTGGTTTTTCTAAATTAAATTATATTCTATCTGAATCTATGTTTTTTGAACGAACTTTTTATAATTTATTATAAAAAAATACAAAACTACAAAAACGTCTGCTCCTGGCCACTTTCTATTGTGTTCATTTTTGATGACATTGAAAACTTGACTATAGTTTGTGATATATTAATATAATGTTTCATTGTAGTCATTTACATCCCGCGCTGATGACGCCATAGTTAAGTATTGCATAACATCAAATATTACATGCGTAAATGTTATACTAAATCAATAATGGGATAATATTAACACAGATTTCAAATAATTTTGTGCCAAAGTACATCTTGAGAGTCTCGAAAAAAACGTATTTCGACATCGAAACATCGATTTTTACAATATAACGTATCGTTATATTTTTGGATTTACATACTATCTAAGTACCCGGTTACGAAAATACTGAATGCACAAAAAATTACTAACATCTGTTTGGGCGCTATTATTATTTTATATAAATTCCGATGTTTAATTTAATAATAATTTTATTGGAAATAAAAATAATAAAATGATAAATTAAAAACTTGAAGCATGTTTTATTTTCAAAGCTAAACACATATTCCTTGTACCATAAATTCCTTTCACCTCACGAATTATGTGCGAGATGTAGGTTTTCTAATGGAACATAGAGAAGGTGGAAAACGAGCCAGCGGTTACCAGGTACCAGATGTTCTGTGAAGATCGACATTCGCGACGCAACTTTTAATTACCTATTAGGGGTTTTTAAATGGGAGTTCATAAGGAAATTGTTGGGGTCGGCGGCACCTCAGTTTAGACGAAACGCAGTATACAATTGTCTTGTCAAGTCCTCGTATTTCCTCACTTGACCATTTCTAAATCTTTGGTATGTTAAAATGACGAGTGGCAATTTTTGGTTATTAGAGGTATGGCAGCAAGGTCAGCTGGCTAGCTTTGTTCTCACAAAATATTTATTGAGGATGTATGATGACACTTGAAAACAATTATATCGCGTCGTCTTTAGAACTTGAAAGTATCTAATTTTTTTTTAATTCCTTTCTCGAATGATTCAATATCTGAAGGACTAATTTTCTTTAAAAGTTATTTGTCGTAAAAAATAATAAAAGAACAGGAGGTATTTTAATTTTTTTAAGTTGGTGCGATAAAAACAACAGATTCTACTTGACATTTTATATTCTACTTCAATTAAACGTTAAAACAAATACAATTTTCACTAAGCCATAAATGTAACACTTCAACCCAAATAATAAACAATTTAAATGTAGTAGTGGATTCACCAGACACACCTATTTTTTGGACTACACAAAAAAAATGTCTCCGGTAATATAATATCACGAATACATTAAAAACAATTAATTTTCCAAAATATTTAAATTCTCTCGGTTTGTAGGCATTAAAGATCATTAAAAATTCTTAAAACTTATTAATAATATTAGGAATAATTACTGTATAAGATTAAAAATAGGTGAAGGAAATGGCGGAGTTGGCTTCACTCATTCGGTCGATTCTATTTTTTCCCGCCTAAATGCTTAAACTTGAGCGATAATTTCTTTAAAATGTCCATTTGTTCATCGCTCAAATAAATGTATTTAATTTTTTTCTTGTATATACTGTTGACAGTTGTATCACAGGTAATGTTTGTGTCGTTGTTATTAAACGGAGGAACATTTAATCGATCTTGTTTCATCTCGTGTCACTTCTCCACATCGGTATTCTTAGTTGTCTTGGTGGACGTCTTCTTGGAGACTGTATTCACTTTGGATGGGACCATATCTTTCTTATCTTCAAGTTCCTTGATGCTGGCTTTTCCAGTGGCGGCGTTGTCTAGAGGCGGCAAGTCGAGAAGGTAAGGCATCATCGTCCGCGATTTCTCCTCCTCTGACAACCATTCCATCTGTAAACAAGTTTAAAATGTATTTAGCTAAAATTGTAATGGGACAATAATCTCTGATTGTAGACCAATTTCATTACCATAGATAAAAACATATGTAAAAAACAGCAAGCTGAAAAAAGGTCTAGTTGAATATAAAGAGACCGAAGAAGAGGAATAAAGTTTTTTTATGAAACAAAAATTACGAGACTCCTACCCATAGTTAACCGCAACAACCAATTAAGTCGCAGATGCGTTGCCAACATTTAATAGACAGCAAAAAGATATTTCTGTTTACTAATTTAGCTCCCATCCAATCCAAGAAAGGAAGAGAGGTAGCCTAGGTCTTACGTGTGGGTTTATGCCTACCTTCTGTCGATGGTCAGCTACAGCATCGTCGCATATCTCTATACACATGCGTTCAGTGAGTCGACCGTCGTCAGATGCGTAGGCCGCCGCCTGCCACGCCACGCCCAGCTTGGAGAGCGCGCGGCCCGACATGCCGGCAGTGCGCTCGGCGAGCTTGCTGCATAACGCACCGTAGTCGAACTGCTCAACGCTCAGGCGTCTACAATAAACAATCATCTATGAATAAGATTTATAAATTAGCCTAAATCCCATAGATTACTAAACACAACTCTCTTGCTTCATCTATATTCACAGACAGAGGCCTATTCTATTTTTATTAGATCACATTTCCTTTACTTTGAAAAATAACTTTGGTCAGAAACCTTCACAAGCAGTACATAAAACATTATTTTTGGATTCATCACAGTCGTATGATTACTTTAGTCATTGACGTTTGAAAATGAACTAACCTCTTTCCCTCCGAAGCTGGCTGCAGCACGAACTTGTCAAAGTAGAGACGTATGAGCCTCTCTCTTTCTTCATAACCGGGCAGGCCAAACTCTATCATCTTATCCAAGCGGTCATTGATAGCTGAGTCAAACTGCTGCGGAGTGTTGGAAGCTAGGACCAACATGATGCGGCTGCTCTGGTCAGATGTACGGTAGAGGAACGCGTTGAGAGCCGCTCTTAGGTCTTCGCTGATGCGCTCCGAAGAACGCTTCCGAAGAAAAGCATCTGCCTCATCGATGAATAGTAGCACACCTATAACATTGTATACGATTACTCTAATGTGTTCAGTCTCGAGGAATTAAAAACTAATTCATCAAATTTTTAGTGAAAGTAATATGGTCACAACTATTGTCAAAGCGAAGACAATTTTTTGACAATACTGCTATTGTATAAAAATATATGTTGTTTATGTTGAATAGTGTAAGTTGATAAATGTTAGCTTTGCCTTATATAAATAAAGCATATAGTATAAATTACCTTTTCTGCTAGTGTTCGCCCAGTCGAATACTTTATGTATTGCGGCCACTGCACCTTTGCCCATGGGCGCCACATCGCCGCCCGTCAGTATAGCATAATCCATTTGCGAATGTTGTGCTAATTTCTGCAACAGACAAGATGTCCAAATCAATATATATTTTTATACAACAAAAAGCAAAGAAAAACTCATGTTAAAAAACTTATACCACACTACTTTAGATTGGCTGTAAATTTACATACAAAGTGTTTATTGTACCTTTGAGAATAATGTCTTTCCTGTTCCTGGTGGTCCATACATGAGTAAGTTTCTGTAGAATCCTTTGTTCACACGTGTATTTTTAGTTGCGATCGCGATATCTCTCAGTCTGCGTTCCAAGCTTGGTTCCAAAACTACACCAGCTAAGGCATCCGTTGGCTTTCTAAAACGGTTAACTGCTTTCGACATTGTCAAAATTGGATGCTTTAACGCTTCTAACAAGGAAAATCTTGACGTCTCATTAATGAGTGTTGGTTTACCTAAAAGACAAATCATTACACATAAAAAAATAACAAACCAACAACAACAAATATTTTTTTCTAAACCAATAACAACAAATATTTTTTTCTAGCAGAAGGTGGCAAACATACTAACCATTTACCCAATATTAAGTGATCGCATCTTCTCTTTTTTAGTATAGGATAGGAAGGGGAAGGAGAGCCCAGAACAGAACAGCTGTTACACATATGGCTGGGTTAGACTGATCAGGCCCCACAGATGATATGTGTGAATTGGTCACTTAATATGAGGGAACCGCTCATATGCCAACTTATTGTATAAGTAAATGGTAAAAATTGTAAGATTTGACTCACCTATCCTCGCTTCAATGAATCTAGCGGTGACAGAAGTTGCGCCTTTCGCTGTGTAAACACCGAGGGCTAAAAGGGATAAACCACCAGCTGCAGCCAAAGTTTTATCCCAGTCCGTCACCAAGGCATTAAGACCTGTACCAATAACTGATCCCGCAGTCCTGTGTACAATGCAATATTTTATTTAACTAATTCATCACAAGTAACCAATGGAATCTTTACACATTTTGATGTATTAAGACTTATTTATATATGTATGAGGGAAAAAAATCGAATCAGGCTTACATCCACTTATGATTTTCATTTTTCTTCATGCATAGAAAATATTTTTTTAAATGAATGAATGTGCGAATTGTTTCATCATCCGCCTCTCATATTGTGAATTAATATTCCTGTCTGTACATACCAATACTACTTAGACAATTAGAACATTATTTCTAAAGCTGTATTTCTAGAAATTAATAATTATATTTTATTAATGTGTATAGTTAATAACTAAAGTTATGAATGGAATTGTCTCCTTGTCCAGGAAATATATAATCCTTTAATATTGAGTATAGTTATTATTTTTTCTCTAAATATTTATAAAAAATGCTTTTCATTAAATTCTATTAAAAATGTAGGGAAAGCAACATTTTTTTCAAAAGTGGATACCAATAAAAATATTCCAGATTTGGATATAAATACGTACACTGCAACTAAAACGTAAATTGCATTATTGGTCTTGGCTGTCACTCATTCATAGTACTTTTACATGAGAGAGAGAGAGATCTCTTAACTAATTATGTGGTAGAAGCAATAATAATATTAACTCACTTAATACTCTCCAAAATGGTTGTTCTATTTTCAGCTGCCTTCAAACGAATTTGTTCCAGAGTTATATCTCTGTTCTCTCTGTCGGCTTTCGCCCTGGCGCGAGCTTCGGCCTCAATTGCCTTCAACTTGTTCTTCTCCCGAAGTTCCATCTCATGCTCGATGGTGGCGCGTCGTAAGGCTTCCTGCTTCGCTACACTTTCTTCTTGTCTGAAAAAATACACATATGTATTACTATTGGCTAATCACCTGGCTCAGCCAGGTTAACACTATTTATATTGATCCAATCGCTACCTAACTTCACAAGATCACCCACTGGGTCAATCTGAACTTTTTCTAAAAATTTAATCTAAATCAATCCAGAAATTTTGGGCATATATATATATATATATATATATATATATATATCCCTACTAATATTATAAATGTGTACGTAAGTTCGTTTACTACTCAACTGATCATCATGAAACTTTGTACACATATTTTTAGAGGTAGTAGAAGTAACATAGGATAACATATATACTACACTACTAAAAAGCGAAGTATGTATGTTCCCTATAGACTCCGAAACGGCTGGACTGATTTCGATGAAATTTACAGGGATTGTCCAGATTGGCACAACAGGTGTTCCTGTGTTTGGTAGCGATCGGATCAACATAATTAGTGGTAACCTGGCGGTTTACTCATATATATATATATATATATATATAATTCATTGCTTCACTGCATCAAGAAAATATGTCATCTGTCTAAAAATGAAAAACTTGTACTATGTGTCACTAAAGAACCTTAAGATAGCAAAAAGTCGCAATATATTTGTGCTGGAGATTGAATTTATTTCCATAATGATTTATATTAATATTTTTCTTTACATTGTTATAACATCAATGATGCCTATGAAGACATTTTTAGTCTAATGATATAAAATTAAGCCACTTACTTTTTTAAAATCTCTTCTTGGGATTTCTGTTGTTGTACCAATTGTTCTTCATATCTCTTCTTAGCCAACTGATCTTGATACTGTGCCCTCATCTGATGCTGTTTGGTCTCTTCCTATACATTAAAACATTAAGACTTGCATTACAACAAGAGTTTCAATTATGACATTAAATTATAGTATAAAACAACAGAAGACATTGGAATGTATGTATGTTACGTATAACATTAGTTGCACAGTCAATATATTTATTTTGAGAATGCAATGCGTTTATTAGGGAAACATCTCTACTATGCAATTTACATACATTTAATATATAATACACATGTATTTATCTGGCACATCATTTTATTTTAAATCATTTAGCGTTCAATGGTGCAAAAGATTGCTATTAGCAATTAGACTGTCAATTGCTCATAATTTCTTCTCTTGTGCATATCTATTTTCATAGGTCTTGTTAGGTCTCGACGGAGTACTAACAATTTATGCTGAATGAAATGAATGATTCATTGGAATGTAAAGGAATGATGATGAATGTAGACAAAACGAAAGTTATGGTGTTTGAAAGAGAACAAAGTAGGACAGTAATTGATAGAGGTATGCCACGATTGTGCCAAAAGAAAATCTGTTATCTCTGCCCAACCCTCTGGGTTACAGGCATGAGTGCATATTTATTTATTTAATTATTACTATTTGGTAAGTTATTTGTCTTACTGATCATAAAGATAAATTATAATGAAATAAATTCCAAGGTGAGAGAGGTTTTTGCATTTCTCAAGACAAGGTTAGTTAAAACTTTACATATCTAATCTTCACTGCTTTAATGGAAATGACAAAGACAAAGTAATCTTGTAGTATTAAAAATACCTCAAGACTTCTATCATTTATTTCTTAAATTCTATGAAAATTTCAAATATTCACAGCTGTCATATAATGTAGTTGTTTTAATGTTTATTATGCATTCATAAGAATAAAATGACCCATTAAAATGTATTTTCCCATAGTTTTTGTATTATAAACAAAAATAAGACTTGATTTACCTGAAGGGTTTTCCGCCTTTCCTCATGATCAATTTTTTTCTGCTGAACTTTTGACTGTTCAATGGACACTTCATATTCTTTGATCTTCGCTAACTGTTCTTGCTGCCGTGTGATCTCCTGCATTTTGCTAATTTCCAAGGCTTCTTTGGCATGTTCTGTTTGATGGTATGAGCTTTATTAATACATGTTCTTGTGTATACTAATAAGGAGAAAACATTGATCCAGAAACAAATGATTTTAAGAATTCTGTCACCAATAGAAAGCTTTTTTATGAGCAAATAATCAAGCTTATATTTTTTATTTGTCTATCCATCTACCCAAACAAAACAGCGGCGGGTTGCTTTGCTAGGTACATATAATTAAATTATATTGTTTTACCCTATGTCATCTTGAGTGGTTTTCACTGCGGTACTACAGGATATGGAATAACTATTTAGTATTTTATTTTAGTTTTACACTGTATTCATACATTCTGTAATTTATTGAAAGTTAGGATGTTAATTAGTGCATCGTCATAATCACCTTAGAATATGAAACTGTTCTTTAAAATATATTTTTTTCATAATATATTAAGCTATATAGCTAATATATTATATCAGCACTGAAAACTGTTTTTCAATCTCTCTGATGTTTAAAAAGCCAACTGATTAAAGAGATAGGAGAAAAAACACCATGATTTTACTGTACATTTGTACTAATTACTGACTTACTTGATAATTTGTTTATTTTTACAATCTTAATCACCTATTTCATTATGCTGTGCCAAATTACATTGTATTACCTAACAACTAAAACTCAATAAAACAGTTGAATATTATAATTGGCATAATGCACCAATAATTTTATCAAATATGGCCACTAAAAGCATTGTTGTAAAACGGTAAAAGGCATTCTTTATAACCATTGGCTTACACTGCCAAAACTATTCAAATAAAATATAGTTTTTTCAGGTACAAATATAGAAAGGAAGTGGGGGACTTGTATGGTGACACAATTTCACACCAGTGGAAATCCATGGTAAGGAAATAAATAACAACATTAACAAAGTGGTTTTGGTGGATATAACCAATACATTGTTTTCACCAATGTCATCTTTGACTCTAGTTCTAATGAATTTACATATAAATTCTATATAACAAAGCATACAAAATCATTCTACTTATAAAAATGGCGTCAAATTTTCATATCATTATAATTGATGTGTTGATATAATTTTTGTCTTAAAAATTTTACTTTAGCATAATTTACTTCCATGTCACTTTTTATAAATTGTTATGTTAACTTAACCTAACATAAACTATACTTAGAAATATATTACGTATTGATTGAGGCGTATCTCGCATTATTTCATTAGCGTAATGCATATTGTAGTAGTATAACCTAAATTTCTTGCCGAAGTCATGTGCGCGAGGTTGAGGTTGCATTATGCAATACTGCTAAATGTGTGTGAAATTGATAAACTTACTTGATCTTTCAAGCTCCTTGGCGGCTTGAGCAGCTCGTTCAAGAGCACTTGAGTCGAATCTGTAGGCTTCCATGGCTCTTTTCTCAGCTTTAGTAAGATTCGGAGGTGGTGCGGCAGATCCAGATTCACCACCATTTGAAGGAGGTTCTTCTGGAGGTGGCACCTGTGGCCGGCTATATCCAAATAACCACGACATGGTTATTTTATTATATACACGATAATAGAACAAGATATTTTAGGAAAAATTAAGGAATGACGAGTTAAACTTCGACTCAAGCCGCAACCAGTTGCAACTGTCATACTGGTACTAAAAGTGTTGCCATTACCAAACCAACTCTGAAAAAATAATGCGATAAGCTGAGACTAAAACCGCAAAATAATTAAAAAATCCCAATCATAACCCTAAAGAAAACTATAAATTATTTATTATTTAAGTTCTAAAAGTAAATTCAAAATTTTAATTGAAAATCAAAAATATTGACGAAGTTATAACATTCTCTTCCTTAATTATTATCATCTGCACTTTTTCCATTTTGTGGGGTCGGGGCACTCAGCACAGTATGACCATAGTCCATATTGTATACGCTTTGTCTATAGATAGATTCTACGGCTGGCTCCTTGATGCTCTCTCCTAAGTAATAATTGTTTGTACCGTGTAACACACGGTTTGCCTTGTTCTACTTGAGTCGTCACCTAGTTCTAGGCAATATCTCGAGGAGAGGACTGTTATTGATCAAGTATATGCCTACTCGTTAGCTTCGCCGTTATTGTACACTAGGTGGCCCGGCAAACTTCGCTCCGGCCCATAATTAACAGATGGCTCACTATTTTGCCTATAATGGCTTATACATAAAAGATAGATATATACTGTTGCGAGCTTTTTTGTAGGAGTAGGTAGGCTATGGTAAACATTTCCATTTTTTTATGAAACAAGGTAGCAAACGAGCGAGCGGGTCATATTATATTAAAAAACCGCTACGACCCATAGGGACCTGCTACAAGCAAATAAGTCGCAGATGCGTTGCCTACCTTTAATCGGCAGAGGACGGGAAAATGAATTGAGGATTGATCCTCTTCTCCTTGTCGTCCTTCCTTCCGTAGGAAAAGATGGGAAATGGAAGAGGACTGAAATTAGGCCACCGACATCTCACTCTTCAGACGAATCGCAGAATACTTCTACTTTAGTTCACGCCTGTCTTCTGTGAAGTCGTGGTATTTCACCGGTCGATTCGGCACATTCGTGCAACAGCTGGTGTTGCGAGCTCTAGCACTGTTTAAATACACTATATACGTATGACTTTCACGGTTTTTACAACGAACACTACAATAGTTCGCATATGGGGATTTTTTTTCTCATTATTTGACTCTGCTTTATTTTGGTCAAATCACACAATATCTCTATAATATTGTAAGGTTTCATCAAAATCTATTGAGTAGTTTTTGCGCGAAAGAATAACAAACATCAATACTTACAAATTTACGTCTCTTGTTTTTTTTACATCTAGGCAAACATACTCATCGATCACATGTTAATTCTTATATCCTTTCATATGTAACCAGTCTTGTCTAAATAAATTTGTCTAGTCACTCTCTTTTCATTCATCCTTTTAACATGCCCTTTCGGGCAATAAATAGGATAGTTCTATCAAAGCATGCCTATCTCCAACTATTTTTAATCCTATCATTGATTCACTCCTAGCAATCCAGTCAGATTTAAATCGATTGCAATATGCCTAGTCACTGATCACATGTTTTAATATATATGGTGGAATAAATTATTGGCGTTAAACATTAATGTTAGGTCTTAATGTTAACATAAAAGGAGATTGCCCAGTGTTTGTAAGCGTTGGGAACTATACAAGATCAGACATTTAATACCATTTTAGTTTACAGTTTACACATTGAGATCAACATAAATTGTTAAAATTTGATAATGTTCATACATTGTGGCGGCTGTGAATTTTTAGGATTAGCCAAATATTGTCAACTTCTAGTTATAGGGCAGTAAAAAGACAAAAAAAGTCATATAATGACAACAGTTTTATTTACACAATTGTATTATTATTAATGATGAATATTTATATGTAGTTGTTTAGAAATATTGGTAAAATTTCAAGCATTATCTAAAATCAATACATTTTATTATACATACAATGTGATGACTGTTGCTTGTAGGTACAATGTGATGTTTGGAGGTCGATATATTTTATTAATGACTATGAAAGTTATTTAATTTAATAAATATACAAACAATATGCACAAAACATACCATTGCTTTTCACTTACTAACGACTTAAATATATCAATTAAATATTACAAAAAAAAGCATCATCATTTGGTCATGACAATGGAATTATAATTACCTGCACATTATATAATTATATTTAATACAATAAGCAGATTATTGGATACATGAACATCATTATGTGTTATAAATATATCAAGTTCACATTAAATTTTATTAAGAACATAATTTTAACTTTTTAGCAAAAACGAATTAAGCTTTCATAGATGTTTATAGGTTTGGAACAATCAACACATACTGTTGACATATGATATGTGGAATTGCAAAGTAATTTATATACTATAACTATAAACACCTTTTCCATCATGGACTATAAAATTCCTCAAACTGTACAAAAAAGGAAATTAGAATGTAACATGCTTCAGAAAATGGACTCAAGGAAAAATAAGAAGACAGCAGTAAACCTGCTCATAGAACAATCTTCTGGGTAGAAAACCTGCACTAGTGTCACAAATTCACTGTCCATGGCGGTTGTGAATAGAACCCAGTTGGTCATAATGATCACCAACCTCTGCTAGGAGATGGCACTAGAAGATCAAAAATTAACCAATATGTCTTGGTAACTTATAGCTATGTTTTCATTAAAATGTTATATTGATAACCAAGGACATTAATTTCTTTACATATATAACAAAATTTATCATAACAGAAATAAAAATATATATTTATTTTTAAAAGTATGTTTTTTATATGCTAAAAATGACTTTCATAATTTCATTATAACATATGTACTACCAAACTAGATTTTAGATACACTCCTTCTCAAATCACATTAGAGGCGGCTTGAGTTGAAGCAGCATGACCTAGGTGTTGGTTCTTCATCATCCACTATCAAAACCTGGGAGGCCCTGGACGCATTGTGGTTAGTTTGAGAGTCTTGTTCAAACTTTTGTATCATCATTTGGGCAAGAACTAGGAATAGTTCTTCGATGCCATAGTTAACCTTTGCTGATGTATAGTAGTGCTGAGCGCCAACCGATTTGGAGAAGCTAAAAGTTTACAGAATTTTTGTTGTTACTTTGAAGTAAAAAAAAAATATATTATTCACTCATCATCAGCCTATTTCAATTGATTGTTAGAAGATTTACAGATCTTTGCTTAGTCCATCAATGCATTCTTAGCTGACCTTCTGATCTCACGAGTCTGTTACAACACAGTCAGCGCCTTGCAGTTGCTTTATGTATAAGAGGTCTGTATTGTAGGAACATTTTGACCATCAAAGTATCACTACCACCATCACTGGTGGAAAAGTAAAACTAATTAATTTTAAGAGGGATAAGAATTACTTATATTTATGATATAGGATTATATTGAAAAGTAATAAATGAACAAACCTCTCGGCTTCATCTGTAGGCACTGCCTGCTCATGCTCCAAATCAATCTTATTGCCAGCTATTATTAAAACAATATCAGAGCCAAGCATCCTCCGCAGCTCCTTTACCCAATTCTTCACCTACAGAATAAATATTTTTAATTTTCCATTATTTTCATTTGAGTCCTCGTTATATAATACAGTATTCAACAATTGTATGGAGCAAATAAGCAATTTGAATCTAAAACTTACTCATAAAATCTTGCTCAAAATTGAACTCATAAATTACTACTCGAAAAGTCTCCTGAATGGAACAACATTGAACTGAGAAGTGGAGAAGAGAGCTCAAATCAGGCGACTGGCACTTTATTACTCAGATGAAACAGAGACATTCCTAACTGGTGGATGCAAGTTAATATGTTTGTAGGTGGTCGTTATTACCAGGTATACCGGTATGAAGTTAGCGGCAAGATACAAATGTCTCAATAGGCAACATTTGTTTAGAACAAACCTTTATTTTTTTTTGTTTGTTTGCTATGACATCTGTGAAACATATTTAGTCTACATCAAGTCATTGAACAGACAACATAATATTTTTTCATCGTGTTAAACATGTCGAATTTTGTACCAGAAAGTGATGATTTGCGGAAAGCATTTATTTTTTGTTTTCATTTGAAGAAAAGTGCTGCAGAGTCGCATCGAATGCTTGTCGAGGCATTTGGTGATCATGCTCTATCAGAAGCAACATGCAAAAGATGGTTTCAATGGTTCAGAAATAATGATTTTGATGTGAAAAATGAAGAACGTGGAAGACCACCAAAAAAGTTTGAAGTTGCCGAATTGCAAACGATATTGGATGGAGATAACACTTTGAATCAAAAGCAAATGGCAGAAATGTTAAATGTTGCACAACAAACAACTTCCGACCGTTTAAAAGTTATGGGAAAGATCCAAAAGTGTGGAAAATGGGTGCTACATGAATTGAATGAAAGACAGATGGAAAACCGAAAAAACACTTGTGAAATTTTGCTTCAAAGACACGAAAGAAAATCGGTTTTGCCTCGGATTGTTACTGGCGATGAAAAATGGATTTATTTTAAGAATCCTAAACGGAAAAAATCATGGGTTAATCCGGGACAACCTCAACATCAACTGCAAAACCAGATCGATTCGGCAAGAAGACAATGCTGTGTGTTTGGTGAGATCAGAAAGCTGTGGTGTATCACGAGCTCCTAAAACCTGGTGGAACCGTTAATACTGATCGCTACCGACAACAAATGATCAATTTGTACCATGCAATGATTGAGAAATGACCAGAATGGGCCAGAAGACACGGTAATTTTGCACCATGACAATGCACCTGCACACAAAGCTAAACCGGTTCAGGATACAATCAAAACACTTGGCTGGGAGCTGCTACCCCACCCGCCGTATTTACCAGACTTGGCTCCTTCCGACTACCATTTGTTTTCATGCTCATTTCATACCGGTATACCTAATACATTTACCCAATTAAATAGAACTTATAAGATGTTTATCACAGATTTTTTTGTATCAGGAAGGGCTGGAATGATCTTATGGCACAGAGGCAAAATAAGGTTGGACATAGAAACAAAAAAACTATAATCCCGACTGATGTGACTTCATGAGAAAACAAGCAAAATATAAATAAGGCAATTAACTAATGGAAGATTTTAGTGTCTTAGTTGTACTGTATCAGTATTTTGGTCCACAAGAGCTTAACAGTAGAAGCAATATGTGTAATAAGTCTGGTTTAACAAATATCATAAATTATGCTTTTATTAGTATTCTACCATGGTAAATTAATGAATAATTACAAAGACATTGCATCTTTACAGATTTAGCTAAAGCTTGTAATTGGCATTATTAATGATTGGTCAACATTAATATTTATAAGGTTATAATGCTCATCATAATTACTTAAAAAGATATTTAAAAATAATAATTAATTACATGAATAACATTAATACATAACTAATTGTGGGAATCATGTTTAACAGAATAAGTATTTGTTGGCTGTTGATAGAAGGCTTCTCTAGCAATATACAATTCTGTACTCAGAGAGAGCTGGGTTTGGCAGGAAACACTTGTTAGTAGAATTAATGTTGTTGAGATGCAGATGCAGAAGAAGTGAGAGGTGTGCCAGAATCTCCAAATGGAAATCCATGATCTGTGCCTACCCCGGTTATGGGCATGAGCACAGATATATATTTTTTATTTTATGATGATAGATAGATTTAAGAAATTATTCCTGCCAACATAACTCTCCAAAGAATCTTAACAAATGCTTTATGTCGCTTGTTATCTATAGAACTAAAAGTCTTAGCCCTAGTTAACAATTATAGAAAGAATGGTTAACAATGCACTAGATGAGAATGGATGGGGACCAATCGTTGTGGTAAGCAATGGGGAAGACCTACATCCAGCACTGGACAATTTTTGACTGATGCAACAACAATGGAACTTGAACAAATTCATCATAGCAGATGACTTTTTCAATAAGGTGCTCATTACTAAACACCTAATGAATATAAAGTACATAAGAAAAGTTCTAATAATCAGTAATAATTGCATTTACCTTTACAAAAGAATCCGCTTCTGTGATATCATACACCAATATGGCCCCATTCGAATTTCTGTAGTAAATGGGGCCCAAGGCATGAAACTTTTCTTGACCAGCAGTGTCCCAAATTGCTAGATTGACCCTCTTGTCATTCAAGTTTATTTTTTTATTGAGAAATGTTGCCTATAATTAAATATATTATATTAATCCATTATATTGGATGGACATTTATTCTATCAATTACGTTAAAGGAGTTTTTTTTATTTCTAATTGTTAATAAAATGCTTGAAATCGGTCTCCCTTTCCTATTAAACAAATTTCAAATACCTGTAGCGTACTAGTGTGTCGTTCATTGAATTTGTCTTCAACGTATCTTAACAACAATGAAGTCTTTCCTACACTTCCTTCTCCCAGCAACACCACTTTAAAATTATGAGTTCCATTCCGAGCGGTAGACATTGTGCCAAGCTATCTTATTCTAATATTGTTTTATTATTAAATAAAAACTATGTGCTATAGTTCAAATTTATTTTCGCTTATTAACCTTCGCTTTCTATACGTTGACTGCAAAAAATGTCTAAAATCGATGTTAAAATGATGTTGACAAATGAGCAAATGACAAAGATTAATAGAACGTCAGACGGAATAGAATCACTGCATAAACTTAGAGTATAATAGATAAGGCTGACGATCAATACCCAGGATATAGATAATATAGTGTTGATAAAGTGATCACATTGTTATGTTATGCAGTTGAAATTTCTTCAAAAGGTTAAGACTATTGTTATACGTAGAAAAAAAATATAATTTTCGTGGTTTTTCCTTTATTAAAATATAAATTTATTATAATTTTTTTTAATTATTTTTATTGCTTATAATTTTTTGACTACGAATTTGTACCAATAAACGACATTTTTTCGTGGATGAAACCTTGTTTCGATTTTAACTGGATACTCCAAACACGGTCACAAAAAATTATCCACTCATAGTTTTTAGTTTGTAACCGCTTCCTTGCTTGATGTATGTATGTATCTTGGATAACTTCCACTTACTTACAAAACATAATTATTATGTAAAATTTTAATTTGGCTTACGGCTTAATCACAATAAAAAAAATTGTAACCTTCTAAAGAAAAATTTAAGGAATTAATTTAATTTTTTTTAAGGTTGGGAGAGTCCACGAGATGAAGGTGGCAAGGGCACGATTTTTGCGGCGTTTCGGAGGCCTTTGTTCTGATGTGGACTACTTTTAGCTAGACTAGAACTCGTAGGTAGACAAAGACTATACGGTATAACAACGAAACTGAAATTAAAAACATCATGAGTAGGTACTCACCAACTATGAACTAAATATTATTTGCTGGGATGTCCATATGTGTTAAAAGTTTGTAAGGCCGTATCTCTAGACTTTACTAGTAAATACGAAGATGGCTGTCCTATTTTCAAGCTTAAGAGTCTCAAAGATGACAGAATGGGAATTTATCTTTATACACTGAATACCAATATTATTCTATTAGTGAACATTTTATTGTATGTAATATTGTAAGTATTTAATAAACTTGTACACCAATTTACTGACATTAACTATCGCACTCATTACAAGTTAAGCTCGTCTATACATCTTTTATCTCCTCATATTGTCTTTTTGTTTTTTTTTTTAAGGAACAAGGTGGCGAACAAGCGGGTCATCTAATATTAAGAGATCGCCACGCATAGACATCCCAGAAACAAGCAAATGAGTCGCAGATGCGTTGCCTACCTTTAACGGACATAGACGGTAAAAAGGATATTTCGTTTTTCTGTTCATCCCCTCTTTGTCCAATCTTCTTCACTTCATCTTTATTGGGAAAAGATGGGAAGGGGAAGAGACACACTCTCGAAAATCGCAATTATTTTTCAAATAAGTTTCTATGATTATTGAAAGTTGAGTTCGAGTGTCTCTTGTTATTTCCAGATTTTTCTGTGGGTTTATTCTACAAAATTGAATGATTGATGATTGATGGAGATGCCTCAATTAATATTAATTAGTATGACAGAAATGCCGTTGAGATGCGATCCTTAAGAAGTATGTTAGGCATGACTTTGAATGATAGGGTTAAAAATAGCGTTATAAGGGAAAAGTGTTGCTTAAAAGTGGATGTTGTGACTAGAATTGAGAAAGGTATGCTTCGGTGGTTCGGGCATGTTGAAAGGATGAATGAAGAGAGAATAACAAAACAAATTTATGTTGCAAAAGTGAGTAGCAGTGTTGGTAGGGGACGCCCTAGGAGAACTTATATCGATCAGATTAATGACTTACTAAAAAAGGGCGATATAAGGAGCACCCATAACCGACGAGCATGCATGCGTAGATGTATGAATGTGGAAGAAGCGAGAGAGGTGTGCCAGGATCGCGCCAAATGGAAATCCACGACCTCTGCCTACCCCTCTGGGTTACGGGCGTGAGCGGATATTGATTTATTTATTTATTTATTAACAGCCTCGTGCATTCATGTAATTTTGATACACAGTTACTGCGTATTAATGGATTGGAAATTGCAAATCATTAATATCGCGCACAAAATATGTGACTGAAAATATGTTTATGCCGCAAGTGCTACAGTATTATGTTCAAATGAATATATTTAGAACCGAATTAAACAACAACATTAAATGCGATGGTGTTCTTCAAAAAAATGTCTAAGTGCCTTTTGCGTTAAGAAGCTGTAACTTTCCGGACATCGATGAAAGGAACAAGAATTGATTTATTTGAACAACCAATTAACCCGGCTTAGTGTACCCCTATGACACTCGGGGAAAATGACAAATAGAATAGCACTCACCCTTCGAAATCGGTCAAGCCGTTTAGGTTATAGGAACAAAGGAATGGAAATACACATGCTTTGTTTCACAGCCAGATGGAATGTATGGATGAATGTAGAAGAAGCGAGAGAGGTACGTCAAATGGAAATCCATGAACTTTGCTTACCCCTATGGGTCCTATATGGGCGTGAGCGTATTTTTTTTTAATAATAAGTTGTACTACGCAATATGGGTGCAATATTTTATTATTTATTTAATCAGAAATAAATACAAGGCTGTATTGTTAAACATCGTATGTTTTACGTTTTCCCGCGCTTCTTAAATTTTGGAGCTTCAGAGAGTTTTTATTCCTAATTAACACTTGATTGGCATATGTATGCGTTCCTAGTGTATCTGAAACTAAGCATAAAATATACTTTCTTAAAACCACGAATAAATAATAAATTAACTTTATTAAGTAAAATTTCATAACCTTCGCACTCCGTTATCTCTGTGCGTGTAAGCCAATGTAAACCGTCATTTAATAAATGTGTGAGAGCGGTATTCTCGACGCACACATCTGCAGTTGCATTTTATTGATAATATCAATATCGTGCTTGTGTGCTGAATCCATTTGTGTGAATGGTGCGTTTTATAGATACATACACGCACACACTTAGATGAATACACGTAACTATATAATACTTGTGTGCAGGTGGCATTTGCGTGGATTCGACGTTTTATTGGCACACATATACAGTTGCACTCTACGGAAATCGATACGAGACGCGCAAGTGCAGTTAGGTCGTGCTCTTTTACCGTGACCTTTAACCTAGTCCAATTGAAGATGCTACGTTGACTGACTGTGACAGGATTAAGATGTTCGGATATGATTTGATGTTCCGTCAATAATCATATCAATGAATAGACTTTAAGATTTTCGTCGTTTTTCGAAAATCACTTTGAAATTTACTTTAAAAAATCTTTATTTACAAAAATCCCATCTTTCTGTGTTTCACAGGTATAAATGTAAACATACGTAGTAAGCTATATTAAAAGCATTCTAATTAGGACGCTGCCGAGTCTTCACTTTTTGACCACTAATATCTGCTATGTTTTGTATGTTTAATATTTGTTTTTGACACATTTATCAATTGCCACAAGCTCACTAATGAGGTTTTATCAAAAGCCAGAACTTTGAACTATAAAAAAAAGTTAAAATCAAGATTAGTATTAGCACACTCCAAAGGGAACTGAAAAGTAGATAAGGCAAAGGAATCGAAGTTTCGACCACCGTGCGATCACTATTTACTTCACAATTATTTTTTTTGTCTTTCAAACAAACCTTTCCCGGAGTACGGCGACCTGTTTTACCATTACGACTGAAACATTATCATTCATTTAGAAAAGCTCTTCCGCTCTTGTCGGTGGATTAACCTTCAGTCTCTTAACATCCTGACACGTATACTTCCGCTTTCTGTTATATTTGTTGCATCAATAATGTTCCCGCCCTCCCACTCTCCCTCTTCCCTTCTATTGTTCCTTCAATTGTGCTTAGATCAGATTATTGTGTCGTATCAGGTGTCAACATTTTCCTGGAAAAAAATAAGATTAAATATAGAGTACTAAAATTCCTCAAATTACTTTACGTATTAGTACTGACAGATTTCTAAACAACATTTTGGTTACAAATCAGTGTGGCGCGAGACAAGATTCCTCTCTGAAAAAACTGTGATGAAAATATTTTTTTATGTCATTTACATAAAAATATTCTCATATTATTGTAATTTTCGGTATTGTGAATCAACACAGTGAGAGTTAGAATTTATTTAAGCTTTTGTTTTTTATAATCATTATATTTCCCCGAGTTGCTAATTCCTAACATCAACTTTATAGCATGGAGTAATAATAATAAATAATAAATCGGCCTTTTCTAGAATGTTCCCCACTGCAGAGACACAGGCCTCCTCTCCGAGAGAGGGACCCGTAATCCACCACACTGGCCCAGTGCGGGTTGATGGATGTCACATGTCTTCGAATTTGATGGTTCTAAGAACATGCCGATTCCTCACGATGTTTTCCTTCACCGTTTTTGGAGCAGTGGTGATGAAATAAATTACACAAAGTAAAGTGCCTGCCTGGATTCGAACCCGCGACCTACAGTACGTAAGGCCTGAACCGCTGAGCCACCACTGCTCGTGCATGGAGTACTACCTTGTTTTTGTATGTTTTCTGTACTATATATTTTATTTTAAAAGATATTCGTATTTTGGACCTCTTTATATTTTCTCTTTCTTTAATGCATGGTCGACTGGTAAAGAATGCCTAGATATTAAGTCATTTGTTCTTCGCAAAGAAGAATTTTAAATTAAAAAAGATACCCAAATTAAATGTCCACTGGTCGCCACAAAGATTGGTCGTTTTCCGCCCTCATCGCCATTGACCTGATTCCCGCTACAATGATCAGATTGGTAGTTCCTCTTGTAGGATGCCTGTAGAATCGAATCGAAAGTAACAAAGGGAAAATGGATACATTACTCGTAAAATGAATGACTAAAAGGTTGTAGCTAAAATAGATAACTTGTTAATAAATTCCGCTTTCTGATATTAATGTAGCTGACGTCAATATTAAATATATATCAGTTGAAAATTCAATAACCACATTTTATAGGAGCGGGTGGGAGTGGGTGGGCATTTCTGCAGGTAGGGAGGTAAAGTCGCCCGCAGTGGGTGGTGGTTATGTTTTAGGAATTCCTGTTTTGGTAACATTTTGTCTACTTAAAATATATTTGATCATAAGCTATCGTACCTCATGATCGCATTCGCATTAGCATTCGCGGAGCAGTTTTCGTATCATGAGATCGTGGGTTCAAAATCCACCTCTCGATTTTTGAAAAAATATTTCTATCAATTTGTTTGTTACGTTTTAACGTGTAAAGTACTGAACCGATCATCATGAAATTTTGTACACAATTTTTTATAATTTTCAGTAAGACATGACAGTAATAACATCTTGACATTTTGATAGTTTGATATCAACATTACGAAATTTACCTGTAGTACCAAGTTACGAAAATTTCCAACGCGGAAAAAAAGATATGCATGCGAAGCAGCGGGCAACTGCTAATATTAAACGGACCGATGGCTTTTCACGCCGCAAAGTCGTGGGTTCAATTTCCACCCAGGACGGACATTGACAAAAATGTAGTATATCAGTTATCTGGTTTCTATAGTATGCTCTGCTTAGTTTGGGATCAGATGGCCGTGTGTGAATAATATCTCAGGTTATTATTATTATTATATATTTATTTATATTGAATACATATTTTTTTATAATATACCTTAAAAAATCTACCAAAACAACAGACATTCTAAAATATATTATATAAAAATAGTATTCCACCGGCTGCGGAGTCCTTTTATTTCAAGCAACCAGTGGTCAGGGTTACAGAGAGAGGAACTTTCTCACAATGCGGGCAGACTCTAAAATTACCGCTTTTTGTATCAAACCCTTAACTCAACCGTCTAGCGAGAGCTTCTTAAGATGTTGGTCGAAGCTCTTCGCTAAAAGTCCGTTCACTGACACGACCACCGGAATAATGGTAGTCGATTTCATACCCCAAATGGCGGTAATCTCGTGAGCCAAGTCTAAGTACTTCATCAACTTATTATTATTATTATCAATAATAAATAGATTTTAAGGATGTAAATACTATCTACCGTGAAGTTGCAATCGACCTATAATAAAGATAATTTAGTTTTGTAGCAACCAGCTTAGACAAACCGCTCGATAGGAATTGGTCCTGGATTGCGGCCTTACGAACAGCGTCTTCAATATACCAACTGGAGTTATTGAGGAACAGCACTCTTATTACATACCCAAATGCTCATTTAGATCGGCCCTCAACTGTCCTCGGACAAAATGAAATAGATACATTTTCTACCCGTCGATGTTAAAGTACGAACGAAATTAGGCGACAGATACCGCAGTCCCACTGGTTAGACAGTCTTTTCAGTTGATTAGCGCACAAAAATCCTGTAAGATGTGCCAGCACAGCAAAGGTTACACGCCAGAACTAAAATCTCCGATCGACGTCAAAATTTCCACGGTCTGGCCTTTGAAGATTGAAAGAAAATATGATTGCGTTTCCTGGCTACGTAAATCAGTCGGAATATCGATAAATAGTTGGAGAGTTAAATATGAGGAAAATTTTCTTCATAAGTTACATTTTTGTTATGTATGCAACTAATCAGCGTATCCAAGTCAACTGCAATCGCTGCCTTCGACAGATCCTGGATCATGTTGTTGGAAGCAATCCCCAACGAAAAGTTCCTGGAATGCTGTCAAGAATTGCCAATCCATTATCAATGGTTATGAATTAGCCGCACTTTCCGACGAGGTCTATTCCATATATCCTACTCTTGGAGTGGATACCTTTGGACATGAAGAGAAACCTGTTGACGTGGGCCACGTACTTTTTAGTTATACTAGATTATTGCTTAATAAAGATGAAACCAAAATATGTTTTGCATAAAATAAATTTGATATTCAGGAGTAAAGTGACCTTTGATCTTTTCCATCGGGACACGTGCAAGCCACCCTCGCCTGTTTGACTCCCACTCGCTCTGCACTAATGTCACCCTGCGCCTGCCTCCCTCCACCCAAACTTTACTACCCCTAAGGCTTCCTGTCCACTGACGTGGAGCGGGGAAGCGGAACGAAGCAAATGCGGACTGCGCCTGTCTATCCACGTGGACCAAGGAAGTGGAGAGGAACGGAGAGGAGCGGAAGAGTAGTGCCGACTGCGAGTTTAGGCCGAGAGGACTCGATGACTCAATCAAAGTGATTAGACATTTTATGTTTGCATTTCTCCGCTCCTTTTCGGTGCTTTTGGATGTTTTCGTTCCGCTTCCCCGTAATGTATAAACTTATCCCTAAAATAACCCTTAAAAATTCCCTTTCCATTATAGCGTTGCTTAGATTTGATTGGTTGTATTGGGTTGTCACATTTTCTTTCCGCTCCACTCCAATGGGCATGCAGCCTAACTTCCCCGGTGCATATTTTATTTTTACATGATGAACGTCGACGGAGGATGAATATGTTTTAAGCTAAATCCGCATCACCGAGCAGTAATAATTTGCTAATAACCAATGGATATTTCTCAAAGGAAATACAATTTGCATAACTAGTTTAAAAAGTATGTAATATGACGGATATTGGTTTTTTAAATGTAAATATTTAAACTATCATACGGCTTACTTGACCTTAAGGCCTCATACGTACTGAGCAGACGCGGATGCGGCTACTGGGATGTTACGGTTGCAACTGCGGATGACCGCGCGTGGACTGCCGCTAAGGCACGCTATCTATCTTGAGTGCCTAACAACCGCGCGTTTAGCCGCAACGCTGCGAGCAACGCGGTGGTCGCACGGCGTCAAAGTTTGATTTAAAAACCGGTCGACTACTCGTATGTGCTCTCCAATGTATGTGTATGTGAAACCATCACTCATCGTCATCTGAAACAATTATAATTGTTACAGAAGAGCATTGCTAGCTTCTATACGTACGGATCGTATGAGAAATGATCCGCTGCAGAACTAAAATAACCGACAATCGCCGAAGAATTATTTACTTAAATTAAATGGCAACGATTCGGGCATATTACTCGCAGAACAGACGGCCAATGGAGCTAAAAAGGGAAATCTAAAGATATATTATTATTGTCGATGAATTAATAATCGAAAGCATATATTTATTATTAAAGAATATATTGGTTAAAAATCAGATGACCTGGCAAGCAGTCGCCAGTTTACCATACATAACCCTATAAGACGGTGGTGTGTAAAGAAAGGTGTATTTGCGAAAAAGCTACGTCATTAGTCGTCCAACGTGACACGTGACAAGCCCACAAACATCTAGATTTTTTTTTCTTTAGAAGAAAACATTTTCTGTGAATTATAAACCAACTCACCTGCCTAAGCCGTCTTATGTAAATCGCTGGTTTGCTTAAGAGAAGCCCCTGGTTAAAGTACAGTCACGTTGCTTCTACCAATTTACTTTGTGAATAATTTTTTACATTTGCTTGGATTATGTTTTGTTAGTTAATTTTTAACGATATAGTTTACTGTTTACTGTTTTAAGAAAACTTGGTTTCCGTGGTGAATCACTATTAAGTTGGCACCCGCTTTTAGGTAAATTCACTCTTATAATTTTCCCCAAAAGCATGGTGTCACGGGGTATTAAGTTTTGAAATTTCTTCAACTACTATGCGAAATGTAAATACAGAATCGCAATGAAACTCATATAACTTAAAACTTTAACCTCGTACTTTCTCTGCCCTTAAACCGTATCAAAGCAATATGCATCTTTTCTATACGATGCAATTCTATAAAATCTTAAAAATAAAGTTGCAGTGTTGGTAGGGTACCGATGGCTTATTAAAAAGGGCGAGCAGTGGTGGCTCAGCGGCTTAGGCCCCGACTTACGTAATGTAGGTTGCGGGCTCAAGCTCAGGCAGGCGCTTTACTTTGAGCAATTTATATCATCACCACTGCTCCAAAAACGGTGAAGGAAAACATCGTGAGATTTGATTTGATTTGCCGAAACCGGCGTGTCTTAGAATCACTAAATTCGAAGATATGTCACATCCACCAATCCGCACGGAGCCAGCGTGATGGATTACGGCCCATTCCCTCTCTCAGAGAGTAGGCCTGTTGCCCCTGCAGTGGGGAACATTCTAAAAAAGGCCGATTTATTATTATTAAAAAGGGCGATACAAGAAGCACCCATAACCGACGAGCAGCGATGTAGAACAAGCGAGAGAGCTGTGCCAGGATCGCGCCAAATTGAAATCCATGATCTCTGCACACCCCTCTGGATAAAAGAAACTGTGAAGGCTTGTTTAAGACCAGCAATAACCGGGGCGCATACCAATTTCAAGACGGGCAAAGATTTTATTACTCCACTTGGAATCTATATATCCGTTTTCAATGTTACCATGTCATGTTTTCAATAAATAATGCAATTCATAGATAACTGTTCCAGAATATATTTGTTCCATTATTAATAGAACCGTTGTGCGATTCGATTTCAAGAGTGAAGGGCAACAGATAGTGCTTTCGTATCCTGGCGCCTAATGTAGGAAGACCATACATCAAAAATATTTAGCATAAACTTTACTGTGTTATGACCAACATTTTTAGGCGTCGTATTAGAGCAATCCGCTAGAGGCCTCGCGTGATGCGCTCCAATAAACTTTTGCAGGTTATTGTTTTTTACCTAGGGTATACAAATGTAAAAAAAATATTATGGAAAGATGACAAATTTATGAATAATACAATACTAAGGAATTGAGTGTTGACAATTAAGCGCAGCGAAGAAGAAACTTTTAATATTGTCGATTAGTCTCAACTGACTAACATGAATTGATAGTCACACCAGTCACTCAGATGTCGATCCGCGCGAACGGTCGAAACAATCAAGATGGCGCCGGCGCCGGCTCGGAGCGTGGCATTCCACGCGCCTCCAAGAAAAGTGCATGTGAATACAGTTCAATGGAGCCCGTGTAGCCGTCATTAGGCCGTCACGCGCCACCGTCCTGAAATAGACGCGCCATTCATAAATAACGCCCATTGATAATATCGGCCCGCCATTACCATCCACCGGGGAGTGGGATTAAAGCCAAATGAATACGCGATAACGCCGCCATGCTATGCGGATGGACCTGCTATTAAAATACCAATAATGTGCCAACTTCAATTACAATCACCTGATAGCGAAGAAGCATAACATATTAACCGCATGACGTAGTTTTTACGTAGGTGAAGCGAAGGCATGCAACGCCCACGGCCAAGAATAACGACTGGGCTTATAATTATGATTGCCTTAATATCAAGTAATCTTTTCAAATGATTTGAAATCTTTCAACATAATTATACTAAATGAAGAAATATTATAACAATCGACATATCTGCGAGGATAGTGCAAAATGAAAATCCGTAATCACACTGCTTCCATCTTTTGGACATAGACGAGAGAGTGTAAGGGGCCTTGTATACGACGCTATTTTTGTCCAGAAACCTGTCTTTAAGAGTGTTGAGTGACATTTCTCACTTTAATGCATTTTACATTTGTAGCTTTGATGAAATTTCTAATATAATATGACATGTATATTCGACTAAATATTTCATCTAAAGTTTTTTCTAACTCATTTAATAGATTGTATAATTTAATTTAATGTCCATTTAATTTTCGTGGAATGTGAAGCAACATCTAAGTTAGTCGAGGAATAGTGACGAACCGGCCAAGCCATATTTTACATTGAATTGAGCCCGAGAGCTTTGTTCTACTAGTGTCCTATATGAAGTGACTCTTGCAACCAACTTCACATGATTTTTTTTTGGTGGGATCACATTTGTTTTTTAGGTATATATATACTTAAATAATTCTGTGTTTGTATGTTACTTTTCTTCCTAAATTTTTCGCTATTTAAACGTAATTCCTAGCCAAGATAAAAAAAGTTTAGTATTGTAGGACTTTAGGAAGTATCTTGGATTTATTTTATATGACTAAAATAGCGCTTGACCACGATCTCACCTGATATAAAGTGATGGTACGCACTCGTTTAGATTAACAACATATTCAATCTTCTGTTGAAGGTCCAACGGAAGGAACCACGTCATAGCTGGACGGAAACACTGACGCTGGCAAATTGTTACAATTCTTTGCCGTGCGCACGATATACGAAGATTCGTATCGCTTCGTACGAACGCGCGGTATATCCACTATAAAAGAACGGAGACCAATCATATGTCTAAACGCCCGATGGTAATTCCTGGGACAATCTGGGGATTTCAAATGTAATAGACATTTGAAATCCCCTATGAATCTGATACCATAGAAGTTAGGTAATAATAATAGTTAGGTAATTGCTACTCGTTAAGTCTGCCGAGTACAGTTTATTCTGTTTAAGTTCTAGCATTACCAAAATTTTATAGATAAGACGTGCTTATGCAGTTGTACGGGAATATTGTCCAATTTCTTAATTTTCCGTTGCTAGTGCCACTACTGGCTTACATACCAAATTTCAGTCTACTAGGCCTTTACTATAGACACTTTGATGATCGTTAGTAGCAGTGATCTATGGCTTCTTTGGCAATAAAAAAACTTCAAATAACAATGAGCTCATTTCTAATATGCTTGATAAGTTTAAATCCATGGCTTGTAGAATATCCCAGGTCAAATGCTCCATGTTCACTAAGCCAGTTTAGAGATAACGTAAGATATTCAGAAGAGCATGGGGAACGCTATCACAAAAATGTGACGAAGTTTGATTAGCGATTAGATTAAATGACTACATTTGGTGTCTAATACGAGAAAGTTACAAGCTTACACAGAAGAAAAACTAAAAAACTAGTTCTGTGGAATCTGTGATTAACATATAAATTAAGGTTTATTATTGCTTTTATGTAAACATAAAGAAAAATATAGGGATTTCCTTAAATTATGAAATTTCATTCTGGCAACAATTAAACAACACAGAACCAAACTTTTTTTAGAAAAATCTATTTTTCTTTCATAGTTACACATAATTAATGGCGTGTTTACTTGTAATCTGAAACTACTGAATAAATTTTAATAATTCATTACCTATTTTTTATTATTTGTCTTTTATATAGTCAGTATTATTTAAGTAAATTGATTTGACTCGAAACCACATGATTAAAATTGGTTCCCTTCCGCCTTGCGTTTTTAAAGCCATTTACTCTCTGATTTAATTCACATTAATTTATCTGTGGCATCAATGTAGCATGCGAGTATACACTACACCTTATCAGATATTTGCGCCTTGCGTGAGGGACTTTTTTGTTAATAATAATAAATAAAAAATGTTATATTTACTTTTTTATTCAAATACTTAAAATTAGAAAGTCGATTTAGTTATATTAAGGCTAATATTTACAGCGTTTTGAATTTGGGTGGCCCGTAACTTTCGTGAGGTACACCTTGGCTTGTTGAAATCGCGTTTGCGTCGTAGTTTATGATGGTACTGGCAGTAGAGGAAACATTCGATCCGGATAAAGTATCGTATCCACTGGAATCAGACGAGCTTTCGTATCCGTTAGATCCAGATGAGCTGTCATATCCATTTTGAGAAGCTTCACTGTCCAGGGATGCTAAGCTAAGACTTTCGCCTTTAGCTCCGTCATAAATTGATCCGAAATTATTCGAGGATGAACCAAATGTTGATCCTAATGATGATCCGAATGAAGAACCGTAGTTTCCACTGCCAGCTAGGCCTGAGCCAAATGTAGAGGAAGATGTTGAACCTGTATCAAATGCGCTAACAGTACTTGGGACAGAGCCAAATGAACTAGAAGCGCTTGATCCTGACGAACCAGAATCGAAAAGGGTGGAACCAAGCGACGAGGAATCAAAAACTGTCGTTGAACCGTGGTTCTGTGATAAGCCTTGTCCGATTTGCGTTGTTGACACAACTCCTTGATTTACACCAGATAATGCATCAGGAGCATCTGAAAGGACAGCATATTGGCCTGGCCCTGCGTCTGATCCTCCTTTGCTTAAATCGCTTACGATATTATTGATTACCGCCTGAGAATCTTGTTTGTTGTTGTACTTGATGAAGTAAACTTCTGGTTTGGATGGAGGTTTCTGTTCGATTTTCGGCACGACAATATCTCGTGCTTCTTCTGGTTTCTTAACAAGCACGTAGACAATGGTCTTTTCCTCATTCTGAGGTTGGATTGGAATGATTTGAGGAGCTTGTGCGGGAGCGGCTGGGGCTTTGATAAAGATTACTTTGTAGTGTTTTTGCGCCGGTGGTAAAACAATGGGTTGGCTAGGTTTGGTTACTTCAGGTTCTTCCGGTGCTGCGTGGACGTAGTAATGCTTGAATACTTGAGCTGGTTGCTGTTGAATTACATTGTAATATTGTTGGTATTTGTCAGCAGCTGATGATTGATATTGACTGGATGTTTGATACTGATTGAAAGCAGAATAATCACCTCCTGTTTGGTATGTTGGTCGCACAACGCCCAAATTAGAGGTTTGGTAATAGTTAGAATTTGATCCTGCATTGATTGCGCCTCCAGTGGCTTGGAGTCCAGGTTGGTAACCAGTTTGATACCCAGTGTTATATCCAACAGTAGAACTTTGTATATTTTGATTGGTTCCTAAACCAGTGTAGTATTTGGAACCTCCACCAACGGTACCAGTGTATTGACCGTTGTAGTTGTTGCCGCTGGTGCTACCAGTTAAACCAGTGTTATAAGTTCCGCTGCCGCTGGTGGAACCAGTTAAGCCAGTGTTATAAGTCCCGCTGCCGCTGGTGCTACCAGATAAACCAGTGTTATAAGCACCGCTGCTAGAGCTGGTTTGAAACGTTGGAATACCGTACGATGTCTGTGGAACCTTGTAATGGTAACCGAGACCAACGTCTCCCGCAGCTACTCCAATAACAGCTAAAATCTGTAACAAACATATATTCGTTTAAGTTCCAAATCAGAAATAGGAAGTAATTAAAAATCATGTAAAAATTCAAGCATACGGCAATGCCCAATTGATTATAAACTTTAGTGTAAAACTATTTCGAATTCGGAATAACAACTACCGGTCTATTGTGGCAATATTATTTATATTAAATAAAATAAGTTTCTTTAAAGTGCACTGACATTGTTTTAAAAATTCTAACACGGTTGGTTCACGACAATAGATAAGCGCCAGATTCGAACCCACGATCTCATATTTCGCAGCAGTACCCTTAAACATTAGGCTATTGGGCTTTAATCTATACCTTGTTTCAAACGTTACAATTGGTAAATTCCAAAACGTTAAAACAACTTTTTTCACGTTACCTTATAACATTAACTATCCATAAATGGATATAATGGACAGATGGGGGCATAGACAGAATAACGATATTTCCACCATAATTTAATTTTAAATTTTATTGTTAAAGAACAAGGTTGTTAAGGAACAGGGTTTATTTGAATTTGGAACTTTTGCCGCGCCTTCCCACTTGTTTTGAATTTACACTTATGTCGACACTCCTTACGAAGTCCTGTGTTTTTTAATAGCAGGTCTTCGTTAAACTTGTAAATCCTCGAACGTCATGCGGACCTATTGGATTTTGAAGATTATATGGTAAGTAGAAAAAAATGGTTATACGACTTTTTGGAACAGCATCGGCCAACTTTTTTTAAATTATTTTTCTTGTATTCAATTTTGAATTGTATTGCTAAGATGAAACGGTTTAAAGTTGTTGACTATTTATTTATTTATTTTTAACTATTGCGCGCCTGTTTTGTGTTTTAACTTCGGCAGTCCGTATGACTGCCCGTATTTTTTCTTATAAATTTTTATATACTGTCCTAGGTACCCCAGATATCTAAATCTGAAGCGCTCGAGTATGTATAGAAATCTCCAATTCGGCTCATAAGCATAAGCATACAGAAACAAACGATAGAATTAGACTATAAAAAATCCTGCAGCTCGTCTTACTGACATCAACTAGGATTAAATCTTTTTGTTTTATTAACATTGACGTTAAATTATGCACTAACTATTACTTCTGAGTAGTTATAAATATAGATATATAGAAAATAATAAATGAATGCGTGAGAAGTCGCGGGCAACAGTTAGTAAATTACAATTATTATATTAGGCTAGGCGTGCGACGCCACAAACTGTGCACTGTGGCAAGTATTTGTCAGTTACATAAAGAGGCTCAGATGCCATTCGTTGACCGTATTGCGTAATAGGTAGTGACCGTGACTCTAGGGGGCAATGATCTCCAACCACTTTCTTACAAGGCCATCCACGTTGAACAATTTGATGGTGTGGGAGCGGGGGGGAGGGGGGTCAAGGGACGATAAATCAAATCTAGAAAAGTCTTTCCGGATTAATTATCTATCGAAGAATTTGTCAACTTAGACAGACATTATTTTTTTAAATTCAACTAAGAACATACACTACAAATAAATTGTCTGACATTAGCATGAACGAGCTTTCTTTATCTGTTGTCTTCATGTTTCTAGCAATTAACAATCGCCAAATGCATAACATTTTATAGTTTCTGATTAATAATCCGACAACGATATAGCAATATTCTATAGTAGATTGACATTAAATGTAACGTCGGAATTGAGGCGTGCCTTATTTTTAACTTTATTTTTTTGACGGATCGGGAGGCAGCCGCATCATAGGTCGCTTCGGTCACTCCATTGGAGCTGTAGATCTTTTCTTGGATCCGAAGTTTTCAACCTTTGCCGAGAACGATGGGGAAGTAGATACTAATGAGACAGACTCATTATTCAAAATTCAGAAGTGTGCATAAATATTAATAAATTATCTTTACCCTAACCTGACGTGATCTTCGCTTTGGTCCTGTAAAAAATTGAATGGTAGCATAAGTAGATAAGCTAATGTAATAATCTATTTCATACTAGCCGGTCGTGGGAAATAACCCTAATATTTATAAATACACCTCTCAACATACACTGTTTTTAATTAAATTCCGAAAACCGGTCACGGCGATACTCCACATTTTCAACTAAAACATCAATGGGAATTAATAATATTGGAAAAGTCACAGAGTGATATTTAGTAATATTTTAATCAATAAATGTGTCCATTACAACTTTATTTATTGCTTTTAAGAGTGCATAAAATGTATATTTAATAAACGTGGATTTGTGTTATGTTGATATTTAATTTAAAACTTATAAATTTTCGTGTCGTAATTTGTTTTGGACAATATTTAATTTTTTTACTGTCGAGCTTTGAACTACGAGCTGAAGTTTGCTAGCCTGGTGGAAATCCACCAATCACATAATCCGCCAAAACCATAATTTTGCATTTCGTCTGACGAGTGCCAAACCATCCTTTCGTATCTCAACCTTTAATAAATGAAGCCTAGTAACGTAACATTCCTAGGGTTAACTGGGGTAGGTAACATCAGAACTTGGATATTCATGAACTGATTTTTTTTAATAGGACAGATTCTCTAGTATGTCCAGTATTAGTTTGAATGATGTTGAACCTTGGATTTCGAATATATATTGCACAATGAGTTTGCGTTTACATAAACTTGACCTCTAAAATCTCCAACGGCGAGTTAAGTAAGGAATCAACGTAATTTGGTTAGACGAAAAGATGACACAGTTGCATCTCGCTCCCGCATACTATAATTTGAAGTCAGCCTTGTTTTTTAATCGATTATTATATAAATGTCTTAAGAAAATAAAATAATGACAGAGGTCTGTAGATTTATTTAATATATTGTATTTACTTGTTTCACAGTACATATTACATTATAATTAAAAAAAAGTCACTAAAATAACAAAAGCACATTTCCATAAATTACGACGTTTAAAAAAAATATTAGGGGAAGTACCTGTACTTCATAATAATAATAAAATACCGCATAACTCGCGTGTACTTATTACGAGTTGTGTTGTAATGGGCAGCTAGTTTAAGAGCACAGTTATGCCGACAAAGGTCAATTTTTAAAAGGATTAGTAGCCGTTGGAACATGACTAATTTGTAAAGATGATTTGGATTTTATCTAAAATGAAATATATATTATCTATATATTTATATTTCTTTATCTGGGTTGCCAGTTACATATTTACCTTAAATCCACTGATGTAATTTAGATTTTTAAATATATATTGTTAGCAAAATTTACTTCTGACATGGTGGAAATATGGTATCAAGTTTCGTGTGATCTCATCAATACCAAATTTAGATATTTGAACATCCCTACTAGTGTTATAAATGTGAATGTAAGTTTGTTTGTTACGCTTTCACGCGAAATTTGGTGGTGTTAGAAGTTACATAGGATACTTTTTATAAAAAAAAAATTGCCTATAGACCTAGAGACTCCGAAACGGCTGGACCGATTTCGATGAAATTTAGCGGTCGGATCAACATAATTAGTGGTAGTCGGGCGAAGCCGGGGCGGGTCACTAGAATATTTATATTTATGCTTTCGGTAATTATTGTTTCAGGTTTTTTGAATAATTATTCCTCACGATATCAGAACACATGACATTTTCAATCAATTATTTGACATCTATAGTCCATACTAATATAATATTTTAATGAATATTTGTAATGTTACCGTTTGTTATTGAGAGCGATGACTCGACGCAGACGAAGTTGGTACGTTACGGGCTTATGGCTGTCACCATTTTACTTTATCTAATAATAAATACTGCATTTTAATGTAAATATTATAAATAAGTTGGCCATTCTGTTTGCAATTTCTTAATAATCTTGACGACATTGACTTTATATGTTTGCATTAACTCGAGATTTTTGTACATTTACGAATATGATAATAAAAAAAATAGAAAATTGAGAAAGGTATGCTTCCGATTTAGGCATGCTGAAACGACGAATGAAGAAAAATATGATTCGACAAATTTACGTTGAAATGAGTGGCAGTGTTGGCAACGTACTTCAAATGGAGAAGTGGAAGAACGCAGTGATTAAAAGTACCCAGAACCTGCTAGAAGGGAGAGAAGTGTACCAGGAGCATATCTAAAATCTACTCCATTCTTATTTACGGGCTTGAGTGCTTATTTAACAATGACGGTGATATAATATGCACTGGATTGCGTCAAAATGTAACGAGTAATAAACACACTGAAAGGACGATTAACTTTAACAAATTAATTTACTTGAACTAAGTAATAACGTTAGATATACTGCAGACAAATCAAATATCCATTAAATTTTAAAACAAAGATAAAACCACAGTTTACGGATAAAATGAAATAATGTAAATAAACTGTAAAGTAAATTATTCCAAGCGTGGGTGTTTTCTGTCTGCTTTAAAGTCAAGTGAGTCGATTAATTGTGCATAGACATAGACGATATTTACCCGCATTGACATCTAAGGTGTGTTCAATGAAGAATACAAGTGTTGTAATGTTTTATATATTATTTAGAGTACTTGGGCGGACGGGCTCCGCTCAGCGTTACGTTTTGTAAGATCATTTTTTTTGAATAGGTCGTATTAATTAATGCCATATCCATTGACAACAATGTAACCACCGAAGTGTTCTAAAATTATTTTTTATGAAAATTGGCGTTGCGGTGAGTTAGAAACATCGATAAATTTTAAAGTAAAAATACAAAATACAAAATGTGATTGACAAGTCGTCGGTTTTATCTAAAATTAATTTGAGTTTGAAATACAAATGATCCAATTCATTCATTTTTATAGATCATTTTGTCAAAACAGAGCAAAAAATTTAGCCTATATACTTTCAGCATATATCATGATTGATAGATTTATTTTCAAGATTTTTTTTTGGTCCTTGAGCAATGGGTACATTGGCTGAGCAGCTACAGCCTTTCGAAGAATTCGATAGCCTCCTTGACATATTATAAGTGAGGAATTTAGTGTCGTCGCAAGCATTAATGTTTATGTTTTTATAATTATATTATCAAATTTGTTTCTCGTACCAAGGTCTGATTTAAGTTGTATTATTAAGAAAAATCGCAATATTTTTCTACAGCTCCAATCTAAGGCTTAAAAATGGTCAAAAAAATATCACATGTCGATTATATCTTAAAAAAATATATAATTTGCCGATACAGCTTCGTATAGAAAGTCTTATGAGCATTCTGATAAACTTCATTGTACTTGAAAATCATAGTATGGTTGTTTTCGAATTCGCGGACACAATAAGACTGATGTCGGGGAACACTCGGATACGACGTCACCGTTGAATGTCGTTCCCTAAATGGAAAGACATTTGAAAGTATTTTAAATTACATTATACTACCGCCTACCTACCCTACCCACCCCGGCTACGCCTGGGTACCATTCATTATGTTATCCCTGTAAATTCCATCGAAATCGGTACAGCCGTTTCGGAGTCTATAGGTCTATAGGGAACATACATATTTCATTTTTTATATACTATTTTTTCATAAAAAGTATCCTATGTTACTTCTAATACCTCCGAGAATATGTGTACAAAGTTTCATGATGATCGGTTGAGTAGCTTTCGCGTGAAAGCGTAATAAACAAACTTACCTTCACATTTATAATATTATAGATAGATAGATAGATAGACAAAAATCTGCCGAAAGTATATGTAAAATTTCATTGAAATCTGTTAAGCTGTTTCGGAGCAGTATGACAACTAACACTGTGTCAGGAGAATTTTATATATATAGATTTTGTTTGTCTTCTGAAGTCTTTATTTATTTAAACAGCTAGTCTTATATGAAAAAAGTATTCAAATGTCATTCAACCTCTACACAATATAATTAACAGTCAATGTTGATTAAATAACCTTGGACTTACTCTTAGCATACAGAAATATATTACCAAATCCACTCACAACAAGAAAATCTCAATTCACAAGTTTTTATTTTTGTTTTAAGTAAATAAAGTTCGATACTAAGTAATCACACCTTGATGTTAGAGTAGCAAATCAAGCTTTGACTTAATTACATCATCATCTTGACTTAGAGCTTGAAATAACTTGAACTATTTATGAAAAAAAATATAAAAAGCGAAGTATGTATGTTCCCCACAGACTCTGAAACGGCTGGACCGATTTCGATGAAATTTACAGGTATTGTCCCAGCGGGTGTTTCTGTGTTTGGTAGCGATCGATCCAACATAATTAGTGGTACCCGGGCGAAGCCGGAGCGGGTCACTAGTATAAATATATAATCCTAACATATCGTACGATCCTAGGATATGTTTTTTCGATAATATATTTTTGTTTGATATACTTATGTATTATATATGTAAATAAAGTATATGCTCACGTAACCAAGAGGGTTCGGCAGAGATTGTGCATTTCCATTCCGCGTCTTCTACAATCATACATCTACTCATACATGCTCGTCGGTTACGGGTACTCCTTATATCGCTCTGGTTATAATAACTTTATACTAAGCTTAATAAACTAATAAAATGATTGTATACAATCATAATACTGGCTCAAGATTACATCTCTACATAGCATTTGATAAATGGCTTTATTATGGATGTAGATTCACCTACCCATACTGGATATAAAAGCCAAAAAATTAAATAGCATATAATTCTTTAATCCCCATTGAAAGTTATAGCGAAAATTAGTCAATTCACTAATTTATATTACATAGGATGAGCGGTTTCATTTATTTTAATTTACGCTATCCTCGTTCGGTCACTTTATTTATTATTATTACAAGAGATCTACGTATCTAAGGCTAGGGCACGATTGTACCGTCTCTCATTTCATAATCTTTCATCAACAAAGCAAAAAGCTTTGCTGTCATTATTTTCTTAGGCATATATAATAATCTAAATATTATCTCATTATATTATATTATATTACCTACTTGTAATTTAAATATTGAACATTTAAAAAATTATCCTTTTATAGTATTTAAAAAAATATCGTTATGGAAGTTATAAAAAATATTTTTTAGAACCTCACAACAGATTTCACCAAATAATATAAATGTCTATATCTGATTGTAAAATATTTTTTTAATAAATATTTTTCAATAATTTTTCTGTCATTACTTTATAACATAGGTTCTAAAGTGATTTTGTTTTATAGAATTGATTGAACTAAATATGACAAAGGTAATATAATTAATTCGCAAAGCAAACCAATCGCGGACGCGTTCTTTATCGACAATAACGAAACGATTAAAACATACTTTTATTATCAAAATGTGACTTAGACTTAATAAACTAAATAAATATATACGTAAGTTAAAAAAAACACGATACGCACCCAAATCGCGTTCATGTTGCTGCTATGCCGGCAACTGTGTATACGATTGTCGCTTAGCACGGTCGACCCCTCTTATATACCGGGCACGAAGATATGACTTGTCCGATGGTCGATGCTCATGCCCAATAACAAGGTTGTGTCACGCACAAGACACACTACGTACCCGAAAACCGGTAACAAGAAATTTCTCGCCCATTTCTCAATGGTGCGTTCCGAAACTCCATTAAAATTGTACTTTGCGGAATTACTTTTAGGATATCATTTTATATTTAATTCTTTTTGTATAATTTGTGTATTTTACATTTATGTTGTGTTCAAATGTTGAAGCTGTTTTTCTGTTATCTAGGCAGACATTTAATACGAACCGGATACAACCGGATAACCGTTGATATTCGTACCATTTTAAATACATTGCTTTTTAAAATGATTTACAATCTATTTACTTTGAAAAATCTTTATTAAATTTACATTAAGGGATTTTTGGTTGTACGTATTTTACATTTACATTTTCTAAGAGATCGGTTAAGTACTTTTAGGGATTACATACCTGATTTTTATATATCTATCTAGGCTTTAAGATATGTTTGTGTTTTGTAGTAATTTTTATACAGTAGAGTAGAAACTGGGAAATACAGTTGTTATAATTGATAGGTAAGTGTACCTCACAGAGTTCACTCCTCACACTTAGTTTTTGTACCTCACAGAAAAGCGAAAAGTTCCTATCTGTTTTGCTCGAACGCAGTACGTATAATTTATATTAAAATTTGCGTGCAGACTGATTGCGTTTCGTATAAGTTCAACATGCTTTTATATAACCTTTTTCTGATATAAATGTCTTGAAATTATCCGTTTTTTATGAACTTTGACATATCGAGCCCGTTTTTAATCAATAACAATGTATGTATATCTTCAAATTGATGTTTTATTATGTTCTTTGCATTTGGATATCTTATCGATTGTTATCCAATTTTTTTTTCATTTTATGATTAACCCTTTTATTGACCAAGACACGATCACCGTTCGAAGATTTATTATTTTATAATACAAATATCGTTTTTAATAAATTTTACTTTAATTTTTAAAATATTGCAGTGTCGACTAATGGATAAAAAAATATTTTTTAGTTGTAGATTTAGAGTCTTCCATCAGACACGAATATTGTTCAGTATTCATAAAAACGATATTTAAAAACTTGAAACTGCTTCAAACGTATAACATACACCGCGCATAGATATTTCTTATATTAGGCACTACATTCACTAAAGTAAGCAGCTAAAAAATAAGCTACGTCTTATTTGTATCTATTCGATTTTCAAGGTAATACAAGACTATAGCAGTATTTCTTAGTTATTTGAATAAACGAGAACTATATAAGACTCTGGTTAACTCCAATGCTTAAAGGGATACATACTGAACAACATGCAGTTGGATGGATACCGGTTGATTAACTTGATTTATTAAAAACAAATAATTATTTCCAAAAATACTATTTTACGTACATTAAAAACTTAAAAAAGACGTAAAAGCGCCACCATAGTTCGAAAATAAATAATTAATGATTAAAAATACACCCTTGTATCTTAACAATAATATTCAAAATTGAATACAAGATCAATAAATAAATAAAAAAGTTCATTGAAACTATTCCGAATTCAAATAAGCGCGTCGCATGTGGATCTTTGGAATGGATAAGATTTTCCCCAACCAAATCTCGTCTAAGGCTCCAAATTTTTCACTACAAAAAATACTTTTAATTTTTTAAACATTATTTAGTATTAAATCTAAAAAAAGCTATTACCATTTTAAAATAATTTCCTATTTAATATGACTAAAAATGTTTAATGTCTCAAGCATCCGCTTTAGTGTATACGTGACCGTACGCTGGCTGGAATTTATGAATCATCTTGTATGCCAGCTGTCTCGAACAGTATTAGAGGTCATAATTAAAATCAAATGATTTCGATATGTTGTTGAAAATGAAACGAAAGAGGTATGTTAATATAATGTGATTTTTATTTTATATATTTTTTGAATCTCGCTCTATGCAGGGGAGTGAAGAACTATGACATATATATATTATTTTATACTGGAAGGTACCAAGCCATATAAAGTGGCACTCTATCCACAGCAACACGCCTTATCGTCCTCCTGATAGTCTCAAACTTATCCTATCCCTACTAATATTAAAAATGTGACACCTGGGCGGGTCACTAGTAATATTATAAATGCCAAATTTTTTTTTAGTATAAATGTTTGTTACTTTGCACGCAATAATGGCTGAACGGATCTGGATGAAATTTGGCACAGAGATAGATTACAAGCTAGAATAGCATACAGGCTACTTTTTATCCCGGAAAACTTTACAGTTCCCGTGGGATAAATTCTTTAGTTTTTAAATAAAAGGCGATGTTCCCCATAGATTCCGAAAGGGCTACCCGGGCGACGCCAGGCGGATCATTAGCAAGATATAATTTAACATTTCACACTTTTGACCCAACTGCCAAATAGATAAAGGAACTGCCGTGACATTTGCTTAAAACAGTGAATTAATTTATGGCCAGAAATTAGACCTAGAAGGTAATATATTAAGCTAAATGGCTTGTAAATGCATAAGCAGGTACTTCATAAATGGACTTCCTACATTAGTGCGGTGTTATGTTGGATCTAAAAACATATGCAATTATTGATGCTATACTAATGTCAACTAACGAAAAACTGCAAAGTTATTTATCCATACGTATACCATATCAAGAAAAAATAAATCCCGAGCAACGCTATACCAGATCTCTGTCTAACGACTGACAATACTTTAAATAATATTTTAAAACATGATTACTATCTTTTATTTGTTTAGACAAAATCAGAAACACTGACACTTCAGTTGATATGTATAAATGTCTAACTTATGAATACCTCGTGGTATTAACTTGTCCATATCATTGATTGGATTCAGTGTAAAATAAAAATAAAATATAGAAGATTAATGAATACCGACATTGCATTGGTTATTAGCTCTTTTGAATGCTTAAGTTTCTAAGCAAGGGCATTAGTTAGTCATTTTGATAAGTAGACTTCCGCATCTGTATCATATCTATATAAAAAATCAATGTCTATTCGTTTGTTGGCTATCAGTTAGGACTTTTGGGTTCCGAGGACTCCCGCAAAGGTCTGTGGCCCAAATCTATCTATTTTGCAAGTTGTGAACCGAAAATCAAGCATAAAAAGTAATTGGAAAATGTTTCCACTAAAATTCAGGAAATTTTCAAATTAGCCTAGCGGGTGAACCTGTAATTTTCGGTAGCGATCGGATCAACATAGTGGTAGCCGGGGCGTATCACTAGTTTTAGTATTATTTATATCAATTGGTCAATATAGGATGTTAGACAAGAAACTGTGAAATGTAGACCGTACTTTGATTACATGCACTGGTTGTCACTTGTAGCGGGAAATAACGATCCGTGCACCCAGTGGCGTAAACAGGATCATTCGAGTAAGGGTAAGTGTATGGATACATACAGAGGTCATCAACGACCTTATAATCAGTAATTTACATATTAGAATGGTGCACTTATTTATTTTCTGTGCGTTTCTTATTAAACGTTCAACAAACAGCCTTCAACTCAACTTTGGTTTACAAAGTGAACTAGTAACGTAGCTTGGAAATTAACATATCTCTAAAACGGCTATGACGATTTGGTTAAAATGTTGTATTTACAAATGGTTTTTATTTTATAATTGATATAAACAGGTATTTTCCAGGAAAAATGCGATTTTTTGCAAATAACTTATTACAGCGACATCTTTTGGGCTTGCATAGAATAGAATAGAATTATAATCAATTATACTGATATAGATGTATTGGGAAAAGATTTTTCTTCGTTATTTTGCGGAAAAGTTCGTATTTATCGTGCTCCCTCAAATAGCTTCTTGTAACTCTGTGTCTCTATATTATACAATGACATTCATTTTGACATTTGACACTAAACAATAAAGTTCCATATTAATGGATATGTAAATGTCACTCATTTAATACGATCATTCATTGACAGTTCGGATGCCATCGTATTCTGATAAGGATACGAGTTTTCCCGAAGGAAAATAATTTGTCACTACATCTATACCTAAAATTACAGTGAGATGTGTTATACGATTTTTTTGAACACATACATAAGATATTTACTTATGAAAAATCACAATGACAGAAATGACAACAGAGAGCCGAGCTCGGTTGACGTCTAGTAATTATAATAAGAAATCCCAAGTCGAAGTTCAAGGTAAGGATTCTTTATTCATAGCTGTTCAGTTGATGTATGACATTAACTTCACCTTCGGTACCGTCTTAAGTTGCAGTGAGACGTTGACCTTTCGGCTGTTAAACAAGGAATTACTTTCACTGATGCTTTTAATGTGAAACGAGCGGTCCTTGTACGCATTCTTTAAAAATAGTAAAATCAGGATACAATATACAAAATTGTATTATTAGCACTTACTTGAGGATTTGGAAGGGTAGGCAGATATTAGTTATTAATTTATTTTATATAAATGTAATATAAAACACATGAACTGTTAAAAAAATATCTAGAAATTTTCGTCATACATTTTTCGTATGCGACGATTTCTATTATAAATTGATTGAGAAACTAGAAAGATTTTTTTATGGCAGAAGGTGCCAAACAGATATTTCCTTCTTCCCGTTAACCCCCTCCCCGTCCAATCCTCTTCTCATTCCCTGCATATCCTTATGAGAAATGGGTGGGAAGGGGAAGAGGACTCGTCAGGCGAAACGCAGAGTAAATCTACTTCACGCATGTTTTCTGTGAGGTCGTGGTGTTTCACCGGTCGAACCGGCCCAACAGATCCGGAGCCGGTGCAACAGATGTTCTTGTTGAGGGCTCTACAACTGTAAAATTGTCATGTACGAGTACATCCTGATTACACAACAAAAAGAAAAATTTCTTAAGCAATATCATAAATATGCAGCAATTATTAAAGTTAAAGCGCACGGGACAGCCAGTTGGATTATTTGGTGTTGTGGGTTCCCTTTCATTAGTCAAATTATTTCACATTTTTTTTAAAAACCGAGTATAAAATCGACTTTAATCATAAGACATTAAAATGATATATATTACATTTAGGTAATCATCCTGTTTAAAGTTTATTGTAAAACATTTTATTGCTCAGTTTGAATATTTTTTCTGTAGAAAAAATGTTACTATCGATGTTTAATATTTTATACATAACAAGTTTTTGTGTATAGATCACTTTTTAATTGTTTCATAATCCAATTGGATTGTGGTTTAATATTATGAAACTGAACTGTACGAATAAAATTTAGTTAGAATTTTTTTTACCTATAATCATGTATGGGTAATAAATGGACATAGGAATTGGAAAAAATCACAAATCTAAAGTTACTTTGGACCAGAGAAAGAAGTTTATTGCAGTGATTTTTTGTGATTGTCTTCCGATCCATTTATCTAATTTTAAAATTATCAGTAAACTTATAAACTTTTTATCGAGATAATATTCTTTTTTTGTTGAAATTTTTAAATATAATGTCAAAGTCAAAGATTTTACAAACCTCTAAATTGAGTATCCGGGACCTAAATGTGTAACCACCTTGATGGTTTTTACAAAGTCGCCAATTGTCGACTTTGTAAAAACCAGTTCCGTCATTCGTTTCCCGCCACACGAATACAAAATCTCCATGTTTGTAATTTATAAAATGACGGTTTGTGTTGTAAAATCGTGTAAAGAGTAAGTAATAATTAATTTCATGATTTTATACGCAATTAAATATATTTTTTTATAATAACAATGCGCATAACATAAGTGTTACTACATTACAAAATTATATTAACCTTAAAAATACAACGAATTATAAGCTACGGGGATTAAAAAAATGTTGTTAAAATATGTTTTGTAGTTTAATTTAATTTAGATTAAAATTTGTACTTATATGTAATATGTACACGCTGGTGAACATTCGAGGCGAAAACCGAGCGATATCTGGTCAAAGCATTTGCAAGCAATTGGAGATATATATCAATGAGAGATATTGGAGAACAGTGATGGCTCAGCGGTTCAGGCCCCGACTTGCGTACTGTAGGATGCAGGTTCGAACCCAGGCAGGCGCTTTACTTTGTGTAATTTATTTTATCACCAGTGCTCCAAAAACGGTGAAGGAAAACATCGTGAGGAAACCGGTATGTGCTTAGAACCACCAAATTCGAAGACATGTGACATCCACCAAACCGCACCGGGCTAGCGTAGTGGATTACGGCCCCTTCCCTCTCTCGGAGAGGAGGCCTGGGTAACTGCAGTGGGGAACATTCTAAAAAAGGCTGATTTATTATTATTATATAGATTTTTTGGGCCACAAACCATTGCGGGCTTCCGCGGAACATTCAACAAAATATGATAAATGCTTAAGGAACGCATAGAGAAACAAACTATGATACCTACATTACCTACATTTTTACTTATTTAGACAAATGAGAACTGGCGTATCTGGCAAAAAGCATAAAACCGTATTAACTTAATATTGTATTTGAAATATTCGTGATTTCATGAATAACAAGTACATTTTTTTAAAGCATAGCCAAGGATACTATGAGTTGGGTGGTTACATTGACATAAAATCCGCTTTAGTTTATCTAACGCATTAACGCCGTCTTCAAGAGACGGCCTTGACATCGATTCTTTTGGTGTTGAATTTAATAAATATAAGAATTCAATCATGATACTAAAACATACAAGTAGTAATTCTCATTTTTGAAAAATACAATTGTTCAAAAATACAATACAATATTGAATGACCTGCTGTACTGGTAAATCTTATAGACCAGATACACTTAAGAACTATAACATTGTTAAATTATGATGAATTTTTGAATATATATACGGAAGTGAAAAAACCGAGAGTCTACATATGTGAACATTTTACAAAATTAAACTTGTACGGTATTTTTGTGATTATAAAAAACAAAACCATGCCCATGTCAAAACTAAATTAAACAACATATGTATTCTCCCAAGCCTTACCTACGGGTGCCAAACTAGACCTGCTACAAATAAACAGCATAAAACTTATAAACCGCCAACGTCATGTGAAGTGAAGCATGCTAAATGCTACGAGACCGATGGACCACTACAAAAATAACGGAGCGAACGAAGATTATCGAGGTATCCAAATAAATTTAAAAAAGTAAAATGGAATCAGACCGGATACATTATGAGGACAAACAGGGAAAAATGGACCAGAGACGTTATCGAATGGTACCCCAGAAATGGGAAGTCACGACGTCAAATAAAGAGATGGGATGACCTACTGAAGGCATGGAGAGGATTAGCTCGCGATAGGGAAGTGTGGAAGGAATTAGGAGAGGCCAATATCAAAGTACAACCTGACAAACTAAATAAATGTTGTATATATTATTAATTTATATTGCTGTATTATAAATATACTTATTTAAGTTTAAATGTATAAGAGTCAGCGAAAAAAGGCTTCTATTTATCCATCTATCTTTGTGTTTATAGAAAAGTGGTACAGGTGTAACAATAGCCCAACTTTTCTCAGTCATTTGAAATCTAAAACTTCACAATTTATTCTCTAGATTGCGACATTAGAACAACGTTGTTATTCGTCATTTTTCTAGAAAGTAATTTACAAATAGGATTGCGAAATGTTCTTTCGATACTTTAAGGGCAAAGTATACCAGCGACCGTCGCAATCAAAGCCTTAAAAGCTTAAGTTAAATTTAAGCTCTAACTAGCATTGTGAATCAACGGTGGCACGCGCAGTTTTTTTTTCTCTTAAGGATGTCACGTTGCATGATTGCGTAAAAGTACTACCAAGTTTCGAAGTAAAAAGAAAGTTTTGTTTATCAAAAGAGAGACTTTGCTAATAGCACTAAACCTTTGGCGAAGAAAATACGCAGCCAGATTGCGAGATTGTTGAAGTGTATAAGGTTTCAATATTTATTATACAGTAGCTGTTGCAACCTTGTCATAATTTTAATTAACTTCTTAAATATCATTCTGTCTGTCTCAAATACCACAAGACGAATATCCCAGGGTATTGACACTTTCTTTCGTTATATCACCTGAATTATCTCCCATATAAGGCTTGGCAACTCATTTTTATTCCCAGCGCTTTTGTATATGTTTTCTTTAAATTTAGTAATTTTTTAATAAGGTGGTCTGAACCGCAAGTTGTTAGGTTAGTGAGCAATAGTCATCTCAGACGATTGATATGTGACCGAAGGTAACAAACTTTAATTTTTCTTTTTTTTTAATCAAGTTTTAGGTAGATTTTGTTTGTATTTTTTATGTTTGTTACCTCGGAACTTAAGATTTTTTGAATTGATTTCAAAATGAATTTGACTATCATTAGGATATTTTTTTAGGCATTGAAATGGGACCAGCCATTTAAATTGTATCACGGTTGGATACGTGGCGGCAGAGTTATTAAAGATTTTCGAGAATTTGAGTAGGCTTTTAGTAGGTTTCTGCTTTTAAATTATTATACGTTCATTCGTAGAATCTATACTCATTTTGGACATAATACGTCCGCCTTGGGTGTTGGGACGGTGCTGTAACTAACCGGTTTTCGCATACACATTTATATTTATAGATTTAGTTGTTTTCATATCGCTTAGTAACATTTATTTGAAGATTACTAATTAAACGAGTGTTTTTCATCTGTTCAACATTAGATACAAAGCTCAATCAATCAAATACAAAAATCAACGAAGCAAGAAGATACATGTACACTATTGTCTACACTAATTCTAATGTAAATTGAGTGTACAAATTTAAAATAAAGAGGTATAACCCCTGCGAGTTGATAATGTGCTGGGACCTTGTTAAAACATTAACGTTACTAAAAACTACAGTCAACAAAATAGTTTGTTGTAGTGAATTTAATGTATTAATAATTATGGAATTATTATTAAACATTACCTATGTTGTAACAGATGTATAGGTATTATTTTAAAATAAAACTCTCTCTCTAATTTTCAATATTATGTATTACAATATATCAATTATACGTTAGATAAACGATCGTGTATCAAGCCAGTCGTGTATTAAGCCAAGACGGTGGGCTCGTTGCTCCTCCAGCTAGTTAGATAAACGGTCGTGTATCAAGCCAGTCGTGTATTAAGCCAAGACGGTGGGCTCGTTGCTCCTCCAGCTAGTTAGATAAACGGTCGTGTATCAATGTTGTCGTGAAATGTTTGCATTATCTTACTGATTTTAAAATGAAGCTCTTATTCGATATTCGGTTAAATTAAGCTGGTATTTACATGTGCTTTACTTATGGGGTACCGTACCCAGTTGCCCCCCCCCCGACCCCCTGGACTTTGTATGCCGACGTATGGTAGAGGCACGTTACAACTTTCTTTACAATATATTATGCGTTAACTTAAAAAAAACAACACTGAGCGCCCAGTTAAAGTCCAGTCGCATTCATGCAATGCCGCCGCCGCGCCGATGATAGACAAAAATTACCGAATTTTCGTCTATCGTCAGCTTACTCCAGGTCCAGTTAAATGGGTATGGTATGGGCGATTCTTCTCAGGAGAGACGTCATAAATCGTTTTGCTGAAGATCCTCGAAAATTACTTATGAAATAGATGTTTAATTAAATTAATTAAGGGAATTTATAAGAACAATATATTTTAAATTTGTTTATTTATTTGACTACCTATAAAGCAAGACTCCTGGACTTCCACAGGCCCTTTGCTATGGAACGGTATGTTATGCAGACGCCAACCTGCTGGAGGCTAATGGGGAAACCTCTGAGAGGACCAAAGAAGTAGCCGAGCTCGGGGCTATCATTTCAAAAATTCACACCTTAGATGAAAAATTTCGCCGTGCAAAACCGAAGCCTTTACGGTTCCTCAGGTACCTCCGAACTAGGGAGCCAACCAACACATGGGTCGGAATAGCTGGATCTGAAGTCAGGGTAAGTCGGTACATGCAGTACCTCAGCATTACCCTTGACTGGGGTTTCTAGGAAAATTTCTAACGCCTACTTCCACGGATGGAAAGAGTAGCGGGTACATTGCACACACTGTTACCCAATTTCGGAGGACCGAGAAAAGAAGTCCGTACGGCTAAGATGCGCTAATTTTAGACTCGCAACGCACAGGCACCTAGGATTTTGAGTCTAAGAGATGAGTAAAATCTTGCAAAGCGTATGAGAGACCCCGGTCGGGTTCCAAATGGAGACCCCGTTGCCTCATGTCATCGCTGTCGGCGATCACCGTAGGGTTTAAGTCGGTGCAAGTCCGTCATAACTCGTTTCAAGTACCACCTGCCCCCTTGGGTCGAGTATAGGCATAAGGCAGTTCCTCACGATAAGAAAAGGCATCTCCTGTGGGTGTTTCTCCTAGCCTGCACACCACATATACCTACTGATTCGTATTGTATGTAAGGTAAAACAAGGGTGGGAGACACGGCTTAAAAAAGCTCAATTGCCCCCCCCTCTGGGCCAAAAGGTAGATACCCCTGCCATACATATTACTAATTGGTTCAGCAAAATAACTTCTAAAAGTTCTTGCCTAGCTATCCCCTTTTTCCTGTTAATTGCACGTAAATTGCACCTATAGATTCACATTTCACGTATGATATAATAGTATTGAGGGTCTGATTAATTTAATAATTATGCGGCGATATTCTCGAGGTCGTGTCGTATAGCCAATACATATGTGTTTGTCTCCTTCTGAGTTATCCGACATTGAATACATGTTTTTAATATTTTCATACGTTCTAAAGCTGTCGGGTATTTTTGTCGTTTTGTTAAAATTTTCTTCGGTTGATTAATCACTTTTAGATTTGTCCACTTATAATAATTATCTGTTTAAAAGAGTGATTATGTCAATGCGAACTTTTAAAGTATTCCATAGCCGATGTCGTCGCCATATTTTTTCAAGAATGGCGGAGGCAAATGTTGATGAGTTAATGTTAATTGACGACCGCTACAAACATCATCATAAGCCAAAAGAATGGCAGATGTATTAGTAACTATATATATATATATATATATATAAAAGGATTATATTAGGGATTATTTGCTTAAGATATTTAACATCTAATTTGACAGTGGTAGAGCTTGCAACAACATCTGTCTCACGAATTACATTTTTTTAGTTTAATTTTAAATACAGAAACAAAGGTAAAATTTACAATAAAATTTCGCCAAGCTGTTAGCACAGTTTGTTGGAGAAAATTGCACCCAATTAACTTAAATATCCCTACTAATATTATAAATGTCAATGTAACTTTGTTTGTTACGCTTTAAAACTACTCAACCGATCATCATGAAACTGTAACGCAGAAATATTCTACGTTCCGTGTTATGTCGTGGTATCGGAGGCCTAATTTTACCCCATTGATTATTCCATCTCTTTCAATAAGGCAAGGATAGGATTTCGCGGAGATGGGAATGGAAAGAAAAGGAAAAAATACTTTGTTCAGTTTATCCCCTCCTCTCTCCATTAAAGGTAGGCAATGCCACCTTGTTATATATAAAAAATACATAACAACAATATCATATCAATACAGTTAAACGGTATTGTAAGTGAAGAATATATATATATATATATATATATATATATATATATATATATATATCGCTATCCTGTTTTCTTTCATCAGTTAAGAAGGTAACTTCAAAGAAATTAAATTATACAAATTATATAATTATGCTAATTCCTTTTATAATTCACTAGTGACATGCCCCGGATTCGCACGGGTAGCAGTACTTTTATTGATTATTTCGCCCGGTACCACTTATTATCGCTACCAAACACAAGAACACCCGCTGTGCCAAGCTGTCAACAATCCCTGTAAATTTCATCGAAATCGGTCTAGCCGTTTCGGAGTCGAACATACATACTTTGCTTTTTATATACTATTTTTTTTCATAATAAGTATACCTACGTTACTTCTAGTACCTCCAAGAATATGTGTACAAAGTTTCATGATGATCGGTTGAGCAGTTTTCGCGTGAAAGCGTAACAAACAAACCTACATTCACATTTATAATATCAGTAGGGATTAATTCGTAACAGGCGAAAGGTTGTTTTTTATTTTCCACAAGAAACAATCTCCTTGGCTACCACTACCAGTTCTATCAATTTTAAATTGTTTTTATTTAGCCGTGTTATTATGAACCGGGTCATTAACCTACGACAAAATTATTAATGTTTCTTTGAATTTATTGGAAAAAAACATGTTTTAGTTTTATATAATTTATTAGTAAACCGTCGAAGTTATACAAATCATACATAGGTATAAACTTTAATGAAAAAAGTGGTATCTAGGTAAAACCGAACCATGGAGCCAGTTCCAGAGGGAGACAATTTTTTTCTGGCACGTTATGGGTCTGGGAGGGTTTTTATTTGCGTCCATTCATTTTAGTCGTATATCAGGATGCAGATCAAGGAAACCATACACCACGGAATACTTTTTCTTTTTTTATAATAGAAGGTGGCAAACGAGTAAGCGGTTTACCCGATGCTAAGTGACCGCTACCCACCGACGTAATGAGTTGCAGTTGAGTTAAATGAGCAGATAAAAGGAAATTTCCTTTTCCTATCCCTCCCCTCCCCCGAGTCCTTTACCCTTAACCATCCTTTCTCTATTATAAAAAGACAGGACGGAGCAACGGACTTATTAATTCATGTGATCCGATAATAGCTACCGATCAAGCAAAGGCTCGGCCTTCTCGGGATCGAAATGCTAAACGCGTAATGAGTGATAGCCCAAGCCGAGGTCCCCTCTCCCCATGAGTCCAGTCACTCCATGGAGTGTCCGCCAAAGCGACCTAAGAGCTCGGCCGCCTCCCAATCCGGTTAACGTTAACGGCCCGAGCCGAGGCTCCCTCTACGGAGAGAGCCCTCGAGCTAAGTTACTCTTAAAGAGGCTTATGCTTAGCCTAAATAAATGCCTCCTCTAGGCGGACAGTGACCTTTCAGTCACAAAAAAATGAAGACTCATCAGACGTAGCGCACAGTACTCTTTTAGGCCAGTTGTACCGTCCCGCAGGGCTAAGGGTATGCCCTTACGCCCTGGGTTCCTACTCCCAACAACAAAAAGGGGATAAAAATAAAGGGAAACCCAGGTGGTAGCGAAAGATGTATAATTTAAAATGAAAACGACCGTAGCCAAGCGGTAGGCACATAAATTTATAAGGTCGTGGGGTAACGCGCTGTCGATCTCTGCTTCCGCGGCGTTTATTACTCCCCTGATGTGGCCGAAGTCCGGTGAAGTCCCCAGGCGGCGGATGAGCAGTGGCGGACCACGGGGCGGCAGGGCAGGCGGCAAGAAGGCCATAGTCGGCGCTCCCTCAGCAGCTAAGCGGCGGCCGTAGGAAGCTGCGTTGACGCTGGAGCTGTGCTCTTCAACGCCAGAAAGCCGAGCAAGCGTTATCCTTGAGCATATATTCTAAACTGGCTCCCTAATACGGGAACAACACACAGCAAAATAAACTAATATATTTATAAAGCTTAAGTTTAAATTCGAATCTTAGCTGTGCCTACTTCGGCAGGGAAACGATCGCGCGGCTAAGACGTTCGTGACCGCTCTCACTCGTAGACGTCAGGCAAAATCCCCGAGGCGCGTACGCGGCGACCACTCAGAGCCCGAGAACCTCCCCCTGCGCGCGCAGTCCCCGCTGCCGCGCCGCGAGACTTAAACAATTTGTAACGTACAAATAATATACGTTACACAGTCTTCTGTGAGCTCGTGGTATTTCACCGGTCCAGCCATCCCATTTCCTTAAAGATTTTGTTGTTGAGGGCTCCACCACTATTTAACTATTGCATCTGACTTGAACGATACATGTTCTGTAACCTACACATATTACAGTACGAACTACGGTTTCCTTCATAGAAACGTAAGAAAACTTGAACAGTGAAATAAGCCTATATGTAGTCTTAAGGGTCTGGTGACGCTGCGATTATCATGTTTCAAAAAAAGTTTATTCATATATATACGCACTACGAACAGAAAAACATGGGTTTACAAACACATTTACTGAATTATAGTGTACTTCGTAGTGCGTATTTTTACCGATCCTTAGTATGCTCCACCTTGCCTATCATTCAGCTGTGGAATTCATTGAGCGCAAACAGAGATTGTTGCGCAAACATGTAATAAATAACTAATAGGCTATAAAATCATTCATATTATCAATCCAACCGTTTCATTTGCATCCACTCATCTCACAGTCTCCGCTTATTGATACTGAAACGGATCTAACAAGTAAATAAATTATATGGGTATAAGTTCATCGCTAATGAAATGTATGGAGAGCAAATGTCTATAGTAAATTATTTTTTTTTCAAATCGTTGGCTATGTTAAGTTTGTCCTTCAACAGGATTTTATTCAAGTAACGTAAAATATATTTTTTTTTCCTAGGACATATTCACACACGGCCATCTGATTCCAAACTAAGCAGAGCTTGTATTATGGCAACCAGATAACTGATATACTACATATACTACTTGTCTTTTGTAAATACATACTTAAATAGATAAATTACACCCAGACTCAGGACAAACAGACATGTTCATGCACACAAATATTTGTCCTGGGTGGGAATCGAACCCACGACCTGCGGCTGAAAAGCAAGTATCTCACAAACCACGCCAACCGGCCCGTCGAATTGAATGCTTAGTTCAAATCGAAGGTAAAGGAACCGAGCTGATGGAACTCTGGTACTATTTTTTAAAATCTATCCGATACAGGTATCTAATAGTTAATTTGTAGTAGGTGGCAAACGAGCGAGCGGATCACCTGATGTTAAGTGAGCGCTACCCATAGACATCCGCAACAAGCAAATGAGAGAGACAGAGGAGGGAATAGACAGGAAAAAGGATATTTTCTTCTTCCCGTCAACCCCCTCATCGTGCTTACCTCTTCCCGTTCTCATCCTCTTGAGGAGAGGGTTGGAATGATGACTGAAATTAGGCGTCCGAGACCCCACTCATCAGACGAAATTCAGTGTACATCTACTTCACGTCTGTTTTCTGTGAGGTCGTGTTAATTCATCGGCAGAGCTGGCCCTGCAGTGCAACAGATGTTGTAACGGCCTCTACCACTGTTAAGAACAGTGACTTATAGAATATCACATAAATCCAAATAATTTCAGATGAAAAATTACATATAATAAACTTCTAAGCGTCTTCATTCGTCGTCATACCATTAATCCATTGTGTGTGATATGGCAATGTGCATTACTTCCAGAACAGAAGGCCTATGGAGTAAAGGATTCTAAATAGCGCCATTATCCTATTAGTAATGCTAACATTCGAAATATTGTTAAAGAAATAATTGTAGAATTTAAAGTCTCCTTTAATACGACCAGTAAAAACTCAAAGTCCATAACAACCTAGAAGACGGCACATCTAATTAAAAATACTAACCTTGGTATACTTACATATTTGTGGCTGTAGTGTTATTTGCTTATTGATATGGATTATTATACTTTAAAATAAAATGATATTGAAATGGATACATTCAGATAGAGTGAACTGTCCAAGGTGCAAAAAGAATTTTATTTACAAGAAATTTAAATATAGCATAAGTTATATGCAACCATCTCGCACTGCGATTGAAGAAATATCGTTTGACTAGTTCAAGATGATTTTAAATAATGAAACAAGTTATGTAATTAATTACTTAAATATTTAGCATATGTATTTGACATTATAAGAATCATTTTGTCTCATTTTTATTACCCGCCAGCTGTGTTCGCGCCTTCGCAACCATTCCTTTCTTATTTTCTTGATATATTTTTTTGTTATCATCTACTATTTGACGATTACATGTTGTCAATTCTGAAAATAAAACTGTTCTCGAGGTATAAAAGCTTTAACGATATCGGTTGCCATGGTAATGTTTTGACAAAAGCATTTTGACACATAGTAATTGAATAACATTTTGTTTTGTTATTTATATTCACGTACAACACGTTGTGGTCTTATTTCTTTTTTTTAATAGTAATATGTGGCAAACGAGTAAGAGGTTCACCCAATGTCACGTGATCGCTACCCATAGACATCTGCAACTAACTAATGAGGTGCAGATGCGTTGCCCACTTTTAATGGACAGTGAAGGGGACAAGCAGAAAATGGTTGTTTCCAATTCCTATACATCCCCTCCACCGTCAAGTTTTTTCTTATATGTAAAGGGTGGGAAGGGGGAGAGAACTAGGATTAGGCCTCCGATACCTCACTCATCAGACGAAACGCAGAATACACTACTTCACGCCTGTCTTCTGTGAGGTCGTGGTATTTCATCGGTTGAGCCGGCCCATTTGTGCAACAGATGTTGTTGCGGACAAACCACATCAGAGAAAAAGAGACAGAGAATGGCATGTTTTTTTTTAAATGGGAGTATATCAGCAGTGCGAACTCACGGTAAACTATACGAAATTCTTAAAACATACATATTAGCTAGCTTCAGTCATTATCTATTTGCTTAGTAATATTTTGTTAAATAATCGGACATTCTTTATATTATTGACCAACTAGTTTAATGTCCGGGTGAACAAGTCCCATTTCGTTCGTCAAAATTAATAAATAAAGCTACTCGCATACAATTTTTCGAAGACTATCCAAAGTTTTAATATTTGAAGTGACAACTTCTATAGCTGGGCTAGTCTTATAGATTCGGAAGATCGACATCTCGACATGCTATTTGAAATTTGGAACAGTTTCGATGAACTTTTTTATTCAATTTTGAATTTTATAATTTTGGCGCAAGGTTCGTATGGTGTGATAAATATCGAATGCATTGATAAACCGCAGATCATTTTATCCAATGTAGGTGTCCAGTCGGCCTTTCAATAATCATAATGGAAACATAGAATATGTACCGTATTATTTTTCAAAATTTATAATTATATTAAACGCAACAAGATATCTAAATTTTTGTTTTGTTTACTAATTGAAACCAAGTACACAAGTTATGGAACAAGAATGTGGAATACTTTTTTTATTAATTAAATGCTTATACATTATTTTTTACAGATAGGTGCCGCTTGTAGTCGCTAAGAGAAGTGGTCGAGCGAGCAATAATTCGTGAAGAATTTTGTTGTATCTAGGCATGCAAGCACCGAAAACATACTGCAGAAACATCGCGCGTCGTGTCTAGCACAACCAAGGTTTTTTTTTCTTGGTAGCAGTGTACACATGTCTCATGTCGAAAGGACACGAATTCTTGCACAGGCCCAGCGACTTTTTTAGCGTGTACAAGCGCCGTTAAATTATATTTGTTAGGGGTAACATCTTAAAGGTTTGCGTGAACAACAGATTAAGCATGTGTCAGCAATTTTTTTTGGATTTTGGATTTGGAACAGTTTTGATGAACTTTTCATTTATTTTTCTTGTATTCAATTTTAAATTTTATTGTTAAGATACAAGGGCTTATTTTTGTTGATTTTTATTTTTGAATTGGCAGGCCTTATGACTGTCTGTTTACTCTTTTTATTCATAACTGAATTAGATTTTAATAATACGTATTTTTCGAAAATAAAAAATCCTTTTTTATTAAATGGGAGATAAAAAAAATTCAAATGAAATAAACACCACAATTTCACCTACATTGATTGTTACTTTTTGTGTACAAAATTTTGTAGCGTTAAAAAGTGTGTGTCATAAACGAATGTATTTGACCTCATTTGAAAGCCTCACATCGGGTGCGTAAATCCTTACTTCTGAACAGATGTCTAATCTTTGATGACACCTTACGTAATAACCAACATCTATATTTATATCTATTCCACGGATAGGTCGATACACTCACTGTTATGATTAACTCAGGTTTTACGATTCATTCTTTCAACTCTGTATCCTTTTTATTTGGTAGAGATAAATGTATTTAGGTATTTAAAAAAATATATCTACGTTCTTACGTGAAATATCAGTGACTAGTCGAAGCCCACTCTTTTTTCGATTTAATCCCATAATTTAAAAACGGTTGAAAAACTTGTACAAACGCGGAAAACCACACATCACGATTACATTAAATAGAAGTCAACAAGAAATGATTCGGAGACATGTGTTAGTTAATGGCCATTAATATAATTATACTTTAATTGTCAGAGATTGTTTACATTATTTATCTTTGTAAAGATCCGTCCGACCGTAAAATAAAAGTAAAAATCCATGAGTAGGCATTGCGGAATCGATCCGGGATTTCCAGATTCGAAGGCCGTCGTAATTTACCAGTTATTGTAATAAATTACAGCTGGGTTTATTTTATATCTAGATTTGAAAATTTTAGTCCAATAAAAAGCAAATAGGGTTATAAATATGTTAAATACACAACTACACAAACTTGCCCGAGCTAAGTTTGCAGCTGTTGCAAGTGTTTTAGACAATTTCCGCCATTATATAAGACTAGTGACCCGCCCCGGCTTCGCCCGGGTACCACTAATTATGTTGATCCGATCGCTACCAAACACAGGAACACCCCCTGTGCCAATCTGGACAATCTTTGTAAATTTCATCGAATACGGTCCAGCCGTTTCGGAGTCCATAGGTCTATACATACATACTTCGCTTTTTATATACTATTTTTATTTCACAAAAAGTATCCTATGTTACTTCTAATACCTCCAAGAATATATGTACAAGGTTTCATGATGATCGGTTGCGTAGATTTCCGTCAAAGCGTAACAAACAAACTTACTTTGTCATTTATCCTCCCTAAAGAACATAATATCCTAATTTCAAAAGAGAAGGTGATAGTATCCACACGTGTCTCTCTATCTCTTAATTTTATAAAACGCAGGAGTGATTGCAAAGACCGAATAAGAATAATAACTGTAACAGACGGTACGTCGAGAGCAACGAAGACTTTTAGGTTGTCAAACACCTCGACGTCTTCAGCGGTCGTAATCGGAACACCCTACCAAAGTTTTATCAGAATCTTATCAATGGGTTAAGAACGCATAGAGGACAAACAAATAGACAAACATACTATTTATATAAATGTTTATTTATATACATAATGGTGTTTGTTTATTAAAGACAATAAAAATCAATGTTTATAAGGAAATTATTATGAGATACAACTTAGAACGTGGCAGATATGTGTACAGTACACATATGTTGCTACGTTCTAAGTTTTTAATTGCAATACTAAAATATTCCAACTTTAATTATTTAATAAAATATGTTAGTAGATACAGCTAACAATATTTGGTAACTTTCCTCTGGTAATCATGAAATCTAATATTTATTTTAACTTGGATTTGCCAGTTGGTTGTCCGATTAATCGCCGTATAATAGTCGAGACTACCGTATTAAATGAGGCGGAACAAAACCCGAAGGTCGCTTAAAACTTCGAGAGCTTTTTTATTTCCAATTGAATGGGATGTATTACTACTATGACTATTTATTACTAATGTCAAGTTTTACGATGACCCAGTCATGAATAACCAGGATACGGATGCTGTGATGGCCTCTCATGATGATTTATTACTTCATTTGGCTCACCTAACCTTTTTTTATATGTGGAAATGCCTACATATATCCGCACTTGCGGGAGCAAGTGTATATTATGTCACGGTCGCACCAGCTGACACCTCACAATGTTCCTCCCGCGCATATCTCTGGGGGGACGAGCGCCCCCAATTTTTCTCCCAGAAAGGCGCGTTGGAATACCAAGCGCACCCTCTTATTCATACTCAGCACTCTCTTACTGCCTTTTGTCATGGTTGACGGATTCCCTCGAAGCCGTCACGTGAAGGCAATGGGTGTAGAAAAAGAAATGCTTTCCCAGCTCCCAGCGACGCCTGGTCTCAGGACCCTCCGCCGACCGCAAAATGGCTGCAACTTGAGGAGACGCCGTCTCCCTTTTTCTCTCGCAGACCCCCACCGCCGCCGGAGCTGCGGTATGACCTCGCTTAGTTGCTGAGGATAGGAAATGGCACTCCGCAATACCAACACTCTGCTCCTTTCGCGACTCCACCACAATCGCGGAGACGAGGGATAGCGGTCAGTCTCCGCAGATTCGCTCGCTTCCGAGGCGGACTCAAACGAGTCCATCCAGAGCGGCCATCTCTGGCGGGCTCGGGGCTTCTCTTAGGCTACGGCCTAAGCTCTACCGCCACGACACGTTGCTTACCTAACCTAAATTTAATAATGTAGTAAGTTTGTGGTAGTTAGCTTGTTATTGTTCTCTTGAAGCTAAAAATCAAAATAACCTATTAAATGCGTTTAAAAAAACACACTATAGGCTAGTGTGTTTTTTATCTTATGTGTTTCGTTGTTGGATCGGTTGTATATTCGAGTCGATTCGCTACATCGAAATACCTTGAAATGTGCAACGTTTTTAGTTTTGTTTCACACAGGTCACAGAATGCTAATATAATAATAATCTACGCTTTCTAGTTTCTGTCATGTATTTCATCAGAGATCGCATACGAAAAGTGTATAAGGAAACGGGGTTAAAACGATTTTATATAAATTTTATTAGTTATTCTGCTTTTCATGGCTTAAGCAAATTCAACCAGTCAAAGATCAATTTTAACAGAGGTACAGTCCTCAACAACATCTGTTGCTCGAATGGGCCGTCTCAATAGGTGAAATCCCACGACCACGCAGAATACAGGCGTAAAGTAGAAGTATGCTTCTGCGTTTTGTCCCATAAGTGATGTGCTCCAGACCCGAATTCAGTCCTTTTCGCTTTCCCATCCTTTTCTAATAAGGATAAAATAGGATGGGGAAGAAGATGGAAGATTGTTGGATGGACTGGGAGAGAATGAACAGGCGAAGGAAATATCCTTTTTCTTTGTTCCCTCTTTAGCCCATTAAAGGTAGACAACGCGTCTGCAGCTCATTAGCTTCTTGCGGACCCCTATGGGTAGCGGTCACACAACATCAGGTGAGCCTTTTCCTCGTTTGTAATCTTCTATTCCATAAAAAAAGATTAAAACACTCTGTACAGCCGTTCTTGAGTTATAAATGGTGTAACTAACACATGTTTGTTTTATATAGACTAGATTAGACGTCACCCGCAGTCAAACCGCTTGGATTGCATTCGTTTCTTATTCGTGAAATTTTAAGGTGCGCGCGCATCACTGTAAAACAAAAGTGACAGGTTGAAGCTAAATATGTTAAATTTATTATTGGCTATTTAATATTTACAAAGTAAAGAAATAAATTTAATAAAACAATTAATAAAAAAATGTGATAAAAATTAGAATGGAACATGAAACTAAAATATTAATCTTTAATATTTATTATTGACTTGTAAAAATAATAAATATTAAAAAAATGAATAAACTTAAAGTCAATTTTTGAATTTATCATTAAATTTATTTTTTTTATGGTAAAAATGTATAACTTCTTACGCGCGTACACACAAGTACACACTCACGGTTTTTTTTATCTTGATTTAGAGTATAATATCTTTGAAAAAACCTTGGTGAACGTCCAAAAGTCACAACACAATAACACTATAATGGTTGCCATGGTGATTTATGTCATGAAAATAACAAGATGTAAAAAAAATGTTACCCGCGTGTTCTTTAGTATTGCCATAGCAACCTGAGGATTTATTTTCTTAAATCCAATTTTTTTTTCGGAATATCAGATGTTATTTTCTTCACATCTGACAGTGTGTATTCAAAATATCATAATGATCAGTTGAGTTGTTAAGGAGTTAAAGCGTAACAAACAAACAGACTCACATTCGTGTTTATCATATTAGTTAGGTTAGAAATAGATAGTAGCCAAATTAAAGAAAAACTATTTAGTGTCCCAATAGGTGCGTTATTGATCTAGAAGCTAATGGTTATCTATATGGTTGAGTCAGAAACTTCACTTTATTCATCATCAACCAACTTTAAGAATTGCTAGATGTATGCTTCTCTATGAATCCCAAAAAGAGCTGTCTCTTGTCGACTTCAATCAGTAAATTCTCACAGCATTCATGAACAAAAGAATTAAGACAAAAGACTTAGATCTTCCGTTCTATTAAGTTAAAATATCGAATCAATTATCAATAATGTAATTTATTAGTAAATTTAAATACATTCGACCAAGTTAGTTAAGTGGTAAAAGTCATACACACTTCCCATCTGGACAAGACATTTCTTCGAGATCCGTTACATCATGATGACCGTCGTTATTCCCTTGATAAAGCCAAACGACAAATAGCAAATGTCACCGCGTTGTCCATCGTCCGAAATTTTATCAGGCGCCTTGTGATTCAATCTATTCATGCACTCGTTTCTATAAAATATTTTAAATGCGCACCGAAACATGTTAAGCAGATGCAATAGGTTTCTAATAAGACACAACCTGCCTCACATAAGTTGCAATAATATCTATGAATGAAAAGTTATTGGTAATACTGATTACCCTAGACAGGAATATTGTAAAGTTGATGCAATTCAAATATTTATTATAATAAATATTTGCGTGTGAATACTTTATTAATTTGTTTGAAGCTAACAGTGTCTATTTTAGTATTTTAACATTTTATGTTTGTATTTATGCCTGCGCCTGTCAGATTCCGTAATCACTTAGTTTTTTTTGTCACTTGTCACTATTTTTTATTAGTATACAGCTATACCAGCGTGGTGATAATCTAGCGGATTACAATCACCCAGTACGGCGTAATCCCACAATCTGTGTTTACATATTTGGGAGCATTATCAATTGATATCTAAAACTGTGGCGAGTCCTTGTTTTTTTTCACCCGATGTTAAGTGATCGCTACCAATAGACATCTGCAACGAACTAATGAGTTGCAGATGCATTTGTACCTACTTTGCGCGATTTAAACTAGGCGTAAAAATAACATATGCTCAAAAACACAGACGCAAGAAATTATCCATTCGTATTTTTTTATAAATCAATTCATAATTTCGATTTGACAAGAGGTTTAAAACCACAAAAATATTTTTAAAATTTCTAGGCGCTTAGATCACGGAAAAAAATCGAATAAAGTATATCTTGTTAAAATTTAGTTGTAACCATTCTGACCTGTTCACACTTCTTTCTTTGGGGTTACTTAAAATCTCTGGTGGATGTGAACAAGCCATAGACTCACGCAGCCCTAATAGAAAACATTCATCGAGTTATAAAAAATGTTATAAATAGAGCTCAAATTTACTCTGGGGATCACCATTAAGAAAAATCATCTACCTAGTGCCACGAAATATCTTAGCAAAAATATACATTCATTAAAACTAACTCTAGTTTCATTAATTTAGAAAAAAAGTTGTGGCTGAACCAAATAGGGTCTTTCTTCTGCGCCACCCAGTTTAAGGTGGCCATTGTTTTAATGAGACGTTAATATTTTATTCCATGTTGTTTTAATGACTTATTAAGAACAAAGATGTCGCTATTAGGATTTTATTGAAATTTACTCGAATTAATCATTGAGCTTTAATAGCCATTATTAAATAACTTTAGTTCAGTCGTTCGTCACCAGATGTCACACGTCATATTATTTTTTCCTCATAAAACACGAAGTGCCAATGACAGATACTTAACTAACTTCATGTTTAAAACTTATTGCGATAATTTAATTTAGGTGCAAAATTGCGAGATTTTTTTTCAAGAAATATTTGGTTACGAAGGCAATTGTTTAAGCGTTTTGTGGCAAAAGGTATTAAAATGAATACTGTGATTTCATTGACATGAAACTGTTAATGACAAACCCTAGGGGTGCGTATGCGCATCGCAAACGTACTTGCGCGCACATATACGGCTTATTTGGATATGAAATAAAAATAATAGTATTAGGCATTGCAAAGTGTGCAAGCGAGACGAGGATATTTGTAATGTGAGAGGGACCTCTTATTCTTGGTTTGTAAGGTTCGGCAAGCAATACGGGTGCTAACGTTATCAGAATGCAAAGCGTAGACCGGGAGTCGGGAAGCGGGCGAATGGCTGGTCGCGGGGTGGGTCCGGGAGGGCGCGCGGCCGGCGTGGACTATAGCTGACGGTCGGTATCGGTACATTATTGTATGCCGCTGGAGTCGGCAGTCGCGCGTGCAACCTCGGCCGGCACGCACGATGCTCGCGCACCCGCACGCGCTAGCCGCCGCGCTCCTCTGCGCCCTCGCCGGCCAGATCGGCGCCGGCGCCAGCCTACACTGCGCCATGCGCCGCGAGATATCGCCGTGCACCTGCCGTCGCGAGGACTCCGGCACCGGTGCTGTCGTCGTCGTCTGCCAGCGCATCGCCACCTACCAGGACATAGCTCGCGCCCTCACCAACAAGTTCAGCCCCGAAACCAAAATCGGACTCGACATCTCCTATTCGCAGCTGCCCGACTTCGAGCAGCACAGCTTCCGAGAACTCGGCCTCTCCATCACAAGGCTCAAGCTTAATTTTGACAATCTAAGGCAAGTGAAACTTACGGGAATCTGGTCCTAATGTGTTTGCTGTATTAGTATTATGCTGCCGTAAAGTGATTCGCAAGAGAAGGTCTCTGCCAACATTGATGAAGAACAGGTCGTTAGGAAGAGACAATCGTATCTTCTCCACGCGTTTACCGCCTCTTCTACTGCTAAATGCTGTTCAACATAAAAATCCTTATTGGTGCGAGATCACAATCGCTGTCCAGTAAATTTCCTTTCAGAATAGCTTTATTATTGACACAGTATTTGCTTATCAGCTCCGCAACTCTGAGTTTAACATCGTTAAACGTACACGATTCCATTGTTTTTTTGTTGTCAATTTTGGCAACGGGATGATCACGGACCGACCAATATCGCGACTTTAATGAGATAGTGACACTTTAATGTATATTAACGCAATGGTTCTAATATTCCTCTTTACCAATAAACGATAATCTTACCTTTCTCGGGTTTCCGTTATTAATATAGTTAAATTATGAGTCATCTAAAACGTTGACATATGTGTTCGTACACGTTTTGGTTAGATGTCTATATTGTTGTTCTCTCATTATCAAGGGTCAAAGTCGCAGCGAAGGCAAGATTTTCAATCTGACAAATATTCCAACGTATTTGTATAATTACGAAGTTATACATGAATTACTAAATTAAATTTGTAATAATTTTAAAACTAAATTACTAAATTAAGGTAAATGTTATACAGTTAAATATATAGGGATAGCACCATTGAGCGAGGCAGATATTTTGCAGGTTATCGTCACGCGTCACCTCTAAAGCAGTTAAATTGAATGATATCGTAGTCTGTCGATTCACTGTATTTACCCATTAATGCACTAACCAATTATTATAAGCGCTCGTTGTTTGTCATAATTAAAGATTTATTAACGATCATAGGCAATCAAACAAAATTCATAAATAGATACATACATTTACAAATTACAAAGAGACACTTCCGCATTTGTTCATTATTATTTAAATAAAATTAATATTTTTAATATAATTTCGGTTTTGATTTAGGTTTGCCGTTTTAATTAATCTTATTATATGCATGTTCGTGTTATAAAAATTATAAAAAACTTTGTGTGTACATAAAAGAGTTATCAACTCCAGAAGTTACAGATTAATAATATTTTTGTAACAATATAATAATGATTACATATTTACATGTAGCTTTGTTTTTCAACTTTGTTGTTTTATTCTCTTAAACAATGAATATCCTCTTATCTATATTAATATATTAAAGGGAAAAGATTTGATATATGGTGTCTGTGGTGAATCGACAGTTGTAAACATATCTCTAAATTTCTTAGGTCATAAAGTAATACTAAGTTTTCATGCTCCTACTTTAGATTGTTTTTTATTTTCCACGTCGCGACCCATTTAAGTTTTACAACTAGGCAGCGAAGGGACAGTAGCAGGTATTACAAAACAAAATTTGAAATACTTTAGGGGGGTGGTGAATAGGAAAGGGATATAACCATTTTCAGTTTATCCCTTCCTCTGTCCATTAAAGGTAGACAACGCATCTGCAACTCTTGTTGTGGATGCTTATGGGCAGCTATCATTTGATATGAACCGAGGTGAACCGCGAGCTCGTTTGCCACCTTCTACTATAAAAAAACATGGATCACTCCAACCCAGCTCCTCAATCCCAGCAACCCCTTGATGTTACCGGCGATCTCCGGGTGCGATCCTGATTTTAAATTTAAATAATCCGACGTTTGGACGCGGTTCGAAGTCACGCCCAAAGATTTGGTTAAAAAGATACTTAGAAACCGAGTCAATAAAAGTGAATTGAAAAAGTGTATTAATTTTCACAGTCATAGCATAGGTGAACCGAGGGAGCTTATACATTGAAAAATATCAGAAGCCGTCGGTGATATAGATCAAAACGAACTTAATAATTCGATCTGCAGGAACCAACTTCTGGGGCGTTGCCGGCCTTTAAGGAACGCTCGCTTCTTGAAGTAATTTTGTTAAATTCTCTGTAGAATTCATGCAAAAAAAATCGATTTTTTACAAAAATTTTTAGTTTATCCAATGTGATATTGAATCTTAAAAATTGAAATGATGAATGAAGAGAGAATAACGGAAACCAATTTATGTAGCGAAATTAAGTGGCAGTGTTGGTAGGGGACGTCCTAGGAGAACTTATATCGATCAGATTAGTGACATACTAAAAAAGGGCGATGTAAGCAGCACCCATTAACGTAAACGTATGAATGTTGAAGAAGCGAGAGAGGTGTGCCAGGATCGCGCCAAATGAAAATCCAAGATATCTCCCTACAACTATGGGTTACGGGCTGAGCGCATATTTATTTATTTATATCGAATCTGGCGTTGTAGAATATAACATAGTGATTTCGCAACCGAGTGTTATGTGATGGAGGTCTAAATTTAGATGTTCATTCACATTCGAATGTATAGATGGATTGGTTGGTAGAAAGGCTAGGTTTTACAAAATACTTACGCAGGCATGCGCATAGCACACGTAACATCATTACTAAGTAAGGAAAACACTTGAAACCATATGGAATTAACGTTATGGTTTCTAACATTTGTTTATGCACAGACCGACACACCGGATGTGTATAATAGTAGTTAAATTACAAAAAGATAACGTATAAAATTCTGTTTACGAGTCTCTTGCCAGTGAAATTGATAACGTAAACAGCGAAACTCTTATTCACATAAGAAACTAACAAGTTTAAAAAAATGTTTTTAGTTTAAAGAAAAAATAACACATTGAGTTGGTGACCGAAGTAATGTAAACATATTGAAACAAACAATCATTAAATAATAAGAGAATAGTTAGCAAAGTACCACTAACAACGTTCATCTCGATGATTTGCTATGAATCTTAAAACTTTAGGCGTTCTAATATCCAAATTTATTACTGTCTGATCCTATTGAATCACTCGTACATTTTTAGATGTTACGTACGATAGAGATGGTAAACTTTGCAACAGGATGGTGCGTGTGACGTTTTACCATTTAAACGTACAATTAATCCTCCTAATTTATACATGTATTTATATAGGATAAGTAATTTAAAAAAAAACTATTGGATTGTCTTGTTGCGTAAAATATTTAAAATTAAATAATTCGTATATGTAATCTAAATCGAGTTAATAACGCGATTGTGTTTATATGTCCGCACGAACAATGAAAAGAACGGAGAGACTTAAATAACCATTGGCATATTTTTTGAGTTATCAAGCTAAGCCTGCATTATATTGCAATGGTCCTCGAATTGATCCCAGCAAAAACATGATGTAAATACTAAAAATTTGACCACCTGTTCCACCTTCATTTCGTTTATCAACAATGTCAAGCAACAAAGTTAAAATATTCTGAGATTACCACACACTGAGTAAATATTGTTGCATCAATCGGAGAGTGCAAGTCAATAAGTCAAATTTGCGGTTATCAACTTCTTTAGCCACGTTAGACGATATTTGGTGTGGGGAAAACCTTATGGATTCGGAAGATTGACATGCTCGGCATGCCTTTTTGAATTTGGAACAGTTTTTTTTCTTCTATTCAATTATGAATTTTGTCGTTAAGATTCAAGGGCTTATTTTTGGGTATTATTTATTTATTTTTGATGTATTGTCGCGCCTTCCCGTATGTTTTCACTTCCTTCGGCAGTCCTTATGACTGTCTGCGTGTGTCTACCACAATCTGAGGAAGAAAGAAGCATTTCATTTCTATGTGTCTAATGTGAAAAATAAATATTTCTTAATTAACCATGAGCTTTTTCGCTGTCGGTAGAGCAAACGCCATTCCTCAATCAATTGTGCCTTCCTCTTGACTTATTTACGATATGAAATCTATTTTCTCTTCGTCGTCGTCGTTTTATTGACCTTTCTTTTATAAAAAAATCCAATTAAGTATAAAAAATAATACACAATATAGCCATTGACAATATTTTTTTTATAAAAAGACAGTAATATTATAGATAATAAATATTTTTCGACCAATCAGGATCATTATTCAATTTGAACGAAGCATGGCAAAGAGTCTAAAACACACTCGACGCAATTTCCACTCTTTTGAGATGAAACGTTACCTAAACGCAAACATGTTTACGAGCATACACCGTCAAAAGGAGCCAGTTCATCTGACTCCTTTGACCAGTCGGAATTTTCGGAAAATACCCCTGTTATTCATCGACTGTCTGCAAATACTGGGAATTAAAAGCTCCACAAATTCTGATCCGGATGGTTCATCGAATCTAAGGCAAATGTTTTATGTAGGGTATGTTGCATTTAGAGGAGTGTGTGTAGGAACTGTATGAATTAATTCCTCTACATTCCTCCATCCTTTTGCAACAGATACAACTCCCGTTGGAACGAAGCGAGTTGAAACTTTGTCCATTGCGTGTACAGCAAAGGATTGTAACACGTTGCCGGCTTCAGTGTTTCGGTTCAATTATGATGTGTAAAAATAATACTATTTAAGTTAAAATTGTGCTATTAATACTTAATTACTGTTAATCTATTTACCACATAAATACTTAACATGAGGTTCAAAACATATAATAGAATATTACCAAAAAATAAACTTGTCTGTATCGATTTAAGATTTGCAGTATTATTTCCTGCTCGGCAGTGAGAATCAAATTTAATTAAATCTGAAATATAACCAATGAAAAGTGGTAATTTTGAATGATTAATTTCTCGCTCTTTCTAGAAGAAATTTAGCGTAATAAGTTTAACAATAGTAGCAAAATGATCCACACAAGTCATACAAACATTTCATGATTCATTAACTATCCAATTTTTGAAGTCGAATCGTGAACCATACCCTAACAGCGTTTATACATTATGTAAAGGAAAACAGGTAGGTAGGTCGGTGATAAGGCTTATCAATTTAAATAAAATTATCAAAATAGTATTTTGTAATGATATATCCAGCACAATAACAACTTATCTTAACATAATTCTATTGATAGGAATATTATGTTCAAATAATGACTGTATGTGTTTTAGAGCGCAGTGAGATGTAACGGCACTCCGGCGGAAGGTTAACCAACGTGTTCTTATAGCTATTTAGATAACCTAATGATTGTTTAGAAAATTATTTTATTATGTTTACCCGATCATTAACATAGAGAATAAATATCTTAGTAGTTACCCGCCCCGGCTTCGCTCGAGTAGTGTGTATATAAATATATATAGATACACTTGAACACACAAAAAACGTGTCGGTAACAAAAACCTCTTTAATACATTTTTTCTGATTTATAAATACCTATAATATAATCTATTCATAATACCATTTATATAAATTATCTATAAACAATTTTGACAGATATATTCTATGTGACCTGATTTTTTATAGCATTCTTTAACTTATGAAATTAAATTCAATGGTCACATTATACTATGCCTGTCCAAGAGCTATATCTTAAGTCGTTACAAAGTGCAGTAGACCGAAAGTTTTATTTCATTCACCAATCTATTCGGCAGGGTTGGAGATATCGACGACTCGAAATCAATTTACCCATACAAAAATGCCCTTATAAAAGTAATTTAAAAACTCAACGTCTATGAGCATTATTCGTCGTCGTCGCCGTCGTCGAGAGAGAGCAACGGTTATTGCAAAAAATCCCATATTTTTGTGTAATTTAATTGATCATTTGTATAAATTAATTGCGCAATATATTGTTTAATTTCCGAAAATTCCAAAACATAGTGTGCATAACAATATAGTGTCGTGTGCGGGTGATATTGCACAATATTCAGTCAATCTGCTTAGAAAGAAGCTTCGTACACGAATAATCTTTTGGCTCACAAAATCGTTCCAGCACTGGTATTTTTAATCTTCCGAGCTACCAAAGATATTGTACAATTATTGTAAAAAATTATCTACACAGGATTAAATATAAAAATATTGTACAATAATATAAGCAGGAATGAGAGTTTGTTTGTTAGTTTCGCTTTAACTCCTTAACGACTCAACCGATCGTAATGATATTTGAAGGGATATTGTCCCATCCATTCTGACAAAGGATAGGATAGGAAGGGAAAGAGGATTGGATGGTGGAAGGGATGCATAGGGGAAGGAAAAATTATTTTTCCTGTCTATTCTCCGCTGTCTATTAAAGGCAGGCACCGCATCTGTGACTCATTTGCTTGTTGTGGATGCCTATGGGTAGCGGTGACTTATCATATCAGGGCGACCCGCTTGCTCGTTCGCCGAGTTATTCCATAAAAAAAGTACAAGTAAATCATTCGAAAACTATATTTGACTTTAATTATAACTTTTGTATTTATTGTTGATATAATATACATATTACATATATATTACATTTACATTGTACTTGTTAATTGCAAGATATAATTTGATTCGAGTGATTTTCTATATATATAATATTATAGCAATCCATTTAATTTCATCCAGATTCAACTATTCGCTGCGAATTTTTGTTCCGCAGAGAAAATCTTTGGTAAACGAGACGGTCAAATACGGCTTGTTGAGTCGAACGGTCCGTAATTGTCGTTCTGACATGGGCCAAAGGGTAATTAAATTAAAAAACGAGTCCAATTAAACGAAGAGCGCTCGCCCGTCCGAACGTGATTGCCCGCTCGTCTCATGTTGTGCCGCGTTACTTGCAAAAAATGTCAACTTTCAAATAATTTTCCTTCCGACCACCAGAGTACGTGGCACAAGGCATTTTTCTTAACCATCTTCCTAAAAAGATAAAGTGTTCTATTCCGTTAGAAGTTACAGAAAAAGTTTTTCACAACAACCACATCAGTTGCACGAGTGGGCCGGCTCGACCGGTGAAATACCACAACCTGACAGAAGAGAGGCGTGAAGTAGAAGTACTCTGCGTTTCGACTGATGAGTGAGGTTCTTGAGGCCCAATATATTTTTCCTGTCTATACTCTCTCTGTCCATTAAAGGTAGGCAACGCATCTGCAACTCATTAGTTACTTATGGATGGGTCTTACTATTAGGTGAATCGATTTCTCGTTAGCCAATTTCTTCCTGAAATTAACTAAGCAACAGTACGTAATTTCACAAAACTTTCAAAGTGATATGCTGGTGTGAAATGGATGGTCAATGGCGTCTAAGTCCAGACCTCCCGCCAAATGAGTCAACAATCTGGTTAAGGTGCAGGAGTCCACTGGATGCTGCAAGTGGCCTGCGATTGTTGGCTGATGTGTGATGCGCCCGTTAGATCTTTATATATCACTTACTCGACCCACCCGGCTTCGTACAATTTACACGCTTAACAATAATAATCCGATCGCTACCGAACTTCACAAGATCACCTGCTACGCCAATCTGAACATTTCCTGACAATTTCATTAAAATCTGTACAACTATTTCTGAGTTTGTAGGGAACATACATTCACACATCGGATTTTATATATTTAGGAAATTAAATTTAAAAAAAGGCTTCACTAACACGATATCGATAAGGTGAAACATTTAAAGGTAATTAATTTACAAATGGTATAAACTTATAAGATTTATTTACGCATGCAACGCTGGGCTATGAAGTAAATATCATAGTCCCGTGTCAAGTATTTGCTTTAACGCAGATACACCGTCCCGTCGTTGACCAAACGTACAATCAATTTAATTCAAGAAAGTTATATTGTATAAAATATACACATATTTAATTATTACAGACGAGTTGTAAGTGCAATGTAAATTGCAGTATGCACTTTGTTAATGACGGATTCAGTAAATGCACAATACTCTATCTACTTACACATTAACGGGAAATCCTATAAAATTAATAAGAGAACAACAACCATGTGAAATTGATCATTAATTTTTTTTTATTCCTTGTGTTGATTTAGGAAAGTCATTATCATTACTTATCAGGTATTGGCAATAGACAATATTGTCTGTGAATAGAATAAAGTAGATATAGAAGAATCATCATGCGAGTAAAATCAATGCTCGATATAAGTCCGTCTATCTTCGTCTATTGCCACAAATTTGTGCATTATACTAGGTCTGTTTGTAGTATGTAAAAAAAACAGTTATTTTATGTATAGATTCATGTATTTCACTACACTCATCAGACGAACCGCTGAAATAATTCTACTTCACACGTACCTTCTGTGAGGTCGTGGTATTTCTTTTTTTTATTTGAGAAGGTGGCAAACGAGCAAGCGGATCACCAGATGTCAAGTGAGCGCCGCCCATGAACATTCGAAACAGACAAATGCGTTGCAGATGCTTTGCCTACCTTTAAAGGACAAAGGAGGGTATAGACAGGAAAAAGGATAATTCCTTTCCCCCGTTAACCCCCTCCCCATCCTATCCTCTTCCTCTTTCCTTCCTATCCTTATGAGGAAAGGGTGGGAAGGGGAAGAGGACTAAAATTAGGCCTCCGGCACCTCACTCATCAGACGAAACGCAGAGTACTTCTACTTCACGGATGTTTTCTGTGAGGTCGTGGTATTTCACCGGTCGAGCCGGCCCTTTCGTACAACAGATGTTGTTGCGGGCTCTACCACTGTTAAAAAGTGTCTGAAACACTACAAAATGTTAAGGCTTTTTCACAGCAACCGCTCTCTGTCGCACTGAATTTTTAAACATATTCTTTCATACAAAATTTGTCTTGACGATTCCAAGCACACACACAAAAATATCCAACAGTGTAGGCGATCCGAAGCAATGCGCGAACAAACTGTAGGTAGGTAAATTTTAGGCAAATGAATTTATTTTTAGAGCTGTAGAGGGCCAAATAATGACACATCTATTAGAGTTAAAAGGTTTTTTACTTAAAATTGGGTCATACGATATTCAAACAGTTCAGCCGATGTTAAGTAATTTAACCTTGATTACGAATCAATGCAGAAGTGTGTCGAATGCAAATGCCCTGTGAGCTAAGGTGGAAGGCCTTTGCCAATAATTAGATATGATTTTCCAATCACCGTGCGAACTGCCGACTTGGGTGCATCAAGTTAGTCTTGTTGATTCTTTGTCCGAAATAATGTGGCTCAACGTTGGCTCTAACAAGCACCACTAAAATTTACTCAACCTCCGAGAAGTTTTTGAGGGTATAGGCGATATTAAAAATGCCTGAAAAGGGTATTTGCGGTAAAAAATGCCGGTTTTCTATTATAGTGCTCGCCAACATTTTAATACTTATTTGAAAATGTACTCAGGCCAGATGCTACGCGACGCTAATATGTCAGATTTTTTTTCATAAGAAAATGATAAAAGGTACATTGTTAATGTCAGACTTATTAAATACTGCCCTTTTTCTGACATGGTAAAAATAGCCCCCCGACTACGTTCTTGACCGTTCCTGCCCAACTAATCGGACTTTGAATCAAATAATCTAACGACTTTATACGTTTTTGGTCGTGAGCCATGGCTTAAACCGTGTCATCGATTTGGTCGTAAACTCTTAACATATTTTTCTGTTATACTTTTTCACCGACTTTCTCTTGTAATTTCGTAGTTTTACCACTCCTAATATATCGATTTTATATTACCGTATTGAAGTTTATTCAATTGTAACGATCTTCACATTTTTTACTTTCTATACGTTCGCTGCCGACCTGTTTAAGTAAAACTGTAAAATTATGCTGCTGTAAATCATAAATCTGGACGGTCTTGGTCACCGCCAAGACCATTCATATCCATGGTATACTTATTAAATACTGCCCATATCCATGGTATACTCACAGGTTACGGTTTTTTCAATAAACAATTGCTTAATATAGATACTAAAGACAGTCCTTTATGTAGACTGTAGAGCGTTCAAGGAAGATTTAGAGACGGCGACCTATGTCTTATTACACTGCCCTACTGTGTCTGTTTACAAGGTTAAATATCTCGGGTCACCTGAATCGCTCCTGGAGATCGCCAGCAACATTAAATGATGGGGTTTCTTCAGGGAGCTGGGCTGGCTGGAGTGTTTCAAGTCCACGCCACACGCGAAATACCCGCTAGTCAAATCACCCCAACACCGAACTAACTAGCTTTAAGCCGAGCTTCGTTCTGCGTTTTAACTTATAATAAGATATTGTTTTTATTTATAAGGTATTTAAAATTAGAAAAACGAAATGGACCGTTATGTTAGAAAAAAATAACGTTCTAATAAGATTTTGTATGGTTTGACAACGGATAGCAATTTGACAATGGATGAACAAACATTTTTAAAACGCCAAAAGATGGCGCTGAAAAAAACGTATCTAAATACAAAGTTTCGTCCAAATCGTTAGAGGCGATTCCTAAATAGCCTAAATTTATATTTACATGCATATATACAATAGTTTTTCGCTTTGTATGATAAGATACAACACTTTCCTTAGTATCCAATGCAATATTATGTTAAATTCCAGCAAAGATTAAGCAAAACTTGGACAAGGATACTTGTCTTTGGGTAGTAAGAGAATTAGAGATCCAATCTCTTTCCATTTCTCCTCCGTCATCGTATATGAAGGTTGGCAGAACACCAGCAATTCTTCTGGTTCGTTACGGATTTTTACTTGTAGAAAATACTAAGCATTCCGGAGGTCTAATTCTAGTCCTTATTCTTTCTATCGGCGGCGGCAACGAATCTTCTTTTTGCAGATGCGTAGGAGGGTACCACTAAGGTAGCTAGGGTAGAGGTCACTTAATAGCAGGTTTAAGGTTAAAACGCTTGCTCGTTAGCCGCCTTCTACCATATAGAAATACACGAAACACATGCACGGCTTTTCCCTTCTTCAATAATAAAACATCGACATAGGATTGAGATGTTCTTTCGACCCCGTCCCGACCTCCGTCCCCCGGCCAGCGGCACTTGTTTAAAGCTATTTTTTATTTGTTCGCTTAACCCGGATGGAAACAGGACACAACTAGAAAGATGATAACGCTGACCTTATCAACAGAAATTAAACAGAACATACGAGTAATTAAACAAGACACGTCTAATATTTATTATATTGGCTTAAATTCATCTGGGGTTTATATTTTAAATGGATAGTGAACTAGTTTTCTCTAATTTATGTATTATTTTTATGTCAGATAGAGGCAAATACAGTCAAGTGTTGGTTGGTCACTTTCTGTTGTAAACAGATGGTTCCATTTTTTTTTAAATTATGTCAAAAGCAAATTATTGTTTAGTGTTACACGTCATTAATTTGTAAATCTTGACACGTGTATATAATTACATGTACTAGTAATCGAAACTCTATTTTATTTGATTACAAATAGTTTCTTGTTGAACGCTGTACGAGATTTGGGTATAATTATGGACTCAAAGCTGGTGGCTAAACATGGTGTATCTTACTAATTGCTGTACGTATGCTATTCTATACTCCTAAATGTCATCCTCAGTTATTAAATTAAATAAAGATCGCAGCCTTACGTGATCCGGATAATCGTATTCTGATGAATTTCTATCCATTGTCTTCATCCTCTGATGTTTATAAAAATGATTTGTTTTGTAACAACAACAACATCTGTTGCACGAATGGGACCGGCTCAACCGGTGAAATACCACGACCTCACTGAAAACAAGCGTGAAGTAGAGGTACTCTGTGCTTCATCTGATGAGTGAGTTGCTGGAGGCCTAATTATTCTATTCCCCCTCCTCTGTCCATTAAAGGTAAGCAGCTCACCTGCAACACATTTGCTTGTTGTGGATGTCTATGGGGAGCGCTCACTTAACATCAGGTGATCCGCTTGCTTGTTTGCCATCTTACTACTTTAAAAAAAAGTGGCAAACGAGCAAGTGGTGCACCTAATACTAGGTAACCGCTACCCTAATCAGCCGTTCTTGGTACTTTTCCCAACTAAAGTCCTCCACAGTCCTCCTCCTCCTACGAGGGGGGAAGGGCCTTAATTCACCACGCTGACCTAGAAGGTTGGTGAATATCACATGTGTTCGAATTTGGTGGTTCTAATACATGCCGGTTTCCTCGGGATGTTTTCTTTCACTGGTTTTAGAGCAGTGGCGGTGAAATAACTTACAGAAAGTAAAGCGGATGCCTGACTTCGAACCCGCCACCTACAGTACACATAAGCATCTGCAACTAGCTGCAGATGTTTCGCATATCTTTAATGAACAGAGTTGGGGATAAACATAAAAAAAAGATATTTCATTTACCTATCCATATCCATGGTGGGAAGGGAAAGGGGATCAGAATTATGCCGCCGGCACCTCACTCGTCAGACAAAACGCAGAATACTTCTACTTCACGCCTGTCTTCTATCCGGTCTATTCCACCGGTAAATTCGGCTTATTCATACAACACACGTTGTTCTTGCGATCTGTCAACCTGAAGTGGAGTATATAGCATGTGTTGTCAAGATTTTATTACAGCTGAAGAACTTAAAGGTGCATTGATAATAAAGTTTTCTCACAGGAATATACTTGTAGTTGACTTTTTTTTATAGTACCAGGTGGCAAACGAGCAAGCGGTTCACCCGATGTCAAGTGATCGCTACCCATAGACACCTGCAACTAACTAATGAGTTGCGGATGCATTGCCCACCTTTACTGGACAGAGGGGACAAACAGAAAATGGTTATTTCCAATTCCTATACATCCCCTCCACCGTCATGTTCTCTTCCTTCCAATCCGTTCCTTACAAGAAAATAGTGGGAATGGGGAGAGAACTAAAATTGGGCCTCCGGCACCTCACTCATCAGACAAAACGCAGAATACACTACTTCACGCCTGTCTTCTGTGAGGTCGTGGTATTTCACCTGTTGAGCCGTTGTTGTTGTTGCGGGCTCTACCACTGTTAACTAATATATTCAATGATATTATGATTTAAAAAGTGCCAGATGTGCCATTAGCGGTCGAAAATGATGAACAAATGATAGCTTGCGTCATGATGTTGACATTTATACCTTGATTTACAGCAAGATAGTATGTTGTGGACAAAAGTTTTGAAGGTAGAATATTTTTAAATTCTAAAACATTTTCGAAAAACAACTTTTTAGCAATGCACCTTATAACATTAGCCATACATGTTACAATTTCACTTTACTTTATCTCGATTTCCACAAGATTACATTTCCGATTAAAATATAAAAATTGTAATGGCCTCCACGTATGGTAAATGACGTTTGTTTACCAAAGTTATATTATGGTATGAAACAAGGTATACACTAGCAGTGTACGCTATAGGTCTATATTTCGTTTTTTATATGCTATTTTTTTCATAAAAAATATCCTATGTTACTTCTAGTACCTCCAAGAATATGTGTACAAAGATTCATGATGATCGGAGCGTAACAAACAAACTTATATTCACATTTATAATATTAGTACATTTATTTTACCCTCGGGAAGTTTTTTTTAAAAAGATGGGTATCCAAGGAAACTTTTTATACACCTGGCAAGATGTCTGCAAAATTTTATTTATTTATATGCAGTTTTTATGTAAAAGTTGTTACTTATCGGCTTTTTTAATTTACACTGTTTATGAAAAATGTTTTAATTCTAACATTGTAAGTTACATATAGTATTTTAGGTTTATTCATTCATCACAAACATTCAATCATTCTTCAGTCTGGAGTATCGTTCAAATTCTTTGAGTAGAGGCGATAGTGGACTATTATCTACTGTCTTAACAGTGTAACAGTACAAGACTGTAGTAGCCATGGAAGCTATTCTGATGCGATCAACACTCAAAGGTCCAGATGTCTACAATCTAGCAGGAAAATCGCTGCAGGTTGAATCTATATGGTTAAAGTTTCGGGGGTATACTAAATGAGGTCAAGGCACCTTTGTGGTCTCAAACGAGTCTCAATAAATGAATTTGATAATGCATAACGCACAGAGCCTTTACAAGCGTCCTGGTCGACGGTGACAGATTCACATTATTTCTTAGACTAACACACATATGTGTTATGAATGATATGTGTTATGAATGATATATCTATATCGTTAATACATACAATATTCTATTATTTCTGGAAGTGGCTTCGGATTAGCTGATGAAGGTTTTGTTTAAAGCATTAGAATACCTTAGACGGTAGTCAACTTAAACTTTCACGTGTTAACACGCGATTATACGAAACCGGAATTGGTCAATCCTAGTAATATTATAAATGTGAATGTAAGTTTGTTTGTTACGCTTTCACGCGATAACTACTCAACCGATCATCATGAAACTTCGTACACATATTCTTGGAGGTACTAGAAGTAACATAGGATACTTTTTATGAACAAAATAGTATATGAAAAGCTTAGTATGTATGTTTCCTATAGACCTATAGACTCCGAAACGGCTGAACCGATTTCGGTGAAATTTACAGGGATTGTCCAGATTGGCAAATTCCTGTGTAATTAGTGGTACCCGCGCGAAGCCGGGGCGGGTCACTAGTATAATATAAAGATTATTTCCTACCTGTCTGAAGGCTCGAGCCTAATAAAATTATTATACCTGATCCTATTATATTTCTTCTGCGATACCCGCAATAGTTTTGAAATAAAAATTATAATATATAATTATATTATATCCATTATAATAAGAAAAAGTGCGTACCCATCACTTTGAGGCATAAGTTAATATGATCCATTCAATGAAATTATAATTCGAAAAGTGGCAGATTAGCGGTCAAAAAGTGAAGAGTCGAAAGTGTACCAATCGGGACGCTTTTTCTTTAGCTTACATCATGTGTTTATATATCTACGCCAAGTCACAAACACTAGCTGTCCTCTTTTTTCTTAATATTTTGATTACACTATCCTTTTTAAAACATTTGATATGCGTGAATGTTGATGTTACTGTAATTGGAACACTTTCGACCGACGAATTTGTTAACATATCTAGAGTCCATTTATCATTGGATCCGTTAAATCAAGAATTTAAATATCTATGACGTTAATAAATCAAAACAATTTAATTACGATATTAATCGATGTTTGTGCTGTCGAATAAATAATGTAAATGTGGACCTTGCACGATTTATCATTAATATAAGCCATTATATCTTGATATGATTCGGGCCTAATTTTTCTATCTGATCTTACTTATAAAGATACGGTAATTCAATAAGCATATTAGTATCGTTAAACAAAAACAAATACATCGGTTCATGTACTAAAGGAGATCTCGGTGCATGTTTGTCAACCGATAATGTTCATTTCAGACGTATAAAGCAATAATTGCACAAATGTACATGCATTGAATGCCTTATGATGCATGAGTGTCGAGTTTAGTAAACACTAAGGCAGGTCAACGTTCCGAGGTTATCGGTGCTGGGGCGGCGCCAAACGGTCGCATGAACGACAGCGGCGACCGGGGGTGGCATGCGACATCTCACGCGACCGCGCACATTTTTATACATCCTTAATTTCATCCAGGTTTCCAAATTCATTCCATCCATTGAGATATGCGAAAATATTATTATCGCGAGGAATCCCACGAAATGACTAAATTATTCCCTAGCCATTGACACTCACTCACACTCACACTCAGTTACAAACTTAATATTTTTTTGACTTAAATCGTTTTAATGAAAAACAATTATAAATCTGCACGCAATCGTTTCACATTTTCTTCGCTGGAAATTTTGTAATTTTTTTTCGATTATAATACTTAGAAATATAGGTAAATATCAAAAGTTGAACGATGTTGAAAATATTTTATTTTCCTATCCCTCGGAATAGGTATTTATGGTATAATATACCCCTTATTTATGGTATAATATACCCCTTAATACGAGTTAAAGCGAAAAAAAGCATTAGCATAATAAGAAATAGACTATTTGAAATACAACGCGTCACAGAACTTTATAAAAACACACTCGAATTGGAACGTAACGATAAACTCAAGAAGTTTGGTAAAAAATAAAACTTGCTTATTCAACAAATCAAAAGACATTATTTTATAAAATTTACATTTATTTGCTTTGTTATTTGATTAAGATGATAGAATATTGTAGTCTTAGGTTATACTACTATATAGTGCTTGCTTCAATAGACGAATCCGAATTTAAAATTAAAAAGTGAGAAAAGATGATTTATTAATATTTAATAGTACTTTTAAACTTACAATATATAGTAGTAGGTAATTGCTTTATAGTATTTCAGAAGAATAACTGATTCCACAAAATTGAATTGTCACAAGATTGACATACGTATACGTGGAAAGGTCATAAAATTGACGTACGTATACGTAGAAAGACGTAAGAATGTAGACTAAGTGACTACAGTGCAAATAAAATACACTTGCTCAGTCTTTACATTAAAAGCCATTCGAATTGTCAACCCTAACACGTTTTCACTCAAGGTTGTATTGATCTTGACTTCGAAGTGGTTCCTTGAGAATTTATGTTGTTTATAGAAAAGTTAAGGATCGAAAAATAAGGAAATACAATACACACATCGTTACAACTTAATAAAGAGAGTATAAAAGGGTTTTATATCGATTGTTTTTATTACAATATAAACTCTTTGTGCTTGTTTTCATTCAATTTCAATAATGAACAATAATGATGAAGGGCGAGATGATGATATTGTGGCTTTCTGGTGAAAGAATTATTTAAATGGGTGTAGTTTAAGATGGTGATATGTGACAAAACAACTCTACTACCCTAGAGAATGAAGTAGCAGTAGCATATGGATGAGGATTTGGGATTTTTTAATAGAATGAGGCAAACAAGCAAGCGGCTTACGTAATATAAAGTGACCGCTACCCATAAGCGTATGCAACAAGTTAATGAGTTGCAGATTCATTGCCTGCCGCCGTCAAATTCTCTATCCATTCCAATGATTTTATTATAAGAAAATGTTAAGACCCTTTCCTACTGGGCCAGCATTAGGCCTCTGGCACCTCACTTATCGGACGCAGAAATACTTCTTCTTCACGCCTGTTTTCTATGAGGTTGTGGTATTTCAGTGGTCGAGCCAGTCGATTCGTGGAACAGATGTTGTTGATGCGGGCTCTACCACTGTTACGTGTAATGTCTGTAAAGCAAAGAAATACAAAGACTACAAAATGTCAAAGCTTTTATTTTATAACAAGCAAATAACTTACGCTTAAATCTATTCCAAACGTACAAACGTTCCGTTCATCATTTAATAGCTTTTACCCGTGACTTCGCACGAATTCCTTTCTTATTTCCTTCACTGCAAATTTGCGGGCTATGGCACTGCTGGCTAATAAACAGATAATCTTTCTGTAACTGGGAATCCCCACACACGATGTTTGATTTGGATAGCTTTACCATAAAGGCGTACACATATATTTAAAAATGTAGTTTTGATCAACTAACATCTTTAGAAACCATGGAACAATATCAAATTTAATCCGTAAAGACGGACTACATCCATTCATTATATAGTTTAATGCGATATGACCAGTTTAAATAATGAACTGGAGGATGTTAGTTCCAGTTTTTAGTATTAAACGGTCTGAGATTGATATTTATTGAATTGTGATCAATTATGTCGAACGCTAATCTATTTTTTAAGTGCCTATATGTCTTAAATCTTTTGTACACAGTTAAATGTTACTCGTTTATCAGTAACCAAGAGATACGTGTAGGATAGTCTCATTTCACCTCTCATTTGGTCACTTCTATGGATGCCAGCACGTTAGGTCCTAGAGCCATAAGACAGCACTAGAGAAAATTAAGGCAATTTAAACTGTTAGATTTTTTAAATTCAGACACGTTCAATTCCTTATGAACTCTCGTGTCCTACATAGTTGAGCCAGTGGCAATTAGTAAACACTTAATATTGAAATTATGATTGCTCAATGTTGCCAACATTAGATCTTTTGGTCGTGTTGCTCGCGTGTGAACTTCGATACGAACGCTAGCTTCGCATAGCTAGCAAAAAAAATTAAGTATAAATAAACAAATCTATTTATAGGCACTTGCCGAACATTTTATGACGAGAAAAACAATTTAAAATTTACACTCCTTCGTTATTCGTTGATAATAATTCAACTAGTGACATCGCTTTCAATGTGAGGCTACGTTATCGTCTGTGAACAAAACACTCTTAGAAAATTTATAAATAACGTTTGGTCCCCTGATGTCACATAGTGCAAGATAAAAGTTATATTTGTCAACGTATAACGTGGGTACCTTCAAGAGAAGAGTGAATAGGCTGTTTCTAAACTAGTGCGTACCATCTTTAGACCACATCACCACTTAACACTAGGTGGGATTGTTGTCAAGCGCTAGTTTATACTTAATAAAAAAAAATTGTGGTCATACGTCCTACTACGTGTACTCAAAATAACGGTATCAATTTTACCAGGCCTGCTAAACAATTTCGACCAAAGTTATAAATATTGTAATTGTTATTACAAAAAATATTGAATTCTTATATGTACATCTATGATCTATACGGATAAATAAAATTGAAGTGTCTGTATGTAATATCAAAATAACATTTCCATACTCAAGACACATGATGTTTTCTTTTTCTTTTGTAGTTACTGCTATTCTGCGGTAGCCTTTTTTCCGTTTTCTTTACATACATACTTAATATTTGTAACGGGGTGGTCCTGACCTACACATGTAGCCAGTCTTTGGGGACCTGGTCTTAATTCCTTGACACTATGTTCTCTCCCTAACACTAAATCAAACTGTCCGTGTTCGTAATACTATGCACGTGATATATATACGGTACTTATAACTAAAATACAATTTTTAAAATGTCTGTCTGTTGATTCCGGGTAATCTCTGAAACGACTGAAACGATTTGAATGGGACTTTTACTGCAAGATAGCTAATATTGTAAGGATTGAAATATGCTAATTTAATAAAAGCAAAATATTTAGGGTTCCGCACAAAAAGTAAAAACCCTCGAAATTGTGAAAAAATTACGCGGCGCGGTATCGAGAGCGCCGCCCGATACCTGCAATGTCACAAAGGTTGCCTTAAGTAGTAAAATAATATAAACATTTTACTATTTGAAGTGTAAACCTCTTTAGCCACGTCAAACGATATTAGGTAAGGGTAAATATATATAATAAAATCGTTCGCGAAATCGACATGCGCAGGATGCGTTAGCGACAGCGTCAGCAACATGCTTATCTTTAACTGCGTTAGACGATTTTAGGTAGTTGTTGGTAATCTATAAATAAAATTAAATTGTTTGTTGTAATATCAAAATATAACTATGATACTAATGTTTTACAATAATGTAAAAAATAGGATTATATACTTTTATCCCGCGAAGTGATTAGGTACTATGTTTTAATTTGATTCCACGCGGACGAAGTCGCGGGCAACAGCTAGTATATATATATAACAATCTGTAATAGCAAAAAGGCTACTTTTTATCCCGGAAAAAAGTACCATTCACATGGGATTTCTTTTATTTTTACACGCGCATTTTTACTGATATTAAAGGCGATGTTCCCTATGGATTCCGAAACGACCACCCGGGCGAAGCCGGTCGGATCACTAATAATTACATAATTAGAAGAAAAAAAAACAACGAAACGAGTGTTTGCAGCCAGTGTTAAATTAGAAATAAATACTAGAAAATATACAAAACACAATCACACAAGAAATTACGAAAATTGGCAGACACATATGGATAATTCCAGGTACAATGATAGCAACATTCACACATTTCAAACGGTGTAAAAAGGATAACGTAATTATAATAGTCTACACATGGAACCGAGCGGTCCCGAATAAGAATTGTAATTTGGAACTGGTGATTGTAAATCTAGAGCATTACATCCATGCGTACTCATAAAACAGAAGGTCACAAGGTCAAAGCTATGTTTTACAAAACATGTCAATTATCTGTTTCAGTATTAAGCGAATAAAAAATGTAGTATTAATTAAGACAATATTAAAATATTATCAGATATATTTGAGTCGTATATCGAGTTTGAAATTGAATATGATTATTGAGCCCTAAGTGGGCTTAAATGAAGATTCAGCCTACGGCAATGTACGAGTATACTTGATGAATGATTGTAGGAGTAATTGCTGTATGACTCAAAGGTCTAAGTAACAATTAGAAAATAAGTTCTACACTAACAAAACATAAGATATCCTTATGATTTCATTAGCAATGTAACTAATGCGATGTATGACTTTTTTGTTTCGACAACACTTAAATCGATAGACGAACAAAATATAAGAACCGAACTCGAAGAATTAATCAGTTGAAGTAATTCTAGAGTCGTTTAAAGCATTAATAGGAAACCGTCACAGTTGGATAGGTTCGTAAATGGATATGACTCTTGCTGCTGTCTATAGAAAACAAGAATCAAACGATAAAAGTCGTAAGTACCTTACCCGAGGGTTCAGTATCGATCAAAACGAGTATATATGTATGTATATTGTTCAAGGGTTAATATTGGAAGCTTGGGTTAAGCCGACCGATTTCGTTATTCATCCGCCAGTACCCAGAGTTGAAGGAATCTTGGAGATCTGCTACTACAATTAATATGTCAATAAATGTGACTTTATTAAGCAAATGTGAAAATATCAAAAACAAAGCATTCACTATAGATATTTACGTCCGACTTAATTTAATAAATAATCTCATTTTACTGCTGCATTGCAATGCATTATTTTACTAGCTAGCTGGTGAGACAAAAATTCATACATATGAGCAAAACTAATAAAGCCTGGTAGAAAGTATATAGTACATAATTGTCTTAGTTCATAATTTTATCTGTTATAAGTAAAATGGGCACATCGTTATTATAAAAGGCGGAAAACTAGCAAACGGCCTACCTATGCCAGGCATGGGGAGGGGTTGGGTAGGTGAAGGGATGACCTCATTAGACGAAACGCAGAAGTATAAATTAACCTTTCTCGCTACCGCTACCTACTTTCAAGCTACCGGCATCAGTACTGTGCTTGTAATTTAGCTTGTTAAGGTCAAAAAAGAACCTAAAAGGAAATCAATAAGGTTTCACAATTTAATAAAAGTATCTCTAATTAGATAACCACATCTAAAGACTATTTTCGTCTAAGAACATGTTCAACTAAGAAGTAAGACCATGTTGTAACTATTACAAATGACCCTGTGACCTTACTACTGTTTGTGTGTCTTAGCAACAAAACGCCATTGGTCTATGATGTACGGAATCTCTGAGCTCTCTCTCGAGCCTAATGCGACAAACTATATTTACATCTGTTCAACGAGCAATGAACTATGACTGAATAATATCGTTTCCTTTGATGTGGTACACATAATATTTTAATATAACGATGTAACGATGAGTGAATTTAATCGTTTTTTATAAGGAATAGCTACACTGACCTGAAAAATAAAATAAAAATTGTTTCTGCTTCCTTTCAGCGAACTGAAGGAGAGCGTGTTTACAAAGCTCGACCTGGTGGACTACTTCAGTCTGGCGGACAATCTGTTGACGGAGTTGCCGCGCCACGTACTGCGCCATTTGCCACACGTCAAGACTTTCGACCTATGCAGGAATAAAATTACAAAACTAACAGAAGAAGATTTTAAAGTAGGTTGATTAATTGTTATCTTATTAATTTCAACCAAATGATAATTCTCATTAAATTTAAATCACGTCTGAAAGATAAATGTTAACAATTAAATATCTCGATTTTTCGCGTCCAGCATTTTGGTTGACTGACGTAGTAAAATTATATTAATCCCCAAAGTCTAATAACTTGATAAAAAATAAGTGAACCAAGAAATAATTTAAAACATTGAATACAAGAACAAAGAGGCAACTCTCAACTCTCGTTGATAAATCTATGTAATGTTATGGGGGCTTCAAAAGAACGAGCGAACGGATTTGCTCTCAGAATCCTGTTTTGAAGTCGGCATGTCGTGCAAAATTTAGGGCCGCATTGAATGGTGCGTACGTATTCATATTTTCTAAAGACTCGTATCTCCCCTGCGATAGGGTTATTTAGGTAATTGCGGCCAAACCGTTGATATATGTTAGAATATGAACTATGACATGAGTAGCTTTGCTTTACATTTTAGTAGGACGGGTTGTTCAAGAACCATCATGATTAATATAGTGTTATGCAAAAAACTTTAATTAAAGGGATATTAAGTATCTGAAACTACCTCGTCTAGCTTTATTGTAGAGAGTTCGGACCCTAATGCAAAACTCTTAACTATTATAGGCCTAATTTCAGTCCCCTTCCCACCCTTTCCTCATACGGATAGGCTATCCTATGAACGGGAAGAGATTGGATGGCGGGGAAAAGGAAATATACTTTTCCTGTCTATCCATTCCTCCTCTGACCATTAAGGTAGCCAACTCATCTGTAACACAATTGCTTGTTGCGGATGTCTATAGGTAGCGCTCACTTAACATCAGGTGATCCGCTCGCTCGTTTGCCACCTTCTCACATAAAAAAATACACCACTTGATACAATAAAAGCGAAACACAAACATGCGAAAATTGTTTTCCAATTGTAAGTTTGATTAAAAAAATATATAATAATGAAATCCTTCAAAACGTCTCAATTGAATGTTATTTTGTTACCGATATCAAAAAGGTTATCAATTCGTCTGTATGTTTTTTTTATTGACACAGATCATTTTTTTTATTTTACAGGATATACAAGAAGTAGAACACTTGGTCGTAGCTGACAATCAGATATCCAAGATAGAAAAACATGCCTTACCCAAGGCACTAAAACATGTTCATCTAGGTATTAACAAACTTAGTACATTAAATGGAGCCTTGAGGGAGTTGGACGATTTAGAGTGGATTTTCATTAACGCTAATAATTTAAAGTCTATTGATAATGAGCTACCCGTGGTAAGTTAAAATAAAAAGTTCTATTATCCTTAAATTTAAAATCTAACTACCTTCTACCATACCGCATACCGCATACAACCACGATATTTCCAAACCAACACGACTTAGAGCCCTTTAAGAAGCGAGCGTGCACCGCCCTTAAAGGCCGGCAACGCATCTTCAGTTCAGAGGAACGAATGTGCTGGGGATGTTCATGGGCGTCGGTAATCACTTTATTACATTCTGCTGGTTTGCCCCCTTACTCTATGAAAATACTAATATTTTGGTTCTTTTAAAGTAAAGTTAAGGTATTATATATTATGAGTGAAGTATCAATGGCTCAATCCATTTCTCTCTCTCTCTCTCTTCTCAGCCCCTCCACATTTCCTTTATTAATCCCCCCTTTCTCTATCTTACTGTCAACGCATCTGCAATTCATTTGGTATTAACATTTCACTATGTGTTGTGTAATCAACGGTTGTTCGTTGCCATCTTTGTTCCATTAAATAATATTACACATTACATTACACACATTATATAAATTAATATGTGTAGGAATAATTTTAAATTTACAGAAAGCCAAAAAACTGGTTTTAATTCACGCGGCACACAACGAGCTTCAGAGTTTGCCCAAAGAAATGAAATTAATAACATCACTTGAGTCATTATATTTCTACGATAATAACATCAAATCCCTTGACGGTGCTTTACAAAAGTCACGGAGGCTAATGAGGATAGGTCTGTCGTTTAATAAAATCGAATTTGTAAGTACGTGACCATACTTAATCGTTAGTTATAAAATGAACTGAATACTAATTGATATATGATTTATTTAATTTACAGCTAGCTGAAGACGAATTTGCCGAGGCGGAGATCTTAGCGGACTTAGACATTGCTTACAACCAATTGCAATCTTTAAACGGTTCACTAAGAAATCTTAAGTCTTTGCGTTATTTAAATCTTACACACAACTCCCTCACTGAATTTTCTTTGCATGAAATAAAAGGATTAAAAAGGCTGTCAGTAATCGACTTGTCGCATAATAAAATAAGTCACCTTATTGGAAATATGGAAGTAAGTTTAACGTTAATAATATACATTTGAACCTTCAGTTACACATTTTTACATTGATATATCCCGCAACAACAACACAAATGGTGAAATACCACAACCTCACAGAAGACAGGCATGAAGTAGAACTCGATCGTCTGATGAGTGAGTCAGTCAAGTCAAAATCCAGTCTTCTTCCTCTCCTCGATCCTTTCGAATAACGAAAGGATGAGAAAGGGAAGTGATTTTGATGGGCGAGGAGGCGAAGAGATAGAAATAGAAAATTAATTTCCTTATCATCCCCCCTCCGTCCATTAAAAGTATGCAAGTAATGTTGCAGATGCCTATGGGTAGCGGTCAATTTATAATTGATGAACCGCTCGCTCGTGTGCCACTATATCTTATAAATTTATATTGTGTATTTTCTATCCTGTTTCAGAATCTAGTTGATGTCGAGACTATGGTATTAGAATTACGCCTGGACCACAATCACATTTCAAATCTGGATGGAGCACTAATGGGTGTGCACGGTCTACTAAGACTTAACTTAAGTAATAATGAGATTCAGCACATTTCATCTGATGATCTGCTTGGCTTGGAAGATTTAAAACTTCTAGATGTATCGTTCAACCAAATAACTTCCCTGGAAGAAACATCAAAGGTTTGTCCTAATATCCAAGGTTTGGAGTAAAATATTTGTTGGTAGCTGGCGAGCGATTGCGAAATAATTATGAATAAACTCAGTGTTATTTTATTGAAGCGTAATATTTGTATAAAAGATAACAATTTGATGTGGACATGTACTGTTTACAGACATTTTTGCCATCATTGGAGGAATTGATCGCCCATCACAACAATATATCTGGACTAGAGAAGGATTTTCATGGGCTACCGTCGCTTTGCATAGCTGATCTCTCGTATAATAAAATTCGTTCGATAAACTATGAACTAGTCTCAAAGTCCCAATGTACTATTAACGGTGTACCCAGCGTTCTGAAGATTTATCTTCAAGGTTAGTTTTATATCGGTGATGAATGTTACACATGCTTACAGTTGAAATAAACACATGAAAATTTCAAACCTAACTGTACAAAGTTATTATCTAATTATTCTTTAATGAGATAAATTGAATAAAATGTTATTGTTGCGCAAAACGAATCCAAAGACGTGTATGTGCTTTTTTTGGATTTATATAAGTTAAATTCAAAAACTGCCAAGCGAAATCGTTTAAATCTTAAACATATAACGCAAAGCGATTGCTGCCATTTTATTTGTACTTACTATCTGTCTTTTCATGCATATGATTAATCAAATCTATAATAATTTCCTCGCATTTCTGAATGGAAATCTGCTATTGTGTAATATTTAAATAAATACCTCGTTACAGATAATCCAGTAGTATGCGACGATCGGTACTACGAACTGATGACAGTTTTGGAAAGTCTAAACGCTCGCGTCAGCGGCACCTCGAGCTGCTTGACTCAGACAGCTGCACCTATACTGATGAGGGCGCTGAACGATATAGTTCCAGATGCACCCGTCATCCTATTCACGCGAATGGGCGCAGGTGTAAGATTGTTGCAAGACAGTCGAGAGAACACAGCACCCCAGCTCGCGTATCGACGTGTAGGACCCCTCATCGGACAAGTTCTACCTGAACACGAAGGGGGATATCCCGTTCTCGTTGAACCACCTGTAACATTGCCGCCATCCGCTACCGATGTGGTGGTCAAATGGCCGGACCAACACCCACTGACGGAAGAGCGTCCCCACCCTCTCGCCGACCATCTGCAGCTTCGCGACCTGAACGCCTCGTCGCATTGAACGCCACCTATCTTCAAGCCGTCAGCATCCCAACGGCGCCCACCTACGGAGTGCTTAGGAAATATACTGCCACACCTCAAACAAGCAGATCGCCATTATCGATCTGATTAAATACTCAGTAGTTACCAATCGCGGTGTAAATACAATTCATAATTATTAAAATCGACTTTTGATAAAAATCATACACACCACCACTTCGGTAAAATGCATACATTTTGAAATTTGTGTGATTGTGCACCTCGACTTTAATTTAATTAGATTAACATAATTCTTGAGCTTATTTATTTGATTTATTGAATTGGATTGGATTTATTTTTGTAAAATGTGGCTTACTAAACGTTTTTTAATCAAAAATAATATATTTAGCTTAAATATAACTCCGCACTCTTAGTTTGTTTAACATTTGCGCCAATTAATGAAACTGTACCTAAAATTATTTATGTTACGTAATTTTATCTTAAATATTAGCTTTTAGTGTTATTTATATTGTTCATTAACACAGCCATAGACAATTTTTTTTGCTTAGTATTTTTTCTCTATACTATTTATATTAACTGCAGTTATTCTGCTACACCTGTAATTGCAATATTAATTTTACTAAAAATAATAGATATGAACATACAATTTTCATTTTTCATGAATCGGCTGTTTGTAATTTCGTTATTCCTTTTTTATTTTAATTACATATTAAATGTGCAAATAAGTAATACAATAAATAATACATAATACAAGTCTTTATTATTTTACGACCATAGATAGTACTTGTACAAATATGAAAACAAATAAGAGTACCAATGTTGGTTTTAGGATAGTAAGTAGTATAGTAAGGGCATAAAAAATGATCACATCCTTTCCATATAAGAAAAGGGTGGGAAGGGGGAGAGAACCTGAATTAGGACTCCGGAACCTCACTCATCAGACGAAACGCAGAATACTCTACTTCACGCCTGTCTTTTGTGAGGTCGTGGTGTTTCACTGGTCCGCCCATTCGGCAACAGATGTTGTTGGACTCTACCACTGTTAAATATTTTTTTATAGTTAATAAACTAAATTTTGATCAGAATCCCAACTGATGTGAAGTGGTGACGTGGTCGAAAGATGGTACGCACTAGTTTAGTAACAGCGTATTCACTTTTCTCTTGTCCCACGTTATAATTTGACGGAAACACTGACCCTGGCAACTTGTTCCAATAGTTCTACGCACGTTAAACGCCTATTTGAATCGTTTCGATCGAAGGCTAGTTTTGTCTGATATGAAAGGACCTGCTATGTGTGTAAACGTTCGATAATAGAATGGAGATAGGGGAAATAACTCGTGTAATTCTTACGCATATTGCCCAAAATGTAACATATAAATATAATTAAACTAGAGAACAATTACTAAGTACAACAAAAGAGGAATAAACTAATATTACAACATACTATATACTATAAAAAATGAGGTAAAAAAACAAGTGATATTTGACATATTCAGTAGAAAGATTATGAAATACGTACAACGACATTTATTGTCACGTAGAACCTCAAACAATGGATAGCAAAGGTATTTTTACATGTACATTTACTAATAGATAATTTTACTAGGTATGTGTACATTTGCCCAATGCTCTGGGGACCTTACAAAGGTTACAAATAAAGTGAGACGGGCAATTATATTATAATACAAAGATCAAGTGGTAGATTATAGAAAAAATTAGAAAATTTCAACTGTCTAACTATCACGGTTCAAGTGATACAGCCAGGTGACGGACAGACAGACGGACGGACAGAGTTCATTTTTCGTATCGAGAACATTATTTTTAACCATTCCTATTAGATGATTCACGTAAATAGTCGAACCTAACCCCTAATACCCTAACTTTCACAATGTGTACCCTCAACCGTATAGCAGTATATATATATTTATACAGGCTTATGCAGGCATCCTATATATATACAAATAGCCACTGGCCACTTATCTGGGGCGCGCAGCATTTGTGTTATGTTTTCAATTTGTGAAATGTGATGTTTTCTAACCTTAACTTTTTCTCTTAATTTTGAGATGATTAGACCTGTCGTTTATGGTATACAGTGACAAAGGATCAAGCGGGTCAACTAATGTTAGGTGACAAGTCGCGTGCCGAACGCCGTCACGTACGCATCACTTTACAACCGTTACGCGAATAAAAAAACGAATAAACAGTAAAATGTGCACAAAACCTAGTGAGTTATACGTCAAAAGTTGCCACGAAGCCGATTGTGTAATTAGAATTTCAAAAAAGTGGAAAAGTTAGAACTCAAAAACTAAAAACATCACGTGGTTTTCAACAAAAATTATTTAAAGTGACAACTCTGCTCAAAAGCGATCGGTGACATGTAGGTTTTATTACACCAAATTACGCGCGCTGACAGCGGATATCAGCCGACGTCAACAGAAAATTGACGGAGAAAATTGGGTTTGGGTTCACGTGGACACGTGGTCCAAGATCCAGATGTGCTACGAGGGAACGAAAGGTGTCTACGGATAGCCTGCGCCAACAGGAATTAGTCTCTCTAGTTGAGGCAAAATTATTCCGCAACATGATGGACCTAGGGAGACTGTGTATCGATCATCAGCGCATCAGTGCTACCAGCTTTTCTCCCTTTATTCAGTGCCATAAGTGCCTGCAATTTGGACACATGAAGTCAAAATGCACGTAAACCCTTGCTCACACTGCACCAGTACAGAACACCAAATTGACAGTTGCCCATCAAAAAACAATATCAACACCGCAAAATGCTTTAATTACCAATCCCGAATGACATATTCGGTTCGAAACAAGACTGTAGATATACTGCAAACTCTGAAAAATGCCCACGACTGCGAGCCATGAAGGAGAGAATACAACAAAGAATCGATTATGGATCAATTTAAAACATCAATATAATTCAGCGTAACATCGACAAATCCAGAAACAGTCTTCAAGAATTACTGGTCTCCTTCATGGAGGGCAACTATGACATAGCTCGGCACAATCGTTAGATTTTAAAATATGTCACCCTTAATTACAATAGTCTAGATTTAAGCACCTATAAATGTATAAGTTAGTTTTTTTCTTTTATATAATTATAATACTCTCGGTCAGTTTTAATTATCACAGTTTAATTATAAGCACCTGTAGATATTCATATATGTTAGTTGTAATTCTCATAACTTATACTTACTATACAACACTAGAATATAATAGAATAATTTGTATTACATAATGATATAGCGGCTAATTATAAGTATAATAAAACAACCAGAACGAAACATAAACATATAATGTAAATAATAAGCAAATTGTAGAAATAACATAAATATACTATATATAATGTAAGATAGGAAAAGTAATACATCTCTGTATCAAATAGCAGTAATGGCGTAAATATTTTTCTAGTTAATCAATATATTAAAATAAGGTAGAATAAGACATTACCAACTGAGAAAATTGACAATATACTCCCATTGATGGTGGTGTAACCTTCAGTGGAAGAAAAAACGTTAGGTGACCGCTATCCATGGACATCTGCAGCAAGCAACGACTCGCAGATATGTACGCATAATACAGAGGAGGCGATATACGATCTTAGTAAGAAAATACGAAACTAAATAGGATTTATAAAAACTACGTGTTCAAGAAACTTTATGCTAATTGAAAAAGTGACGAAGAAGACAGTATAGAAATTGACATGTTTAATGAGAATTACAGAAAGAAAGAGAGAGATGCAAGAATTACGTATGTAGGTACTCGGCACACAGGCATCGTAACAGCTTGCACGCTACGGATTGCGTAGGTAGCCGTTTTGAATGTGTGCATCGTAGAGTTATTTCTAAAGTTCTTGATCCTATGCAATATTTTTAATGATGATATATTGAATTCGAAATTCGATTATAAAAATAGTATTTACGGTTTTTAAAATAAGATCAGTTAATTGACTAGATAATCCCTTGATAACCTACTGACTTTATTTCTAACATGGCTGATTTACTTATACTATAACGGTATTATATCAGTTCGTCGACAAATATATGTCAGCGAGGAAGATAAGAAAGTAACGCATGCGAAACCGCAGGCAACAGCTAGTATAGAAATATATAATTATATTGCAGCAAGTGTGCGCGAGAGTTGCACATTCGCGGCGCATTCGCCAGATCTGGACGCACCCTACGTCTTGTTAACAGCTATAAATAAGAGGCATCCCTATGCAATTACATGTTATGATTCCATTAAATAAATGTCACAAAAAATTTTGGTTAGTGGTTGGCTCAGTTGCGGATTAGTGGATGTCACATGTCTTCGAATTTGGTAGTTCTAAGACATGCCGGTTTCCTCACTACACCTCACTTACCTCCTTCGCCGTTTTTATAGCAGTGGTGATGAAATAAATTACACAAAGTAGAGCGCTTGCCTGAGTTCGAACCCACGACCTACAGTACGTACTACAGTGTTCGATCTAGAATAAACCATCAATATTATATTGTTTTTTGAGTCTATAATGTGGTTTTTCCAGTTGGTTATTTAAAATATACTGTAACATCGGAACAAGATTTTATTTTAAAATAATAAAGTACCAAAATCTAGGAAGGGAACTTCAATTCGTTCTTGCGTAAACAGTTAGTGTGGTAGTGCCTATTTTGCTTGTGTGTTACTAGTGGAAAATTGGCGACCGCCGATAAAAAGCAGTCTACAGAGACGAAAACCGACAGTCACAGTTGCGAATTGGCGCGGGTATCGCACGTTTCTTTTAGGGTAGAGTTCTTTGATATTAAAACATTTACTTTGATTTTAAGTGAGCTTATTTTATTTTAGAGTGACTTCGGTTAAACTTTTGTGAAAAATGTGTTAATTTCATGGTCTTAAATAATTTAAAGGTTTAATTTACGGAGTTTAAGCGAGAAGTAGAAAATTATTGAAAAATTATTTTATAGTTCACACGGTTTTGAAATTATTAACGACTTAGAAGCAAAATTTTCTGCAAATATCGAATGATGAAATGGTACATTAGATATCTGGTCATTGTTTTACGTTTTTAACTATAAAAATAAAATGATTATTTACTTAAACTTTAAATTTAATTTATAAAACTTATATAAACAGATCTTGACTCTTGACAACCTAAAAAATAAATTATTTTACATTATTTAATGAAAGAATGAAACAACATTTATAATTCACAATAATTTTATTGTTTATAAATAATTTATCATTATTAAATGCCGAAGTATATAAATAAGCAATAAAAATTTAATTAATCAAAAGAATGTATAGATTTGACTATAATGAATTTCATTTATAATGACCACGGTTGTAACGATTTACGTCTTTCTATAAATATTACGACTTCTAACAGAACGGAATCATAGTTACAAAATACTTATCAAATAGATAAGAGCAAAAAAATTTGAATTTTGATTATTGTGATGTGTTAAAGCTAGTATTGCCATAAATATATAAAGAAATAAAAGTTGTAATATAAATTAAATGTAGCAACATTTTCATTATCTGTGACAGAAATTAATAGAACTTTCCAATCGGTCGATTCTTTGTTCATGTTCATTTTGGTTGAATTGTGCGAAAATTTTCTTCCATTTCATCGTTCCATATTTGTTTTAGTGGTTTATCACACCAGTATATAATGTTGCACAAAAACGTAATATAAAATTGTAAATCGAACCGTCTGATAAAATTGTTGACACGGTGTGAATTGTAGTGAAAAAGACACGAGAAAAATGGTGCCATAGAACGAGCAGTTTTTTTACATCTTAATCATCATCTTGCCAAAATGGCGCCGAAACGAGAAAAATATGCGGGATCTGAAAACAATCCGAATTCCCTGGTAGAGATTTGTATGGATACCATTGCGCACAATCTCGACGCGATTACGACAATAGATCCTGCCAGCCTCTTGCGCAGTCTTAAACATGATATAATACTACCTGTAGAACTATGCGAGAAGTTTATTAAGTGTTACCAAAGAAGATACAGTATTGATGACAAATTCGCAAGCATATTTAGCGATACCGACCGTACAAAAATAAACAGATTAAAACTGCGAAACTCAACTGTTACGGCCGTAGGTCTCTTATGCTTCATGCTGCATAAACCAAAAACGGTAGAGTTAATTCATTGTGTCGATCTGACGCAGGTGGCCATCAATGTAATCAATGATCACAGTGACAATTTATTGTCACTTAAATTTGGTCCACTATCCTATGGCCTTGCACAGAACAGAATGTTTCAGAAGGAATATGTCTTATCAATACCACAATTGAGGGACCTGTCCATACAATGCCGTAGGGCAACTGCCTTTCCTATACTGCTAACACAACCATTGTGTTATTTAAGGCATTTAGAACTATCTGAGTTGACCCAATCTAATTACTTACCTGCTTTGCAAGGCCTGGAGAACTTGCAATCACTAGTCCTTTATAACATACGGATAGAATCAGGACTAGTGGAATGGATTTGTACCCTATATTCATTAAGGCACTTAGATTTGTCACAATCAAATGAGCGATTGGGGATATTTATGAACCCAAATGCAGCACTAGCCAAAATGATACATAGTTTGCCATATCTTATGTCACTGGACATTTCTGGCACTAATTTAGCTGGAACAGGAGCAGCCTCAGCCCCTCCAGAAGCTGGTACACCTGATGCACCTATGGTCCATGTGAGATGTGACATCCCTGGTCTTGTCAATCGTGTTAATAACCCTCTTCACTTCCTTGGTCTTTATGGAACACATAATGGGGCCTGCAGGTGGCATGACATTCCAGCTAAAGTGGTAATTTTTTCAACTATTTGTAATTTCTTTATACTGTTTTCTAAGCTTTGATGGAATTATAATTCATTATCTCCTAATTATATTTAGAAATAATAACTTCTTCCTTTATAGAAACCCTTCCTTGATGTTACAGTTGTAAATTACATTTTTTTTGCAACAGATTTCTGGTGATATGAATGAGAAACAAATATTGATATCTGCAAGGGTTTATATGGGAAGACCAGCAATGCTTGCTCATGTACTTAATGATCTTTACTACCTGTTTCGCTATGACCAGTGTGAATCAGTGGAACAGTCTCTTGGTATTATACTGGAAGCAATGAGACGACATATTCCTGAAAAACATATTCAAATATCAGGAAGGTAAATTAATTTGTTTTGCTTTACATAATTAAAGTCAATTTAAGTCATTTAAATGTTGTTACATAAAATTATATAGATTTGCATGTAGCTAATGGTTATTAGATTATAATACTCTTTAAATCTATGTTTCTCTTTTATAGTGCTACTCTCTTCTATATTGTAAAGGGAAAAGACAAAGACAAACTTGGAATGAAGTTGAAACATGATATATTGAAAGCTTTGCTTGATGCAATGGAGGAACATAGAAAAGATGAAACTGTGATGAGGAATGGCTGTATTACCATTTGCCAGTTAAAAATACCAACTGATGTAGTAAGTCATTTATGTTGAAAATGTAAAGTTATTTTTTTACAAAGAGGCTTATCAAAAAAATTTAAATATTATGATCTAGTAAATATAAAATGAAAGTTTTTGTAATAATTTTGTATACAATCAGTGTTTTAAAAATTTACAAATATTATGTTGCTTACAGCTGTGTGAGTATGAACGTCTTGTTCATATGCTGCTAAGTTGTGTCCCATATCTGAGCCAAGAGGGATTTGTACAGCGAGTATCTATCTACCTGCTTAATTCACTTGCGTGCCAGGTTGATGGCAACCGAAAGATTTTTTTGGGAAAAAGTGGCCTCATTGATGTAAGAACTACTTTACATCTTATAATTATAAGAGCAAAACACAAACTCTTCAGTATCATTTAGGATTATCATACATTTTTACTATTAGCCTTTACCTTGTTTCACAGCAAGATATAATTTTTTGTAAACAAACAAATATACTAAACAATTTAATCCATTGAGATTTATATTCCTCAACAAAAGATTGTTTCTATTGTGATTTCAACTTGTAGTATTTCTGCCTCTAAAGGAAACAGTTGTCTCTACAGTTTTTTAGGGTGTTGCAAATTTAAGTTGGCCTGAAATTCCTTTACTGATGTGATTTATACACTGGAAGATCCCCAATAAAACGAACAATCAACAAAGACATTAAGTAATATTTCTTTTAAATTATTTTTCTTATGAAAACCCCTTTTACCTCGTTATTTGCTTTTTTAATGGCGTCATAAATTATAAAGTTTCTCTTTTTAATCTGTTACACATTTTTTTAAAATAAAACTACTAACTTTAGCTGTATATTTTTATAATATATACTTGTATATTTATTTATTTACCATATACTTTGGCACCTACATCTACCTTCATCTAACTCCTTACTGCTAACCCCTTCCTATTTATATCCCCTTACATACTATTACCTACATCTGTTGTAAATATGGCGCGCAATATTTTTAAGACGGTGCACAATAGTCTTATTATCTACGTCTTTTTTCCAAAATATTGATGATGATTTCATAAAAAAAAAATGTGAACAAAAATGCAATATAAATGACAACACTTTTGCTTAATCGACTTTTATTCCATAAAAACTTTACTATTAAATAATAATCATTATTAAATTAATGAATGGTTATGTCTATATTTTATTCGTTATCATTAAATTGCCTGTTACAATGTCAGTTTTATAAGGTGAAATGTCAAAACAATAATATATCATGCCATGCAAATGTACGTAAACTACATATATTATAAATATATATATTATGTAATACATGTTATGTAAAAACGATGTAATGCGTCTCCTCTACGGAAACTTTAAATTTTCCAAATATCATATGCCTTCACTTACTGAATATCTTTCATTTATGTTTGTGTAGATTTATGGTACTAGGTGACACCTTATATATAATAGCAATACAAATCCGCACAACCAGAATAATATAAAACCTTTATTCGGGAAACAGAGATAGGTTAAGAAAGAAGATGGTTTGCTGGTCACCTCATTCATCTGACGAAACACATAAGTAAACCTTTCCAACTAAAAAGTGTCTGTGAGCTCATGTTTTTCCTCTGAGAGGCTCAGTTGTGCAGTAGGGATGATGCTGCGTTGCTCTGCCACTGTAACTTATTTCTTCACTGATTGCACATTCTCCAACTTTTTCTTCTGAAATATGGAACAGCTTTGGCCCGACTGCCATTGCATTGCCTATGCGCATATTTGTCTTCTCAGTAGCCTTTCTTTATCTCACAGAAGAGAACTGCTCCTATAAAGTGACAATAATATACTATTTTATATGTACAAAAGTGAGCCACTTGCGAATAACATTTGTTGCAACATTGATGCAATTGTAACTAATGTTACTAATCTTTAATGAAACGAGCCACTAGCGACTAACATTATTAGTATTGCATAAAGGGGATGAATGCGATTAGCGGATCTTAATGGAGATCTGTTGGCGGATTATGGTCATACATTCATAATTAGAGCATCCAGTAAATAACGTTATACCCTAATATAAAGCGTGGCCATTGCACCTAATTAGTTTTGTACCCTAGTCAAGAATTGCATTGCATTTAACATACTTAGTCATTACTTACATATTATTTACATATAAAAGAATTGCTCGTTAAAATGTATTTGATACTATTGGTTTCAACTGCCATGCAGTTTTACTTAAACAATATGATATTACCTACTTAAATATTACCCTAACCCCATCATCACCCTGCCCTTTTCCCGCTTATGTGGGGACATCGACATGACTGTAACAAAGCTTAACAATCACATATGATTCTTTAAACTGTAACATAGGATACTATATAGGTTCTAACAACAGTTCTTACGGCCGGCCGGCCTGCCAAACGCCAACCCTCCTTTGCATTTGCCTTGTACAAATTGCATATGCCTTGCCAATTTTTTTGTACGGAATATATGGGGGGTTGGAAAATATTGTGTCATGGTAAAGTAATATTAGGCTAAATAATTTGAGCTACTTTCCCCCTTCATCATCCCACCATCCCTTATCTTTTCTACACAAAAGTGTTAATCCATCAGTATTGTGGTAATTGTTCGGATGTTGGTTTGTTCTGGCGGTTTATTGGATCAGATGAGCTGGCCTGACCTTCAACAATAAAAAATACAAAGCTCACAATTGTAGGCAAGGTCCCTTTCAGTAGACTGTCATATAAAAAGCAAATTCAATAGTTCTACCTTCATATTGTTCCAGAAAATGGTGCATCTGATATCGGCTCGTCACCAATGCTCCATCTGCGATGACGTGCTCGAGGTCGCTTGGTCCACCCTATGGAATGCAACTGACGAAACACCAGCAAACAGCAGTCGGTTCCTCGAATGCCAAGGCATGGACTTTTTCATCGCGTGCCTCGAGGTAAAGGCGAGAATTTAAAATTTCATTAAAAGTTAATTATTAAGTAAATACTTAATGTTTAACTAATTATTATTCAGTAAAGTTCAAGGTCAAGGCCATGTGAGTATGTGTTGAAGTTCTCACATTCATCTTCACCCTGTTACGAGCCCCGATGCAAAATAGTTTGGTATGCAAAGTAAAGTACTGCAAAGCGTAAAATTTAGAAAGTAAGCATTGGTAAAATAATTAAGAACGTTTAATAAAAAGTAAACCACAATTTGAGGAAAATTTTAAAGTTTATTTTAACATAATTGAAATTTTTACATGACTTTACATAACATAAAACGTAAAAAAAAAATCTAAACCTTGTCCACTCACTCAAAATAGTTTGTCTACCACTTAGTTGTGGCGTCTTTGCCCTCAATGACAGCTTTAATGCGAAGAGGCATGGTTTCAATCAACGCTGCATACTCCTCAGACGTAATTGACTCCCAGACAGCTAAGAGTTTAGCTTTTAAGTCGCTCTTTGATCTTGATCGATTTTTACGGAGAACTGTTTTCATTTTCCACCATAGGGTTTTGATCGGCGACAAGTCTGGGCTGTTAGATGGCCATTCGATTGTAGGGATGCTTTTCGCCAGTAGCCACGTCTTTGTAGTCCTTGCAGTATGGCAGGAAGTACTATCCTGTTGAAAAATGAAGGAATCTTGATGCTTAAGTGATGGAATAGAGGGCAGTAAACTCTCTTCCAAAAGGTTTTGACACCTTGCAGCATTGATAGAACCATCCACAAACTGCATACCACCAACACCTTGTGCAGACATGCAGCCCCATATCATAAGAGACGCGGGAAACTTCACTTTGCGTTTGAGCCAATCAGTATGAAATGCCTCATTTTTGTTCTGAATCACTTTTTTCCTTTCATCGCCGCCGCCGATTTTTAGCCTATTAAATATAATACGATTGAATATGAATTAACCGACTTCCACAGGCATTCCCACAGAAAGAGGAATTACTCCGGAATATGATGGGCTTGCTTGGCAACGTAGCAGAGGTTGCTGAACTAAGACCACAACTGATGGACACGGAGTTTCTTGATGTCTTCTACGACCTTCTGGATTCATCAAGTGATGGTATTGAGGTATGTATTATTATTATACATACAGCTTTCCACAGTGGTAGGTGCAAGTGGTACCTACCGTATAAGCTGTCATAATCTGCTATTTAATGTACATGCATATTTTAGCTTAAAGAAATGATATTTTTTTAGAAAATGTGTTTAATAGTCAATACTCAATTGTTTATTGCAATCCATAGAAATACATTGGTAGTATATAATTATGTAGGTTCAGTATGAACCCTGTAGGGCACAGCAATATTAGGAGAGAAGAAGTTATAACTAAATTGCAACTTAAGATAACCTCATAAAGTTACTTGAGATTTAAACTAACACTATTAAAATAATAATTATTAATTAACTAACTAACGCTTAAAATTAGAGCTAATTATATTTATATATATCTATCAAGTACTCTTAGTGTATTGGTAAGTGCTTAAGAAGTTTTAAACTATTTTATTTTATCTTCAAGGAATTCTTTAATTGTGTAGTAACATTTACTGACGAGGAACTGTTTCAATAGGCTAATAAATGTATTTGTATTTTCCCTCTTTAATTTCTCTTGTTAGCTTGTTGTACATTCTCATTGTGTGCTGGTTAATCCATTTTCATTCATCCATTCTTGTTTAAAAAATCTATAACTACCATATTCATAAAGAAATTTTAAATAATAATGATCCATTGAGGATTCGCCTCTTAATATTAAGATAATATCTTTTTATACCTACAGATATGTGGCACATCATTAGTTATTACATGAATTTTCTCTTTATTCTCTCGACTATAAAATGTAGGAGTTCTACTAGTCAGATCTCGCCGCAACTGTAGCTTCTGCAGCACACAAACAATCTATTTAGGTCTAATGTCAATACAAAGTCAACAGCATACTTGTATATTGTGTTTGTATATGGTATTATCTAAATGTATATATATCTTCTGAAATATTTATTCAATTTATTCTTACAAATGATTATTTATATACACACTAGTGACCCGTCCCGGCTTCGTCCAGGTACCACTAATAATGTTGATCTGGTCGCTACCAAACACAGGAATGTGCCAATCTGGACAATCCCTGTAAATTTCATCGAAATTGGTCCAGCCGTTTCGGTGTCTATAGGTAGATGTAGAGAACATACATACTTCACTTATTTTATACTATTTTTTTTCATAAAAAGTATCCTATTCTTGCAGGTATTAGAAGTAACAACTTCTAATACCTCCAAGAATATGTGTACAAAGTTTCATGATGATCGTTTGAGTAGTTTTCTCATGAAAGCGTAACAAATCAGGTGATCAGCCTGCTAGTTTGTCATCAACTCACATAAAACAAAGTTCTCTGTAGGATTATTGATGAAAGAAAATAATAGGATATTTTTACATGAACCGTATGTAAACAGGTAAGCTACAATGCCGCCGGGGTCCTGGCCCACATAGCATCGGACGGGGAAGAGGCCTGGGTGGTGAGCAATCCACCTAGGGCTGCGGTCCTACATCGCTTGGCCATAGCAATTCAGACCTGGAACCTTCGTGATGAGAGGAATATCAATTACCGATCCTTTAAACCTATTCTGGGACTTTTGAATGTTTACCATACACCACAATGCCAACATTGGGCGGTTTGGGCTCTTGCTAACCTAACCAGTGTGTACCGTGAGTATAAAACTCATCATTGTAATATAATCTAGAAGCCTAGACCTACACAGTCAGACTGACACAGTCATTCACTAAATCATGCTTTTGTATTATTTTAAATAAAGATTTTTAAAATTGCTGTGAACTGAAAAATATGCTCAAATAGAACATCATTTTTAGCTCATCGCTTACACATTCCATTCATATCCCACATTTATGGTTTTAATAGTTTATATTCCCTTGGAGTCTCTCATTACACAATTATTTTTACCATTTATTTTTCGTGTTTAAAAAAATCTCCTCTATATCGCCTATAATTCTATTTCTTATACAATTAAATTAATTGTTTGCCTCTCCACATAAACAATTACTTAAGAAGGGATTAGGCTCCAAGTAGCTTTATAAATATTGACTTTTTTCACAAACATGTCTGGTAACAACCATTTATTAAAAAAAATACATAGAAAAATTATGAATATTAGACATAGCTTTAAACAGATATCTGCCTGTATATATAAAAGAAGAGACTGATTGATTAACATATCTTTGCAAAATCAAAAGTACCTGTGGGCCTAGAGACTTTTCTAAATTCATCTTCATTTGTATGGGGACATAATTTAATCCACACACACAAGTTGACATCAGATCTATTTAATTTCATGGTGGGTGAAGCTTTTAGGTAGCATGTGAAAATATAAAAAAGCAGAGATAGTGTGTAATGGAAAGATACCTTTAGTTGCTGCTAACATTTCATTTCACTTAATTTATTATTGGTACAAGTGTTCATTTAATATTTTCAGCGCAAAAATACTGCGGTCTGGTTATTGCTGAAGATGGTATTGCACTCCTCAGAAATATTTTAAAAGACCCACGGCCATATTCCGTGATCAAGGACCTGGCGTGCTTGGTCGTTAACAATTGCTCAAGCTACATACTTCATATCAATGACAATGCTCCTCCCGATCCTGTCTCATTACCTGATTATTAGCTATTGGAGTTTTTCGGAGACGTTGAACCAGAGATAAGGAGACAACAATAAGGCAAACAAACAATTTTATTGCCTAGATACATTGTATACTGGGCAGTAAGATGGGTTTTATTTCTGTAACTACCTACGCCTTAACAAAATAAGTGCACGGTGAACGGCCGGCTGGCGCAGAGTGGTCATCAGATGGTGTGCAACCAAAAAAGAAATGTTGCAATATGTCGGAGAACAGTGTGGTGCTGGAAGCAAGTGATTGTGTTCAGTGGCTGTGCTGCACCGTTGTCATTGCATGTGATGTTGTCTCCAGACTCAATTAGTGTTTGGATTTTGTTTTTAGTGTCAGTGTATGATTTAAAGTATAAGTTTGCCACAACTTAGATGATGTTGTATAGTTCATCTAATCTAGATATCTCAACTATTTTATTTGTTTTTTTTTACTTTATTGTATCTACCAGAGATATGTACATTCAAAAATGTAGTTTTAAACTATTACAGTCTTACAACAAATATTATACCGTTCAAATAGAATAGAATTTAAAGTTTTAATGTTACTTCTACTATATAAGATCTGTATTTTAGAGAAATGTTTATTGATGTTAGTTTAAGAATGAATGGTACACAATCACTAAGTTTACAAATTGCAACATCATTGACACATACATTTTATTGTTAGGGTAATCTGCGACCTTAGTGATTTTGCCTATCCAATTTAGTTTCCGTTTTTAAGGCTATATTACTTATATCACTATACTAGTCTCAGAAGTTATTACTTCTGATATGAAATATAAATAACTAAAATGGAATAAAATTTATATCTGTTCCAATCTGAGAAGTCATTGACTTCATGTTATGACAAAAAACGATTGATTTTATTGTACAAACCTTTGTTGACCAGTTAGAAAACATAATGTTTAAAAGTTAATAATGATTAGAGACAACGGACTGAGATTCTGGTGTCGACAAATCACTAATTTTAGCAAATTTGAAGTAAAAATCTTTAAGTATACCACCTACTTAATACTTGTAGTTATGGGTAATATTTATGTGGTCCGTATTCAATCTAATAAATAGATTATCTGGTTTTATCTTTAATATATTCTACCATTAATGAGGCCCCTCCTTCAAGTAAGCAAGTACCTGTAGCTACTTTACTACATTATACATCACAAAATGTCATTGACTTACATCTTATTGATCCCGAATCTCAGACTCCGCTTTGTTTTGCAGTTTCATCACAATTAAACTAAATGTTTAAAATTAGTTCATCGATATATCACAAATATATTAAGATTAACGTTTGAAAATAATATATTGTATGCTGTAAAAGAGATGGAAGGAAACATTATTTGAGCACCCTAGTACATTGAGCCCCATGTAATATTGATACAGTCTGTGTTTTGTACTATCTTGCTCGAGTTGTTATTGCTAATCTCCATTATTATTGTGCCACTCACATACACAGACTAGGTCAATGTCTGTTTATCCTTCAATTGTAAATATATTATTGTGCTGTACAATAATATATTACTAAAATTCAATTGAATCATTTAATATCATTGTTTTCCATTTGAATTAGCTTTTGAATCTGGTTGGTAACTTACCATCACAATACAAACTTACCATCACAATACAATGTGAAATATAAAGTAAATGTTTACTTTTCCTTGCTTACAACAAAATGTGTTTGGAAGAGAGTGTACCTTAGTAGACATAACTTAGAAATAATAAATTATTATATTAATGTATATCTATAACAAACTATTTGATGTGTAACATCTTTCCTTTCTGTTAATGTGTGGGAGTGATATGGTGAGCAGGTACCAAAGTGTGTAACAGGAAACTGGGTAAGTGCACTATTTGGTTTGACCAATGAGATGCTAGATTGCTAGAATTGGTCATTTTATGGTACCAACCCGCTGACCAATGTAATGTTTACGTTATATATTACAAAGGTGAGATATCCGATGTTACACATCACATGTTTTTACTGTTAAGCTCGTTTCCTTTTTAATATTCTGAATGTTTCAAACGTAAAATAGATGGCAATTAGTTGTTTGTCTGTTATTAGATTAATGACCCAGATGCTAAAGCCAAGTTCTCAGCTTTAAAACTTTATTTAAATTAAATATTTCTAAAGCATGTTTGAACTAAATTTTCAAGTTTTTTTTTACTAGTCAGATTTGATTATTTCAAATATTTCCTGTTGTAAAAGTACTATACTACTAAGGTATATCCACATCATTTACCTGAAATATTGTTAACTGATAAACAATTAACTTTTCAGCTCATATTTTATATCAAGTTGTTTTTGTTACTAGAGTCAAACTTATTACTTCATTTATTTTTATGCTTTAAGTCTACTACTGCTGCTTTAATACGCTATATGATTTTAGAGTTGAAATGTTATTAATAAATTTACCCTATTTAGACATTTGACTTTCATTTAGATTCCTGAGAATGTTAATAAACAATACTTCTTCCCAGATTATATTACCCATAGGGATATGCCTTATATTATATATATAAAATGCTATACCGTATCAACATACAATTAATATGCATACTCTTTGATCTTATATTTGTTATGAATAAAACATAAATGTTTTGACTATATATTTAATATACTTCTGATACACTTGAATATGACTAAACTCTAAGATGACTAAAGAGAACTGTAATTAGGCCTCCGGCTCACTCATCAGACGAAATGCAGAATACATCTACTTTAAACTTGTCTTCTGTGAGGTTGTGGTATTTGATGGGTCCAGTCAGTTTTTACGGGCTCCGACACTGTTAGAATGATATGTGATTGAGCATGGTACTTTATATTCATATTTGGCTACCTAGATTTGTGTTTTCTTACTTGATAGCTTGCCAGGACATAGCTTAGACTCATAAAAGATATTAAATAAGCAATAGTTAAGTTTATGTATGTTACACACATGATATAATCATCAATCTTTATCGAAAGTTATAGTTTATAGAAGTGTTTTTATAAATAAAACATTGGATATATCAGAAATAAATTTATTTATTCACTACAAAATATACTGAAAAACTCTCAAAAAGTACAAACAAAAACCTAGCTTGTTCATTTCACTAAATCACTTTGTCGAGATGCAACCCGTACACTAAAGGCTACAAACTTGAGAGATTTAAACATTTTTGAATAAATCTCATCTACTACTAATCAAATCTTTATTAATTAATATAACTGTAAAACGTTTATAAAAATTTAAACTTAATATATCAAAACATAACAAATCTTGCTGTCCGGAATATCACAACCAATACACACAAACTTCTTGTTAATTAAAAAAAACTGAAAAATGTTTAACAAATCTTAAACTCAAAAATGTATAAAACAAAAAGAAACTGAAAAATTATTTAAGTCTTTGTATAATGTGGAACCCAGCTTTGGTTTCAACAGGTTCACTAATTTGGCATAACCGTAGTCCAAATGCAACGTCTTCAAATTCTTTTTCCATACTGCCGACGGTTGTTGGTTCTAATACTCCTTCGTCCTCTGCGGAAAAACAGTCCGAATGGATAGCTGCCGTTGTTATAAAATCGATCCTCTTTTTGATTAATCCCTTGTTTAAAGCTGGAAATAGAATTAAAAAATCATTATTATTTGAAGAAACAATTAATTAGTTGTTTAGATATCAATACTCCATTTGCCACTGTAAATAATAGTTATTAAAGGTAAAAACCTTGTGCTTTGTTGAAAGCGTGCATTTTTGTACGTTAAATTAATTTACACATCATTGCATTTGGATATTCGCTTAAATTATTCTTAATAAGGATATGGCGGCATACAACTACTGTGGGTCTCTCGTTTCAGGGGTCCTTCATCGCTCATAGTGAACACTTCATGTGTGCATAATGAAGGACTCTTTCTTGGTTTTTCCAACTGCCTCTCGCCAGTTATAAGATTGACGTAGATAAGTTTAGCTGTAACAAAACAACGTTTTTCTAGAACTGTTTGAGACAATTATGGCCACTTGCCTACTTTCAGCTTCTCACCGCCTCACCATATCTGGTGTTGACTGTAAGAGAATGCCTTAACGAAAGTAGACTTTGCGTAAAAACAATAATGAGTGAAAATATAAATCTGTCACCAATTGTGAACTTTGTACGCCTATTGTTATTAGAATTTTTGTGCGTTTGTTACCGCTCATCTCAGAAAAAGCATAACCGATTTGGGTGCGGTTGTATTATCGTAAACTTCACTTAACAACTAGCGGTTGTTTTATCTCAATCGGTTTAAAAATAAAAAAAGTTATATTAATTTAAAGAACCATGACAAACATATGTTCGATAAAAATGCTAAACATAGCTGTTCAGTTGAATAGGTTGAACTTTTAGTTATATATGTTGGCGCTAGATGGCGCTTATAAATATAACAATTCTTTCAATATTATTTGGCCTAAAAAAGTGTAGACTCCTAAAAATATTTCAAAACTTAAGTTTTGAAAAAAAAAATTTATATAACAGCTGTTTGGTTAAATAGGTTGAAATTTTATTTAACTGTATATTTTGATCTTTAAAATGATGATTTAAAGTTTATATGAATAGTTCAAATTAGTAAATCATTGTAGTGCTTTTGAAAAATGTTATTTTTATAATACTCAAAAGTATGTTTCGACTCATTTGAAAACAATCTTCAAAGCCCTCTAGCGCCCAAACTAAGCAGCTTTGATTTGCATAAAACTGTCCCTTGAAGTTACGTCATGCGTCAAATTTTCGGTCAAAATAAAAAAAAGTTACTCTCGAAGAAAAGGGGCGTCCAGGGGTGGAACTATAAACCATAGAATTTTATTTAACTGTATATTTTGATCTTTAAAATGATGATTTAAAGTTTATATGAATAGTTCCTGCATTGGGGAACATTATAAAAAAGCAAAAGTGATTTGATTGTATATATATTATTTCATGTATGTATTATGTATTTTGATGTAACACGTTATTTATGTCATACCAGCAGCACATATTCAAAGACATAAAATAAAAATTAACTATCAGATTCACATATAGCTTAATTAATCAAATACAAATGGTTATTGTTGCAACTTAGATACCCAAGAAATGCTAAGCTGCTGTCAATCGAGCTCTGGGTCATATAATACTAGTTACATATTCTGATCACTTATTACTTCTAAAAAGTTTTGAAAAACATTGAAATTTTATGATGAATATAAAACGCACTACTATTAATTATTGCGACATCGCGAATCGTCATATTATATCGACACTTTGACACACTAAAGATCAGCGGCATCTTAATTTACACCAGTTCTATAAAGTAATATAAAGGAGGAAGGTCTTAAGTAAAACTTTTTTCCTCAACAATATATACACATAATGTTATTCAGTAAATCAAAATTAATCACAATTTTAGTCATAAATTGTAATTCTCGATGTCTGCCTATATACATTTATGGGTAGAAGTTTGTATTTCAATAATAAAACAATGTTGTATGAAAGAAGAAGCGAGAGGCGTAGCAAATGGAAATCCATAATCTCTGCCCACCCTTCAGGGTGACGGATTTGAGCGTCTTTACTTTTATTTGAAACAAAGTTGTCCTGTGCAGTCGTTTTCAACTTTAATCTTATATTTTTCTAAGAATATATTTAGCAGAAAAAAAGTTTAAAGAAGAAAATAATTAAGGCTATAATGAACTTGAGTAAAAAAATCACTATTAGTTAAATATGCACAAATATTTTATTGGTTAACTTTCACTAAAACAATATGAAGTATGAAAAAATGACAAAAAACTTACTTGTCTGAGGGCAGATACGCAACTCCCATCCAAGAGGAACTGCTCTTCTTGGACGTTGGGCCATTTGAAACACTTAAGGCAACTCGAATGTTTAACAAATTGAATCAAGGCAAAACGTGCTTACTGATAAACCCAGAAACGACTGACTGCCACGACCTCAACCATCCACTTAAATACGGATATAATTTTCCAAAATACCTACCTGCTGGATTTACATGCCTTTCATCCCCCAACCTGATACGTGCTTCCATGATTTGATTGATGTTACTATTTTTTTATGTTATTATACGTAAATGTGTACTTATATTATTATACAAAAAACGTTAATGTAATTATTTCGCAAGCTATTATAGTTAAATTATATTTGTAATAAAAGAAAAGCCACGAAGACATCGCCGCCATCTTTATTTTAGAAAACAAAACATACCATTAATTCATAAATGTTTCTATAAAAATTGACTACAATTAACCTTGGCTACACGTTAAACGTTATAAGATTTTAATAGATAAGATTAAAATCATTGTAGTGCTTTTGCCAAATGTTATTTTTTATAATACTCAAAAGTATGTTTCGACTCATTTGAAAACAATCTTCAAAGCCCTCTAGCGCCCAAAATAAGCAGCTTTGATTTGCATAAAACTGTCCCTTGAAGTTACGTCATGCGTCAAATTTTCGGTCAAAATAAAAAAAAAGTTACTCTAGAAGAAAAGGGGCGTCCAGGGGTAGAACTATAAACCATAGAACTATTATTTCAGCACGCCATCTCGTAGCGTCGTTCCATAATAAAACATGATCAAGATGTCCGTCAAGAGTACGAATATGTTTTTTTATAGAAAACAATAATCCAAGCAATATCATATTTATGCATTATTCAACATTTGTTCTTAAATTGTATTTTTTTAACGTTACCAACAACAAAATTATAACATTAACCGATTTATCTTGAAGCAATCTTATGAAATCCTTTTTAAACTTATCTAGTGTTATCCACTTCCGGGACCACTACAGCGCCAAGGAAATACTAGACGCAAACGGAACACCAAAATAAATTAATGAAATAATGTACAAATCACTTATTTAGCAATTTGATCAAACAAGAATAACGTGTAAATATTTCACTTGAATTTATTTTATATTAATGTAATTAAAGAGTAGCTTTTGTAAATTTTAGTAGTTGAAGTAATTATGTTGACTTCGGTAGTTTAGCCTTTAAAAGCAAGATGCATCGGCTGAGGAGGCACTTTACTGTCGTACTTAGTGTAAGGCGAAGTTCTGCCCGAATAAACAGGAAAAGTAAATCCGAAGTACTCACTAAACCCCCTCCGACCTGATCTTCTGTAATACTTCAGAAGTGGGATTCCAGGATGTGTGGCCCATATATTCGAGGTTTAGGCCAAAGTATCGGATGGTGAAGAATCCACAGTAATCGGCGTGAAAATGGCGATTTTTTTGTTTCTACCGAAACAAAACGGCGACGGGTTTTCCCCACGGATGCCGAGCAGATACCCAAGTTTCGACCCGAAGATAAAAATAGTCATGTGATTGGGTGGCTACACAAGATCGATCAGCTTGGAGACGTATATGGATGGCAGAGCGAAGACCGTCAATATATTATGCAACTGAGGCTACGTGGATCGGCCAGGGACTGGTATAACGACTTGGATAGCTACGATTTGGACTGGCCAGGTTGGGAAAATGCTTTCCACGCTCGATTGATTTCGCGGATCGATTGAAAGAATTGCTGGCAAGAGCAAAAACGGATACAGAAAGTATGTCCAAATACTACCACGACAAGCTTTCGATGCTCAAAAAATGTAACATCAATGGTGAGGATGTTATTTCCTGTATCATTCGCGGTTTACCTCCGGAATTACGAATTAACGCAAAAGCGTACAGATGCGAAACACAAGAACAGCTGTATTTTGGCTAACTCTCATCACTCGAGAACTTTAAACGAGCGGAGGGGGCGTACACTGCAAGAAAATCAACATGGAGAAAGGTGATCAAAATGTAATAAGTAGATCCACCCCTCAACGTCGATTACCGAAGGTTCGTTACGCTTGTCGTCGGCCCGGGCACGAAATCAAGGACTGTACGAGTCAGCAGTACTGCGAGGCCTGCCAGCGCGAGGGACACACGGCGGCTACGTGTTGGTTCGGCGCCAGTTCATCGCGGCAACAGCCACAAAAGGTCGGAAATATTTTTCACATAACCTACGATATCCACTTAGATTTGTACAAAGAAGAAGTCCTTGTGAATGGGTATTCGTTAATAGCATATATCGATACGGGTAGCAAGCTCAATGTACTTACGTGCACCAACGTAGAGAAATTGCGTTTACGAATCCAGCCCTCTAATGTTGTTATGAAGGGTTTTGGTGGTTCATGTTCGTATTCACTTGGCACCAGTAGTATGACAGTTCACGTAGACTATGTAATTTTAAAAGGCAGCGTTGAGATAACAAATAACTACTTGCAAGATATTGACATAATAATAGGTCAACCAATGATAAATCAAGCAAACGTGAGTTTAGTTACTACTAAGACGTCAATTAGTTTCATACCTACCCATCATTTAGCAGATATTAAATTGGAGGAAAAAGATCTGGTTACGAAATATTCTGTTCATTTAAAAAACGATTGTTATTCCAAAACAAAGCTATGTGTATGTCGAAGTTTTTATTGACTGTAACGTATAAATATTTGTCAAAAAAATGTCGCTCCGTAATATTAGTGACAAAATAGCCCTGTACCTTGATGACGTCATGGTGCCATCGTTATCAATTAAAGATGGCTTAGAACTTTTAGAGAAAGTCTTCCGGCTATTGTCAGATGCAAACTTAAAATTAAACCTGAACAAATGCAGCTTTCTCAAAAGCACCGCCACATATTTGGGTTACGATATAAGTGCAGGGTCAATTCGGCCCGGTCAAGCAAAGATTGACTGTGTGGCTCAATACACAAGACCTCGCAATGCACACGAAATTAGACAATTTATTGGACTGACATCTTATTTCCGTAAATTCATACAAAGTTTTGGCCAAATATCTCGTCCGTTAACAGAATTAACTAGGAAGGTTGGCGAGTGGCAATGGGGTCCTAATCAAGAGAAATCTTTTCAAACATTAAAGCAAAGACTGGTAGAACGTCCCGTATTAGGTATTTATGACAAAAACGCTAGAACAGAACTCCATACTGATGCCAGCAAGATAGGACTGGGGGTATACTCGTGCAGGAGCAATCAGATGGTTGCTTAAAACCCATAGCGTTTTTAGTAGTTACAAGTAATGAAGAAAAAGTGTATCATAGTTACGAATTAGAGACCCTTGCTGTAGTAGTCCCTTAGACGCTTTCGCATTTATTTGACTGGGATTCCCGTTAAAGTAGTCACTGACTGCGCGGCTTTACGCACTACTGTAGTAAAAAAGGATCTGATACCACGGATAGCCCGCTGGTGGCTTACAATTCAAGATTTTGATTTAGAAATTGAGTACAGACCCGGAGAGCGTATGAAACATGTGGATGCGTTGAGCAGGAATCCGACGCCTGGTACGATACTTATGATTGGAAATACTGACTGGTTGTTGACTTTGCAAATGCAAGACGAAGGTATTCAAAATATTTTAACTCGTCTTAAGGAACCCACTGCTAACCCTGATATCATAAATAACTATGTAGCTAAAGAGGGAGTGTTATACCGAAAGACATTGGCGGGAGAACGATTTGTGATACCTAAATTGGAAAAGTACGGACTTCTACAAAAATTGTATGACCAGATAGGACACCCAGGATTCGAAAGATGTGAAGCGTCTATTAAAGCTCAATTTTGGTTTCCTAAAATGACTAGGTTTATACGCAAATATATTAACTCATGCTTACAGTGTGCATTTGGAAAAGGCAATTATGGTAGGTTAAAGGGCGGATTACATCCAATTGAAAAAGTAGGTATTCCCAGCATACACTGCACGTCGATCATCTGGGTCCTTTTGTAAAGACCCGAAATAGACGCACATATGTCTTAGTTACCGTTGATTCTTTTACTAAATTCGTGTGGGCCAAAGCTGCCAAAAATTGTAGTTCTACCGAGACTATAAGACTGCTTAAAGAAATCTTTACCGAGTTTGGCAATCCCATGAGAGTGATAACAGATCGGGGTAAGGCTTTTACTAGTCGCTATTTTGAACAGTTTCGAGAAGAAATGCAGTTTAAACATGTGACGAATGCGATTGCCAGCCCGCGCTCAAATGGGCAATCGAGCGTGTAAATCGTACTTTAATAGATGGTTTAAACACCATGTCGGAAAGCGAATGTAGTTGGGACATCAAGTTGCCTGATGCTGTCTGGGGAATCAACAATACTCCCAACGCAACCACTGGCGTTTCACCGTTCAGTCTTATGTTTGCTCATTCAAACACACGCTTCCCGGGGTATCCATCTGATGCACCCCAGGATTCTGGTTTACAACAACAAGACTTGCAAAGTAGGAGGATCAAATCGAAAATGCGTATCGATAGGAATATGACTGTTATGAAGAGTAGGTTTGACCGTAAACGAAAAAAATGCTTAAAGTATAAGTAAGTAAGTGTAGGGCAACTTGTACTGTGGAAGGGTGGCGTTGCCAGGGATACAACAGTTCAAGTTACAAGAAAGCTTAACGGGGTGTACACTGGCCCTTACAAAGTGTGTAAAGCGGATCATTCACTTGATCGTTACACAATAGTTAGTATAAAGGGCATGAAGGGCTATAGACGGTTTAGTGCCATAGTGCGCGGTGAGGTCTTGCGACCGTATAGAACCACTGTGTCCGATGTTGACAGTTCGGGAAGTGACCACGAAGTCGATAGGGATGACTTATTAGATCTGTTAGAAAGTTAGCAGGTATATAAAAATTAAAACTGCATACTGATTTATAATATCACAAATTCGGAATAGATTTTTTTAAACGCTTCAGTAGTTTATATGCAATTTAGAATATTATGAGTATATTAATCTTGCGAACTGTTTCTCAAAGATGGTTAAGTTGTCAATAAAATAATAAACTGATGTAAAGTAAAATGTTTTGGATCAAAAATGTACACCTAGAATACGATCGAGACGAGTAAATCGGGGTCGAACTGAATTACCTAATCTGTGACATTAGTATACAACAGAAAGTAACGAGATTAAAAAATAAATTATGCTACTCGTAGTCTACAACGCTTCGTGAATTTTTTTTGAGCTAGGAGATATTCTTTGACTGTGTGGACTTATAATTCCAGCTATGTGGCATTACTGTGGGAAGTACTTCAAAGCCCTTTACAGCAGCGTCGGCAGCTATGTGATATGCCGTTGTAGCAGTACCTACAGTTGTCTTATGTGCCCTTTGTATCTGAGGCTGTGTGATTTTCTTAGACTATGTGGACTGTGTGACCTGTGGTCCCCACTATGTGACGTTGCTGTGTGGCCTGTCATCCCCACTGTGTGACGTTGCTGTATGAACTACTTCATCGAGGGCCAGGTGGCTGTGAGATAGCAAATGTACGCCGGCTGGGTGATATTGCTATGTGAGTTCCTTTGTGACTGTCCGTTGCAGCTGCTATCCGTCATCATTAATGTGAGCTTGCTACGTGATTGGTACTGTGTGAATCCTTTTGTAATCGCTTTACATGACTTTGTAAACTAGCTAAGTGATCATGTAAACCATATGCTTTTCGGTATCATTGGGCAGCTTACTCGTATTGTTTTATAATTTCAGATGACGGATACGTGAGAAAATGACGGCAACCGCCGTGGGACACGGCTTATGCAGGATGGCCGAGTGTTATCATCCACTTCCGGGACCACTACAGCGCCAAGGAAATACTAGACGCAAACGGAACACCAGTGTATAAATTAATGAAATAATGTACAAATCACTTATTTAGCAATTTGATCAAACAAGAATAACGTGTAAATATTTCATTTGAATTTATTTTATATTAATGTAATTAAAGAGTAGCTTTTGTAAATTTTAGTAGTTGAAGTAATTATGTTGACTTCGGTAGTTTAGCCTTTAAAAGCAAGATGCATCGGCTGAGGAGGCACTTTACTGTCGGACTTAGTGTAAGGCGAAGTTCTGCCCGAATAAACAGGAAAAGTAAATCCGAAGTACTCACTAAACCCCTCCGACTTGGTCTTCTGTAATACTAGAGAAGCAGTAGCTGACTTCAACGCCCTCTCAGTTGAGCAGAAAAGAATGAGGCAGAGCAAACAGAAGAAATCATGCCGAAAATCAGTCAGTTTTGGAACTTCCACAACTTTTTACATTCGTGTAGATATGCATAAGTCTGAAATGAGATGATTCTATACATTATCCATAGCTATACGCATGTATTCATAAAGTTTCGGAACGAGACTGACCGATGGCGCCACGTCCAACACATTGTCCAACCCATTATAAGTATTTCTCTATGGGGTCATCCATTGATATCCAATTCGGTTATAATTCTAAAGTAACGGCCTGAGCCGAGGTTTCCTCTACGCCCTCTGCACCTTGCCGTCTCGAGGCCTGTTTACTGTTAGTAAATGCAGGCAAATGTAGACAAACAGTGACTTATCAATCACAAAAAATCATCCATTGATCACATCCATCCGTCCCGGAGGGAGTCGGAGTTTTTTATGAAAATATTTCTGTTACATAACTTGGATACATTTTGTACTCTATATATATAATATAAACCTGTTATCTTTAAAATTAAATGTTATTCGGTTGTATAACGTGCACTACTTCGCCTAGAATTTAAAGTATGATTATGATTTGACATAACAATTTAACTTTAATCAACTGTTATTCTTTTATCCTGTCTTGTCCTCAATTCCTATTCACCCCATTTACCCCCCAGTACTCCATAAATGTCATATGGGGGTTGAGTTGAAGTCAACCAGACATTTTAACGATAAGTAACAACTTGTACAACCTTGTAAAATACAAAACACAATCTTCTTTCTCATTCAATTTCAAGCTTGTGTTCGGAATCCAAGATTTTATTCATTACAGTTTACATGAAGTTTTATCTTGTATCAACTCTGTATCTTGTTAAAAATGATCAGCAAACTTTTTTCACCATTCCTAATTGAAATAAGAGGAAAGAGGTTCAGGTAATCAAATAAAAGAGGCCTTTGATACGACAAGGTACTGTTTATTAACATGTTTCATATATAACTTAAAATATTATTTCTTTCCAGATACATGCTAAATAGGTTATAAGAAAAAAAACATGAAAACACGAATTTGTGCTCAACAAGTTGTTGTAGCTACGTTCATGATTCAACTATATCTGCTAATATTACTTTAGATTATATATTAGGTTAGAAATAATGATATGTGATTATTTCTGTTACACATAAACTATTTAAATATCAAAAGTAACAATTAAATTTTAAATATCACATAATATTCGTAAAAGTACTCATCTATGATAATAATTGTATTTTATAATATCTTATGTGGTCCATTATAACACTTTACGTCCTAAGAACGTGCCAACGTTGTACGTCAGGCTTGCAACTCTACTGATTGGTGTTTTGTCTGATGGTCTGAAGGGTGAAGGTTAATTGATGTTACTAAAATATTAATAAATCGTAAGTGAGACACAATTTTAATTATTTATCCCAACAAAGTTTCTTTATAAACTATACAATAATTTTATACTGAAAAAAATCTTAGATGCCTAATAAAATTGTAATAATTATGTTTGAATTTTGTAAGTAGAATATATTTATTCATTTTTAATTTGCAGCTATGAGCCAACGTTTAACTAAATAAATCGGTATATTTTAGTTAGTTAGATATATCTGGAACCCAAAAATGTCTATTTATCTATACTAGCCATGTAAAATGTCTTATCAAGCAACGCATCCATATCTCTACATTATTATCCAGTAAAAATTGTACATAAAGTTTCATAGATATCACATATATTGCTGTGTGGATGTTTAATTTTCTCTTTGTGGGAATGTTTATTGATTTCAAGCCAATAATCTATTACGAACTATGAACGTTAAGCAATTATCATCTATGGCCACAGCCGCGACTATTTCCGGCCTAAATAGTTTTAAAAAAATAAACTCTAAAAATTTGTATGTAAAAATGTGTGGTAAATTGACGGTAATAATAAATCGCCGTGAGGCAATACTTCCTGCATTGTATTCGTTGTGCGGAAACGGGCAGGCAGACGCTGGCACGCGATGCGGACGTATTACTCATTGAGAATGCAGGTGCGCATGAGTGCGTCGACGACTGCGTAAGGATCGCAATTGGAGGCCGGTCGCCTGTCCTCAAAATAGCCCTTCTTCTCTTCAGCGACGGCACGCGGTATTCTAATGCTGCTTCCACGGTTTGCAACACCTGTCGAATGGACAATATATCCTATTACATCATTGCTTAATGGAAAAGTGGTAACCCTTAATCGCACACAACATATTGGTTTATACTTTCTATAATTGATTATAGAAACACTGGGAACAAAAAAATATTTATATTACCACCGACACCGACACCGGCTGTTAGGTGATCACACAGGCAACAGGCAGGTTCTCAATTCACTTAATCTTTTCATGTTTGTTACCTTAAAGTTCGACATTTTTGAACCGATTTTAAAAATAATTGCAATTGATAGTTTTTGTTTCCAGATTGGTCCCATTTAAATTTTATCCCCATCCCATTAGTGGTTCCAAAGTTATTCAGGATTTTGAAGAATTGCGTCAGTTTATGTTTACATTCAACAAAATTATATTGAAATAATTTGCTAATCTAAGATATTTTATAATCAGATTTTCTAAGATTACAGTATAAAAGAGGTGAGTGATTTGATTGTGAGGTTTAGTTTAAAAAAAATCTACTTAGACTAAGTAGGGCATCGAAAACATATCCATGAAGTAATCTTACACTAAATTTATAAAAAAAAGATTTGATTCTTTCTTTTTTGTTTCAGAAGAACACACAAACTATTGAAGTAATTTTAAAAATTCTTACAACAATATAAAGCTCTTATATCATTATGTAACCTTTGCCTAAGGGGCATAACCATTCATTAATTTATATATCTACAGTGAAACCTAGATATGACAAAGATGAAGAGAATTAGATAATATTCGTTGTAGCATGTGATTTGTTACAAAGAGGTTTGTTATATATAGGTTAGGTTAGTTTTAAAAAGGTAACAATAATTGACTTGAGAAAAAATTGACATATCTGAATCTGTTGATTCATGAATTGTTTTTGGTATTGTGGAATTATGTGTGATTAATTGGTATGATATATAATTAAGTTGACAAAATATACAAGGGATTTCGAAGAAATTATGTATGTACCCAAATGAAGCTATAGGATAGGGTGCTAATGAACAATAATTTATTTGCAGTACATACCGGCGCTGAAATCGTTAATACTGGCAGTTTCATGGAGGCCGGTCAGGCGACGCTCATTGTCTTTGCCTCCACGTGGATCATACACCTTGATATGTTTCATGTGTACTTTGGACAGCTTGTCTATAGCCTTCTCAATCTCACTGTAATTAAAAACATATTCTGTCACCATAATGTAATAAGTGTCTATTATTTTAAAAGCAGATAGAAGGAGAGAAAAGAAAAAATATATTTACAAAAACCAGCTGTGCTGAAACTCTTTGGAGAAGGCAAAAAAAGTTGAATTGTTGAATTTATGCTATTGTTTTTTATCTTTGTCATAACACATTTTTAACCTTACTGTAAAACAGATGGAATTTGTTGCACACTTTTAACGAATTGACAAAAATCTAATTGCCACCTACCCGGCTTATCATGTCAAATGGATAATCATTGACATGACATATTTAAGTGAGACAAAAGCTAAATAGGTGTACACAATATAGGTATATGCATTCCTTAACCATTGATGAATCTTTGGGTGGGTATGTTATGGAGGCTCAAAAAATCTATATAAATAAATAATGATTTCAATTTAAAAAAAAAACTTTTTTCAAAGTACATTGACATTATTTTGGCATATTTAAAAAGACATAGAAGCAGAAAATTATTATTTTATAAATATTCAATGTTCATGATAAAGTAATTAGTTTACTGATCGAATAACAAACTAATTACTTATATTAATAGACAAAATGAATTGAATTGTATTACCATTATTATGCATAAAATTTAAAACTTAAGATAATGACTGCACATTTTACATGAATAAACATTTTTTTAGTTTAGGTGGCATTGCAAGACATGCCGTTACAAAGTTACAAACTGATTAAAAAAAGGTGTATACCATGTATTTTGCATGGTATTTTTAAACAGGGTCATTCTCTGAACATGTTTTACAAAGAATCTTTATCCTCAATAAACAGTTAACCTCAAAAAACAATGGTAATGTATGTCAAATACATTCTTTATGCCTCGACCCTATTACAAACAAGGTGAAGCAAGATAAGTACACATAATAACCGATATTTGCATTTTACTCTTAAATTATACAGTATTTTGCAAGGCAATCAGCCTTTTCTATTATATTTCCCACTGCAGACACAGGCTTCCTCTTGAAGAGAGGGAATTAGCCATAATCTACCACTCTGGCCCAGTGCGGGTTGGTGGATGTCACATGTCTTTGAATTTGGTGGTTCTAAGTCATGCCGGTTTCCTCACAATGCTTTCCTTCACCATTTTGGAGCAGCGCTGATGAAATAAGTTACACAAAGTACAGCACCTGCCTGGGCTCGAACTAGTTAAATATAACTTGGTCTCAATTTAATAACATTTGAAGCACAGAAAGAAATTTCATTATTAATCTTTTGCATCCCAAAATGATCATGGTCCAACAACTAAACAAAAATTTTAATCATACTTACATAATACCATTCTCCTCTCTCATCTTCTTAGTGGAGAAGTTGGTGTGAGCACCAGATCCATTCCAATCTTTAACAGGCTTGGGATCGAATGTAACAATCACACCATACTCTTCAGCCAATCTGTGTAGGATGTAGCGAGCCATCCATAAATCATCACCGGCAGTTACACCCACTGAAGGTCCCACTTGGAATTCCCACTGCGAGGGCATCACTTCAGCATTCGTACCAGCAATAGGCACACCAGCATACAGGCAACACCTGGAAAAATTGTATATGTTAAGTTGTAGTTATTTATTACAAGAAGTCAAACCAGCCTTAAAATAAGATTATTAACAATGTTAATGTTTCGCTTACTTATTCTATATTATTTTATATACATATTTGGCTAAACAAATGTAAATGAGGCCATGAATTTCATATTGTATATAAATAGTTATATAATAATAATATCCATAAATATATATTCAATAAAATAAGATCATGATTCAAAGAAAAGAATGTGGCCAACAAGTAAGTTCATCAGATATTGAGTGCTGCCAAAGGTATAATAACCAAACAAGTTGCAGATGTGTTGCCTATCTTAAGCCCACAGAGGATAGGATTACCAGAAAATCGACTCGCTCATAAAATCCTCTTACCCCTTTTATCCTTACCTTATTACAAAAAGATGGGAAGGGGAAGAGGACTAGAATTAGGCCTATGGCACCTCATTAATCAGACCAAACACAGATTACTTCTACTTCTAGCCTATCTTCTGAGTGGTTGTAATATTTCACTGAGAACTGAGCCAGGCAATTTAGGCAACTGATATGAAAAGATAAAAAAAATGTGTGCATAACTATTTTTGTTTGCTTTGCCGCCTCCGCTGTATATGTAAATCAGGACTGGATGGTATAAAAGTAGCTGAAGAAAATATGATATCTCTATAGATAACTGAAGTGTGTTTATAATATAGATCAGCATCAGAAACAGACATTTACAGAGCCTGTGACAACATATGTTAACTGTATGTTATAATAGTATGGTAATGTTGAGTCTAAATGTATGTTTCATCTTCTTTAATAGTAATTTAGTATAAGTATTGCAACAAACTTACTTGTAGTGAGCTTCAACCAAATCCCTTGCGAAGACTTTGTTGGCACCAACACCGCAGTAGTAGGGTCCCTGCGGCGGTGGGAAACCGCCTGGGGGCCATCCAAAGGGTCTAAGGTCTGAATCAAGCAGGATGTACTCCTGTTCAATACCAAACCAAGGTTCGTCATCTTTGCACTTTTCATACGCTTCCTGGCATTTCACACGATGATTGCTCTCTGAAAGTGATTATCATGTATATCGATAATACCCCTAATCAAGCGTGAACGGCTGGACCAAATTAGATAATGAGTTTTATGTGTGTCTGTTATTGTCAGGAGAGAAAATACGAAAGATAAAATTCAAGAAAGTTGCGCGACAAATTTAAGAAGATATACCGACATATTAAGTTATGCTTTAGAAATTTTGACATAAATCGTTTGACAGTTTGTTAGACAGTTCATTAATTCATTATGTTATTAAAAGTCAAGATTGAAACAGGACAAGGTCCGTCGGGTCGGTTAGTTTTGTTATACCTTAAAATAAAAATGACAAACATGAACCATACTTTGGTTTTATATATTATACCTTAATTTAACTAAAATTTACTAAAGATTGGTATTGCTATCGCCATCTATATATCTATACATTAAAATTATATCATCATATATCAGTCTAGATTTTGAAGTTAATACAAATTGCTATTTAACTTGTAATAAGTTTGTACAAGTTGTTTGTGAAACAGACAGTTTAATTAGACCAATGCGGTGAGCTCATTACAACTTAGGGATACAATATCATCCTTTAAGATTCGATTGATATTATCCGATTAACTTAGCGATGGGACGTAACAAGATATAATAAAATCGAAATGTGTGCTGAGAAACATAGAGAAGTGCAACTTCAAGTGTTGTCCTTTTCGAACTTTTCAGAAATTTATTTACTGAACTAGATTTTGCACCTGCCTTTGTGACAGATAAGCCAAATCCATTAGAAGCTATTCAAGGTCCTATTCAGAATACTAATACACCTGAGGATAAAACGCCACCAACATCGCCTTCCATTTTAACCCTCGAACCAAAAGAAGAGATGGAGGAGCTTTCTAATGCAGCTCTTGTACAACAACCGACTGAAAATATGCCACAATATTCACAAGTACTAGATAAAGGACAGGAAAACATTATTGCAAATCCAGAACCATTGATTATATTACCCGGACATCAAAGCATTAGTAGTGGTGTTCACCCAAACCCTCTACAAGTTCTCAATCCATTCCTGTGTTAACAAATCAAACGGAAATTATCATGACTTCGACTACACCACCTTTATTTTCGCCAGAATTAATACAACCACTACCCAAAGCTCCTCCAAGGAAATCAACAAATAGGGGCCGAAAAACCAGGAAATCTACTATCTACACAAACACGCCTGAAAAAGAAGAGATAAGAAGATAATATGGAAACAGATTGAAAAGAACCAAAGCTACAACAAGTTAAGAAAAGATTAGATGGGGGAAAGACTAAAAGAAATGCTGGAAGCAGGGAAAAAATTAAGATGCTGCTGTTAAGAAAAATTAAGATGTTGTTTGTATGTCAGCATATTCATAAAGCAAACCGAGGGAAAAATGGATACAATGCACAGTATGTAAAATGTGGGCGCATGAAGAGTGCACACAAGTTAGCCTTAGTTATGTTTGCCACAATTGTGACTCCGAATGATCTCGTAACCATTGATGTATTCTTTTTTAAATATTATTTTTTATAGGAATGTAATGTCTAGTTTTTTAAAAGTAAAAGTTTATAATACTGTCAATAGTTGAGAAATATATTCACACAAAAATTGCAAAAATAACCAACGGATGACTATTATTTAGTTTAAGTCGTACTTAATATAAAACGTTAAAGGGTGATTAAATATAATGTTATATTATAAGTATCGCCAAAGGTTGATTATTAATAAAAAAACATTTGTGATATTCAACTATTGCGAACGACGATTAGTAAAATGTTATTAGATGATTAATAAAACATGGTAATTGATTATACTTTGTATTATTTGCATGTGTTTCAACTGACCCCAGGCACTGTTAAACCGACCCTGGAATGGGGACGGTTGAAACAAATCACCGTTTATTTAAAATATTATTTTATACAGAAAATACTGAACAATAATCTCAAATAACATTGCCCAGTAGTAGACAGATAAGGTCTTTCAAATTCTCTTAACAAATTTCAATGCTATACACGATAAACGCTAAAATGTTTCAACCGTGCCCAGTCTACCCTAGTCTACATTAAACTCTAATAAGATAATTAACACATTTAAATTGATAATTTATACCGAACGCGAATAATAGGGTAGTAAGTGGTGTAATTAATTAGGCGCTTAAATTAATAGTTCTTAAGAAAATAATGGTTATTGTGAGACAACCATAATTTCTTTTATACATAATATTAATGTATAGTTTAGCCTACGTAAGCCAAGAAAGCAAAATAGCCCTGTTTTTAAAGACTTTTTGAGACGCTTTATTCAGAATAACTCAAAAACTACTTGCAGTTTTTGATAACCGGACCACATGACATACTACCTAATAATTGGACTACCTGTCCAATATAGAAAATCAACAAAATAATCACTCGGCCGTACCACTTTTTCGTGGCAAAAAAATCCAATACCCCATCTATATAGAAGCTACACTTTAAAAAAATACACGAATAAACAGTTTAGACTTACCCGTTGGCTCCATGTTGTACTTGTAGGTGTCACACATGACAAGAAGATGGTTTCCACGACGGAATGGATCCCTATAAAGGGCGCGCGGCACGAGATAAGTATCTGAGTTGTGGCCATCTGCCTGACCTGTTGAGCTGCCATCGAAGTTCCACACCGGCAGATCTGTACACAAATCATATGTATTTTAAAAGACAAAGTTTTGAGATAAGACAGTAAGGAGGAAGTTAGTTATACTCGTTGAAGTATATTATCATATTTTTAGAGAACATGTATTTCCGATCAAGCATATAGGAGAAGAAAAAAAATCAAAATCTACCAAGTCTTCTCATTGATGGAATTTGTGTGAACAATGATATTTTATATAGAAATTATGTTACAGTCATACAAAACAAAACCACCGGACAAAAATTCACAAATGTCAAATGGTTTAAAAAGGGTAGTTAATATACGTAATTATAACGTAATGAAAATATTAATAAAAAGACGCCAACTAGTGTTTGTCACTTACGCGTAAACAAATGACGTAAGCTATAGAAGAAGCGTACCTATAGTGACGCTTTCTAATCTTTATTTTACAACCGCTAATAACAATCTACTACTTTTTGTATTACATCATTCAATAATTCTGTCTTATTTACTTTTCTTTACTTAGTTTTATTTCGGGCATCTTCCCTTACCTTTCGTGGTTGAACCATATTTAAGGCCCTGGTTACTCGCCTCTAGCCCTCTTTCGTTATATGTATATGTTGGTACTAAGGTAATTTAAAAATCTATACGCCGATATCTATTATATATAGTTATACGTAGCTCCGAATGGTATTTTAAAATACGTAATTAAATTAACTAAATTACTACTATTAAAATTGTATAGATAGTAACAATGAAAGTATTTATTTAAGGATGGTACGAAAATATGAAAACACTTCTACGATTGCTAAGCGTAATTAGAGAAACCTCTGAAGTTCTCATCAAAAGTGTCCCTGTTCAGATGCGGTTCGCAGAGGATGGATGTGTTAGGGCCATCCTTAGGGAAATAGTGCGGTGGCGAGTACTGGTCCGCGTAAGACCACTTCAAGTTTCCTATTGCTGATAGTTCGCGCTTCATGTACATGCCTTCGAGGATCCGCGTTAGATTGTCTATAAATTAATGAAAAATTATAATATTACTAATGCATAATAACGCAAAACGTTATCGAAATTAATTTCCTCTACAAGTTAAAATGTATTATTAAATTCCATAAAGTCCTAAGCATGTATATGTAACGTCGAAAGGGCTATTATTAACAATTCTTACGCGACTATAATGTCTGTTATTTCCCAAGTGCAGTTAGAAGGATGTATTTCTAGAGCCACTTGTGCAACCCACATTTATGAAGCGCCGCCCGGTTATTAGCTCATAATACGCTTTACAAAACTCCGTTAAGCAAGACTGGACGTAGGCGGGTGACGTTAAGCGCATAGCATTCTACAAGATCGAGGTACTTATTCTTATCTTAAAAGCCACCAGTCGCATGAATTTCATCTCTATTAGAAATTAAATCAGCCGCGACCAAATTCTTTCCGATAAGAAAACGTGTAAGGGTTGTCACAACGTTCTAGAGAGCATGCCATCGGTAATGAATAAATTCGACAGGAAATAAATTATCATCAACTCTAAACTCAAAATTATTGAATTTTGGGCGAAGGGATGTAAATATTACATAAATGTTCATGATCCACCTCTACATGAAGATATCGGTGTACTGCATAATGTTGTATGTCCAGCAGGAAATTTATATAAGCTGATGAATAAATTAAATAACTATTGGTAGTGACACTATACTTGAGACTATGAAATATTTCAATTGATCGTCATTGTATCTTGATAATAAATTTTTGACAGCCCTGACAAGTGACAACGCACGTTAAAGTACCATTTAGATGTATTGCGCCATAGTTTTAAAAGCGCCGTGCATTTTGTGACAAATGTATTGGTATCGTTAATTCCGTAATGATGGACGTTGTCGTTGACACCTACTCGTTCTATATACTCACTGGTATTCGTACTTCGTACCAGCCGAATCGTACCAAGAAATTTATGCTAGGTATTTGTATACCAAAAAGTAACTCAATGACTTTTTTGTTAGTATATACAGTGTACATAATGAGTGTATATAGTGTTATATACTAATTGAGAACAGTTTAAATTATTATTTTTTGACCTAAATGGCTCCTTGCCCCTACCAAACAAGCCCTCACGTTTCTTTACTCATTTGGAGTAGACAGGGATTGCAATACCCTCATTTTTTCGTGGGTTCTAATATTTAAAAAAAATGTTAAAGGATTGTATGAATGATTTCCTTCACTCGAACTAAGCTAAACGTGTGTTAGATGGTTCACGACAATATTAGGATGGTGGATTCGAATCCACGAGCTCGCGTTTCGCAGCTAACCTTAACCAATAGGCTATTGGCACTTTTTGACGCCTTTCAACACATCAAGGTTGGCAGTTAACTATTACAACTATAATTGTATGAGTCAAATAAGTTTCAATATTACCAAAGAGTAAATTAACCTTTGGTGGTGATCATAATTTACAATCAATCGTTTCAATTCGATCGTGGCGACGGTATTAGTGTTTCGGTCAAACGTTGGATAGGAGAATGAATTATTAAGCAGCTACATCGTAAAGCGGTTGGTAAAACGAACACGATAAAATTGATACTGGTTGGAATAAAATTAACGTAATAGAACAATGCCTATGCACATAAAGTTGCTAATTCAATTGTTAATTATGATTTTATTTAAACGATTCAAAATCTGATGAGAAATTGATTGCAATCCCTTGGTTTATTTCTGAAAAGGTTAAGCAGTCGTGTGTTGTATATGTTCATACGTTGCTTATATATTATATTTCCAAGATTCAAATCAGTAGAATTAGTAATATTGGCATTGCGCCTTCATTTTCACGGTAATAAATTAATGGGAAACTTGTATTTGAAATTGCTTCACCTAACCTTTGTTTATTTACGGTGCTCGTTAAGTATTAATAAACATGTTTATCGCCGGACGGTATTTTTGAAATGAATTTTGTATACAAACGGCGTAGTGGTCGATAACTGGTGCCGAGCAAATTGTGATATTAATTGAAAATGTTTCAATCAAATTGTTTTTCATATACTCGTGTCACTTGTTTAGCATTATCACTTATACTTTATTACAATCCTTTAGTGTACTTTAAATAAACGAATATTAATAAAGTGATTTGTGACAATAACAAATCGATAAGGACTGAGGCCTTATGTCTGAATGTCTGATGGTAATATGAGGTCATATCATGTAATTTCCACCCAAATTCCGCAGAATATAACCTATGAAACAAATTGTAGGAATATGATAGGAATATAATACGTTAGATTTAATAACACATGTAATAATAAACTCTAATAGAGATGTGTGTGTCTAATACTGTGTGTTTAAAAGAGGTTGTAGCACAGCGAACTAAGCGCTCAGTAAATTTGAAGCAGACACATAGGATGGCGATGAACAAACGACAAACAGTTTCAATTACACAGCCAGTAAAAAATAAAACAGGAAGGAAACTGGATGATTTAAAAATAAAAAAGTCACGAAAAGAATAAAACTTGAATGAACTTGTGGAAGTTGTAAGGTCATTGTTATTTTTACTTCAGTAACCTTCGATTTAAATTTACTATAGTTATATTACTTCTTACTAATATTGTAAATGCAATAGTATGAATGTATGGATGTTTGTTACTCCTTCACGTTAGTACGCTTGAACGGATTTAGATTAAATTTGGCGCGGAGATGGATTATTTTCTGGAATGGCACAAGGGCTACATTTTATCCCGGAAAATTTTACGACTCCAGTGGGATACATTAATATTTTTTTTATATATAAAATGCAAAAATCTATATAAAAACGATGTCTGTATGTATGTATTAGTATTAGAATAGATGGATATTTTTATTTATGATATCTTCATATTAGCCTAGCGGGTTATCATGTGAACTATGGTAGCGGTCGGATAATCATAATTAATGCTACCCAGGCGAAGCCGGGGCGAATCACTACTTATATGTAGATAATGGCGTACGTGAATGACTACAAAATTCAATAGTACGTTAAAAGGTTTATTGTTCATCAATTCTACGTTGTACCCCATTAGCATATTCTTGATAGTTAAAAGAATTACTTAAAATATATTCACAAGTGATCATTCAGACCGATGATTAGTGACACTTCATTTAATATTATCATATGAAAAAGACCAAATTTAAATATTATTATCTTCGGTATACGGTAGAGAAAATAATAAGAAAAAAAACTATAGAATCCTGATTACCTCTTCACTTTGTGCGTATATATAGGCTTCCAAATGTATGGGTTTGTGTTGCCATGTCAGATTTCTTTAGAAGTCGATACTTACGACACACAGTTGAGATGAGGTAACCGATTACCTCATTTCCACTGTTACACAGGCATTAAATGAGTTTATTAATTTTGTAATAAAAATACAATATTTATCATCATACCAAGCAACCTGTATGCTCACTGTATGTACGCTCACTGATTATTATATTATATTTATACTATCATTAACTAGCGTAGTACTCACGAATCTAGACAAACCTGTATTAGGTTTTAAGATACTTTAATTTCAAATTGTATACTTTTTTTATTTTTCAATAAATTAAAAAAAAGAAATTAAATAAACATAAAATCAAGGTTTTGCGTTCTTATATTGGTTCTTATACTATACTTTTTTTAATCAGGCCATTTAAATAAATATGGGGAAAATCCGATAGTGATATATATAAATACATATGTAGTCATCCGGATAAATAAAAATGAACGAACTCCCCCCCCCCCCCTTCAAAGGGTAATCAGTATTGTAACAATATAGCTCATCCAGATCTAACAAAAAGAATTTTGGAACACTCACCTTTGGGTCGTTTAGGGATGAAGCTTAGTGTGCGGTCCTTGCACCGCGTATGTTCCCCAGAGCCATCTATCCAGATGTAGGTAGCGAGAACCTTGTCCCCGGGTAGCGGGAGGTCATTGTACCTGCCCAGCAGAGTCTTTGACAGGACTGCGTTCGGCGAGTTGGTCAGAACAGGGCCTGACAGGATCTTCGGATTGTCTGTCAAAGATAATACCGTAAATTAACACCACATAACCGACATCGTTTAACTAATATAACGACATTTAGCCTTTTTGCCGTATATTGTTGTCAAAGTACTCTTCATAACAATTCAATGTGAAAAAAAAGTCGAGGGTAAAAACAAATAGTAAAAGGCAGGGCTGGATCTACCAAGGGCCATTTGTAGATATGTGCCCCTGGCGAGTTACTCCACAACGGAATCAATCAAATCTTTTTTATCATTGTTGCATTATATTGTAGGCTAGGTACAAATATAAAAATCTGGTTCTATTTTTAATTAGACCAGTGCCCCACAAAACACGCCCGTAACAAAGAGGGACAGGAAAGATTAATTATAACTTTGTGATATAAATTATTTTTTGGGTCTGGGTACTCTCTTCATATTGACGTTTAGAATCTAGTTTTATAAACGAATTAACTGTATAAGATTCAATCAGCTTTGAAACCTGCAATATATTTTTATTTAGAATCCGGTCCGGAATATACCGCACAATTACACGCGCGTACACAAATATCTGCAGTGATAAACGCAAGTTGGCTCGCTCGACAATGTCAAAAGTGTAATGATCGGATACAATGCTGAAGTCAATGAAATATAAATTCATCATATACTACCTATACAGATTTTAAAATAGTAATTTGTTTAGCATTGCTTGATGTGTTCGAAGCATTAATAGTTCGCTTTAAAAAAATAACTAAATAAAAGCTCCATGACTATTTACATAAAACTCTAAGTCAGGAGTAGACCTAAAGCTCGGTTGATATATTTTTTTTAAATAACAAAACTATTTTTTTTATTATAGAAGGGGGCAGTTTATCTAATATAGGTCGATCAAACAAATTAATTTTGCTTTTGAAAATAAAATAAAATTTTTTACTTCTCCGACATTCATGATCATCTTACGCGTGACCAATTGACCATTTTATAATATACAAGTATCGGTGTCATAAGATAATATTAAGTGTAGGTCCAATCTTACTTTAGTTACACCTATTGTTGAATATTGCAGTGCAATGAAATTTGAACGTGCAAATGCACGGGATAGTTCCTAGAAGCAAAATATTATGATCTCACCTATTGTTTAGTTTTACAATACTCCTTTAGTAAGCACATATTGTCACGTCTTGTATTGCATAGGAATTTTAATCTTGCACGATAGACTTCCAACGAATCTAGTGTGGTGTCCGATGTTTCTTTTGTCTTAGCTTAAGATAAGGACATTGTATTTGGAAAGATAAAACAGACTTCTGACTCACGACACAAGTAAAATCTTAGAACAGGTCAGTCAATAGTTCAAAAATATTTACAGTCTGGGTTCATTCAAATAAACCGGACAAATTAATATGAACTTTATATCGAAATTGTAAAGTATTATGTACTTTAGATTACTCGATTAGGCAAGGTATGTTCATTGATTTGAGCAATCACAATTCAAAAATGGAATTTAGCATTTTGATATTTCATAGTAGGTTTCAAACCCGTAAGTTTGCACTCTATCATAAATCACGCAACGGATAAGGGAAGTTTTCACCTCAAAACATCGAGACACAAAATCCAATTACTTACATAATACATGAGACACATGATATTTTAACATATTACAAGTATGGAATCGAGGTACGGAGAGATTGTAACTAGTCGGCCTCGCAGTACACGCACACCATTAAATAAGTTTACGTGCTTTACTGTGATTATAAACAACCAAATAACAATTGAGTAAACACATAGTATTAATGAAAAACTCATCATAGGTTTACTAATTCGATTACAATATTAAATTGTCGGGCCAGTTTGCGTGGTTTGTAAGGTACTTGCTTTTTACGCCGGAGGTCGTTGCTTTTATTCCCTCCCAGGACACATATGTGTCCATGAACACGTCTGCTTATTCTAAGTATGGGTGTATTTATCTATTTGAGTATATAAGTTATCTGGTTTCCATAGCACACTCTGCTTAGTTTGGGATCAGGCGGCCGTGTTGAGTGTCCCGGGATATTATTATTATCATTAAATTGCTTAATTTCGTTTGCATCAATACGAGGTGGCTGTATAATTATTTACTCACTAATGAATTCTAGACGTTGTAGCAGTTAGATTTATTTGAGCAATATTTGTGTTATGTTCTTAAAATATAACAGATGATTTTCGAATCAGTTTTTTTTGTTACCCTATGGAAGGCGAAGGGGATTTATTATACGACTGTATGCTTGATTGAAATATATTTATAAATAGCAAACCTTCAAAATAATCAGTTAAAGTTCCTATCATTGGATGTAATATTACACACCATTAATCATATTACTGGTTGCCCATACATACACACATATTGTATTTTATCTCAAGCCGTGATTCATGTTTATTACCAAAAGAACATTTCGACAGGGATTGAAAATTTATCACAATGAAATTTTATCAACACAAATTTTACTGTCAGAAATGTCATTAGCATTGATTATCATGTTCCAGTGAACGCATATTCACATTACGAATGGTTTAAATCTTTAAAATGCAACAATTTTACAATGGCATTATTTATAAAGCCCGAAGGATAGAATCGAACAAAGAAATTTGGTGATAGAAACTTAAAGAAAATTCTATTCTAATTTTTGTAAATACATAATCAATAGTTTTAACAAATGATCACAAAATGATTGTAGGCAAGCTTGATCAATGGACGTTGGACATAATCACTTTCAAATTAGCTAAAAGCTTTATGAAAATTACCTGATTGTTTTGTTAATTAACTCTCGTCTTGTGTTTGTGTGGTTTTTAAACCTATCTGGGGATATAGTGAAACCTTATCACAGATATTCTTTTTATGAAGACCAAAAACATAATTAAGTTTTGTATTTCCTGAAGTAACTATTGCTTTAATATTTTTTTTTAATTAAGTCTAACATTGAACCATGTTTCGTAATAAACGCTTCGAGTTTAGGTTGATGTACTTTTAGGATCATGTCATTTAGGACTGCTCAAATTTCATTACTACATTGACAACAATATTCTTGTTATTTTTTTAAGGAACAAATGAAAAGAGAGTGCATGCGGCAGAAATGCGAATGTTGAGATGGATGTGTGGCGTAACACGAATGGATAAGGTACGAAACAAGTATATTAGAGGAAGCCTGAAAGTAGCACCGATAGTGGAAAAGTTAAGGAACAAAAGGTTAGCATGGTACGGGCATATTATGAGGAGGGAAGAATGGCATGTGACAAAGAAAGTTTTAGAAATGAATGTAGAGGGATATGTCGGTAGGGGTAGGCCTGGATGGATTGCGTTATCAAGAAGGGAGTGACGACTGAAATGACGGATGATAGATTGACATGGAAGTCGAAAACTAATTATGCCGACCCCACATAAAGCGGGAAAAGGGCAGGATGATGATGAGTCTTGTTAATTTTTTAAATTGTCAGTCACAACAACTTACCTTCAATTTTTCCGTGAGCCGCGTCCGACATTTTTACGGTTGCCCTTAGATTCTGTAACAAAGAGATTTCATAATTAGTATTGTTAGAAAAACAAATTTATTTTCATTCTACAAGCTAAAGAAAATGATGCATTAATTTACTACCATGTAATATATCTTCTGAGTCATTGTGGTGTAAAACACAATTTAATTCGAACTTTCAGGTCATATCGGATAATACGACACGAGTAATCGATTCTAGTTGGTAGTAAAAATAAAGTAAAGTTAGTAGAAGTTTAGTATTAGGTTGGATTGGACCCTGTTAAATGCACTAAGAATCGATGATCGGACATACTCGAAGCCGTCAGATTAATGTACCGGAGTAACCGCGATGCAAAAGAGTGCAGCCATCAAAAACTTATACAAACATCTGAGGATGTTCAAGGAAGAGGGCGATCAATGATTATTTTATTTTAAAGGAAATAGTTCAAGGTTTACGTGATAAGAATCTGACGGTTTCAACAGGCCGACGTAACAAATAAAGACTGTAGAACCTTCGATACCGCTAAAATAAGTCGTGAAACCATTTTTACCATATAATCTTCAAAATGTAATAAGTCCGCATTACGCTCGAGGATGGGGAGGAGAGATGACGAGGAGGAAGTTCACATATGGTATTTTCGTAACGTAGTGTTATACGTATATGTTATTTCTACACGAAAACCACATTAGCAAAACAAAACTCTGCGAGGAAATAAAATAAAAAATTGATATATTAAAACTGCGTGTTAACAATGTCCGGCATAATTTTTTTCGACATCTTTAAAGAAACCGGACCCTGATAAATGTTTCGAGGACGACACGTTTTTATGCAACAAAATAGAGAATTAAATTTACAATTTAATATTATTATACAAACTATGAATGAATCAAAAGGAAACACAACATTTTTTGTGTGTGTTCGATGTTAGCTTGTGCTATTTTCTTAAAATATTAGTATATTTTTATATTATAATTTACTAATATATCTTGTAACCATTCCAACTAAGCTGAAATAGCTCGTTCAAACCCACGACCCTATGATCGGTAGTCCGTACTCTTAACCATTAGGCTAATGGCGCTTCAAATAGGCGTATATCATTTAAGTGGCATAGATAATGTGTAAATGTAAACCAAAATCCCGAATATGAAATGGTAAAATATAAGTATAATTTATTTATATACTCAACCTGAATTTACAGAAGTGGGTAAAATCATAAAATCATATTTAATATTATTGCCTGATAATCCCAGTTTTAAATTATTATAGGTTGCGGTAAAATTTGTAAGATTGAATTTTGATATGAGGACCACCTTTCACGAGGACTTTCAAACCCTATGTTTTCATTACCTGATAATGTCTTCATATTTTTATATTGTTGATAAATATCGGTCTACTTATATTATAATCATATTTATCAGTATTCAAGACATGAACAATGTGTTTTTTTTCAAACACGGTATTACCTATTGCTAATAAAAATTTATTACCATTAAAAAATTAATACGCTGTCGGAAAATGATTTTGTTTTTATACATCATTTGAATGGTTTTTTTTTATACATTTTTAACACAGTTTCGATAAATTCGAATAATTATATATACCATTTTTTTATCATATCATCTTGTTTTTATTTTTATACTATCTGTTGTCGCTGGAAATTTTTGTAAGATGATAACGCGTATAATAACTTGGAATTATAGGTGACATGTGTCAAAAAGTTGTTGTTATCGAAACGTGGAGCGTTACCATGGCAACCGATTTTGTAAATGAATTTCTTAACTCGGGAACAGTTTTATGTCTCGATAAAAGTGAGTCATGTAATTTTCTGTGCCCTCGACTAATGTGTATGAAAATTTCATGATGTTGAGGTGTTAAGGAGTTAAAACGTGACAAACAAGCAAACTAACATTCGCATTTACTTTGGTTAGAATGTCACCTTGACATTTCAAAAAATAATTGTAAGAATATATTAACGCTTTATGTGGGTCAGGTTGACGAATGCTTTCAGAAAAGGAGTGACCTTACACTTTAATATTATAAAAATGTTAGTGGATGCCGTGTTAACTTTAGACCGAAGATACAAGAGAAATAGGTAATAACGTAACATCTATATCACGTCCCACCCTGTACTCGTCAACAATCGACAAGCTTTTACACTTTAATTAACAAAGGATGTCGTTATTTTATATATAGCTTGCTAGTTTATAACGAATGGCGACTTAAAGGTGTTATGTGTCTTCGAATGGGGTATCTGAGTCCCAAAAGTGAAGCCACCTAAGACGCCAATTGGCAATTTAGTAAAATCCTGCTTAGTCATTCGTTTCCCGCGCTTGTAATTTAAAAAATGACCGTTTGTGCTATGAAATCATAATTAATTAATTTTATGACTTTATATACATACTACTGACCCGCCCCAAGTTCGCCCGAGTACCACTAATTATGTTGATCCGATTGCTACCAAACACAGGAATGTGCCAATCTGGACAACCCCTGTAAAATTCATCAAAATCGGTCAGGCCGTTTCGGAGTCTATAGGGAACATACATACTTCGCTATTTATATACTATTTTTTTCATAAAAAATACTAATACCTCCAAGAATATGTGTACAAAGTTTCATGATGATCGGTTGAGTAATTTCCGCGTGAAAGCGTAACAAACAAAGGTACATTCACACTTATAATATTAGTATAAATTATAAAATTCGGTAGCTGTTGATAGTTGAGTATTGATTTTCTAATTTCCTTCAATAAGACTGTAAGGGTTTTTAATAAGAGGCTCACTGAGGATAGAATTACTACCATATAACATATCTAGATGTTAGTTGAGCCTTTTTAAGGTAGAAAGTGGAAAACGAGGAAGCGGGTCACTTGACGTTAAGTGAAAGATACCTTTAAATATTCAAAACAAGCATAATATTTATTTATTATAATTAAAATATAAAGTATTTTAATTACAAAACTCATATGTGATATTTCACAGCCACCGAGCGTCCCACGAGGGCAACTTTTTTAATAAAAAAACGTTTTCGTAAACTGTACATTCTGATACAGTAAACAGGAAGAGGCCTCGAAGCGGTCGCGTGTTCAGAATTCACTCGAGCTCGTTACTATACAACTTTGGGCGAAGTGCCAATCCATCACAGCCATACATTGGCTACGTTTCGTGTCAAGAGCAATTCTCACTCGGCTCACAATTTTATACAGAAGTGTACTGCACCGTATTGTACTATGTATGGAATCGATCTAAATGTGACGTCGGTAATCCTTCGTGTCTTATGTTCAGATATCGCCAAACCGTCTGTGATTAACGTTATTTATACGATTAAATTTATATTGGCTTATGTCGTAGGATTTACATCCATAATTTGTAATCGTATAATTGTTGTTACTCACGCAAATACTCAAAGGCTAACTCTTAAAATTGCATATTAAATATTTGTATTGCTGATTCACTGACCTTATTTCATAGCCTAATTTCGTTTGCAAAATAAAGTTTTTTTGCTTAATAGTTTAAATTATCTAATTAAAATGTATATACATTATCTATCTAATAATAGTATATATATATATATCTGCTTATTTATTTCGTTTCCGATGTGAGAATATAGTGTCTATCTCTCTAATATAGTGTGTATATCTCTCTTGTACTTCAAAACTTAGGTATAATTATTTCATACAATAAGCTTTTTTAACTCGTAATTGGATGACCAAATTTGTAAATCACATGATAATTATCAAAAAACACAACGATACTGCTAAATTGGTAATCTCTTCTCGTTTTCGTCATTATGAAAAGTTTTAGATAAAAAAAATAGAAACAAATGAAGCATAAATCGATTTCCGTAAATCGGATCAAGTCGTATGTGGATTGCAGTCTAGTTGACGTTAGGTTTAGGTCAGGAGGTTAATAGTACGATGAATTTGTAATTATAATAGCTCAACGAGGCATATAGTTCGTTCCCAATAAGATGTTAAGTGTGTAAACGAGTATGGAAAGTACAATTTTGTTCTGAGAATCGGTGCAGTTTGCTTTGTGACACATACGCACGTCACATCTGTGACGTGTGATAGTCCTAAACTAGTCTTGATTTGTAACAAATTATAAACGAAGCAATTTTTAAGTAGCAAATTCAACGCTTGAGTGCGAAACCTATTTATACAATTTAAAAAATGTACCAAAAGCAGGGAGTCAAGGAATTGCCATAGAATTTTTAAAACAAATCTAATGTTTATTTATCGAAATCAAATTTAGTCAAATCCTTTTAGCTGTCCAATCAACTAAAGCATTTCTTATTTCAATATAGTCATATCTAGCACACTTCTTTAAGGTTTAACTTGAATTTCGTCACTAGTTAAGAATATTGACCAACGCCAAACTGTAATACCATTACCACTCTTATTTGTTATCAGATAAACGGACAATTGTGTGTCAATAACAAACATATATGTTACAAATGTGACAAAGTCCATTAAAAACGCGTTTATTATGCAAACATTGCTGAGAAGCAAAATGGTTGAGAAACGTTAAAGTATGTTTTCATAACAATTTTGATTCAGGCATAAATGGATTTTCAGACATGTGCAAGTTGACCAAATGTTATAAAGAACTATGATTAATATATGGTATCTAATTATCGAATTATATATGTATATAAATATACTATTGCCTAAAGTATGTGTTGATCAATTAACATGTATTTTATTGGTACTTTCATATAATGCATCTATTATTTATGTATATTCACAAGGACATAAATAAGTTAATTAACAACGTAATATTAAAAATACTAAAATAATAATTAACTCAATAAAAATGTATAGTATTATCAAAAGAAATATGGTTATAACCTAAATTGCATCATCGCATGGACTAGTAACGTTGCATCGTAACGTCATCTGCAACGTGCAAAAACGAAACGAGTATAGCTGTGTCGTTGACCCACATATAAGGTTGTCCAAATAAATTCTATTGTAGAGTTGGCTCAAGCAACTTTCCGACGTGAGATTTTTTATGATAATAAACAAATGAACATGACGTGAATGTTACCGAAAAATTGTAGGCATCGCTAGTTTATAATTGCCAATTTAGAGTTTTTATAAGACAATTATTTTTTTCTTTAAAAAACATCTTTTTATTATAATACAACAAACTAGCAGTATATCTGCTAATAAATAAATATGCACTCACGCCCGTAACCCAGAGGGGTAGGGAGAGATAACGGATTTCCATTTGGCGCGATCCTGGCACACCTCTTTTGCTTCTTCTACATCCATACATCTACGCATACATGCTCGTCGGTTACGGGTACTCCTTATATCGCCCTTATTTAGGATATCACTAATCTCGATATAAGTTCTCCTTGGGCGTCCCCTGCCAACGCTGTCACTCACTTTTGCAATATAAATCTGTTTCTGCTAATATAATGTCATTAGCGGTCTAAAAGCTTATACGCTATAGTTTACGTCATGTGTTTACAATTTTTTTCTTATTTGACATGTGTCAATGTTGCTGTCACTGACTTTGGAACAGTTTTACGCTGCTATTCTGTATCTATACTAGTCTAAGGTATCATTAAAATATGATTTACTTAAATAAATGTTCAACGTAACGAACCTACTAACTCTTCACTATTTGCACTGTGCCATATTAACGAGAGGCAAGATATCAGTTGACAATTAGACGATATGACGTCGATAGATTATAAAATGACGAGAATTTTTTTTTAAATTATTAATGGTTCGTTTAGTTTACTATATCGTCAAAGATGAGAAAAAGCTAATAGAGATATTAAGGATTAAGGGATATGCTTATTTGATAAAAAAAAGGCGACGGTATTCCAGATATATTCTTGTATTAATATATTATGTGACGCGTATTGTTATTATTGCATCGTTTGTTTACATAAGTTTATAAAGAACAAATGTTTAATCATAATAGTTTTATCTATGTAGGTTAAGTACATATAGATTACATCATTTAAAGTATCTGCGTTACAACAACAAAACCAATAAATAGTACGAGAGTCGGGTAATATTTTATTTGGTATATGGTACATTTATAACAAAACACCTTAGTTCATCGCAAATCTTCTAAAGTTCGTTACAGAAATTTAGAAAAATTATTTGTTCCGCTTCAACATTTCCCTGTGTATACGTTTTAGTGGACATAGGTCCACTAAACTACCCTTGTCCACTCATTCACTGAAATCATTGTAACAGTCTTTGTTACTTTTACTCATTTGAGTTTTAATTCATTATGTTAAACACACACAATATGAATCATAGAAGCAAAAATATATTTTGGCATCGCAGTGTAATCTCTATTCAGAATTTCGTAGCGTAGCGTGTTCAGTACGTGAAGGAAAATTTTGTGAACATCTAGTATACATTGCCAGATTAATTTGTTGTTTCATTTTTATAGTGAACAAAAGACAACAAAGCGATATCAATTTATTAATACACTTTTATTAGCTTGGTAAGTATGTATGTATGGTTGTTGTATTTGACTTTAAGTAATTTTAACAACTTGCCACATAGAATTTTAAGAATATTAGATTTACAGTTTCATATTCGGGTTTGATTTTTTTACCATTTATGTTAGTGTTCATATAAAATTATTCAAGTAATAGTTACTTCAAAAAAAAATTGATCATATTATGATCTGTATTCAATTTATGATTTTTATTTGATTGTATTATGATTTTAGTTAGATCGTTTTATGATTTTTATTTGATCACATGATTCTTATCAAAGTCAACTCTCACGTCTCAAAATCTATTATTGAGGAATATCAACTCTTAATCTTTAATATTAGTTATTTTAGGACAATTTAGTCGTTTTATCAATCTAGATTGATAAAACGACTAATAAATATAACATAAAAACGGTCGTATTTAACAGCATACTAAAACGTCTATTGGTTTATCACTTATCATTACATTTTAGAATTACAACAACGCATTAGGGTAATAGAAACCTAAAAGTATGCTCCCGTAACGGTGCAGCAGTGATTCGAGATTTACTTGGCACGGTCCTGGCACACCTTTATCGCTTCGTCTACAACCATACATGTTTTTCCGTAAAGAGAATGCCTTTCTCCAGTATGATACCAGTTTGTTCGGTATAGGTTCGCTTATTACGACCTCTATCAACACGGCGCTTTGTATTTTTTTTGTGAAATATTGCCAATGAAATTTGTTTACGTTTAACATTAGATATTTAAGCAATAAGTTTATCTAAGAGGCTTATCCGAATCTTGGTGTTATCAGTCTTGTTTGGGTCAAGAGCGTTCTTTCGATGTGTTGCCTAATGATGCCGCCGAGTTGGTCGACCGCAATATATTTACGGATTGCAACGCTTGTCCATTGCTAACAATTTAAACGAGTTGTTAAATATACAACTGATATAACTACAAACACAAAAAGAAAATTATTTTAAAACGTACGATTCAATACTAACCGTAAAGAAAATATACAAATAAGCATTTTAATATTAAATGAAAATGTAATATTAAAACGTTTATTATTATGCACGATATATATTTTTTACAATTTATTATTAATAATCGTAAGAATATCTTGATTTTAGATTTTTAATATATCAGTAAACCACGCGACGCAAGAAATTAGAACACTCTCTTCAATTAAAATTAGATATATATTCTAACTAATATCTCAATACGACAGAACTCCAAATACCATCCACACCATTTTTATGGTTGGCATGCCAATATGACTTAGGATCCTTCAAGAAGTCAGCGTACTTTTTTTTATAAATCGGCAACGCGTCTGCAGTTACTCTGGTGTCACTGGTGTTCATGGTCCTTGATGACCGTATGACGTATATTTTAATAGACCTTCTCATTAGCCCACTTCTGTTTTAAAAAAAATAACGTATACTACCATATATAGTACTGTCTTTACATATTTAATTTTAATATCAGCTCAATACGTTAATATATTCGCTTTGTTACACGTCCGTATTGAATGTAAAATAAACGTAGCGTAGCATCATGTAATTAACAACCAATTAACTCCGAGGAGGAACATTAACTATGCAAATTGCATCACAAACGTTTGTTTACAACAATGGCTTTAGTACCGAGTGCTTACATGTTCATGATAACACATGTGAAGCTGATTATACATCCTTAAAGGTCATCCAAGGTCATAAAATACTTATATTTATAATACCCTTCTTCATACTATTTATACGCCTATAATATACGTGGGTTACGATCGAAAGTGGAAAATTACGATTAAAAGAACATGTATATTTTCTTGATATATACATGTTCTATACAACAAAACGTGCTCCGAACAAACCAAATATATCTAAATGTGTGTGCGTATTTACGGAAGATGCTCTACAGCCGTGAAAGATAACGTAATAAATGCTTGGACTTATTATACAAACCGACACGTGCCAATTTAGCTTTATTAGCAGTACAGAAAATAGAGCCAATATAAACTCTATTTTCCAGTGTAACTTCCCTCAGTCCATCCATCCATCAGCATGAAAGATATTGACCCGTTTTCAAAAGGTCCGGTCATTCCGCTTGGACAGTCTGACTCGGTGTGAACTTTTATGTATGTGCTACCGATCAATTGTAAACTTTGCAAGTTTATAATCGGGCTATGTAACTATAAACTGTCATTAGACAAATAAAATCTCCAAATCATATACAATGTGACGTATTATGTCAAATGTAGCAGACTTGTAGTTTTCTTCGGTGAATATTATATTTACATATATCTAACTTAACGAACCTAAATTATAATTTCTTCCATTCTTACTCAAAATTTAATTTGTTATTAAGCAGGCAAAAATAGTTCACAATTTGACTTGAAAATTTTATAAACTGTAAAAAACTTACATATCAAATTGTGAATGATTCACAATTTCGTCTGAAGTAACTGAGACTACAACATGTTTCGTGTGAATGTTTTCAACAGTGTAAACCCATGGTAATAACACAAAGCCGAATTGTTGAAAACCACCGAATCGATTTTTATGATTCTGTCACCTTTAGAGAGCATATAATGAGCAATGTACTAGTAGTTTTTAGTTAACATATATACTTATTTGTTTATTCTTTTATTATACCATTTGTGCTGTTCTAATAACTTATACAATTCATTAGTTACAATTAATTATATCGGGATGGCTTAGTCCGTTCCTGCACACTTTGACCTGGCTACCTTTTGCAATAACTTTCTTCTAAGTATTGTTGTTGTAAGTAGGTAATAAATGTATTTCTTTCTAGTGCCGATATATACAATGCGTTCATAAAAATAATTGCACGCCGATAAATAACTAATGTACGGATATAATTATGTGCAATGTGTTATTTTTCAACAGATTACAAATGATGATTGTGTCGCGTAGTGGCATCGACATTGAGGTTATTGTAATGATGTAAAATTACGTTTGAATAACTATTGTTTTCGGGATGATAACACGTTAAACTACAATAGATACTGACACGTCCCATTAAGCCTGTTATTATTGTGAAAGGCGAATTGTAAATGTACGGTAAAACTTTACTACGATATTTTTTTTTCTATACAATATATGTATATATATATATATATATACAATGTATTTCTATACAATAAAGAAACAGTGGTAGAGTTGTTACACGAATTGGCCAGCTCGACTGGTGAAATACCACGACCTCACAGAAAACAGGCATGTACCATAATATCATTTACGTAGCCCTTCCGCACAGCTGTTACATAAATATAGTCTGTAAACGTTATAGATCTTCCGATTTTTGCGAGCAAACGGCCAAGTTAAACCGCCATGAGTACATAGCATAGATAACATAGCATTCTACTCGTATAACGAACGGCGTCAAAATAACGCGAAATCCATAACTTCCTCCGCGATCACGAAGTCGTAGTGACCACTTGTGCAGGAAACTTTTCTTAAACCGTCAACAAGGGACCTGAACGTCGCCAATTATAAAATCTTTAGAAACGATAGGGCCGGCGCCAAAGGTTAGGTTACTATGAGTACATTGGCACTACTAGGGCGGCGGTACGACAACTAAAAGCTCGGCCCTTTTCGCAAGAGTATCTCCCGCATCTTCCATGCGTTAAACTCATGGACAGCTCAATTTCCTACGAAAATAAATTTAAATATTTAGGTGTCATCTATGATCCCAAAAAGTTGACCAGCCATCTTAGGCCGCCTATTCCCATTAATTAACTCCATCCTGGCCTTCCCGCACAACGTGTTGTATGACCGATTATAACCGCTCATAGCCCCGAGACTAATTGTTTATTTGTCTTCAGGTGATCCAAAATAGGTTTTTGCGCAGGGCCACCGGGTCACCGTGGCTCGTGCACAACGGCCAATCAATCCGGTAATATAAATACGATATCTATCTGAGGCAAGGCTCCCGAGGGAGCCTTCGGGCTAAGTTCCTGTACTTAAAGAGGTTTAGGTTAGGTTAGTACAGGCTACAGATGTAGCTAAAGATGCCTCCTCCAGGCCAACAGTGACAAGTAAGTCAAAAAATAAACATGAAGCTGGGAAAATGTCGAGCGACCGCAGTGTAAGTGCATGACCTGAGTTGACTCACGGTCATTTTTATTTTTGCAGCAGAGAGAACGCTGCGGGTATTACAACTGAACTTTCCTTAGTGACGCATAATACATTATCATCGTAAAATGAATACACACTCGTACGAGAGCAGTCTTTGACCTTCTCTTTGTGTTTTGCTAAATAAAGAAACAAAAGAAACAAACCTGTCCCTTATTATAATTAGAAATTAGATTTTTTTAGAATCAGTTGTCAAGTAGAACAGAGAAGTAAGAAGTAGATTTGAGACAACTGTAAAAATGTATTTATGCCTAAAAATAACTGTTAATGAGTCACGAGTTTTAGTTGCATTAAACCTGATATCTTATCATTTATTTAAATATGGGATTTACATTCTTAGCCTACTTACAGTGTATCTGATGATACGAAAATGTCATAATGCAGATATTTTTATTATTATTTATAATTTGTTGTATTTTATAGATAGTATATTTCTTATGCAACAATAGATATCCCTTTTAGTTTAGCGGTTCGAATATGTATATCGTATATTGCCGCACCCGGGTTCGATTAGTCGGACAAAAAAAATGACGTCTTTAGAAATGGTACGGCCTTCTACTAATATACTGAAATCATTCTAGATTATCCATCTAAATATCTATATCTAGGCTATCCGTGTAAAATTAAAAAGCGTGACACATTTTGATTTAGTGACAAAAAATTATTTTGACTATAGATTAGATAAAAGTTTTTATGGTGAATTTTAAAACGTCACTTCGTTAGAGCCAAAGATAGTTGGTTAGACGGGTTTGGGCTAATATAATTAGGCTTTTAGTACTTCGGGCTCTACAGCGAGGTAGCGCCACTCGGTTGAATTAAGTAAAACACTAGCTGTGCCTGGCGGTTTTACTCGCCGTGTTTAATTTAAACGAAATTAGATGACCGGTTTTATATTATTATTGTACCTCAATTTTCGTCACAAGCATCTTATTGGTCCACTGCGTCGCACCGCATAGTTACCGTTACCGCGCGGGATTACCGTTCTCATTTTTGCTCCTTCTAAGGATTATTGCGTGATATTAATTAACGTATTACCTTCCTTGGTAATTGGGCTATTAAATGGAAAAAGGATTTTTCAAATCTGATTGGTAGTTCCTCAGAACAGCGTTCGAACAAACTCTTGAGATTTATTTATTAATAAAGATAATACAAAACTATAAGTTTTGAATAATGTAGCTATTCCTAGTTGTTTTACTTAATTTAATTATTAGTTTATTTTATTCTATTTTTGTAGGAAAAGTAACAGCTATCTTATAATAAAATACGAAGTACTTGTACAATATCTAAATAGGCTTATTGAAATTATAATAAATTTTAATAGAATTGGAAAAGGTCATTTTAATTTTTTTTTAAATACTTTTTTTTCATATTGTTCTATCATTTGAAATGTCACTGCAATCGATTATTTTTAAAAGAGAATTTACATGTATTATTCGATTTATTTTATTAGGCAATGTTTTATAATTTTATTCAATTTTACAGGTAAGGTGCGAATGGTCATTAATATATGTATTGTTGATTTGCAAATCAAGACAATATGAAGATGGTTCGTAACCGACGCGATAGACGGATTCGTCTTAGATGTATGGACTTTGAAGAAGCGAATACGATCATTTGGGAACTAATAATATATTTGTATTTAGTTTAGTTTCACTTTTAAATACAACGCTTTTCAGCGCTACATATTTATATTATACACAACATTATCTAATATTAATTTCGGTCGGGATTCGAAACTGGGTCTTTAAATTTGTAGTCAATGCCAAATAAATCACCCTCTATCAGCTATATGTCTAACTGATTAATACGTCGGATAGTAATAAAAATATTATCTACATAAAAAATGATTTACGAGACAAAAATAATATTTTACCTAACAAACTTTATTTATTATTCATACAAAATGATTGCGGAGTTAACGCAAACTTTGTTTTTACGTTCGTGTCAAAACACGGGGTGGAGTCGAATTATTTATTTATCACGAACGAACCTCAGCAATCCCCTTTTTTCATTATTCAAGTCCCCGAAGTGTTTTTATGACTTTTCTTTTCAATAATAACCGCCCGCATTTCAAAAATAAAATTGTTAGTTTAAGTTAGTAAGGAAGTTTTACGAAGGCCTCGTGCGATGGTCCGAACTTGACTTGAAATCCGTCTCTACTTTTGAAATAGAATTAATATGTAATTTATAAAACAATAATGAAAGTTCGCTAAGCAATGCAATACATAACGAGTGTATATGATGCACCGGGAGTTTTGGCCGGTGTTGCAATTCGCAATGCAACGCTGGTGGTGGGTAAGAGGTGATGTTTTACGTTCTGAGACGAGAAGTTTCCACCGTCCTAGTGCGTGTCAGAATATGCTCGCGCACTCCCCTGTGTCCCTTATATCGACCGAGGCATAACTTGAAATAAGAGTATACAGTACCTTGTTTAGTCCTTGAAACTTGCGCGCGATGCGTACGTCGTTTTACTAGCGGCAACGTTTAACTATCGGGTCGAACACCACGCGTGGCGCTGCGAAATTGACTGACATTTGCTCCGCGTGCGGACGTATTTATGCGCGCGCAGACCAAAGATTACGAGGTGGGACGGCGGGGGGGAGGGATCTACTCCATTCACATTAACCACTGAGGAACTGAGGACTCACCCTACATCCCACGGCCCATTATCCCGATTAACCTAAACGATCAGGAGTCCCCTTCGTGTTTTCCCGGTTGCGAAATCACGAGGCCACCACGACGAGGGGCCAGTGGGACTCCGCGTTTTCGTATCAGGCTGTACCTTGACACAAGTTTTATCCTTTCCTTCTGTTTAAAAAAACTGAGATCACAATATGTTATGTGTGAATGTTTTCGGCAGTGTGAACCCTCGGTTAAACAAAACTCCAACACTACACGTTAAAGTTAGTTAAAAGATAAAAGAAACCGATATATGTTATCTATCGTTGTTTATTACGATAAATTACGATTTCTATTCATCTAATGGAATGCAAATTGTATATAACATTAAATGCGGCATTAATCTTGTCTTAATATTACAAACACAAACATTTATTTTATGTCATTAAATTATTGAGAAATACGTCGTAAAAGATAACCTAAAACCTTAGTTTTTTTTTGTATACATATAAAAAAACCAAGGGCTTCCGCCTCTGTCGATTGTATTAAACGTATGCTAGGAAACACTTTTTGTCTGGCTTATATATAAGCAAGGATTAATAAAAAAACATGTAACAAAATATAATACAAATACATTATATTTTCGAAATTGTGGTTTAGTTTAACTTCATTTAAGACAGAGAATTAAATATTTTTAGTACTGCTACATAATTCTTATTTAATGCTATCACGAAGTTAATTACCTTTCACACTTGGTTTTATGCCTTCCACTCGCAACTAGAACTTTGCTAAAATATCTGAAATAGTTGATAAAGTGAAAATATTACACGATGATAAATAAATACGTGTTAACGCCGCACAGTGGTGTAAGTGGACATGACGGATTCATTTCCTATAAGTATTTTGTTTACTAGCATAGCAAGAAGAAACTTTACTGTGTAGGGGTTTTAATTGCGTCAACGTTTCGTATGATCACTGTCACAAGCCTAATCCCTTTTTCTTTCCTTTATAAAAAGGCAATCCATCAGGCTGGTAACATCTGACCTATCAAATGGGCTTTCTATCACAAAATTTATATATTATATAAAACAAGCTGCCGCGTTTATCTGGCTTATATATTTTCACCGAATTCATCAAGTCTCACTTATACGTAAATACCTTGTCTTGTAGATATGCCCAAATTAACGGTTTTGGCATTCTTCGTTAAGAAACATTGTACTGTTGTCATATTTTGTCGATGTGTTATCATTGGATATCTTAGAATTACTGTTAACAAAACAATCTCCGAGCACACCTGTGTTTGTAATTCAAGCTGCAGACCGCAGATATGTAGATTACCGAGGAGTCTAACGTAATCAATGACTGTAGGTATTCATTTGCATAATAACAATCTAAAATAAGGTCCACGTGGTAATACGCAGTAGTGTCCATCTTTATATTGTTATAAATACAAGACTGCGGCCAACACCAAGCTTGTCAGTTACTGGTCTTTCCGTTTCAGGAAGACTGAGAATAGTTGTCTTCTAAATTCTCACCGATGACTGAAGATATTTCATTCACCTGGATACGTTCCAACATCGTTGACTTTTTTCTATTGCTAAGCATGTTTTCTATTTAATAAGTACCTATATCTGACAGGGGATTGCTAAGCTTACGTGCCATTGGATATAGCTCATTGCCGACTGAACGGATGACCGGGTCGGAAAGGTGCTAGAATAGCAATAGAATACTGGACGACGCAGTGTCGTCATTCACCGGCCTCATCCCGACTGTAATCTGTAAATGTATCAACGTAGTAAAATCTAAAGGACTGACTTATATCTTCGTCAAATTAAAATCGATGTGCTTTTTAATGTTTTTCTAGACACCATCTAAGATTATTTGACAATATCATTCAATTACAAAAGTTGAAAATATTATCCAATACTTCGTGTTTAGCAAATTTTCCAAACATAAACACTCTATCTGGTTCATGTCAATTTGACTTCAACGCTTTGCCCTCTTTTAAATCAACAACCCACCCCGGATTCGCACGTAAGATTGCGCCAACTGTTAAAAGATATACAGTTATGCCAAAAGCGTTTAAGGTTACATTATAGAAATAAATTTCTCTTGAAAACAACTTATCTATCGGAAGTGAACTGTGACAAAAAGTTAAAATGTATTCCTTTCTAAATAACAAATTAACTTAATTAGTATGATACAGACAATTATTTATTATTAAGTAAAAGTAATGAAGGTACATTTGCAGGAACAATTAGTAATTTTTCGATACAAATCTGAGAAGTCAAGTACAGCACTCGGTAATGCTTCATTAACTTTAACTTAATTTTTAAAGCGTTTTAATTACATTTATATTTTTAAACTATTAAGTTTATATTATTTTTTATTCAAAAAGATCCAACTAATAGCTGCCTATTACATTTTGAAGTTATTACGCTGTAAACAAAACAGAGATTGGTGGCTCCGTCGATCTAATTAGGTTTAAAAGGCGTGATAGCATTTTTTTCTACAGATTTAATTGCTGGACCGACTTTCTTCTGTTCTAAATTTACGAGTAGCTTGATTTATCTAGTTTTTGTTGTACGTCTTACAGTTAACATGTTTTATAAACCGGTGGTGCATAAGTACTTGCAGAGGCCGACTGGTACTCTCAGTCCGGTTTGAAGGGCTATGAAGCCCAGCATACTATTGTAAACTTATGTTTTAACGTTAATACATTTCGCGGTGGTGTTAAATTTTTTTTGGATTCAAACAACTCTTAAAGGTTTTATCATCTCTGCTTCCACTTGGTTATCGCTGAACACTTATCGTAACGTATTCGTTCCACGTTCATCTAGAAGCTTTGTAATACCATTTTTCCGTGTTCAAATATCAAAGCTGTGTGACCTAAAAACTTGGTCGCTTCACAATCTGTAGCGATAAACAAATGACCGACCTATCTGGGGTTCTTGAGGGTGCCCCTGCGTTTAGTTACTGTGAAGATTAAAAGGTTAATTTTGAATTAATTTGTTGGGTGGCTTATACCCGGGTTGAACTTTATTGAACACTTTCAGCTTGATAACAGTCACAGCAAAGAGCGCGGGAGTGGTCGCATCAAGCGAACAGTACCGACATCGGCAAGAGACCCGCGCTAAATTTTTATTTTTGTATGCAGTTTTTATTTTGGCAATAAATCCTAAGATAATAATTTAAATTATACGGTGTAGAGGATTGGTTGATCGACATGGTGTGCATGAAATGCTGATAACTAACGTATTTATGTTGATAATGATTAATACTGTCTGTCTAAATGCGTTTTGGATTACAATGGTACGTAAGCTATCCTAAAATATAGTTATACTAGTGACCCGCCCCGGCTTCGACCGGGTACCACTAATTATGTTGATCCGATCGCTACCAAACATAGGAATGTGCCTATCCGGACAATCCCTTTAAATTTAACTGAAATCGGTCCAGCCGTTTCAGAGTCTATAAGGAACATACATACTTCACTTTTTATATACTATTTTTATTTCATAAAAATCCTATGTTTCTTGTTACCTCCAAGAATATGTGTACAAAGTTTCATGATGATCGGTTGAGTAGTTTTCGCGTGGAAGCGTAACAAACAAACTTAAATTCACATTTATGATATTAGTAGGGATACCATCGTGAACTTTATTTGTAGATAGATGTTTAAAGGTAAATTTACAGTAGTGCATTATTTTGATCTATCTAGAAACGACAAATCCTTGAGATTTCTCTCTGTCTATTGATGAAAACCGCATTAAAACCGGTTGCGTAGTTTGAAAGGTCTTAGAAGTGACTACATTTTATACTATGTAAATAAAGATATTGTACGAGTAATCGACTATTAAAGTTTTTGGTTTTTCTGTTAACTGTTCCTAATTAAGTTTGTTAAGTGGCATTAATGATGTTGATGTTGTATTCATTTATCTTTCATTAATAAAATCGTTAGAATACAAATTAAAACAGAATACGGCCTGATTGTTCCGTTTCCGTGGAGGAGACGCGCCTCGAGCTAAATTTTACAATAAAATGTGTTAAATAACATAGAAGCATAGGTTTAGGCTCCGACTGTCAGTCGCGGGTTCGGACCCAGGCAGGCGCTTTACTATGTGTAGTTTATATCATCACCACTGCTATAAAAACAGCGAAGTAAAACATCGTGAGGAAACCGGCATTTCTTAGAACCACTAAATTCGAAACCATGTGACATCCACCAACCCACACCGGGCCAGCGTGGTGGGTTACGGGCCATTCCCTCTCTTGTAGACGAGACCTGGGTCCATGCAGTAGAGAACATTCTCAAAAAGACCGATTTATTATTATTATAATATTATGGATAACATAGTACATTTCAAACATGGCCATGGCGCTGCATTCGCCAATTTACCTTACAAAAGTGATATTGTAAATGTGATCTATCGGTCAATCTTCTTGTTCCTGCCCATAATGGACATCGGAGATCACTCGATCTGTTGCCCCCTTCTTCAGGTGCGCAATTATTTTTTGTTTATTCTTCAACTTTTGCGACTGCTTGTTAAAACAAATAGCTTTTTGTTGTCCGATGTTGCCCACTAACTTGGATACGTTGCTCCGCAAAAAGTAGCTCCGATGTGGATGAACCTTTTAATTAAAAAAAAAAAATCAGTGAACTAAGGTTATAAGAACACCAATAAAACCTGGGTTCGTTTTATGTCTCATGGACATTGTGTTGTTAATTTATATTTTTAAATCACGTATTAATTGAATTGATACGTGCTTTGGAATGAATAACATTTTACTTTTATTTTATGTCACTACTTTATGCTGCTATCTTTCTGAATTCGTGTTCAGTTTATATTTCTCTATATACAGTCAAACCTGGATAAGTGAGAGTAATTGCCGAACCGAGGGTCCAGCATGTTAATACTTATTTATATTACTGACACATTGTTACAATTCTCTCTTGGCTCAGCTATAAACTTTGTTTTCTAATATTGCGGACATTTCGGGTACTAACATTGTTTCTATTTAAATTACATAAACTGCAAAGAGTATTTAGTTATCATCCTACGTACATATTTACAACAAAAAATAAAATATCGTATTATCGTCTTATATCGTACTTCGTGCGCACGGCAAAGGATTGGAACGGACGGATGGAGGTGGAACAAGTTGCCAGTTTCAGAGTTTCCGTCCAATTATGACGTTGGTACCTTCGAGAGGAGATTGAATAGGCTGTTAACATCAGCCGGGATCGTGGTCAAGCGCTAGTTTATTCAATATAAAAGAAGATAACATAACTTAAAGAAATTCTAAGGCGAAACAAAGTTTACCGAGTCACCTAGTTTAGTTATAAAATGCCAAAGTCATCTATATATAAAACGAGAAACTGACTGACTAACATATCAACGCACAGCCTTCTGTTATTACACAGACGAGAACTAGAAAAAGATTTTTCAAAATCCCCTAAAGGTCCACCTGAGTAGGGGGGAAAGTTTATATAGAAAAAATATCTAACGTAACTTGACCTTAAATCTATACGATCATCCTTATTAAATAGGGTTTAGGTTAGGTTGGACATATATCAGTTGAAATAATATGCACTGTAGGTGAAACCGCGGGGCTTTAAATAAAATGTAACATATGATTCTTAGCGACTATTGAACACTTGTACCCCTCACTCATCAGATGCAAAACAGAAGAATAAAATACCTTTACCTCAAGCTTCTCTTCTGTGAGGTGGTGATACTGCGGCCGAGCCAAAGCAATCATCGGTTGCCGCCGCTACGCAACTCTGCCATTCTGCCCACGTGGACCTAATTCTAGAACCAATTGTCTCCAGCAGTCATTCTCCAATCAATAAGCCCACTCTGCTCATTGTCGCTCGAGTTTATAACACCACTAGCAATATTATAAACTGACGACTCATTTAAGTTTGAAACAAAACTCCGTCATCTATACATATAATAAAAATGTAACTGATCGCTGTCTGTGCATGGAAGATTTGAGAAAGTCTATTATTGGGGGACTTTATAAGCGCAATTAAACCCAAAACAATGATTATTAGAATTTTTTCTGTGTGTTTGTGCGCGATAATCTCAGAAACAGCTTAACCGCTTTGGGTGCGGTTTTCACTAACGTATTGGTAAGCTTCACTTAAAATTTAGTGTTTTTTTATTATATATTATCTTTTAAATACTATATAACTATATATTATGATCTTTAAAATGATGATGATTGAAAGTTTACATAAAGTTCAAAACAGGTTAGTGTCGGAGATTTTTGCTCGCTGTGCATTGAGATATTCATAGCACACGCAAATACTTCGGAGACGCACGGCTCTCCCTGGTAGTAGTAACAGCGATATTTGGTAACACACAATTTACACGTATGTAGACGATTTTAGACATTACGTATGTATTCTTTGGTAATATGTTTTGTTAGTTTAGGTTAGTAGCTTATTATTCTTGAAGAGGGTTGGCGTTAGAAAGACGGCCGGCCGTAAAAACTGTAGTCAGAACTTATATAATATGGACTATGGTCACAGTTTAAACAATCATATGTGATTGTTAAGCTTTGCTAGGGTCATGTTGATGTCCCTACATAAGTGGAAAAAGGGCAGGGTGATGATGAGGTTAGGGTAGTATTTAAGTAGGTAATATCATTTCGTTTCAGTAAAATTGCAGGTCGGGTGGAACCGCGGGGCACAGCTTTATTATAATATGTGAAGTGAAATTCTTAACTGGTAATGTTTACAATTTGACATAATTATTATAAAATAACATGGAAGTACGTTTATTATTCTCAATTCAGACCGTCCAAAGGGTCGATTAATATTCCTTTAAATTCATTATGAATGAGAATTCCCGGCGAAAGGGTGGTGTTTGTAAAAGTGGCCGTTCCGTCTACGACAATCATTGACTAAATAATGCAATGCATAACAAAAGGCGTTTATTCTATGAATTTTAACGCGCAAATAACTACAGCTGAGGTGTCCCCAGGATTTCACGAGGGTAAAACGTCGTATACATACATATTGTTAACTCGGATTTCCCTGTACATAACGTGATAAATATTTAATTTATTCGTAAGTTAAATTAAATGCACGCGGATGATAACTTCAAAAAAATATCCTTGTTTGGTCGAATTACAATGGACTATTGTTTTGTTTTCTCACATTCAACGCGATTTGAATCTTCATTACGTGTGTGTACAGCAAAACATTGGAACAAATTCACGGCGTTCGTATTAACGACTCGTATCAAGACATCACTAATCCTAATTATATAAATGCTTAACTCATTAATGACTCAACCGATCTTCATGAAATTTTGCTCGAAGACTGTCAGTGGTCAGATATACAGAAAATAAGATACCGTACCTTTTATACCGAACAAAAATCTTCCCGAGAAATAAGAAAATAAAACCTAGTAAATAGGTTGCTATTTTAATGCTAATATTTTTATTCAAGGTTATTTTTTTACCAATTAATGTTCTAATATTTGCCACAATTAGGTAATGCGATTGCTCGTCTGCCACCTTCTTCCAGAAAAAAATTACTATTTCTCAAAATAACATTTCCATAATGAATACACATGATGGATATACGGTACTTATAACTAAAATACAATATTTAAAATTTTTGTCTATCTGTCTGTTTATTTCGGGTAATCTCCGAAACGACTGAACCGATTCGGATGGGACTTTTACTGGAAGATAGCTAATATTGTAAGGATTCAGATATGCTAATTTAATTAAAGCAAAATATTTATCTGCGCAAAAAGTGAAAAACCCTCGGAATTGTGAAAAAAATTACGCGGCGCCGTATCAAAAGCACCGCTCGCTACCTGAAATGTCACAAAGGTTGTCTTAAGTAGTAAAATAATACAAACATTTTACCATTTGAAGTGTAAACTTCTGTAGCAACGTAAAACGATTGTAGGCAGGGGTAAATATTATAGGTTCGCGAGATCGACATGCGCAACATGCGTTAGCGACAGCGTTAGCAATATGCTTATTGAACTGAAAACATATTTAACTGCGTTAGACGATTTTAGGTAGAGTTGGCGGTAATCTATAAATAAAATTAAATTGTTTGTTGTAATGTCAAAATGTAATTTTAATACTGATGCTTTACGTTCTATTTTGTACGGTAGACACAATTAACGTAAAAACTACGATTATATACTTTTATCCCGCGAATGACGTTTGATTCCAAGCGGACGAAATCGCGGGCAACAACTAGTCTTAAATATAATGACACATTGAAGAAGCACTTTCGATGTACTGAAAGGAAAACTTCTCAGACCTTAATGAATTATAAATATTTCATGTTTTAATTTTTACTCATCTATTCTGTATATAAATGATATTTTTTTAGTATTTCCAGACTAACTATTGCGCGCGGCTTCGCACGCATTCTGTTATCATTTTCTACGCTGGACTTTTTTGTAAGATATCCGTATATAATAACTTTGAATTATATAAAATATGCATCAAAACGCTTAGGATTACCATGGCAACCGATAAATGTTTTATGTACAACGGGAACAATTTTAGCGATCGGGTCCATGTCATTATTCAAAGTCAACATTTCATGATGATCGGTAGAATAGTTAGAGTATAACAAACAAACTGAGGCATTTATAATATTAGTAAGGAAACGTTTTTAAGCATATATAGACTCATTTTCCTAATTACAATTTCCAGTTTTACGCCAACCTTTTACCATATATTGTTCTGCTAATGGCTGTACGCTTAATTTAATTTAACTACCTTATTAAAAAAAACAAATGTAAAGTATAATACGCTTAACAGTCATTTAACCAACATTAAATTAATCATCAGGGCTGATGTGTAATTATTGCTTTACTGATGACCCTCATTTGTTAGTTACGACCAAAAACATAAACTAATAACTTACATATTCAAAACTGCAACAGGCAATAAGCTAAAATATCAAGTCCACAAGTATTGGAAGACCGTACAAGACAATTTGACTATTGTTTTATGTGTAAAAAGTAAACAGGGACTTAATACGATTTAATCCTAAATAATATTTTAAATCAATTACAAGTAATATATAATATCATAAACAATTACAAGTCAATAATAGGTTATCACAACTAACAAATTTCCAAGAATATACTGATAAATATAGTAACATTTTAAAATGAAAAGGTACCATAATATTGCAGCGCCTACCTGTCCGTTTTAATTGTAGTGACGCGGCGAATTTTGTCACTCTAAATTGCGTCAATTAATTAATGCGGACAACCGACCACATTTTATATAACCTCAATTATAACGTTTGCAACGTGCCGGTGTTAATACTGCAAATTAAACGAACGGGTATATTAATGCGGTCTATTTATAAACGCAAGTCGAATGCAATTAATACATTGAAATACGTAATTTTCACTGAAACTAATATAAAAAGTTTTTTTTATCCAATGCCTGATGTTAAGTGAGCGTTACCCATAGACATCCGCAACAAGCAAATGTGTTGCATATGCGTTGCCTACCCTCAATAGGAGGATACAGACAGGAAAAAGGATATTTCCTTCTTCCCGTTAACACACTCCCCGTCCAATTCTCTTCCCGATCCCATCCTATCCTTATGAGGAAAGAGTGAGAAGGAGAAAGGACTGCAATTACATTCCATTGCATTTTAATGATGGCTTTAAGTAGCGTTTTTAGGGAGTGGAAGGGAGGGGGCGAGGCCCTGATCCGGTCAAAGTTGCTGGAGTCTACCGAAAACTGAATATCGTCGGTTGATTCGCAAGACTGATCATTCTGAAGACTGATATGGTGAGTTTAAATCCAGTGCATCTGTTGCCTGAGCCGGAAGAGCGAATGGGCGTATAAGTTATTTATATTAAATGGAAGAAGTTAGCTTCAGTAACGCAGTAGTAGCATATCAGAGAAGAAACATAATTGACAAAGGCTGGTCCGATTTTGATAAGGAATTTTGTTGGTCCTGTTTGGTTAACATTTACAACTAGACCTGGTTGATAGTTCTGGGATGGCTTTGCGGGATTTTTTAACATATAAGCCAACGTTTGGGTTAGAAAATTAGAAAAATTCAAATAAAAAAGACACTGCCACTTCTAGGTAACATTTAACTTAAAAGAAACCAGTGTCCTCATTAAAGTCATGATCTATCTATCTCATTAGAAATATGTTCGTCTAATCACGCTCGTAAATTATATAATAACAATTGGATGATGACAATTCGAGTTAGCTGGTATCAACACGTATGAATTACGTGCAACTGACAAATGACGAACGCTTGACTATTCTCTAAGTACGTATAATATTGAAGATAGGTTATCATGATAATTCGCTTGTTAAAAAAATATATATACAAAGTAGCTCTATCCAATTTATAATCACCCAGGAATACAAAAGGATAGCTACCTGCTAAATTCACATTAAATGAACGCTCTCGAACTGTCAAACGCACGAAGTTAAAATAGACGTTATGTTTTTTTTTAAATTTTGTCTTCGTAAGAATCGTGATGTGCATTGTATGTATTTTTATAATCTCTGCATGATCATATCAGGACTTACTCAATCAATGGGGAAGGCCTACGTTTAGCAGTAACTTCATGATATACTGAACATAACTATATGTACAAAATAAAAAAAGTTCCATGATATTTTTTAGCAATTAAATTAGCATAAATATGATAAAATAATTTTATATCTTTTATTATAGTAGGCATCACGTTTCAGGTGCAAACACAAATCAGGCTCTAAACGTACTAAGTGAAATGTAATGTTCTGAAACCGGATCAGTCTAGCAAATATTTTTATCAGGTCGACGTGTTTTTGTTAGCACAATTTAACATTGTATCAAGCTACTCATATCATGCTCCTTGTCCGTGGCTATCCGATGACATAGGTGATTAGCGAAGATATTTTTTTCCACGATATTATTTGATTGGCACATATTTTTGTGTCTTTTCAATCGATTCGGAAGATTTTTACTCTCTGTTTACCGCGTCTTTGCACGTATTCTTTTCTCAGATGATTCCAAATATAATAACTTCTAATTATAGGTATCATGTTGCAGCAACAAAAACATGAAACATTGCCATGGCAACCGATATCGTATATGAATGTTTTACTTATTAAAGTATCCTTCGGGAATATTTTGACAATGTGTATTCAAAATTTCGTGTTGATCGGTTGAGTTGTTAAGAATTTAAAGCGTAATAAACAAACAAACTTACGTACGTGTTTATTATATTACTTTGGATATCCTGATAAGCTGTTCATTAGATATTTTTATGGCAATGTTCTTTATTTATTTACATTTCCACATTTTTCTCGCTTCTTCTACATTCATATACCTTATCTTACTTCACAATCAAATATCTAATTACTATTAATTTAATAGCTTAATTCCTTAATATGTTTTCATTTAGAAGAAAAATAGAAATACCTGTAATTACAATAAGATTTTTGTAAATGATTTCGCCAGTGTAAGAATAAGTCTTGTCGACTATATCATCTAACATGCGATATCGAATTTTACGCATACTCGGGCGTACGGCGCGGTGTTTTTATGAAAAGAGACGGCCAAAGATGTCAATCTTCCATCTTGTGTCCATTGTTGTTGACAATAATCGCAACGCAAATATAATTGAAAGTTTGGCCACGGTGGCCCCTAATTTTCGAAAAATTATATTTGATTTTTTCCTTAATTTTTTTTATGTCCTGAACAATTCCAGTATCGAAGCGAATAACCTAGATGACCCAATGAACGTCCTAGTAACAAAATTAGTTCCATAAAATACAAATGAAAGCAACATATTTCATTTATCGAACATACATGACATAATAAATGTTAAAATTCAATTCAATTTTTCAAAAATTTCTTCTGATAAAATACATTTTTGTTTTATATTCTTGGGGGTAAATAAACAAAGTAATTGACTTTCCGTGCGTGAATACAGCAATTTCCTCCTGCATAATACAATCCATAGGAATCACCGCTAAATTGCAACGCCCTTACTACTTACGAGTACTGAATGATGATCGTAAGGAAGTACTGTATACTTACGTGCACGCAAAGTGACTTTGCGTTTTGGTACACGAACTTATTGCATTCAGCACCTATTCGCTTATGTTCCATTTTTAGTCGCTCTTGCTATTCGTACATGTAATTTTCTTTTTAAAGTACTAGGTGGCAAACGATCAAGCAGTTCACCCGATGCCAATTGATCGCTACCCACAGACATCTGCAACTAACTAATGAGTTGCAGATGCGTTGCCCACCTTTAATGGACGGAGGAGGGGACAAACAGAAAATAGTTATTTATAATTCCTATACATCTCCTCCACCGTCAAGTTCTCTTCCCCTCTCCATCCTTTCCTTATAAGAAAAGTGTGGAGGGGAAGAGAACTAGCATTAGGCCTCCGGTACCTTACTCATCAGATGCAGAGTACTTCTACCTCACGCCTGTCTTCTGTAAGGTCGTGGTATTTCACCGGTCGAGCAGGCACATTTGTGCAACAGATGTCGTTCTACCACTGTAAAAATCCGAGTATATTCATTACCCGTTGCTCATCGGTCATTGATGTCATTTAAAAGTGTCATAATCCTAAAATAACAACTAAAATTACCGATTTTGTTCTATTGTCTTTTGACTTTACGTATTTCCTTTGCTTTTAAACCTTGGCTGGATTGAAGGCACAAAAAAGGATTATCCAAATCGATTCCACCGTTTCTGAGAAGTAGATATAGATTATTGTTATGCAAAATAATTTATTACTAGTGACCCGCCCCGGCTTCGCCCGGGTACCACTAATTACTGAGTCTATAGGTCTACAGGGAATATACACACTTCGCTTTTTATATACTATTTTGTTTGTAAAAAGAATCCTATGTTACTTCTAGTACCTCCAAGACTGTACAAAGTTGCATGATGATCCGGTGAGTAGTTTTCGCGTGAAAGCGTAACAAACAAACTTACATTCACATTTATAATATTAGTAGGAATGCATAAATCATATACGTAATAAAAATACACAAAATATACTAATTAAAACGCTTAAATGAAAATTTAAAAAAATCAGATTTGAAAATAAACCAAAAACACATTGGATCTCGTGAAAGCGAATACTTCTGATAAGCGAAAAAAAACACTTTTGTTGTATTCGAAACTTTGCTGATCGCCGATGATAGCGTTTGTAATAAACATTACGTATTGAATAAGAGACGGATAAATCGTGTAAGAAGAAAAAAAATCAGATATCATTTAAGAGGACATAAATCCTGCGGAATATACCATCCTCGTCGCCAACGTAACGTCAATAAAAGGCGGGGTTAATGGACGGGACCCGTTTATTCGTTAACCAAACGCACATTGATTTGTAATTTAAAGCTACACAAATTTTATGAGCACAAGGCTGGAAACAGTTGAAAAAATACGCAAAGCACTTATCATTGTAGGATAAATATTTATTAAATACTAGCTGCGCCCGTGGCTCCGTCCGCGTGGAATAGTAACATTGCAGCATTTTTAATTTCTTTTACTTATATTATTACTAATTACTTTTTCGCATTAGGAAGTAGCCTTTGTCTTTCCTAAGGGTCTAAACTACATATGTCTGTACCAAATTATATTTAAATCTGGTTAGTAGTTTAGGCGTAAAAGCGTAACAGACAGAGAGAGTTATACTCGCATTTATAGTATTAGTGGGAATAGTAGAGATGTCTATAGTCTTTTGTGTGTTTCAATGTGTTACGTGTCTATTTTTATTATAGCTGGATGGCGGAAACATTCTATGATAGATATCCTCTAATTTGCATTGATATTGTCACTCGCATTTCCGGTATGCCGCAAATGTATGAGTACGGTACTGAAACGTGTAGTTGCGTAGCTGACTTTAGGCAGCAAGAGTCTTTATAAGCAAGTTTACAAGTCTACTTGAAAAGTCAAAGGAAGGAGACTCAGTTTGTACTCTTGTCAACGGTCATGACAACACCTCTTGAGGCCCGAGCCTTGACTGATTGTTATAAGTAGTTGTATATAGTGTGTACAGTGTATTATGTAGTGAGCATTAGGTTACAACCTGTGTGTGATATCAGATACAAACGTTATTTAGAGAGATTTGTCTTAAAACTGAACTAAAACCCACCCATAGTAATTGTAAATACTTATTAAAGATACAAAATAAGAGACCATAAAGCCAGCGAGATAAATATTAAAAAACTTTGTGGGTGTTTACAATTCACATATGAACAATACGGAAACAAGGACCGGTTTTATAAGTGTGTCTTTAGGTTAAGTAGAGGCAATGTTTATAATATATTTACATATATTGCGAAACAGATTGTGACCAGTACAAACTAGATTAAATTTAAGCCTATTTTGTATAATCAACATACAGTGGAATCGAAATCGAAAATCGGAAATCGAAATAAATCGAATGTTAAGGGTAATGCAAAAAAATAGATTTAAGATGGAATAATTGCTAAAATTGCTACTTAGAATGGTCGCATTTCTACATAAATCTATCATAACTGATAATGACCGAATTAGAACAAACCATAAGGTTTATTTATACATACATTGGTAGAGCCCACAACAACAACATCTGTTGCACAAAAAAAAGACCACGGCCTCACAGAAAAACAGGCCTGAAGTAGAAATACTCTGCGTTTCTTAATTTCAATCCTCTTCCCTTTCCCAACCTACGGATAGGTTGGGAACGGGAAGAGGATTGGACGGGAGGGCGTTGGCGGGGAAAAGGAAATATCCTTTTTCCTGTCCATTAAGATAGGCAACGCAACGTAATATAATATAGGTGTTATCAATACCTCGCAAGGAAATAGCATTTGGTTCAAGTTACAAAGTCAAAACAATTTGAAATACAGCGTATTCAGAGGTTCAGCGGAAGGGAGGGACATTTTTTTTCGACTTACTAGTAATTACGACTATTTATTTTGAAATTGTTCCATAGATTATTTATAGAGTTGAGGTTAATTGGTCGATATGTATATTTTTGTTTTGTGTTAAGGTTTTGAAGCGCACTGGATGAGAGCGGCAGGGGAGAGATGTTTGTGACTGCCAAATGGGGACGGCTAACGTTGAACAGTAGACTGATATCCAATGAGACGACTACGACTTCTATATGTGTGTGTTAACATTAAATAATAATTATTATTACATTATAATTCAATTAACGATTCTAATTGTTTTTATTTTATCCTTTTAGGGTTCCGTACCCAAAGGATAAAACGGATTAGATAAAACTATTACTACGTACGCCGTCCGTCTGTCTATCCGTCAGTCACCAAACCGTATCTCATGATAGACATTTGAAATTTTCCTTTTTGACAGTTGAATTTTTCCAACAAACAAATGTGATCTTTTATAGATAACTAGTGACCCGCCCCGGCTTCGCCCGGGTACCACTAATTATGTTGCTACCGATCGCTACCAAACACAGGAATATGTCAATCTGGACAATCCCTGTAAATTTCATCGAAATCGGTTCAGCCGTTTCAGAGTCTATAGGGAACAAACATACTTCGCTTTTTATATATACATTATTTTTGTGGTAAAAAGTATCCTATGTTACTTCTAGTACCCCCAAGAATATGTATACAAAGTTTCATGATGATCGGTTGAATAGTTTTCTCGTGAAAGCGTAACAAACAAACTTATATTCACATTTATAATATTATAAAATAGAATAGATAGATAGATAAAAACCTATTCTCAGACCTACCTAATGTTGATGCAAAATTTCACTGAAATCGTTTAAGCCGTTTCGGAGAAGTATGGCAACAACACTGTGACACGAGAGTTTTATGTATATAGATAGTACGGAAGGGAAGGCCTTCGTGCGCGAGTCAGGCTCGCACTTGGCCGGTTTATTTTACAAACATAGAGTACGCGGCATAATATTTTTGAATTAATTTTTGTTTGTTAAACCGTTACACGCATACAAAGTACACATATGTACATGTGTGTTTGTGTATAAATCAATTCAATCAAGTGACACAAGCGATTATTAATAATATATGTATACAATTAAAAAAAAATTATAAATGTCTTTTTATTTTCTTTTTATACTATACTACTATGGTATACGTATAATACATATAGAGTTGAGAGCACACTGTTGCATGGTAATTATCCTCGACCTTGTATCGTGACGTGGTGCCTGTGAACACGTAAGTCCATCGTGTAACTCACTGCTTTTATGGCGCGTCGCATTCTGAATGTAGATTGTGGTACAGGCTCATATATTTACTACGGGCACTTCAACTTTGTTATCATTATACTTCAGACCTGAGACATGATAGTGTTTATTTTATGTCAGGATAACCTCAATTACTAAATCCGATCCATCTTCCACTTTAAAACACAACTATTTAACCATACAATTTTAAACGCATTCAAAATCATATCTTACCAGTGCATTTCAAGAGAATATCTCTCAGATGTGTTATCTCATCTCGTTTGTGGATGTCCCTTCAATTGTAATGGTAATATATATATATATATATATATATATATATATATATATATATATATATATATATATATATATATATATATTTACTTAAGAATTATGCTTGGCTTTTTGATGAAGTTCAACATAAGATTGCATGTCTTTAAACTAGTTCAGACCGTTCAAATTTCAACACCTATATATTATTATATCCATTTTTGGTGGTCCCGTACGTCATAACAGAAATCTTTAAAAACAGAAAAGTAATAAGATTTCATTTTATTTATAGTACTAAGTGGCAAACGAGCAAGCGGTTCAACCGATGTCAAGTGATCGCTACCCATAAATAAACATCTGCAACTAACTAATGAGTTGCAGATGCGTTACCCACCTTCAATGGACAGAGGAGGGACAAACAAAAAAAGGCTACATCCCCTCCACCGTCAAGTTTTCTTTCCCTTCCCATCCTTTCCTTATAAGAAAAGAGTCGGAAGGGGGAGAGAACTAGAATTAGGCTTCCGGCACCTCACTATCAGACGAAGCACAGAATACTCTACTTCACGCCTGTCTTCTCTGAGGTCGTGGTATTTCACTGGTCATGTCTGCCCATTCGTGCAACAGATGTTGTTGCGGGCTCTACCGATGTTAACTAACGCTGGTAACTGAGCATGTTGGTGATATAAGAGAGTATAAAAGATTAATGTATGTTACACAATGGCGGTGGCACAATTTTAAGCTATCCATTTAGACATATCGACCAGATTTGTCATATACTGAAGATTTACATTATATCTAAATTCTTGTTCCAGTTATAATATTCTAGATAACTACAGTAACGTTAAGTTCCCATACCAAAAATCATTGAAAAAGGAAATGAATGCATTATCCCAATGAGCAGAAATAAGGTCAGGTCGCACAATAATCACTTAGGTGTCTATTGCATTTTGAACTTTAACTAGTACCAATAAAAGTGTGTTTTGTTTATTATGAAGTTAAAAGATTCAGAAGAACAGGATGAAACGTTTAAAAATCGTCAAATACACCGAATAAAGGCACGCCAGATGATTATAACTTGTTAAACAGGCGCGCTGCGTCTGTAACTCGATTAGTGTTATTTAGTATTCACGCATTTTTTATTTGAATTGTGTAGTTTCCATTTGTCCTATCGAATATGACATTACAGGACAATAGAATACATTTTCTTACATAGAACTACTAACTCTTCACTCAGATCTACATACAACGAACTGGGAATCATATATTTTCCCAAAACCTTCCAAGACTTATATGTAATATTTTTTGTAATGTCTCTTTTCGTGAAAGTGTTGTGTCATGCTCATGTTGCAAACATTGATATATCGTCAAAGGAAAGCATTTCATTAAATGTGCAAATAATAATGGTCAATTTGATAATAGGTGATTGAAGCCTTATTAAGAATGTAAAACCATTCCATAGAACAATTTGGGAAATAAAAGTATTATATGTTCTTTACAACATGGGAAAAAGTCACTTTTTTGGTCCTATGACGTCATGTTCTATAGAACAAATGGGAACTGCACGAATGTTTTAATTAATCACTTTTACTTTTGGTGAACTTAAGACGGGAGTTTGACATACATTTGTAACCTACTAGTTGGTAGCCCGCATAAGATCGATCCCTAGCCGCTTTTATCCTTACCAAGAATTCATTCGCTTAATTTAAGTAAAAAAAGTGGATCCATAGACAAAGAACTGATTATTATAAACTGAACACAGATAAAAAAATATCGTTCTCAGCTAGTTCCGGCTTGTGAAATGACTGATAAAATAGATTATATATGTAACCCCACCGTGTTAGTTATAACCAGTTCGACACGCGTTCCTCATTTATATTATTATCACAAACTGCGTCATATCTTACCTATAAAATATCACTAAAAGATTATGAACTAAAATTACCTTAAACGTACACATTATCGTCCTGATTGGGTTACGTACATAATACGATAGTGTGGTACACCGCGTGACCGCGCGACCGCGTGCCATGGTAGTCAGAGTTCACGAAATACCTAAATATCTATATTCTATCTTTATAGCGGGTGTTCCTGAGAAGTTTCGTAGCGATCCGATTAACATAATTAGTTAGCTCGGCTGAAGCTGGGGTAAGGAATATCAAAATTATATTTTGAAATGTTACAACACGCTTGGTCTTTCTCCTTGCCATCACTCATCAGAAAATTTTTGTTTGCACGAAGACAAGAACTGTAATGAACTGATTTGTCACAAAAACAATAACGGCCACGAATCTATTTCGAAGAAATGTTATCTGAGCGGGCTAAGCGGTAAGCAAAACAAAACAGACTTGGCACGTAACTTGTTGAAACAAAGCCTATAGGTATAACGTTAAAAATGTAAACTATCTTGTACTCGGAAACACCGGCCCTTCAATTCCAGTGCGTATAAGCGGCGCTCGTGGCCTGAACGGGATTGTCTTGAAATACGCGTGGCGCTCAACGTGTTAAGAATTTCCAACTGATGTTTTGACTGTTTAATATTTGTTATATTATATTGTACACACTGTTTATATTTTGTAATGAATATTTAGAATGCGCATTATTATCAAGAGCAATGACACCGACATCGACACCGCCACCATCACCACCACCACCGTCATCACTACCACCACCGCCACCACTACATCACTACCAACGCTACCACAATTACCACCAACCGCCCCACCCTCACCATCACCAACACTACCACATCACCACCAACGCTGCCACCTACCACCATCACCACTAGTATCATCACCATCATACCACCACCATACCATCACCATCCCCGCCATATATCCCCACCACCACCACCAACCAAACTACTAAAAATCGTCTGACGCGGTAAAGATGTTTTCAGTTCAATAAGCATGTCGCTGACGCATATTGCGCACGTCGATCTCACGTACCCATAAGATTTTCATTTTTTAATAAAGTACGCAAGCAAAATGTTTTTTTATTGTACTACTTTTAAGGAAACCTTTATGACATTGCAGCGGTTTTCAGTTTTCAGTCAGGCGGCGGTTTTGCGCGGAACCCTAAATCTTTTGCTTAAATTAAATTAGCCTATTTGAATCCTTACAATAAAAGTATCACCTGGAATATCCGGATAGATAGATGGTATTTTTGTTACAAGTGCCGTATATACATCATGTGTATTGAATTGAGTATGGAAATTTTATTTTGATGTTACGCACAGACACTTCAATTTTATTTAAGTAAAGATTAGGTCCCACCCGAGTTCGCAAGGGAAGTTTCTCTACACAACCTTCATACCCTTCTTTAGATCTTTAGGCGATGGATTTATAAATATATGTTTTAGTCCTCGCCTACAAGATAACTGATATCACTGTGCAAAATTTAAAATGCCAACTAAGATTAAAATGTATGCCCGATGTATTGTGTCTATCACACCTTTATTCTCACCCGATTATTTCGATGGTTAACATATGGGCTAAGTGTCACCGTATCACCATCGTCCGATTTTTTTCCTGGTGTCAAACAGTCGCGATAGCCGAGTTCTGAGGTGGTTCACCTTCAACTTGAAGACCTTGTATTCACGGTAACCGCGTATCGATAGCTTTTCCTACAGTTTTAAATGTAACATTAAATAAGGCTTGAACACTAAAAAGACTTGAAGGTGGTGTAATGAATGTAGATTTTGTTTTAATAGTTTTTTCTCAATTATTATTAGCTCGCAAGCTGGCGACCTAAGGTCGTTTGGTCGTTCGGTCGCTCCAAGCAATAAAATGGCTCAATAGCCATGAGACGGAATCTCAGCTTGGACTGTTACTGGCACCGGATAGTTCCAAACCAAACCACGTTCGTTCGTTAGCAATTATCGAATTCAAAATATCGACAAAATGGATAATATTAAATAATCACAAATGTTAGTTCTCAAGGCTAATCGATACTAGGTATATGGACGGTACACGGTATCATCTTGATTGACATGATAAGTTCAATTTAAGACGATATTATAAGACACAAAATGCTCAACTATGTCTATATAGGAAGATTAGCATCAGTAGACATTTCAAAGGATCAATAACCGCCATCGTCTGCCGATCATATACAGACAGACAATAAAGACAGAAAATTCAACAGACCCCTTGATGTGGCATTCATAGATTACAGCAAAGCTTTCGACAGCGTCCGTCACAGCTCCATGTGGAACGCAGTTAACTTACAAAAAATAAATCAACATAATAAAGAACCTATATGGAAACAGTACAAGCGAAGTGAACTTGAGACCAGTGGAAAACCCTTCAAAATTGAAGTAGGTGTAAGACAGAGTTGACCTACTTTCACCGAAACTTGTTATAGCGGTTAAAGCATTTTTAGCAAAATAAATTGGGCCACTAAAAGGCATTCTGATTAACGGAAAGTACTTCAATCATATAAGATTTGCAGACGACATTGCGATATTGGCTGTAACACATAAAGACTTAGAGGTTACAAAATAACAATATAAGACATAATAGAATATGTTGAAAACTATGGTTAACTGGAAAAACAAGTCTTATTGAGTACAAACAGTAATTTAGATAAAGTAACGGGAAGGACTAGGCTTAACGTGAAAAAAGTTTAATTGAGAGAAATAACATAAATACTCTATACATATAAAAAACTGTAATGGACACTAGTATTTTGCCATGCCTCCTATATGGCTGCCAAACGTGGGTATTCACAAGGAGTATAAAACAAAACATATAAAAACACAATAAACAATGGAGAGTGTTTCTCTACTACTAACTACGGATCATAATCCATACTTAATATTATAAGTGCGAATGTAAGTTTGTTTGTTACGCTTCCACGTGAAAACCACTCAACCGATCATCATGAAACTTTGTACACATATTCTTGGAGGTATTACAAGTAACATAATAGTAACGAAAAAAAATAGTATATAAAAAGCGAAGCATGTATGTTCCACATAGACCTATAAACTCCGAAACGGCTGGACCGTTTTCGATGAAATTTATAGGGATTGTCCAGATTGGCAAAGCAGATGTTCCTGTGTTTGGTAGCGATCGGATCAACATAATTAGTGATACCCGGGCGAAGCCGGGGCGGGTCACTAGTAATACATAAAGCGAAGGGATAAGATTGACAAACAAGATTACGGATGCACTGGCACAACTACTAGGAATATTTATTTACCTAAGGAGACAAACAGAAACAAAAGATAAAACATAGATAGTGTCCATGAGATGAAAATATTTTATAATATCTCCCACTGATTGTCTCACTAAGAACATTTATCATTAAACCTATATGTTTTATCAGAATTGAGATTGAACCGAGGACTTAACTATATTACACTAAAATAAATAAAAAAATAAGACTATAAGAGAGAAGTAAGAAAGAATCCAGATCAAAAATATAAAACAGAATGAGCAGGGGGGAAGTTTCTTATTACATACAAAACTATTTAATTAAATTGGCTTATATATATTATTTATTGGTACAAAAAATCTGGTATTGTGGAGGATGGTATCGATATTGTTTCATGTTGCTCATACATGAATAAGAGGTTTTCATCTTATTGTTTTGTTTGGTATTCTATAATCTAACACACATAATAACCCGGGGCAGTTTATTTCGCCAACACATGTTCCTAAAAGTAATTACATCATTGAGAGTCCGCGGTCACTCAGGGCAGACGGTACAGAAGTTTATTGTAAGGTGTTCTGTGGCAATGCATTCGACAGTTTAGTACACGTAAGATTTTTTTTAATCTAATCATTTCTATTCTGTCTGCATTTACAGTGGAGAATGGATTCACATGAAGAAAAATTGGGAGAAGAACCCGCTGCTGTAAATTATCTGTCAAAAGTACAACATTTGAATAATAGAATAAGGATTGTGGAATACGGCTTTATAATCATTATCTCTGTCTATCTCGTTAAAATAAAATGACGTGACAGTTATAAAGACATACCGACGACACAGATTTAATATTGCTATTCAAGTTGTGTAGTGCTTAAAGTTTTATTAGTGTGCATTAATAACATTAAAATGCAGTTGTTACCACGCTCACCAACGCCCTTGTGAGGTCGTTGTCGCATTTGACTCCGAAGAAACCGGTTGTATGGATACAATCATTTACTGCATGCTCGGTACTGCGCACAAATGTTTATGTTTTTATTTTTATTCGAAAATGTGGCGAACGAGCAACCGGCCCACCCGATACTAAGGCATTTGCAATATGCTAAGCGGTAGAGGCGTAAGCAGAAAAAAAGATTATTTCCTTTTTCTTATCCATTCCATCCCCCATCAAATCGTCATCCCCTTCCCATCCTTCCCTCCTCTTTCCCTTTCCCGTCCCCATCCAAATTTCCCCTTTCCCATCCAAACCTCCGGCACCTCAATCATCAGATAAAATGCAGAAATACTTCTACTTTGGTGAAGCAGTAGAGATAGAACATCTGTTGTACGGATGAGCCAGCTAGGCCAGTGAAATACTACGACCTCACAGACACAATTACAGTTATCTTCTTTTCGGATGAGGGGAGGATGGGAAGGGAAAGAGTATATGAAGGGAGGTGGGAGGGATAAGATAAAGAAATATGTATTCTTGTATCTTTTGATCCCTTCCTCTGTTCATTTAAGGTAGCCAACCCACCTGCAATTTTGCTGATGCATATGTCCATCGTCACTTAATATCGGGTAGTCACTTGCTCGTTTGTAACCTTTTTCTTCTATTAAAAAAAAAACGCTTAAGAGCTCCGCAATTGTCATGGGTAGGTGCGGAATAATAGGCACTTGTCTTGAATTAAGACCTGTGTCTTGTTGTAGACACAGGTCTTAATTCTTAAATGTCCGGGTAGTATATTATAGAATATCAGCGTCGATGAGGGTAAACAACGGCACGGCTGGCCGATCAAAGTGTGAAAATCTTTTCTTACACATTCACTACCTAATTCAACGCCAGCGTCGTTAGCTTGCACCTTTGATGTAGTCCTTGTAAATTGACCATATCGTTAATTAATCGCGTAACTATTCATCTGGAATACTCTTCATACTAATACAAAGATGGTAAAGTTACACACAATCTTTTTTAACAATAAAATATGGCAAATAGTGTATAGGTATGGTACCGGAAATGAATTGATAGACTGTACGTAAGGAATAACGTTTTTTCTGTGTATGTAAAGGTGATAAAGCTGTCGGCCAACCGCAATCCCTGTATGAAACGGTGAAGTATAATTATAAATCTAAACAGTGGTAGAGTCCGCAACTACAACTGGTGAAGTGCAGGGCCGGCTCGACCGGTGAAATACGGATGATTGAGGTGCCGGAAGCCTAATTGATGAATACGTAAAATATGTGAATAAGAAGAGGATTTGACGGGATAGAGAATGAATAGGAGAAAAAAACACACAAAATCATAAGCATAAGGTAGTACTGGTACAGAATAGAATAGAATTCTTTTTATCAAGCAAAAGTTATGAAACGATTCTGTGCAAAGCCGCGGACAACAGCTGTAAATTTAATTTAAAAATTATTTAAATACCAAAAATAAAATATACACATCTAGACAATCGTGTTTTTTGTGGGTTGTAATTGTAGCTTGATTATTAACTACGTAGGTACCAACACGTGATACCTTTATCTAACTTTTCTAAAAATATACAACTTAAAGTCACGTTCATGATGTTATGCGACTGTTTTTATTAACATTAAGGAAAACGTTTCACGAAATAAATCTTATAATATTACTCATTGATAGACATAACTACATTTATTTACTTATTGAATTTATATATATATATATATATATATAAATCGTTTGCTTTATGTCAAAAACATATGTTGTATTTCTTTATGTGTGCAGTGGAATTCTCAGCCGATTATTGTTAGTTTTAAACTTAAAACGAACGTATGAGTGTTGCTTAACAACATTTTGATATAAAATGTAATATTATACTATCACGTTGCAAACTTTTACTGCCTTGTACTGCCAACGCATTGTGAGACATACTAAAAGGTACGTTGATCCCACTTGCATTGGCATGCATCCAAGGACTGTACTAGAAGGCTTTTTTTTCAGTCACACGCTGTGGCTATATTTACATAACGCTGACGTAACTGACAAATGATTATAATTAAATCAAATCATTTTTAAACTCAATTTATTTAAATCAATTTACGGCTGGGTGGCGTGACAAACATTTGTGTACATTAACAAGTCTGTTTGTCTTGACTCTGGGTGACAGAAAAGTAGTATATCAGTTATCTGGTTTCCATAGTACAAGCTCCGATTAGTTTGGGATCAGATGGCCGTGTGTGAATATGTCCTAGGATATTATCATTACATTATACTATCAATCAATATCGTTGGCTGAACAGCCAAGAAATAATTACCCGCGTTGAACCTAGTAGTAACCGTGGATCTTGGATGCATTCTGATGTTGTGTAGGTACTGAAATCTGCACAATGAAAGATGTGGAGAAATTGTCTTCTGTGGCTTAACACCGCATCATAATAGTGGCAATGGTCTGCTCGATACAGAGGTAGTCTGTCCAAGAAATGGAAGCCAAAGGGAGAATCTTTCGATCCCAATATATATGTACAATCAGAATAGGGATATTGCCATCTGTACTGGCTGTTCGATATCAATTTAAAATATTTTTATAATGATAAAAGTTAACTATATAAAAAAATAGTCTATAAATATAATGCATAATATTAGCATCGTAATAGAAGCTACTATATTATTTTGTTGTTATGTATGACTTCTAACCCTTCTGCGGTGCAGGAAGATCGCAATCCTAACGCAGAAGTTCTCGAAACTCTTTCCTACTTCAACACAACAACACACATCTACATACATAATAGTTCTTCACTGTTTACATTTAGGATACCCCATCACAAGCCGCAAAATGTACACGGGTCAATCACACTTCAAGATGACGTCTAAATTTTTTATTATTTATGTATTGTAGTATCGCGGTCTCTTCAATTGTGCACGCATTTGTTTCATTTTAACCTAATTAAGGAGGTTATCGTTATTTATCAAAGAGTTTATCGGCTTTTAACCTAATTGCGTGTGTTTTAAGTAATAAAAAGTATCTAATACTTTTTTTTAACCTTTTTTCTCGGATTTTTTCTTAACGCGTAATTTACCATTGGTAGGATAAAAAGGCAGTCAAATTGTACGATCATATTATTCGAAAGTCGAAACAAATCTACTAATGACAAAGTTAAATGTCGTTTTGCTATGGAACAAAATAATTGTAATACAATAAATTAATATCAAACCAAAACTGTTTTCCTTTATGTTTGCCTTTCTATTTATTGTTAAGCTTAACTTTTAAATTAAGCTTAGTTTAAAATTAAAATTTAACTGTTTTACAAATAAACATGGTATAAAGATAAACATAGGATAAACTAGGAATACGCAAAATTTGTACTAAAACAACCGTCATTCCGGTCTTATAACGACGTACACCCTTGTTTCAGTCCAGTATGACATTCAAAATGCCACTTGTGTTCGAGGACTTAAATTAACTTATTATGGAATTAAGGGCGATAGAGGAACTAGAAAGTGTAAAGTACTTGTAATTCAGACTCCAAGGAAAGTGAAAATATTTATAAGAAGGGAAAACCCTTTTGATTTATATGGCGATGGACAGTTTCGATTAAAATATCAATACAGTCGGTGTATTTCTAGACCAATTATTTGGAAGGTCTCTTACTATGGACAAGCGTGTAGGTGCATTATCTTCCGTTTTACAAATACTGAAAGCTGGCCAGGAGATGGTGGTTTTGGCCCACAACTATATTGTCTTTTATAAACCTCTTTTTTAAAATCCAGTTTCGTAACTTTCCACTGATTCATCAGTTGATTCTTATCCCTAGCTCTTTCGTTAGTCCTATTAAATCTGTAAATAACAGTTGTTCACTGTAACCTAATTTATGCAAATTATCGACACTAAATAAAATACTTGTTTACAATGTCTACTACGTTTATATCTGACTTTTGCTTTATTTGTATTTGTGGTTAAGTTTTTATTTCCCATTATATCCATAAACATAAAAATAAAATAATGTAACGTATTTTTTAATATAATAACATAATACGATAACCCCATAACCGACGAGCATCTGTAGATGTATCAATGTAGTAGAAGCGAGAGAGGTGTGCCAGGATCGATATGGAAATCCTACTCTGCCTACGCCTTACGTTACGGGCGTGAGCGCATATTTATTTATTTTTGTGAACACGGTAAGGATGATTGTGGGCGTTAATATATTGCAACAAATTTTCATTCTGTTTAATATAAACACATTGTTTGCGAACACAATACCATAATTAGTACCACTATCCCGTATTAAATAAATAATTGTTCGTGTATTCACATTATTCAATACTATTAAAATAAACGAATACAATGTACGAAAGTAAATTATTTCAAGTGATATTTCTATATAAATTGTGATAATAGCATAAGTTCCCTAATTTATTATTTTATCACCGACTGTGATTACTTTGTTAAATCAACATAATCTATCAATGCGCATCGTAAAGTACAGTTTTATACCATTTGGCACATCCCTATGCGTTGTTGTTTAAAATATCACAATGCTGAGCATAAACAGTTTTATGACACTGTCTTCTCTGCTGACACTCACTAAAACATGGTCGCCATTCAATATTTACCTATCGTGGGACAAAGAAGTAAAACAAATCGATGGGCAAAAGTCTCGGGAGTAATGTAAATTGACTATTTAAATGACAGTCATGCCCAAGAGTAGTTATTACATTCATAAATATTGTGCGGCGTTGGATAATTTCTTTCCGTAACTCAGAGGAGCAATGGTGGCTCAGCGGTTTAGGCCCCGACTTACGTACTGTAGGTTGCGGGTTCGAACCCAGGTAGGCGCTTTACTTTGTGTAAGTTATTTTATCACCATTGCTCCAAAAACGGTAAAGGAAAACATCGTGAGCAAAGCGGCATGTTCTTAGAACCACCAAACTCGAAGACATGTCACATCCACCAACCCGCACTAGGCCAGCGTGGTGGATTACGGCTCATTCCTTCTCAGAGAGGAGGCCTGTGTCCCTGTAGTGGGAAACAATTCTAAAAAGGCTGATTTATTATTTATTTATTCAGTTAACCCAGACGAGTGGGCAGAGCTCACCGATTTTCATTTCATGCGATCCTGGTACATCGCTCTCGTTTTCACATCAATACATACATACATGGTCGTCAGTTACGGATACTTCGACGGTCCTCAGAATTCTATACTGATATATGTCACCTCTGAATAACATACCAAATCCACGTTTAACTATTGACTTACATATGTTAATGTTTCTCTTTAAAAGGCCGACACACACTATAATAGAACGTATGTACTTCTAATATTTTTTGACCGGATTGAATGGATAAGGCGTGCTTTTTAGCATTAACATTAAGCGTGAAAAAAACATTCTTTTCAAGCATAATATCAGGCATTTGAAATATATTATTTTTGTATGTTTATATGTTGTCTATTGCCAGAACACGTGTCCCGAGCGTGACGGCGCCTTTAGTCATCGCTCAAACTTTTGTTTGACGATAAAGAGATCACCGACTCGATAATTCAACAATCTTGCTATTGACCCCTGCACGAATCTTGCCAGCTGTATCTCTTTACGATATCTCTGTGACGCAAGTATTCGATTGGCCACACGTTACTACCATTAAAAACGGACAAACAAACGAAACTAATTTATAAACTTTAATGACTTTTACCCTAAGATATCATTAATGAGTAGCGACTTTGATTTCTATAAGCGAACCTGTGATCGGCAAAGGGACAAACAGTCACTCCATCCGATGCACTACTGAGTCGTTACAATTTCCCAAAATTAAATTATGTACTTAGACCCACACTAATTTGTCGCGTGTGATTATCTTTTTCAGCGTATTATCCCTTAAAAAAATGTTAGTTTGCTGTATAAAAAATATGTCAAATTGCAATGAACCGTCGCACAAAATAAAAATGAATAAAAACAATAAGTGGAAATTATAAATACATAAACTAGTGTACTACTAATCATCTCACCAATACATGAAACATCTCAGAACGTATAATTTTTACGGCGTCTAAAATTAGACAAATCTAAAAACAAATCGGACTAAAACCCAATTTCTGGCAACCCTAACTATCACGCGCTAAACACGTTTCGAGTAATTTTGCGCATCGCGTCTTTATTATCGTACAATTTTCGGTTGTCAACTCGAACATTTACCCTATCACTATGTAAAGTGCGCGCTCAGACAAACAGTCTATTCCAATACATTTTTGTTGGCGGTTAGTGTACACTACTAGACTCTGTGCCGATCTCGACGGACACTAAACCGTAAAATAAGTACACAGTAATGTTTAAATAATCTACGCATATTCTAGAGTTTATTCTTCGTATCATCCAACGATCTCTACTGAACGTAAGCATGAGGAATCATGAATCCAGCACAAATATTAGTCTCTTGTCATCCAGTCGTCTCCCGTAACCTTGACCGAGACATCGGCCCATATTGTACAAGGCCCTGGTACAATCCGTCGACCTGTACTTGGCATCCATAACAACAAAACAACAAAAAGATTTTATAGAAGTTCACTCATCGTATTTTTAAATAAAAAATACTTATATTAGTCTGGTCAGGCAGTTTATTAGGTTCCAACTGTTTTTTATTTATGTTGAATAAATCAGCGTTCGGCCACGATCGCACCTTTGGTTGAGCGGTGATGTGGTCGAAAGATGTTGCGCTAGGTTAGTAATACGTTTCTCTTTAAGGTACCCTACCTACCCTAAGGGCTGGCTGTTTATTCTGATTCTTTGCCCTACGCACGATGAAAGAGGATTCGGATAACTTCGTTCGTAGATCTCTACTAATATAAATGTGAATGTAAGTTTGTTTCTTACGCTTTCACGCGAAAACTACTCAATCGATCAACATGAAACTTTGTACTCATATTCTTGGAGGTATTAAAAGTAACATAGGATACTATTTATGAGAAAAAAATAGTACATAAAAAGTGAAGTATGTATTATATGTTCCCTGTAAACCTATAGTCTCCGAAACGGTAAGCCACCAGTCACCAGTCTACTATAAACGGATGGAGATTAGCCGTGCGCCTAAACATCTTTCTATTGTTTAAGCTTCTCAGCATAAATCATACACCGTCCAACTAGGAAATTAGTAATTTTTGAAAAATATGTAATCAAGGGACATCAATAAATCGTATTTTTTTAATGGAAATAGATGGCAAATATGCAAGTAGGTTACCTAATGTTAAGCAACCGCCACCCAAAGACGTATGTCACGCAACAACAACCTTTAATGGACTGGGTAGACAGGAAAAGAAGAAAAAATATGTTTCTTTATCCCACTGATCCCCTCTCCGTCCAATCTTCTTCCTCTTCCCATCCTTTCCTTATTAGAAAAGGTCCTCACTCATCAAAGGGAAACCAACAGAATATACTTCTCCTTGACGCTTGTTTTCTGGCCCATTCGTGCGACGGATGTTGTTTTTGCATACTCTACCACTGTTAATATTATATTGCATTTTACTAAAATACAATTTCTTATCATAAAAACAATATGGGTTATTGCAGACTACACTTTCATGGCTTCAGAATAATTATGAGATAGCACAATCGCGAAATAAGAATACGAAAAAAGGACAATAAACAAGTAACAATACAAATACATCATTAACTGTAACGTGGACGTGATCCTGTACAAGGGTATTTATTATTTTTTGTCTCTATATTTTAGTTGCGAATAAATCTACCTTTTAAAACCTGGTATTGTATGTGTATTAATCAATTTAATGTTGGCCGCTTCTCAGTGTTAGTCCGAGTACGTGATAAAGGTACTGAACAAAATAGATTTTGGTTGCACTGCAGTCACTCTCTTGGTGAATTTAAATTGTTTCCAATCTGATTGCAATCACATCTATTATTACGAAGCTCGAAGAGAAGCGTCTCATCTAGTTGAATTCTAGTTCTAATGATTCCTATGTAATCGATGAAAACATATCTATATAAAATTTTATTTGATTTTTATGTTTACAGTTACTCGAAAAACACCAATATAAAATTAAATGTTGATAAACAACCAATTACGTTCTGTTTTTCCCTTGTTCCAATATACTGGGTTGAAATATTAGTTTAAATAACAAAATATATCATCCATGACCGAAGATTGTATTCATGTACATTCTTCGTTATTGTAAAAACAGTCTTTTTTCCCCCCAAAGGTCGCTCCAATAACAAATGAGTACGTATAATGTGGATGTGGTGGAAACGAAAATTGTATTCCTAGTCCTAATACTTGTACACCTTTGGATCACGGCCTTACAAGTATCATGTTATCATTTTCTTTTGCATATGCACATGTTTTGGCGAATAAAAAATAACAAGTAACAAGATAGGGTGTGCAATTAGCAAAGAAATTACTCCAGTCAGTATTGTTTGGAAAAGTCGCGAATCAAATAAAGCAATGATCGCGGGGGTCATCAATACGATCGCTTCTTGCGTCACAAAGTCAGTTGTAAACAATTCGCTCGATAACCGAATCAACAACTCTTTTTTTTTGCTGCCGTCTAAAATACACGTTCCGTCTTGGTGATAATTAAAAATATATAAATAACTTGGAACAGGTCATGTCGGGTACAGGTCATGCAATGACGACTATAGCGATTAATATTAAATCATGAATATTAACTTCCCAATTCTACAATCTACCTAAATGCCGGCTTTGGCGGCGCACAGACTGGCGAGGGCCGAGAAGACGACGCACGTCATGGAGCCCGCCGTCTACAACCGCCTGCCGGACCACGTCACAGCGGCTGCCCGCCTTAAGTTCCTTAAAACTAAATTGTATTCTTGGCTTATCTAGAAAGCGTTTTACAGTTTGGGGTAAAATTAATAATTAATAAATTTTAATTAAATCAAATATTTTAAGTTTAAAGTATTTTTTAATTTGTGCAATTGAGTTGATCCAAAAATTGTACATTGAAATTGATTTCGTCAACTTGTTAATTTAACTATCAATAAATTATGTATTTGTGCAGTGTTTAATTGGTGAAGAAGGTAATTTATAATCGAAACAGTTTTCAAAAATTACATATTAATTTCCTAAAACCGGATTTGGCCGTATACGAGAGGTGTTTCAATCTATCGCTTTTCCGTAACCTATTGATAAACTTTTTTATTGACAATGAGGATGCCTGCTCAAATGATAATTTACTAAAACCAAAATCAAGATAATTAGACTCCAAATTACATCTCTGCAAATGTTCGACGATGGACATAAATCTAAGCAGATAATTTTATCTGATTAATGATATTTTGGTAATTTTTATTGAAAGCAGGGTTACCAACTCCTAAGACCAACAAACAATATTGCAATCTCTTAGTACATGTATGCTAAAATTATATGTATGTAAATACATCGATAGAAACTATTGGCAAATCGAATCCCGAACCAATCTCCAAGCTATTCTTAACTTATCATTAAATATTATTTAAAAAGAGATTATATAGTTATGTTACACAATTGCAATGTATCAAATGATAATAAACGTGTCCACAAAACACTTGAGATACGATACAAAGTATGTACCATCGACATCGACGTTGTATACCTTGTGTAAACCACTCGAGTGTATAATAAAGTCCCTAGAAAATCTAGACATGGAATTAAATTTATGAATTTTTATATGACAGCTTTTCTACGATGTTTTATACATTAACTCCGCAGAAGAGCTCTTGTGGTACAGTCGAAAGAACCTTGTCTTGGTTCGTTATAATATAAGCACTCAAGCGAGGGTAGGCAGGTATTATCAACTTTTAATCGCTTCTTTTACGTTCACACATCGACGCATAAATGCTACTCGGTTCTCGGATACTCTTAATGCCACCGTTTTTAAATATGAAACCCATCTCATCGATACGAACTATTGTAGGACGATGATTAACATTGCCACTCAGTTTTGCTAATACCCAACGCTTTAAGTAATTTAGACACAAAGTCTGAGACGCTAGACGACGGAGTGCTGATGTAGTCTAAAAAGTTTGATTTGAAGTAAATTGCGAATACTACTTCTGTCTACCCCTGTCGAACTAAAAGATTTTCGAGCGCATTTTATTATGTCTATACCATTACGCGCAAATAGTAATATTACTTGTTATTTACACTATTACAAGAAATCGGGCGATAAACATCGTTCAATTCAAAGGGCAGACCGATCGAGGCCGATGTTTGCTTATCGTAGGACCTTGATTATACACGCCGTCCTAATTGAGACCAGGGTTTTCCGATTACGATGCCACACTAACTGCCGAATACTTCTGCATGAATACTCCGTTTTATAGTACAATAATGGATAAATATACTAGTTTCAAACAAAAAAATCCCGGAGTACTTTGGTTATATCTCATGGCGAATCAGCGAACCGGATTAAATTTAAGGAACGAGAGTCATAGAGGTGTCTCTACCAAATCAGCGTCGCGCTTAAAATGTAATTCTCAATGACATAAACGATGACTGGACTGGACTGATATGGTTTGATATGCTTTATAGGAAATAGCAAGAAAAGCCACGTTGAATCTATAAAGAACATTTATCGGGTGTTCAGGCGCGAGATCAACCATGTCCTGTTGCAACTTTTTGAAGTAAAAACATCTTTAGGCACGTTGAGTGATTTTCGACAGGGGGAAAACTTACGGGTTCGGGTCACAGGTGACCCCGACACCACGGCTCGTTCCATATGCTAACAATCACCAAAAACTAACCCTTGTACGTACCTTCATTAAAGTTGAAAATCGAACACTAAGAAATTTATGAATCACAACGTACTATAAAATATCAAATCTTAAATTCCATTTTTAAATTGCGAATGCTACACACCGCGCTGCACACCGTGTCTATCGAGCAATACATTATGTACCTTGTACCATTTTGTTTATAAAGATCATATTACTTTGATAGGATTTTTTGAATGAACACACCTTTCCGCCAGTTATGAGTTTTCAGTTCTATTTGTTCTGCGGCCCTTATGACTTTTTCCGTTTTTTTAACCTTTAAATTTGAAACTAGACAGTTCGTCGCTGTCCTTCTAGTAAGGTCGGTCAAAAATATATTTTAAGTAATTTCCGTACAAATTACAACTCCATGACCTCGTTGTACTTGCCTTATAGCATATCTCAGAGCACAGGGGTTATAAAGTAATGTTAATTAGTTAAGTTTCAAAGGATTCTCGACGGCCGGTGGTGAAAAAGACTTTGGAATTATGACTGGCATATGTAGACTCCAAAGAGTCCAGTAGATGGGGGCGGCAAGGGTCTAGGTCAATGAAGGTTAAGGGGCAGATGTGCCTATACGCCGATGGTGATGTTAAAGTTCAGTCGTCATCATCATCTCCCTGCCCTTTTCCCACTCAGGTGGGGTCGGCGCAGTATGATTGTAGTCTATACTGTATAAGTTTTGGCTACAGTTTTACGGCCTGCCTGACGCCAACCCTCCTTGGTAATAATTGCTTGTCCTTAAGTCTTCTTTTGTAATTAAGAAACTTCGTTGTTGACACAGCCAAATGTCACGAGGACTGTTATTGGTCGGGCGCATCCCTTCTCGTTAGGTTCGTCATTAGCTGATCGGAATTCATCCCTTTCGTGATAATAATTCCGCGCTACTTTCCATTTCTGTAGAACTGGCGCCGTCTTTCGTCTTCATGGAATTCCACCAGTATCTTTTCTGTGTCGTTATACGTCCGTGTTGATTTGGAAACAATCGAATTAAGGGTGAAAAGGCAGCATATCAAATTTTCTCGTTGGTAGCATCGTCTAGCACAATACCTTTAGCAGTATCCTAATCACTGGTACCAAATTCTGTCTTTTTTTATTAGACGCTTGTATAATATTAACAAAGTAACAATATTAAAAATGCATCCTACGAAATAAATAAATTCAAAATAATTTGAGACACATCTGCTATGATAAATGTGTTGTTAATGTTCAGCGTACGTTGGAAATAAGCGCGAAGGATAAATTTATTTTGACTATATGTTTTAGTTACATTATTTTATTTAAAATTCAACTTCCTTATGTTTTGTCGTAAATCTCTGAAACTTACTTAATTTACTGGCAGTTTTTACACAAAGTTGCATTCTAACATAGCGAGGTAAAGTGTATTTATTTACTTTCAACGATGCAGTTCTCACGAAACGGGAAGTTTCAAGCGACAAAACATTAATGATAATTTTTCGAAAAATAAATGTAAAAAGTTAATTCCTTAGCTGTATTTAATTGTTTTTAATTTCGAAAACGATTTAATACTTGTGTTTTCGATTTAAAATTTAATTTACTTTTATTTAAATTCTTGTGAGAAATTAACACATTAATGAATTTTGTTAAAAGTTAATTTGTTTCAAACAGTCGATGCGCGCTCACAGAATGTCAAATAAATAGAACTTCTCCGATGCAAACATGAGAATCAGAAGGACTTCAAAGTGGATTAGAAGAAGAGAAGACTAGAAGAAGTTGATCTTTAATATTATATATCTTTTAAATTTATTAAAGTTAATGTTGCCTCGTTGGAAATTTGATACCGAAAGATGATACCGCGTATAAGAATTTATAATTGTGAGAAACGTGTGTGAAAAGTTATTATTGTCAATAATAGACATTACTATGGCAACTGATATTGTGAATAATGGTTTTATATGCAGAGCAGTTTTATACTCGGGTTAAACGGCAAGTATACTCATGTCATTTTCTGTACTACTGATAATGTGTCTGCAAAATATGATAATTATCATTTGAGTGGTTGAGGAGTTAAAGCGCAACAAGCAAACTGACTTTTCACTTTTATAATATTAGATTGAATTTGTAGTCTTTGATGTGTAGTGGATTATAACAAGAAGTCGGTTAAAAGCGGACACAATACTGGTTCCTTTTGCTTATTTACTCTGTCCATTTTGTTTATTTGTGTTATTTACATTTTCCATACAAAGACTTGTTTGTCCTTCATTATAATTATATTGTTATGATGTCACAATTGTGCGCAACTCATCATGAGACACTACGCAACGCAGTCTGGCATACAGCGTGTAAATAACGTGTACAAAGGATTCCTTGGACAAAAATATGACGATTTAATCCAGCTTACCTGTATTCAAGGTTTTCTTATCCAACTCATGTGGGGTGGGCACAATACGACTGTAGACCATACTGTATAGGTTTTGGCTACAGTTTTTAAGTTTTTTTTACCTAAAGTGCTTCAAAAATTATGTATAAATTTTTAACAAGAATGGGGCTACAGCAGTAGTGAGTAGTCAGAATGTGTCTATAAAGGCTCGTCTGGCAATACACAATGCTGTACTAGTCCCCACTTTAATGTATGGAAGTGAAAGCTGGGTATAGCAGGAAAAGCACGCTAGTAGAGTTAATGCCGTTGAGATGCGATCCTTAAGAAGTATGTGACGTGTGACTTTGATTGATAGGGTAAAAATTAGTGTTATAAGGGAAAAGTGTGGCTTAAAAGTTGACGTTGTGACTCGAATTGAGAAAGGTATGCTTCGGTGGTTCGGGCATGTTGAAAGGATGAATGAAGAGAGAATAACAAAACAAATGTATATTGCAAAAGTGAGTGGCAGTGTTGGAAGGGGACGCCCTAGGAAAACTTATATCGATCGGATTAGTGACTTACTAAAAAGGGACGATATAAGGAGCACCCGTAACCGACGAGCATGCATGCGTAGATGTATTAATGTTAAAGAAGCGAGAGAGGTGTGCCAGGATCACGCCAAATGGAAATCCATGATCTCTGCCTACCCCTCTGGGCGACGGGCGTGAGTGCATATTGATTTGTTTAAAAAAGGGCGATATAAGGAGCACCCGTTACCGATGAGCATGTATGCGTAGATGTATGAATGTAGAAGAAGCGAGAGAGGTGTGCCAGGATCGCGCCAAATGGAAATCCATGATCTCTGCCTACCCCTCTGTGCGACGGGCGTGAGTGCATATTGATTTGTTTAAAAAAGGGCGATATAAGGAGCACCCGTTACCGATGAGCATGTATGCGTAGATGTATGAATGTAGAAGAAGCGAGAGAGGTGTGCCAGGATCGCGCCAAATGGAAATCCATGATCTCTGCCTACCCCTCTGTGCGACGGGCGTGAGTGCATATTGATTTGTTTAAAAAAGGGCGATATAAGGAGCACCCGTTACCGATGAGCATGTATGCGTAGATGTATGAATGTAGAAGAAGCGAGAGATGTGTGCCAGGATCGCGCCAAATGTAAAAGTTACGGGCGTGAGCGCATATTTGTATAAGTATTTTGAAGTCTTTAATAGATTTTATACAATTCGTAGCCAGGCATTTGAACAAATAAACAGCATATTTTTGTGGAGGAAACCTTGCTCAGAAATTAACAGGTTGCGCCAAAACACGGTCGGTATAAAAAATTAAAAATAATTTTTGCGGTAGCACCAAACAAACGTGAACTTTTGCAAGCCATCTTACCTGGACCACGTGCTTAGGCACAAGTGTTCATACTCCGCACGTGGACGTAAAAGGAGTGTTGGTTGCAAAATAAAAACATGGCTGCGTAATATTAGAGAGTGGATCGGGATTTCGAAAGCCGCCCAGCTGTTCCGCGTCGCAAAAGGTAATCTATACGGATAAATAAATTTGAAACGTCTGTATGTAATACCAAAATAAAATTTCCATACTCAAAACACATGATGTGGTACGGTACATATAACAAAAACACTATTTTAAAAATTTTGGCTTTCTGTCTGTCTGTTTATTCTGAGTAATCTCCGGAACGACGGAACGAAGATAGGGAGGATTCAAACAGGCTAATTTGATCCAAGCAAAAAATTAGGGTTCCGCTCAAAAAGTTAAACACCCTCGAAATTTTTAAACAAAATACGCGTCGCCGTATCGAAAGCGCCGCCCGATACCTGTAATCCACAAATGTTGTCTTAACTGCTGACTTCTTTACTAGGAACATGTGGCAAGGGAAACCCGAATTTATTAATGGAGGAGTTTCTACCATGTTCTGCTGTTTTAATTGAGAGATCATGTTTGTCATCTCTTCAGACATTCTGGTTGAATATTTTCCTAATACATGGCTGTGTGGGTGTTATAATGGCGGTTTCTCCCGTTATTAATTTCAAAATGTGATTATTGCTTTTGCCATAAATGGGCAAACCTCCGCAGGCAACCCCCTTGAATGGACTGATTTGATAGTCAACTGTGTTATTTCTGGGCAGACTTCCCCTTCCCATACTATTCTTATAAGAAAAAGGTGGGAAGGGGGAGAGAACTAGAATTAGGCCCCCGGCACCTCAATCTCCAGACGAAACGCAGAATATTCTACTTCACGCTTGTTTTCTGTGAGGTCGTGGCATTTCACCGGTAGAGCAACATTCGTGCAATAGATATTGTTGTTGCGGGCTCTACCACTGTTAAAACATCATAACCCCTCATTCAGTTTAAGGCCTACAAGATCATGTGTACTAGACCATCTATACTAAATTGCAAAGCCTTCTAATAAGGAATGCTTTTCCAAGCTTGTATATAAAACTTTTGAAGTTGGGAAAGATCCCGGAAGCGCTCTTTTTTAGCCAGCGCAACATAGTTGCAACAAGCGATTTTTCGTCAAAGTCGATGCCTACGTCGCAAACAACCAACATAATGAACCATGTTATTACTAACTAGATAACATTTATGTAGAAAGCAACCGTAGCTTTGTGTTTGTTCAAAATTTATATAAACTAGCTGTTACTCACGGCTTTGCTCCCGTTGATATTGATAAAAAGGTAGCTCATGTATTTTCTCTAATGTATTCAAAAAAAATGTGCATTCACACCAGTAATTCACCACGCTGGCCCAGTGCGGGTTGGCGGATGTCACATGTCTTCGAATTTGGTGGTTCTAAGAACATGCCGGTTTCCTCACGATGTTTTCCTTCACCGTTTTTGGAGCAGTTGTGATGGAATAAATGACACAAAGTAATTTACAACAGCTTTCTTCATATCCACTCTGTGTGTTTTAGAAAAACACATAATAAAACATTTTGCTTGTGTACTTTATTGAAGTGAAAGCTTTTTACTCGCGTTAGATTTCGGTTGGGTTGGTGATGGCGGTTTTTATTTATGATTATTACTTTTTATTTGATTCTACGCGGACGAAGTCGTAACAGGTAACAGCTAGTGTAAAATATGGAAAGCCGAATGCCAACCTCCACTAGTCGGAGAGGCATCTCAAGAAGAAACAGGCATAAACACTTGGAATCTTTTTGTTAATGTAAAAAAAACATTTAATAATAATTTAGAAGTCAATACCAGAAGGCGTAGATATTTAATATTTCAATTTTAACTTATTTATACAGACAATCGCGGTAAGTTTATATTAATTTCATTTAAAGTCTTAATTTAAAATCGTTTGGTTACGTGATTTAATTCGTCGATCTATTCTATAGTACATTCCACCAATCGGACGTTGCTGCTACTGCAGGCGTAGATTGATTAAACGCATTTTGTAGGTATTGATTTAAGAAAAACCGGAGAAGCCTTGAAAACTTACAATCATTCTAATTTCGGTAATCTGTTATGTCCACTATGTGTTATATATATATGTTTTCTAATAAAACAGTCTTGCCGAATAAAAGTTATGAATAGTAAGTAGTAAACAAAATAAATATACGCTCACGGCCGTAACCCAGAGGGGTAGGCAGAGATTATGGATTTGCAGTCGGCGTGATCTTGGCACACCATTCGAGCTTCTTCAACATCCGTACATCTAGACATACAATCTCGTTGGTTATAAGTACTCCTTATATCGCCCTTCTTTGCTATGTGACTAATCTGATCGATAAAAGTTCTCCCTGGACGTCCCTACCAACACTACCACTCACTGCCGCAACATGAAAAAGAAACAAAAAGAAACGTCTTAAATTTGTCAATTGAAATCATCTTGGTATTGAATAAAACGTTTAAATTCTGTAAAAACAACACTAACCTTGCAACATGGTAAATGAGGAGGAAAATCGGAAAGTATGTCAAAGACGACAGCCGTATTGTAAAGAATGAAACAATAAAAGCCACAGAATTCCACAGAATGTTCTCTGTTCAATATCAATTAAATTAGAACATGTACTAAATTATTCTCCGATCTATCATCGATGTTGCTTATCTTACCATTGACAAAAGAGGATTCCTCACAAAAAAAAACCAATTTAAAAGTCACAAGAAATATTGGGCGGTAATCCACTTTAACCTTAACCAGGTCGGGCCATCATTTAGGAGGCCAGTATATACGACAACATTCTCTACTTGACCATTGCATAACTTTTTGTCGATGGCGATTCATGGGGTAGGCTTAAGTCTCTATGGTCCCTCGCAGGCTGTGCGTATGTTGGTGGTTTAATTTTGTAGAAATGTGTTCTCTTGATTCCTGAGACGTCGTCCTTTTCAACACCATAACACACTTATAACAATTCATTTGGAAATACAGATATACCCTTTTTTTATTAAGTATAAACTAGCGCTTGACAACAATCCCACCTAGTGTTAAGTGGTGATGTGGTCTAAAGATGGAACGCACTAGTTTAGAAACAGCCTATTCACTCTTCTCTTGAAGGTACCCACGTCGTAATCGGACGGAAATACTGACACTGGCAACTTATTCCAATCCTTTGCCGTACGCACAATGAACGATGATTCGAATCGGTTCGTTCGAACGCGCGGTATCTCTACTATGAAAGGATGGAGACCTGCCGTATATCTAAATGTCCGATGGTAGAATGGAGATGGGGGAATTAATCGTGTAATTCCTGCGCACACTCCCCAAAATGTAATCTGTATAACACCGAGAGGCTAGCCACTTTACGTCTGTACTCAAATTCCCGTGATTCATTACGAATAGACTGGTCTATATTTATATAGTATTTTGGTGTCATTTGCTTAATCACTAAAATAGGATGGCCCCTTGATCATTTTCACTTTTTACAGTGATAAGGCGTAAATTATCCCTTTTCAACATCACTGCTAGTTACTAGTAAATTGATGAATAGATTAGACACAATGCAGCCTATTTTTCAGATAATCTTTCCTAAAATTTGTAGGATTCTCGTATATTCTAGAACATGAATTCAAAATTTTTTCATATTTATAATAATTTATTAATATATATCATATGTAATTATAACTGCAAATTAATATATAACGGAAAATATAATATTTATTGTCATGTACAGGAAACATACACAACGTAGTTCATTTATTATATATATTATAATCACGCGACATCAACGTGGAAGCACCTCTGAAAACCGGTTTGGCATTCAGCGGATTCTTTCAGAGGTTTCTTTCAACGCCGTGCGCGGGCGCAGCGAACTCTTCGCCCGCAGTCGACGCCCCGCTATCATTCAATATGAACGTATGTCTCTTTTATCCTGCGCGCGACTTGTTACGTTTAAGATAATTTGTGACCTTTCTATCCTTCTGACTATTATAAGCGGAGACACGTCGCTATAAACTAAAGCGCCCAAAAGTTTATTTCTACTTGGATCGGTGATTGCTGCCTATATTTTCAATATATATATATATATATATGTCTGGCTGGAGGTATAACATACGGACAGGACGTTTAATTTAAAATATGAAAATGTGGCGATTAAATCCCAAATGTATTTTTAAAACTAAGGTGTTATTAGAGAAAATGGCTAGATGACAAATATGCTACCAATAAACTACATTAATACAACTACAGTTACACCACCATATGTTAGAAACTTATAGAACTTTTAACTTTAGAATATAACAATAATTACATTCAACACGGTCTGTCAGCGGAATTTATTTTTTAATTTATATTAACGAATACATTTATATATATATATATATATATATATATATATCAATAAAAATATAAAGTACATTATGGCGTAGTTAAAATATCAATTACATTAAAAGATTCAGACGTATCGTACGCCACAGAGCAAGCTAAACGATAATGATGCTTACATATTTGTCATTGAATGACATACTTATTTCACGGTCACAACAAATTCTGTATTTTACTCTTTACGACTCATAAAGCGGTGTATTTCTTTGTAATTGGAATCGATAGAGAAGTATGAAACAAGCTAATTAATGTCTCCATGGGTATAAATATGAAGAAATCCCCGGATTTAATTGATGAACAGTACAGAGTGGTGTGTATAAGCCAATTATTTTATATTGGGTAGTAGAAATTTTGTTTCCGTTTAAATTCAGCCGATATTCGCCCACGGCTTGACGTAGTCTTGTCCTATTCATCAGCACAAAGATCTGTCCACTGCATCTCATCCAATGGGCTTGCGTGATTTTGACCAGATCATTGGTCCATCGTGTACTGCGTCGATCTGTATGTAGGTCGCCACTTTAGGGCCTTTCGGCACAATTGGTCATCCTTTTTACGAGCAATATTTTTCTTAATATGATTTTTAATATTATCACAGAAAAACCAAGGCTTGTTTCACATCAAGAAGGAATTTTTGTAAACATAGGTAGTGTAACTACAACTTTTTCTCACATTACTTTATAACACTAGTTAACTATACAATTTCACTTCACTTTATTTCCACTAAATTAAAACCTTTTCGATTAAAGTATAAAACGTGTAATGGCCGCTAAGTGACGCTTGTTTACAAAAATTCTAACAATAGTGCACATGCACTCTCATAGTACTTTGTGCATTAAAGTAAATAATAGGCGATTGGAATGCTGTAAATACAACAATTTGAGTAAATTTCCTACCGTATCTAACCTTCTCGCAATGCAACACGCCGATGTACAAGGTCATATATAATTTATACTCATTGTAACATACGTTCTTTGAGTGACATACTTCATCTGAACTGGGCAGTTTAGGTATTTTTTTTGTAACCTACTTATCATTGTTTGCCTAGAAGAGGCATCTATAGCCACTCCGAGCTTGATGCGGCGGGCGCAGAAGGCGCCTAGCCTACGACTCTTTAAGAGTAACTTGTCTCGAGAACTCCCTCCGTATAGGGAGCCTCGGTTCGGGCCGTTTATTACCGGATGGGAGGCCGCCGAGCTCTTAGGCCGCTTTGGCGGACGCTCCATGGAGTGACTGGACCTAAGGGCCCCCGAGAGACGGGCCGGTTGGCGTGGTTTGTAAGATACTTGCTTTTCACGCCGCAGGTCGTGGGTTCGATTCCCACCTAGGACAGACATTTGTGTGCCTGAACATGTCTGTTTGTCCGGAGTCTGGGTGTAATTATCTATTTAAGTATGTATTTACAAAGAAAATTAGTATATGTAGTATATCAGTTATCTGGTTGCCATAGCACAAGCTCTGCTTAGTTTGGGATCAGATGGCCGTGTGTGAATATGTCCTAGGATATTTAAAAAAAAAAAAAAGAGGGGGACGTAGGCTTGAACTGTCACTCATAACGCGTTTAGCATCCCGATAGAGGTGGGAAAAGAAGTGGCGGAAGAAACTCCAGCAACGCTTCTATCATTAACGGGGGAGTATGTTAGCCTTCCTCGCTGGCGAGGACGGTGTGGTGGAAATTGCTTGCGAAGTTGTTTAATCTTCGCTTTAGCGATAGACGTCTCGTCGTCAGGGATGTCCAGGACGTGCCTAGGTCTTCGATGGCTACGGCGGAACTTACAGTGCGATCGGTTTATAGGTGGCGGCACCAACAACTAAAGAATTAGGGTGATCGCCGGCGAGTCGAAATAGCGGCGCGACGCCAATTACAGGTGTTGAGCTATTATAGGGGGCTCTACGCCCGTCTTCTGCGAGATCTTGGTATTTCACCGGTCGAGCTCGCCTGTTCGTGTAACAGATGTTGTTGCGAACTGTACTACTGTCCGTCACTTCTATCGTAAGAAAGACTTCCAGTAAAATTGCATTTTGGACCAAGAAATAACTAACACACGCAAGAAGGTATCACGTTCATTCAAAACTACCGATAGACGAAATGAGATGAATGAAACAAAATTGTTAAGGGAATGGTTACATGTAAACTGCAATGCGTTCCGGAAATGCATAGTATCAAATATGCATAAGCGTCACGTACAGTGAAACTGTATTACCGTCGGCCTCATATCCAATTCATTCCGATAGAGAGGTGTACAATATAGCAGTGCATTGTCAACTCTCAGAGAATACATTTATTTATTGATGAGATCTAATACAGTCCATGCATAAAATGCTACTCTCCATTTTTTTGTTAATAAAATATTAACGTTAGAATTTAACAACGCTGCATTATATCAATAATTCCAGGACATTTTTAGTTCTTGTTGCAGTTACATCATTATATAATAAACATTGCGTCGGATGTAGCTCCGGATTCACTCTATGAATATTGGATGAGCGCAGTACGGCATGAGATCGCGCATTATTCAGAAACGGCCTAGAATCATAATGAACTCGTTCGTCATGTCATGTCATAACAAATCAGAACGTCGAGTGATGTTCAACAGTAGATATTCACAGCTTAAGGAGTTAGACGAATTGAAATTATGCAATTACAATAATCGTGCTAATAACAATTTAATGTTCCTCCAAGTTCATTTTGAAGTATAAGCTTCTTTGGCATGTTGTACCTCTGGTATTATGGATGTTCATGTTCAACGGTGATCACTCACTATTAATGTTCGCATATCTTATCAAAATCAGATCATAAATCAACAGTTCACAATTTTAAATTATTACATCATTGTCAATATATGGTATGTCCCCTGAACATAGGGCTGCCACATCAATAAAGAAACCATTTATTGCCACAAAATAAGATAGTTATAAACTAATCCAATAAACAAACAAAATGTAGTAAAAGTTTGCTGGCTTAGATTCTTCAGTGATGACCTATCCAGCTCTGGGTTTTAGCTCGCCCCTAGTATTGAAAATAGTACACAAAATAACACTTCAAACACCGGACCATTATATCTAATTTTTACAGTGGTAGAGCCCGAGACAACATCTGTTGCACGAATTGGCCGGCTCGATCGGTGAAATACTACGATCTCACAGAAACCAGGTGTGAAGTAGAAGTACTCTGCGTTTCGCCCGAAGAGTAAGGTGCCGGAGTCCTAATTTCAGTCCTCTTCCCCTTCCCGTCCTTTCCTCACAAGAATAGGAAGAGGATTGGATGGGGAGGGGGTTAACAGGAAGAAGAAAATATCCTTTTTACTGTCTGTCCCTCCTTTGTCCATTAAAGGCGGGGTCTAAATTACATAAAGCGTTTGGTATTAGCAAAACTGAGAGGCAATGTTAGTCATCTTCCTAGAATAGTTTTTATCGATGAGATGGGTTTCATATTTAAAAAGGGTGGCATTAAGAGTATCCGAGAACCGAGTAGCGCCTCAGAAGCCAGGCGTGAAGTAGAAGTACTCTGCGTTTCGTCCGATGAGTGAGGTGCAGGAGGCCTTATTTTGAGTCCTCTTCCCCTTCCCACCCTTTCCTTATAAGGGTGGAGTGGGAACGGGAAGATAATTGCACGAGGAGGGGGTTAACAGGGAAAAGGAAATATCCTTTTTCCTGGCTATGCCCTCCTCTGTCCATTAAAGGTAGGCAACAGATTTGCAACACATTTGCCTGTTGCGGATGTCTATAAGCAGCGTTCACTTCATCAGGTGATCATCCGCTTGTTCGTTTGCCACCTTGTCACATAAAGAAAATCTACTAATATATGTATAATAGGTAACCTTAAAAATCAATTTTAAGTAGTTGATCGCGTACCCGCTTTTAAATGTAAATACATTATCCTTAGCACGAGCCTACGTATGAATATTCACGATTTCTTAATAACCTCACTCTCGTTACTTTGTGTTTACATGTAAATCTTACATTTTAGTTACATATTGTTCTGTGCTAATAGCTATTACTGGAGATACAATGTGTAAAGAAAATGTTAATCCTTTATGTTGTCATTAACTTTTAAAATTACTCAAGTACGGGAATATAATGTACAAATGTTTTAAATACAGTATGTAAATATATATTTTTATAATTAGCGCGAGATTATTAACACAGAAGAGATGAACGCCTGTCAGTTAATGACGAATTTGTCGAGGTCCCAACTACAACGCTACAATCCCACTACTTACCAGAGATAGAATCCCTAAGGTAGAAAAATCTAGAGAGTAACAGCTGATTTATATTTGTACAGAATACTGATTACCCAAGTAAATTGGAACGGGTAGAACTAATTGTGTCAAGCCGCTACCAAACTTAAATAAAAACCCGCTGTACTTTTTTGTAGTAGATCTTTTGGATACACTCCTTTTTGTTTTGAATAATCAAAGAAAGTGTGTTGTCTACTGCGCCTAGCGTTCATTTTAGTGACGTAATTTTCTGATATTAAACTAGTCAGTACCGTTAGTAACGCTATCTACTTTGCTTCTATTGTTGTCGTCTTTGTATTGAAATGAGTAGGATAATACTTTACAGTCGCAATCGTGAAATTATTACTTAAATATGAAAAACTAGTCAATGTTAAACTTACAATTGATCACGGATTACGGAGAATTGACGATGACATGGTGATATCAAAAATATTAACCTACTTACGAAGCCTGTATAAATTCTTTGTCCCAGCATGGAAATAACCATCGGATAATAAAAAGGCCCTTACAAATTTAACTAATGTGGCGGACACACACACATATATATGTACATAAATAAATTAATATATATTAAAGAATATTAACGCCTGCTGGCTAGTGCAATGCAATTAAGTCAAATGATCTTAATCCAATGCACACCCGCAGGAGTTGCGCGGGCGCATACAATTAAATACACAGTCTCGGCCTATCTACCGCACGCGAACTATGTACTACGCTCGGCCTTATTTACCGCGAAGAAGTTTCTTGGTATATGTTCTATCTAACTGTGTGCATATTTGTATTACTGTTACTACTGACTTTATCTTTATTTGTGCCCTCTAAATTAATGTGTGAATTTGGTGTGTTACAATTAAATATTTCGGAAGCGACTGAGTGCGTTATTCCGGCAACGGACTTAACCCATACATCGTTGTTAATAACAGACTCTCAACTCAAATAAAAATTGTCCTCACACAGACTTTTATCAGTAGAAAACAGATTATTCATATTTGGTTTTATTTTTGAATAATAACTATACAATTATTACGTATATTCCATAATTACTTTTACATAAAGTTTACTATATAATATGAATGATTTTGCTAACGATACTTTTTAGTTACGGCTGACATCACATAAGTTGAAAAATGACAAGGTACCAGCAGGGGCCAGGTCGTTTGCACACGGCGTTTTTTTGTCGCGAGTGTGTAAAGGCCCTTATATCTAGATGACGACTCTACATTTACGTGTAAAGCCGCGGGAATCAGCTACCTTTTAAATATATACAAATCGATATTCATTTATAATTATTTAATAGAATAGAAACATTTTTTTATTTATTGCATTGTGTTGTTGATAGGCAATACATAAATACGTAGAGTTGTTAACAATCAACATATTAGTACAAGGAATATGTTAAATTTTGCCTTTGCCGCGTAGCTCTTGGTGGGCACATTCACTGCATACAAAGTACTGATCTAAGACAAGATTGAATTCATTGGTATTTATGGCTGCGTCACATATATCATTGGAACGCCTTGAGGAAGAAGGACCTACATACAGTTAGCGGCATTATAAATTTCACAGTAATACAAAACGGATAATAGAAAATTCTTTTATATTTATAATTGATTGTTATTGAACGTTTCAATACAGAACAACGCACACACAACGGATCTTGATTATTTTCAGTATAGGTTGTTAGACTATACGTACATATGTTAGGTATCACCATTCACTGGAGTGCTCTTTTATTGGGCTCCGCTTGTAAATTGCGCTGGGAATATTAATTTAATAGCCCGGTTTGGAACTAACGAACAATAGAAAAACGTATTCCGACCTTACCTTACATTTGGTTTACACTGTCGAAAACAATTACACAAATCATATTGTCGTCTCCGTTTTTTGATAGAGAAAAAGAGAGAGAAAAGTTATTTCACTGTCTGTAACATAACAAAAGTCAACGCAGAGCGTAGCTAAACCCACAGCTAGCATATTTTTATACAAGAAAGCAAACAAGTAACCGGCTCACTTACAGTTTAGTAATTTCTGGTGCACATTAATACTTGCATGCATTGTGACAATCAAAAACATAACAAATGCGTCGGCCAATTTGTGTCTGTCCAGGGAAGAGAGAAAGATAAATATGTATATGATGTCCCTACATACACAATATTAGTAATTATAAATGTGAATGTATGTTTGTTTGTTACGCTTTCGCGCGAAAACTACTTAACCGATCATCATGAAACTTTGTACAGATATCCTTGAAAGTACTAAAAGTAACTAGGACTTTTTATGAAAAAATAGTATACAAAAAGTATGTATGTTCCCTATAGACTCCGAAATGGCTGGACCGATTTCGATGAAATTTACAGGGATCGGATCGCTACCAAACACAGGAATGTGCCAATCTGGCAACTGGTCGGATCAATTTAATTAGTGGTACCCAGGCGAAGCCGGGGCGGGTCACCTAGTATCTACATACGTACACAAAAAATAGGATTATAAGAAGGGATAGGAAACGAGGCTTTAACTACTTCCCTCATTAGACAAGATTTAGAACTTATGAATACTATTTCACGCTGATATTCCGTGAGGTCCTTGTCTGCACCAGTTGGGCTGACCCTTTAATGAAACAGCAACTCAAAGATTGATATCTACTATCGTGAGGTCTCTCTCGGTTCTTCCACATTCATACATCTACGCATGCATGCTCATCGGTTATGGGTGCTCCATTATATCGCCTTTTTTTAGTAAGTCACTATTCTGATCGATATAAGTTCTCCTTGGCCGTGCCACCGCTACCACTTACTTTAGCTACATAAATTTGTTTTGTTATTCTCTCTTTATTCAGCAGTTCTTAATGTTGATAATTTTGAAAGTAAAGTTTAAGGTCGGTCCCCAGCCTTCCTCATTGAGAGTACTCCCCCGGCCTTCATCATATCATCGGAGATCACCTGATGTTAAGTGAGCGCTACCTATAGACATCCACAATCTAGCAAATGTGTTGCAGATGTATTGCCCACCTTTAATGGACAGAGGAGGGACAGACAGTAAAAAGGATATTTTCTTTTTCCCGTTAATCCCCTCCCCGTCGAATTCTCTTCCTGGTCCCATCGTATTCTTATAAAGAGTGGGAAGGGGAAAGAGACTGAAATTAGGCCTCCGTTACCTCAGCCATCAGACGAAACGCAGAGTGCTTCTGCTTCACGCCTGTTTTCTGTGAGGTCCTGGTATTTCACAACAGATGTTGTTGTTGCAGGCTCTACCATTGTTAAACTTGTACCTGGCTGACATTCCAGGACATTTAGAATGGTCCATTAACCCTTGTGTAGGTATTTTCAGAGAAATGAAATTTTAGAAATGTCGGTTATTCTAAATCTGCTGCAGATCTTATCATATCCGGTACAATCACGAAGAGACACGCCAAGAAAGTTAACCTATTTAAAAAAAACCGTTAAATGATACGCATAGAATACAGCGCAGGAAGTTTCGCATATTGCCTCCAATGTTATAGATGAATGGAATAGACCGACAGTTCCCCGTCAACGGATGCCGCCGTTCTTCACCACTTACCGGTGTCAACCGCGAGGCCATCTGTCCCTCGTCCCCTTCAATTATTCATTTACTGATCTATCTGATCCCAATACGCTCCCTTCCGGACAAACTCGATAGGACGCTAATAACATCTATATTTTCATTTCTTATAACGAATAAACAAGCTTTATTGACCAAAATCCAACCTGATGTGAAGTTTAACAACAGCCTATTCATTATTTTAGAAATATGGGAAGTAATTCATACAACCTGTAAAACAACGAAAAGCTAGCCACTTGGGTCTGTGCTCAAGACTTGTTTTTTACTAAATTAAAGTCGTGGTCACCCATCATCCTCCTGGCCCACATGGCCAACGAAAGGCCAGCCACTTGGGTTTGTGCTCCAGACTTGACTTTTACTAAATTAAAGTCGAGGTCACCCATCATCCTCCTGGCCCGCCTGGCCAACGAAAGGCTAGCCACTTGGGTTTGTGCTCCAGACTTGACTTTTACTAAATTAAAGTCGAGGTCACCCATCATCCTCCTGGCCCGCCTGGCCAACGAAAGGCTAGCCACTTGGGATTGTGCTCCAGACTTGACTTTTACTAAATTAAAGTCGAGGTCACCCATCATCTTCCTGGCCCGCCTACGCACCGAATCTAATGCCGCGTGTCGGTGTTTGGCTGCGGCTGCTCAGAGAGCAATACTCCATTGACGGTGGGATCTGTGCTTTATATAAATTCAAAAGCTTTCCCAGTGTGAAGTATCACCGTACCTTATAAAGTACTACAAGATTCCTAGGAGCTTCCTTCGCCTTAGATTCGATGAACCGTCCGGATTTAAGATTTGCCTAGATCTCCACCCCCAGTAACTGTAGTCAGTTGGTGAATTCGATGGATATTTTTTGATAACTCGTAGCTAAGGTGAAGGCTTTTTTTGGTAATAAGCGCAATTGAGTCTTGGTGGCATTGAATCTCACATTGCTCCATGCAAAGCAAAATAGAAAATAAAATTTAAATTAATTAAAATAAACTATTGTCACAGCATGTGTCCTGCATTTTCTCGATGGCGTATTGTGCAAAGTTACTACTAATAAAGTTTATACTAAAATTGTTGTGTGGAAAATTTGTAACTGTTTGAATTGAACAAAACATGTTTCAGTAGTTTTTAATGTTTTTTGCTTAGATTTAAATAATTTTTTTATCTGTGCTATCGTATATTCGAAGATGAACTTAATTTTCACGGTTTTATTAACTTTGCAACGTCGTGTATAGTTGTACAAAACAATTATTATTTAGGTATTTCGAAACCAATACGACTAAGAGTCCTTCAAGAAGAGAGCGTACTCCTTCCTTCAAGGCCGGCAATGCGTGTGCAGTTCCTCTGGTGTTGCAGATGTTCATGGGCGTCGTTGATTAGTTTTAGGCGACGCGTTGGTCGTTCGCCGCCCTAGCATATAAAAAAAAAGATTTTGGGAATCGTTCAATGTCAATACTTTATACATATATATTTACATGACAGACAGGTTGCATTGTTGACAACTTATTATTAAAATCCGAAGATTCCGATGGTGAAATGAACAATTGATGAGAATACAAGACTGTTGACGACATCTAGGGGTATAAAGTAACACTAGTATAAAATCATACGTGCGTATCGCTCGTAATATATTAGTTCAAGTGTCTATGCATAGATGTCGTGCTTGCTACATAATCCATATCTCTACACAAAACCTGATTTCTCACAAATAAATAGGACCATCAGGAATCATTTTGATTAAGCCCCAAAATAAATATTTTTTCTAAGTTTCAATTATTCGTACATATCGTTATTCGTTTGTTATTCACAATTCGTCATAAAAAAACGTTTGTTCTTTAATAAAGTAAGTTTTAATGTTCAAGAGTTAGGTTAGGTTATTTTTGCTTTTTTCACTAGTATATTTTGAAATATGTCGATAATAGCCCCCAGAGTATCTTTCTTAATTTAAAATCAGTTCCGTCTTCTCTTCGTTTATCTCATATAAACGACTGTCTCATAAGTACGTATTAAAATCGTTCATAATTTGACGTGTTAAGTCAAACGGATATCAAGATATTACTTTATATACCTTACAAACGTCACATCTAATTATCTGCCACTCTAACGTAAACTTTAATGTATTAATTTCATTTTTTTTCATTGGTCACTGGACATTACTTATAACCTTAATACTTGACGGTGTAATGAGTAATTTCAGGTGACAGAAAAAAAATGTTAGCATATATCTAATATATTCTCTGCTACCCGTGCAAAGCAGGGTTTTCTAATGTAGATCTATACATTATTTTTATTGACGGTAAAATCTAACAATTTCGACAGAAAAACAGAAAAATCCCCATCTGGTTAAAGTGGAATTTTTAATTTATGGTTGGCAGCACTGAATACGTTTTACGTCCGCCTGGAAAAGCTATGTATTGTCCTCTTTCACATCATCTCACCTCTCCCTATTTCCCTAAAATATTGATTCTAGACTTCAGAGCATGTGCTGTGCAAAATATGTTCTGCGCAGAATCTACTTTCAAGCCTTGTCTGGTATAACACTATTGATCGTAGTTATACCTTTGTGACGCAACGGTTTTCCAGCGAGGTGGTTGAAGCTTGCTTGTAATTTAGGTTATAATTTTAGTTAGTAAACAAAATTCTCCTAAGGGATAGGAGAATTTTGTTTAATGTGCAGTTTTAACCACAAGTAATGTGTAATAATATGGATCAATTAATCAATTTTACAGTAATAACAATTGATTCTCAAAATCTCTGCTTTAGCCTGTATGAAGAAGTAATCTTTGTCTTGTATAAATGTATTAGCTATGAATCTATACCAACTGTTAGAACATTACATGTGTACTTTTTTGTCACAATGAATTTTAAATACATTTGAGCCTAGTTTTATTAGAATGCGGTTTTTAGGTTTGTTTTAACGGATGCGAAATTTCAGTGCTGTTTTTACACTTTATATGTATATTTCATTTTTGCAATGGGCACGTGTCTTTTGCATGCGGATATTCTCATCTTGCCATGAATGGATGGTCCACCAAAATTATATACGAAAGTTAATTGTTTTTTTTTATATTTCATTTTGAAACAATATTCGGAGTAAATATCTGAAGCAAAATTCAATTTGAAGTTCGCTTATGAGGTTATAGTCAGCAAGTCATCGATTCTTCGAGACAGTAATGGAGGCAACGCTCTTCTTTAGGGTCTCGGCAAACACATGAGTGGTGTACTCATACAAACTGTATGGTGGAGTGGTGTATAATGAAAGAATTTGCAGGTTGGCTACATTTGTTAGGCGCAAGTTACACGTTATATCTTCATAGGATTTGGGCACTTTTACAGCTAACTAATGAGAGGCGAATTAAACAAATGATGCTGATATGTACACCATTGCTCGTTAAGTTGAATGTTATAGTCTTTATATAATTTGTCAAAAATCGACCGTCATTTTTAACCTAAAAATGTTAATGAGACAAAGGAATGATATCCATAGACATAGAGGTTAGTACTTAGGTTGCTCTTTAACACGTGGCCCGAGGGCATGGCAAAAAGACTAATCTTTGTAAGAATCCCGTTTCTTACAGCCAACTGGAACTGCCATGCAAACGACGCACTCGAATGAAAGACAAAAAAAATCCACTCGTAAAAAACAAACTCTCTTTGGAAATAAAAAGACAAAAATTATTTTATTTTGCCTTGTCAAATTTTCATTTTTTTCCGTTGTTCAAAAATTAAAATTGTGACCCCCACAGTTAGATGATTTTATAAGCTTTGTAATTATTTGTAAAATGTGTGTGTGTGTTTACACTAATTTCTGTGCTTAAGACTATTATTATAAAATTGAAAAATGGTGATCTGTTATATATAAGGCTGCAAGAGCCTTAGTGAGCGGAACTCTGAAAATATATAATTTCATTAGTAAGTATGGTTTTTAATTAAATTAATCCTTGATTTGTATAAACAAACAAGAAGTAAAGTAGTAATATAATATTAAGTGATTTATGGTGCCACAAACAACGAAAACAATAGAAATAATATTTTGCTATCACGTAATCAACCAAAGTTAGCCTTAAATTGCCACTTGTCCGCCATTTTTCAAGTTGATCGAATTATATTTTACTTAAGACATTTCAGAGATACCAGATATGATATTGGAAAATTACCTTAGTGTGCTAATACGTAAAAAAAATTATAAGATAAAAAATATACATTCAATACTTAAATAATTGTGAAATGTATTATCTTATATTACATTAAACCTGTTTAAATTTAAGATTTCTAGACAATTTTGAAATCTAAAACATATTAGTACTTCATGGCGGCAAAACTGGAAAGAGAAGAAAAAAACTATGATATGTTCTCCTCGCGTTCCTCCTCCATAACCGGATGGACCTCAAAGCTCTGGAACTAGCGACAAGCTGAAATTAGGCCGAAACGGATTTTTTTTTCTGTTTTTACAGCAAAAGCAACGTACGGGGCGTGTATGAAAAACGTTACGTTTATTTTGTTATCATTAAAGCTATCTGTAATAAATATCTGATTGTAAGAATAAAACTTTGATAAGAAAAAAAGTATGTGTATAATTTGTACGAGAAGGTCATTTTGAAAAATATTTTACTTTATTTTTCAAAGTGTTGGTCCACCCAGTCTCTAGTTTTATGTGAGATCTCAACGCAAATATGGATCTAATAAATTTATAGCTGTGATCACTGGATATTTTTATTCAGGAGGATTTATTACTCAATGCACAGGCCTACTGGCTCAGACGGTATTACCAATAGAGTGACCAAACTCTGTACTCCTGCTACTAACTAGCTAACTAATTAATAAAATAAAACTAATCGCAGCTAAACCACACACCGTTTTCGCTGGCGAGAATATTACTCTGGATACGATTATATAACTGGCAGCTTTCTCTCCCTTAGTAATGATAAAAGCGTTGCTGGAGTCTCTTCTGCCGGAACTGACGGATGAATAAAATCTGTTATAGATTTTAGAGGCTTTTAAAAGAAATACAAAATTTTAATAATCTTCGCGGCTTTCTAATGCCCATACTATATAATTTTAGGTATAAATAAGTAGTAGAGCCCGCAACAACAACATCTGTTGCCGAATGGGCCGGCTCGACCGGTGGAATACCAGGACCTCACAGAAAACAGGCGTGAAGTAGAAATACTCTGCGTTTCGTTTGATGAGTGAGGTGCCGGAGGCCTAATTTGAGTCCTCCTCCCTTTCCCACCCTTTTCTTGTAAGGATGGGAAGGGAACGGGAAGAGGATTGGACGTGGAGGGGGTTGACGGGAAAAGGGAAATATCCTATTTCCTGTCTATACCCTCCTCGATCCATTAAAGGTAGGCAACGCATCTGCAACATAATTTCTTGTTGCGGATGTCTATGGGTAGCGTACACTTATGTGATCCGCTTGCTCGTTTGCCACCTTATTCCATAAAAAAAAACTTTCGGCTAAAGAAACGTTCTTCCGTTATACGAGTAATTTCCGGACACTGTAAATTCCAAAAATAAATTTGATACACACGGATGAAAATAATAATTATTACATAGGACATTTTCCACAACCTGGCAACATTTTAGACCTTACAAGTGTACCCTGTGCCCATGCCAGATCTATTTAATTCTATAAAGTCACAATATTGATTTTCGCTACTGCGCATTTGCGATAGCGTCCGGAAATGACGCAATGCGAAGCGAGCCATTTTCAATGCTGACAACATTCGCCAATCGATTTTTCTTTTGGAAGCATCGCATCGGAGCAGTGGGCTGATGGCTGCTGGTTTCCTGAAAGATATTAGTGGGCTTGTAATTTAAGTATCCTTTAACAGAATTTTGTATAAATGGGAAGTAGAATTTAGTAAAACAATATGGATCAACCGGACTTGATTAAGTTTAAAGTAAGAACACATGATGCTCAAGATTATTCCTTCGCCCTGAACAAAGAAGTAAGTAATCATTATTTTATATGGATGTGTTATATATAAATGTGTTAATATATAGAAATCGACCATTTCTCACCAATATTATGACGCCAACTGTTAGAAATTATTGGGCGTGTACTTCTTGTCTTTGTCACGATGAATTTTACACTACCACCTCTCAATCAAGGTTTATTAGATTGTGGTAGGAGTTTCAACGGATGCGAAATTTCTGTGCTGTTTTACAACCTGCATTATTTATTAATTTTCGCAATGGGTGCGTCACTGTTGATTGGTGATGCCCTTGTGATCTTCCCATGTGCAGTTATTCCACCACAATTATATTCAAAAGATTATATTTTTTGATTTTGAATCAATTCCATAGGCTGTAAGTTTAGGAAGAAGGCTATTGAGCTAGAGCATGTCAATTGCCTTCGAGATGGACAGTAATTGACTCCCCGTTATTCTCTTGGATCTCGGCAAACATGTGCATACACTAGAAGGAAAGAATTTACTACCTTGCCTTCTGCTGTGGACATATACTAGAAGGAAAGAATTTACAGAGTCAACATTTATTAGACACAAGCTGCACAAATTTCCATTATTTTGGAAATTTTGCCAGGAAAGTAAAACATGTGGGTGTGGTGTGACATGTATACAATTGCTCGTTAAGTTGGATATTATAGTCTAGTAATACTAATGAATCATTTTTGAGGCATAATTTTTCAAAAATCAACTATTAATGAAACCATGACCGTCACTTTTTAAAACTTACATGTCAATGAGACAAAGGAATGAATACACAGAGGTTGCGTCTTGCCTTTTTTAAAGATTGATCATAATCTATACACAACCTGAACGAGTAATTAGACAAAATTGACACCCTAGGATTAGATTGCAGGGTCATAGCTACCAATGGTCGCTACTAGCATGTTATATTGAACATGAGTGATATCTATAGCTGACCAAGCGAAGTTAACCTGTTGAAGTGGCAGGCAAGTGCTAAATGCTTTTTGTACTGAATCTTAAGAAATTTTAAAAGAATTGGGGTTTCCATAGTTTCTCCTTCACATGGTTAGTAGTTCGGTGGGTTCGGTTTGCGCATGCCTCCCGTCCGACCGGGACAATTATTGCGAATATGTGTGTGGACAATTGCGCCGTTTGTTAGTAGGGATCGTAGTGTACCAAAGTTTGCAATTTGCGTAATATTATGCATATTTAATTTTGCCAGGAAAGTAAAACATGTGGGTGTGGTGTGATATGTATACAATTGTTCGTTATGTTGGATATTATAGTCTAGTAATACTAATGAATCATTTTTGAGGCATAATTTTTCAAAAATCAACTATTAATAAAACCATGACCGTCACTTTTTAAAACTTTAAATGTCAATGAGACAAAGGAATGAATACACAGAGGATGCGTCTTGCCTTTTTTAAAGATTGATCATAATCTATACACAACCTGAGCGAGTAATTAGACAAAATTGACACCCTAGGATTAGATTGCAGGGTCATAGCTACCAATGGTCGCTACTAGCATGTTATATTGAACATGAGCGATATCTATAGCTGACCAAGCGAAGTTAACCTGTTGAAGTGGCAGGCAGGTGCTAAATGCTTTTTGTACTGAATCTTAAGAAATTTTAAAAGAATTGGGGTTTCCATAGTTTCTCCTTCACATGGTTAGTAGTCTTCAAGCTTTGCAAGGACTATTGTAAATGCGACATTTCAAAAAACACCAAAAGAAGAAGTCTAATCTGGCATCGTCAAATGTAGTGCTACGGACTGCCTGTTTAAAAAATTGGTGGATAACTCGCCTCTGCTAAAATGGGCTTCTTTATTCATTATAATTGTGGATACAAAATTATTCTTTTCTTGCATCAAGTATAACAGCATAGGACCTCATTTGCATTTTGTATGGGAATATACTCAAGTCTTTTTACTAAAATTGTTTGTGAACGTCTGTTGGTTCCTAATTATCCATGGAATACTTTCCTAGTAAGGATAGGATGGAAAGGGGAAGACGATTGGAGGGGGAGGGGAATGATAGGAAAAGGAAATATCCTTTTTCATGTGTATCCCCTCTATTAAAGATCTGCAACTCGTTTGCTTGTTGCGGATGTAGTGTAGCAGTCACCTAACATATGCTAACAGAGGTGACTCGCTTCCTTGTTTGCCTTTAAAAAAGTTGTGTGCATCACTATCTTGTCGATCCTCGGTTGAGCAAGCAGTACAGGCCGGCCATTTATCGTAATTTGTAAAAAAATATGAACCAATGACAACAATGCGATCGAAAAAATCACCCGATATTATATCGCTGACAGTATGTCTTGGTTGTGATTACTAAACCATTTATTCGAATGTCTCTAAAAATTACTTATTGTTGCTGAATAGGCTTTTGTATTTAGCACACATAACTTTGTCTTTGGTCTTTTTCTTGGAAGTGAAATGTAATAAAACATATTTATGCTTTATTAAAGGTAATATAAAATACATAATCCACATAATAATAACATTCCTGAAACTACACACTTTTCTTAATCATGTTTGTAATGTTGCACATACCATGGACAGCGAAGAGAACTAACAAGTTCATTTTCGACCAACTGATGATCACCACTTGGCTGTCCCACTGCCGGCTACCTACAAGTCCTAAGCTAATTTGGTCATATTGCCTGGAGATAACCAGACAATCTGGACAAATAATAATAGGAAAGATCGAGGGCAAAAGACTATGAGGTCAATCACCTACCTGCTGGTCTAGTCAAGTACAATCTATATTGGGAATTGATATCCCGACTGCCCTGAGATAAGCCGAGGATATTACAAAGGGGAGGCAGCTCATTGCCCAATCCATGAAGGCACTTCAAGACAAGTACAACTTTCAGGTGTACAAAAAAGGATAAGACGGTGTTTGTAATGAATAAACACAAACACTGGACCAATATCAAATATTCTTTCACTCATAGAAACCTCATATATTCAACTAAAAGTAGGTTCTTTTTATTTGTCTACCAGGGTAAAGCTAGGGCGAGGTGCTAGTAATAAATAATTATACATATAGTTTATTTATTCTGTCATCATCATATCCCTGCCCTTTTCCAACTCATGTGGGGTCGGCACAGTATGATTGTAGTCCATACTGTATAAGTTTTGGCTACAGTTTTTACGGCCGGCCGACCGCCTGCCTGACGCCAACACTCCTTGGGAATAATTGGTTGTACTTAAGTATTCTGTATAGTGCTTATGTAGGCATATGTACATGAATTATTTTACAATACAAGACTTAAATTAATGTATACACACAGTGTCACCCATTAAATCATTGTTGTTGTGGAATCAGTGGACACTATTAGTATCTGAATTCTTAGAGTTAGTAATCAAAGTTAAACTTTGCCATATAAATAATGAAACCATGAAAACAATGGAGTAAATTTGATTTTCTTTGTTAGATGAGAATCACATCATTGGTACATTTTTGTTTGATGGTTTAGGGTTCAACCTTTAATTATTATGTGATTATACATATGAAAAATTTTGATGGTAAAAATATAATTACATAAAATAGAACATCTTCACATGGATACCAATAAATATTTATAGTATTATTTGTGAGGTTATGCGTCCATTGTTGCTCTTTTTTCCGACTGTGCAGTAGTACAGCACCCTCTCAAACACAAGTAGAAACTTCTGTTTGAGAGGGTCCTGTACTTCAAGGATAATGAACATAAACAGATAATGTATGTTTTACCAAATACAATATTGTGGTATTACAACAAATTATCTCGTCTTTTTTTTCTTCCCAGTTCCTCAGACTCATCTGTGTGTTTTGATATAAATTGCAATGTTTTTGTTGGCAAAACATGGGGATAAACATAGTTGTATAGTCTCCTGATAGCACTTTAGAATATATCTAATACCTTTAAATGTGCAACACTTGTTTAATGATCAAAAATCATTCAATCATTTTCATTTAATTTAGTATGCAGGGGGTTTGGGGGGCGAAAAGTTGAAGTAGGGTGGGATTAATTGTTAGAAAATATAATTTTATTCCTGTTTTCAGCCAATGAAATCCCAGTCTATATTTTTTAATTATTATGTCGGTAATATAGAAAAATATTATTCATATTATATCATTATTTAATTTGTATCTAAATACAATTTCCAAAAAAACAGGACTTACCAAAATAGCCTAGCAAATATCTTTCATCCAGGGATTAAACATGTACCAGGTATGATGCACCATACAACTAAATGTCAAAACTACCAACCAATCTTAAACATTGGCTTACAGAAAGAAAGTGTGCTGAACTTATGTTAAGTAAATCTACTACTTGAATATTTATTGAAGTTCACTGTATATGTTTTATTTAATCATTTTTTTTGTTCACAGACAACTGTGGGGCAATTGAAACAACTCATTGCAGCACAACTCAAAGTAGATGTCAAGACACTAAAACTAATTTTTGGTGGTCGCGTGCTGAACGACGATGAAAAAATAAACGATTGTCGTATGTACCTTTTTTTTTCGAGGCAAAAATCTTAACCAAGATACCTTGCCTCTGGGGGAAAGACAGGGTTATGTGAGGTTTTTACTCACTAAAATCCCCCCGGTGGCCATCCTCGAGTGCGATAGATGGGGGCTCCGGGATCTCCGCATCAGTGCCCTTTGCACTGAGCTTGCGCGCGACCCTGGGGAGCATATGCTCCACTTGCACTTAGCAGTGCTACGGCAACACAGGGCCACGTCATGTTGCCGTCTTCCCGGGTCTTGTATGTGCCTAGAACAATAAAGGCAACCAACTAGTGCAGTACACTAACTAGTACACTGCTGAACAAAGGCCTTTCCTAATGTGTTGCTCCATCCACCCAGCATCTAAAATTATAAAGTTTATTACAATTCTTAGGACTTTAGATTATTAAATTACATAGTTTTTGCATTCACCACCGAAGCTTATTGAATAAAGTGAATACCATTAATATCTAATTCAAGTTTCTTCATAGCAAATTTTAAGTATTTTTAATGATGACAATTTTGGAAATCTCAGTTCTCAAAATGTTTGGGATTTGAAATTAAGTGTACATTCTGTGTCCATAAAACAATTCTTGTAAATATTTTACTATCCTATTTTGGTAAAAGAATTATGTTATCAAATATCTTAAAAAGCACCCTTTTCAGTATAATATTTTTTTTATTACTAAATTCTAACTCATGTGTGTGTGAACAATTTAAAATGATCAAGTATAATGTATAGACATGAGGATTTGGCCGGTGGCATCTCACCCATTCGACTAAACGCAGAAGTACCTCCAAATTCAAGCCTGTCAGCTGTGAGGTCATGGTACCCGATTGGTTGTAAGTTGTATACAACTAAAAGTCTCTTGTTTGTTTTAGGTATTGACGGATTTGTGATGCATCTGGTTCAGACTTTGCCACCTTCTACGGAGTCTAGGCAATCAAGTCGCTGTAGCTGTAACGACGGCGCATCTACCAGCGCATCTACCAGCGCATCTACCAGCGCATCCGGCGGGCGGAGGAGCAGATATACAAGTGATGATATTGCAAACGCGCAGCAAGAGGTCCGCCGAGTCATGGTATGCACATATTAAATATATAATTCCTAAGAAATACATATATACTTAAGAAAATTATTTTTTCATGTTACATGAGGTTCTTAATTAATTATAGGTCTTTACATATGAAATTGCCGTTTTGTATGAAATAAGGAAAAGTATGTTTTTCAAGTTTATTATATACCCATGTAATCGATGCATCTTTGGCAAGTTTGGTAGTTTATCGATGCTCTTCTTGTAAAAATTAACTGGCCGGGACAACAAACTCTTCAAAGGCATTTTATACTGCCTCTCGGGAATTTAAATTTTCCCCACTAAAAAGTGGTCCAAATTTTTAACCAATTAATAGTGGCTGGCTGCAAGGTCTGGTGAGTACGGTGGATGAGGGAGAGTTTCCAACTCTTGCAGCTCGGAGATTGTTTGTTGTGGAGTATGTAGGGTCGCGCGTTGTCGTGTAGGAGTGAGGACGACTGATTGATCCAAGCTGGTTGCAGATGTGCAAGCTTCTCCATTATTATTTTCAGTTCTTCATAGTGCACATCTGATGCTCGTGTTGTAAAAAACTTTAAAAAGTGTAAAATATAAAAGGTAAATATTGGTAAAACAATTATGAACGTTTAATAAAATATAAACCGCAATTTTAAGTTTTTTTTTATATATACCGTATAGATTTATATATTTTTTTTTTTTTTTTTTATAAGAGAAGGGGGCAAACGAGCGGCGGGAACACCCAGGTGATCAACGACGCCCATGGACACCCGCAACACCAGAGGAACTGCAGATGCGTTGCCGGCCTTTTAGAAAAAGAAAGGCTCGCTTCTTGAAGGACCCCAAGTCGTACTGGTTTGGAAATACCGCCGAGGATAGACCATTCCACAACGCGGCTGTGCGTGGCAGGAAATGTCGAGAGAACCGCACTGTTGAGGAATGCCAGCCATCCAGATGGTGTTGATGGTACCTGGCGGTCTGTCGTGTCGTACGATGACGAAACTCGGCGGCAGGAATCGTTCCAAACAGTTCTTCGGAACACTCCCCGTGGTATATACGGTAAAAAATGCAGAGGGAGCTGACGTCCCTCCGCAAGGCCAGAGTATCAAGCTGATCGGTAAGAGCTCGGTCGTTGACGATTCGAGTCGCTCTCCGTTGTATGCGGTCAAATGGAAGAAGCTGGTATTGGGGTGCTCCCGCCCAGAGATGCGAGCAGTATTCCATGTGGGGCCGAACTTGCGCCTTGTATAGCTGAAGGCGGTGGCCCGGCTGGAAATACTGCTTCGCTCTACTGAGTACACCCAGCTTTTTAGAGGCCAATTTGGCCTTGTCTTCCAAGTGACCACGAAACTGAACGTCACTCGATATGTCAACGCCGAGAATACCGATGCTGGCTGTGGCAACCAGAGGAGTGCCCTCAAAACATACATTCGCGACAAAGGGTTCTTTTTTAGCGGTAATGGCGCAGACTTGTGTCTTTTTGGGATTGAAATCAACAAGATTTTGTCGACCCCAATCCGAGACTTCACTTAATAGGATCTCCATTTCAGACACAAGTTTGGTCCGGTTCTCAGCGGCAGTAGCCCGAGAAACGTTAGCGCGGGCCGTGTACAGTGCATCACACGTGCTATCATCTGCATAACAATGGATGTTGCTAATTTGCAGCATGTCATTGATATGCAGAAGAAACAGGGTGGGCGACAGTACACAGCCCTGTGGGACACCAGCATTAATTGGTTTCGGGTCAGAGCATGCACCGTCGACAACGACCTTGATGCTCCGACCCTCCAAAAAGCTGGAAATCCAGGCGCATAGTTTCTCGGGCAGCCCGTAGGAAGGCAACTTCGAAAGAAGTGCTTTGTGCCACACCCGATCAAAGGCCTTGGCCACGTCCAAACTAACCGCCAGGGCCTCCCCCTTGCCCTCGATTGCCACCGACCATCGATGCGTGAGGTACGCAAGAAGGTCACCAGCTGAGCGACGCTGACGAAAGCCGTACTGACGATCGCTAATCAGCTGGTGCTCCTCAAGATACCTCATGAGCTGGCAATTGATGATCGTTTCCATGACTTTCGAGAACAAGGTGGTAATGGCAATCGGCCTGTAGTTGGACGGATCCGAGCTATCACCTTTCTTTGGGATCGGGTGGATTGTGGCAGTCTTCCATGACTTCGGCACAATGCCTAAGGAGTAGGAGAACCGGAACAAGCGCGTTACAACCGGTGCCAACTCAGGAGCGCATGTCCTAAGCACGATGGGAGGAATACCGTCAGGCCCACTCGACTTGTGAACGTCCAGAGATTGCAGCACTTTACGCACTGATCTCTGGCGAAACTGGATCTCGGACATGAAGGTGTCACCGCACTGGATATTCGGCGGTGAACTACCATTATCCTCCAGAGTCGAGTTGGCCGCAAAAAGAGAGCCTAGAAGATCGGCCTTCTCATTTGCGGTGTGGGCTAACGTGTCATCTCCCCTGCGCAAAGATGGTAAAGACGGCTTACAGAAATTCCCCTGGACAGCCTTGGCGAGAGACCAGAACGCACGAGTTCCCGAAGGAAGGTGAACCAGTCTCTCGCCAATGCTGGCCACGTGTTCCGACTTTGCCTTAGCAATAATTCTTTTGAAGGACCTGGAGGCAGAGTTGTACTTCTTTTTGAGCAGGCTGGTATTTACATCCCTAGCCGCTGACGCCTCAGCCCAAGCTCGGTAACAATCCTGCTTGTAGCGCGCTGCTAATTTGCAGGATTGACCAAACCAGGGCCGAGAACTGCCTCCGATGGGCACGACAGAGGATGGAATAAATAGTTCCATCCCCTGAATCACCACATCGGCGATAGAATCGGCAACGGCATCGGGATCGTCCAGCTTGAAGCAAACTTGCTCCCATGGGTAGGATGCAAAAAAGGACCGCATCTCATCCCAGTCTGCCGACCTGTAGTGCCACACTCGGCGGTGGCCATTCGGTTTGAACCGTGGGCGACGCGAGATAGGCACTTTTGTCCGGATCAAGCAGTGGTCCGACGAGCCCAGGGGGGCGTCGACGGAAACCAAGTAGCTGTCCGGATGTGAGGTCAGCAGAAGGTCCAACACGGAAGGTGTATGATCTTCCACATCTGGAATTCGCGTGGGCGATGTAACCAGTTGCGTCAGATCATAGGACAAGGCAAAGTCATGGACAGATCTCCCCGCGTGATCGGTGGTACTAGAATAATCGGGCAGTCTCCAGAACGATCACTCTCACGTCACGCGTATTTCCGTCGCGATGGCACCTTTGAGCAAGGGTTCTAGAAACGCCGCCGCGGGGCGTGGCGCGCTCGCATTCCATCGTCGTGTAGAGCATTCGAGAACTCTCGCGCGACACTGCTGCGTTGTCTTTGTAACAATATGAGCAATAGGCATGGGTCGTAACGCTTTTTCTGAATATCGTAGCTGTATCAGATTTCGATATTCAATATCGGATTTCGAAACTATGTATTTTAATATCTATATATTTTGCGTACGCGTATGTATTTTAGATTCATAAATCTAATACACGGATTTAATTTTAACTATGATACGACGATATATAGGTATATAGAGAATATGTGTATCTAACTTGGTAGCTGCCATTCCTTTATTTATCATTCTGGAGATTGCGAATAGCAGAGAGAAGTTACATGTACAAATACTTAATAAATTAAAACTTTAAAGGTTAATTTTTAGTATCAGGTCAAATTTATCTTTGTATATTTATATTTTAATATATATTTATGTATGTAAAAATTTTTTTATTACTGAATTTTAAAATTTTAATTTTCAAACTGAAGAACTGATGCTGGAACGTTCATTTATATTGGATATTTTTTTATAATAAGCACATAAATTAAATAATCCATATATTAGGTTATAGCTCTGAGTTTGCATTGTTACTTGTGTTTTTATCTTGAATTGGAATTTTTAGATTGTCGCATTAATAAACATTTCTTAGGTTTTTAATGCGACACATCTATTTAATAATGTTTGTAAGCCTTTTCTTTTAGTATATCATGGATGCTTCATACGTTCTAGTCAACTGCCACCTGAAATAAAATTACGTCAATACATGCACTCCCATTCCTAAATATAGTACAGCAGATCTTTTACTTATTAAAACCTCTCTCAACAATTCATCTTTCAAAAATTCGTGGTCTATTACAAAAACACTTATTTAATAATTATAATATCAGCGAAGCGGGCGTTTGAAGATAAATAAATAAACACGTTCAAGTATGATCAAATCTAGAATGTAGCGTCGTCGTAACACTGAACATCGTATCATTACCTTATAACGCGTTTGAACTATGTTTCTTCGATATTATCACTATTTTTCCTGTATTTTTGATACACGGAAAAACTTTGTGTTTCGTGTTTACATGACTGCATGCACTTTGATTGTGATCGACGATTGACAATTACGCCATGGAAGACGACTTTAGAAGTATATGTCATTAAAACCGCGTCGCCAGTGTTATCTACTAAATTGGTTTATTAATTTTATATTAATGGATTAGGACACGTGTAAATTACTGATATTTTTTAACCGCTAAAGGATTTACTGCCGAAAGTAGAAAATTTATGGAGATGTTCAATGTCAAATAAATTGATTTATTATTGGCAACATCTGCATAGCATCGCATCCAATCACATCACTCCACTGCTGCTTATCATTGTGTGTTGTGTATTTTGTGTTGTCTATCTTGATAAAATATTGACGTTTTCTTTATCCCTTTTCCGCATACAGTTTTTTCCATTTTACTCCGCACCTAAGTGTCATATCGTGATATTAAATAGCCTTTAAATAATTTTTAAAAGCCGATGAGTAGTTCCTAAGATTAGCGCGTTCAAACAAACAAACTCTTACGCTTTATAATATTAAGGTATAGATACTTAAGTTTGGAGATCGCACCGGTTTTCAAAAAATAAAACTAAACCCGTTGGAGAGTTTAATATGGACTGGGGTTACAATTGCTTTGTGTTAAGTCGAAACGTTACTTATCTAAGTGTATCAGGTTACTGACAAACAAGTCCGAGAATTCAGACTGCTGACATTAACGGCAACACACACTGTGTCTTCTTCGAACATCGTTAACAGGATGTTATGGGGATAGATAAGGGTGGTCTAGCATTCATAACGAGATAGCCATATTGTTGTGTTTGAACGCAATTAAAACAACCGTCACTCGTGGATACTCGTTTATTACTGTGAGCAATGACATGACATTGACAACTTCGGTGTGTACATCTCACATATACAATATGATTCATTTCTTTTCCAACTTTTGTATTATAATTGTATGATAATTCCTGAATTGCAGAATTTTAGTTTATGTGTAGTGTAAGATTAATTGACTTGAGCCACGGTATTATTATTTAAATATTATTAAGTAAATAGGGGCGTTGAGGCCTATTTAATATGGTACAAGTAGGCTGGATAAAAGTTGGTTAAATTAAATTGTACAACGGGTGAGAAACCGCGTGGTACAGCTAGTATTATAATACAATTAGTATACAAAGTATAATCTTGTATACGATTTATTTTTATTTTTTCTATGCTTGTTGAGCAGCTCGACGCTGGTCTGAACGCGTACGTTGCGCTGGCGATCGTTAAGTTCGTGGGGTACCCTCTATATCAAGCCATCTTTGCCAATTAGTCGAAAATGGACCAATCTGGTTTTGATGTTAGCAAGTTGCAGCTAGCTCGGCTATAGACTGAGTATCGTCAGCTTCCACATCGCCCTTAATTTATAATTCAAAGTACCAAGACGACAACGAGGTTCATTTTTCAAATAAAACTTTCTTGTTTTCAAATAAAAGTTTTGCCGCGTTGACGCGACGACAGAATTCATATTGCATAATTACACGAATTTTAAAGTGTCCATTATGACGAAAAATGCTAAAACGTTATGAAAATACAAAGCTAATCAATAAACAAAAGACCAACTTTGTAAAAAGAATGTCATGTTTTTAAAACAAAATTATTTTGAATTTAGAATTCACTGGGACTATTTCTATTTTACTGGACGCTGTAGGCTGTAAGTTAGGTTAAGTTTCCCTTCTTTGTACCTTCAAGTCTTAATAGTTCGTATAACTAAACAGTGGAAATGTATCACAACAAAAACTCCCAAAAAGTTCCTAAATACCATCGCTACACCCGCCCTTAGAGTTGTCTACTGCGCGGCGGTCTATTGGATTTTTCGCTTGCGCGCACTTTTTAATTGTTTAATAACTTCAGAATTTTTTTTCCGGCCTTCCTTTGTAATAGTGTTCATGTTAACTATCGCAATCCAAGTGATGTACGTCTTAAAGTCGACATTTACTTGCACTAGGAATGCTGACAAGAAAAAGGAATCACTTGATAAGAGGAAACGACTATTGACGATGTTTTTCATACCCCAACTGTACAAATGTCTTGTTTAGTGTAAATTGTCGGACGACCTCTGGAATTTGTTAATCGTAGATGTGAAGCTGCTGGTTTTAGTAGCTGTCGACTAATGCTTTGCTATTAATTACAGCAATCCTTGACCATGTCGTCATCACTGAGCCGCATGGAATTACTGCGGCGCCTCATCACCGAAATTAAATTGTCGATTTTGGTAATACAGTTGCACGAAAATCGCACGGTGAGGATTATAATATTGTTTTGTAATATTATTGTAATAGTATTTTTTAAATTTATGGATCTTAGTATTGGGCTGTTGGTTTTGCGAATGTTGAGATGGATGTATGGAGCAATACAAAATGGATAAGGTACGAAACGAGAAGATTAGAGGAAGCCTGAAAGTAGCAAAGTTTAGGAGCAACAGGTTAGCATGGTATGAGGAGGATAGAATGGCATGTGACGAAGAGAGTTTTAGATATGAATGTAGACCTGTACCAACATATCCCATGTTGGTACAGGGTGGACCTAAGAAAAGATAGACGGATTGCGTGAAAGGTGACATGATTAAGAAGAGAGTGCCGACTGTAATAACGGATGATAGATCGATGTGGAAGTCGAAAACATTATGCCGGCCCTACATAAAGCGGAAAAAGGGCAGAGAGATGATGTAATATTATTTTTTAATAATAAAATAGCACCTTTGTGTTTCACATAGACTCACTTCACATATCTCAAAGACAACGTATTTTTTTAAATATATTTTTTTTATTTTTCATGTAATTATCTCCTAACATTTCTTGAACAAAATTACATATACTAGTTTTGTAAAATAAGCCTTTTAAATAATGTTTTGCTGTATGTCGGTTAACTATTGCTGGCATGTTGTCAGTTTTTGATATTGTTGTCATTGATTCAATATTACTATATAGGTGTTTAAAATTAAATGATTTGAGAGATGGACAGACTTCCCATGTTATTCGCGAGCACTACACAAGCGAAACATGTAAATGTGTAAAACGTGCCAGCTTTTGTTAAACTTGTAGTGTGTATTTAGAATTATGGTCACCGATATCACGATCCAACATCGGCCCAGTACCAAAGTGATGAAGACGAAGACGAGGTGCCTTTAGGTGCATTCGAAATCATGGTCAGCTCTGTAATTGAGGTATTAAACTATTTACATTCAAATTATAAACAGCTATTAATTTGTCATTTGTCAGTTTAACATTGTCATATAAAACACTAAAGTAACGACCATAATTATGGTATATCGATAAAGATGGAAGTCGTAGCAATCTTTGCAAGAGGTTTCTTTATATATTTTACAAATAGTTCATTAAATATAGAAAGATGAAGTAAACTACCGACGTAGATGTAATAATCGAAATATTTTATTAATGAAATAAATATAGTATAGTCTATACTTGATTTAGAATTTGCCAACGATCATCTAGGTTAACGGCTATGGTACTCGACGGCTTTCCCGACAAAGTGTATTCAAAAGTACAAATTTATTTCACAGGATTCGCCATATTTCCAAGATAATATTGACGAAATAAGAGATATAATCGCTAGGGGCGGCCATTTCCTGTATGGGTGAGTTCCAGTTTTGTAATACCAATTAAGGTTGCTACCATATGCAACGAAATGTAAGCACATGAAAGTATTTAACATTGAGTGTAAATTCTAAAAAAAAACTTTTAAATTTTTAATATCATACAGGAACAATAAATAGCTGACTGAAGTCCTTAAGTCTCAATGTGGTGTTTATCAATTGTAACGCCAAATTGCGAGTAACTTGGAAACATTCCATCTATCATTCATATTACTTAATTCATTTATATAACTAGTTGTACTGTATAGAAACTGTTCTGTAATAATTTGCTTTATATTGTTAAACAAGTTTTTAATAATTATATTATGTTATTAGAAATTGTTATGTTCAATGCTTACTGCATTTCAGTGGAATAAGATTTTACGTTCTGGTATTTCAATCATTGAGAAATAAGATGTATCTTTTGTCCGTCAATTTTTCCATAATTTGGGGTTGGGTGGTGCCTCACTTTTCTGCATCAAGCCAATTTGCTTTGAGTTGTTGGTTTGGGCTTTCTTGAGGTCTCTTTTTGAGGCGAGACCACGGACATGTTCATGGAAGACGCCCTTTATTCTGCCTTTGTCTCTGCTTTGTTCCGTTTTAGGCAACCTGGCCCACATCGTCATGTATGACAGAGTGCCTCTTATATGTAAACATACTCTTATATATTTTTTGTTCAATAGGCCGAGACACGGCATTCGCCCCAACACGCCATGCAGGGGCCAATTTGCCGCTTTGTTAGAGGAATTAGAGATACTGCAGTTGCGGTTCTCTCGTTACCGAGTGTCCTACATGGTTATGCTCGCCACTATCAACGTAACTTATGTAAGTACCCATTGTAGCTATAATCAACTAAACAATTGAAAATATAAAACTATGCTAAAAAATTAAATCTCTCTTTTATTATCACTTTTTAGAACCCTTTTAGATAATAGTTGACTTCTTGCTTGACTTTGAAATGTGGTAAATAAGAAAATTGATGACTCATTTATGTAAAGCAGCAAAGTCATGGATTCATTACATAGGATTTATATTCTAACCGCGTTCCTGATTAACATAAAAAAAATTAAATCTCTTTGAGCACCTTGCTCTCAAGTCCCTGTGATACAGTACTATATGTATGGCTCAAAATATCCGTCTCAGTATAGAACATTTACAAATAGATTAATAACGGTGTATAACCACTATTTCCGTAATGTATGAATAGCCAATCGAGAAAGTCGCAATATACAAACTGCTAGGTATGAAGACGTCGAATACATTTTTTGTCCTTGCCAGAGTTTTACTTTTTGACGTGCAACGTTTTATAAATCGGTATACCCTAGGAAGCATTCGGAAAAAGTTTGACTCAATGTCCCGTTACCTGAATTCTCCGTTACCTATGACTCATCGCTTCTTTCGATCGGCTGGATAGTATGACGCATCGTTTGATTGGCTTATATACACAAATTATTAGATATTAAATATTATATATGTAATTATCATTCAATAAATAAAATACCTTAATTTTTAAGTAATGAATTGTGTATTTATTGTCATTCTGTAATACACTATTCAAACGAGTCAGAAACAATGAAAACAAAAGGAATAATGTTTAAATTTGTTATTACGTGATTAAAAGTAGTATTAATCAACCAAATTAGATAGTAGGCCTAAATTGTCATTCACTAAGCTTGTCAGCCCATTTGAAATTGACCGGGTTTTATTTTCACACATTCTATATCTATCCCTTGTGGGTGGGTGGGTGTACGCTCATGCCAAATCTATATATTTCTTTTTATTATAACAATAGTAACAAACAAGATAGTGTTACAAATGGTACTGACTGTTCAATGTCACGAAATGTAATCTCCAAAATGACGGCCAGGCGCATTAGCAATTGCACAATTTTAACTGACCTGGTGGCCAAAACTGGACCTAAAGTAGCCATCTTGAAATCTCAGCGTGATGTTATTATTGCCATGTCGGAATTTGTAATTGAATAAAAGAAATTACATTGAAATACAAAATTTTGCCTTTTAATTGAATGAGAAACTATTCATTAATAAGCTAATTCGAGTTTTTTTTACAGGCAGATGACACCGACGAAGAAAGGGCAGCCATGCAGCGCTCAATAGATTTGACCTGTACCACGCTGCATAGATTCGCTCACGCTTATCACTTAATAAGCGACATTACTTTGGAAATATCGCCTCATGGATCACGAATCACTTCCTCAATGCCAGTTCATGTGCGTTTATATATTTATATTCATTTTACGTGCCACAATAATCATCATTATAAGAAAACACTTAAACATGGCCGAGCAGTTTGTGACCTTGTTGCTAACAGCAATCTGATCCACCACCACACTCTAATTTTTTACTTCTTCTATGTGAAGTAAAATACTGAATATGGGACACGCGCCCAATTTAAGCAAATTTTTACACTGTTATTTTCCTCAGATATTATCGGGATCAGAAATTAACGTCGATTTCTTACCTTAAATTAATAAATTTGCTGTACTTCTTCTCTATTCTATTGCCATGCGTAGAGTGTCTTACGTTTTCCATTATTATTATTGTTTAGGGATCCATTTCACTATCGGAGACGAAGACGTTGGATCTATCCCTTTAGTTCCTAGCCATATTGGGGCCTTCGGCTCGTGGGTGGCCCTTATCAACTTGCAAAGCGAAAAAGAGTAATGTGAACACCTGATCCCCCCAGAATACGCGCAAGCCCAACCGAGAGGGGGTTTTATATTAACCCCACCAAACGGTGTTCCCGCAAAGGTGTCATGGTTCACCCCTCCCCCTCTAAACAAAGAACCCATTTAATTCCATTTGTTTAGTTGGCAAGATAATTCAATCTGATTTTTTTAATTTACAATAATACAAAAAAAAACATGAAAAATGGTTGGTTCACAGAGGGCCGGGAGCCCGCAAACAGGGTCTGGTTCAGCGTCCACCTCGGGCACTGCCGCTCATTACAGTGGCGCTCAGACTGCAGGCACTTATCTGATGAGTGCCCGCTCCCGCGTGAACGTACAGCCACAGCCGGCCATCGGGCAGGCCACCGATGACGTAAATCGTCGAGCAATTGTAGTTGGTAAGTTTTATAATTGAAATGTGCAGCTTAGCAAAGAATTGCTTAAAAATTTAGTTCACAATAGACCAGACACTGCGAATAGAATGGTCAGACTGATGATGGAGCAGAGATTCCACTAGACGACTAATTTAGTTACATTTTCTTTTCAGAAAATTATTATATGTAAATATAGAAAACAGGATAACCAATGAATTTGTTAATAGTAGGATGACATGTGATGTTCAAACATCACAGCTCATTTTGTAAAAATGTTACCTGGGTGTTTCTAGGGTACTAGGACATTTATATTAATATTTGCTGATCATTGACAGACTGCATTCACACTTTGATACAATGGAGCTTGTCGTCATCTAGAAACTCTAATTCCGTAGATATGCAATTGTCCCCACAACGCTTTTCTCCAACATAGTATTCGAACTGTTGGTTATATTTGTTGTTGTATATATTTTATCTATGTTATATGTTTTTTGAACTCCTTTTTTTTTTAAAGAATCCATCTATGTAGAAAAACTTTACAACCGTTTCCGAAATAAAATATATGTACATGTATTTATTAGAACTGCATATTTAAATTTATGCTTATATCGATATGATATAGATTTCGGGAATATATTCCGCGGTATGGGTCAGCGGGCCGGCCAGATCTTCCAGGACGACAGTTTTCCTGGACACATCATGGGCGCCGTTATCAATCAGGCGCCGCAAATGGCCGAGGGTGGAGGTATTAGCGGATTTTCATTAAGTACCCTCTTTTCACTCCATCACCTTTTACTTATCCACTCCCCCTTACTAGTCAATGCATCTGTAACTCTTGGCAGTTGCGGATGCCGATGAGATTACTAGTTTGCCTATTACTATAAGGATACTCGATGAACTTACAAATCCACTGTACAACCAGCTTTGTATTAGTACATGAAGCAAAAGCTATTTGTGTGTGTGTGGGGGGGGGGGGGGGGTGTTGTGTTTATAGATCATTGTAAGTATTATTAATTTAGGGTCTTTTGGGTATTGATAATTTATATCAATTTGCAAATTTAAAATATAATTCAATTTTTAATACATTGCACTAAATTTTATGAAAAAGTAAGTGTAGACAATTATATAGTAGTATAGATAAATAAACATTTAAATTACAAACATGTATTTCAGTATTTGCCGAACAACCACCGCATGGTAGGGATTCTACCGTTGATCTGGTAAATGGCATAGTATCAAGCGTCATAAGACACTGCATGGAATCAGGAATAGATGGGCAGTCAATCAACCTGTCCACTGCTGAGGGAAGCTCTGTATCCGCCAATACCATGTCTGATGATTCCAATCGAAGCCATCCATTATTCACCCTGCGGAATAATAATTCTGGCATACGAATCCAAATCGTGGATGAAGATATCGAAGTTATGGATGATCAGGGATCACCATCAGAATTCCAAGACGCATCGACTCTTGCAGACGCGCATCGAATTCTTGAATTATTGCAGTCGTCTAGATCGCAAGTTCAAGGCGAATCATCATCCATGGGATTTTCAAGAGGCCGGGGGACGGACAATTCGGGACAAAGCCAAGCTACCCAGGGATCGTCTCGTCGACCCTCGCAAGCTATTCAAGGAATATCTTCGCCACCTAACATAGGTCTTTCATCATCCATGGGATCACCATCAGAATTCCAAGACGCATCGACTCTTGCAGACGCTCGTCGAATTCTTGAAGTATTGCAGTCGTCTAGATCGCAAGTTCAAGGCGAATCATCTCCGCAAGGTTCCCAAGCTACCGAGGGCTCAAATCTGCTAGGATCCCAAGCTACCCAGGGATCGTCTCGTCGACTATCGCAGGCTATCCAAGGACTATCTTCGCCACCTAACATAGGTCTTTCATCGTCCATGGGATTTTCAAGAGGCCGGGAGGCGGACAATTCGGGACAAAGCCGAGGGCAACAGAACAATGCCGGACAGTCTAGGCAGAGAAGTGAGTAACGTTGTTAAGTTAATTAGTTTTATACTGAATTTTCTTCCATAGTTAGTTATAGTTGTCATAAAAACCTCTCGGTGAAACATTTCGATTGCGACGGGAGAGGTCTCCGGTGTGTCCAAAGGAAAACACCGGCACTGACCTTCAGCGCGACCCAGTAGAGACATAACTCCATTTGTCGCAGCTTACTTTAGACCTAAACTCGGCAGTTTATTAAAGTTATTTTAATCTTTTGTTCAATTTCATAATCGTAACAATATTTTAAGGATATATGTTGGAAACTTTAACATGTGTCAATTTTATGCGAGTTAAGATTAGTTTATAGCAGATCATTTATTCTTGCTTCTATTAAAAAGACAAGAGCGTGTGGATAATACTAATCTATGTATAAGAATATTTCAATTAATTCGCTATATTTTAATAATCAGCAATTTATTATATTAAATACATATAATACTTGAAGCAAATCTTAATCAGCGTTACTTATGAATGCCTAAGTCCGGGTCTGGTTTCATAACCAATTATATCAAATCATAATTCAAAAACAATCATTTGTTAAGTTGAATATTATTCTACACAGCGCCGTTACCGGAAGCGACGAGCGACTCCGTCTATGATCACTTCCTGCCCTGTGAAAGCGTGCACGTAAGAAATTTGTCGGAACGAACCAGGTAAATAACTTGTTTTATACACATATGAGTAAAAATTCACTTGTTACAAACGTTAAGGCCAAAGCGGGAGAAGCAATTTCTTTTGGAATTGCAATTACAAAAGTCTTCATGGTTATAGTGAAATCACTGGATTCGCCAAAGTGCAGAAGTATCCTGTGAAATATGATATTCCTAATGTAACATCATTTGACTTCGTCATGGGCACGCTATGGTTGTGAGAAGTAGGAAAATTTACTAAAACAACTTTCTCTTGGTCGTTTCTAAAGACTTCAAGGGATAACTGATGTTGACAGGGCAATTATTCCAAAATTGAGTGACTGTTGGTAGGGATTTCGTAGACTAATTTATATCCGACCACATTTGTAACATAACAGGGATGAATAGGTGTAATATAAAAGTCGAACGTCATTACATCTATTGATGCAGAAGTAGTGAGAGAGATGTGTCAAGATGGTGTCAAATGAAATGCTGCTGCTTCTCTCCCACAGAAAATCCCGCGCTTTTAAGTACTATATGCAAATATAGCTCTCATCATCTTAGTGCTTTTTAAGTCCACGCCGTATTCATAAAGATAAATATTTGCCAAATTTATGAATGATGCAACCATATTTATGAATTACTAACTGAAATTAGAAGATGTAAGGGGGGGGGAAGGTCTTGGCTTATACTATGGATGGTCACCATAGACAGTCATACACATAGACACCTAGATGGGGTAGGGAGGGTAGTTGGTAGGGGTAGTAAGTAAGGGTAGAATAAGATAGGGGTATGGGTTATGGGTGGTACGCTGCAAAGAAATAAACATATACGAAAAAAATGTGTGCTGGAACAAATAGTAGAAATAAAACTTCAACGGACATTTTCCATACATCCATACATCATTTGTATGTTGATCCTATAGTTTAGCCTACGTAAGCCAAAAGAGCAAAATTGTCCTTATCTTTGTTACGTCTTATTGCATTTTTCGGTCGCGCGTGTTTTTAATCTTTTATCTTCTAAACTATTGGTCGGAATTATATAGTTAAGAGGCAATAATAATCTACATTAAATTCTCTTGCTAATTAACACATTTAAATGGACAAGGATTCATACCGAACGGTAATAATAGCGTAGTAAGTGGCGTATGCGTTTTAATTAATGTTTCCTAAAAAAAACGTGGTTATTGTGAGACAGACAACGTTTGAAGATAGATATATGTCATCGCGGACTTTTATTCAGCTTGATAAAGGGCTATAATTCTTTCACGCATCATTTTAATGTAAATCCTATGGTTTAGCCTACATAAACCAAGAAAGCAATTTTATCCCATTTTTGACTGACGTTTTGGTACGCATTATTAAGAATAACGTAAAAACTTGTCAGTTTTTATTTTAAAATATGTGCCACGCGGCCGTAACGCTTTTTCGTCTCCCAGTCTGTATAGAAGTTTCACTTCAATAACCTATAGATTTATACGCCTGTAGTTATATTAAATAAGTATGTCGTTACATTTATGGAAACAGTGTTCTGCACCGCAAAACGTAACACTCGCGCATTCATAAAATTCACACACCCATCACGCTATTTACATATATGAATTAAACATATATACATATGAGAATTATACGGATGGAGATAAATAAAAAAAGTCCAAAAATAAAAAAAATATATGTGCATTTACTTAGTATGATTATTATTGGTCATAAATTATTATATGAAGACTCGTGTATAATAACTCATTTGACGTTAAACGCGCAACTAAAATTTTCCTTACATAAATAGGGAAATAAATTATTTGTGATTTTGTACCCCATCCAAGTCGTTTTATCATCGGACATTTCTGTAATAACTCTTTGATCAGAATATTGTGTATCTTTCTTTTCCAGACAAGATAACCAAGAATATGGGGAACTCATGGTGCGCGTGCGCTTGGAAAATATAGCTTCGCGGGATATCTCATATATAAGACATCTAGGCTGTCGCCTAACCGAGGTAAGTTCTACATCAATACTTTATAATTTCACAACTAGTGATATTTAGCGCCCTTATTTGCGATAAATATTATTTTATTTCGTCCCCTTGTTAGTCCCTAGCGGGCCTAATGAGTCTCCCTCATTTGGTAAAGTTATTAGGAGTACAAATAAGTTTCCGCCGTTTATTGTAGATGGCGCGGCACGGAGTTTCGGTTGGCTTTCGCAGATGAGAACCGGCTTAAAAAATAGTTGGGACATTCAAGAACAACATAACCTATTAGTATTATTGATTTTATATTGGTATAATTTTTATAATTTGAAAATGTCAAAATTTGTGACAAGTTAGCGTCATTTGCGGGAAATATTAGTTTACTTCTTTAATTTAAAGAAATCTGCTGCTGAGGCGCATCAATTGCTCGTAGAAGCATATGGTGAGAGTGTCTGGGCAATATTTAAAATAAATTTATATTACCGTTCTTCTACAATAAATATTTAATTTGTGTTTAAAAACGGCGGAAACTTATTTGTACTCCTAATAGGTGTCTGTCCAGTTTACCTTTTTACAATCCTTGTCTTAATATCTAGAAGAGGATAAATGTTACTCCATTAAGATTCTGTAATGCATCAGTCAATTTGACAGATAATTAAACAGACCTAGCTTATCTTTGGTGGTTTATTTATATATTGTATATATATAATCGGAGTAGAGACTTAAATTTTGCAAAAAAAAGATTGAGTACTAATTGTAAGCCTAACTGTAATAATTGTAATTGGATTGATCATGTTAAATAGGGTTCAGCTAAGGCTGGTCATTTGTCGGTTATATTAATTTGTTCGGTGGCTTGTCATTAAATGATAATGTTTTCAATAAATGTGCCAAAAAAACGTGCATTTCACTGAAAACCATTTTACATTAAACCTGAAATTAACTAATGAAACCATAATATTAAAATTACACAACACGACATGGACATTTTTGTATTGTAAATATTCCTTGATATTTCTAGATTTCTATTGATGATATAATCAGTTGTTTATTATATTAATATTAGTAGTTACGAAATATGTAAATTAAATTAGGATTTCTGTAACCTATATTGCATCATAATCGGATGATGTCAGTCAAAATGATCAAGAAATAAAGACTCGTCTCTATTATATATTGTTACTTTGAAAATTAGATAATAGATTCTATTTTTAGGTGGAGTTTACGTATGCACGTAGAATGTTGGAATATGGACCATCGGCCTTGGTATGTCTCAACGCGTACTTTGTTGGCGTGGTAAGTTTTGTATTGAATATAACTATGACAATAAAACAGAATGCGTATCACCATGACTAATTCTGTAGACTAACTTTTCATTGATGATGGATTGAACGTAGAACTCTAACATTACTTACATCCTTACAGTGGTAGAGCCCGGCCACACACAACATGGCCGGCTGGACCGGTGAAATACCACGACCCCACAGAAAACAGGCGTCAAGTAGAGTATTTTGTTTTTTGCGTTTCGCCTTATGAGTGACGTGCCGGTGGCCTAATTCTAGTTTTCTCACCCTTCTCACCCCTTATGAGGAAAGGATGGGAAGGGGAAGAAACTTTGACGCTGGAGGGGATGTATAGGAATTTGATAAACCCATTTTCTGTTTGTCCCCTCCTCTGTCCATTAAAGGTGGGCAACGCATCTGCAACTCATTAGTTGCAGATGTCAATGGGTAGCGATCATTTGCCATTGAATAAACCGCCTGCTCGTTTGCCACCTAGTACTATAAAAAAATAAAACAAGCCAACCAAGGGACAGTGGTAGAGTTCGTAACAAAAACATCACATTGCACGAAAGATTAATTATATTGTCGAGACCAAGTGTTTCTCATGTTACCTTGTAGCTCCATATTATAGGATATTGACAATTTTACATCACGATCTATTTTTTTATCATTTAATTAAAAATATGTTTTTAAAATTGTTTGCAGGCTAGACAAGTTTATTGTCCCGGTTTGATGCACCCGTTGTTCATGGAGGATCCACTGGTGCCAAATGAGTTTCATTTAGTGCGTCGACAACTCCGGGCATTTGTACGGTTTTTGTTGAGCGAGTGTCAGAACGGAGAACAAGACCCGTTCCCCCTCATCGCTACATATCTCGTAAATTATTATAGAGATATTATAGACAATGCGATGCGCAACGTAAGTCAAAATGTTATTAATGCTTTATTAATAATATGTTAGTACTTTAAACTAAACTAAAAAACTTTCGATCACATCGCCACTTAAGTCAAGTGGGATTGTTGTCAAGATCTAGTATATTCATTATATAAAATAACACCAGTATTTTATATGTAATGCATATAAAAGCGCTTATAAAAATTTTGTACAAATTAATAAAATAACGCCGACGTCTAATGAAAGTGTAGCGATATCGATTACAAGAGGGGTCTAATTGTGAAATAATTGAATTTCCAGAATGTAACATTAAAAATGTATATATTTAATATTGAAATAATTTTCCTTGTGGCCGTAATATCTCTCCTTATATGAACTGCCATCAAGCTCATTGCTCAAATTACTGAAGTTAAACGAAACAAACACAACTCGCGACTTTATCTATTTATCTATATATCTGGGTCATAACATTTATTAATCATAGATTTAGAAGTTAACGGTAACTCCAACTTTGTAGAAACGAGTTACAAGATACAAGTTACTATAATATCTCAAGATTTTTTCAGTCTCAAGAACAATAATAAATGAAGTAACAAAATAACTAGATGTGTCCACTGTGCTTTGAACCTAATTATATATAGAATAATAATTGTTTTTGCAGCCCATGATGGTCCATATGCGCGTAGATGTCGATCTGTATAACACTTTCCGAAACTTTTTCGAAATACACCTGCCTGACGTCATCTCAACGATTATGGATAGAAACAGTGATGAAATGTATCCGGCTACCTTTTATTCTGCCATCGGCAATATGCACCGCGATATGTTGGCACTAATTCTTTGCTGCACCGGGAGTGAACGTGGCTTGCAAATTCTCCACTCACAATTTTTGGTGAGTGAAGATTAAATTAATTATAATTTTAATAAAATTTATATCGACGAAGATATTTCGAGCCTACAAAAATTCCTTCGACACCCCCAGCGTAAACAGCTTAACACGACATGCCGACATGATTTATTTAAATTGGTAATTAAACAATTACTAGTGGTGTTAAATATGCATAGTAGTGTCTCTGAGAACAACTAAAATTATACGAGTGATAAAGCCAGCGGCAACAGTTGTCGCATAAGTATACACAGAATGCTGGCCAGATGGAATAATAGGGCCTTAGCGCACAACGTTCCTTTTTTGCTGACGCTGACGACGCGTTGAAGTGATTACGTCGCGTAGAGAAGGACATTTGTGCACGATCCTTGCGCTTTTGTGTCGTTACAAACGCGCAGAGGTAACGCGGCAAAAATGAGCTCGTCAGCGTACGTCTTGTGCATTGTCCCTTATATTTTGTGGAATAAGTGTTCAGTAGGTCACATATGTATTGCATTCTTTTCCACCTTCTACTTATTATACAAGGTGTAGACCAAGCTTACCTCTGTACCATCAATATTTATATCAATCTATTTTTTTAATGTCAGTGTCACATCACCGAGTCCATCAACGAAACTGTCACTGATTTCCTGAGAAATTTCGGTGGGGACTTATTCCGTCGCATGAATATCACACATGCGCATGCAGCATTCAACAACGTCCGATCGCATCTGCGCCTGTTTTCGGAAAGCACCATGGTAAGTAAATATTTATCATTAGTATTCGACCATATTTCCCTTTAATATGTATTGTTTTTTAACATACCTAATAATATTTTATTTTATTAAGTCTATTATATATATAATATCGAAATATTTCAGCTTTCTCCACGAAAATCTTAAAAGTTAAATATGTAATAAAATAACGGAAGTGAGTAAGATAATTCCGTGCGATTCGATTACTCAACGATTCGATTAGCGCTAAATAAATATATGAAAAATAGACAATGTCCAGCATTGGATTAGTGCAGGCTGGTACGAGCTTTATAGTCATTGTGTATATTAATATGTGAACGGAACAAATATATATATAGAAAATAAATAATCAGAATGAATAAATAAATATATAAAATATAGATTTTCAATTTTTTCACACAAAATTTTCTTGAGTTAATACAAACATTAAGGTTGCAACACTTAGGAATATATTTTGAACAAAATTAGATCTTACGCCCTTTATTTCTCGGTATGCAAATCTTATATGCAAAATACACCGATCAATATCAATAGTTAAAATATTGGGCGCACGGAAGTGTGACATTCAATACAGTTAAAGTTTTTGTGGATAAACCGTTTTTTTTTCTACAGTATATGTTACGAACAGACATTAAAAAAATAAAATGTTAGTGTACTAAGTATGTATACTTAAAAGGTTCACGATATCTAATATTCTGAAACTATTTGAATTATTTCTGATAAATTGTATATGGTTGGTTCACCATTTAAATCGCTAGTGGTTTTATAAACTTGTTTACAATGTTACAACGATATGAAAAATATCAAAAAAGTAATGCCCATGATCCATTCAGTGCCATATTGTATCTTTATAAAGGTATCCAATTATAGTAGAGGGCATTTTGTAAAATTCATACGAAGTAATCGAATTTAATTAAATTTATTTAACAATATCTAGGCACTTCGCATGGCAAGATTCGAGAGATTTTGCGTCGAGACTTCGAGCGACGCGGAATCGGATTCAGCTGAGCCGCCGAGGCAACCGTCTGAACCAACGGCGATGACGGCGTCTGAACCACGTCCCAGAATGTCGGCTCCCATGCGCGATATAACAGCCTGGGTGTTAAGGGATATCGAGTCACATGCCCACAGCCTAGCGATTGAACAAGAAGAAGAACCTCGTCTAGCCAATGCTTCTCCGTCTTCGACCGGGAGCAACACAGATCTCCCTATGGACGTGGCAACACAAACAGAAGAGTTAGACGATTATGACGGGGAAGAGGTTAGGCTTCAAACACCAAGATTTGTTTCGGATATAGACGAAGCAGATGCAGATAGCGACGAGGACCAACCCCGATCCGAGATGCCCGCCCCAACAAGCAGCATCTCCAATAAGTAAGAATAGATTTAATTTTTTAATGCTATTATAACCATTTCGTTCGATTTTGATATTATAGGTATATAGATATAGTAGTGTAAACATTATTTTAATGGACACGTATTAAAATATAGTGTGTAATATGTTTTGTATATTAAATAAAAAAAAGTATTAAAACTATCGTGAGACATTATCAATAAACTTTTAATGAAACGGCTTTACCTCACTTTCGCGTTTTTCTCCGTGTTTTTGTGCCGACAAGTTTCGGACCTTCTTCAGGGTGAGTGATATTAATTCGCGAACGTGAGTAAAGCAATTTTATAAAAAAATTATTAAACAATGCGGTTAACACATTCCATGCCATGTGGGGCGTATACGACCCCCGCTGCGCTTTCCGTTCAGGCCATTTGCAATTCTTATTGAAAAGCAAATGATTCTTAAATAATGAATTGTAGCATCGAATACAATCGAATACATCGTAAACAACTTCACATCACGTATATAACGTATACGCCCCACGCGGCCTGAATGGAAAATCTTCGAAAATTGCCGTGGCACGGAACGTGTTAATGATGGTTCACAAACATTATCATAAGTCTCCATTGTATATAATATAATCATGTATACAGTAAGTTTTATTGACGAATATCTCACTATTTACCGCGGTAGAGTGAGATCGCGTGTAGATCAACTAGAGCAGTTCGCTTCTAGCATCGACTTTTTTAAATTAGCCTACAGACAGAATCATGCAGATTACATATGAAGGACCGATCGCTAGACCACTGGTCTACTCCAGCTTAAACACTTTTACCGCTTGCTTCAAATTCAACGGACAATATGCGTAATCTACATGTCTGTTGTATGGGTTGGAAGGCGGGGAACCTTATCAGTTAATATCTAACGCAGAGACAGCGTGTACGCTCTGTGTTAAATATTCAAGCTTAAAAGATTACGTATATGCAAAGGTGGTTTGGTTGGTTTTGGTTTTGTTGGTTTTGGTTTGGTTGGTGGCAATAATAATTCCATAATTATGGATAAATTAAATACACCATCAGAATTATTTTGCTAGCGATACTTTTTTAATTACGGATGACGTCACGTCGATGTGAAATCGACAAGGTTCCATATATTTACGTACATAATTTTCTGGTGGTTGGTTGGTTCGTGCAGTTATACTTATTAATCAAAAATGTTAATCAAAAATAATAACAAGTGTTTCAATTGTTTCCCATATTTAAAAGAGTGAATGCTGTGCAAACATATGCAGAGAAACGGCCATATGTTTCTCTGACTTACTTTTGAAACTATAGGGTCTTTCAACATGGACGGGTCGATGTTAATAATCTGTGGCGGCCATTTTGTTTTGGCAGCATCTGTCAAATCTGTTCGACGATCGGTTCGGTAAACAACCAACTAACACCTTTACGTCAAAGGAACGCCAGATCGGCCGAGGACATCGCCGCTGTACGTGAAAGTGTACAGGAGACTCCGAGGCAGTCGATTTCTCGCCGCGCACAAGAACTCGACCTTTCGCAGACTTCAAATTGCAGCATTTTGCGTGGGGACCAGGGCCAACATCCGTACAAGATACAACTGACCCAAGAGCCAAAGTTGATGCCATAGAAAACGTCGTGTGTGTTCGCTGAATGGGCTTCGGAACGCTTGGAAGTGGACCCCGATTTTGGCCGAAAAATAATCCTTAGCGACGAGGCCCAGTTTTGGTGAATGGTTTTGTTAACAAACAAAATTGCCGGATACCGGTTTGAGGTTGAGGTTCTCGCAGAGGTGACGTGAATTGGCCACCAAAAAAATATCGTTATTATCTCCAAACATATCTCGTTTTGTTCTATTATACCATCGACCAGTCCTTGTTGAAAGACCCTTTATTACATCGGGTTTATACTGATTTTAACGATTTTTCTTACCATTCATCACGTGACAACATTTGGTGCATGAAGTTATAATTTTTAGATCAAGAGATATACTATAGATATACTATACTATGTACTACTATATTTTTAAAATTTTATCCCATTATATCTAGTAGTTTATGGATTATTCGACTTCGATAGAGCCAAATTAACACGGATAAGACGTAGACGAATGCTTTGTGTAACATCCATGTTAAAATTATTCCAACAACGATCGGAGGCTCTTTAATTTATCGACGATTATATCTATAGGTACGATGATGTGCCTGCCTACTCGGATGAGCAGCGTCCGGGAAGTTGCCAGATATCCACTTACAAGTCTATTTTGTTTTGTTTGTTTTACCGGCTATGTCTTACGGCACTGAGACGTGGCCGTCACTGCATGCACCATAAGATGTTTGAAGGACATTTCAGTGGTAATGGAGACGGACGCGCAGTGTTCGGAGTTGGAGTGTGTAAATGCCAAGTCATTATAATTAATTTAGAAATATATGTCTTATTCTGATCACTGTAAATGTGTTAGGTATATGTTTATATGTTTCTATGTTTATACAACAAAACTGTTGAATAGGATAATGAGATTTTATATTTACGCGAATACTACATGTTTTATTATTTAATAGATGCTTCCATAGACAGTAACCAAATAGCTGACTTGGTTTTTTATATGAGCTCTTACCACTTTTTGTTGCAGAAGAACTGAATTGCAAGACCAAGTCTTATTTCTCTTATTTGACATGATTTGCTTGTATAACATGCTTTGCTACCATCATCGCTTCTATTCTTTTCCTTCACAAACACACACACGCACACACACACATATATGTGTATATATATATATGTATATATATGTATGTATATATATATATATACGCAGTACGTAACGTGAAAGATTCAAGCGGAAGTGAGGACCTCTATGTTCACATAGGCTTTGTCAATCAAAAATTCGTGATTTATTTATTTATTAGTGTTTAACTGAGCCGAGCATCCAAAATATTAGGTATCAGGTAGGTAACTCTGTTTTTTTATTTATAAGTGTTTAATTGAGCCGAGCATCTAAAATATTAGGTATCAGGTAGGTAACTCTGTTTTTTATTTATAAGTGTTTAATTGAGCCGAGCATCCAAAATATTAGGTATCAGGTAGGTAACCCTGTTTTTTTTGATTTAAGAGTGTTTAATTGAGCCAAGCATCCAAAATATTAGGTATCAGGTAGGTATCCGTGATTTTTTTATTTATAATTGCTGTACACAATGTGTATATATATAAATGTGCAATGAAAAAAAAATTGCTTTTTGTATGTTTTTTTGAGCTAAATCGTTAGGACTATGAGTTCATTTGGTTGATTATTTTTTCTTGGATTTCATATCTATATCATTATAGCCGGCTTTATTTTAGTTAGGTCTAGGTTATTTTTTTTTTAGAATAAACATAATTTTTTACCTCAGGATTTCAAGGACCACAATAACGCAAACTTCTTCACAAAGCATTCCTGAACCTGCCACGAATAGACTGGTAAGACAAGATGTACGTTACGATACATAGAATTGAATTAATCAAACTAGTACAAGAAATCTTAATCACTAATCGCCTTATTACAAAACAAGCTTTTTGTCATAAAACACACACACACCCGTACATATACTAGCAGAAGAAAGAAGTCGAGTTTTAAGAAAGAAACAAACCGAAATCTACATAGCGACAAGAGTGGAACCAGTCATCTAAGGGACGTTGGACGTACCGACTGATCGGGCGGGTAGACAGGTGGATATACCGTAAGCATGGGGATGTCAACTTCTACCTGATACAGATGTTGACGGGGCACGGCTGTTATCGGGCATACCTACATCGCTTTCGAGACGATAATTCCCCAGATTGCCCACACGGGTGCGGTGTGCCTGAGGACTCCAAGCACGTGTTCTTTGTATGCCCGGCCTTCTGACCTGGAAAACAAGATCGGACTCACAAGAGTAGAAGCCATAGTGCAGAATATGTACAAAACCGAAGTAGCCTGGAAAGAAGTAAGCGAATACACCGCCATAGTGCTGAAGAAATTACCGCGTGCAGAGGAAGAACGGCGCAGAGCCAACAACTAAATAGACTAAAGGAGCAATAAATACGAGTAAAAGCAAAGACTGATGAGACCACCCACCCCCACGAAAGAATACCTGAGTGGTTCCGTGGGGATTTAAGAAAATCCAGAAGAAAGAGGGTTTTTTAGTCTGTATGGGTCTCATGTAGGTTAGGTTAGCTATGAGCCTGAGCCCGACACACCAGACGAAAAAAAAACACATTTTTAATATGTTATTAAGCAAAGCGAATGTTACAAAAGAATAATATAGTTATTAAAAAAAAAACATAAAATAATCAATAAAAAAAAGTACAAGTAGGTGTATTGTGAAAGATACACCTACTTTTGGGATGGACACTCCTTGTGTTTCCTTTGCTATCCTCGTTCGGTAATAACATACATACTGTTACAACTTTCCCTAATACACTTTGTAATTACGTTCCCTAATTATTTAATGTACTTACATAACATAATTTTTCCAATACTGATTAGGTTTCGCTAAACAGAATCAGCTAGGTTCAGCTTCATAATTATAAATTACGCGTCATCTAGCAGAGGTGTAGGACCGATATATCACAAAAAACAATCTTCTCTCTTATTTTTTTTTCAGCATGTTGATTTATCTTTTTTTTTTGCTGTAATAGAACCTGCTTTTGTGTCACTGTTTAATTTTAGTTTTGTTTAAGTTTCAGTGAAACCTGATGTTGGCAGTTATAAGAATCTAGGTTGGAAAGTCTTGTCTGTCTTCTCGTTTCAATAGTGACATGGTCCTGAAGTTATATTTTTTTAGTTGTAAGGTGTTTTGATGTTAACTCTTAGGGTTTGCTTGCTAAATAAATTACTACACACGATTTTATCCTCCGACACACTCTAACTTTTTTATTTAAAAAGTTTGCGCATGTCCCTCCTCATGGGATCCGCCGTCTGAACAGAACAGAGTTTATAAGATACGATACTTAACGTTTATAAATTAAGGACGAAAAGCTTCAACGTTGCCGGTGCCACGTGTCACACGTTTGCTGACCGTGGCACATACAACGTTCGCTTTATTAGCAATTAGCACAGTTGAAAATGTACCTTTACATGCGATTAGAACTTAATTAAGATTAAATTACTTTAAATTACACAACTAAATTATGTAATAGTCGTGTAATTTAAACCATATCGAAAAATTTACAATATTGTTTTTAAATTTTATGCATTATATTTTAAGCAGATATTTTAAATAACTTAAGTTTATTACAATTAAAACATTTCGTGGCAGAACTAGGAATATTGTAAGTAAACATCATGCTGAACTTTAGTTCTGGGTGGTGTTGTTATTTATTACATTACATAGCGATATAACTTATTAAGTGAACTGAACTGACTTTTCAATAATTTTCAGCTTTTAAGGTAAGTATATTTAACCAATAGCCTAAAACGATGCGAAAGATATTTCTTACCATAAGACAAATATGCGAGCTGTGCGTACTGTATTTTTTTAAGTTATCCAAGTGTTAAGTCTAAGTTGTTTTATAATTAAGCCCTTAATGAATTAATGTTAATTGCTATGTAACAGAAAGTCCCGCCAGTACTGATCATGCAGCACTGGGACGACGAGTGGGTGCCGGTTCTATCAAGCGATCAGACAATCCAACACAGCGACCAGCCGCCGTACAGCAATGCTTACCTTAGCGGTATGCCGTCGCACAAACGGCGTTGTATCAGACGGTCGAGGCCGCCAACAAATCTCGATGGATTCATCAATGGTGATTTAATCGGTTTAATATCAGTAGACGCTTCTTCCATAAACAACTTTCATTACAACGGAATTTGATCATCGCACCTAGCAACAAATGCTACCGCCTTGTCCCGGCACTCATTGGATTTGACTGAATTCTGCTTTTTATTCTCTGCTTGTTGCTGATCATACTTTCCTTCCTTTCACCCACCTTCACCTCAGCATTAGTTTTAATAAAATCCTCATACTTTCAAACACTTAATACTTCTGTATCTCAATTTGTGTGTTCATTACTTTGCACCATAAACTGGAAATTTGCACAAAATACTATAAATGTTTATAATTTAATAGTGTGTTATATAATTAGCAACGTTTGGAGAGGTATCCGCTAGCATCAGCGAACACGATGATACCATCAGCAGTGTCCGCGCCGTCTTCCGCGAGCATATTCGAGGGCTGGTGCAGGCACGCGCGGCTCTGGCTGAGGAGTATTGCCCGCAACGATACCGGAACTCGGCCCAATTCCTCCTATCGAAGTAAGTTAATGCGTGATACTTAACGAGTTATTTTTTATAAAAGAAGTAAAGCAACGAGCAAGCGGATTCATTAGTTATATATATTATGTTGGTCTAGCCAACAAGTGCAAAAACGTGTTATTTCTTCATAATGCTCCTAAAATATGAGTGATTCAAGAAGAAAAATGTTTCTCCAGGATTTATTAGCATATAAAAATTGCAATTGTTCTTAACAAAGGGCTTTGATAAAATTCCAAAAAAAAGTTCAATAGCGAGAACTCTACCTTTATTATGTATAGTTTTAATTCACCGTTGAAAATAGGGCTCCGCACAACAGCGTCGCTTACGTCAGTCATGTGGTGTTCGGCCGGTATTTAATTACTTTTGTTCGGTAGTCAATGAAAATGTGATTTCCTTTCGCGAAATTAATATGTCCAGATGTCTTATTGAAATTGTCCTAATTATTTTGACGCTTACCCTTCCACCGACTTCGAATGTCGATGTATGTAATGTAACATTAGTAATTGATTAGGCAAATAAAATATTTCGTATTATACAGCCCTTGTAGCTGATGTCAAAATCATTGCACTCAGATTTTATGGGAATACCACTCTAGTCAGATTTAACATATTGAATCTTCGCTTACTTCATTTACCGTGCGAAACGTAAAATATCTTCATCCCTTCATGTCAGTTATCTAAGTGGTAGTGGCGCACCTCTCCGGCCGAGTCAACTTGCATAGTTCTAATATTGCTCTTCCATCACATTCCCAGACACGTAAGGTGGAAGGTCAAGGAGGAAATCAACTTGGACTCCAAAAATAACGGCTTAGCGATAACCTTTTGACTTTGGAACTATGGCAGCAATAATCTTTAATAAATGCTTGTTTAAAAAAATTCCAGAAACAACCAGGAGGAATAGAAGACATATGGCCCATGATGCTAATCGTGACCTCAACGACGGCTAAGTGACTTTGGATCTGACCGCATGTACGAATACGGCACCACTCGTAGCAACCCATTTTAACCGTGGTTTTCCACTGCAAAAAAAACTGAAATAATTATGTTTTGTGTTGTTTTCGGCAGTGAAACTCCACGGTAACGGACAATGCAACTTATAGAGTTCTCGGCACTCGTGTATTAGTTATTAAGTTATCTCTTACTTTGTACTTTTACTATTATATCATGCTTAAATAATTTTTTTTGCGGCGATTCTGACAAGGTTAAGGTGTTAAATTCCAAGTGTATTAATCACACGATGTGTTTGTTTAATCACAGGATACTTTTGCTGGAATTTAAGTACTGAGTGGCGCAAAAGTAATGATAAAATTTTGGTTAAGCGAGAGATGGAAGTGCGTGTCATTACTCAAGACCAATTTTAAAGAGAAATCATCATCAGTATCACCCGATCTAACCTGTCTATCTTTGGAGTTATTTGAAATCTCCGCTGCGAACAAACCACAGACTTGCAGCTCTTATAGCAAACATTCATCAAGAAATAAGCAATATATATTTTGCTGGCTTTACTTCGGTTTCAAATATACATCAACTCCGGAAGCCAACATTTAAGAGAGATCATCTGAACCAAATATGGTCATTACTTTTGTGTCATCCAGTACTTAATGGAATTCGAACTATTGATCTATCTATCTTGTCAGAAGTTTGCATCGCCATGTGAGTGAGAAATACTCTTTAATTTTGTGTTGAACTGTCAATTATCTCATCGATGGTTCCTTTCAGTTTAGTATAATAATATGTAACGCAATGTTGACATGTTAAAACATTGCATGGTGACACTATGTCTGACACGACCCTTTACTATGATAGCGTAAGGTTTTGAAAATGATGCATGTATGTAATAAACAATGATAAATACAATACATACCACATTAATTTATAACTTTTAACAAAATTAATATCCGAAATGTAGTCTTTTAAATAAAGTCAAGTCTGTATGAAGGTGATTTTGGACCAAGTTTATTGTTTCTCTTAGACGTTATAAAAAAATTCGGTATAAAATTTATAACAAAAATATTTTTTGTTACACCACAGGGTTAAGTCAAAGTTTTATGGGTGTGAGATGTGTCAAAAATGGTAAAGAAGATTCGGTAATGAGGGTATGTTAAAGGCTGATTTAACGTAATCGTCAGGAATTAGATTCCAGATAAACATTAACAAAAAAAACGTTAGGTCCAAAATTCGAATGGTTGATGTTGCAAACAAAAATCTTTCATTTAAATAATTAATTGCCAGGTTTAGCAAAAATTAACTGATTTGTTTTTTTTTATTAATGAAAGAGTAGATAATATGCACGTACGTTAGACTTCATTTAAATAAAAAATAATGTTAATTCTGATCATCATGTAACATGTTATTGGGAAATATTAGTTTCAGCAAATTTTACGTCCAAATTTTAAAAATCCATTTAAGTCCAGTCACCAACAAAATTAAATCAAATAACGATACTAATTATTAACAATATTAAAGGATTTGTTTTGTAATTTAAAACAGCTTTAAGGCGGTTCATTAATAGGATGGAAAAGAATATAGCAAGGTTGTTGGTACTGTATACGCTTGTAAAGGGGGTGTCAGAATTATTTTTAATATGTCTTAATTTGATTATTGTGAAAGGAACAGTGTAGCCTAGTTGGTAGTTTTTAACATTTCGATTATGGTAAAATAAAAGATGAAGGATTGTTATCTCTCCGACATATTATAGTGTAGTGACGGAGTACGGTATGTTTTTCGCCCAGTATTGTACGATCTAGTGCGTAGCGTAGTCTTGCCTTTGTTAACTATTGTATTGTTTTTTTAAATATATTTTTAAGTTGTTTTGGTTTCTTAATATTTTATGTTTGTTTATATATATTTTTTGGTGGCGGGAAGTCATTTGCAAGACATTTTTCTTTCCGGTTCTTTAGATAGTTTAACGTTCCAACAGTATTTTAAATATTTTTATTTGCAATTCTTGTTATGTTCCTTATGTTATGTGTTATACACTTTATTTTTATTATTTAAATATCAAAGTTCGGAATTACATTCCCGTCCGCATTATATTTGTTTTTTTTATTATTAAATTTTAATAGATTCTTTATAGTTAAGGGAATAAATGTCTATTTAATCGTAGTGATGTCAAACCTGGATTTCGATTATCCGTAGAAATAATTCGTAGAGTTAAGATATTCTTATTAATGGCTATTTATGGCTCACTGTTCCTACTATGTAGTACATTCTCATTATCTTATTACTAGAATTTAAGGGGGTCGAACAAGTCAAATTGTAAAACCATTTAATTTTAATGTAAACCTATATTATTAGTAGTAGTTTGTTGACTCGTAGGACTGATACGGTGAGTTATTTACAATTAAATGCCTTTCTTAAGGCAATTACGAAAATAACTCATCAACGGTCACAAAATAAAAACTATAAAAATGTCTATAGTGTTTGATTGCAATCCTTTAGCCATTTAAATATCACCGATTTAACCCAACTTAGTTGTATCCAAAGTTGATTATATGACAATAAAATCGTGTGTGAAATAATCCCGATAGCTGTCTCTGCAAACGGGTTAATCCCAGTCACCCTCTCTATACATCTGAGGCGACTGGGACTCCGGGACGGTGTGCTCCGAGCTCATATGCAGTAAGCGGTGCCTCTCGATACCGCCCGGATAGTCCGCCGGTTTCTCTCCCTTTCCCCCTAACCCTCGGCCGTCTGGTCTCCCCTGCCGAGGGAATCCCGTCTGTTTGGAATTTATGTATTTATATAATTATCTTATATACTATATATATTTATTAATTTATCTTATGTATTATAGTATTCACTTTTGTTATATAATTTAAGTACATGTATTTAACGTATATATTGTATATATTTACTCAACCAGACTTAGAATAAATTTTTACCACCGCATAATAATATCCTAGGACATATTGACACGGCCATCTGATCCAAAAGTAAGCAGAGCTTGTGCTATGGCAACCAGATAACTGATATACTACATATACTAATTTTCTTTTGTAAATACATACTTAAATAGATAAATTACACCCAGACTCAGAAAATACAGACATCTTCATGCACGCAAATATTTGTCCTGTGTGGGAATCGAACCCACGACCTGCGGCGTGAAAAGCAAGTATCTTACAAACCACGCCAACCGAATTAGGAAGACATGTGACGTCCACCAATCCGCAATGGGCCAGCGTGGTGGATCACGGCTCATTCCCTCTCTCGGAGAGGAGGCCTGTGTCCCTGCAGTAGGAAACATTCTAGAAACGGCTGATTTATTATTATATTTATTAATGGTGATATAAATGTTAATACACTAGACGTAATAATACGGTTCACGTATTGGTCAAAATTAAAATTGTTACTCTAAATACTAGAAGAGCCTATCTCATTCCAATGCAAGTTTAACAAATTTACTCTCTGACATAGGCCTACCAGTGATACCACGTACGATCGCTAGTAGTATTTGCAACGGCAAATACTACCAATAATGCGATAGGTAGGTATAATACCTCATAACACCTATGAGACGCATGCATATTATGGAGAGTACAAATTCAGTACAATTTAGAAGCGGGATTCCTACCACGATAGGCTTTTTGAGGTTCCGGCACAGTTGCATGCGCCATGTTCACGGGCTGACTGGACTCTTACAAACCTAGTGTTGGTAAAAACCACGAAAGTTTAAAGTTATTTTAGAATCGCTTTTTCACGTTTTCGTGACAATTATTTTAGTTATCTAATTTCATGATGTTATTCTTGTTTTAGCTATTTTTATAGTAAAAGTAACCGTTTCAATAAAAAAAATCTAAGTCACATTTTTTCAAACTTTGAATAAGAATTATTTTTTGGATTTTTTTTATTTTTTGGATTTTTTATTTTTTGCAATTCTATTACAGTGATATGAATTTACGGGAGGGTCAATTTCTGTTTTGACCAGACATGCTATATAGCAAAACAACCGAGGACTACTTTGTGAAAGTTTATAATACCGCCATCTCGGAGAGAAATGAGTATTAAAATATGGTGTGCTTGCGCTATAGATATAAGCTGGATAGATATAATGTTTATTATTATAAAGCGCGGAAAAAAGAAAACACGATCTATTTAATTTTTATAATTAAAATAACTTCGTACAGGTTACAATAGAATTTGGGACGTTCATTATTTAGTATTCATACATGTTATCGGTATTCCAAATAGTTTAGTTTAGTTTACCTAAGAAAACGTAATTCTTTTAAGAATTCGTCATATGGAATAGTATCCTAATATGGAATACCTTCATTTCTCTAAAACTATAAGTATGAAACTCAACACTCGACCATCTTCTGCTTAATTCGGTCTACGAACTATGGCACCCACACCATCGAGTCAATGGCGCAAATGCTTCACGTGTGGCAGGCGTGTTTTGTTTTATTGTGCAGAAAATTTTAAAGGTAAGTAATAAACGAGTATTACCAGTTTGAGTTTGTTTACATAAGTGTTATACTATTTAATATATCGGTATTATCTTTATTACACCATTTTGTGATCTTTTGTCATTAAAATATTGTGACTTTAAAAATATTTAGAGGAGTTTGAACTAGTATAAAAATCCAAATATGAGCAGTCGTCGGTGTCTAATTATGGAATATTCCATTATTAGGTTTTAAGATTTCATATGATAGATACTTGCTATTATTAAATATCTGTGATGTTTGTTTTTAGAATGTCCGGTTCACAATGAACCAAACGAAAAACCTGGGATGAAGAAAAAATGGCACAAGCTATAATTACGTCCAGAAAAAGAAAATGGGGTATTTGAAAGCTGCACAGCCTTTTTAAGTGCCTTTACTTCGACAACAACTTTATTTCGACATGATGAGTTCAGGGACCAATTACCTCCTGACTCTGATGCAGAATGTATGTTCTGTTTAACACTTTTTTCCATGGATAAAAGTAGAGACAATTGGATTAAACGTTTGATGTGTGGGCTCTGGGCACATTATGATTGTGCTAGTCCAGAGTTTGATACTTGGATCTGTGACTTTTACAAGTAATTATGTAACTTCTTTCATTTATCACAATATATTATATTCATTTAATTGATCTCAAAGATATTATAATATAATATAAATAATAAATCGGCCTTTTCTAGAATGTTTCCCACTGCAGGGACACAGGCCTCCTCTCCGAGAGAGGGAATGAGCCGTAATCCACCACGCTGGCCCAGTGCGGGTTGGTGGATGTCACATGTCTTCGAATTTGATGGTTCTAAGAACATACCGGTTTCCTCACGATGTTTTTCTTCACCGTTTTTGGAGCAGTGGTGATGAAATAAATTACACAAAGTAAAGCGCCTGCCTGGGTTCGAACCCGCGACCTACAGTACGTAAGTCGGGGCCTAAACCGCTGAGCCACCACTGCTCAAAGATATTAATGTCCGTTTTTGTTATTGTTATGTTGATTTACGCTTATATTCTATATATGGATACCTATTCCATATTTGGTTCCTTATTTGTGATTTTGTTTTTTGTGTTAGATTTTGATTTGATAACTAATATATTTGATTAAAGGCTGTTAATTACTACATATAAATGTATGACTGATTACTAAAAACATTAAACTGATTTAATTTATTTGAAGTTTTTTTTTCTATCCCAAAAACAAAATGGTATTCCATATTTGGTGACTTTCCTCTAGTAGTAACTAGTCAATAGTTTCGCAACACAAGAGGAACTGCAGATGCGTTGCCGGCCTTTAAGAAAGAGATAGGCTCGCTTCTTGAATTGGATTCAGGTCAGGATTTCAGGATTTAATTGCATTGCGCTTGCCAGCAGGCGTTAATATTCTTTAATATAAATTAATTAATTCATGTATATATGTGTGTGTGTGTCCGCCACATATTTGTTTCTCCCTTTAAAGCCATTAAGACAGTCATACTCTACGGTCACAGGCTTATTTTTTGGAAAGAAAATTAAACCGTTCAACATGTATAAACAACGGTTCTCAGTCACTGGACGAAGGATTCCCCCATTGTTTGCCACAAGGATCGGTTCCCTGCCGGCAGTAAAGTCATTCAATGGACTCCGCAACCTTGATCGGATCACCTTGTGCGAGGCCTAGCCAACGGCACGTTGACCTAAACGTGGCCCTAATTCAAACAACGGTTAGAACATTTAAAATTAGTGTTGAAAAAAGTTATTATGTGTAAACATTAGTCTTAGTATGACTCTTGTTCGTAAGCAAAAATTGAGTCTAGAATTTTTTTTTTATCGATGGTATGCCCAAAAACATTTCATACCATGGAACTATGAACTAAGTTTACTTTTGCACAAAAAACTGGCACGTTAATTCAATATGATTTTGGATTACGAGTGAGAGTGCTGTACTGTAGTTAAAACTTAACTGTTGCAGCATATTATAAAAGAAGAAGATGTGAGAGATGTATTCAAAAATCACGCCAAAAATAAATAAAATACGGAATCTGCCCACGCCTCTAAGCTACGGGCGTGAATGTATATTTATTTATATTATTGACATGTAGTCGAAAGTGATTGGTATACAGGTCTGAAGCTATAGCTATAGCTAAGCTAATACATTTCTACGCTATGCGCAAAGGCTTAATCTAACTGCTTTTTATCATTTTTTTATAATAAAGTAGTTTATGTATCGTGGACCAATAGGAGATAATCACCTCACATTAATCGTTGTCTGTTTACCTGTGAAAGTTGAGCTTAACAATTCTTTTCTCAATACGGAATTGTTACTTTACTTGTACTTTATTCAAAGCAAAATACAAACGGCATTAACATTGAGAAACCAAGTCAATGCAAAATAAATGGAGACCAAATAAAAAAATCCATTCTCAGAAGTTCTACGATCTTTTTATTTGTATGAAACAACTAAAAGGAACGTGGAATAATAATTATACCAACGGAAATAATTTCTTCGTTTCCATTATTACATACTAGTGACCCGCCCCGGCATCGCCCGGGTACCACTAATTATGTTGATCCGATCGCCAACAAACACAGGAACACCTGCTGTGCCAATCTGGACAATCCCTGTAAATTTCATCGAAATCGGACCAGTCGTTTCAGAGTCAATAGGGAACATACTTCGCTTTTTATTAATTATTTTTTTCATAAAAGTATCCTATGTAACTTCTAATACCTCCAAGAATATGTGTACAAAGTCTCATGATGATCGGTTGAGTAGTTTTCTCGTGAAAGCGTAACAAACAAACTTACATTCACATTTATAATATTATAGATAGATGATGACTATACAGGTGAATCTTTCAAGTTCGTTGCTTATTAGCTACACTATCGAATGATGTAATAATGCATTGTATTTTATTTATCAAAAAAGCAAGCTTTAATTTTCATTAAAATTGGGCCCGAGAATACTTTGAATGCTTTTCGCTATTCCTCATAGTTTAGGATATGCCATGAAGGCCCACGGATTCACGTGTATATCATAATTGCTTGAAAATTATAAGCTTCTCTTGCTTGTGGTGACGTAAAAGACTGTATGGTAAAGTACTGATTGAAAGAGTCATGAAAGAAACTGAAGAAAGAATGTGGCATGTGCAAGCTGGTTTTCGGAAAGACATGGGTTGCATGGATAAAATCTTTTCTTTACAGAGCATTGAAGTATAATATATTGTCTGCTTTTATCATGTTGGAAGGATGAATGAAGATAGAGTAACAAAACAAATTTATGTTGCAAAAGTGAGTGGCAGTGTTGGTAGGGGACGCCCTAGGAGAACTTATATCGACCAGATTAGTGACATACTAAAAAAGGGCGATATAAGGAGTACCCGTAACCGATGAGCATGTATGCGTAGATGTATGGATGTAGAAGAAGTGAGAGAGATATGCCAGGATCACACCAAATGGAAATTCATTATCCCAGTCCACCTCTCTGGATTACGGGCGTGAGTACATATTTTTTTTAATTGTGTCTGATTGTCCTTTATATCAAACGTTTGTGTAACTGGGTAACAATACGACTTATATAAATTTCAATTGAAAAACGAATAGAATTAGATGTGTTTTTGAGATAGTTTGTCTGCATTCTGTTTATTTACTAAGCGTTATCTCTTAGGTTATATTTTTATTGACATTTGGTCAGAGAGAATTTTAGCTATCATTTTCAAAATTTAAACAAGTTTTTTTTGTATAACCAACTTATTTGTCTATTTGAATCTTTTAACATTTATGAAGGTCTTAGTTATTCATTTTTAACGAAACCATCCTCGCCCGAGTAAATCCCCTTTGTTCCGCAACGCGTCTGTAACGTTACCTTGGGCTTCCACTAACGTGTAAACTAGTCCCGATACAAGTTTTGTATCTATCTATAACTGAGACATGTTACATATATATGGGTACATAGTAAGGACAATTCGATTTACAAGAAAAACACAAGGTTTGGTAACAATTTTAAGAGTTTGTTAGCGAATAGAAATATATCTATTCGCAAATATTTTTTTGTAATTCAATATGATTCCCAGGCTTGCTTATTTAAATAAATACAACACCACGTTGTACTGTTTGCTGTGTGTTTACAGACTTAAAAAAAACAAGTAGACTCCCAATTCGCTTGTATGTTTTTTTATCTTTATAACCTTAAAACATATTTCTGATGGAAAAAGGACATTCTCATAGGTCCATTGACAATATGTATGTTGTTTTGAATTATCGGCAATAAGTCTGCAGTATTCTGCAGTATGTTGGTATGGAATAATGTTGACATAGTACATAGTTTTGGTCGTACGCGTGTAAGCATTTAGAAATTGCTATGAACCTCTTAAGGTTCGTCTTTCTTAAAGTCGTTCTTAAACGACAAAGATAATATTCAACAAACCATTTAATGGCAGTGACCAAGCGACTGTAGTGTAAATATGTACCTCGGATACGACGGAGTAATACTGAACCTTATTTAATATTCTGTGGATTCACTGAAATGGAAACGTAGAATGCTTTCAGACAGATATTGCTTTAAAATTATTAAAAGTATATAAATATTGATTTATGTAATGCATTATAAAATACAGGTCTATTATATATTCTATGAGGTCATTGTATTTCACAGGGAGAAACGACGTAGACATAAGCTCGACTCACAGCTAGTGCGTATTATATCCGATATTAATTTATATTATCCGAATATTAAATTTATATATTCTGAAAAAAAAAACAAAATCTTACAATAGACAACGCTGAGCGAAGTTTCAGGTGTCAGACACATTTATGAATACTAAAGAACCTCTAGTGGATTAAATACCATAATTCCTTTTAGTTTCATAAAAGGTTTAGTTTCATAATCTTTGCCACATGGAGATTTTACTTTATTTACTCTATTCGTAACATTTGCTATAGAAGAAAATAGCTTGTTAATTTTTTTTTAAAAATGTCATACTACAGATAAAGTTGAAGGTGCACACTATTATTACTAAAAACTTTTTATTATTGATAGATTTAGTGTTGCACAGATTTGTATACGGAGAAAAAATATAACGCCATACTTGAAATGTACTTAAAATATATGACGACGCTGGCCGATATTATCTGTGGTTAGGTTCAGAGTCATTTAAGTAATCCGATAATGGCAAATGTAATCCGATAATGGCTACTAATCGAGCCGAAGCTCGGCCCTTTCGGGAACCCTCGAATAGAAATGCTAAACGCGTAATGAGTCATGAAAGACAGCTAAAGCCGAGGTTCCCTCTCGGGGACCCTTGAGCCGAGTCACTCCATGGAGCATCCACCGAAGCGACCTAAGAGCTCAGTGGCCTCCCAATACGGTTATAATAAAGTAATGACCCGAGCCGAGGCTCCCTCTACGGAGGGAGCCCTCGAGCTAAATTACTCTTAAAGAGGCTTGGGCTAAGCGCTATCTGCGCCCTGACGGCTCGAGCCCGGTGCAGCTGTAAATGCCTCTTCAAGGCAAACAGTGACCTTCCAGTCACAAAAAAATATAGTGAATGAATGCTCTAGTGGAACGTGGTTATGATGGTAGCGCGGCACCATCATGTCAGGCAGCCTTTGAGTGACAAACGCCAGCGCACCATGTTTACGACGGATCACTAATGGACTTGTATATAGATGTTCAGTGTTCAAAGATGTTCATATATATATAGGGACGTACTGATAGGCTGCGTAGATATTTAACTCCATCTTGAATAGCTCGGGCGTCGGGCGTTAGGGTAAAGGGAATGTCACGTAGCGAAACACATTAGATCGATAGTACAATAAGTAGACCGGTTTCATGTAACGACACTTCACGAAACACGTAGCGCGTGTCCACGATGCAACCCGACTGCCGTCACTCTTCGTTATGTAATGACCGCTTCAAGGTTCGCCGTTACGCTAGAGCTTGGGGTTGTGTCAGAGTGACTGACAGCTCGAACGTTTTACTAGTCAAGCCACTCTGCATTCGGCCAGTCTCCGATATATATATATATATATATATATATATATATATATATATATATATATATATATATATATATATATATATATATATATATATTTATGCCAAATATCAATAAACTTCGTTTACGCATTTTTCTTAAAAGAAGTATATTAAATGATTACATTCACGTACATATTTATGACATATAAATTATTTCAATTGTCATTATGGATCTAGTTTTCATGACAAGGGACGATAATATTCAAAATACCCTCATTTGTGTTCCTATTCAACAAGTTAAGGACGATTCGACGCAATTTTGTTATTGTTGTTCAGATCTCTCGGCACCCACTTTTCGGGTTATTTCTATATTTCTAATCTACTTGTATATTTATAAAGAGGATGAACCCATAACTAATAGATCTACTTGTTTGGTATGGTATTTCAGGCATTTTTAACTATCGGCAAAGTGTGAACTTAATGAGTCATTGACGATTATTGAAATAAACATGAATTCTACTGGAGTTTTATGTCAGAGTAGATAAATATGTTCATATATATATGTAAACAATTAACAGTGGTAGAGTCCGCAACAACATCTGTTGCACGAATGGGCCCGGCTCGACCGGTGAAATACCACGCCCTAACAGAAGAGAGGCGTGAAGCAGAAGTACTCTGCGTTTTGTCTGATGAGTGAGGTGTCGCAGCCCTAATTTCAGTCCTCTTCCCTTCCCACCCTTTCCTCGTAAGGATAAAATGGGAACTCGAAGAGGACTGGACGGGGAGGGGTTAACGGGGAAAAGGCAATAACTTGTTTTCTATGCCTTCCTCTGCCCATTAAAGGTAGGCAACGCATCTGCAACACATTTGCTTGTTGGGGATGTCTATGAGCAGCGGTCACTTAACATCAGATGATCCGCCTGCTCGTTTGCCACCTACTTCCATAGAAAAAGACATAAACGTCTTTTGTGTGTGATTTTAAATTAGATACAATGGTGGATGATAAGTAATTGTGAATATCCTTGATAAAAGCTGTGATATTACAAACTTAGTGTTTATGACTATCATGTTTGAATAATGTCATGCCATTATGAATAATTACGACTCAAATTGGTGCCTTGCTGAATAATTTTTACTCCCTGTTTGCTATAATTTTAGCATAAATAATTTAAATAGTTCTAATCCATGGCATGGCTGCGTATGTGAAACTACAGAATTGACAGAAACTTCGCGGAAGTCGATGTTAGCGTACCGTTTGATAAATAAGGGTGCGTCCAGATTTGCCGAAGGCGCCTAGACTGTGTACCTCGCAAGACATTCGCGCGCGCAGTTGCTGCGTGAGTTGCGGGTCAAAGGTGCACCAAATAATTGCACACACATTCGCTAGATCTGGACGTACCCCAATACGTTACTAATAAACATCCAGTCAATAAAAGGTGATCTGTACGTATGTAAAGACGGCCGGTGCGAAACGGCTGGACCGATTTCGATGTAATTTTGAGGATATGTTCAGGTGTGAAGTTTGGATGCTACCCGGCATGAAACAGGGGTGGCCAAGCAGTCACTTATTTAATGAAGTTTCTAAAATCAAATAAGACTGACCATTCGATAATTCTTCAAAATTCTGTATCGGAAATTAAAATACTTTTCTCAACTGATTCTATTCAAGTTAAAAATTATTCGCCTTCTAAGGCATATTTATTTTCGGGTGGGAACACCGTTTGACCTCTACAATGTTTACCGTACAAAAGTCTAAATTTGAAAATATCTCCATCTGTTACCAGATATTTTAAGATACAGATAAAGTGATTTATTTTTGTCAAATAAAAATATGCTTAAAAATAAAATACTATATTCTCCGTCATACATCTGAACGGACGTACCTACATGCTCAACGTATAAATCACCAATATGTCACCAAATTGGTCGATATAAGTTCTTCTGAGACGTAATTTTTGCAACATAAATTTATCACTTGTAACTTTCTTTATTCATCCTTTCAAAATCCCGAAATTACGGAGGCGTACCTTTATATATTCCAAATGTGTATTACTACATTATCATTGTAGGATCCTTCCAACGGAAGGGAGTAACATAGCTGTATAGCGTGTTGAAGAAAATTATTTAGTTACACTACCGGGAGTAAATGTCAATTTTATGATGCGCGCGTCTATTGAATGTAGAGCTTGGTGAATTTTATTTCCAAGTATGGGAGAATATCAAAAAAGGTTTCACAACAAAAGTTTATTGCCGTCCGCGATATCCAATCTCAAAGTTTCTTTATGCCATAAACTTGAACGTTTTTAGGAAGTTTTAAGCCTGGCCATTCTTTTTCAGTTTATCACGTTACGTAACTTTTTATTGCTTTTAAAATTAAATTTTTCTATTTGTAATGGAATACGTAACATTGTTTGAATAATTAATAATTAATCAATGTTGCCGTTCGTTGCTGCAGACACTAGCAACACTAAATCAAATCTCGGACGAAGTGTGTACAGGATTTGTGAAAGATACATTAAAACACATCTGTAGTTGTAACTCATTTAAATACTTACTAATATTATAAATGTGAATGTAAGTTTGTTTCTTATGCTTTCACGCTAGAACTACTCAAACGATCATCATGAAATTTACAGGGATTGTCCAGATTAGCACATTCCTGTGTTTGGTAGCGATCGGACCAACATAATTAGTGGTACCCGGGCGAAGTCGGGGCGGGTCAATAGTTTTATATAAATTAAGTATGTAATTATACTTAACTGTAGCGATTAAAAAAATGTCTATAAGCTGACGTAAAAGCTCGTATCTTGTTCAGTTAAGCTACAACTTTCTAAGCTTGGATAAGTTTGATTAGTTCATTCTGTGGCAGCGTCAATAGGCGAAAGGTAATATCTTAACAACTCTTTCTCTCTTCAGCCAATAGTTACTTGAATTATTAGGCCTCCTTCATTGATCACCACAAGGATTCGAGCAAATGATTTAAAGAAAACTTAAGAATATATATCCTTAAAACTATTTCAGATGTCACTTAGAGTACACAACAAGTATGAAGCGACTAGAAAATATGTAGAAATTTTTTATGAAGTCCCTCTGATTTCATCTAAAATTCATATCATTCTATGGATTATATTTCACCTTGCTAAAGTTCCATTTATTCCTTTAATACACTGACGTGAGTTGGCTGACTACTGGGAATTACCATCTAAAATCTATTTCAATGTACCTAGGAAGTACCGTGGCTTACAAGGGTATCGTATGCCTCAACTAAGTAAAGACAAGAACACCTATGTGGTGCGTGCGAGCGTTCATTTGAATAAGCTTTGTGAGCTGCACAATCTGGATCTATTTTGGTACCAGTGTGTCTTCAGCAAAGACGTATTTGAACTTATTTTAATTATGTAGTTCAATTAATATATTAATAAAATAAGTGGTAGAGCCTGCAATCGTTTGCACGAATTGGCCGGCTCGACCGGTGAAATACCACGACCTCACAGAAAACAGGCGTGAAGTAGTAGTACTCTGCGTTTCGTCCGATGAGTGAGGTGCCGGAGGCATAATTTCAGTCCTCTTCCCCTTCCCACCCGTTCCTCATAAGGATAGGACGGGAAAGAGAAGAGGATTGGACGGGGAGGGGATTAACGGGGATCCGAAACTAAATGTCGTAACTAAAAACTGAACTAATGTCGCGCTTGTTTTGAGATATCACTGCCGGCAGTCATCATGACTGGCGTCAGAGGCTGTATTTCTATCGTTTTCTTGTCTCACCTTTTCTTTATTTACTTCCATCACTTGTTTACAAAAAGGTTAACTTTGTTATTGTTACGTATAGTTAGACACATTTGTGCTCCAATAACTGCCAAACTGATTTAGCCGCTCCTGAGAGCATAAACTGATTTTTTTTCTTTTTATCACGATGAGTTTGGCGCGTGACTTAGTTTAGATCGAGAAACTACAAGCGCGAAGCGAGTCGCTAGTAATAAATATTAGCGCCTTTTATTTGGGATCTGTTTACAATTTACATCAACAAATGTAAATTAATAGTTTAAAATTAAAAATTATTGTAAAATTCGTGTTTTACTTACTTTTTGCAGATCTTTGTTTGGCAGTTGGCAAAGGCTTCTTCAACCTTTTCCATTCCTTTCTTTCGTGAATCTCTCTCTGCCACGTTATTCCTGCAATTCGCTTTTTATCGTCATCTCATCTTTTCGATACTCTCCTTGTTTAAAGCGGCTGACTTGATTAATGTCATCTCGATGTGTTTCCGATACTCCAAAATGTTTCGTGTTTGTATTTCTCTACAAATAATATTTAAATTTAACTGAATACGATACTCTCTAGGTAAACATGGGAAGGGAGGTTGGAAAGAGCCAATAGAGACGAGAAAGGCGCAACTTTGTTAATACGACTGTTACGAACTTCGAAACCCGTCGTTTGCGAGACTTGAACGCAAACACCTACTGAAGTAGAGCCAGTAAACGTATCTGCATCTACACATATAATACCTTAGGCCTTTTAAAACTAGGATTTTTAAAGCTTGGGAACTAGACAGGTTCACCGTTGACGGATGCGTTAAGGACATCATCACAAGGCATTTTATTTTAAACATTTCATTAATATAATATTTTCAGATATAAGCTGTAAACGCTTTAGAAATTTTATGGGGTGGTCAGAGAAAAAGGTTCGAAGTAATGAATCAGTGCTATAAATAAATAAATATGGACTCACGCCCGTAACCCACGGATAGGATAGGTAGATAATGGATTTCCATTTGGCGCGATCCTGGCTCACCTCTCTCGCTTCTTCTACATCCATACATCGACGCATACATGCTCGTCGGTTACGGGTACTCCTTATATCGCCCTTCTTTAGTATGTCACTAATCTGGTCGATATAAGTTCTCCTTGGACGTGCCCTGCCAACGCTTACACTCACTTTTTATTTAATCAGTGCTATTTAAGTAAATAACATCGGACTAAGCGCATTACCCATAGAATGGACGGCCGATGGATATTAAGTGACTGCTACTCGTAAGGCGTCTGCAATCAGCGTTGTCGTTGGCGTTGTATTTAATGAACATACAAAAAAAAACGGTATATGTTTTCATATCTCACCCCTCCCCCGTCCAATCCTAATTTCCCATCCTTTCCTCATTAGAAAATAATAGGTAATACAATTCAGACTCTCTTCTTTCAAACGTCATGAGAATTGATATTATAATACCGATGAATCGTCTTCTCCTAATAATGTTGCAATATATTTATTTGTGAGCAGTGGCTGCTCAGCGGTTTAGGCCCCGACTTACGTACTGTAGGTTGCGGGTTCGAGCCCAGGCAGGTGCTTTACATTGTGTAATTTATTTCATCACCACTTCTCAAAACGGCGAAGGAAAACATCGTGAGGAAACCGGCATGTCCTAGAACCACCAAATTCGAAGACATGTGACATCACCGTGGTTGATTATGGCCCACTCCCTCTCTCGGAGAGGAGGCCTGTGTCCCTGCAGTGGGAACATTCTAAAAAAGGCCGATTTATTATTATTTTTATTACATATTTATTTATTTTCAGTAGGTGTGTAAATTTATGTAAGTAAAATCATCAAAAGGATCTGATGCGTGCCGATATCCCCCGAGGCGTGATGGGATGGTGTATAGAGGACTTGGAATGAATAATTTATAAAATATTTTCAAAGTATACATTTTTATGAGCCAGATAATTGACATCTTTATGATTATTGGTCTTGTAAAAGTCTTTACAGCTTCGGGATTCAATGAAAAGACTTTTGCAAGATTTTCCTTAATCTTTACGACTTAGAAAGATGAATAATCTACATTCATTATATGGTACAATTACAATTAGTACATAATATAGATATGTTATACTAACACAAAATAATCTATCCAAAAAGACAGCGACAGCGACATTCACACATGTCTAATGGTGTAAAAAGGATAGCGTAATCAAAATAATAATAAAAAAGAGGACAGCTAGTGTTTATCATTAAAGCGTAAATGTAAATGACGTAATCTATAGATAAAGTGTCCTAGTTTGGACGTTTTCGGGTCTTCACTTTTCGACCGCTAATGGCCTGTCCGCTACTTTGTATATTATAATATTGACCCTATGTAATTTTCTTTACAATTTAGTGCAAAATTTAAGCATGCTTTTGTTCATCCTCCGATACGAGTGGCACTCGGAGAACAGAACCTTATTACCTTACTACGACTGTGAACGATAAGCTTAAAGTATAAATCCTATCACATTTACGATCTATTAAAAAGCTACTAGCCAAGATTACATACACCATTGTGATTTTTATTAGAGGTAAATTTTATTTAATTATTATTATTATTATTTATTATTATTAATGACGGGCCGGTTGGCATGGTTTGTAAGATACTTGCTTTTCACGCCGCAGGTCGTGGGTTCGATTGCCACTAGGACAGACATTTGTGTTCATGAACATGTCTGTCCTGTGTCTGGGTATAATTATCTATTTAAGTATGTATTTACAAAATAAAAGTAGTATATGTAGTATATCAGTTACCTGGTTGCCATTGCACAAGCTCTGCTTAGTTTGGGATCAGGTGGCCGTGCGTGAATATGTCCTAGGATATTATTATTATTATTGTAAGTTATATTTTATTTTAGCAATATAATAATTGTATAATTAAACACGAATGATTTGTGCGTAGAAGGATGTTTTGAAACGGGAAATATCAATTGCCACTTGTAACCCTTACCATTGTTTATCGTCTTATTCAGGGTTATATAATATCTTTATGTTTTACAAATAAACCAGTTTCTAATTTCAAAACATTATTATAAAATTGGTTAGATGTAAATAAATACTTGTGTAGCTAATTCAGATTAGCTAAAGCTAATTCAATAATGAATTAATTAATACACTTAAAGTAATCAGGCAAGTAAACCAGACTGTCTGCAAACTTAATTGACGAGGGATCTCTCGAGTCAGCAAACATGACATTAGTAAGGTAATTCATGAATTCCTCAAAGCTTTATTTATAAATTAATGTCAGAAATTTTGTTGACATAAAGTAAAATAAATGTAACTTGATATAAGTTTTACAACGAGGTTTTATTATTAAACTTGCTAGCACATTACCAGAGGTGGATTATCCCTAAGGCGAAATAGACACGTGCGTCCCGACCCGTGGTTACAAAAGGGCGGAATTTGTTACAGAAATAAAGCTATAAAATTGTGTAAGTAAATATGAACCTAAAATTAAAAAATATATATGTTTAAAGAGATGTAGATCTCCCGAAGCGTGCTCCGTTCATTTGATTAATCCCACATCGCCTGATTTCCTAATAGCATCGGACGTTGCTAGATTGCGGGGACTTGGGCGCAGCGCGGGGGCGACAGCTAAGCTATTTCCTACTTGCTTCAATGTATATCTTTGCTAAGGTACTGATTAATTGTATTATGAACTAAACAGAAAAAAGGAATGTAAGATTGCGGTCAATCTAGTTATGGATTGAACAGTGAAAAAACATAAAGTAACCGGCAATATAAGGTGTGATTTATTCAAATAAATTTTCTGCGAAGTGACCCTAACGTTGATTTGTGATTTGACAACACTTGACTCATCAGAAATCGATTGCCCTGTAGTTTGGAACATTGATTTATTCAAGAGGCCCTTCTCTTAACGGAACTAATTGATCGTACTGCGACGGCCCGTTTATTTTATTAAGCCACAACATCAAAACGTAAATGAGAGACTTACTTTTAAATATTGTTTTTGATTCCATACCAACTTTTAATGATATCATAGGATTTTGGTTCGATAGCAAATGTAATAATGTATCGTATGAGCTTATGTAACGTTGTTGGTATTAAATTCATTTTAACTGGCTGACATGTATATTACGATAGACGCAAATTTATAATATTAAAACAAATGTGTATTAATTACGTAATTTAGGCATGCTAGATGTACTAATAAATGCGACTACCCAAGATAGGGGTGCAGCTTTATATAAACAACGTTATTTTTTATAGTACTGGTCGGCCAAAGAGCAAGCGGTTCTGTGTCACTCGATGACTGTGTTGTGACTGTTAACCATTTAATTTATTTTTAAGATAGCTAAAGACTAAAATAGGGATCATTATCATCTTGAAACAGTAGCAGATGTAGCCTGTCACTTCTGGGTAATTTAACTGTCCCTTTGATTTTAGAGTTTGTCCATTATAAACGATAAATCTTTATTCTTCGTAACTCATCTTTTATTCCTTTTCCCATTCATGTGGAGTAGGGACAGTATGATTGTAGTCCATACTGTATAGGTTTCGGTTTTTACGGCCAGCCGCTTGCACGCCAACCCTCATTCTTTATAATCTCGTTTAATATTTAAAAAGTTATATAAAATGATAAAGTTTCGCTCTGCCGTACCGAACCTCATTAAACTTCCTCTATACTATGAGAATATAATTTTATCAAATAACGTATACTTTCAAATATTGAAACTTCATATATCCACTTTGATTTAATAACCATCTAGAAAAATTATATGTTGTTATGCCCATAGAAATAATGTTGGTGGAAGCGTCTATTAGTTGAGAATACATATACAAGAAACAATAACGTTTTGAGACTCGGGTAAACTTATTAAATTGATGCGCTTCTCAAAATCTGTAATTGTACGAAACAAAATATACGTTGCACCGATCTAGTCAAGTTCTCGAATGAATAGAAACAAGACATAGCAATCGTTACTGGGCTTCTACTGACCACTAAATATAGCGCTATTTATGTTGATAGGTCCGCTACGAAACTTCACAGTAACACCTACTGGGCCAAACTGAACATTTTCTTGAAATTTCATCTAAAACGGTTAGCCGTTTCGCAGTTTATAAGGAAAATAAATACACAGATGTCCTTTTATATATACATATATAAAATGTTTTCTCGTCGGATAGTGCTTAATTTTGTATAACAAGCGTATGAGTTGTTTTCACACTTGATAGCAACTTCTGTCAATAACAGCCTTGTATATTAAATACGTTCATGAATAAATGAATGGGAGTGAATATTTTAATATCACGGCGCCTCGTCGCCAGGTTGATGCGTTGTAAAACGCAGCCGCGCACTAAACTGTAACGACACAATGGGGGAATGAAACAGGTTCAATCATGTTCCAATAATTTATTCCGTATTACCTTTATCCAATCACTTTGTATTTTACTGTTTTAGTAGATGGCGTCTAAGTTCAATCTAATCTTAAAATCTAATATAATATACGTATAATACAAAAAAAGTTAGCTGACTTTGCTAATAGCAGTTAATTCAACATTCATCCAATACTGATCGAAATCCTGCTGGGTCCGCGAGTATAATGTAATAATTAAATTACATACATTGCCACGTAGCGTTAGCATCACCTGTAATATAAATTAACTAAATCGATCTTTGATATAACACGATCTGAAGGAATCCCAGCGTGAAGTAGAAGTTTATACTTCTGAATTTTGCTTGACGAATGTCGAACCGCAGACCGTATCCTGTTCTTATTTTTAGGATAAGAGAGCAAACGACCAGGGGGTCCCCTGGTGTGGTCAACCTCGTGGACCACGCTGTTCTAGATGGTCCCCTGTTGAACATGACTAGGACGCCTAGTGAACGCAATACCGTCGACGCATTGTGACTTTGTCGCGTCGTCTGCGCGCACAAAGATCGTGTGCGAAAGCCCTAGGTGAGAAATAGCATGGGCGCTGGAGCTTAATACCTTAAGTCATATCAGAAGGGTAGGCAGAAGTCGTATTACTTATTCTCCTGCCCTGTTCCCATTAAATAGGGTATCCTACTGCAACAGGTAAAGACGTGTACTACAACACGTAGAGTAAGAGTACTGCCACATATTTCGATTAAATTTCATCTCAGTAGGCCCTCGCTTCTTATCCTTATGTTATCTTTCCTTAGGTTTACCTCTACCAATATATCATTTCACATTTATAATAAGTATAATGTTATTAATATATGAAACCTATTTGGTAATTATTTTTATCTAAACTTTTCTATATGCCAATTTTATCAAGGAGATTATGTAGGTGTAATAATGAATTCTTGCGAAGCGCCTCCGTTCGGATCTACGGACTTTTGATTTCTATTGAAAAAAAATAGATTCGGCAGTTGTCGGTTTGCTAAAAGTATGACTAAATAAGGAACATTCGAGAGAAATAGAAAAAGTATTAGGCAAAAATAATATTTATGGTGACGATATAAATTATTAAAGTAAAAAATTTAACGGAGTTCAATCAAAAATTCAATTCAATAAGTAAATCTGTAACTATTTGTATCATCGAAAGCTTTAAAAAGTATTTAAAATCTAACCTCTAACATTTCTAAGCCTTTGGATCCATTATTATTTATCTAGAGACAGCTTTCGCTATCTGCATACGTGTTTTTTTTGTTTTGGTACCGAATTACTTTATGTGACTGCATTGTATGTACTATTAAAATAAAATAAAATAACTAAATATGCGCACACGCCCGTAACCCAGAGGGGAAGGCAGAGGTCATGGATTTCTATCTGGCTCTCTCGCTTCTTCTAAAATATTAAAAAATACTTTTTATTTTAGCTAAAATGTTTTCCTAAGCTATGATGTTATGTCTCTATTACAGCAGATAACTTGAAATTCCCTAGTAATATTAGGTTAAGTGTCACTCAAATTCGCTCTATATTTTCAATTATACGACGCTGCCTTGTAATGTTCGATGTAAAATGACAATCAACGTGTGACTTGAACCGGTGCGTAGTCCTATCGATGGTTTGTGAACAAAAGACATACGTCGGATGTAATCTGAATAAATGCCATATTATGTGTCGTTTTCCTTGTGCTTGACGTCGTTACAACATAATAACATTTAGTAAATATTTATTATAGACTTGATTATGAATCAGTTATAATAAAATTCTCAATCCCATGTGTATGGGCGCAAGGCGCTCGGATGTTAAATTCATGAAACAACGAATCCTAAAACATAGAGCACTCGGTACGGAATATTGTATTACAGAATAACAATAAATTCATTACATAAAAATTAAAGTATTTTATTCATTGAATGATAATTACATATATAATATTTAAAATCTTATAATTTGCGTATATAAGCCAATCAAACGATGCGTCATACCTCCCAGCCGATCGAATGGAGCGATGAGTCGTAGGAAATAGAAAGCTTTTCCTGCCAAGCCCAGCTCTCATTTCCATACATTAATGAGGGGACTAGTACAGCATTGCCCGGCGAGCCTTTGGAGACACATTCTGATACATGTCAGTACACTTATAATATTAGTTAGGATATACTTTAAGAAATATTAACTAATTAAATCATTATAACTTAACATAGAGAGCGGTGGTATAGGCTCCGACTTACGTACTGTATTTTATATTGTAGACTAATCTTATTTATTATCCAACTGTAAACAACAACTACGTTATCATAATTCAAACAATATCGTAATTAAATCACAAAGAACAGACAACTTGTATTTAATAATTCCATTATTAAGTAAAACAAATAAATCGCAAGCCTAAAGTATACTGAAGTTAATCAGAACACAAGCCCAAATTATTCAATAAGTAATGAAAGTTTTTAAGGTATGCTTTGTAACTTAACGCGCTGTGAAGTTCATTGAAGAATTTCAAGAATTTCAGCTCATCTGGGAGTATCAAAGTACGTATGGCTTACTAAAACAGATAATATAGTTCAGTGGTGGTGGCAATTCTATTCACGTTGGAGCACTTACACTATGTCACCCGTACACATTACATATACGTGGTTTTAGGACACTCTAAAACTACTAACAATACTTTAAATATCATGTAAAAGTAGACATTTCACATTCACACATCTTGTTTCGTTTCGTTTCAACGCTTATGCTAGATCCAAAAGATCCGGCATCTATATTGTCTATTAATTGATTCGCTAAAAGGATTTACTCATCTGTGCAATCTCGAATGTTAATTGATTTATATCATTCTATTAAAATGTACTAAAAAAACTTATAAGCATACTGATATGAACACATCTACATGCACACTTCGACATTTACACATACCCACCATCCATATACATACATACAACCAACTTAGATCTGTAAGTAATGTGATTCCAAGAGGGGGATCCAGGAGCCTCATTGCACAGGGTACAATAGTTTGAGTTACCTAAAAAAAAATCTTGTTACTGTATTTATTTATATGTGCGAGAAAAATAAAGAAATTTGTTATTATGACATTTATTTATATTTAAAACATATTTTTTTATAATATACCTTAAAAAATCTACCAAAACAACAGACATTCTAAAATATATTATATAAAAATAGTATTCCACTGGCTGCGGAGTCCTTTTATTTTAAGCAACCAGTGGTCAGGGTTACAGAGAGAGGAACTTTCTCACAATGCGGGCAGACTCTAAAATTACCGCTTTTTGTATCAAACCCTTAACCCAACCGTCTAGCGAGAGCTTCTTAAGATGTTGGTCGAATTATTATTATTATTTCTTCCAATATCTTTAGCAGATTAGCACAAACTTGTTGTGTTGAAATACGTAAAACCATTGCTTTAGTAATATATCAAGATATAAAAAGCAACAGTTCAATCACAACTGCCAGTTCACCTCAAATTGGCGCTGATGTACTCGTGACGCGTCACCTTTTATAGATACAGTGACTGGATGTGACAAGACAGAGATGTGTGTTATTCGGACGATGAGTCAGAGCTATAATTTGACACCATCTATAAAAATAATAAATACTAAGTTACTAAGATAATTTCTGTATTTTATTAAAAAAACTAATCTGTGCACGTGGTTACTGCATTGCGCATGTGCAAAAACTGACTAAACCTGCCCTGGTTCAGTGCCTTCTGGACATTGCTTTACGACACACGCTACTTCCAGCTCTGAAACTGTTTCGATGAATTTAGAAAGAAACGCTTTGTTAATTAACGAATATCAGTTATAAGTAGAGTATAGCTTGATATTGGTATATGTAAATATACATTTATTTCCAACTAGCTGTTGCCCGCGACTTCGTCTGCTTGGAATCAAATAAAAAATATTAATAACATCGCAGAATAAAAGTTTATAATCGTATTATTTACCTTAATTGGTTTTGCCGTACGTATCAGTAAGGCAACCTTTGTGAGTTTCATGTAGCGGGCGGCGCTTTCGATACAGCGACGCGTATTTTTATTCACAATTTCGACGTTTTTTAATTATTTGCGGCGAACCCTCATTATTTTGTTTAAATTAAATTAGCCTATTTGTATCTTTACAACATTACCAATCTTCCAGTACCATCCAAATCGGTTCAGTCGTTTCGGAGATTACCCGTAATAACCGGACAGACAGACAGACAAAAAAATTAAAATTGTATTTTTGTTATAAGTGTCGTATATACACAATGTGTACTGAGTATGGAAATTTTATTTTGATATTACATACAGACACTTCAATTTTATTTTTCTGTATAGATAGCTTTTTCGCGAGCATATTTTTCTAAACTGTAATTACATTTCGTTCTCTCAGCATTATTTAAAGAGAACTAGAACCGCGACACCAGAGGAACTGTTGATGTGTTGCCGGCCCTTGAGGAATAGATAGGCTCGCTTCTTGAAGGACCCTACGGCGTGCTGGTTTGGAAATACCGCCGAGGGCAGATCATTCCAAGACGGGGCTGTGTGCCGCAGGAAATTTTAAGAGAATCGTTCTGTTGAGGAATGCCAGCCATCCAGATGGTGTGGATGGCTGGCATTTTTTGCTCTTGCACGACAAGCAATATACAATGCCAACTGTCATTGATAATTAGTAAGTCACATGAGTAAACTATTTTCCATTCTAGTTCTTGCCCGTTTCTCACAATAGCGGCATACGGTGTGGAGTCTAAACGATATTCTTCTTATTGAACATCGCTTGCCTCTTATTAGCCGGAACTTAATTAACTGAACATCGCCTGCCTCGTTTTAGCCGGAACTTAATTAACTGAACATCCCCTGCCTCGTTTTAGCCGGAACTTAATTAACTGAACATCGCCTGCCTCGTTTTAGCCGGAACTTAATTAACTGAACATCCCCTGCCTCGTTTTAGCCGGAACTTAATAACTGAACATCGGTTGCCTCTTTTTAGCCGGAACTTAATTAACTGAACATCGCCTACCTCGTTTTAGCCGGAACTTAATTAACTGAACATCCCCTGCCTCGTTTTAGCCGGAACTTAATAACTGAACATCGGTTGCCTCTTTTTAGCCGGAACTTAATTAACTGAACATCGCCTACCTAGTTTTAGCCGGAACTTAATGACTGAACATCGCTTGCCTCTTTTTGCCCGAAACTTAATTAACTGAACATCGCCTGCCTCGTTTAGCCGGAACTTAACCCTTAATAACCTAGAGGTTCAATTTTGATACCAATCTTTTAAACCGAATGTTCACATTACTATTAGTTTTTTTATAGGTTGGCTGTACGTATTTTACTGTAGTATAATATTCTTTCCAGCTCTCATACTTGTTTTATTTTATCTATGACATATTACTTGCGCGGCAAAGTGAACAAGTAAACACATTTTACTGAAAGTTTTGTTGAATACAAATTTGATATATTTTCTTTTTCTGAAGACTATAAATATACCTGTTTTTTTCTAAATAAGTATGTAAAATAAATATTGTGTTTTTTGGCTATTTTTCCCTTCATATAGACCCTCAAGCAAACACAGTAATATTTAAAAAAAACACTGTCGTAAATCAGGCTACTAAGGGTTAATGACTGAACATCGCCTGCCTCTTTTTAGCCGGAATTTAATTAACTGAACATCGCCTGCCTCTTTTTAACCGGAACGTAATTAACTAACTAGAGTGGCGTAGTGACTCAAAGTTGGTCTTTACTTAGGACAATAAGAGCCTCAACTTTCCCGAAGCCCCACAGCTTAATATATCTTTAGTAAACTACAGAATAGAATTGATGTATTTGTAGTAAGGCGATATCGCCGCTTGCTCGCGTAATGCTTTCAAGACAATGTTACCTGTTCGTAACAAACAGACAATAGTATCCGTCGTTGTTGAGTGGAGGGATCGTATTCCCCTGTTGTCTACAACCTATGTATTTCTATCTCGTACGCTTATATCACGTGTAGACGTCGTACCTTTATACGACGAGGTACAATGTGTTATAAAGGGTCAGTACGAAGTTCGTACCTGTTACGTAAGTTGAAAGGGACTGGAGATCTCTTGTCTTTGTTTGTATCATCGGCAACTTGGTATCTTGAAATTTTTTATCGATTGTTCATTAGTTTAGTTTATCAGTTGGACTATCTTGTATACGAATCAACGAAGCCTGTCGCATTTCACATGACCTATAATTTACTAAGCAATCATTAATTTAAAACGTAAACCACAATTTCCATACCCCAGGGAAGAGTACGAAAGACATATCACTCTCCAAAATCGGTCAAGCCGTTTGGGCTAAAGTCTCACATAATGAAGGAATATTTGATTTTAAAAATCGTACATTCCAAAATGTTTTCGAAAAATAACTTTTCTCACACAACCCTATAATATTAGCTATCCATATTACACAAATGTAATTTTGTGGAATATTTGAGATAATCATAAGGCTTTCGGTCAAAGTATGAAAATTGTAATGGCCGCCATTTATGGTATATTACGATTGTTTGTTTACAACAATGATGTATGATGTACACAGATGTATTATTTAAATTAATTGATATCTTGAATAGCATTATAAGGTAAAAGTGTGGCTTAAAAGTGGACGTTGTGACTAGAATTGAGAAAGGTATGCTTCGGTGGTACAGACATGCTGAAAGGATGAATGAAGAGAGAATAACAAAACAAATTTATGTTGCAAAAGTGAGTGGCAGTGTTGGTAGGGGACGCCCTAGGAGAACTTATATCGATCAGATTAATGACTTACTAAAAAAGGGCGATATAAGGAGCACCCATAACCGACGAGCATGCATGCGTAGATGTATGAATGTTGAAGAAGCGAGAGAGGTGTGCCAGGATCGCGCCAAATGAAAATCCATGATCTCTACCCCTCTGGGTTACGGGCGTGAGCGCATATTTTTTTTATTGATATCTCCTTCTACCTATGTCGTTTGCTGGTTTGCCACTTTTTTCTTAAATCAATTATTATGGCTACAATTCACCACAAAGAGCTACTTTTTTCATATCATGAAATCATGTAACTAATTCATATTATTTTTAATCAAAATCATTCTTAGCTTATACTTATGCTACGGCGTTCATGATAAAACCATCGTACCATCTTTCGACCATTTCACCACTTAACATAATTTAGGATTGTCGTGAAGCCCTAGATTCGTTAAAAAAATGTCTAATGGTTGATTCAAACCCACAATTATTTCTCTAGTCAATTGGTTATTGTGCTTTTAAAATTAAACAAAATAAAAGCGACACTTTGGTATTGGATTTGACTTCAGGCGGATATTGCACGATGGATTTCTCTCGGTTTCCTTTGCCTCTTCAACTTGCTAAGATCTCTGAGCACGTTTTAATTTCGATCTCGTAAGTAAAGCGCCTCAGATGAAATAAGTTCTCTGTGAAATTTTGATAGTGCGATCAACAAGGACTACTTTATTTTATCACCTTTAGTTTATATCATTGTTAGTTTATTTTGTATTGCTTAATTGTATATGAAATGTAGGTTTATTTGAATACTTTATCCTTTCAAATGTTTACGTAACTTCGGATAAATTCCTTTTTTTATAAAAAAGCAATACTCTTCAAAAAGAGATAAAGAAATTTGCGTTTTCGTAATACTGCCACAACTATTTTCTGTACTCAAATCAATTTACTTTTATCTTGTGAATTAAAATACATTACTAGTGTATGTTAATCTGGTTTTTCTCAAAAGATACTGTAACCTTAGTGAAGGTCTTAGACGATGTCAGGGAAGTTATGAAGAAATCTGAATTAAATTTTCTCGACCTAAAAGACATAAGCAATCGTCAGCATAGAACTGGTCTTTAAAGCTGATACTGGTCTTATGAATACGATTAAATTGTGTGACACATTTGAGTTATTTGCAGAAATTTCTCATCTCTGAAAAGGGAACAAACAGTGACAACGGTAAATTAAATCAGGCGGGATATGTACATGTGTACATTAATAAGATTAACTGCGAGGGTAGAAAATGTTCACTGGAAAATATTATAAATGCCTCTCATAGAAAGAAACCCTTCTAAAGGTTCATTGATAAAAAACAATCTTACGTTCATTCAATTATTATTCGAAAACTATAGCGTAAAAGTTAAACCTTTTAACAAATTGTACAATGAATTTCACTGAAATTCTCTGGTATCTATCGTCTTATTTGTATAGAAAATGATACATGGCTAACTGTCTGTCGCAGCTGGTAATTTGTGCACCAATATATTTCAAAGCTTTGCTTTTCCCTTAACACACAGCCTCGACGCCAATCGTCGTAGACGATTTGTTAGGTACAAACAATCGGTGTTTTAATCTGGGACAAGCAAGGCCCGTGAGTAAATGTTTACTATCTTTTTATCCCATAAGGATAAACACAGATTTAGTATGTCTTCTTTGACTCTACTTATGACTGTATAGGCTGTTATTTACAGTAGATAATAGATATTTTTATTTTACTATCGAATTAATCCTCAGAAGTAATACTCATTTATTACTATTCATATTGAGTAATACTTAGTCCTACGTTGGAATTGAAGTAAAGTTTTATATGAGATCTCAAAATGATAATAATGTCGGTGAAAGAAGCCTGCGGCATGAATAGCTCGATGATATCACATTATTACTAGTATCGCTCGATGTTCATTTCAGTGCACGTATACTGAGCAGCAAAGAAAGCGGGTCGCATAGAAAAATTATAATATCTATCGAAGTTTAAGTACATCGCTCAAATAAAGAGTGTTTTATAAAGTAAATTAATAATGCTTACTCTAAATCTGAAAATAGACTACATTTGTACAAATTATAGCAAAAAAAGATAAAATTACGAATTTTGAAATATTAAGAAAAAAACAAAATAGTTTTGTTTTTAAATTTTAAACTGAGCTGTTATTATAATTCTTCATTTTTTCTATTCGGATAATATTACAGTGACTTTGTAAGGCTGACATAGAGCCATATAGGTCGACAGATGGGTTAAAACGTGAACTTCAGTGTTTCGGAGAGCAACCGTCTGTGTGAATTATGAAGCCTAGTGGACTGCTGCTGGACGAATGCTTCTGTTTAGAATTTCAGCATGGACGGTCTCAAGCTGTTAGTTTTGTCAAAGCGACGGTGAAAATTAACATCGTAATTTATAAAATTAGAAGGAATTTTAGTCTGGTGGGAGGCAAGTTATGAATTACTATTCCTATCACAATTTTGCTATCCTCTATTACATTATTTTTCTCCCCCTAGCATAATGAGGCCAGAGATTTTAGTTTTCTTTAATTAAAAATTAATAATTGATAATTTTAACTTATATAACTCCTCTAGTACATATTAGCAGCCATAAAAATAGGCATTTTCTTATAAAAAAATATTATAATAGTCATTTCTTAACCCTTACCGTCATTCCACTGGCCTTTTCCCAGGTTATGTGGAATAGGCGCAGTATGATTGTATAAGTTTCAGATATAGATTTTACGGCAAAATCTTCTTGGGACTACTTTTTTAATCTTAAAGTCTTTTAAATTAAAACATATTGGCATTGTAGCCTTGTGGCAGTCGGTTCTTTTGCTAATTATAGTTTTTGATTATTTCCCAAGTAATAATTAATGAAATAAATAAATAAATGAATAAATATGCGTGATCCTGGCATACCTAATGAAAATTCATTTGATCCAGCGTCCGTTGTAAGTCCTCCGCCGATGACGCAAACACGACCTGGTCATCGGCGTACAGTACAAGACACACTTCACAACAAGCTCACTCATCTTCAAACTTTCAAGACTTTCATAGTATTCCAACATTTATAAAGAGATTGAACAGCCACGGAGATGCTACACTGCCTTGTCTTACATCTGTATTAATGCTAAACCAGTCTAAGTAGGCCCTGTTAATTCAACTAATGAGTTAGTGTACCGTGTAATACGTAAGATTACTCAAATCAAACTCACATATACAGGCGCTTAATGCATCTACGCCATCACTACTCGAATAAGACAATTATTGCACTGTACTAAGGTGCTTTAATTTAATATTATAATTGAAATAATAATAATTTAACAAAATAATCCGAACTCATTTTTATACCGTCATGACATTCTGGGTCAAAATACGAATCTAATGACAACTCCACAACAACAAACGAAAAACATCTCTACTCTCTTGTCAGTAGTTCTTGCCCTACCGACAAGAGATGTCAGTAGGGCAAGAACACATTTCAACTCCCCAAAATTAGCCTATAACCCCATCCAACATATTTTCCTGCAATCATACTTTATGTTTATGGTGGAAGGTAGCAAATGAGCAAGCGGGTCATCTGGTGGTGGATGGGAAGAGGAAGAGGACTGAAATTAGGCCTCCGGCATCTCACGCTGTACACGAAACGCACAGTACTTCTACTTTACGCCTGTCTTCTGTGCGGTCGTGGCCGGTAGAGCCGGTCCTGCAGTACAACAGATGTTGTTGCGGGCTCTACCACTGTTGAAATACTTCAAAATACTTAAAAATACTTCAAAATCCAAAAAAAAATTAAGAGTACGCTCCGTAAGTAGCGAAGTACTAAATAAACATATCTAAGTATTCCAAATAAATTCCGTTCTTAAATCAGTAAGCGACGGAACATTATAACGATGTTCTTAAACAATCACAAAGGGAAATAGTAGTAGCGACGTATGTAAGTTACTTATTCAACTATCGCGGATATTTTATTAACTTGGGGGACATATTCGAGTCATATTTATTTCACATTCGAGTCGAGATATCATAGTAGTGTTTTTCTAATGACGCAAGCGAATTTACAATGTCAGGTTTAATAGGATGTTTTCCAATACTTTATATATGTATATATATATATACATATATATATATATATGTATATATATATATACATATATATATAATTAGATTAAGCTGATGAACCAAATCATTGCTCTTTGCCATACCTCAATCAAAGCCAAAAAATCTTAAGTAAATTATCTTTGTTAATAAATAAAAAAAACAACTTTAAGGCCACCTAAACTATACAGCTTGTATTTATATATTGAGTTAAATTATCAAATCAGCAAGGAATTTGTGATCTTCCGTTGTATTTCGGCATTATCGGACAACCTGTATATGTCGCGTGTCATTTTCCATTTCGGCTTAAGTACAATAAGTACAGGTGAACACACATCGAAAATGCATTAGACGTAATCTTTTTATTCAATAAAAATAAAAGTTATATTTATGAATATCTAAACACATTAGTATTAGTTACACGAGTCGACGTGAAATAATATAATGGATGGTGATCGATCGCTGTAGCGCACTAACTCAGTAATACATTTTAAAAGTATCACAAGCACCAAAAGATATAAAAGCTTGAATGTAATTTTAAATTTATATTTACTTCTACCTATTGGTTTTGAACACTTTAATTTAACATATTTGTATTTAGATAAAGCATATCCATATATATATATATATATATATATATATATATATATGTGGGATAGGCAAGTCGTAAAAGTCGTTTTAATGAATATCATTTATTGATGAACTTTACACAATCCGTACATTTAAACAGTCTGCACCAATCTGACAAGTGACATTAAAAATAGACAAAATGACCGTGCCGAGGGTTACCACTTTACGAAATATAAGAACTACTGTCCCACACGGCCGTCCTTTTTATTCATCTGCCTCAGATGATATGTCTCCATCAGCTGTCGTCCAAGGTCTCATCAAGTCAGCTGAACTTGTTGTGTTATTCGGGCCATCGCCATGGCTAACCTTCTTGAGATCGTATCGATCATTCCCTTTTTTCCTGACTACTTCGTAAGGACCTAAATATTTGGGGAATAGCTTGAAACCTTGAACAAACTGTGTTCTTCTGATAGCAACGAGGTCACCAACTTCATAGGATTTAGCTTCCTTACGCTTTCGGTTATAATTTTTCATATTTTCTTCTTGAATCTTTTGGATATTTTCTTTTGCTTTTTTTCGTAGGTCTTCTCTTTAGTTATAAAATGTTTCTTTGCTTTCGTCCTCTATCAAATTGTAGATTTCTTCATGTTTGTCTTTCATCTTAACTCCTGTTAGCAACTCAAATGGAGTCATTTTGATGCTCCTTTGATAAGTTCCATTTAAGCATCGTTGTACTTCACCAACTCGGCGATACCATTTGGTAGGATCTTCAATAGATAATTTGCTCAATACATTGATAATGACTTGATGAATCCTCTCTACTTGTCCATTGCCTCTAGGCTGCCCAGTCGTGATAGTATGATGCAATATGCCTTCTGTTTCGCAATACTCTTTAAAGGCATTTGAAGTAAAAGAGGCATTGCGATCGTAATAACCCTCTGCGGCGAGCCAAATGTTTGTTGCTGTATTTTTAACTTATCTAGAACTTCATCAGTGGATGTTGTCTTCGTTGGGTAAATCCAGGTAAACTTCGTAAATCCGTCTACAACCGTAAAAAGGTATTTGTAATTTTTATTCGTAGATGTCAGTGGACCAAGGTGATCAATATGGTAAGTAGACAATGGTATATCTCCTTTATCTATTATATGCAAGAATCCTTCTCTTTTTCCTCTTCTATTTGATATCAGGATACATTCTACACAATTCTCTATTACTGACTTAATCTTGTCCTTCAAATTATCGATATAATAATCTCTGACTATTAAATCTTCTGTCTTAGTAACACCAAAATGTCCCTTGTTGTGATTGTGTCTTATTATTTCGTTCTGCATTTTCTTTGGTACTACCATTAACTTTTTTCCATCCTTCATCTTCTAAAGTATTTCATTTTCAACCACATAGTCTTCGTAAGGTTCCTTTTCTAATAATTTCTTCAGTAGTTTTATTTTCAGGTCGTCGTCTTGCGCTTTACGGAGTCGTGCAGCAGTATCGGTAAGCACATACACATTTTTTATAGGTTGCCTACTTAGAGCATCGGCATGCTTCATCCTTGTTCCTGGTCGATGTTCTATGACGTAGTCGTATTCCTCAAGCGTCAACGCCCAGCGAGCTTATCTCGGACGTAAGTCCCTTTTCTTTAGGGTCATAGTGAGAGCTGAACAATCTGTAACGATCTTAAACTTGATACCCAGTAAATAAACCCGAAATTTCTTTATTGCTTCCACGATGGCTAAAATCTCTAAACGGTAAAATTAAATCATCAAGATAAGCTAGCACAGTGTCATCTAAAATCATGTCCTGGAATACGTCATTTACGAATCTCTGAAAAACGGCGGGTGCTGTACATAAGCCAAAGGGCATCTTAAGAAATTCGTATTGTCCTCGAGGAGTGACGAAGGCTGTGTACTTTTGACTTACTTTGTTAACATTCACGTGTTCTGTTGGCTTCCAATATGATTTTGGCGATGTGAATCTTATTTCGTTTCCTTTTTAACCACGCAAACTTGATTTAATTCACTATCCCGGACGAGCCCCCAAAAATTCTGTGGGATAGGCAAGTCGTAAAAGTCGTTTTAATGAATATCATTTATTGATGAACTTTACACAATCCGTACATTTAAACAGTCTGCACCAATCTGACAAGTGACATTAAAAATAGACAAAATGACCGTGCCGAGGGTTACCACTTTACGAAATATAAGAACTACTGTCCCACATATATATATATATATATATATATATATATATATATATGTATACAATACCATAACAAGTTTATTATTTATATTGTACATTATCATTTCCAGTTCCTATTATCTTTTAACTGTTTGCCACCCACGGCCAAAGTATCTATGGTCGGTGCCCTTTTTGCTTTCTTTTGTTGCATCTGCAGCACATTTGCTAGTTGCGGTCTTGTCTATGGTTAGCGCTCACTTAACATCTGGTGATCCGTTTGCTAGTTGGCCATCGACTTCCATAAAAAAATATTAGAGCCTTTCAATATGTAGCGAGACATCTTATCATTTGGATTGTTACTTGTAATATCGTTATTAGATTATTTTAACGCCAGACAGATGATCTAATATATTTTTGACACGCAAAAAGATTAAATTTAGCAAAGCTTTACAAGTCATAAATATAAATTTAGCTAAATACGCCGTTTTTATAAAAATAGGGGATCCGGCTCGAAGGACCACGGGCTTAAGAAAAATGACGTATTTAGCTGGTTTTTCTTCATGTAAAAACATACATATTAGGTTATCTGTCTAAATGACGTTTTATTTGATTTCTTTATAAAATATTGCCAGGCGTTAATAAATGATAACCTTCTATAAAATTTTGTAAGATGGCAATAGGCCAATATCAATAATAAAAAACAATATTGCACTGACGTAAAATTCAACGTATAAAATGTTGTTTTCGCAAAGGCGAACCCCTTATTTGTCAACATAATAGAGTCTACGTACTGCCGCAATACCGCCTAGTGTTGCCATTAATGTATGATAACATAATAAACACAATACAATTAAAACTCGAGGGCCTCTTCTGTGAACATCCTTACTGCTTGTTATTGGACTACTCTATAATATTAAGGGCAATTCTCGTATAAGCAAAGACGATGTCATTTTAATACTGGGTTGTTCGGTCTAATTTTCCATAGCCAACTAACGTTCACAAGCCTTCAGGAAGAAAAAAAAATGTTACTGAAATTACCTCTGTCTCCGTTCCACTTTCAAATATAATTCTAAAGCACATGGCAGTATATACAAGTAAAGGTGAAACACGGAAAGTTTGTAGGGGACCCTGTTACCTGAGGGATACCTTAAGTTTCACCATGGCTCAACTCACAGAGTTCCAAGTACCATCAATTCTACACTATGCCGATGTTAGGCGTTCCACTACCGTGCGGTCTTTGCGTAATTTCTACGGGCCATGCTACCTGTACAAGATAATTGTTTTAGTATATAATTATATAAGTCTGTAAAATCGCGAGAAACTGAATATTTATTTGTACGAGCTTACATCACGAACCTTAAAACAATAATTATTTATTTTGTGATCTGCAGAAGAGCCAATGTATCCGACATTGCTTCCAGAACGGACGATCGATACGCCGAAAGGTTCTAGAATGGCAGCCATATACAGGACGATGGAGCGTAGGTAGGCCGATCATCTGATCAAGGTTGAGAGGGTCCATTAGCTGAGAGCGGAACGAGATCGATCTTTGTGGCGATCAATAGAGGCTTAGTATTTACTAAGCCTAAAAACATTAAAATTCACTCAGAGATTACTGTTATTACGTAGGCGAGCATTAAGAAAAGGTTTCTCTAAATTCATCCCCTAAATATAATGTAGGGGTGAATGTTTGCATGGTAAAATATTAGTAATTGATTGTAAGTTGACTTCAGATAGATAATATGATTAATTGACATGGTTCAGATTAAGCTGGACAATTCTCGGTTAAAGTAAATTGCACAGCGAGCGCAACCGCTAGCCTATTCTTGTTAATTAAAAAAATAATAATTTACAGTTTAAAAGTACTACTAGACCGAATTTGCTTAAATATGTGAGTAATTTCTTGTTTCAAACAAACGGAATTTGTAAGAACCTGGTCTTAAAGCAATTCGGGAATTTATTTACGAACAACGTCAATGACATTAATACACATTAAACAGCCTTTACATAGGTGCAAATTGTATATGTACCGATTTACAATTTTAATTTAAAATTATCTATTTATTTTGTTTATTATAAAACTTATTACTCCAGTAAATTTTTCTGTCCGATTAAAACGTGGGCTGCTTTATGAGAACAGTGAATACGATTCTTCTAAGTGCGTATCACTCTTCGACCGCATCGGCGCTTAACGTCGAGTAGAATTCTTATCAAGTGCTGGTTTATTCAAACAACTTCGCTGGGATAGATAAAATAAAATATAACTCAAGGTGCTCGCTGATAGAAGCTGCAGTTTATGAGTTTAACCGGAACAAATAAAACAATTTTATTAAGTGACATAGTTTGTCTTTTGGGATGGTGTAAATTGTTTTATTTTAAACCGAAAAAGCTTAACTTATGAAATGAGAAAGGTTAAATTATGAAAAGAAAAAGGTTAACTTATGAAATGAAAAAGGTTAAATTATGAAATGAAAAAGGTAAACTTTTTTTTAATGTGGTAGAGCCCGCAACGACGACATCTGTTGCACGAATTGGCCGGCTCGACCGGTGAAATACCACGACCTCACAGAAAACAGGCGTGAAGTAGAAGTACTCTGCGTTTCGTCTCATGAGTGAGGTGCCGGAGGCCTAACTTTAGTCCTCTTCCCCTTCCCACCCTTTCCTCATAAGGATAGGACGGGAAGGGGAAGAGGATAGGATGTGGAGGGGTTAACGGGGGAAAGGAATTATCCTTTTTCCTGTCTATGTCCTCCTTTGTCCTTTAAATGTAGGCAACGCATCTGCAATGCATTTGTCTGTTGCGGATGTTCATGGGTGCCGCTCACTTGACATCAGGTGATCCGCTTGCTCGTTTGTCTCCTTCTCACATAAAAAAAACTTATGAAACGAAAAAATCAACAATTTTTTTATTATTAAATCCAATAATTTTCATCTTTACCAAGATGTTACTCTACGTGCTTCAATTTATCTCTCTATCTCTTTTCGTCCCTCGTATTTATTTTGAATTTGACAATTTTTATATTTACTAAAGTGTTACATGAATTTAAAAAAATGACAATTAATCACTTTCTCTCTCTGTTCACCATATCTATAATATATTCATCTCATTCACGTACGTTTTACTTCTACCATGTGTGAAGTCCCATTTTTCATATTTTTATTACATAATATTAACTAAATGGACTCTAAAAATAAGTAATTTATTATTTCTCTCGGACTATTTTAAATCAGCATTTCTTTAATTTAATGTAATATACACATTACACATTTGTATTCATATTTAACGCTACATTTTAATAAAAATTGATACTTAAAATATTAGATGGCTTCACGTATCCGTAGTGATACTCGAAGTCTAAGGCTTGACAGTAGTTTCTAGGCAGAATCATTTAAAATTATAAGATGTCTTCGGCGTCAAAATGATCCTATTAAATGACATACTTCAGGTATTAAATATAAACCCATGCACATACACAAATATGCATTCAAAGGCCGGTAACGCTTCTGCAGTAGTTCCTCTGGTGTTGCGGGTTCCATGTTCCATGGGTGACAATGACAAAAATGATACGTATATATATATATATATATATATATATATATATATATATATAAATATATATATATATACTTATCATTTTAACTTACATTTGTACTGTTTATTTTATATAGGACAAGATATGGCAAGTTCGCCTATAGCGGTTGATGCGACATTCAGGAGAATTACATTTCGTAATCGAGTTGTGAGCGGACTCAGCCCGTGTTCTCAACAGTTCAGCAAATATTCAAAGAGATGAGTCTTGTAAGATATTACGATACGTTCAAATACTACGTTTGTTATATATTAAAGTCTTCAATATTTAATTTATATTTTTAATTATATCTTGTAAGAATTTACTATTTAAAAAGCTAAAAATATTTATATTGTGTTTATATTTCAGCATAACAGTTAATAGAATTGACAAAATTTCGGGCATGTTGGAAGGATGAATGAAGAGAGAGTAACGAAATAAATTAATTGCATGTTGCATAAGTTAGTGGCACCGTTAGTAGGCGACGTCCAAGGAGATCTTATATCGACCAGATTAGTGACATACTAAAGAAGCGATATAAGGAGTAACCGTAACCAACGAGCATGTATGCTTAGATGTATGGATGTAGAAGAAGCGGGAGAGGTGTGCCATCCTGGCAATCGAAATTTGAAACAAATTGAAATCCATAATCTCTGCCAACCCCTTTGGCGTGAGAGAATATTTATGTATCTTACGACTTTAAGGTTTTTTAAAACTCATTATAGTCATAAAACATATATAGTCATAATATATAAAAGTCATTTAAAATATACTTCCAATCGAAATTAAATATTCCTAAACAGAATGTTAGTTAGAAGGCTGTCCTTATAGTTAATAAACTACCCCAGGATGTTAAACACTTTAATGTAAAACATAGTTTTAAGCAGAGTTAAAACATTATATTGAACAATTACTATTTTAATAATACATCATACTGTATTTAATTGACATCAAATACAATTTATGTTGTTAGTGAATAAAAAATAAACCATTGCCCGTATCACAACCATTAAGGCCGGTCGATTCTCGGTTCGTCCAGCGAATCGATCTGTCTGTTGGTCCAGCGACCGCAGCAAATGGGTCAAGTTCAACATCGCTGGATTAAGGAAGATCACTGCTTAGCTGTTTACAGCTTTTCTTTAAAATTCTCGTAAAATATAACTTACGACTTTTTTATTGCTCCAATAAAGTCGGACACTTATTCTTGGTACATTTTTATTTATTAAATTGTGTAATTGAAATTTTTAACCGTACCTGTTACACAGTGGTGGATTTACGCCTAGGAAGAAATGTGACGACAATTTATTTAAAATTTTGACTATGATTCATTTTTATGAATCTACAGATTCTTTTATGCAATATGTCAGGTTCTTACTCAGGAGTTTAGTCACGAATCAAAACGATGAATCCATTAGTAGAATATGTGCCTTGTGTTGCTCAAGAAGGGCGGCGGCGCATCAGACAGAGCCTAGGGCGGTAGCTAGCCTAAATCCGCCACTGCTGTTACGTCATCAACGCTCTAGGTTTCTGTTGTGAAACAACACTCTCCGTGTTGTGAAAACCAATACAAAAGACCTACCTAATTAATTTTTAGCTTTTGGTACATTATCTATTTTCTCGTCAATAAAACCATTATCGTTTTACTAATTTTAAATTAAATTATTTCAGTATGATTTTGCATGATTGAGTCAGTTGCATAGAAGTAACTATAACGCCCTATTAGATAATTTCCATAAAATAACGCGTTTACTTTTGCGTTTCTTCTGAAAAGTGAAGGGCTCTAATCTCCTTCTCATCCCCCGGCCCTTTACTTTCATCCACTGCCATATCTAAGATGATGTCTACATAGCCCGTCTCGTTTTGATTGTGAACTAGTAAGTAGCCTTGTTTTTCCATAAGCAAATGACCAGAGTGAAAATTCTTAGCATTGATTTCCATGGTCACGTCCCCATGCACGAATGTGATAAAGAGCAATCGTTAGTGAGGAGGGATGCGCTTAGTGAAGCGGGTCACCGCAATTAGGTGTTCACCACGACCGACATAAGTCGTAACGACAGCGAGAATATCTGTTATGTTTGCAACACTCGTCAAAGCAATAAAGTAATAATGAATACAAATATAAAATTAAATATTGGAATTGACATTGAAAAATTGAATATAAAAAAGCAAACAGGCAAAGGACTACATTATTAAATAATCAACAAAAAACCCCTTGTATCTTAACAATAATAATCAAAATAACACGAAAAATAAATGAAAAAAGTTCCCGATCAATTTATGTAACGCAGCTTAACGATTAGTATCCGGGTCATGCAAAATGCGATCAATTATTTTTTTTTATATGATATGGTGGCAAACGAGCAAACGGATCACCTGATGTTAAGCGAGCGCTGCCCATAGACATCCGCGACAGGCAAATGTGTTGCAGATGCGTTGCCTACCTTTAATGGACAAAGGACAGGAAAAAGGACATTTCCCTTTCCCCGCTAACCCCCTCCTCGTCCAATCCTCTTCACTTTCCCGTCCCATCTTTATGAGGAAAGGGTGGGAAGGCGAAGAGGACTGAAATTAGGCCTCCGGCACCTCACTCATCAGACGAAACGCAGAGTACTTCTACTTCACGCCTGTTTTCTGTGAAGTCGTGGTATTTCACCGGTCGAGCCGGCCAATTCGTGCAACAGATGTTGTTGTTGCGGACTCTACCACTGTTAGTGATCAAAATCTATCGCACTATCAACACAAAAGTATTTGAACAGTGTGTTGCCAGCTATATATACATTAACATCTATAATATTAGTAGGGATACATACATATTATTATTTATGTTTTAAACGGGACACTTTGTTATATATATTTACACATTATATTTACATATTACCAATTTAGCAATCGCAAAGTCAAAGGTGGTGTAAATAGTTAATCGTTAGATAGTCTAGACGGTCTGACATTTGCAAACCGTTGCGTGAATACCAACTTGTCCCTTTTGACCGACAGGTGTCTATGTTCGCAAACACGTACGTACGTCTTAATTGAATATTTCAATTAATAATCCGGTACTGGAATTCGTCGGAATGCTCAGCCCAATAAATTATTACCGGATCTATAGTGACCTTATGTACCGATTTTGTCACAGCTACAGGTGTTAACTGTGCGATTGATGAGTCTTTCAATATAAATGTATATCATTCTAACAAGCTAATCCCCTTTTTAATCATCATCAAATTTTGCACACACGTTGTTAGGAATACAAAAAATTATATCTTTGATCCTGAAATAAAAAAATTCTCGGTGTCACATCGAGGTTACTAAGAAACGAATACGCGTAACAACTCGAGTAACAGCTAGTTTTAAATGAAAAACAAGACAAAAGGAATAAATCCAGCTGTTCTTATTCAGATGCACGCTTCGCTTACGTTTATTACGTCGGTCGCAGAGGAAACGTTAAGGGTGAAACAAGTCACTTTTGTAAATGGGATTGTTTTTATGCACTTTTTATTTGCAAATAGCTGCTAGGTAATAAAGAGACCGCTTTGAAGAAAGAGATTTTTTAAAATACTTTAAAAGCGTACTTTGAAATGACAACGTGGTGAAAGGTGAACTTAATGGGTTTCATTCTGCATAGCAGTGTAAACATTTATATCTTTTGACATTTATCATGATATCTTGGAATCGCCTCTTAGGATATCGGAATAACAAGATATACATGACCTAGCCGGCATTGAGCTCGACTCGTTGTTTTTAAGTTTTTATTATCTATGCACCCTTCAAACTGCACTCTGTAATACCGCACTACCAGCTATCACTGAAGCAAAGTGTTCGTCTCCCAAAGCGGTGATCCGTCACCATTTAGTTGACTTCGATGCATGCATTCATCTTTTTAAAACCTTCACAATGATCGATGACGTGGCAAAATCATGTCTAACTTAACAAACATCATCATCCTTGCCTTTTGCCCACTCATATGGGGTCGGCACACTATGCATGTCCATACTGGGTATGGCTATAGCACAAGTGTAGAATACAAGTATATCAGTTCACGATGTGAAGGTTTGACTTCAACAGTTTCGAAAAAACACACATCAAAATCTGAATGGATTGTTCAACTCACAATTTGTTAACAGTTTATAATATTCCAGTCTGATTATAAACTAACGAAGTTCACAATTGGTAAGTAACATGTATAAATACGTATGCTATGAAGGTGTTATGTTGTTTTAATTATTATTTCCATAAATAACTACACAAATTTGTATTATATATAAACACCTAAAGTTTTAATGGAAAAATGTCATTTTGGCAAGGGTTTCTTTTCTTGTTTCTTGCATGACATAAAATTCAGACAATTTTTTGTTCACGCATTATCGGTAATAATGTACTTAAATTAAAATGGTGGAAATATAAAATAAAAATCGTATTCTCGTATCGGTATTTACCTGATCTAAGATATTGAAAATTTGGTCAAGCCTATGTGCTATATTTTATTTTATATTATTATTTTATCAGGCCATACTTTGGTAAACATTAGGCCATACTTTGGTAAACATTAGGTCAGGATAAAAAGATAAAACATTTATTTGTTTGGAATTGACTAAACTTAATAAGTACTAAACTGATTCCAATAATGATCATATCGTTAGATTGACACATTATCCAGAACAAAGACTTTAGTATTTTTATTTTGGAGTATTAATATTCTCGGTAGTACAAGCAGTTTATATAACTTAGCGGGATCATAAGTTCTGTAGCTCATTTAAAGAAATCTCTTTAAATGAGCTACAGAACTTATGACTATACTATGAATTCACATTTAGTTCTTAAATAAAATCTTTGAAATAACAGTTATCTATTACGAATGGATTTACATTTGGATTACTGAATTTGTATAAAATATTTCTCATAAATAATAAATACATCGCTTACCAGTGGTACAAAGTAAATAAAATGTATGGGCTTCGGTCGGCCGAATCCTAATTTACATAAACATAAATAGGGTCTTAAGTCAGCTTAATTTACTTCAGTTCTGCATAATTTTGAAATATTTTTTCACGTACAACTGTAAAATAAAATAAATAAATATGAGCTCACGCCCGTAACCCAGAGAGGTAGGCAGAGATCATGGATTTCTATTTGGCACGATCTTGGCACACCTCTAGCTTCTACATTCTAAATTGTAAATTATTAAATTCTGATTCATTTGGCCACGGATCCTGGAATGGACGATTCTAAACCGAAACATAATTAATGTGGCAGATTTTGAAGAAGAGTTATTGAATCAATCTCAAGTTTTGTTTATGGATCCTAACCGGGCCCGGGAAGCGGGATCAGTTCAATTGCGCAAACCGAACCGCCGTGAAGTAGAATTTACAAAAATAAAAGCCTAGATGCCTTATTACAACTAGAAATCTCATTTGTCAAGAGAATAATTTTACTTCGATGCATGTATGATGTACTATGTATATTTAAAAACTTTAAGCACTTTAAAGGAAAATCTACAATTACTCTGATATTGTCGGTGTTCATGGGCGGCGGTGATTTCGGACACGTTCTCGTTTGCCTAATTACCTAAGTGATTCGATATTAATAGCGTCAATTTACTTAGAATTTTTGTTTGAAATTGCACTCTTTTATAGTTATACGACATTAGGCGCGTTATGAAACAATTATGAGAGTGAAATTTTAAGATGCGCGCGCAGCAGTGTAACAAAAAAGTAACAAACAGGTCGAAGCTGCCGTTTAAACGCTCATTAAATCTCGAAATAAAGCTACCAACAAAATAGGAATAGACCTTCCATTAGTCGCGCATGTTAACACGCTCGTCGCCTCTGATCACTGTTTTTAAATTTATAATAAAGTACATACACGCACACGTTTTTTTATTATTCAGTGTACTGATAATTACTAGTAATTTGCATTTCTGAATTTTCTCATCCATTTGTACAAAACAGTATAACTATAGTATATAGTTCGGTAAAATACGTGTTGCGTGAAAATGCACAGGGATTGTACAGAGTAATGTTAATTTTCCAACGTCAGATGAAATTATCAAAGTTCGTCGCTTCCTGAAGCAACAGTTGTATTAAGAATGCAGGGGTATTTTGTACAAGGAAATATTTTATGTAAATTCTCAGCTACTAGATGTATTTTTATAGAGCTCGTTGTTCTAATAGCATTTATTAATGTTAAAACTTTAAGTTATTTTCTTATTTAATTTTATCTATTTAAAATATGTTACGACATTGTTTTGTAATTAAACACCGTCAATTTAAATATAGTCTTTGTATAAAAACATTTATAATTCCTCGTAAATTCTCATGACTTTATAACTCGAAATTTTGTTCATTCGTTATTGACACTTAGGCCCATACACACGAGCCTCTGCCAAAAATATGTAAAATATAAAACATAAATAAACGGACACCCGTAACCCAGAGAGGTAGGCAAAGATTATGGATTTCAGTTTGGCGCGATCCTAGCTCACCACCCGCACTTCTACACATACAAGCTATAACGGCATATACTCATGAAGAACAGGAGTTGGAAAGTGAGATACCTTTGAATGAGATTGTGATAGCGATGAATGATGGGTATGACAGGATTTCTCTCGAAATGCTGAGCTGGTGAAGGTTTAGTTGCAAGCCTGCTGTGGGTCTTTGTCAATATATGTTGGAGACATTATTAAAATCAATTAAGAATGTCGAAGTTTTCAGGTAACAAATATAAAAAAACACAAGCGAAGGAACGATCCTTTTTTTAAATCGGCTAAAACATTTTCCAGTCGCGGTTGTACGCAATCATAATAAGGAATCGTCATTATTTCAATGACAGTTCCAGGATTTTACTGGAAATTGAATGTAATGTTTAGATTTAAATTGACCGCAGCCTCCGAGGGAAGGTAATCTGATAAACTAGAAACAGTTTCAATTAATTTAACGCCTTTGAGTTTCATTTATTGACACTGTGGTATTTATTTTACAAGAGGTGAAAATAATATTAACATCAAGAATAAAAGGATTATGTTATCATGTATATAAATAAAAATCTAATGTTCGTTTTTTCATGCTTCTATTTATTCCTTTTTTCCCCATAATAAGCTTCTCCCGAGGGATGGAAAGTACACAAGACTTTCAATTATAATATAGGTTTATATGACAGTAATAACTTTTGTACACAATTTACCAACAATTTCGAAGTTATTGTACAGGGAAACAAATTGGAAAATGATAAAACGATAAAGTTATGTTAAAGCAAGCTGATCACCAAATGTCAAGTGAAAACAGTTACCTGTCAACATATAACGATAAGAAAAAATAGGGATGTGTAACAACTTATTTAAAGGAAAAAATGGAGTGGATAAAATAAAGATAAAAAGAGACGTTTGGAAGGGATTGAGAGGATGATGAGGGATATTTGTCCGATTACTGCGACGACCTGACCAACAGGACGAAACGCCTATTTATAATTTTTTTTAAAAGCATATATGTTACACTTACTGTTTTGCCGCGGAAGACGGACTGGAAGGGAAAATATGTTATGAAGTCATAAATATGATGGTGCAATTAAAATTGGCATAAATATATAGGCCAAGTGAAGTCAACAAGATTGGGTGGGCTACCCCACATATAAACACGTTGTTAAAGTCGAGATTTGTTATGTGAAGTTTTATTTATGATAGATTTTAAGGTTGTGTAAATAAACACATTTCCGTTCGCTTGACATCGTTTACAACACTGAAATAATTTATTTAAGAATTACCTTTACGTTTACGTCAATGTTAGAATAAACATTACTAGTGATCCGTCCCGGCTTCGCCCGGTTAACTAAACTCCTATAACCCGTAAGGCAGATCGGAGTTTAGTATAACCGGGCGAATGCATATATGACTTGACCATGTATGTATGTATGCTCCCTATAGAATCCGAAACGTTAGCATGGACCGATTTCAACGAAAATTTTAGGATAAGCAAACACATATAATTAGATATACCCACTTTAGTTTACAAAATATTCAAAACCTAATACATTGTTGTAATATTGTAAAAGGTGCACATGTCTTCCTTTTTAAAATTAAATAAAAACAACAATTAAATAAAACATTTAAAAGGATAAATTATTTGTCTCACAGTAGCTGTGTTGTGTATAACGAATAATAAAGCGTTTTAAATAAAACGGTTGAGTTTTTTCTGCGCGCTCTTTTTCTGTGAAGTTGGCTACAATTTACTTCGAATTATCTAAAAGCTTTATTCGTACGGTTATGGATGTTGTTCCTAAGTCGTTTTCTTTTGAAGGAAAAAATACAAAAGCAGTGGATCACATAATATTCATTGAACATTCAAGTGTTAGTTACATTTTTACGCAATATTGGAGTGACATATTGGTTGATATCTCTAATAGTTGGACAAACAATATAACAGACGTCACAAACCCTGTGATCCGTTGTGCTACGTATGCAAATGCGCCTCTTCTTTACGCGCCACTGATGATAGACATCTGCAACAAGTTAGTGAGTCATAGATGCCTTGCCTACCTTTGGAAAGAGGAGTCAATAGACAGGAAAAATGATATTTCCTTTTCCGATTCACCCCCTCTTCGTCCTTTCCCATCCTATCCTTATTAGTAAAGGATGGAAAAGGGGAGAGGACTGAAATTGGGCCTCTGGCACCTAATTCGCCTGACGAAATGCAGAAGCATACTACTTCTACTTGACACCTGTCTTCTTTGAGGTCGTGGTATTTCACCGGTCGAGCCGGTTCATTCGCGCAACAGATGTTGCGGGCTCTACCACTGTTGAAACAGAGGCTAAAAACACAAACAAATATTTGACATTTTCCCGTCGCGTCGCGTTTCATCACGGCATTAGTAGAGTATATAGAATCACAGGTTAGTAGCGCTTTGGAAATTGATTCCATTTTACGTTTAAATATATTGCGATATTTACAAAGATCACACAAATTACATATGTGTTGGTACATTGATATAATTTACCTCTTTCTCATTTTGGAATTTAACAAGTTTTTACCGTAGTACAGTTTGAAAAAATTAGAGACTGTGTAAAGACAGTTAAGCATTACGATATTTAGAAACTACTTGAACTTTGAAATAAAGTACGTCAAATTTGGAGCCAAGTTAAAAATAGACAGATTCCCTCAAAATAGATTCGTGCTAAATTGGGTTAGTGGCAATATAATTAGACGTCGAATAATAGATAAGTTATAGGATTATATCGGAGACGAGACTTGGAATAAATCAACCAATTAAGGTACTAGATACGTAACGGGCTTAAATCTCCAGTCTACCTTTATATAATATTCAAGTTGATTCATTATTTTATAAGCGATACAATAAATGACTATTTTAGCTGTTATGTTTTGCGTTTTATGTTTATCTTTATAAAAAATAGAATACAGCGGCATCTTGTAATTTTTACAGACAATATCCTATTCGATATTATCTGATCTTTTTTAAAAATGCAATTTCGCGAAAAAAAAGTCGAGAACAGTTTAGTTGTCAGGACTTTTTATTTCAGATTGTTCTAAGCAGTTTATTACCATTCTCGAAAAGCGAAATTGCTTTACGCCGAATTGAAATAAATAACAACATCGCGGTCTTAAATAAGAACAACAAAAAATAAATGTGCCCCGAGAATATTTTATCGTAACCAGGTAACTTTTGAAGGCATTGACGCAAACTTCGTTAGTGATAGTAATTAGGATTAGTCGAGCTCGGGTCGTCTTTCCAACTTTAGCCCGAAACCACAACCGTCCAACCCAGTGCGATTTATAGAGCTACTTGTTTCGACAAGTTTATAATTTTAACACTAACCAAGATTTAGGTATTTATTTCATTAATTCAAAGCTTTCATTTCTTTTATTCTCAACGGAATCACATGCTTATCCTCAGAGATCGTAAATACCGTTTATTGACATAATTGGATAACAAATTCAACCAAAAAACGTTTTGATAGAAAATGAGTGGTATAGGTAGAAGATAATTCGCGTTAAAATTCAAAGAAATTGTGTTTATATATATACGCAGTGTCTCAAGACGAAAGTCTATGACCAGTGTGTGTTGCCAGCGATGACTTATGGTACTGAGACGTGGCCCCTCAATGCGAGTACCATTAGACGGCTCAAGGTCACCCAAAGGGCAATGGAGAGGGCAATGCTCGGAGTCCCTCTGCGTGATCGCATCAGAAATGATGTGATCCGCAGTAGAACCAATGTAACCGACATTGCCCGAAGAATTGCAAACCTTAAGTGGCAATGGGCCGGACACATTGCTCGCAGAACGGATGGCCGATGGGGCCGAAAGGCCCTAGAGTGGCGGCCACGTACAGGTCGACGCAGCGTAGGTAGGCCTCCCACACGATGGACCGATGATCTTGTCAAAGTTGCGGGAGCCCACTGGATGAGGGTGGCAGAGGACCGATCTTTGTGGCGATCAATGGGGGAGGCCTACGTTCAGCAGTGGACAGATATCGGCTGAAACGACGACGACGATGATATATATATATATATATATATATATATATATATATATATTAAATTACTTTTACAGATTTTATCGCGTTTCTTTTAACTTTTTATAAGTAATTAATGTATCGTATCCTTCGTCAGTAGATTTGTCATTGGGTGATGCCAAACTCCTCAGTCCCCCCGTTGCAAAGAACTTGAAACGTCGGGAACCAAAGACTTAATAATAAACGCGATAAGGTCTGCTACATTTATTTTATTCCAATATGTAATATTCGTGTAAATATAAGAAATCATTATTAAAGGTAGTGTAACAAGTTGGTACTGTGTACACATTTGACGAAGTATTTCGTAGGATGCAGGAACCGGGTTTCTATCAAATTTATTTTGCACCTCTGAAGTGCTCCGTGTAATTTCCTGTCTCGCTCATCGTATAAAGCTTGTAGTGCAGGAAGCTAATTCCATGGTTGCGATCGGAAATGATGCGAAGTATTATTTTGTACTACCAGTTACCCGCGGCTCCGCACACATTCGTTGCTCATTTTCCACGATGGAAGTTTATGAACATGATTCCGCGCACAATAATAAAACATATAAGTAATATGTGTTAAGTGGTAATTGTAAAAGCAACCTACGCGGTTAAGGTTCACAGGGACAGCTTCATTTTCGGGATGAAAGGTTACCCTTTATACTTACGTATCCAATGTCATTTTCTGTTAGGGATGTAAAATTACCAAGCTGCTTAAGAAGAAATAAATCTATGCCCCCTTAACCAAAAGAAACGTAGAATGACTATCAAATTATTTGCGTTACTCTAAGTGTTCAGTGAAGGCAGTTTGTAGAGGTCGAGAATGTTTTATAATAACTGCTATTATTGTATCTCTTTTTACGTTTTCCTCTGTGTTAAGATCTCTCTCTACTTATTAAGAGATCTATGTAAAGCATAAACTTTGTATATTTTAAAAAACCGTACGTTAGCAAAAGGGTAAGACAATTAATATTTTTTCCAAGAAACAATCCCTTTACACGAGAGATAAAATATTTGACAAAAATTACCTTCAAACAAAATACCAAGGATTCTGTAAATTACTCTTTTGCCATTTAAGCCGATTATTTAAATAAACATTTAAAATCTTTGTTCATTTTTTAATCTTATATTTGATATCATTTTTATTGATAATTGCTAGAAAAATACTCAAATTATAACGCTAAATACAATTTAAAACAAGTTCGGCCCCACATGGAATACTGCTCGCATCTCTGGGCGGGAGCACTCCAATACCAGCTTTTTCCATTTGACCGCATACAACGGAGAGGGACTCGAATCGTCAACGACCGAGCTCTTACCGATCGGCTTGTTACTCCGGCCTTGCGGAGGGACGTCAGCTCCCTCTGCTTTTTTTATCGCATATACCACGGGGAGTGTTCCGAAGAACTGTTTGGAACGATTCCTGCCGCCGAGTTTCGTCATCGGACGACACGACAGACCGACAGACAGATTGGTAGCTGTTCCATGAAACATTGATTGTTTGAGTTTAGTCAGGATCATTTTCATTGGTAATTTTTCCTTCAAGGGAAACTTAAGTCTTAGTCATCCCACGCTTAATTGCATTGTTACTATAATATTCTGCCGTTTTTATCAGTCAACAAGAGGTCCTAAGTTCATTTTAGAAAATACAGCTTAGCGTGGTGGGCTGAGATCATCTTTAAATAAATCTGCTCAATACATAGCTTTTTATATCTTTGTTTACAGTAAGGATGTAATTTGTAGGTAATTTTTAAATAGCTTAAATTATTGATAACTAAATTTAATTTACTAGTACAAAAAACTAATGTATTTCATTCAAATACATTAAATAACCCACAAAAGATGATATTATAAATGTAAAAAATGTCAAAACGTGTTAAATTTATAAAGCTTTCAAATGCGACCAATAGAAAATATAGTTTCAATGAAACCGTTATGTATATTCACGATGAGTATTTGAGTTTCAATGAAATCAGTTCGAGTAGAGCGAATTTGTCGGTTTGCCTATTGATAAACTCTTGACAGAAATCTTCATTTATCGAAAAATTTATTCTGATTTCTCTCTAAATATGCTAAGCTTTAAGAAATAGTTATTGAACGAATATATCTGTTTATCGCTCTTGTGATATTAATATTATGTTTCTATTACTATTTTTCAACTTATTGGGACAAGAAACAACCGCAAAATACATGTGAATTTTCTCATACCAATGGTAACTGTAGTTTTTATCGGGACAAGTTATCTAACTTTTTATAAAAACGTTCGCGTTTTTCCTCTGTATTTTTATACCGACAAGTTTCGGACCTGTCGGAGGTCCTTCAACAGGGTGAGTTGGATTGATCCGTGGTTACGTACCTCGCACTCGAAACGTAAGTTTTAATAATTTTAGGTTAAATTCTGATTATATTAAAGGTAAGTTATCAGTGGTAAAACACCGCAAGCAACCGTTGGACCGAGTAATTTCCACGGTCTCGTAGAAGACCGTACCTGTAATAACCGAAGGAGGTCCCAAATCCCAATTTCCTTGCCATCCCACTCTTTGATCCCTCTGTCCTGGCATAAGAGTTGAAATAACTCGTGAAACACTTTTGGTTGTTGCGAATGAACAATCAAGTGAACCGCAAGCATTTTTTCCACCTTCCGCTAAAAGGTTATTAAATTATTAACAAAAAGATAATAGTTGGAAACGAGAATTCTAAATTCGTTTTATTTTTAGATTTTGAATAAGAATTGCATGAGAATTTTTCCTAACAAAGACAATTCCTGGAATTAGGTTCATTCAATTTCACAGAGTAGTTGGCAAACAGAGAATAAATGGATCGGAAATGTATTCAACGCGGTACAAATACCTGTAGATCGCACAAAGCTGTTTCAATTCAATTCAAAATTCGGATGTTATTTTGAATCAAAGCGGACAAAGCGACTTTGAAATAATTTCATTCCAGAATATCTTTAATATCTAATTATTTTCGAATCCCTTCTAAAAATTTGACGTTTGATTATTGTTGAACAATCATGTCACGCTTCTTAGACAAAAAAACGAGTTGTTACATGCAGATACAAAGAATTTATCTTTTATTTCGATTTATAATTCTTAATACTTATTTTATTTCCCATACCTGGTATAAACACGAAATTGATTGCTTCACTCTCGATATCAATACTTTGTGCTTGAAGGAAAGCTAATTTCGCTACACCTATTTCAATCGTTGAGGCTTATTTCCCACTAATTCGATGAGATACATTGTATTTAAATGGTCTCTTCAAACATATGATAAAATAAAGTCATGATATGTGGCACGCTTTCGTAATTGGAAGACCTGTTTTACCTGTTTTAGTTTTCTTGTTATTTGTTTCTATGTATCTAATAAAGTAGGTATACCATGCGTATTACAAACAACTTTTATAATTACTTTCTTGAATTAAAGAGTTGCATCAACGCACTGCCGACGCACCGCAGTCGCCTGTGTGGCATTACCCTAAAGTGATTCATATAAGAAAATTAAGTGAAAAAAGCACTATTTCGATTTTAACAAAATCATATTACGATTCCCATCAAGTATTCAACTAACGTCTTAAATATTAAACGTAGTGAGGAGTGACATTGCGGCTAGAACGAGAATATTGTTAAATAAAATTTGCTACGCAAATAGTATGAATGGCGAAAAAAGTTTCATAGCATTAAGGTAAAAAAAGTAAGTGACGATTCGAGGCTTTGTGTGAATATATTTATATCAAGAAAATTGTTACAAAAGAATGTAACGTGAACGTGCCAGAGAGAAAATTTACTCGGTGTGCCTTCAGCCTAAATGACCATAAATATTTTATTTAAGTTACATTAAATAGTACATTTAGATTCTGTTAGGCTATTTGTAAATTAAATCATATTAAATTATAACATTTTTTAAATCACAATATAAATAATAAATAATAATACTTTTAAGTATCATATTTTGTTCTGTTTAAATTTGCACGTGTTAAGTTAAATTAATTATTAAGTTTATTTTGTATATAAACTAGTAATAAGATATTTTAAGATAACTCGAATAAAATGTATACAAAAATAGATACATTTGAGTTCACAGTTATAACCACATCATTAGCAGAGTGTATAATTTGAAATAAGCGTATTCTGACAAGTTGGCTTTGCTTCGTAATTACTTCCTGAGATTTGCGATTGCGCTCGGAGTAAGATTTTCTGACTAGTTGATATTTGACACGTAATTTATGATGAATTTAGTATCTTGACTATCAAAGTCCTTTTAACGTTAATAAATAATATACATATATTACTAGTACAATGAAACACTGATACTAAGACTAAATGTAGTCTGCAGGATGCCTAGGTAAGTATTGAATAAAATACAGGGGAAACACAACTGTATTCCTTGCCACGACCTCCTCGTCCAACCGCTCGAGTCAAAATGTCCAACCGACCTTTTTCCTACCTTCCAGCTTTCCAACTAAAGTGTTGCCAGTAGACATATTCGAATTAAATCGTTATTAGCCAGAGAACTAGTCTTTTTGTTTTACAATTTAATAAAATAAATTGTAAATTAGCGAACCCTAACACTGCTATCAGTAGTTGAAGACGCATTCGTTTCTTAACTTCCTCGCTGAACCTTTTTAAAAATTGATTTCCCGTATAGTAATTTTTTATTATAAAAACGTCAAAAGGTCAATCAATAACTCTCCAAATTTAGTAATGTTAAAATGAGTTTTCTCTGAAATCTCCTAAGAAGGAAAATTATCTAGACATTTTACACAACTAGTATTAGGATACTAGTTTAGGTTGGTGGTTAGGTGTCGTTACTAACAAATATGAATGTATTGCTATGGTAACCAATATTAGGTTTTATTGTCCTATCTCTTGGAGAGTTTTATTTTTCTGGATAAAAAGTACCCTATATAATTTTTTGTCAATCTTTGTGCACAATTTAATAATTATCTATTTAGCTTGGTTAAGCAGTTAAATCTTAACAAACAAACAAACTCATATAGGCATTTGTAATATTAGTTAAGATATTGTTAACCGTAACATATCGTGCTCATAGCAGCTGTGCCTCGGCTTGGTAGTGCGCTTATAAAAATATTCTCATTGTCACATACTTTTTATTCAAATAATTAAGTGCGAAGAGAGTTCGCACTTAATTATTTGAATAAATCTTAATGTTTACCTTTTTTTATCTGTATAAAAAAGTAAAGTTTTCGCTAGAACTATTTAATATCTATCTACAACACGAAAGTCGATACAATGATAAATTGTAAAACATTTAGAATCTACACCTCGCTTGCATATTCATGGTTTGTCGTGTCTACACAATAGACCGTAGGTTAGTTTACGAATGAAGGCAGTTTGATATACAGCTTTTGGTTTGTTTAAATTTAGTCGATTTCTTTTTTCGATATATCGTCATAAAAATAATAATTCAGTGCAGTTTTTCGTGACTTAAAACTTTATTATTGACTTATAAATGTAAAATAATGACTGACACATACGTGACAAAGTAATCGCGTGCATCCGCGTGCACTAATTCCGACTTTCTTAAAACATTTTTTAAGTACTTACCGATACATGAGGTATTAGTATTTGGTAAATTCGTCAATATTTGTTAAAATTCCTGAATTAGCCTTTATAAAACATACTCTAACTAAAATCTAATAACATTAGTAAAATTGTAAATATATACTTATGTATGTTTGAATTATATCGAAACATTCACTTAGACTAAGAAATTGATTAACATGCCTACATGTTAATCAATTTCTTAGTCTTTTTCTGTTAGTTAATTCTTAATTTTAATTATATTTAATGTTTCATTAGTTACTTAATAATATTTATTGGCACTAAAATGTACTAAACAGGGGAAGGAATTGGGTGCTGAAATACATGGCAACCTAGTTTGGGAGTCTCTATTGAAATTGCTGAGTGTACAATAATGCATTTATTTATTTATTTTAGATTTATTAATATAAGTATTTTATTGAAGGAATTGATAAGACCACTCGTGACTAAATAGAATTACTATTTAGTAAAAAATAGTCAGGAATGCTATATGAACTGTGCTACCATTGTATTTCAATGTACATGTATATATAAAGCAAATTAATTTGCCCTCTCAGCTACTCTGTCACGGACACTTTATGTCTAAATCTGACGCACTTCCTTGTTCGCAACCTTATGCCAAATTCTCCTACAGTTAACCGACTCACGGACTAATAAAAAAAAATTACGCTCACGCCCGTAACCCATAGGAGTAGGCAGAGACCGTGGATTTCCATTTGAAGCGATCCTGGCACACCTCTCTCGCTTCTTCTACATTCATACATCTACGCATACACGCTCGTTGGTTGTGGGTGCTTCTTATATCGCCCTTTTTAGTAATCCCTTAATCCGATCGATACAAATTTTCCTAGGGCTACCCCCTACCAACACTGCCACTCACTTTCACTATATAAATTTGTTTCGATTTTCTCTCTACATTCATCCTTTCAACATACCCGACTCACCGAAGCAGACCTTTCTCAATTCTAATATAAGAAGAAACTAATAAAACAAAGGAAAATAACGAATTTTTATGCTGTTCTCCGATGAAATAGTGAAAAAAATGTACGTTTATTTTAATGTGATCACAATACAATATAAATACAAAAAAGAACTACTAGCCAATTAATCTACTTATTGTATTTGGGTAGGCGTTGTTATTCTTTGAGTTGTACGAGCGACAACACTCGCCTCGTGCCACATCGAGATCGAAGTCATTGAGACACGTGTACGTGGGAGTGAACGCTCAGGCGAATAAGAGATGTTTTTAAATTTCAAAAGCACTTTTTTAACCACTAATTTAGACACACACCGGCCAAATCACCATCTTTTTTTATTCTCTCTTCACTCATTCATACTCCTCATTCATTTATCAATCGCTAGCTTCCTTCACTCTTACGTTCCGTTCTCACACTTGAACAAGCGACAACACTCACCTCGTGCTACATCAAGATTGAAGTCATTGAGCCACTTGTATGTATATTTTAAAAAAATCTCAATAATGTTGGTGGGTATGTTGGTTCCATCCTTCCTTCCAGTCGGCACTCGCCCACGGCTGGGCGTTATGGCGAAGAGGAGTTTTAGAAACTAGTGTCTTACTATTTTTAATGTATTTATATATATTATACAGATTACATAATAACGATGCAATTTGTACTTAGAATCTGAGTCAGCATTTAGTTTTAACTGAGGATACTGTTTCTAAATCTGTGGAGGTCCATATACATTTACATTTATCTAGGAGGAATTGATTTAAATTTCAAGTATTTAATAATACTAAGTACAAATACTATATACCTTTTGTATATTTGATTAGTGATGACATCAACAACATCTGTTGCACGAATGGGCCGGCTCGGACGGTGAAATACCACGACCTCACAAAAACAGGCTTGAAGTGGAAATACTCTGCATTTCGTCTGATGAGTGAGGTGCCGGAGGCCCAATTCTGATTCTCTCCTATTCCCAACCATTTCTTATAAGGAAAGGATGGGACGGGGAAGAAAACGTGACGATGGAGGGGATGTACAGGAATTGGAAATAACCATTTTCTATTTATCCCCCCCTCTGCCCATTGAGGGTGGGCAACGCATCTGCAACTCATTAGTTAGTTGCGTATGTCTATTGATCACTTGACATCGAGTGAATCGCTTCCTCGTTTGCCACCTAGTAATATTAAAAAAAAACAGGGTTTCCATTGAAAATATGCATTTATAATAACGGTTGTTTTTACAAATGTTAAATGTGAACGAAGCTTATACGTCAATTGTTATTTGAGGTCAGTTTTTTGTTTCGACATTTTCGCAATGACGATGTTTATCAGTATTTTGTGCTAATATCGGAAGATTATAACATCAATGGTATGTGCTCTCCTGCGTGATACGTCTCCGGGGACGTAAATTGCCGAATCACTAAATTCAGTTGGCCACTGAAATCGAGATATAGTAGTTAGAGTAAAATGTACGAGTATTTTAACAAGCCAACCGCCATCCAGCGACTTAAAGGCGAAGCGCAGTGATGAGATTTTAGGAGCTTACAGGGATATAATAAAGAGTACAACTAAATTGGCATTGAAGCCGTGGAAACTGTTTCATCAAGGAAACCTTCACTTATGCACGTCATTTTTTTTAAATTACTTTTAACTGGCTGTTTTTGTACACCCGACATATATATGGGAGCTGTATTGACTACTTTATTATTTAATTATTAATATCCCTACTTAATATTAAAAATGTCAATGTAAGTTTGTTTGTTACGCTTTCACGCGAAAACCACTCAACCGATCATCATGAAACTTTGTACACATATTCTTGGAGATACTACAAGTAACATAGGATACTTTTTATGAATAAAATAATATATAAAAAGCGAAGTATGTATGTTCCCTATAGCCCTATAGACTCCGAAACGGCTGGATCGATTTAGTATTCAATATAAAAAAGAGTAGATTTATATACTGTGGCATTATATACGCGGTACGCGACAGACTCGTCAAGGATTTATTACAGCGGCCACCAGTTGCGAAAGGGACTCTGAAATTGTGTGAGATATTTCCAACATTATCCAATAAGTTTTTAATACAATGAACTACTCCTTCAATTGGTTTCACAATGTCACCTTACTTTATCGAAGATAAAATTTATTACCAAAGTGTAAAAAAAGAATAGGATTCTTCTCCCTAGTGTAAAGAAATCTGTCACTGCCGCTTTATTGTTGTCGAATCGCCGTCGAAGTATTTTCACATCACTTCTATATAATTAACCGTTTTGTATCATTTTTTTATTTTAGAAACAAAAAGGTGGCGTAGCGTTTATTGCGGGATGACTGACACAAAGGGTCTCTAAATAACATTCAAGCCTGAAAATGAAAAAACGAACAACCTCACTAATTGCCGCTCGTAATCATTGTTGCAAATTAAACGACTTGAAGTCCAATTAATATGGCCAACGATTTGGTAAAAGGCAACGCAAGGCAACATTTTACAGCTTCTTTGCAAATTAAATTGTGTACAAATTAATAGATGATTAATATTTTATTTAAATTGAATTTTGGTAGTTGGAAGAATTGCAGATATATTTATGTATAACTGTTTTAAATATACCTTACAATGTAAAGTGTACAATTCTTGTATATATGTATATTAGCCAGTGTGGACTCGGTCAGTTTATATTTGACTAGGCATATCATAAACTACCAACAAATTGTGAACTGAACGAATAGCACGATACATGGCAAACGCAACAAATTTATTTTTTAGTTGATAAATATCTTATTACGTATCATCCTAAGCTTTACTAATATTTTGCGAATGTCAGTTTGTCTATTTGTTACGCTTGAACAATTTAACGACTCAACCGATGGCCATGAAACTTATATCCCTAAAATAAAACTGTTTCTGAGGATGAATACATACTAGCTTCATTTACAATATCGGTTGCCATGGTAACGTTTTATGTTTGGCAGTAACAAACTTCTGATACGTGTTACTTATAATTTGATGGTCTAATACGGAATCATATTCCGAGAATTTATATCGTGGTAAATGTAAAACGATAACGTGCGAAGCCACGGGCAACAGTTAGTGTACCAAAACCACATAGCACTGTGTTCGTATACTCGAACACTAATCTCTGAAATTGCTTCAATAAGACCGATTCCAATTAAAATTTCTAATATTTAAATAGTTTCAGCTTGAAGTATAGTAACTGTCGACAAACCTTTATAATTTGATAAACGATTTGCTATTTATTTATTTAGATTTCCCAATCAAAATAACAATTATGTCTTAAATTAATATTGCTTAATGTAAAGAAAAATATTCGCAAACAAATAAAGCTTACGGCTTTTAACGTTGTGTTTACATCTTGAAAACTCGATTGAAATTAGTGTAATTTATCTAGTCAGAGAGTAGATTTACCTTCCCATGTCATACGAAAGGAAGGAGGTCCCGAGAAAACCTAGCGATGAAACAGGAAATTGAAAATCGATCGCACTCAGCTTATTCAAGGTGCTGAGTACAAGGTGAAGTTTACCAGCATTTTCTGCCAGCGGAATGAACGATGCCATCGATATCTACTAATATATTTAATGCTACGAGAGGGGTGATATTTTTTTAAAATGTTATGTATGGTTTTTTTATATTCTAATTGCGTTTTATCTGTACATTAAATATACACATATACATTATAGTGTGTATATTTAAATCAAATCGTTACGTGGATTAAGAGCAGAAATTTCAAGGAGAAACAAGAAGAAGCATGGCAGTTCAGGCAAACAGTGAATCAATCGGCCGTCGACTTTAAACATGGCGCTCTTTTAAAGTTTTTTTATTGACGAGACATAATTCCTGCCATATTTAACGTACCCTACTGTAACATTATCATGGCGATCTCGTGTCACCCACTCATTTTTTTATATATTGATATTTTTAACACAATTTATTCGTTTTAAAATACATTTCAAACATTTCATTTCAATCAAACCTTGTCATGAGAAACAACAAAAAAGGAATAGCCAAATATGTGGAGCCGTTTTGAAGTTATGCGCGAACACGTATCGGACATTTGATTTTATTTATTTATATGTTGTATAAATTCAATGTTGATTTAGATACTAAAGGCTTTAGAGATACTTTTAGAGTGATATACTTAAAGGGAAGGACAAAAATCTGTGTCACCGACAACAAAGCTTATCGTGGAAAAATTATCGTGAGTCTAGTTGGGAACAAATTAATTAAAAACAACAGAACGGACATTGCGTGCCTTGCTATTTTAACACAATTTTATTAGTTGGCCAGTATCTATTTGAAGGAATCTTACGATGTTAATGTTCACTAGTTTATAAACATCTGATTGACTTGAAAGCTTGCAGTCATATGAAGGGCCGATGACAAAACATTCTTTTCACTTTTTTATTATTCTGGTAGTGTCCTATTAGAATAAAATAATAATTTCATTTTAAGATTTAGAATAGCGCCACCTAGTAGTAATAGTAGAAAATTAAATAATAATAGACGCTTAACGTAACGGGAAATTTGAGGGTTTTCAAACAAAGTTTATAGACCACTAGTGACCTGCCCCGGCTTCGCCCGGGTACCACTCATTATGTTGATCCGATCGCTACCAAATACAGAAATGTGCCGATCTGGACAATCCCTATAAATTTCATCGAAATCGGTTCTGGAGTCTATAGGGAACATAAATACTTCGCTTTTTATATACTATTTTTTTTCATAAAAAGTATCCTATATTACTTCTAGTACCTCCAAGAATATGTGTACAAGGTTTCATGATGATCGGTTGAGTAGTTTTCGCGTGAAAGCGTAACAAACAAACTTACATTCACATTTATAATATTAGTTACTATGATACTAGATCATATATATTATAAATTGGAATAATAACAATAATATATTAATATCAAAACGACAAAAATTTATGTTGCAAAAATAAGTAGCATGTTTGAAAGTGGTCGTCCTGGAATAACGTTTATGGACCAGATTAGTGACATGCTGAAGAAAGGCGATATAACGAGTACCCGTGACTGAGTGAGATATCATGGACACCATTGGGCCAAATAGAAATCCGTGAACTCAGCTTACCCCTCACACACAGTTCTCAAATTTCACTAATCTATTTTCTAAATGTAAAAGAACATTATTTTAAAAAATATTACCATTATCAAAAAAACTTTGTTAAAATACGCGCACGCAGATTATTCCATTAACAGAAAACGAAACAAGAGAGAAAAAGAAATTAAAAAATCAAAAATCTCTAACGAATAGCTATTTGCTACTATTAGGGGAATAAATTCGTGAAAGGGAATTTCCATTAAATCCAGTAAAGAAGTGTTTTTTTGCATACCGGCGTTGCTGACGGTATAATAGAAAGATAGTTCATATCGATGTTCGCTTCCGATTCGGAACACAATTGAACGAATCAATAGGAGAGCGTCCGTGCAAAGTGTATTCTACTTAGAGGCAATAAGAACAATGAAAAGTTTCTGATAACGAAGCCGGATGAGATAAGCCGTCAGTCTTTACAACAATGCCTTTTGTCTATTATTTTATACAATTTTCTTTACAAAATAAGCTACAATGGACGGCCTATTTTTAATCCTACAAAAAAATATAACAATAAGATATATCATAACAATAAACAACAAAACAAATGTAAAGTATAACAAGTTTGTTCACAAAATTACAGATTATGAGAATTTCGTATTGAAATAATATCGACTTACGACGAATAATGCGTAATATAAACATTATTATCTAAACAAAAACGATACAAATATATTTTTAAATGAACCCATTAGTTAGCTCTGATACTGGATAAATAGTATAAAATATTGAGAGAAAAATTGATTTCATGTTATTAACAGTGGCCTGTTCACTCACCTCACCATGCCATTAATGGATTTTAAAGGGTGCCATAATTTAATTAATAATTAAATCACAAGATAATTTGTATTCGATACAATGTGTTCGATATATATAATATGTTTTTGTTTACTGTTCTGACTAGCGTTTTCTATCTGGTTTCCATTTATATTATATATAAGGGCAGCCTAGTGTGTCGGTGTTAAAAATATATATTTGGTGAGTGTCTCAACCGACATACCATTCTTCATCGCCACCATTCCACATATGTGTATATATATATATATATATACACACATATATATATATATATATATATATATATATGTCGGGGACTGGCAGAATACAGAGTGACTTGACGAATAAAACGTTCGAGCTGTCACTCTGATACCACCCCAAGCTCTAGCGTAACGGCGAACCTTGAAGCGGTAATTACAATATGAAGAGTAACGGCAATCGGGTTGCATTGTGGATACGCGCTACGTCTTTGGTGGAGTGTCGTTACATGAAGCCAGTCTACTTACTGTACTATCGATACAAGATTATATTTTGTAATGTTCTAATGTATTTCGCTACGTGTCATTCTCCTTACCCTAACGCCCGACGCCCGAGCTACTCAAGATTGAGTTTAATATATCAACGCAACCTATCTGTACCTCCCTATATATATATATATATATATATATATATATATATATATATATATATATATATATATATATATATATATATATATATACTAGAATTAATCTTTTATGCTATAAATGTGTGTACTATGCTTGTAAAACATATATAACTGCCAAGCATCATATCTTGACAGTTCATTAACTGTCGAAGACCAATCGTCAAATTGTGAGCTAATATTTTGCTTTGTTAATAGTCAAAGTTAAAGAGGATTATAGGTTAGGTTTGAAAGATATGATACGTAACATTGTAAATTGTTTCACAGCAAGATGGAATTTTTGTAAGCAAAGGTATTTACACGTAAAAATTCGTAAATTACAAAATATTTAGGTAAAATACTTCATTTTTAACCCATTACTACCTTTTAAAATTTTCAATCCATGTTATATAATTTCGCTTCACTTTATCTCACGACAACATGTATAGTAAGTGACGTTTGTTTGTTTACAAAAATTCTATCTTTCTGTGAAATAAGGTATATTTTATTTAATAATGTGACGGCAACATAACTAATGCGTACCGCTAGCGACTGGAGCAAGTTGCCAACGTCAGTGATCTCATAACAATGTCCTTGCCTTTAAAATATTAAATTGGGTTACTACTAACGTAGTGCATATCATACAAACCTACTTACTCAATATAGTATTTTAAACATGTAGAAGGATTTCAGTAGATTTTTTTTGTAAGAAGCTGGCAAACGAGCAAGCGGATCACCTGATGTCAAGTGAGCGCCGCCCATAGACATCTGCAACAGGCAAATGTGTTGCAGATGCAAAAAGCACAAAGGGGGGCATAGAAAGGAAAAAGGATATTTCCTCTTCCCTTCCCCGTACTATCGTTATGAGGAAATGGTGGGAAGGGGAAGAGGACTGAAATTAGGCCTCCGGCACCTCACTCAGGCGAAACTCAGAGTACACCTACTCCACGCCTGTTTTCTGTGAGGTCGTGGTATTTCACCGGTCGAGCCGGCCCATTCGTGCAACAGATGTTGTTGTTGCGGGCTCTACCACTGTTAAAATTCTCTCTACCACTATAAAAAAAGTAATTAATTCCTATATGAAGATATTGAATGATCTGGAAGAAGCGAGAGGTATGCCAGGGTCGCGCCAAACGGAATCCCGTTATCTCTGCCTACCCCTCTGGGTTACGGGCGTGAGTGCATATTTATTTTATTTTATTTTTGATATAGATAGAGATTCTAGAGGAAAGAAACATTTGTAGAAAGTTTAAGAAACAATTGCTTCATAATAATATACCAAAGCAATGCCTATCGTCATTGGGAATACATAAACTAAGCAGACGTAACATCTAACAAGTCTGTTAGAATTATACTGTCTTGGTATTAATTGATTTCAATCGGCAACTACTTCAAAACATATACAGCACATTTGATTGTCGCTCAGTTTCCTGAGATGATGGTGCGTTATTAATTTTCCAATAACAGCTCTTGATGTATTTGTGTTTGAGTTAGACAGACTTTGAATCACAAGGAGTATGACAGAGGCTTTGCAATTGTATTGAGGAAGCTAATTTCCCTGTACCGCTTGTTGGAAAATTGAACTTGTGTTAGTGACAACGAAGTAAATAGAGATGACAAACATTGTTTATGTGAATGTGTACATTAATTTGTATCGAATAGAAGATTTATTATTTACTAGTGATCCGCCCCGGCTTCGCCCGGGTACCACTAATAATGTTGATCCGATCGCTACCAAACACAGGAATGTGCCAATCTGGACAATCCCTGTAAATTTCATCGAAATCGGTCCAGCCGTTTCGTAGTCTATACGTCTATAGGGAATTTACATACTTCGCTTTTTATATACTATTTTATTTTCATAAAAAGTATCCTATGTAACTTCTATTACCTCCAAGAATATGTGTACAAAGTTTCATGATGATCGGTTGGGTAGTTTTAGCGTGAAAGCGTAACAAACAAACTTACATTCACATTTATAATATTAGTAGGGATTTAATTTTTTCTTTTGTCTTCTAGCCAAGGCCAACTACAAAAGGCGAGATCTTGTGTTCTAAGACGTCTACACCAGAATAAACCCACCAGAACCAAGAAACCAGAATAAAAATTTTGTTACAAACAAATTTTGTTAACAAAATATGCTAACATTGTAACAAAAATAAAATGGCGTTTAGTGGATACCTAATAAAGCTTCTGGATAATGCATATTTAGTTTGATATCATTTTGGCTGTGCATTGCTACACCGATACAAGTTCGCTATCTGAAGTAACACGGTCTCGTGTCCGTTCGTGTCACAACACAACAATGAATATCCGGTTAGAGTGAAGTTTCTTTCGCTGTATCTGTATGTACTTCAGTTTGAGTAACATACTTTATTGAAACTTCTTGTATTGTTACATCTGTTTCCGTAACGCTTTTCGTGTAACGCTTAGTTTTATTATACTTTTCAATTTTTAATCTCAATTTTCATACGGTTATATAATATAAAAATTCTGTAAGAGAAAAGTATGAAAATAAAAGGTAACATCCAGAGAGTTATAACTATCACAACGATAGTATCCTTCAGATGAGTTAACAAGCACAATACAAATGCTTGCAACAGGTGGCGTGCAGTTCTGCGGCACGCTACCATTGTTCGCCGGTACTTTGTCGAAGTTCTATGAAAATGTTCAATGTCACAACACGTCAACCTCGAAAACAATTGTTGAATTTCAAAAGGTGAGAGTGCATTTAATGCGATAAGAACGCTCGAACGCATAGTTTTGCGTGTTTGTGTGTGTGTTTTTTTTTAATTCTTTTATAGAGGGAACAATGTGTGTCCTCAACCTCAAAAATTGCAGCCACACGTCTCGGTTCATTGGTTTTCACCTGTATAAAACCCCTGTTTCTTCTGGCTTGTTTTAAGCTCCCAAGGAACCACCGTCAGGTATTACGTGGAAGTGGTCTCAACATTCTTTGCTTTAATCGTTTTAGCCCATTTAATTAGTGGATTTGCACCTTTCTTACTCTGCACGCCGTAATTTCTTCAGCACTATGGTGGCGTACTTACTCACTTTATTCCATGGGTCTTCGGTTTTGAGTATGCTCTGCACTATGGTCTTTATTCTTGTGGGTCCAATCAAGTTCTCCGTGTCTTCACGTTCCTTTGAGTAGACCGAGAAGAACACGTGCTCGGCGTCCTCAGACACACCCGAGTGGACAATCGGGGGCACCGACGTGTCCAAAGCGGTGTAGGTATGCCCAATAGCATAAAAATAAAATCAAACGTGGGTCTCACACCATCGCGCCTCTCTTGATGTCCTCGTGCTCAATGTGCTGTCAATAAATGGATAGACCCGGTTTTAATCCATCCAGCAATTAATACACAACATAAATTAATTTTATGTGGAACGAAGTTTGCCGGGTAAGCTAGTTTTGTAACAAGAAATCGTAAATAAGAAGTAATATAAAAATTTAACCTAGACTGTCAGATTAGGCTTAGACGTAACCAATGCCCTATTGTATGTAATATATAATTAGCCATAGAATGAAGTGTTTTATTATTTAAATTAAGTAATTACAACCACAAACACTATCCCTACTAATATTATAAATGTGAATGTAAGTTTGTTTGTTACGCTTTCACGCGAAAACTACTCAACCGATCATCATGGAACTCTGTACACATATTCTTGGAGGTATTAGAAGTAACATAGGATACTTTTTAAGAAAAAAATAGTATATAAAAAGCGAAGTATGTATGTTCCCTATAGACTTATAGACTCCGAAACGGCTGGACCGATTTCGATAAAATTTACAGGGATTGGACAGATTGGCACGTTCCTGTGTTTGACGGCGATCGGACCAACATAATTAGTGGTACGCGGGCGAATACGGGGCGGGACACTAGTATTGCTATAAAACGGAGGTAAATAAAGAAGATTAGCAAAACAAATAAATGTATTTCAGTAATGACTCCTTGACTAGAACATAATAATAATAGTCTAAGATCCGGCATGAGGACTGTGTACTCTTATCTGTTACTATATGTATCCGTACTACAATGGAATGTAGACTTGAGCTAGATTTCACATCCACATAATCTTGACCGCTAGAATCTCAGGCGAGTACGCGAGGGTTCAACCTAATTTGCTTTTTATATTTAAAAGTGTCTGCCCCAGATTTAACTCGACAACTAACATGTGATTTATATATATATATTTTGAATTAACATCAAATAACAGAAGAGGGTATACATTTTTTATGCAATATCTTATACTAAAATCTTAATCCCTCACGACCTATATTATTCAATATAAAGCTCTCGTAATTGCTTCGATGTCAAATTGATTTTTTTCATGGAAGTCTTGTTAAGACTTTAAATCCCAGCACAACGCTCTACCGTTTAATTTCTCTTGAATATCAATTACTAGTCACTTTATTACGGTACAATACTTTTATTAACTTCCAAACGATAAAAGTTAAATGATATTAATGCTATAAATCATTTTGATTCTATCATAAATTGTATTCAAATTGGGCAAATTTAATAATTAATTAAATTTGCCCAAGCTTCAAGATCATATTCAACGTATGTTTGTGTTCTATTCGAAAACTTTTAGATAACTAGCACTTAAGTTGTGTGTTTGTAAATAATTTATTCTAAAGGACGACTTTCACCTAGAGTAGCAGATACCTCATGTTTTTTATGGTAGACTCAGGCAAACGAACAAGCGGTTTGATCAATGGTTATGTGACCCTGTAGAAGCAAAACCAAGCAAGAGGTGTGTCCGGCCCGTGCCAAGTTGATAATCGTTACCTTTTTCTCCATCTCGGGCTTAAGGGCGCCAAACAATTTTATATTAGGCCGATTTGCGCGAATACATTTGACTAATCACAGCTCAAGAAGTGCGTTTCTTGCGGCTTTTAAGGGCCGATCCTTTTATAGTAGACTAGCTTCTACCGCGTCCTCGTCCTCGTGGAAATTAATAAAAAATACTTTCGTAGACATACCATCCCCATCCCCATTTGTGGAAACTTTTGATTAGCCTTTTTCAAAATGTTTTTATTATTTTACTGCTTAAGGCAACCCTTGTGCCATTGCAGGTAGCAGGCGGCGCTTTCGATACGGCGACGCGTAATTTTTATTCACAATTTCGAGAGTTCTTGACATTTTATGCAGAACCTTTATTTTTTTGCTAAAATTTTATAATTATATATTACTTGCAATATTACCTATCATCCAGTAAAATACCTATCAAAATCGGTTCAGTGGGTCCGAGGATTACCTGGAACATACGAACAGGCAGACAAAAAAAAATTATTTTTGTTATAAGTACCGCAAATACATCGTGTGTATTGAGTATGGAAATTTTCTCTCATTTGTCGTGAATCTATTGTAAATATATAGTCAGTGAATCATTTGAAGGTATGATATATTAATATTAAGCTTTACCAAATTGAATTTAACTTATTAATAAAATATCTCAACAGTTGGTAAGTTAGTATACATACATATATTTTCTAGTATTATTATTTTCATGTATTAACTAAGTTGAAACTCGTTTAAGCGAATAAGATATTTGATTTCAATTAAAACAATTTACTCAATTCAATTTCGGTAGTACCGAAATGTAAATTGTTATTGTGTCTGCTCGCTAGCATTCAAGACGCAGGGTGGGCGGACGAAATTGTATATAAGTATTTTAATGAAACAACCACAAAGTGAACATTATTATTGTTTGTGCCGTTAACTTTTACATTTATACCATTAATTGTTCCAGGAATTTAATTTTAATTTCCAGATAACTGAATCTTCTTTTTCTATGTCATATTCTCGTAAAAACTGTTGAAGAATTTTAGTGCATGATATTTAGATTTTTTCAACATTTCTTAACCAGTCAACACCGCTTTACAAGTGGTAATTTATAATGTACGTGCTGAGCGAAAAGCGAGTGGCAATTTATTACGTTATTCCCGACACGATTTTGGCCTAAAATGGACTCTTACTAACAACATACATACGGTGTAATGCAAAATTATAAATGCCCAAGTCTCTTTTATAATCTCTTCCGACACAAATTGTTCTCTAACTTATGGCATACAATTCCGTTCTCTATATAGGAGCTACACAGGAGGTTTTAATAGCACGCACATCCGCTGGAAGTCAACTGTGATCAATAAAATAGGCCCTTCGCTCAACCCGACTCGGCTGTCGGTCTTACTCGACTTCGAGATCCTAGCGCCGACTGAGCCTACTCATTACCTAGTGATACACACACCGGATGTGCTTAATATTGCAATCTTTCCAAATATCACTCTCACCTACGCGAAATAAAAGTAATGATACGAGTAGGGCTTTCTGCACCAGCGTAGCCCCAAATGAATACTATCGCTGACTAGCCCAAACTCAGTGCTAAACTCCAAAATATTAACTCGCCGCAAATAGATTCCAACCAGGACCTTGGTTGAATGCTCCCGGGGAAGATAAGTTAAATACTTAGGTGTTCCCATGAGTGGTGTTTACCATATCCCAACATCTAAAATTGGTCACACCACTATTTCTACTCCGTCAGTCACCCTAATTCGTTAGTTGTAGATGCCGCCACCTACCAAGCAATCATGCTCGGTAACTGACGCCTTGACCATCGAAGGCAGCTCTCGCTGAGCTCCGAAGTAGCAATAGTGTTAGCTCTAGAAATTCTTGTAATCAGATATTAGCTACCTATCGAGCCGAGGGTCATGAAGGGTCCGCCGAAGCGACGTAAGAGCTCGGCGGCCTCCCAATCCGGTAATAATAATAAAATAGCAGCCCGAGCCCGGGGCTCCCGGTGGAGCCCTCGGTCCAAGTTACTATACTTAAAGAGGTTTAGGTTAGGCGCCTTCTGCGTCCAGCCACCTCAAGCCCGGTATAGCAGTAGATATCTCTTATATGCAAACAGTGACTAATAATTCACAAATAAAATAGAAAAATGAAAACATTGGTATGTTGCATGCCTGAGAATAAGACACACGTCTTCTATAACACAAGGACTTTAACATAAAATATTTTCATACTCCGACATCGATCAGTTAATTCCCTTATATCACTCTCTCAATTACAGTGTTCAATTAGTTATTAAGCTATGATTAATGAAACTATTTAACATATTAATTAATCATTGTTCGAAATAACGAATCCCAGTGGATATCAAATGTACACAACTGTTATATTTGTGTTCAATTGAAAATATTGTGGCTTCATTAGCGGGAATTTTATTATTTTGCATTCCGAATGATACTTAAACAAACAAACTGGTACGATCAATTTTGATTGAATTTTACTGAAGGATTTCAACGTATTATTACCAAAAAAATTGATTTGAATGAATGAATGAAATTGATTGAATGATTGAACTTTCATCGTATTTAATTTCAACCCTATTCAAAGCTAACGAAAACATGCTCGTTGGCTACTAGTACTCCTTATATCATCTTTAGTTTTTCTATAATCATTGCGACCATCAACTTCAGGAACACTCCTGGTCGCCTGTCAGTATCAGTATGTCGTTGATTTTCGTCATCGCTTGACTCGACAGGGTTCTTTGTTCTTCTTCAACTACCATTCTTATCGTCTTGATGGTTGGCTATACTACTGGGCGGTTGTCGCGTAATTACCTGCCCCGTACAGATGCTTTGTGGAACGATCTCTCGCCAGCGATAATTTCTACCCAATACCACTTAGGGTCCTTCAAGAAGTGTGCGTACATCTTCTCTTAGAGCCGGCGACGCATCTGCAGTTCTTCAGGTATTGCAGGTGTTCATGGGATTCGGTGATCGTTAGGCAACCTATTGTCCGTTTACCCCTAATGCTGTAAAAATGTCAACCTAACATATTTATTAAGGATCGCATCACAACTGCATTAAATCTACTAAGATGATTTTTCTGCCAAACTCACTCGCTTTCATACAATAAAGTGGGGACTAGTGCAGCATTGTGTATACCTCACTATTGTACCTATAGCCTCATTAATTTTATTTCCCGCATTCACTCGTCCTACATAATCTGTAACGTGTCTAACATCTCTACTAAACATACATCCTAAATACACAAACTCTGTACCTATTCCAATTTTTTAACATATAATTTTCAATTACTGTCTTACTTTGTTCTCTTGCAAACACCATTACTTTATTCACGTTTACATTCATTTTACCTTCCAATGAGTTATTTATAACATTCAGCGTAGAAAATTTCTCATTTTTGATACGTGTACATCGCCATGAACATAATGAAAATTGAGCGGCAAGAAAATAAAACAAAAAGTCACATGATCGTACTGATTAATTCATTTTTGTAGACTGTCAGTATCAGGGCCATTATCCCTACTAATATTATAAATGTGAATGTAAGTTTGTTACGCTTTCACGCGAAAACTACTCAACCGATCATCATGAAACTTTGTACACATATTCTTGGAGGTATTAGAAGTAACATAGGTTACTTTTATGAAAAAAATATTATATAAAAAGTGAAGTATGTATGTTCCCTATAGATCTATAGACTCCGAAACGGCAGGACCGATTTCGATGAAATTTACAGGGATTGTCCAGATTGGCACATTCCTTTGTTTGGTAGCGATCGGTAGCAACATAATTAGTGGTACCCGGGCGAAGCCGGGGCGGGTCACTAGTTCTTTATAATAACAATGCCACTGGACATGTACACATAATGTGTTTGACCTAGATTGGAACTTCGAAGTGAAACTTGGGCAGTAAATCTGAATAGAATTTCGAGGTGACCTTAGTCACGTTGGTCGTGCCTACGTTGCCTTGTAGTTTTAACAGAACATAAACAAATCCTAAGGAACAATAATATGTGAGTTTACATGCTTATGCATGCATAAACTAATTAGGACAATTTCAACATTTATTGGAATAAATATACAAATTATTTTATTATTAATATTATATGAGGTTAATAACAGTAACTATTAAATTATGTACATATTTATTTATATACAAAATAAATAAATAAAACGACTACTTGTAAAAGAAAGGATGAATTAAACTTTTTTTATACAAACCTTGACTTTTAAATTTCATACATTCCATTAGGGGAGCTACTCCACTCATACAGGCACAAATGAAGTCATTTTGATCTCATCACATACATATATCCCATCCCATCATTCATTCATTTAACAACGGCAGAGCCCGCGACAACAACATCTGTTGCACGAAAACATGGTATGTATTTTATTGTGTGGTACCGAGGGCCCAATTTCAGATTTCAGAGGAAGACCAACCTTTCCTACGTAAGATAGGGACTTGAGTTGAAGAGAATTGAACGCGGAGGGAGGGGGCGAATGGAATGATAAAGATGAATGAAAAAGAATGATAAAGGAATTATACTTTTTCCTGTTTATCTGTTATCGATTAAAGGCTAACGTATCTGCGACGACATATGCTTGTTGCAAAAGCCTATATGTACCAATTAACATCAAGTAAACCGTTTGCCACCATAACCTATCAATTATCATCGAATAAAGTTCGAATAGTTTTTTTATTTAATCTATAAAATCAAAAGTTTCACACATGTATGCGTACATTGAATTTTAGTTGTATGTTAGCGTCTAAACTTGGCCATTAAAAAAATATAAATTATTAAAATACAAAAAAAAGGAACAAGACATAAGAGTATTTACGCTGTTGTAAAGTTCTAAACATAATCAAAACAATTTTAATTAAACCACAGTCTTGTTAATCTTTAAACCATAAAGCCATATTATGTCTATTATATTTTTTTAACAACAGGTGTCCTACTCTCGTAACGGGATCCCGTAACAGTGACCAATCCAACGCGGCAGGCTTACGTACGCTGCGTCAACAAGTACGTAGCTGCCACTCCAGCAACTTTTGGTCACATCGATTGACATTTCTATGAGCAAGGTGTCCGGAACGTTGCTTCTAAGTTTAGCAATTTTTCGGGTAAAGTCTACTTTTACAATATGACTTTATTTATGATTACATCATAACTTTAACAGTGGTAGAGCCCGCAACAACAACATCTGTTGCACGAATGGGCCGGCTCGACCGGTGAAATACCACGACCAAACAGAAAACAGGTGTAAAGTAGAAGTCCGCGTTTTGGTCTGATGAGTGAGGTGCCGGAGGCCTAATTTGAGTCTTCTTCCCCCTCCCCTTCCCACTTTTTCCTTATAAGGATAGGATGGGAATGGGAAGAGGATTGGACGGGGATGGGGTTAACGGGGAAAAGGAAATATTATTTTTCCTGTCTATGCCCTCTGTCCATTAAAGGTAGGGAACGCATCTTCAACACATTTGCTTGCTGCGGATGTCTATGGGTAGCGTTCACTTAACATCAGGTGATACGCTTGCTCGTTTGCCACCTTATTCCATAAAAAAACTTCATTAAAAACATCCCGAGAAAATGTTTACTCCTGCGATTAGCTCTAGGAATGATTTCCGATCATCATTAACTTACGATCGCTTCTTGCTTGTATTTGTTACCTTTACAAGCCTTGGATACGAATCTGGGACTCCTTTGATTAATGAAGTTCATGAGAAAGAGCCATCGTTTAACATCAGGTGAAATTCTTACTAACGCCTCATATTTTCCAGTTTCCAAACAATCGCTTAGTGAGTTGGATAGCGATATAGTTACTAGATAATATAAATTATAGTTTTACAGTGGTAGAGCCCCCAACAGCAACATCTGTTGCACGAATGAGCCGGCTCGACCGATGAAATACCACGACCTCACAGAAGACAGGCGTGAAGTATTCTGCGTTTCGACTAATGAGTGAGGTGCCGGAGGCCTAATCCTAGTTCTCTCCCCCTTCCCACTCTTTTCTTATAAGGAAAGGATGGGATGGGGAAGAAAACTTGACGGTGGAGGGGATGTAACCATTTTCTGTTTGTCCACTCCTCTGGCTCAAGGTGGGCAACGCATCTACAACTCATTAGTTAGTTGCAGATGTCTATGGGTAGCGATCACTTGACATCGGGTCAATACTCTGCTAAGATATGTTGGAAGCACAGCGATGTTAATTTCTGTTATTATTACTTCGTGTAAAGAGCCGATTTCGACTAGAGTGGCTCTGGTATGTACATAAATTAGGGTCGTTGTTTTAAGCATTATTCCTTCACTGCTGACTGTAGTCCAACCACGTACTTGTCGACGCATCGTAGGTAGGGGCCTACCTACGATGCGTCGACAAGTACGTGCCCACCATTCTAGAATCTTTCGGATCAATCGAGTGTGTCAAGACTACTGCCATTGTACTGGGTTCGATTGATTAAGTGATATTTGTTGATATTGTTCAGAAAAATAACTGGCTAACGTCAAGCTCACACCCATGTACCTACACAATGACCCCATGTGAAGGTACGCACTAGGATCTCTCATACACATTAAGGATTAAATTAAACTCTCAATTGTTTTTTTCACACATTTATTTTCACTACGTACGTTTTAACGCAAATATCATAACTACAGAACAATGATCGACAATAAAATATCTAATAATGAGAATACACGATCAGTAAATATTTGAAAACATGTCAACTACAATTAATATATTATATAAAGTGGTTAAATGTAATTTGATTTGTTAAAACTTGAATGAGAACATTTGAAATATTCAATTCACTACAATGTATTAACTTTTGATATAGATATATGTTAATCGAGCTCGAATATGTTTTTCAACAGTAATAATCAATTGTCTTCATTACATATGTGAGTAAATACTATTTATCTATTTTAATATATAACGCTGTTCTAAAGTTACATTAACATCGAGAACAATTCAAAGATTTCAAAGTGACTGAAAGTCAATATTTAATATTATAAACGCACATCAAAAGCTTTCTTAGACTACAATCAATATTTAGCGTGATATTTTTTATTCAATAAAAAGCAAATATAAATTACACACCTTACTAATACAACAAGATTCTACTTTGAAGTTATATATTATTTTGTTCGAAGTAAACATGGATTGAAAACAAGTTTTGTATTGAATCGCACGATTGAAAGGTGTAATAGGATAAGATTATTTTAAAATATGTTGATCATTTAATATCAACTATAACAATGTTCATTTAATTAAATTTTAATGCAAGCTATGTGCACCATTAGAAGCAAGTAATATGAAAAGATTATAAAAGTATTGTCGAATCTTATTCATCACATTAGAAAGATAATAAATAGATTTATATAGAGGTTTTAAATAGATCACAAGAGAGCACATTTTCGTTAAAATTTCTAATAAGATTTGTAAACATTTATATAAACAAAAATATACCAAAAGACATTGAATATATAAAGGGATTATTTTAATGTGAAACACGTATATGTATATATAAATAGATGGGTATATATTTATGTTACCTCTGAGCAAAACCACCACAACCCTGAGGAGAGTAAATATTTAAGAAGAATATAGATATCAATTAGAGGCAATACATTTTTAGTCTAATTTATGTATTTTTTGTATACATTAAAGGTATTTATCGTCAATGTAAATTGACGGATTTAAGTAAATTTTTAACAATCTTTTTTGAAATATACGACGATTATTTAAGTTTGGATACGTTAAAAAGGTACAAGTTTTTGAATTACCCATTATTGACAATGTTTTGACATTTATCAATTATCATCGTTTTTATATAAATTTATTAGGTCGGTATAGAAGTATGTACTAGGTCAAATAGTAAATGTAAATTAATAAAAAGTACATTATATATATACAGATGTATCTGCCACATTAAAATGTGTCTGGTCATACAGTACCGATTATTTAAGGGCAAGAAATATACCTAAATTTATTTACAAATCAACCGTTTAAATTAAAATTTCGACATCCGGATATTTGTTTTAAAACAGAAATTATGATAAAATAAACATTTCAACAATGCCAAGGGGGGTACCGTGGGGAGGGGTTAAGATTCCTATTTTTTGTTTTATCGATGATATTATGTATATTTCATGACCTTAAAATATCGACACAGTATCATATGTACATAGGAAGGCATTATTTAAGGATAGTTAAATTATAAACAGTAGTTTTTTGTCTAAATTCATAGACAGTTGTTAATCGTACTTAGCTTACCCCTATTTCTCACTTTCTTACCTAGGTAAGGACCTACACTTATTCCTTCATACAATAAACATTAAAATAAATATTTTCTCTTTATTATTTAGGAATATATATGTATATAAAAATAGTATCTACGTTAATACATATATAATGTTGGTATAGATAATTTTTTAAAGTAATATGTAAACATATAATTTATTTATATATGTATATATATAAATGATAGGACAATACAAATCAAATCAGTTTTTATATACTTTAAGTCATTTAAGTATTAGGTCTGGTTTCCGTTAGTTATGGAAAATAGCTTATATGAATCTGTATACAGTATAAAATGTAATCAGTTTAAAAAATATTAATTAATAAAATAATAAATATAGATGTAAATATTAATTCAACGGACCAGCTCGACGGATGAGAAACCACGACCTTAGAGAAGACAGGTGTGAAGTAGATGTATGATGCGTTTCGTCTGTTAAATGAGGTACCGAAGACTGCAATCTAGTCCTTGTCGTGGTATTTCACCAGTCAAGCTCCAGAATAAACATATATTGAAATACAGTTCAAAAACAGAAGTGAAAACAATAATAAATTTAGTGAAGACCTGGAGTCGCAAAGATAGGTTGGTATAAAGATGTATGCAATGCGAAAGGTCAAAACATGCGACGTCCTTACTGGTCTAAGAAAAGGCATAAGAAATTTTATCTTCACCTGATCAGTACCTAGATTATATGATAAAATATACATTTATAAACCACAAGAGGTATGCCAACCTCAATCTGTAAAAAGCCCAACACATTAAAATCGTAAAAACCATGTTAGGTTGAATCTTTGCAGAGCTCGCCATTAGCGATTCTAGGTGACAAGTTTATGACGACGTACAACGGACTGTTACCCGGGCTCGAGTTCGATTTGACAGTATCCATATACATTGTATCTATCATATAATATAGAACCTGATCAAATTACAGATGAGATAATAAATTAAATAAATAGATATATGTATAATATACAAAGATTTTGCAATTGCAATAGAAATTATCGGGAATTGCACTAGCTTTGCCATGTAGTCACCTACGAGAGCGGAGTTTAGTACAGAAATTAATTTCCTTTCGTTTGTTTAGAAGCCAGGTACCGAAGATATTTGAATCATTTGGTATATTATATACATATAAAAATAATACATATAAATATATCATATATATATATATATACACATATAAATATATATATATATATATATAACCACCTTGTATGAAGGAAATACCAATCTCTTTTCATTCCTCACAATCGTAAAAATTTTATTATTGTAAATATACTGTGAAGAGATATGTAACAGACTATCATTGGAGTAAAATATGACTTTAGACTCGAGTATCATTCAATATGGTTGCACAAAGGAGAATAATAATTAAAACTTTCTCGATATTATAAATTGATCGTTGAAACAAGCGAATTTTTAAAGTAAATATCGGATAGGCATAAGTGCAAAAATAATGAAAAAATATGCGTGGAAGCGCAAACTTTACCCAATATTATACACCCGAATTAAAGTAAAGTGATACGACATATTCAGGAAACTACCAGAATAACTATCTGAGACAGAGAGATCATTCTAATATGAAATAGAATAAAGAGCATTAACACGTCCAAGTAGAAGGCTGTGTATGAGTTAATCATCAAAAAAATCACGGTTTAAATTGCAATGCCGGTGAACGTGTTGACCGTGATTGTAAAGTCTCCCTCATTGCGAGAAGTAGATATAGAGAATTTTATAAAGGGGACGGGGAAGCGTATGGTTGCAGTGGGAGTGCGATGCTTCGAGGTACGGACGGGCGGCGAGAGGCGACACAATCCGCTTGCTTCTGCCGCTCTCGATTACGCTACCCGATCATAATTCTAATCATTTTCCCTTTATGTACGTCCAGAAAACAGCTGATACTGCAAGCAATCACAACAAATAGTGATTAAAATCAAAGCGCGGAAAGTCGAAGAGATCGAACCCCGCCCGCCCACTCAGCCACAAGCTCTAAACTAAACACGATGCAAGCCAACCTACGAACAGCAACAAACCATAGATTCTAAACAAGCATCCTACGTTAAGCACACATATTTACTACGATTAGAAAACATATAATTGATACATAGGATATATAAACAACTGTATACATAGGGTTAATAAGTGATAAATTCAATAAATTTGCAACTTTTGGTGAATATAAATGACTATAGAAAATTAAAGAATAGTTTATGGTATTGAGAAATTATGAAGCGAGTGTAGTGAGTTAAATCTAAAGGTCCTTTATGTATTTATGTTCTTAGTCACTTTACCAGTGCAATATATAATAATGGAATATAGACATCGATAGAATAAATAGAACTGATATAATCTAATTTTCACCTTTTAGGACATACCGTCTACAAAATATCTACTTTATTAGGTAAACATTATATTATAATAAAGCGAATGAACCTATACGTTAAAGTTTTTCATAAAATAAATTCATGAATTACAACCGATGAATCAATCAATGTTTTACTTGATTACAGTCACCGTGTAAATTTGTAATCATCCATCGTAATGTATCTAAAAGTCGTCAATTAATGCCGAACCGAATTGTTAATCAATTTTCAATGTTGTATTATTCTATAACAGTGCGGGGAAAATTTTTCGAAACGATTTTAAATTGTTAAATGGTTTCAATTCAGCAATTTATATTGTGGCTCTTCATTTGTATAAACTGAACTTTATTGAGCGGAAGTTTTCATTGTCATTTCAGAAACTGTAATATTTCACTATCGCGTTTTACGACCGCGGCGTAGTCCTTTCAAATAAATTAAAACGCTCGCAGTTAAGAGGCCCCTATTCTTTTATATAGAGTAATAACACACACACGTGGAGTACAAATTTTTGAAGTTTTTGGCACATTTTTCTAGATATAATGGAGTTTTTAGCTTGATATTTTTATTAAACTGGTTAAAAATATTCTTTAGTGTTATTACAGTTTCAAATTCTACGATACAATATCACAGCGTCGTGCACAACGAGCTGCTTTATACTCGTATCAGTGGCGGTTCGATCAAACATTTCAATTTTTTTTTTAATTGATAAATTGATAGGTTATCACGAAAATAATGTTTATATATTTTGGATTTTTACTCAGCGATTAAAACAACATTTTACCGATTTTATGGCATCTGAGATAAGCTGTTTACGAGTACATAAATAATTATCGTTGGATGTAAGCATTAGTGTTGATAATTATTTTTTATTGATTCCCATACCATGAGTTCTGAAATCGGGACCGCGTGAGTTAAACCTGATGTAAAAATATGAAATCTGTGATTAAAATATATGCGATAAAATAACTTATTCTTTGTTTTTATTCATGGTTTTTTATGTAGATATAGATTTAACATTTAAGGCTCAATTTTTTTTCTCTTATTTTGTTGACAGCCATTTCGTATACATAATTAAAAACGTTTATCGATGTTAATTAAAGCAAATAATTTTACATTTCGTACGTATACAAACAACCTTAATGTAAAAACACACGAAACTAAACACACAGAAATCAAATGCAAATAAATCTAAATTTATATTAAGTACATAAACAACACCAATTTAACTACAGAACAAGAGGGATCGGACGGGGATCGACGTAGGTGAAGTTCACAGAGTAGCTTATGCTTGTGCTTAGTACGGAAAGACTGGACTTGTTGATCGTAGCGAAGAAGTGTTGCATTGAGGCTGCTTCGTCGTTGGTTATACGCGTTTAGCGTGTGAGTGTAATGTTGAGAGAGGGGCATTTCCGCACAGCCATGGCGGTGTTCTGGAGCGCGCTGTAACCGGCGGCGGTGGCGTTTTGGATAGCGCCGAGGGGCGCCTGTATGTGTGCCTGCATGCTGTGGCGAGACCCAATGGGGAGGTGTCTTACCATGCCGCTGCTGATCTGCTGCAAGATCCCGGACCCACCCTGAGATCCGGTCGCGCACGACGGACGCCGCGAGCGAATGGACTGCATCGATGACGTCAGCAAGAACGGCACGCTCGACGATGTATTCGGCATGGAACCACCCTATTCATTGTACACAATATGATTGAATATCGTTACACTCAATAATAACATTTGTACACAACTGAGTAAGATATCAATCAAATGGTATATACGTATTGTACGTACGTGGAGAAAAGGTATTATTATTTCTCCAATATTCTGCAAATAAAATTTAATTTAATTTAATTTTGGACATTTGCAACGTCTTAACATGGTGAAGTTGTAAAATGTTGTGTCTGTTTAAATTGTTACAAATACTAAAAACTTGTTTGATATGATTCTTGTATCGCTTATTTTGACAGGCTCCTTCCGATATTTTCTTTATAAATGTTTTTCTTTCAACCGTAAAATATGGTACACCTTTGTATCCCTTGCAAATTAGATTGAAATCAATTTGATTGAAAATTAACAATTGTATTAAGTAAAATGTTATGGCCTTCTAAACTTTTACATGCTTTATAAGCCTTACAGAATACAAACTCAAGCTGCGTTATGAAAATATGGCGTAAGCAGATAAAGAATGGACAGTGATGATTATTAATTGACCACTATACCTGTTTCTTCTACAGAATGATAAATACTGTCTCATCCTTCTGTTTAAGCACGATTGATGCAATGCATATGATACTTTTTATCTGACTATAATATTACCACTGAGATGTTGCCCATTTTCATGATCATTTCAATAATTTCACACTTATAAACCAACTTCGAAGTTGTTTCAAACGTTGAAAGACATCACTTTCAATCGTCACTTTGTCGTTTAATTAGTGTTTTCAGACACGGAATAAAAAAAAATCTAATAAGAATAATGAGCAAAGCTCGGTCTTCCAGGTATTTTATGTAATGCGGTTATTGAATATCTATTCCGAAACAAAACGTCAGTAAAAAAATGCCGAGCAAATCTCGGCCCACACAGCTAGTTTTGTTTAAATATAAACGATTTTATAGTTGTAATAAATAAAATAATGTCAGTTGTTTCATGCGAAATCTAGGGGAGATTTGTGACGATTTATTGATTTCACGACATAAACTTTACTGCCGAGTTTAGAATTATTATAGTAACCAACAACTATTTTCACAATATTTGTGGCAAAATCCTAGACTGAAGTTTATTACGAGTACCTTTTTTTAAAAGGAAAAGTATATATTAATATGGATTGATTTAAACTAGTTTAAGTAATTGTTGTATTGTTAGAATGTAAACTGTATACTATAAAATTACATGACTTTATTAAATATCTAACATAAGGCCGTTGCAATAATTTATTAGGATCGAATGTAAACAAAAAGTGTTGGGTAAATCAATGTAGTCTTTGGCAACATCTTAGCGTAATTTTACGAAAGTGAATGACCAAATAAGTGATAGAAGTCGAAACGACTCTGTCTGATACAAGTAGAAGAGGAGTCATACTCACGACCATGCTCCGTGCAAGCTGCATAGAAGAACAAATAGCAAGAATGAATGAGACCGCGTTATACGTTTTACGGCTTAAAGCCATTTTATTAATGAAAATGAACGCACACGTTTTAATATTACTCACAATGTTGACAGACGTCTCTTGTCCTGTTTAAATGCAAATCACCGTAATAACAATTGTTACTGTTTGTAATTTTATTCTTGAAGTGATTTTGTTACTGTTTTTTTTTAGTCATAAAGTAATTTTGAAAATAACATAGCCAATTGGGAAATGAAACCAAATTTAGAAGACCACAGAAGCACCAGAGGTAAAAACGTACTCAATGATGCAGACAGAGTCGCATTAGCATTCAAATGATGCGGTAACATTTACTCCTTAAATTTGGAGAAACACATAGGATATGACGGGCGCTCATGCATCAGTTTAAGGTTTTTTGAATCGATGACGCAGGTGTTAGATGTGACAGCTTTGATGTAATGTGATGAGGGGACAAATGATCATACAGACAAAGTTCGAAACGTGTGATAACAACGCCAACCGGGTACGTGCAAATGTTCGAGTGACATGAATATATGATCAATGAGACATCATCTCTCCCTGTCTGTTTGGGAAGAAGGCGCAACCGCAAAAGAGGACAGACCACATAAAACACTAAGCCGTTCATGTTGACATTCAATAGAGGTTTGTGCGACAATTCTCAACCAGGTAGGCGCACGAGTTCTTTCACTTACGGCACCATGGGATGTTGCCGGCACTGACAGGCTCGAGCCTGAACCACCTCGTCCTCTGACCTGGTAGCCCTGCCAAAACAATATCGTCACTTCACCATTATCAACGATAACACTCAATACCTTTGCGGCTTCAATAAATCGTTACCTAAAGTGTCCAAAGGTGTTGTGTCAGTTTGTAATTAGTTGTTAAATATTACGTTTAGGAGTTTTACATTTAGTACTTACGGTTGGCGGCGAAAGATTGACGGCAGAAGCGCGACGTTCCTGGGGGCTAATGCTAGAGTGGCGGCGTGTGGGTAAGCCAGAGTTATTGCCACCCGGGGTGCCACCCGGAGAGGACGAGCAAGATGGCGCGATGCGAATTTTAGGCGTCATGAGAGTATTATCTGACAAACGGCGATTGGGCGAAGAATTTCCGACGCGCAAGAAATTGTTATCATTGTTGTTAGCCGAGCTGCTGGAACCGAAGAACCATTGGCCGATTCCTGTTCCTAGACAAGTGAGTATGTAGTTCATAATAATATTTATAAATCCCTATTGATTTTTTTTAATATTTTTCTTACCTAGCGAGAACTTGGTCTTGAAGATGCCGATGCCACTGACGCCACTCGGGCCACTGGCGGAATTCTTGCGCGCCATATCTTCGGCGCTGGAGGTCTTACGTTGCTCCACGCGCAGGTTGGGGATGTTGAACGGTGGGGCATTCACGTTGTCATTGCTCATCTGGTGACGTAGATTACGGTAACGGTCCGGAGTTCCCAGGCTTTCCATTTTGAATTTGTGACGTTGATTTCTATCAATATGATCCAGCATGTCATATAATATCTATAGGAAAAGAAATCACTTTATAATATTGGACAAAATATATTTTCAATAGTAAGTTATGAGCTGTATTAAAGGAAACCATAACGTCTATTATAATGAGTACCGCGGTACTGGGCTTCCGTTTTTATCTAAACTGGTAACCTTTAAGGTTTACTTATTTTTTAAATCAGGTTAGGAAGAAAATAATACATCCTAATCCCAAGTTAATATTATAAATGCGAATGTGAGATTGTTTGTTTGTTACGCTTTACGCCTCCTTTACGCGTTAACCGATAATTATGAAATTTTGCACGCATTGTCAGGGGTACAGAAAATTATCTTTTATCCCGAAATCAAAAGTGTTCCCGAGGGATAGGACGATGTTACGTATTTTGTCAATAACAACTTTTGACACCATGTTACCTATATTCGAATTCACTGTATGCGGAATAGGCTTAATTTTTTTTTAAATAAGAAATGAATTAACGCGAAGGTGCGGGCAACAGGAAGTATGGTCGTACATAAATGTTACTTTTCTCGTATAACAACTTATATTCCAAGGAGTAGGAAATAGTTTGACATTTCATTTGGGTCATTAGATACGGGTGGGTGTATTCGTTCGAAATGAAATTGAAAACAACACTGAAACGTTACTTTTATAGTATCGTAAAACTTGCGAGGCCGGTTGCTTTGGAAATTCAAGTGCGAATTTTGCTGTACCATCGCACGTAATAATGTTGTCACAAAATAAATATTGTTAGGACATTTTTACACTAAATGAATTACTTACATTCATGTGTATCATTGTTCTAATATAGTATAGAAAATTGACATTAAAATCAGTAAATTTTGATAATGAGTTTACGGCAGCCTAAATGCCAAAATATGTTGTACCAATAAACTAACTTGCACCTTACTTATTAATAAAATATATCATTTAATTCACACAGCTCAAATTACACACAGTATATAAATTTTCCGCGTAACCTAAGTCCATCGGCATCTATACATGTCCTCGAATACTGGGCTGTTCTATAAACTTATCGGCTATCGGACTGATAAATATATGTTTTAGGTTTAATTAGTTTTGTGTTTAGTTTAGTTTAAAAATTAATGTATTCTATGAAGTTTTGTCACTTGAACTAGATATTGCTACCTCCATAAGGTTGGTGAACTGATCGATGTTCAACCCCGGATTGACGGTCTGCGGCGCCAGTGATGGAATCAACTGTGTTGCCAAGGCACTCGGTGTCAAATCAAATTTCCTTTCCATTAGTATTGCCTTATAAAGTTCTGGAATCAAAATTATTCTTAGCAGATCGCAGTATTCAAACTTATATACTTTACGCGTCAGAGATTAATATTATAAATTTTAATAAATGAACAAATTGGCTTCGCTGGGCTGTAAAACTGCATCTGCTGTGATCGCCAAGCTTAAACGTTCTGTAACTGATGACAATTTAGTTAAATTTGATACAAAACCTGCTATAGTCATTGAAAATTGTAAAGATTTACTATGTATTAGAAAATCGCAACATAAATACGCTTCGAAACATAGAGGTATCGTTAATTTAAAACAGAATAAATTATACTTAATTGCAAGTTATACTTACTGACAACCCGATTTATAACATCCGGGTCCATCAAACGCATGGTGAGCAAGGTTGGGATCACATTCTCCATGATGTCCTCACGGTCGAGTCTGGATAGGACCTTCTCGAAGAATCCCAGGACCAAGTTGACGATCTTTACATCGTTTTGGTTCTTTTCGAGCAATACCTTGACTTTGATCAAGACAAGGACGTGTAAATGCTCGTCTTCTATAAAATCGCAGACATTTTGGAGGGCTATCAGAGACGCCGTCTATGAGGGGAATAAATATACAACCTATTTAGTTAAATAAGTATAATATAAATAATTATCAATGCACTTCAAAAGAATTATAACCTTTTTGTAAAAATCTCGGTCTTTAACATTACATAATTACAGGATTGTAAAATTTGTAAGCGAACAATGCCAATGAAAGCTGATGTTGATGTCTGCAGCGCTGCAAAGACGTGTTTCTTTTACCTGAATCTGGTTGGCGCTGTGGTCCAAAGAGCTGTACAGCAGTGGCATAAATTCCTCGTGGATCTCCTCATCTTCGCTCTTCTTTAGAATTATATGCAAACTCTCTAAGATCTTTACAGAAGCCTGGATAGTCTTCGGTGAATTCATCAGGCTCCTGTGAAGGTAACTATTTCTTTTCTATATCAAATCTTTTAATGAACGAATTCTCTTGATGATACCTTAATATATAGTGGGATCTCAAATTAAATTATATTAGAAGAGAGATGATAAGAAATGTAATGAAACAGTGTAATTTTAACGTTTTATGTGTTTTCTCCCAAGAAGGGTGGCGTCAGGCAGGCGGACTGCCGTAAAAATTGTAGCCAAAACCTATATAACAATATGGTCTACAATCATACTGTTCCGACCCCACATGAGTGGGAAATGGGCAGGGAGATGAGGATTGGCGTCAACGCAGGCGACCGGCCGTAAATACGGTAGTCAAAACCATACAGCATCGATTACAACAATATTGTGTCTACCCCACATGAGATGGAAAAGGGCAGTTGAATGGACCGATACGTTTATACTTCTCCATCACACAAAGGTCTAAATTGTTCCCAAACAACAAAAATATGTTTAACTTTCGCTTTTAACAAAAAAAAGTTTTCGATATATTTTTAGACAGGACAAAACCACAGAGACAAAGTTTTTCATACTGTAATGATAGAAACGTGGTAAGAAATAGTAACTTTGTAAACACCGCCTACGCTCGGTGTTTTACTTATTAACGAATTCGTTTTCATATGTATTGGTTCATTATATCTTCTTAACGTGTTATTTTATTTGTTTAGTTTTACCGAGTTTAGTTAAAATATTTTCGAAATGATTTATAGTTATACTTACCAATAAATCCTGTATATGCATATAAAAAAATCATGATATAAAAAGTGAATAAAAAAGTACACTGGTTTTGAAAATAATATTTCTATTTTATTAGAATTAAATATAAAATGACAAAGAGTTACGACTGATTTGTTTTAAAAGTTATTTTGAATTAGTTACACTTAGCGCTTACTTGAGAGTGGGGAGCACGTAGTGTGCGAACTCCTCCTGGGTGGCCTCGTTAGTAAGCCAGAGGATGGGCTGCAGAACAGCTGACAAGACCTCCGCGATCCTCACTTCCATTTGCAGTGCCGGCCACACGTGTTGCCAGCGCAATTTCTATAACAACGAATCAATAAGTCGAAAGAAATCAAAGCACGGTCAAAGATGACATTAGGTTTGAAAATATATGAAAGTATTATATGGAACGCAAACGATTAAGATTTGTACATAATCTTAGAATAATTTCATTCACACCATTCACAACATTCACCAGAATAAAAGTGTGGGAACGCCACCCGTTAATTATAGGACCCGGGTATATATTATACATAATCGCAAATCCGGCAAAACAAAGTCCAACGTCCGGTGAACTATCATCAAATTGCTAATGCGCCTGTGACGTATTTTCGTGTTTCGTGAATGATATGAAATAATATGAACGAAAACATTGTTGATGACAAAATTATTAACCTGCATACCACGCATACACAGCATGGGAATCAACGTTGGGTTGTAAAAAGACACAACAATTTTCATTTAGAATACAATAGGTATTCTAAAGGAAAATTGTTGTGTCTTTTTGTGTCATGGTAATCTTTCATGTTTTGACAATAACAAATTATATTTAAAACGAGAAAATTGACATACCTTGGGGATGTACGGCAATGCTTCCGGGAGCGCGACTTGATAGAAGTTGGTCTTCTGATTTGGGTCTTTCATGGTAATCACATCCAAGAACTGCATCGCTTGGATCGCCGGCTCACTCTGGCACCTAATCGATGAAACGAATTTATAAGGTACGGGGCTTGCCAAAGCAACTAAATACTGCAACCAGAAATTGATTTCTTGTATTCAACTATAACCTAACCTATGTATATGCTTATAGACACACGACAATGACGACAATACATGATAACTCAGACGCCTACCCGTATGCAAGTACATAAGGGATACAGGCGGAGATTACATACATTTTTTATAATGGATAAACTAGCGTTTCACCACAATCCCATCTGGTGTTAACACAATTTTTGTTATCCTTTTTTAATTACCATCGACTTTCAAAAAAGCTATATTTATGAAATATATTTATTTACTTGAAGTATTTTATCAATGGCAACAGTTGGGTTGTCGGGCGAGGGTGTGGGTCCCTCGAGACCAGGCGTTGCGTTGCCTCTTGAAGGCCGCACGGGACGCGCGACAGTACCGCACGCACTTGATGCTCCAACTGTACAAAACATATGAATGTAGTAAATAATAACATTACACATTAACTCTCTGTTAGCTATTTTTATTAAATTGCTCATCATATCATATCATAAACATCTTTATATATTTGCCTTCTACACCCCTACTTTTTTATTGGAATGTTTTTTAATCTTATGGTCTTAAAACAATTAATTCTTAATCTTCATTGGTTTAGTGGGTATAATCCCACATAAGTCTATCACCCAGAGGACAGGATATCTGTAGAAGATCTATATTCCGATACCAAAAAAGGGGCTACTAGTAAATTTTGTGGTTTTTATTTTAAAACAGCCTTATTTCATCTTGTTTTTACAGTCATAATAAAAAACAAGCATAAAATTATTAAGCTATGTCCTTCATATATTTTTACGTATCAAATATAAACGAGATAAATACGGACGGTATTCCGAACACCATGTCTGCCAATTAGTTCGGATAATAAATCTCTACTACTACTAATTGACGGCTCTGTTTCACCTAATCACAAAAAGCTGAATATCCTCGTTTTGTCAACTATAAAACCTTCCAGAAACGATCCGATATCTATCATATTTTTCATACAAGCTCACCGATTAGAAGAAAAACTCTTCTTAAAAATTATATGTGTTGCCTATCTTTAAAAGACAGTGGAGTGGATGACCATATAAAAGAATATTTCCTTTTCCTATCCATCCCCTCCCTCATTATATGCTTCCCCTTCTCATTATTTTCTTATTAGAAAAGGGTAGGAAGGGGGAAAGTGCCAGAAGTGCCTACCGCAACTCACTCATCAGACGAGACTTCTTTGAGGTCGTGATATTTCACCGGTCGGGCCGGCACACTCGTGCAACAGATGTTGTTTCTTGTTACTTTTGCTGAATGTTTGTTAATCCTTTACGCCAAATCGGCTGAACAGATTTGAATTTGGCGCATAGATTAAGAAAAGAGATATGATTATAAAATAATTAAATATATAAAATCTGTAACAATGAATTAAAGATTTTATATTAAGATCGAATGATTTGATTTATAATAGATATAAGAGTTTATTCTCATAGGAGTCATTTTATTTTGACTTATCTCTGCAAATTACAGTGTGTCTAGACGAAATGGATTCATGGCCACCAGGGGACCGGTATTATGATATTTCATTCGTACTTTGAACGAATAAATAATATTAATTTTAATTATAGATGGTCTTGTCAGAACATGAGCATGCCTGCAATCAGCAGGTTTCGCTATTTCAATGTCGAGTGAAATATTTAATTAACTCGTTGTTAAGTTGGAGTTCAGTAACATAATAAAATATCATCTCTCACAACATAAACAAAAACTAAGCGAAGTTGCTATTCACGCACAGAAACATGGGACGAAGTTACAGCAGCGTATTTGTACAGTCTAAAAAATTGTTTAGATCGTAAAGTCGTAAAAAAAACTCCAACGAACATAGTATAGCTTTGTCGCTTGTTGTAAAAATAAAGGAGGAGAGGTGAGACGTGAATGAGCATGTCGCATTCCACACTCCTCTCATGTGTTGTTTATACGTAGTACTAGCTAGTAAACCAACCAGTTTTTTTAAATATCCAAATGAGCAAAATGAGCAGCGGGTTGCCTATTACATATTACATCACCGTCGCCCATGAACATCCGCAACACCAGAGGACGTGCAGACGCGTTGCCGGTATTTAAGGAAGGAAGTACGCTCGCTTCTTGAAGAACCCTAAGTCGTATTGGTTTGGAAATAACACTGGCCGCAACGCATTGTAGTGGAACGCCAACCAACAAGATGGTGTGAATGGTAGCTTGGAGCTCTGTCGTGTTGATTGACGGAATGCGAAATTGTTCCAAGCAGTTCTTCGGAACACTCCCTATGGTACACGCGGGAAAAGAGACGCGGCCTCACTTCGCAATGCTAAAAGAACAAGCCGATCAGTAAGAGCTCGGTCGTTGATCATTCCAATCGCTCACCCTTGTATGCAATCAAATAGAAGAAGCTAGTACTGGGGAGCTCCACCTCAGAATTGTGAGCAGTATTCCATGTTAGGCCTGATGGTCATAGACAGGTCAATCTATTCACGATGTGAGTTATTCCGTTCACAGCACTAATTTTGATTATGGCCGCGTATTCCGTTTTGAGAAAAACGATTCTTAAATAAAAAATATTATTATATATATCTTACTGTACGGCGGTATAAAGATTATGCTTAAACGCCGTTAACTATGAAAGTTAGACGCCAAAGGTTAATATTTTGAAAGTTTCCTGCCGCATGAATCACTAATAGGGTTTATCGTTGGGCATGTTTAATTATCATTAATAAAAGGCATATTTAAAACAAAATATAATAATATACAGGTATATTTAATTAACGTTAATTTACTTTACAAGATAGCCAAGGCTAATATTTAAATCATATATATTAATTCCCGGCAACGAATGCGGGATTATTAACGATATACTCATCGATGACAAAACTTAATGAAAACGCCCATCTCTTTACAACCATTGTAATATATAATGCTAGAATTATACTCACGTAATCAATCTGCTTCATGTACAGTATAGGATTATTGTTGGCCTGGATCAGGGACTTTCCGCTGTTGAACACGGCGCAGATCACAAGACCCAACGAAAACATATCCGATAGAATGTTGCACTGTGCATTCGTCTGGACTTCGGGGGCTGTTAATAGTATCACATATATTAAAGAACGCAGAAAATATCCTATGTAATTACATTTTTTGTGTCTTTATCTTGAAACACTCGCAGAGCATCTTTTGGCAGATTATCAACAACACAGATTATTTGTATGCTTTAAAATGAATGTATACATACCCATGAAGTCCAGATTAGGTTGGCAGAGCTTGGCGACTTTGATGGACCACGGTGGTACAGGAATCGGATCAGTTGGATCGGGGCTCGTAATTTTTTCTGTATAAAGATATTTTTTTATCATAAAAGTGCCCGATATACAGATTTATTGGAAATTAAATAATGACAGCTCATTGTTAACAAGCCAAGACTTACATATAGTTTAAAAAGACGGTTGTAGACGGCGGGCTACATGATGTGCGTCATCTCTGTCCTCGCCGCTCATTACGTCCCATAGTATCGTTACCTCACATAATACTAGCGCGAAGAGCTGAATATTTATTATTCTTCTAGTACCATCTCCAAGCGGAGGTTGGCAATCATTATTATTGACTTATAGTTATGTGTTAAACATTTCCTCCATAGAGTAGTATTTATTAGTTATTGTTGATTAAGAAGAAATAGCGCAAAGAAAATCAGACAAACTGAAGTAACGATCAACCAAACACAATGTATTTGCGACGCTATCACAGTTATATCTTCAGTAATTCTCTCAGTGAGTGGGTCTTAAGCTGTGTCCTCACAGACCGATCCTATAAATACAATTCTTTAAGTGGTCCGATTACTTTTATCTACTAGACTGGTGACTACTTTATCAATTAATTAAAGAGTTTGCGCACTGCCGGAGCTGTCTATCTCATTTGCAAATTTATGTATTGGACAGCCCAAATTTTGGTTAAAGTAAGAAGCCGAGAAGAAATATAAATAACTCGGGGACGAGTACAACCGCAGGGCACTGCACACAATAGAACATTCGTCCCACTGATAATTCCATGTAAATTTAATTGTAATATTTTTTTATGTTGGGAGACGATTAAAAGAGCAAGTGGTTCACGTGAGGTTAAGTTATGGCCGCTAGCCATCGACATCTGCAACAAGTTAATGAGTGCCGATGTTCATTTGTTTTACAAAGGAGGCACTTAATAAGCAAAAAGAGTGGATTAAGTCTCCGGGCTCCCCGGTTGGAATTTTACCAATTAACATAATGTCTTTATGAAGTTTAGCCCATTCGACAAATTGAAAAATATATAAAAGTAAAGTTCCATAATAATATTCGGTAATGACAATGGCAAAAATCTACTAAAACTCATACTTTAATATTAATAAATAGGATTATCAAAGGCACGAATAAATTAAAATCTAAAGATCAAAATCTCTAAGCAATAATAATGAAAACAGAACTTCTAAGGATTTTGTTTTTTCAGACGAGTCTAAAAGTATGTATGTATCGATAGTGAGAAACCTACTTTATTTTTGTAAGCAATAAGCAATAAGAATATTAATTCTTAATTTTTATTAATTCTTATATAAAATATGTTATTGTCTCATAAATTTTTTCTTTTTACTTTTTATTCCATTGGTTTTCATATCGCAATTTATAAATAGTTTGATTTTGACATGTAATTTTGTAATTATCAATAAACCTGTATTTCTATATGTCTGTTATGTACAGAGGTATCAATGAAGACAGTGAAAATCAGTGTACGGCGCGTGGTTAACATTTCAATATTCTATATTTATAAATGTCTACAGATTATAATACAATAAAAATAAAATATGTTTGAAATGTATTAGAAATTTAAATAAAAAAAAACAATCAACACTAATTAAAAATAATGAAAAACAACACTATTTGTAATTTATTGCGATTTATTCTGCTCCATATCGGTGTTCTGTGAAGCCTTGATAGTTCCTTCGTAGTAACAGTTCATTCAAACAATCTTTGTCTGGTCGTCAGTATTAACACCTTTATGTTACTAACTGAATACCATTCAGTATATTATTTTCTGTGTATTTTCTGTGTATTTTCTTGTGTTAATCATTTTGTATTTATTTCAAAAAACATGTAAAAATATAAATATTTAAACCCAATTTCGATTTAATCAACTGAAGTCGATGGGTTGTTTAATTTTACAAAGCGCAGATTTCATCACACGTAGCTCACAAGTAATGTAATCAAAATTTTATCCCCCTTTCCAGCGAGGCCTTGGGCGTTAGTCAGCTATACGTACTTCAATTAAACCCTTCCACACCCCCTTACCTTCAATAAGGTTCTATGTATATTCATTATGATTTTTTAAGGTTAGTAACTCTTTAGTTAAACATTCGTTCAGCATTTTTAAGCACTTCCACTAAGGTATGGCTTCTGTGGCGAGATGGTTCACGGATGTAGTGGTAGCTTAAGAGGTCGGTATATTTTGGGAACGTAAAATTATCAGTTTTGTTAATATTGTTATTTGTTACATTGCATATATAATTAGTATATATTTTATTATTAGTAACATACTAAAGAGGGACGATATAAGGAGTACCCGTAAGCGACGAGCATGTATGCGTAGATGTATGGATGTAGAAGAAGCGACAGAGGTATGCCAGGATCGCGTTAAATGGAAATCCATTATCTCTGCCTACCCCTCTGGGTTATGGGCGTGAGTGCATATTTATATTTTTTTTATTTATTTATTATTAGGTTTCAAAATTTAATTGAAGTGATTATAGATAAATGAAAATACAGAAGAGCTTTCCTTAAAAAATGCCAGGGCATAATATTTAGAAAACCTTTAAATATTATTATTTGCAAACTCTGTAAGTTCCAAAGTTGCTCCAAAGTTATATTGAGTAGAATTGTAGTAACCAGTACATCGTATCTGGTCCTCCTATTACTATACTTCACTGAGCTTATTAAAAAAAATGTAGTACAAATTATAGGTGTAAATAAAACAAATAGCCAGATACTAAATAAATTTAAAAAGTTATAGATGAGAATTTGGTATTAGTTATTACTTACCCACGAATTCCAGGCCGAAGAGTTTCCAGGTACCACGTTTAGTGACGATTATCACCTGGGGGCAGACGTTGCGATGGATCTGACGCGCCGTATAGTGCAGGAAATGCAGCGCTTCGATGATCTATACGATGATAGACATTAAAAATTACCTTTCATTTATGAAAAAACACAAAATAAAATTACTATCAGTTTAAATTATTATTCCTATCGATTGTTCAACTCGAATTGGCGCACGGTGCTATGTGTGCGTTTCCTTGTCACGCGTCACGGTGACTGTGACAGGCATTGTCCGAACAACCTCTCGTCAATACACGCAGCCGGATAAGTGTGCGTAACGTTTTTATATGTACAGCGTGATGGAAAGAAAGTCCCATGCGCCAATTTGTATTAAACTTACTATAACAGAACATATGAAATTATAAACTACAATTTCAATTTATATATAAAGTAATGTTATATGTTTAGTTTTCAGTTTTGTCGCAAGTTCACGGAATTTTAATAAATTAAATATTTTTCACTACATTATATATATTTATTCGCTATTCCGAGTCTTAGACAATATTATTATGGATCAGTCACTATTTGGAGACTAAAATGGTTTGAATGTCATTCAAAAGATGATTCAATTTCCAATGATTCGGACGTCGGATATTGGGCTGATCGAAATATCGGAGCGGGGCATTACGAGGAATTAAACTCATACGATAGACTGGCGCTGTCGTAATTGGGTTGAAGCCATCGCACGTTTCGAGGCAAAACAACATGAAAACTTCATTCATTAACAATCAAACACTCATCCGATGATTTTTATCCTTTCATTTTTACTCATTCCTTTACACACACATATATATATATATATATATATATACATGGAGGCAGGCATAGGGCAGGTTTTATAACTTTTGAATTCTGTAGAGTAACAATTAATATGAATGGATAAACACTAACTTGCAGCATCCCGTATCGCAGCTCGAGGTCTATGAAGTAGTACTCCTTGGCAAAGGGGGGGCGCACCGGTGGCCCGGTCGGCGTTGGTATTGGTTGGCTTGCACCCGGCGGTGCCAGAGTCAATGGATGGGGCGAAATTGGCGCAGGCCCGTTCGGCGGCACAGGCTCAGACTCCTACACAAAATGCAAAAGATAAATTAAATTTAAAATAATGATATTAAAACGATTTAAAAGAAACATGTCGCTTTTATTGAGTATATAAAGTAAGCTTGTTACTAGAACCAATGATGAAGAGGCTTGGCGTCAGCCAGGCGACCGGCCGTACAAAAGTCAAAGACTATACAGTATGGACTCCAGTCATACTATGCCGACCATACAAAAGTCAAAGTCTATACAGTATGGACTTTAGTCACACTATGCCGGCCATGCCAGGGAAGGGCAGAGATGAAATTGTATACTTACATGCCAAGCCAGAATGTTATGGAGGCTTGCTAACACGGACTCAGAGGCAAAGGCGATAGTGTTAGTGCCTTCTTCGATCGAGTGAATTATCTGAAGCATTTTAGGGTTGCGCATCCTCTCCAGTTCGATGACGCAGTAGCGGATCCTCTCCAGCATGGTTTCCTTCCGCTTCGGCTTATAGAGCTTCTCAGCGATGCGCTTGTCAAACACAAACACCGAGCACTCCTGCGAACAAAAACTCTCATTAAAACAAACGTAGGCTTAACAGCGTTGGCCTTATATTTAACAGCGTTGGCCCTAGATTTAACAGCGTTGGCCCTAGATTTAACAGCGTTGGCCCTAGATTTAACAGTGTTGGCCCTAGATTTAACTCGGCAACTCAATTGTGATTTATTAATGAAGATATTAACTTATAATCGGTGCTGATTAAATAATTGATGAAGGTATAAATTTCTTACGGCGTAACATACAAATAGTCAGAATAGTTAAAGCTGTTTGAAATGGCTCGTCATTTTTAGGGACCCAATGAGTTGGGTGATATCGTTCTACCCTGCTGTAGCAACATATGTCGAGAGAGTAAACACAAGTTGATAATATAGCTCAATTATTTTTGTATGATATTGCGTTCCTTTAGTTTAATTTCGTATACGAACATGGATTTTGTTCTTCTTTGCCTTTGGAGTTAAGTAAAAGTAGCTGTCACATCTATTAAGCCGACAAATTGCCAATTGTCAACCGGCACCCATTTTATAAAACGTGCAAATGATCCTTTGAATAATTTAAACGTTTAAATGTACAAACCAGAGTGGTTTCCATTCCATTATGATATTTAAAATGCAGGATAGCTCATTTTCGCTGAATGTTTGTATGGGGTTGAATTTTTATTATATCTAATTACAGAGATTTTATTTATTTTTAACCACGCGTTAGTACCACTAAGCTACATAAGTTTATGGAGGAAATTCTAATTTAATAAGGGTTCAATTAGTAAACCACCTTTTGTAACCTACATAATCACTGTCAGCCATAATGTTTTTTTTAATCTCTAGCCGTCTGAATTAGAAATTGAAGCGAACAATTAATTATTTTAATTGTAATTAGATCCAGATATATCCGGGGAAAGAGCCTGTGGCACCTGAATCATTAAACGAAACTCAGAAGTATAAATATGCCAAATACCCGCCAGTATTCTCCGACATTGTTTGGTAAAATAATTCCTTGCTTATTTTAATTTCATTACGTACCGACATTGTACCCAACACACATGTACAGACACACCGTAACTAAAAGCAAGCAATACCTATCATCTAAATTTTTTGTCGGAAAGTTGTATGCAGACTTTGCAATTTTAATTGATAAATTGGGAATGCTTTGCTAATTGATGAATGGGTTGCAGATGCGTTGCGTACCTTAAATGGACCGTGGTTTTTCGACGGACATCTGGTGAGACGTACTTTGCTCGTTTTAAATGTACTAGTATATATCAGCTTGCCTCTCTTGGTTAAAGACGTTTATAATTTTTTATATATATAAATGAATCGTGAAAGGCTGGACCGATTTCGCTAATTCTTTTTTTCGTGTTTGTTTTTGCAAGGCGAAAGGTTCTTATGGAAGAAATTAAAAAATATGCGGGGAAAATTAGGAATTAGCATGATAATAATTTAACGATACAGTTCGAGTGTGTGTTTTAAAATCGCAATATTATAGTTGAAAAGCTGGCGTTGAATATTGTTTTTTAAGAAATTTCCCTGTGCAGCTTTGTACATATTTTTTTACAAACGAATTGTCATGTATAACGATTACGTTTAAACTAAAATGAACAGCGGGTAAGACCGCGGGACACACCTAGTGATGTTATAAAAGTAAGCGAAATATATCTTGTTTAACGATTTAAGCGTAATATAAAATTAATCTAGTTGAGGAACCCGTTATGTATCCATTTTGTCCTTCTTTATTATAAAATATCATTTCGCATTCAATACGTTCTCTTTATCTCTGTTCTCTTTTTTCACATGTCACGAGAATATTCCCTGAAACAGACCGGAAAATTGTATTTTCGACTTAATCCTTTGAAATTCCAATATGAATGGTGCAGACAGAAAATAATAAAATGAATACAGTGCAAGGGAATATGCAGATAGATTAAATTTCAATATTCAGCGAGAGATTTTAAAAGAAAACAGTGGATCAAATCCGTATCAAAAAATAATATTTTTATTAATATTACGCCTCGCTCGGATGAATTTCAATTTAACAATGTACTAGGTAACAAAATAAAACCTATGTTAGATTTTTACATAATGTACTGTTAAAGAATACGATATAACGGATACGGGAGATAATAAAAATACAAAAAACTTGTAACATTTTTAAGTCATAAGTGTTTGTGGCTTATACACTCCGTGGTGGGGCTGTGGTATATACACTCATTGGTGGCCCCACCACGCAGTCAGTATTGCCATTTTAGCCACCTTGTGGCTAGATCTAGCACATTTTCGATGATTTTAGCCAAAAAATTATCTAATTTAGTGCTCATTTGATGATGTCGCTAATTAGCGACTTTAGGTGGCTGCACTTAGGTATAGAGAGCTATGTAACGTCTTTGTTTATTGATCCCTAATACTTATTTTTAATAAAAAAAATAACTGCCCATTTTTCAACTGAGCTTTTTTTAAAATACCTATGTTAAGGATTAATTACGTGTTTCAAGTAATACTTAAATGTAACACAGTGACCCAATTGTCTCCAACTACATTTGGGATTACGACCGCCCGTTAGAAATATCTTTGAGGGCAGTGATCAAAAACACGATTATTTTTGGTTCACACTGTCCTTCTCTCTTGGGTAATTAGGAAATAAATTACCTCTGACATTCCATTTCTTTTTCCTTATATTTCAAAGAAGCACTGTTGCTTTGTTATACGTGACTCTAAATAAAGAGATTTACTTACAATTCATTTGCAAAAGAAATCACGTGACTTCTATAACATTTTTTATAATACCTACTATCTGACATAGGGTGGACAGATCTACGCGAGTAAGTATGCGTAATTACATACATATGTCTCGAAGACCTTTCGTGTCTTCGAAACATATGTATTTATGTTACATAAATCATGTATTTGTTTAATATTGCATATTAACGCCATTTAATTGTAATTGTATTTAATGAATAGAATATATTCTTAAACTAATTATTTGTTCAAGCGGATGATCTCTTGGGGTGGTAGGAATCGAACAGTTGATTAAATTCTAAAGATAATGGGAGAATATCGAATGATTGGATCAGATAATGTATAACAATAATACCGCTACCGTGTTATCTGTCGTCTGTCATATAGCGACATCTTTTAGAATTTCAAGGTACCATAACTTATCATCCATTGACTGCAGTTTGGCAATTATGAATTACCATTTGGCATTGGTCCCCCTCTCTTAGAGAAGGAGGCCTGTGTCCCAGCAGTGGGGAGCATTCTAAAAAGGTTGATTTATTATTATTATTTCGCATGGTATGGCACACCTCTCTCGCTTCATCTAAATCATTCTTTAGTGTTTTAACAATCTGGTCGATATCAATGTACGATTGATAGTTCAGAAATATCACTTTAGCATTCGTAATTTAAGCGAAAATTATTAGAAAAATATATAGTGTATCAGAAAAGTTCATTCAGCTTTTTAACAGTTGAGTCAATCAATTTATTCAATCGACGAGTGTACATATAAAAATTAATTATTATTACAGTTGGTACAGATTAACGTTAGGGCCTCCACACACCAAACCTGCCGGCGTGGGTGAATAGAGTTAGGCTGCCGGTTTTGTTTTGCGTTTTCGTGCCGCCGACAAAGGTCGGTCCGGGTTACAATGCCGCCGGCTTAATCCACCGGCACCAACCCGTCGAGAAAAGCCGTCGGTCGGTTTGGTGTGAAGCGGCCTTAGTCGGCAAAACAAATTACCGACCACAAATCCAATATATTTCAAGATCAAAAACTTATCTAAGAAGTTATGATCTTGTTAATTTTACCTACTAAGTGTATTTATTTTGAAAAGAAAGTTATATTAAATAATAATTTGACAAAAAACAAGCGAATAAAAACTTGATTAAGCTATTCTAAGTAATTTCAAATATCGTTGGTAGATATTAGTATTTTTATAATAAAGATATTAAGAGAGATTCAATTAGTAGAAATTAAAACCAACGTAAAGTCAGCCTTTGATCTGGACAATTAGCAAATCTGTTGATATTTTTTTTTTAGTGAGTTGACTTTTTCCTCAGGTTATTATTAAATACTATTATATTTACTTACTATTAAGTAATATGATATTTCTATCACCCGGCTTCGTACAGCAGAGCACATACGCTAACATACTTTTCTATCGTGCACGTTTTTATACGGCTTTCAAGAAACAACGTCGCAATATTTCAGCCAATACAAAAAATAAATTATTAAAGAACAGATTAATAAGTTTACATACGTAATGTCCTCCTCTTAGAGAACAACCCTGTCTGAATGAAAAATGTATGCAATAATATTATTACTCATAATAATAATATTAAGTTTGCGACAATTCGACAAACAAACAGACGTCGTTACATGACGGTCCGTGAGCCCGCGATCGTCTGAGTAAGCTGTTAATTTATTCGACTGCGCGTAATTTAAATTATTTGGTATATTCTAGCCTACTTGTCAAAAGGATATAGTATAAAGTATGACAATTTAGATCTACATTTGATGCTCTAAGTTACTAACATTTATATTTGCATCAGGATTGATTCTGTTTTCGAAAAATGCGGTCTTAGATAACGTACGATATCATTGTCTTTGTTTCCAATCATGTTTTCGTACAAAAATATTTAAAAGATGCATCCTATTGGTTATTGTTTCCGCGTCGTCGTCTCAAAGTGTAAGACACGTTCAAACGGTAGTCGCTTTTAAGGTGTAATGCCGCCGACGGGCACGATAATACGTCATTATTTAGCCTTCCTAAGCCATTTTTTTGCGACTACAACTATCAAAATAATAAATTCAGAATGTAACATAACATATCCTGGGTTCAACGAAGGTAGCCGCCACTTTCCGACTCGACAAACTTTGCAATTCTACTAGATCCGTTATTCGTTCGTACAATTTAAAAAACAAAAGCGGCTGAAATGTAGCCCATACGCTACTTTTCATCCCGGAAAAATGTACGGTTCCCGCGGGATACATTTTTTTGTTCTTTTTTGCGGGTGCATATCTACGTATATAAGCGGCGATGTGTGGATGTGATACAGGCACGTATGCTCTTGATAGATTCCGAAACAGCTACCCGGGCGAATATAATTCGAAGCTATTTTACGTAGTTTTCAGGAATCACCTAACGAAAATTTCCAGCATGGAGAATGTGATACGAATACATGCGAAGCCAGGCAACAGCTAATATATCCAAATGGCCACAGTGCCAACTTATTTCCGGATGTAAAATACCAGATTGTTGTAAAACTTGATTTTCATATACACATTTAGAAAGTGCGTAATAAATAAACTACATGCAATAGAATGGTATTTGCGGCATTCATAACGAAGTGACCTAAAGATGTGACGTATTAAATGGATGATATCACCCTAGCTTATGAGATATTGTGCCCTTGACCCAAATTCATAACGTAACTTTATTGAGTCTTTACAAATTTTATAGCTACTCGAGTATGAGGCATTGTTTTATATTTAAGAATAAAGCCTTATTTCACTTCAAATGTGCACTTAGTTATTGTCTAGTAGAAAAACTGACTTTTTTATTATTCTCAATAAATAGTCAAGAATAGGGATTTTAATATATATATATATATGGCCACTGTTACCGCAACAATTTCAGCATTTTGCAATGTATCGTGGCGGGAATGTATGTTTATTGTTTATGTATGTTTCCTAATAGGAATGTTCGTTTTGTTGCGATCGAAAATAAAACTAGGTGATTCGATGATTTGAAAAATGCTGAATTTTCGCAAAAGTTCGAATTTCAAGTTAAAAACTTACATAATTTATATCAACAATGACTATTAAACTCGATTTATAGCTATTACTTAGTTTACACCGACCGCAAGACATAGATCCCGATCCCTCAAGTTTTAATTAATTTCAATAGACACTAATCCCAGCGATAGTGCTCTGCGGAGATCCGACGTGTAAATATACCGTTTTCAATGTTATGGTTACATTTATTAAAGTCGACTTATAAAGGATTTGAAATTATAATAATAAATATTTATGGGTATTAAATAAAATTATATTGAAGCCTACTTATAGAGCTCCGAGTAGGCCAGTGTGTATACGGGCACTGGAGCTATAGTAGCCATTTTCTGGCCGGTTTCATGGAAATCATGATTCTATATGATAAACTTCTAATTCAGGAAGAAGAGCACAGGAAGTGGGCCCGGATGAGTTACGACAGTGATACAAAAATCGAGATGGATGGGTGGACTTCATTTCGACGATGAAGCAAATATTCAATGATGTGTCAGTGATCAATGCGATTGCAACCGGGAGCGATCGATAGTCGAAGGCACATTGAATATCAACGTAAAGCTTGAACGAAATCTACTGGATCGAACGGAATAGGATTGGACGGGGAGGGAGTTGGCGGGGAAAAAGAAATATCGTTTTTCGTGTCTATGCCCTCTTCTGTCTATTAAGGTAGGCAACTCATCTGCAACAAATTTGTTTGTTGCGGATGTCTATGGTATATATATGTAGCGCTCACTTAATATCAGGTAATCCGCTCGTTTGCCACCTTCTTACATAAAAAAATGGTGAATATAAGTATGAGCAAAAAAATGTTTAAGGTGAAACTCTTCAGACGGCATTCGATACTTGGGTGAGAAATGATAGTTGAATTTCAAAAGCCTCACATCTTATTCGTTACACTAGAGACATCAAGATAATGAGAACAAGAGCGGAAAGAATGAGAATGTAAATCCGTACTATACTTTATATACATAAATAAGCGGAAGAGTTTGTTTGTTTAAACTCGCTAATCGCAGGAACTAGCAATCAGATTTGTTTTTTTTTCATTTAGCAGCCCAATTAATAGGAAAAGCTTTAGGCTATTAACATCAGCTTAGAAAATACTGCTAAGCGACTAACTTTAACAATATGATACTTTCTTGTTTAGTACGTTTAAATAAAACGCGTGAAACTGCTGGACACAACTAGTATTGATTAAAGAAAATGTTTTTCTTTTGTATTTATACAGAGTAAATATAACATATTCTGATGACTTTTAGGAAGACTCGCATCAATGGCTTGTTTGGTACGCACGTCTTTTTTTCCAAATCTTTTCTAAAACTGATTTTGAGCCAGTTTCATCGTACATAAGCACACGCGATTGTATATTCCGTTAGGTTGTCAAAGATAAAACGGTTATGCCACAATACGCTTCGCATGAAATTCTATTTCACGCTGGCTGTGAGTCTATCATTGTTTTAATAGTTTACTCAAGCTTATATTCCACTCGTTGAACAAATTGTGAATGTTCAGTAGATAAAATAAGCATACAGAAAGTAAAATAAAAGTAGAAATAAATAGGAGTTGCTCTTTTTCTTGGAAACTGTTAGAATTAAGTAATAGTAATTCAACCCGTATTACATTTGGTTTAAATCCCTACTAATATTATAAATGTGAATGTAAGTTTGCTTGATCATCATGAAACTTTGTACACATTTTCTTGGTGATATTAGAATACTTTTTATAAAAACAAAATAGTATGTAAAAAGCGAAGTTTGTATGTTCCCTATAGCCCTATAGACTCCGGAACGGCTGGACCAGACATTCCAGACATACTGTGTTTGGTAGCGATCGGATCAACATAATTAGTGGTATCTGGGCGAAGCCGGGGCGGGTCACTAGTAAATTATAATTTGAAGACTATGATTAAATAGTATGATAATGTAAGATAAAATATAATTTTTGATTTGATTGGATTTAGATGTATAGGTGTATTTTTAGTCCATCACCCCGTTGTGGTTCAGAGTTGCGGCGTCCGCTCCAATAACCAGTTAGGAAAGTAAGCAAGTGAAATGGTTTATTTATATTCCCCACGTACACGTACCCTACATCGCAAAAGAGACTTTACTTGTCTTGAAATAAGTTGCCTTAACCGAACAATATTCTTGATTTTATTGTCTTTTAGGTGCGATTTTCGGATTGTCTTTTTAACAAAATTTTCTTAGCTTCGCTTGTAACCTAGAGGGGTAGGCAGAGATTATGGATTGGCTGCTAGTGATCTATTATATTATTAGGCACCGATCGATTGACTGTCGGGATGGGAATATATGTGATGCACGGTTGTTGTCTAAATAGGTCGGACATACATATACGAGTATATGGGGACATTGCTGAATTCATTTTATGCAATAGGAATGCATCTTATTATTGCAATAAATTTTTTATTTTATTGTTAAGAGCTTATTTTTTGTTGATTATTTATTTATTTATATATGTTTTATGTAAAAAGCATCGTATTTTATTAACGTATTATTAATATAAAAACCGGTGTGTGAAAAGATTAAGTCAGCTCGGGTCCATTTCAATTGACATAAGACCTGTCAATTGATATTACAGGTTACAATAAATTTATCCGATCGACACTTCGCAATAGTAGCCGCGTTCATGTTTGATTGGATTTAAACAGAGCCGGGGGACTGCAATCTGTTAGCTTAGTGGAGTGGAACCGTCGTGATCTGCGTTATTACACGCCGATGCCGGCTTCACATGAACTCGGTCGAGACTAGTTAAAGGCAGTTGACTATATCATTAGTTGAATCGAATACAGTTAATTAGTCAATAATTGAATATGTAACATATTGTTTTATATAATAACTAAAAACTCTTTAGACTACTAACAGTGATAAAATTAGTCTGAACAGCGTATTATCACTTATTAGGAACAATATATGTACGTGATGATCAAATAACAGGGAGAAATGAAAAAAATATATATTTTATTTTATGAATTTCGTTGTACGTAATTAATCAGTTACGGTGTTTGGTTCATTGATGATATAATATACAGAACATGTTTTATGTATAACATTGTCCCAAGCATTCCTTATTTTTTACCTTTAAACAAGCAATTCTTGTATATATATATAATCTGAATCTTGGAAACGGATCCAAGGATTTTCATGAAATTTGGTATGTAGGGCTTTGGGGGACGATAAATCGATGTAGCTAGGATTCATTTGCAGAAAATGTCGTTTTATCCGTGTTTTCGGGAAATGTAAAATTGGTTTGAGTCCAGATGTGTCCAGTTCGATTCTTTCCCTTTTTATTTAAAGTTCCTTCTTTTGACAGAAAATCTATTATTCGGATATTCTAGATAGGAATATCCCACTAATAGATTTTCTGTTGTCCTTCTGAACATAATTTCCAAAACAAATACGGTTTCCTAATAAAAATACTACTATTATATCTGTATAAATATGACTATCACTCACTTGGTACCACGATGTGAATAGATGATGAGGGCTTTTTATTGACTTACCTTTCCATCACTCTTCCTGTGAGCATTGTGGACTTTCCACACCAGACCGGGGCCAGCAGTGCAACATTCTTCGCCAACCTCGAAGAATTGGAGTATTGGATTTTTCTCCAGAGATGGTGGAGGAGTGCTCGTGATACTCCTCATCTTCGATATCATGGCAGCCATACCGGCGATTGCTGACTGAGTCAGTGACACGAACTCGGCATCGGTCGACTTAGGCTCACTACGGCTTGAACCTGAAACAAAATATAAAAAGTTCAAAACACATTTATTTAACTTCATTGTCAATTAATCAGAGACAATTCTATTGCTTTATTCTGTAAGTGTGGCTATAAATTAAAAGGTATAGCCTGTCAATACTTTTATATTTACCGATATATTTTAGATCAATGAAGATAAACTTTTGAGTGTATTCATGAAACCGAATGAAAATGAGAATAAATAGAAAACGAAATATGAGGCCAAGAATCCAAAGCCATATTTGTATGTCGTGCAAAGCATTTTACGAAACCATTTTGAACGTTTTGCTTCTGTGGTTGCGAACAAATGAAACGGACGAGATTTTGTTAGTCGCAGAATGAAATGAAATGGTGCTGTCACAACCCGAAAACTAACCACAATGCGTCATTCATTTGAGTTTGTTTTATCTGATTTCTTGGAATAAACCATTTCAAATGTTTCGGTTATCATGTTTTATTAAAGTACTAGAGACACGTCCCGGCGTCCAAACTTCTCAGAAACCCGTTAGATCGATCTGACTTTCCGAAAAATTACATCGAAATCGGTGCAGACGTTTCGGAGTTTATTGAGGACATACATACATACACAGCGATTTTTATATTAGATAGATGTAACTGGTAAAAAAACTATAGGCTCCAATATCAACCATTCCTTCAATTGTATTTGTCTTGTTATTTCCAGCATAGGAATAAAATAAATATAAAAATACGATCACGTCCGTAACTCAGAGGTGTAGGCAACTCCTCTCTCGCTTCTTCTACATCCATACATCAACGCATACATGCTCGTCGGTTACGGGTACTCCTTATATCGCCCTTCTTTAGTATGTCACTAATCTGGTCGATATAAGTTCTCCTCGGACGTCCCCTACCAACGCTGCCACTCACTTTTGCAACATAAATTTGTTTTGTTATTCTCTCTTCATTCATCCTTTCAACATGCTCGAACCACCGAAGCATACCTTTCTTAATTCTAGTCACAACATCCACTTTTAAGCCACACTTTAAGCATAAGAATGTTGGACATCTTAGATGTGTATAATATACAATTAAAAATTTTATGATAATGTAAAAGCTACCTACAATTTAAAATTAATAATTTACATATATTGCAATATTAAGGTAACAGTTTTAATGTGCAAAATATTTACTTTAAAATATTGTTAATTTTTTTAAATTCTGACTTGTAATGTCTGAAATTCAAAAAGGGTATAAGCCGAATTGGTACAACATTAAGTTTTCGTGGTTAAAATTAAAAATTAAGTTCTGCACACTGTATCCTATTTAAGTCACTTATAAAAGCATATTTTGAGTAGAATCAAGTAAAGCGTATTTCGCTCGTGTTAATATAAAACACACATTAAGGTAAGGTGATAATTGACACTAACGGTGTTGCCAACATTAAGGGCTTAATATTTTGGACTGTAGCTAGCGAGAGCAACTAATCATGAATTGCTCGCGAATCCTGGCTTAACCCGTGACGTAATGAAATGGTGACCTACTTAGATATAGACGAGCCACAGGTGGGTTAAGTGCTTTGTGACAAATTTTAAGATGGTGTTTAGAAGATGATTGATGTTGGTACATTTCTAAATCATTACAATATTACTAAATTGAAATGTTAAATGTAAATTTTATCTGTATCAAGTATGGCTAAGTGGATGCTGTAAATATAATTGAGAAAGGTATGCTGCGGTGGTTCGGGCATGTTTATAGGATGAATGAAGAGAGAGAAACGAAACAAATTTATGTTGCTAAAGTGAGTGGTAGTGTTGGCAGGGGACGTCCAACGAGAACTTATATCAGATTAGTGAGATACTAAAGAAGGGCAAGGAGAGCCCATAACCGACGACCATGTATGCGTAGATGTATGGAATGAAAAAGAACCGTGAGAGAACCAGGATCGCGGCAAATGGAAATCCTTATCTCTTCCTGCCATTCAGGGTTATGGGCTTTTTTTGTTATAATATCAACTTTTCGCTTCTAATTCGTATCGATAGAGATTATATATAATAATAATAGTTCGGCCTTTTTTAGAATGTTCCTCACTGCAGGGACACAGGCCTCCTCTCTGGGAGAGGGAATGAGCCGTAATCCACCACGCTGGCCCAGCGCGGGTTGGTGGATGTCACATGTCTTCTAATTTGGTGACTCTAAGAACATACCGGTTTCCTCACGATGTTTTCCTTCACCGTTTTTGGAGCAGTGGTGATGAAATAAATTACACAAAGTAAAGCGCCTGGCTGGGTTGGAACCCGCAACCTACAGTGCGTAAGTCGGGGCCTAAACCGCTGAGCCACCACTGCTCCTTGTTTATTATTTATTACTAACATTATTAACTTAATACCGCCAATTAATTCATTCACATCATCTTAATAGTAGACATCCCACCGCCGTACAATTTTCTTAGACTAATACAATTTAATTTATGATAAAGAACACAAAATGTTCGGGGTATAGTATCAAGCGCGACGCGACACAACAACAAAGACGATGAATTAGATATTTGTTAATAAAGTTTATCCTACGCTCGTAATCAAATTAAAACGACGCTATTATTATCGTGTAGACTTCAAACTTTAAGGTATGGCTTAACGCTGTAGTGGATATTCATTCAATCTACGTTTGGTCGGAATATTTAAAAAAATATTCCGATTCCGAATATGCGCTCACGCATGTAACCCAGAGGGGTAGGCGAAGATCATGGATTTCCATTTGGCGCGATCCTGGCACACTCTCTATCACTCTCTCGCTTCTTCCACATTCATACATCTACGCATGCATGCTCGTTGGTTACGGAAATATCGGGAGCTCAAAAGACCAATCGTAGTAAGAATAAAAATAAATATTTAATTCACAGAACACTTTTAAAGCGATCATTGTACTGTTTCCTTCTAAGAACTTAAAATGAAATAAAAAATATATATAAATTATTTAACCTTATTCTTATTTTTTCTGGCCTGTTTTCATTAAATCACTTTCTTTTGTCTTCTACATTTTTTCATTCATTCAGTCATTTCATATTTTTTGACTTTAAATTAATATTAAAAAAGTTATTCTAATGGTATCGACTCAATACATTTAGATTACATGATTACATTATGTAAGTAAACAATTCAAATAATTACATTATTATATACCGTGTAACTTTCAATTAAACGACTTAATTACTTTTGTGTAAACAAAATTGCTTTCCGTTCTGTTGTGTTTAACAGCAATTCATGTCTGTCGATTGTATCGATCGTAATATTTACATTTATATCGAATTTTGTATTTGAATACAATTATAATTGTTTAAACAAATAATATAATAAAAAAATCTAAACATGCCTATCTTAATTCTATAACTATTCGACGAGGAGACACACAGCTGATGATCGCGGCTTCGGTCTCATCCGTTTCTCATTTTCTACTAAAGAACATACTTGCTTAATATACTAAAGAAGGGCGATATAAGGAGTACCCATAACCAACCATGCATAGATGTATGGATGTAGAAGAAGCGAGAGAGGTATATACAGATCGCGGCAAATGGTAATCCGTTATCTCTGCCCACCCCTCATTACGGGTATGAGCGCATATTTTTATATTTATTTACAAAAACCCGTGTTATAACGACCACCGACTAAAGTGAAATTTAAGACAGGTGGCAAGGAGAGATAATAGTTCTAAAATAAATAAATAGTCAACAAAATTCAACACTTGGATAATAATAAAAAACAAACAAGAAAAAAATTGTAAAATAAGCATATTGATGACACGTGGTGCTGACTCATGTTGTTAACGCGAACCAATAAGATTTTCGATTACCAAATATCGTCTAACACACCTAAAGAAATTTTCACTTCAAAAAGCCTACTGGGATTCGAACGCGAAACTCTCAGGTCATAGATTGTTGATGTTACCAACTTTAATATTACTTTTATGTAAACAATGTATCAAGTAGCAACGCTCCATTCCCGCAGGTAAAGTGTACGTAAGAGAAAACAATTGTACGAAAATAAAGATACTGTTCCACGAAGTCTAAGTAGAGAAATATTTACTTTAAGTAAATTTACTTAGGTCAGTTTGTGTGCTTAGGTTACTTTAACTTTTCGACATTTTCAACCTTATACAACCTGACGCTTTACAATGTTGCATGCCATAGGCCGAGCAAGCGTTACTCTGTCACATTTTCAATTATAAACAAAAGAGCCCTTTATTAAGCAGTTATACTAACTGTTAATTAATAACACGGGTCCTGTGATCGATTCACTTCCGAGATATCATTAATGTACGAAAATAAATTTCATTTACTTTTGTATATCACGCACCTTTATAGCAATTATTAAAAAAATATACGCCCACACCCGTAACACAGAGGGGTAGGCTGAAATCATGGATTTCCATTTGGCGCGATCCTGGCACACCTCTCTCTCTTCTTCTACAATCATACATCTACGCATGCTTGCTCGTCGGTTATGAGTGCTCCTGTTATCCCCCTTTATTATTAAGCGACTAATTTGATCGATATAAGTTCTCGTTGGACGTCCCCTACCAACGTTGCCACTCACTTATGCAACATAAATTTGTCGTGTTACCCTCTCTTCATTCATTCTTTCATGTCTGAACCACCGGAGCATACTCAATTCTATTCACAACATCCACTCTTAAGCCACACTTTTCTTATCTTTCACAATTATCTTAACGTTAAACTGTTAAGTGGTTTTAAAGTGTAAATAAATCATGGAAAGGGCTCCTGAAGTGGAGGGTAACATTATTCAAGAGGCTCATGGTTACAATTAATTAACAATAAGTATATCACATTAATTTAATTCCTAGCTAATTTTCGAGGCTTAGTGTTTATAAAAAGAAAAAGTACAATTCACGTATCATAATTTTACAGACAACTACTTATGCAAATCGACTACTCCAATTGTTGCCAGTACCAAAATAAAGTAAATAATTATATCTTGAAATATTCCCATCCATATACTAGTTTAGATAGATAGAATTCATTTGAAAGCAGAAAAATGTAATCCCCACAGGCGTAGTTGGAGGTAATTATATATGCTAAAACATGAAAAGATTTATAAGGCTGAAAAGGCGACTGTAGCACCAACTCAAATACAATTTTGTTTTTAATAAATTTCGTATCTGAGCAGAGAATAATTATGACTATAGAAGGTAATTTTAAATTGTCTTTGTCTTAAATTGTTCAAGTAGTTCATTCAAACAGATGAGATTTACCAATTTGTTTTCGTGCTCATAAAAATATTGAAACTGCTAGTAATTAACTAGTTCAGATGTAAATCAACTACCATAACCCAGATACTATGGATAAACATCATTTGTCACCAGTACGTTAAAAATTAATGGCCCTTTTAAATAAATAATACAAAATTATTAAATTTTGTAGTTGTACATTTTGATATGAGGAATCGAAAATAAGTAGTAGAGCCCGCAATAACAACATCTTTTGCACGAATGGGCCGGCTCGACCGGTCTAATACCACGACGTCACAGAAGACAGGCGTGAAGTAGAAGTATTCTGCGTTTCGTCTGATGAGTGACGTGCCGGAGGCCTAATTGTAGTCCTCTTCCCCTTCCTACCCTTTTCTAATAAGGAAAGGATGGGAAGAGGAAGAAGATTTGACGGATGAGCAGGGGAAGGACTGGGAATGGAAATATCCTTTTTTCTGTTTGTCCCCTTCTTCGTCCATGAAGGTAGGCAACGCATCTGCAACTCATTAGCTTGTTGCGGATGCCTATGGGTAGCGGTACTTATTTCCAGGGGCCGCTTGCTCGTTTGCCACTTTGTAATATAAAAAAAAAATAATAACACAAAATAAATCTTTAAATTTATGGTATAATTAAAAAAAACAAGAAAAAGTGCCCATCCCTGTATTATGTTCAGATTATTTCAATGAAATTACAATAATAATAAAACACGGGAGACTTCCTGGACTGCCAACATAACTGAAATCTCACAATAGGTAGGAAGTCGCGACAATAATTAAAAAATAAATAAGCAACAAACAAAAATGAACCCTTGGTCTTTAACAATATAATTGTGAATTGAATAAAAGTAAAATAAATGAAATAAGTTCGTCGAAACTGTTACAAATTCAAATAAGCTACTAATGTTGCTGACGCGCCTTGAGCAATTTGTTCACGCGAACCTATAAAATCTTCCTCTACCGAATATTTTATAGTTTTATATTCAAAATAAATTTTACTCAAAGCAAATATTTTTTGCGGTATTGCAAATTATCTCAACTTTAATACACAGAAGATAAAATATTTTTAAAGACCAAATTGCGTTTAGATTAGGCTGGTTTTATTATATAAATAATATCGCGTATTCGGAGGTCGCATCTGGGGCTCTAATACGCGCTCAAAGACGCCGTAGACCTACGGTAGGGTAGCGGCCCCGAAAATCAATAAATATAACCAGTTATCTCGACCGACACGCCGGTTCTCACATATCCCGGTGTAAAGGCGATTTACTTTGTGCAATAACGGAATTCAGACGTTTTGATATATAGCTTCCCTGTGACTTGTTGAAATATTTTGAACTCATGTTGAATTTTTCGCAATCATATGAACAAAACTCAACTTTTTCTATCAACCGAAATGTACATTTTATTTATTACGGGATGTGTGTGTAATGCAACGCACTATTCTTTTTTTTATAGTAGGGTTTTATTATAGTATAGTAATAGTAGAGGGGACAAACAGAAAATGGTTATTTCCCATTCGGAAATACCATTCATTGTATTGTTTATCCCCCGATACAAGAAGAGAAGATTTCTTTCCATAAGAGTCTATTAAAGAGACAACGCATATGCAACTCATTACTTGCACTATATTATCGGGAAATAATATCTGTATAAAATAAAATTTGATTCCACAAGAAAAAAGTTCTCTTCCCCTTTCCATCCTTTCCTTATAAGAAAAGGATGGGAGAGAACTAGAACTAGCTATATATTCTTTCTCTATATTTTCTTTTGTTATGTGTGTAGAGTTTTAATGAAAGTTGAAATATGAATTATTCGATATAATAGAGCGGCGGTTACCCGAACATGAGGTGAGTGTTCGGAAAAGCAAACATTAATTGGACTAATTAATTACAGATACGTAAGTGGACAAAACATGTTTGGCCTCCCGGATAGAGAGATATATTTTACTGGTCGCTTCAATCTTATGCTAATCGTCGCAAGTGAGTATGTAAAGTTTTCAATCAGGAGCCATATTTTCTTCCTCATTTTATGGGGCAACTAGTTGATTAGATTCTAATGGCGTATTATTAAGTAGCCAGACCAGCAGTCTACGTCGTTCGATTGATTCACACATTCACATTCGAATACCCGATGCTCTACTGTATCAGATTAGCTGGATTTTATTTGCGTAGAATAAACAGAGTTACTTCTTATTTAGACCATTATCTGTCATTACATACCACAATGAACAAAAAAAAACCCATTCTTAAGGACCGCTGATAGAAGTGAAAACTGAAAACAGGTAGAGCCCACAACCACATCTGTTGCACGAATGGGCCGGCTCAACCGCTGAAATACCACGACCTTACAGAAGACAAGCGTAAAGTAGAGTACTCTGCGTTTCGTCCGATGAGTGAGGTGCCGGAGGCCTAACTCTACTTCTCTCCCCCTTCCCACCCTTTCCTTATAAGGAAAGTATGGTAGGGAGAAGAAAACTTGACGGTGGAGTGGATGTATAGGAATTGGAAATAACCATTTTCTGTTTGTCCCCTCCTCTGTCCATTAAAGGTGGGCAACGCATCTGCAACTCATAGTTAGAATAGACTCGCTTCTTGAAGGACCCTAAACCGTACTAGTTTGGAAATACTTATTGTGTATTGCCAGGGCCTTCATATACATATTCTGACTTTTCACTACTGCACCTGTAGCCTCATTCATTTTATTTCCCGCATTCACTCGTCGTTCAAAATCTTCGTGTCTAACATCTCTAGAAAACATACACCCCAAATACACGAACTCTTCCACCTGTTCCACTTCTTTACCGTTAAAATTTATTTTAATTACTATCTTACTTTGTTCTCTTTCGAACACCATTACTTTCGTCTTATCTACGTTAATTTTAATACCTTCTTTACCTTCTAATGAATTTTCTTAACAATACAACGATATACAAATATCTTCCAAAGCAAATAACTAATTAACTAAATAAGAAGGTGCTAACAAAAAACATTTAATCACCAGTTACAGTGGTAGAAGTGAGAACGTGACGAACAAAAACCAGAGATCAGAGACCAGACATTTCCAGAACATCTTATGAATGAAATTCTAAAAATTAATTATTTATTCCAATCACCGAGCGAAGGTACATAATTTGAATGTATGAAATATACACTTGTTTTATTAATTTAAAGTTTTAAAATTAATTTCTTCGTTATTTATAATTAAATGTAAATCATGATAAGTCATGTGACGGCGAACATCTGACGTCGCAAAGTTGTTTAACTTGCTTAACCAGTTTCACTCGCTTGGTTCAATTTCACTGTCACGTTTTTTTCATTTCATCCCTAAGTGTACCGGTTACAAATTAATAATGTATTGTATAACTTGGGAATAAGTAACTGCTTTTATTCTACTATATTATCCCCCTTAAGGGAAACAAAATATTGAATTTACCTTCAGTATTTTCATTACGTTCGAAACCACTAAACCTTTATAGTATATATTTTTATTCTTCGATCACATATCGCTTAGAGTACTTAGAGGTTTTTGCAGCCGGTTGGAGTCTTAACGCGATCCGCCCCGGCTTCGAATGGGTAACACTAATTATGTTGATCCGATCGCTACCAAACTCATACGATCACCCACTAGACAGATCTAAATATTTTCTGAATATAGTACGAGCAAGCGGATTTCCTGATGTTAAGTGAGCGCTATCCGTAGACATCCGCAACAAGCAAATGTGTTGCAGCGTTGCCTACCTTTAATGGGCAGAGGTAGGCATAGACAGGAAACAGGTTATTTCCTTTTCCTCGTTTACCCCTCCCCGTCCCATTCTCTTTCCGTTTCCGTCTTATTCTTATTAAGAAAGCGTGAGAAGAGGAAGATGACTGAAATTAGGCCTCCGGCACCTCACTCGTTAGTCGAAACGCAGAATACTTCTACTTTACGCCTATTTTCTGTGAGGTCGTGGTATTTCACGCATATAAGTCTTTCGACTAACATCACAGTTTGTTAGACGGACGAGGAGACGGTATGCCAATAATCTTTAATATTAACATTTTCACACAACATAATTATAGATTACAAAGATCAGAATTAAATTTAAAAGTAACGTTCACCGAACACGTGGTTGCGAGCTCCCCTTATCATGGTTCGAAACGCTATCCTATTTTTTCAAGATTATATTTATTATTTTACAAGAGGTACCCTTACTAGAGCTCTGTGTTCGTTATGAGCATTGACATTTTTATAAAGTGACAGCTGATGTATTGAAAAGCGGATTAATCGACCTATAAGTCCGATATTGAATCGAGAATTTAATGAAGTCTCCACTTTTCTAGGTACATCAGTAAGAAGCCATCGAGTGGCGTATATTGGTATTGGTCGAGGAATTGAAGATAATTATTTGAATTATCTTTTAAAAGTATAAATTAAAATATACAGTACGTTATAAAGTATATAATAATAAATTGGCCTTTTTTAGAATGTTTCCCACTGCAGGGCCCGTAATCAACCACGCTGGCTCGGTGCGGGTTGGTGCATGTCACATGTCTTCGAATTTGATGTTTCTAGCACACGCCGGTTACCTCACGATATTTTCCTTCACCGTTTTTGTAATGAAATAAATTACACAAAGTAATTCGCCTGCCTGGGTTCGAACCCGAAACGTACGTATGTAAGTCGGGGCCTAAACCGCTGAGCTACCACTGCTCGCTATCAAGTACAGTATGGATATATAAAAGATTAATATCATTACTTAATAGTTAGTAGAGTTAATACCGTTGAGATGCGATCCTTAAGAAAAATATTAGGCGTGACGTTGAATAATAGAATTAAAAATATTTGTAAGAGAAAAATGTGCCTTAAAAGTGAATCTTGTGAATATGATTGAGAAAGGTATGCTTCAGTGGTTCAGCCATTTGATAGGAAGAATGAAGAAATAGTAGTGAAACAAATTTATGTTGCAAAAGCGAGTCTTAGCAGAGGAAGTCCAAAAAGAACTTATACCGATTAGATAAGTGACATACTAAAGAATATGAACATATCTGAATAACATTAAAAAGGTCGTAATTAATCAAAAAATAAAATATTATTATAATAAATTTCAATTAATTAATTACAGGAACTTGAAGAATTTAGTAGAGTAATCAGAACTATGCGAAGAAATTATTTGTATTGTAACCTGATGGTTGCGTTCAGGCTCTCAACATATGCTCTAAATTAAAGTTGGAGTGCAGTAAGGGTGTCACACTCAATCCGCTACTTTTCAACACTTGGAACACCACCATTCAGCACCAGTATGCAGATGATGTTGGTCTGATCTCGGGCAGCGAAAACGAAGTTAAGCGGGATTTCAATTGCTGGCACTATTACAATATTGCCAGGACCAGTTGTCATCGAGTGTGTTCATAATGTGGATTCTTACCACCTCCGCCAAGAACAGCTGGCCCATCGGGTACTGGGGGCCCTTTTTTGTTGTCGCCAATCCTGGACGTTACAAAGACTAGTCAATTCAAAATTGAAATTCTTAGCAGGGAGCTTAACGTATTTAAACAATTGATGGTACAGTTCTTTTTGTTTATTTATTACTGCAACAAATTAACACACAATTTCAACATTGTTATAACAATTACTAAGCACTCATCTGAACAGTTTTCAATATTAATTGATATTAACAAGCTATACGGAAAAATTAATCAATCCATTTGAATGTGCATCATCAACTAATTATGTAAGCTTTCCAACAGTTGAATATTGAACGTTCGATTGGCTTGTAATAGAAAAGTAATTCGAAATCAGCTCATGCCAACGTGACATTGAAATATATTTCATTTTTATTGGGATCGTGATCTGTTGAGAGCGTCATTGAAAGTTTTAGCAATAGTTACTCGCTTTTCAGTGAACTTTATTATACGAATATAAGTGAAGATTTTGAGTGATGTAAATACTCCAGGAACTGGCAAAATTCAAAATGGAAAATAAAGCCAAAACCATTGTACACATCTTGTTGAAACCACGTCATTGAGGTTGGCATAGCGAGATTTCTTGCACTTGAAGGCGTGTCTACGAAAACTAAGATCATGCTTAGAAGAGTCTTCTCGTCGATCTGAAGAGCATCTTAACGATATTGTTCTTAACATAAATTTAAATATAGTCATGTTAAATTTGGGAAAGTATAAGCTGAATTTTTACCTATATTTCGTCTGGCATACACTTTACATATTTGGAACCTAATCGAATTGCTATCTTTACCTTGATCGAATTACCCGAGGCTATATCGAATAGCTCTTACGATGGTCTATTCCGTAAACTACTACAGTGAATGATACGATTGTAATTAACAATAACCCATTGTTATGTTTGTGAACTAAGATCGGATGACTATCAGGGTCGTTGTGCTGCAATTGCTTTCATTCAAATGCTTGAATTTGAAGTATTTTATTCATCTGACCCTTAGCTACACAAAGAATCACTCGAACTTCTTAATTCCCTAATACAATCACCGACTTGAGTTGTAAGACAGACATGAGGGCAATTGCAAAAAATATTGAACATATATCGTATTATACAATCCAATAGCTAGCTAGCTAGCAGTTCCTCAGGGATACTTTTGTGTAACTTGGTATTTATCATAAATGTAAAATATTAAATAGTTGTAATCGGTATCCAGGGTAATTTATGACATGACAATTCATAAATGTCAATTGAAAAACCTATAACCTACTTTTAAAACGTTATCGTACAAGTTGAGCACGTCAATATAAAATGGCACGCAAAGTAGGAAGCGCAGTGAACTTGACAAATGCAATTAAATATAACGACAAAGGTCAAGCGAATGCTCCAGCAAATAAATCGATGGAATTGCTGATATATAATGTTTTTATTGCGCAACACAGTACGAGTAGTAGAGGAATACTTTCCCAAAACTTTTTTTAATGGAATATGATGGCAAACGAGCAATCAGATCACCTGATTTTAAATGACCGCTACCCATAGACATCCGCAACTAGCAAATGTGTTGCAGATGCGTTGCCAAACTTTAATGGACAAAAGAGGGCACAGATAGGAAAAAGGATATTTCCTTTTCCCCGCCAACACCCGCCCCATCCAATCCTCTTCCCGTTCCCATCCTATCCGTATGATGTAAGAGTGGGAAAGGAAAGACTGAAATTAGGCATCCGGCATCTCACTCAACAGGCGAAATGCAGAGTACTACTTCTACTGCACGCCTGTTTTTTGTGATGTCGTGGTATTTCACCATTAGAGCCGGCCCATTCGTACAACAGATTGTTGTTGTTGGGAGGTTTACCACTATTCACCACTATATTCGTGTAGGTGATCAATGGATCACTCCAACCTCCCAACTCCATGATCCACATAGCAGGTTCATTAATCAAATTCATCATCTAATTGCTCTTTTCCTATTCATATGTGGCACAGTATGATTGTAGTCCATACTCTATACGTTTTGGCTACAGTAACACGGCAGGTCGCCTGCCTGACGCCAACCCTACTTGAGGAGTGTTTTTCTTATTATTTAAATAATTTAATTCCAAGAAAATGTTTATTCCTTTTACTTTTTTCAAATAGAAAAAAAAACAGAAAAACGTTATTTCCCCAATCCCTGATAGCCTTTATCGACCGCCAAATTTGTACCATGAAGTATGAAGAAATCGAGGAGAAAATTTGTAAATAGGAACTTGCTTTGGAACTTGGAAGAAAACAATTTTTAAGAATAAAATTTTAAGAACGTGCCACGTTCGGTCCACGTGGGTGATGTAGGGTGATAGATATCAGAGGGAGATAATTAAAAGGAGTGATTACATTGTAAATGTTAAAAATTCAGAATATTTTAGACTTTATAGAATTTGGGCGTAAACTGGTTACAGGCCCTAGCCCTCCGGTACGACTGTTTTTAACTTATCCTTTCCTTTTTCTTACTCCCACCTTTTTATTTTCCCGTATCTTTTATTTCCTCTGCATTCAGAACAAAAAAGACAACAATGCAAATGTCGTCACTTGACATTAGGCGATTGCACGCTTAATTTAATTATAAATATTTAGATAATAGTTATATTACAATTTATAGATAATAATAATAAATCAGCCTTTTTTAGAATGTTCCCACTGTAGGTACACAGGTCTCCTCTCAGAGAGAGGGAATGAGCCATAATCCACCACGCTGGCCCAATGCGGGTTTGCGGATGTCACGTGTCTTCGAATGGATGGTTCTAGGAGATGCGGTTTCTTCACGATGTTTTCCTTCACCGTTTTGAGCAGTGGCGATGAAATAAATTACACAAAGTAAAGCGCCTACCTGGGTTCCAACCCGTAACGTACAGTACGTAAGTCGGGGCCTATACCGCTGAGCCACCACTGCTCATATCAATTTATAGATACAATGTCTATATTCAGAAACAAACAAGGAATGAACAATAGCGATAATCGCCCTTAGACAAATCTAAATTCCGTTGAGATAGATCTTGACCTTGAGATCGTGATGAGAATCATGTTAATTTCTAGGCATATACATTATATAAGTCATAATAGTATTTAGAACGACAATTAAGCCAGAGTTTCGTTTCTGATTCTGGATACATCATGTGAAATTTTAGGCAAAATTTTCTAATTACTCGTTGGTTTAGCCATTAACAACGGCGATTTAATTTAGTCAGCCGACTATCCATTAGGGAAATAAGGTCGTGGTAAATTGATTCTATTTAATTTATAAATCTTTTATATTATATATTAAGTGATGGGTGTACTATACATCACTATGGAATCACTACCTATGGGTACAAAAATAGACAATAGGACATATGTCCTTTGGGTATATCTTTAAGTACGATGAAAATAATGAAATGGATACTTAGAAAGGTATTCATTCATTTATTTGTTCACTCTCAATTGTTATTTTTTACAAAGGGCTGACTTAATGCCTTAAGGCGATCTCGGTGGGGGAGAGATCAAAGTAGCCACGACGCAAACAAGAGGAGTAAATATAAAATACATCTTCTGCTGTATATATATACAGAGAAGTATATTAAAAAATCGATAGAGAAATGTCGAAATTTTGAAGAAACAAACATAAAAAATACATCCGAATTGTAAACCTCGTCATGTTTTTGAAGTTGGGAAAAAGAAGTAATAGATTGATATGGCCACAAATGTAATGAGGTCATAAATCTTACATAAACATCTGATAAAAGCCGGCACAGCTCCTACTAAATGTACATTAAAAGCAAAAGGTTATGTTAGGTGATTAAATTTTTATTGGGTATTTGTAAAGAGTCTTGTTAATATTTTAGCGAGCGGTTGAAGAGCGGTATTAGAACTTTATTTCTCAATTTATCTGATAAAACGGTTGGTTTTTCCGGTGCTCTCGTGGATAGATAATAAAAAGCAATTGATATTAAATGGACTAGTAAATACTTTTCAATCCATTTCATATCAATTTGCTGAATCTCTTTGTCCGTTTCGATAAGTAGTTATTTTTATGTTGGTTTTTCACAGGACAATAGCCAATAACCAAGCTTTACACCAGATGTAGCCCACTAATCCCAATCGCATGCCCGGGAACAACCGATTTTTTTGTGATTGGCTTCTCACTGCCTAGAGGAGGCATTTACAGTTACACCGGGCTCGAGACGGCAGGGTGCAGAGTGCGCCTAGCCTAAGCCTCTTTAAGAGTAACTTAGCCCAAGTGCTCCCTCCGTATAGGGAACCTCGGCTCGGGCTGTTACTTTATTATTATAACCGGATTGGGAGGCCGCCGAGCTCTTAGGTCGCTTCGGCGGACGCTTTATGGAGTCACTCGGCCCAAGAGCCTTCGAGAGGGACCCTCAGCTTGGGTTGCCACTCATAACGCGTTTAGTAGCATTCCGATTCTCGAGCCTTGGCTCGACAACAACCGAAACCGAAAGAAATATAATATATATTTGCATATTGTCTAATATATAATCTAGTTCCCGATCCAAAATCAGATGAGTGCAAAAAACTTATGCTGCATCTTAGATTATAAAGACAGGATGAATATGGCGTACAATATATTATATAAAACTGGAAAATGGTTCAATATGAAATCTCACCAGTAATAAAGCTTGTGGTCTTATGTCGCCGAGCAGTGGCGGGACGTAACTTTATTCGGGGAATTTGAAGCATAATTAAAACATTGTTGGCGGCTTTTTATTACTTAGTTAATAAGAACGAAACGTTAGACTGAACAGGATGGTCATTTGATGTCAGGCGATAATCGTACGAAATAATAACCAGCTCCGCGTTTTTACTCTCTAAATTAAGATAAATAAATATGCATTCACGCCCGTAACCCAGAGGGGTAGGCAGAGATAATAGATTTCTATTTGGCACGATATACCATACCTCTCTCGCTTCTTCTACATCCATACATCAACGCATACATGCTCGTCGGTTACGGGTATTCCTTATATCGCCCTTCTTTAGTATGTCACTAATCTAGTCCATATAGGTAAGTTCTCCTCGGACGTCCCCTACCAACGCTGCCACACACTTTTGCAACATAAATTTGTTTCGGTACTCTCTCTTCATTCATCCTTTCAACATGCCCAAAAGATATAATGGGGTAAATATAAATCCATTACTTTACTTACCTAGACATCAATTCGTGTGATTTCTTTATAGGAGAAGGCAAATAGTTAACCTGATGGTTAGTGACCCATAGACATATTCAATATGCAAACCAGTTGCAGATGCCTACCTTTATTTTGGACAGATGATTTATTCCCATAAATCTCAGGATTCACCGACCGAGCCATTGGTGCAACATCTGCGTTGGCTCTACCATCGTTAGGAAGCAAGTATCACAGTTGCAGTATGACATATGAGATTTATCGTCAACTAAATAAGGCACAGGTGATTCCAGCCAAGATAAGATCGGGTTTAAGTATCAACTGAGAATCAGAAATCCTCTGCTGATTATACCTCACGGGAGAATATCTATAACATGATAGATCTGTAACGGTAGTTTAGCTTTATGTAGAAAATAGAAAAATCTTACCAAAATAACTAACTTAAGTACAATATAATGCATGCAATATATTTAAAGCTGAACGACTTCTGGCATTTGAAACCGAGAACTCGTATAGTTACTACGTTTAAACTAGAGAGAGAAATATATGGAACTAGCTGGCACGGCGAACTTCGTGGAATTTTGTTAAAACCGTCTTAGCTGATCCGTACTCGGCGAAAGGAATATCCCTTCCACATTTCAAGTCGCTAGGCCATTTGGGTTCCAGAGATATTGTGATGACTAAATTATAAACTCTTATATGTTTTCTTATGTATTGGAATCTATATCTTAAAATTATATTTCTACACAATGACTCTTCAACGATGATCTTTTTTGTAATTAGGATAACAAAATTAGAATTTGGATGTAATATGTTAGAGCCAAAAATATACGGAACATGTACGGAATCAATTTACGTTTACCAGTAAATTACTAGTGAAAAATATTTGTAATGTAATGTATAAGTTGAACGCTTTGACTCTTCAAACAGAATAAGACAAAGAGGATTGAAACTAACAAAGTAATTAAGCGGCGTAATTTAGTAGCCTTAAATGGCTTTCAAATATTATCGTTTCATTAACATACAGGCTTAATTAAGACGTGGTACATTTTGACATTCATCGTAGACTAATTCAACGGAGACAATAGTGTAGGTAGACTAATAATTTGGAAACATGATGCGTAGTCCAATGAAAAGTGGCACTGTTTATGGGCATACAACAATCCCATCTGCTGCTTTCATGCTCTTGATTAAGAATCAGCAGACAGCAATCTCGTCTTACTTTGGGTCTGTAACACAATATTGCTGATTATTGTTGTTAACCTTCAAGGTGCATCGAGCTACATCGGTTGCCACCTCAGTGGCATAGCACAAAATTTAGGTTGGTGGTAATGTGGGTTGGTCGGGCTGATTTTATTATCACCGCGTTATTGAAGTAGCCGGGATCTATGATCGCTTAGACCTTCGAAGCATACTTAAGGCTTCAAGGAGATGTTAATGTCAACTTGTCTTGTTACTCAATGCACGGGTAACATCTGACCCTGGAAGAAGTGGTGGAAGCAGCTTCTTCGATCTTCTACCGTATCCTTTTACTTCTCCATATACTTCGATCATAAGTATCATAATAACACTTCTATAATATGTACCATCCTAACTTTTGGAATTGGGTTGTTCTACTATATTGTGATCTTCAGCGTAGATATCGGAATGATCGCTGTCATGATCTTACTACTATCTCAGTTAGAGCAAGGTACCGCCGTGACAAACAGATCTTTTCTTAGGCCTCTGAGAATAATTTTAAATACCAAGTAACCCAGTTAGCTTGGTGTCATAATTAGAGCATCTACTCGTATTAAAGAGTGGAGCTATTTCTTATTTAGTCATCGCCACATTCTAGTTGGAAGTGGTATTATTTTATTATTTGTGCTTATTTTACCCTTTTTCTGCCAGTGCCATTCACCATTTCGTAAGGATATTTCAGAAGGATTCGACATTGTTGAGCGACGGCATTTCTTGGCTGAGCGATCTCCAACGCGTACATAAATTCTGGAATTCCTTGTGAGCAGTCCGACAAATGTTCAAGTTTCTGGAAATGTTGATACATCCGGTCATTTTCCGATTAAGACCAGAATTTAATCTAAATCGTCATAAACACGGGCACGTCTTTGTTAACACCAAAAATTGGATAATCCGTGTTAATACTACAGCTTTAACGTTTCCTCCACGAATTCCATCTATCGCAAATACCACCAGATAATATAACCCGATATATTATCTGGTGGTATTTGATTCCATCATCATCGTCAGAATCTTATTAATGGCTACTTTGTTACTCAGAATCTATTTTGCTATAACACAACCACCTTCTGTTATTTCCCACATTAGGAGGAGTAGATAGATTGCGACGGACCTTTTACATGTTCTATTGTAGGTAGCGTAAACCTCACTGTATGTCTGTATCTAGCAATTTCTACGTAGTTTTTGTACAATCTGTACAGCTAATAACAATTTTATATCCCTACGGGACTTCATTATTGACTTAAGGGGGTGGACGTTATCAAGTACAGTGTCACTATGCGGGGAACCCTCTTTCTCGGTGATGCATGGTGGTTTGGTGGTTTATACACCACCAGTAAAAATCAGTTTTCCAGAGTACATATATTTTCCGTAATGCACACACTAATACACAGACACGGTTTATATACTGTTAATATTTACATGAATTATTATAATTGGAACAGCGTGGCTTGGGCACACGTGCGAACAAGCTCACGGTTCCGAACCGACTCTTTTCCCCGCAACCCTGCGCGTCCGCAGGATCCTTAGGGTGCGGGGTGGCCAAGCCTGAGTGTTATAAATGTGGTGGCCATATGTGCGGCCTACACGCCACAAATCATTAATTAAAATCAAAGCTTATCCTCTCATATAATCTCATGGATGTACTTAATTATATATTTGCCTTTGCACCAAGCTTTGCATGACTCCATTTAAAATAATATATTTTGTAATATCGCGTTGTTCTTCTTTTTTTGTTTATTGGTTAAGATTGTCTATATTAGTTATAGAGTCTATTTCAGATGTAGCACAAATCTAAAATGCTTCACAGTAAGTAATGAATGTGATACGTAATATAGTCCTGTCCAGAACTAGGTTTAGCTGTGACCTAATTGTCAATAAAGTCTTTAGAACCATGAAAGTTATTTGGGGTCGCCAGATTTTGCAGATGTCACTTAAATTCAACGTGTCCAAAACCAGTCTTGTTGATAAATATTATACGTCACGGCCCAAATTTTCTTTTAGTTGTTCCTTCTTCTTTTTCGTTCTCTTTTCTCATTCTTAAATGTTAAGTGTTAATCATCAGTCAGTATATTCACTATATCTTTTTTTGTGTGTTTGCCAAATATGTAGTTAAATAAAGTACTGTCGTTTTTAACTATCGACATGCTGATTAGGCCTTCAATTCTAGCTTGCTGACCTTCCTTCAGAGATCCATCATTTTTTTTTCTATGGTCGCTAAATCAAAGTCCATTCTAAGTCTATCTCACAGGAGTCAGGCGTTAAGAATAAGTATCTTTGCGTTTTGTCTGATGAGAGGGGTGCCGGAGGTTCAATTACAATCCTCCAGTAAAAAATGGGAAGAGGAAGATAATTGGACGAGGATGGAGATGGATAGAATGAAAATCCATATTCGTGATTCCCATGGATAGGAAAAGAAAATATGTTTTTCCCGTCCACTTAATTCTCTGCCCGTTAATGGTAGGCAACGCATTTGCAATTTATTTGCCTATTGCATCTGCCTATGGGTAGTCTATCAGGTGAACCGCTTGCTCATTTGCTACCTTCCTCCACTAAGACACACGACTAAAAAAAGTTCATCCAAAAATCTTATTGTATTTTACATCTTCAGCGAGTTGTCCTCTGCTTTTTCTTCTCCGGTTCTCTGAGCAGTGTGGTTATTAAAAATTACTTGGTCCTTGAAGCGTCCTTCATTATGTTCTAGGATGAAAATATGTACGATTTTACGTTTAAATAACATTTACTATAATGACGTATCTACGCGTATCAAGTGCCCATTTGTATATTAATAATTTGCATATTGTTAGACGCCTAACAGTCATTGGCTACTCCTGACAATTAGAAAAAATATATACTTCAGTATTCATTTCAATTGAAGTAGGCGTATGGCGGACAATCCCATTACTGACCATTCATTCCCACCTAAGCGGGCGGCCCGGATTCCCGGGAGCATTGCGCGCGCGCCTCCCTCGCCGGCACTCTCGCACCAGTCGCTTGCATGCATGGATGCCGCCTTACCATAATTTCACCACCGACCCACCTTATACTTTAAATTGTAGTGTATTAAATCGGAATCCGGAGTATAACATCGTATGATTCATCACACCACAACACATGCGTCTTATTACATTTTCCTAAATTCTCTATTTTTTATTACAAAGCAAAACAAGTTGTTGCGACTCAAGTTGACATAAATGTGTAAGAAAAACAAAACCGATTGCTGTTATTAGATTATAAAACCCAATTTCTTTAAAAGGTTTTGTTTGAATAAGAACTTGTTCATATTTTGTATAGACGGAAAAACTTTTAGATGTGGGTCCTTCAGTAACAAATCTTGTTGTTATGATTTTATAAAATATCCGTGTATTTAATTTTTAAAATAACTTATATTTTTTCTGTTTTTTTCACTGTTTAAATAGTCTGCCATCTGTTTTAGTTACTTTGTTTTTATTACTTACTTTTACTTGTGGATAATGTCGGTGGATACATTAGCTATTAAACTCTATGCATTGTCGTTTTTAAATAAATAAGTTGTCCTTTATGACGAGACCCATTTCTAAATAGAAATAAAAACATCGAAAAATCAGCAGGGGCCGAAGCGGAAACAAAACGTTATTTTCTGAAAAAAAAAACAAAATATTTATTTGTAATGTGCCATGTTTTTTTAAATATTGCCTATCTTTTTTTGGTAATATCACGGGTAATTGATGGAAAAGAAAACAATGTATGGTCCAAAGTTCTTCACCAATCACAAAGAGCTAAAGGCGGATTAGGATTGTCTTCGAATCCATTAATTAAACTAGATCCTGCGCCCCTTGAACGACGTGTCACTAAAGTATTAGCGTCGAAAGCACTCGTCTAGTGTGATGTTTACAAGAAGATTTACTTATTTAATCTGTATTAGATGGTATTATTAACAATATATTAATGTTTGATAACAAATAAAATGAATTCAAACGTTTTAAAAATAATATGCTTTTTTAAAACACCGATTTTTTTATTGTAATGCCACTTAACGAACATAATTTGTTATCTGCTCTTGTTACACTTTTATAATTTGATGATCGAATGAATCAAAATACTAGTAATAAATACAATATGAAATTTTGCCGACGGGGATCATAAATATTACCAGTGGGTAAAAATATATTTGAAAAATATATTGCCATAACTATTTTTGTAATATTATAAAAGATTAATTAAATATTAAGTATTTATGGTATAAAAATGTATTAGTTAATTTTGTATGTTATGGTCTAATTTTATTTTTATAAATATTCTTCATTAGATTATTCACATAAAGAATAGGTTTGATGAGTTTAAAATAGTAGGTAATACTAATTTTATATTACAATTTTTGATAAAAAAATTATCAATCGCTTGATGTCAATAAAATTAAAGAATTTACGATATTATTGAATGTTTCAAAAATTTAAATATATTTTTTTTGTTTTAAAACATATATTTTCATTATAAAGAGATTTCCGTCAATCAGTTTAATTAAGAAAATCTTCGAGACTGTTTTACGTGGTTTTGCAGTTCCCGTCGGAACAATGAGAAACTAAAATATACCAGTAATCGGTAAACTTCCTGTAAATGCCACATCGAACATATAATTTGCGAGTAATTTTTTAATGTTAAGCAACATAATTTTAAAAAAATCATTAAACTCTTATATGGAAAAATAAAAAAGAATGATATAATATACATTAGGTTAAAGCGTAATTTAAAATGTAATTTATTGTAATTTTATTTATTTTGATACACGGTTTCAAAAAAAAGTATATCGTAAAATATTGTAACAAATTCGCGCGGTTCATTTTCGAGGGACGGCTCGATTACTTTTTAATTTAGAGGATTTAAATGAAATCAGATCGGGATCCTATTAAATAGCCGAAAAGACGAAATGTTTCATTCATGAAATACGGTCATTTTACGTACTTCCTGAGTTGATATAAGACGCACCGTTATTTAAACGCAGCGTCGCTCAACTTGTTTGTTATTTTTTTACACCCACAAGGCAAGATAATTGTAATAGAAAAAAATATAGGGTGTTAAAAAAATAGGCAGACTATATTTTAGACAGAAAAAAAATGACAAATGTAGGTCGCTTCAAGGGTTATGAAGGATTTCGAAGGATATTCTCAATACAACCACTTGCGATATAGGAAGGTGTAGAACAGGATATTCTCAAAGTTTTAATCCCGTCACGGGGATCGAACGTACGTACCGGAGGAGCTGGCGTCGCCGTCCGCCACTGCGCCCGTGTACTTCCTCAACACTTTTGACACACTTGAAAACAGTTTGAGGCCTGTTCTTTGATGTTGGGTAAGAAGTAGTCAACTCCACGCACGAGCGGGAGTGAGGAGCGAACAAGACGTTTGTTCGCTGAGCCGCCCGGAGACACAGTGCGGTGCTACAGCTACAGAGCCAAATGCCGCACCCCTACCCAGTCCTCCCGCGGACCTCACCGAACACCTTACCAGCCTTTTAGGCAACGGTGCCATTGGAAATTAATTTTATATAATACACCAACAATTTCGGAGGCGTCGGGCTTAGAAAAAAAAAACATGATTTTTTTTTCAATTTAAATTAGGAATGTAAAAGATATCACAAAATCTGTGCTCAGTTGGACGTCTAATTTGTTGTACTTGAGAATCTATTTAGAGGAAATTTTATTTCATCTATATATATATTTCTAAAATATCCACTGAGAAACCAAGAAACCAATATTCGGACTGAAAATATTAATTATTAAACGCTTCTACTTTATCAATTTACGAATGGGAACTTTATGCTCCCTGTAATATATACTAATAGCTCAAAATGCTCCCTGTAATACACATATAGAAGAGTCAAAGTGGTAGTAATTACCATAGACTTCGGGCCCCGGAGTCCAAGCCTCCGTTTTAGACGCGGTCTTATAAATTAGTACCCGTAGACACTAATTACACTGCTGTACACAGCCTATTTCGCGTTTAAACGCTGCCCGAGAACGGTATGGTATCGATTAACACCTTACTCCTATCAGTTTAATAATTAATTTAATAACACCTTTGATATCTAAATAACACAGTAAATATTTAAAGTATTTAATAAATTATGGAATTATTATTATTATTCATCAAATAAATTATAATATTATACATAAAAGCACGTGAAGCGTTCATGAACGCTCAGTCGGCTGTCCTAGGTATCACTGGAGAGATGAGATAGAGAAGGACCTTCTGGCGAGAGATGCCGCGGGATCAGACGTAGTGGGAACTCTTGTTGTCGGAGGCCATTGCCCACATTGGGCCACGCCACTCTAGTTATGTTACATATATAACCATATTAAGAAATTAAGAAATCAAACAAATTGTATATACAAATAAATTAAGTCGATCCATACGTATGGATCGGCGATTAATCTTTTTGTATGTACAATTAATTTAATGGAAGACGCTCGATTGTATGATTGTAGTCCGATTTGGTTGCTTTTAATAAACATTTGTAATGCAAGTTTTTATTATAACAAGAAAAAGATAACAGACAACAACTTTTATATTTACAATAATGAAATTTCAACTTTGGTAATAACTATAATACTTTTAACAGTGGTAGAGCCCGCAATAATAACATCTTTTGCACGAATGGGCCGGCTCGACCAGTGAAATACCACGACGTCACAGAAGACAGGCGTGAAGTAGAAGTATTCTGCGTTTCGTCTGATGAGTGTCGTGCCGGAGGCCTAATTGTAGTCCTCTTCCCCCTCCTAACCTTTTCTAATAAGGAAAGGATGGGAAGAGGAAGAGGGTTTGACGGATGAGGAGGGGATGGACAGGGAATGGAATTATCCTTTTTTCTGTTTGTCCCCTCCTTCGTCCATGAAGGTAGGCAATGCATCTGCAACTCATTAGCTTGTTGCGGGTGCCTATGGGTAGCGGTACTTATTTCCAGGGGCCGCTTGCTCGTTTGCCACTTTGTAATATAAAAAAAAAAAACTAGACTATTAAGGAATACGTAAAGTAAGGAGCTCCACAGAAAGTTCGTGACAAACCTATATAAAGAAGTGACATCGCAAACAGATATAAAACAATTTACCTTTACAATAGCAAAGTACACTAGTCATAGAGAATGCACTTTGAAATTAATAGTACTTTCATTGAAAGAAGACAATGGTGCTACGTCGATTATTCAGCGTCTAAAATATGCATAAAATATTGTATTCTATTTGCTTGTGTCTAACCGTACCGGACGCTAACTAAACACTTGCACAGGTGTTCCGCAATAAAAGCTACAAAACTTGAGAGACCGTTTCAACTTTTATGCAAAAAATATCGTAGTTATTTTAAACAACCATTTTATTCTAAATAACAATACTAGGTAATATAAATATCATGTTATACGGGAACGTGATCGAAGGACTCACTAGTACATATGCACTCCTGGGTACGTGACATCTCAAGTCCGTAGGTCAATTTGAGAATATGTATTAATAATTTTGTGTACATACGATTAACGAAGATTAGAAATAGTCTTGGAATAACGGCCACGTACAGTTCGACGCAGCGTTGGTAGACCTCGAACAAATCCAGATCGGTCAAGGTTGGGGACTTCCACTAGCAGCAGGGGACCGATCTTTGTGACGATCAAAGGAGTTCGTCCAGCAGTAGACAACTCTTGACTGAAAAGAGGAAGAAGCATTTAATTAGAATGCGAGAGGTATCAACAACGAAAGGATTCATATATATATATATATATATATATATATATATATATATATATATATATACATATATATATATATATATAATAAAGGTAACGTTTCAAAATTGATCCAAAAAGAAGCATATTTAAAGTTTTTATCATCTAAAACGTGTCCGCTCAATAAAAGTACAAGTTAGTTTTACATAGGTAACTATTCGTATAACCTACATTACGTGATTGGACGCGTTTAAACGTCACGCGCACCGAGCTATAATGATAGCGTTTAACGGTGCTTGGGTCGCACGTAAAATGGAGATGAGGAACTTTAAGTTTTATTCCTGTGCACTATCAAAATGCATAACACGATCAATCAGAATGCTTTAATATATAATATTACAGTTTAATGCTTTGAATTGCATAAAAGACATAAGACAGTTGACAACTGTCACTGATAAAACTACGCCATTCATTTTAAAATTAGATATGATACTGCTGTTATCAACAAATGGTATATAAGGACCTAACTGTGATTTGTTAAGATTTCTTGTTGTATCAGCTATCATAACTGTGAGTAATAAATACAAGCAATGATTTTATCGTGTTAAAAGTGTAACAAAAGTGAAGCTAGTTTATTTTCGACGATAGTCACATCGTAAAAGTGTGTTTGGTTGAAAAAAGCAAATCGAAGTCATATTTGTATACATATTTAATATTTAAACATAATTCATTAAAACAACAAGTCAATATGAAATATATTGTTATTAATAAAAGGTAATCGCTGAATTGTACATGAAACGAAAGCTTTGTCGAAAGTATCAGATATAATTTCGAGAAACGTCCTGCCTCTCGGAGTGGTTCCACGCGACTGGCTCGATCATGCGCAAATCGGACCCTTGCAACTTGCGCACTATATGAAAAACTAAATAAAACTTTTCCAAATCCTAATACGACTACGATCCTAAATTGACTTTGAAAGTTGCTAACACGTGTCCTTGTGTCTACCGGTAAAATATCTTTGGCATTGATGTGAGACTTGTATCGTAGCTGTTTCACATTGAGTTCTAGGTTATTTTTTTAAACTAAGGGTTGCATCAATGCTAATACTTACTTGATTTTGTTGCGCTTGGGAAAAATTATGAGAGTGAATTGTTGCAATGCGTGACAGCTAAAAAACTAGTTACACAATTGATAGACAACTGCGACTATCATTTCCTAGACAATGCAATCCAAGATTAATGACGCAAATGTTTTAACCAATTAATAACAAAAAAGGCGGCTTTTATACGACCGTAGAATATGTGCAACACAAAAAGAGTAGGCTTTTTGTAAACGGGCACCATCACCAGCCTCGTCACTATCACCATATCACCACCATCACTACTACCATACCATCCTACCATCACCATAACCAACGCCACCGTTATCAACAGCACCACCACTTCACTGCCACTGCAACCATTACCACCATTAGCACCACCATTACCACTACCATCCACGGTTTTATATATAGACATTTCAATTTAATTTATCAGCATCGCTTATTGTTGGAGTTAGTGATCAGCTCTTGCAGTGGGGTGACGTCTGATTTCTTTCATAATTTTGACTTATTTTACCTTGTGCGCTGAACCTTGATTATTTTACTTATATTAAATTATGTGCATTTATGCCTATATTAATCCTTAGAACATTACTTGTCTGTCAGCAAAAGTTCAATTAAAATCCATCCAGCCAGAGTTTACACAAGACAATTTTTTTAAAAATGTTTTATTATAAGTACCGTATGTAATAATACTTATTCTGTTCTGCATTACGTCTGCAATATTTAACATAGTTATATTTTATATTTTCAATACTTACAGTATAATCTATCTCACCAAAGGATTGTGAACTTAGCTTACAATCGGACTAGGCAAATTATAAACTGTCAGCAGTAAGTTAAGATACATTAAAAATAAGGCGTAACCGAAAATAAAAATTTGAAAGTGACTAAAATTCCAAGCAAGTACATACTAATCTTTCCTATCTTTGAATAACTTTTTGAGGTGGCTTTACTTAAACACGTGAGCCCAGGTAAAAAAATTAATGATACGTTACAACAATAGGTTAGGTTAGGTTATTCGAATTGTTCGAAATTCAACTGTAAAAAATATACAAGAAAATATACAGACAATGTATAACGAACTAGCCCTGCCCCGCGATTCCACTCACCCACAGTAGACATCATTAGCTCATGTACATCATTCTCCCTTAGCATTATTTTTCTTTTTGCTCAGCTTTTAAGGATCGCAGCGTGATTGTTAACCTTGTTTCATAATTATGCTATCAAATGGAAAAAATATGTTTCAAATCCGATAGGTATTTTATGAAATAAGTGCATTCAAATAAATAGCTTTATATAATATTAGATAGTTCAACAAGACGCCAAATGGCGCGACTATTGATTCCAGTGATTTCCATTTAGGGCGATCCTGGCATACCTCTCTCGCTTCTTCTATCCATACATCTGCGCGTACATGTTCGTCGGTTACGGGTACTCCTTATATAACCTTCTTTAGTATGCTACTAATCTGATCGATATAGGTTGGTTTGTATGTCCTTCCCTTTTGTGACAGCCCAAGCCGAGGTCCCCCTCTCGGAGGCCCTTGAGCCGAATCACTCCTAGCAGAGTCCACCAAAGCGACCTAAGAGCTCGGCGGCCTCCCAATCCGGTTATAATAATAAAGTAACGAGCCGAGCCGAGGTTCCCTTTACGGAGGGAGCCCTCGAGCTTAGTTACTCTTAAAGAAGCTTAGGCTAGGCGCCCTTTGCGCCCTGCCGCCTCGTGCCCGGTGCACCGGGCAGCTGCAACAGTGACCTTTCAGTCTAAAAAAAAACCTTCCCTTTTCTTTTCTACACAAATTATAGCAAAGATTCTCTACTGCTTTTATGTTAATAGTAAATAGGTGACATTAGTAAATTAATATCAGGTAAGCCATTTGCAAAATTCTTGTTTTTATACTATAGTGGTTTAAAGGTCCTAGTATCTAAATAATTTAAACATTTTAAATTCGCTGCACCATGAAGATTTTATATGAATCTATATAGTTTTCAATGTTAAGCAACTGCGCGAAAGCTTTTAAACCTTACTACATTTCGTACTCAACGGCTTTGGTAAATTGAAACTGGATGCAACGTATGTATGCATAGATTTGAATATAAGATAGGTACAACTGTACTGGTGCTCCAATAACGAACCAATTAAGCGCGGACTAAGCGCTTGAATATATATTTTTTGTAGTGTTTCAAACGGTTAGAACATCTCATTTATAAAGAATTAAATTACTTCTTCGTCATAGTTTCTGCCGACACTCATCCATTGGAGTTTCCCCCATTGATCACCACAAAGGTCGCCTTACCGCCTTCATCTACTTGGCTCCCGCAATCTTGTTCATCGGTCCATCTTGTGGGAGACTTGCGACCTGCCATTCCAAGACCTTTTGCCCCCTAAATACATATTTATTTTATTATTTTTATTTATAATGCATATTGCAAGTAGGTACATAAAATAGTATTAGTATATTTTTTCATTAATGATTGTATTATTGAGATGTACACACCGAAGTTGTCAATGTCATTTCATTGCTGACAGTAATGAACGAGTATCCACGAGTGACGGTTATCTTAATTGCGTTCAAACACTACAATTATGTTAAACTAAAGTGCACGTAACGGAGCAGTGGTGGCTCAGCGGTTAATGCTCCGACTTACGTACTGTAGGTTGTGGGTTCGAACCCAGGCAGACGCTTTACTTTGGGTAATTTATTTCATCACCACTGCTCCAAAAACGGTGAAGGAAAACATCATGAGCAAACCGGCATGTTCTTAGAACCATCAGATTCGAAGACCTGACTTCCACCAACCCGCACTGAGCCAGCGTGGTGGATTATGGCTCATTAGTGGGAAACATTCTAGAAAGGCCGATTTATTATATATATTATTATCATATAAACTAAAGTGTGACAACTTTTGATCACAATGCCTATTACCATCTCTTGGAATTGTTATCAAATACTTACGATAATAAAGTTCCTGCTGTATCTCTTATACTTTGAGTGATATAAAATGGCCGACACGCTATGGTTTCGGTGTTATTTGTATTTGCAAATGTGTTTATTAGGTTTGGTTGGTTGGTTGGATTAATGTAACTAACGATCGTCATCTCTGTCTACCTCAGTTGAGTGATAATATAGTTTCTTTCATTTCAACGCATCGTTAATTTTAAACGAAATAACTAAATGAATACCGTGCATATAAAAATTACCATTTACCAAAACACAGACGTGTTAAAAATTCACTGTCAAGGTTGGCACGTGAATTTTCACTGTTAAACGGCTCGTATGTGTATACAGGAAAATTTAATGAAACGTCACAGTTTTAATTGAATCTTTTTGCGGTGCAATCACGAGCAGGCGAGTCGGTGCACAAGTTTAATTTCATGACCGACGTCCAACGGGTCAGGTGCAGTTTAACTTGTTACTTTGGCTACGCTGTTCATGAACTTTGCTGACCTTACTTCGTACGCCTGTACGCGATGTCATGTCAAAGTCGATTTTACTACATACAAACAAAAATTTTAAAACAAAAGCTTGTACCATTCTTTTACGATGATTTAATTCTCGTCAGATATGTGACGGGGAGTATTGATAAGGGACGGGAAAATGATCCGTGACAATTTTAATAATTAATAATTCTTTATGTAATAAACAAGTAAGTAATAAACAAGATGTAAATGCAATATATTAATTTTTTTACACATCTAATAAACATTAAATAGAATGACATTGCGGGCGTCCTAACTGAAAATAAGCGCTTCTTCTGAAGCATGTGATATGTAACACAGAGTAGAACACGAATAAAGTCCTTTCTTGTTTTCTTAACTGTACTAAAGGTGTGAAAGCTAATGTAGATTTTTTGTGTGAATGTAATTTTGAAAAAGACAATATTGGTTGTGAATCTGCTCTGTTTTTTCCGAAACCGGTCGTGATTATGAATTCCAGGAATAAATTTTATCATGTACTCCAAAATATTGCAACGATTTATAACGAACCCACCTCCTCGAATTTTGCTGTTCACTAACAGTGCGGTGTGACGTTCGTGGAAGTGTTTTCATTTTAACAAGCTACGCCAACGTTAATACGATACCGAGGTGAGATCGAATGGTTGTTACAATAAAATATACACTTTTTTTTAAATATTCGAATTTGCGAATTTTTGATTTCAAATATTTTTTATATATTTAAAAATAAATGTTATAAAATACGATTTTTTTATTTTTTTTGCAAATATATTTTGCTTTTTGAAAGTACGTAACATAAATCGTTAGTATAAATATAACATTTTAAAATGAACGATTTGTAATATTAATATAAAAAAGGAGTAACGTTAAGTAAAAATTAAGTTCTAAAACACGCTATTGACTTTTTCTTGTTGTCGAGTGTACCATTCCGGAGAGTTAGTTGCCACACTGGTAACTTGTGAATGGTATGGAACTTTTTCTTCTACTTCTTCTTTCCAATTGTTACCCGACCTAACCAACCGCCGTTGCATATTTCTGGGGGTTCCTCCCGTGCACACCGCGGTAAATAGGATGGTTTGTTGTGGTGGGATGGAGTCCCGCCGGCACGCCATTGGAATTAAATGTATCTCAAATAGGCGCGCGCATCCTTTCCTCAGTATGAATCTCTCGGCCTTTGAGACTTTACAATATTAAGTCTCTCCCTCTAATGAGGATTATTGGTTTTCAATCAAACACCCTCAACCCGACTGGTTGCAGCAGCTGACTCTCTTTTGTGCGCATAAATTCTGAAAATTATTTTAAACTAACATTTTAATTATACAGAAGCGGCAGTTTGATGTTGCCATTATTTTTATTAATATAAACTTGTGGTTCAGGACATTATTTACAGCTTTAAGTAGAATTTACATTACATTAAGGCCGAATTCATTCGAAATGGAAATTAAAAAATCGATCAATCAACAACGACTTGCTTGACTCTGTATGTTTTTTATGTATTTCAGAATTCCGCTCCTGGTGAACCGATTTCGATGGTTCTTTTGTGGTTCAAGAGCTAGCTTGTGGTCAGTAGGTCCCATTTTTTTTAGTCAAGATCCGACTGGTAGTTTTTGAGTTATTCTTAATAATGCATAATATGAAAAAGTTGAGTTTTACTTTTTTGGCTTACGTAAGCAAAACTAAAGGACTTACGTTAAAATAATGTATGAAATAATTGTAGCCCTTTAAATAAGCTAAATAAAAGTCCGGGATGACGTATATCTATCTTCTACGGTTGTCTCACAATAACCACTTTTTTCTTAGTAAACATTAATTAAAACGCATACGACGACATTATTCGTGTTCGATAATAATCCTTATCCATTTAAATGTTTTAATCATCAAGAGAATTTAATGTAGACTATAATTGCTCTGTAAACTATACCATTCTGACCAATAGTTTAGAAGATATCAAAAGTTTAAACTACAAAGTAAGTAAAAACTACGCGCAAGTAATTTCACAAGCCGCGCAGTAGACGGCCGCGCTTAGCGATGTGTTTATTACTATGTACTTTTGTTTATTATCTTTCTTTGATTGAAAGTTGACTGTTATCATTTATTCATGTTCAAGGTTGCAACCAGTTGTTTTTGAGTTATTCTTAGTAAAGCTTATTTAATTGATTTTACATGGACGGTGTTTCGTTTTGCTTAAAAACGACGTTGTATTAAGCCAATACATACTCCTCCGACTCGTTAAACGCTGTCTCATATGAGCAGCGAGTTAAGTAGTTCAACCCATATCCTGACACACAACTAAATGAGTTAACAAACTTTAGATTCACTAAAAAACAAGAAATAAACCTTTCTTTAACAAAAGCAAAACCGACTTCAAAAACGACGTTGTATTAAGCCAATACATACTCCTCCGACTCGTTAGATAAACGATCCTGTACCAAGTCAAGACCGTGATTTCGTTTTCTTTTTATTTTCTCTGTTCAGAACTTTTTTCATGTAAACCCGCATTTTCCAAAGCCTGTTTTTGCGTTCTTCACTAGTCTGTTTTGAAATGGCCCTGGAAGTAGATTTCCTAATTTTATATAGGCGTTCCGTCCTATCTTCGTTTGTCTCATTGAAACAACGCTGTCTCATATGAGCAGCGGGTTAAGTAGTTCAACCCATATCCTGACAAACAACTAAATTAGTTAACAAACTTTAGATTCACTAAAAAACAAGAAACAATTCTTTAACAAAAGCAAAAGCGACTTCAAAAACTAAATAATGCACTAAAAAGTAAAAAATAATTTAATTCAAGTAAATATAAGAATCAATTTTTAAGAATATTTATTTTTGCAGTCGGTGTCAGCCAAGGTAGGCCTGTAACTAGGGGCACTGTCGGCGCGAGTTCCCGTTCCCCGTGAGAGGGTAGGAGGGGAACAGTTTAATGTGATTTTCATATAGTCTATCTTTATCTATACTAATATTGTAAAGCGTAAGAGTTTGTTTGTTTGAACGCGCTAATCTTAGGAACTACTCATCGGATTAAAAAATTAATTTTGTATTAACAAGCTGAGCTATTACGACATTTGCTGGGCTATTTAATATCACGCTATGAAACTTAGGAACGGAGTGTAATGGAAAAAAACTGTATGCGGAAAAGGGATAAAGAAAACGTCAATATCAATCAAATCAAAAATGATAAACAGCTGTCGAGTGATGTGATTGGATGCGATGCTATGCACATGTTACCAATAATAAATCAATTTATTTGACATAAAAAATATAAAGACAAATATTTAAATTGAATTAATCTCCATAATTTTTCTACTTTCGGCAGTAAATCCTTTAGCGGTTACAAAAATATCAGTCATTTACACGTGCCCTAATCCGTTAAATTAAAATTAATACACCAATTTAGTAGATAACACTGGCGACGCGGTTTTAATGACACATACTTCTAAAGTCGTCTTCCATGGCGTAATTGTCAATCTTCGATCACAATCAAAGTGCATGCAGTCATGTTAACAAGAAAAGCATTAAAGTTTTTCCGTGTATCAAAAATATGGGAAAAACAGTGGTAATATCGAAGAAACATAAGCGTTATAAGGTAATTAATTATACGATGTTCAGTGTACGCTACGTTCTAGATTTGATCATACTTGAACGTGTTTATTTATTTATCTTCAAACGCCCGCTTCGCTAGATATTATAATTATTAAATAAGTGTTTTTGTAATAGATCAGGAATTTTTGAAAGATGAATTGTTGAGAGAGGTTTTAATAAGTAAAGGATCTGCTGTACTATATTTAGGAATGGGAGTGCATGTATTGACGTTAATTTTATTTCAGGTGGCAGTTGACTAGAACGTATGAAGCATCCATGATATACTAAAAGAAAAGGCTTACAAACATTATTAAATAGATGTGTCGCATTAAAAACCTAAGAAATGCCACAAGTAACAATGCACACTCAGAGCAATAACTTAATATATGGATTATTTAATTTGTGTGAACGTTCCAGCATCAGTTCTTCAGTTTAAATTTTCAAATTCAGTAATACGAAGGTTTCTTGAATATAAGTTGCATTGCCTCAGAATACTATACCGTGTGATAGCAATGGATAGACGTAGGGAAAATACCCATTTTGTGTAATACTTTTTATGTTATAATGTGGCAAATGAGCAAGCGGATCACCCGATGTTAAGTGAACGCTACCCAAGCAACACAAAACTGTAATATACGATGCCACGTATAGTGCACAGGTGGTCTTTTAGCTTTTGTACAGAATTATTAAATGACACACTGACTACGAAAGCTGAATAACGCACTCTGACCTGCATATTGATTCTTTTATGCATCACGGAGACTCTGTTATTGAGCTGTGAGTGTAACTATGTCAGCTGTTAACAAATTCTGGCACTGACGGCATCTATCTAGCGTTAAGGTGGACTCTTACGGTGCAGTTAGCTGAATAAATGTCCGCATGTGTCTGCTTTAAATTCTATCATTCTAAAAGTAAACATGTGGCCCGTTTAAATGCTGTAAGCTAATTTGTGACACGACATAAAGAATAGACAAGTCGATTTTAGTGGCACCTTAACAATGTTATTGGGTAGCGATATATCGGCACTTAGTATAAAGGCCACACGTGCACTGTACGTGGACCTTGATAAAGCTAAATAACAGCGAACTGATTTATTATATGACAAGGTAACTTACTAATATTGCTTATGCCTGAATAATAACACTCTTTTGTACAGTTTATCAGCCAAAATATTTTTCTTAGTTCAGTTCTATAACATCAATGTTTTAACATTTCGGTATTGTATTTCGAGAAATGTGGAAGTCAAAGCGAAGAACTGGTGGAATTCGCCGCAAAATCAATAAGGAATATATTAGAATAGTTAACGGGAACGTTGGCCAAAAGAATTCGCAGAACAACTACAAGATTAGTGAGTGGTGAAGATTCAAGCACGCAATATATTTTGGAAGTGGGTTCCGTAACTCAAAATAACGTACAACAGCAACGTGACGGTCAGCGTTATCAAGTTTTAGATGACCTCTGTTCTCAATCAGAAAGTACAGAGTCTTTCAATATTTTTCAAAGTTCAGATAGTAGTGAAGATAATAAATTAGAGAAATTTCGAGAAAATATAAAAAACTGGGGCATTCAAAGAAATATTACTCAGGCAGCTCTGAGGATCTATTTAAAATAATCAACGATTACGTACCAAATTCAATACCTAATGATCCCAGAGTAATTTTAAATATAACTAGGGATGTCGTCTTAAAAAAGATTGAGGGAGGTGAATATTGGCCCTACGGATTATTATTCAATTTACAAAAAAATATTATCATGCTGGAATGAAGCTCCAAATACCATTTCATTAAATATAAATTTCGATGGTTTATTATATATAATAAATATTCTAAAGTTCCAAGAAAGAGTTTTGGCCTATACTTTGCAATATTTTGGAAAACCCTTCTATAAGACCTCTTGTGGTTGGTATATATTTTGGCGAAGGAAAACCTAAAAATTTGAACGCTTACTTAGAAGATTTTATTACTGAATTAGAAAAAATTGTTCAAGATGGATTATTTCTCCAGAATCATAATAAAAAGATCTTAATCAAGATTAGATGTTTTATATGTGATTCACCTGCGAGAGCTTACATTATAGGTCTGCTTTCTGGTCATAATATAACACATATTTTTTAGGTTAACATTAACATAAAATTTATTATGTATGTATTAGCGTTCACGGTGGGGATAAAATACAATGATGGAACTAGGCCAGTAAGTGCATATGTCCCCAACAATCATCGCTCAACGCCTCTGACTGCCTCATTTCCTTGATATAAATGTTATAGTATTTTTTTATTAATCTTTGTTTTACCTAATAGTTTTATATGTAAGTTTGTTTTTATCGTATTGCAGATGTTTGTAACTTCAATGGCAAGCATGGATGTCAAAAATGTACAACAGTTGGAGAGTACTCACACATATCGCATACCGTTGTTTTCCCCGATACAAAGTGTCCCGAGAGAACTAATGATGGGTTCCGAAACAAAATTGATGGCTCACATTATAAGATAGACTCACCAATATTAAGACTATCAGTTGACATGGTAAAAAAATTCCCGGTTGGCGACTCACTACACCTTATTGATCTCGGTGTAATGAAAAGATTACTGATAGGTTGGCGGGACGGAAATTTTGGGAAATATGTAACAAAATGGCGTGCAAGTTATAATAACATTATTAATACTTTTTTGAACAGTTGTAGACTACCTTGCAAAATACATCGTTCGATTAGGAACTTAGAATATATAGCATTTTGGAAAGCATCAGACTTCAGAACTTTCTTTTACTATCTTGGCATCGTCAGTTTACCTAATAAACTGCCATCTAATGGGTGTACACACTTTTTAACGCACTATTGCAGAATAAATATTTGTTCTACAAAATCTTATCATTACCTACTACCATTGGCAGATCAACGTTTTTTGAACATTATAAGGATTTCTACGGATCGGCATATGTAACAAGTAATGTCCGCAATCTACTACGTATTTCTGATGAAGTTAGAATGTACGGATCTCGACATACTTTTAGCGCATATCCGAATGAAAACAAATTATACATGATTAAAAAAATGCTCAGAAGCGGTAGAAATCCATTGTCACAAGTAGCCAAAAGACTAATGGAATGGATGGGGTGGGAATGTTTATAAATTCAACAAATATTTGGAAATTAATTCAAAAACTTCATTTCTATGTACGTAAGAATAAAAAAAACATACCGGTATTGCATTTTCAAGATTTTAAGTCGTCTTCAAAAAATGAAGACAAATATTTATGTACTGTCCATGGTGACATATGGTGACATAAGTATATTCTATTGAAAACAAAATGTTATTTACATATCAGGTCACAAGTTAAACAAAAAACAAGTTTTTGAATAGCCGATTAAATCTTCTCGCCTCGGTATATATAAAATCAAACTTATATGTGATACTTCTGCAGTCGTTCTGGACCCAAAAGATATAGAGACTACCACTACTTTATACCATTGATCAATAGACACAAGAGCAATAATTGACACGTGTTTTAAAAATAATGATATATCAGAAAATTATTAATTTAACTTTTGTATTTAATATAAAATAAAGTGATAGAAATAAAAAAAAATTAAATCTTTGAAACTGTAATCACATAAGTAATTAAAAAGATACATTTAACCTTTTTTTACCATCACAACCTATCGATTTACTTTATGTAAATAGAAAATATGAAATCAATCAAGCTAAAAGTAGTGTTCGATGTACGGGTTCATTTGGCTGAGGAACGGACACCTTTCATAGTTTTGCGTTTCATAGCGTTTATTAAAATTAGTTTTAAAAACTTTGTTGTATCATCATCACTAAAGCTTGGGTCCCATGAATTCACAAGTTGAAAGAAAACATTTCTGAAATTTTTAAAGAGAATTTTTGACACTTCCCCCTTGCTACCGCCAGACCAGGAGCAATCACATAGGAATTCTCTGGAGAACAAAACGTCTAACAATTTGTATGCACATGCTTTACCGCTGCCTGGTGAAGATGAGCACAACATTGATAGAAATTTGAAACGTTCCCTTTTTTGTATTCTATCACACAAACTTGTCTCAAATATTTGGAATTGCTGTTCGTTTTCAATTTGCGTAATATTAAAGCTATCATTTTCTTCCGAATGCAAAACATCTCGCAGTAATGTCACATTCACAGGTCTCTCTTGTTGCTGAGAAATATAAGATCTTGTTTCTTCAATCTGTACTGATAAAGTCGCAACCTCGTAAGCAATTTTCTTTTGTGTGTCAATCTTTTCTAAAATTAAAGCTTGATTAGACATCAGGTCATTCACATTTGCCATGGTGCACATTTGTATTATCTCTTGCGGCTTTTGATTACAAATGCTTGATGTTGTATTGCTGAAGTTACTATAGGTCTGTTGTGAATTACCCTGTAACAATACAAATTACAATTAATGCATATAAATAGGCAGGGCTAGTGCACAATTGTTTTGACTTTCAAAAATTCTTTCACTGCTGGACATAGGCCTTTCCCAGGGCGCGCCCCTTAATTAAATCCTCAGGTATACTCATTCAGCCGTCTTCGGACACCAGTTCGTCGGTCTAGTGAGCAGGAGGAGGACCCACGTTACGTTTGCCAGTACGTGCCCTCCCCATAGGTCGCTGAGTAGCCTTCAACCGGTGATCCAGCCCTTCTGTTAAGGTCCACGTTTATGCACCATATAGCATTGCTGGCACGACGCACTAGTCGAACACTATCCTGTTTAGACTAATTAGAAGTTTAACTTAAACACAGATCGAAGTTATAGGTACGTAACTCACCAAGTTTTGTGCCTGTACATCAAAATTAATAGAATATTTTATTGTATTTACATCGATATTACTAGTACACGGTAAACTACCAGTTTCTTGGTTGTCAGTGTCCGAATTATTTTGTATTATAAATATTTCTTGAAGAGCTCCCTCGTAAGTGGGTATATTACTTCTTTTTAAAATGCATTTCATAGTACTCCATCCTGGTCCCGGCTTCGAGTTTTTTTCTTTTAACAATTTATTCGTACTTTTACTGCTTTTTGGCGGCCAATAGAGATTTCCATTTATTTCCCACAGCGTAGGAGCACTTGTGAGAATCACGTAGCGTTTTCTATTGTTTGTACAATCTTGAAGGTCATACATATTTCTGGAAATATACTATGTAAGTTATTTAATAATACAGACTTAAGATGAACTTACTACCGTAATAAATAAAATAAACCTAGGTGACTGCTGTGTGGTATCGGTATCGTAGGTCTACACTTCAAAATATTCTTTTATAATAACGTTTTACGCGAACAATTAGTCAGGATTAACGTAAGTGTATTCGGGCAAGCAACAGCGAGAAGTGGACTCAGTGCGGAACGCAAACATCAACTGATGTACTAAACACGCGAGCGACGCGATACCCCCCACCGCCACGTCCCGCACCCTACCACCAACGAGACTTAAATTCGCTTCTGCACCATTCCACACCACATCACCACACGCCAGGACATTTTTTAAGAAGTTTACTATTAATATACCTAGGTATCTAAGTCTTTAATTCCTACCTAATATATATAATATCATATCTGGGTAAGTACAAACTTGCCGCGGATCCCAAAAAACTGAAATATCAAAACTGCGGACATCCGTAGATACACGTGCGAATGGATATCAAACTATATTACGACTCGCGGCTGATTAACTGCACACAAATGGACATTTAAGCAGCGAATATTATATAATATATATAAGCTTCTATCTGTCTGTCTTGTTTAAAAAATAAATGTATCTTATAAATTTCATTGACATGACATATTTGAACCTAATAACTAATAAGTTTTCATTGACCATATATAATTAGCATATGGACAGTTCATTGTCAATTGTCCTTTATCAAATATGTTAAAACTCAATATTTGTAACAGTACTATTTGGAGTATTTTGTACAAAATTTTAAGAAAACAGATATATTTCGATAGCGAAAAATGTAGTATAAATATTTCAATTAGATTTAACGCATGTACGAAAGGAAAAGGTAAAACTTACCCGAATATATGTCGGCGATCACTTATGGATGACAACACGAACATCCACGGTCACTTATGAAATAAGTTTATCGACTGTTTACAAGCACACAATGCCACTAATTTACCAATGAACGTTTAGTCGCACAATAGTTCACCGCAGTGCTTAGATTACACTCTGTGCTGTATAACAAGTTCGCATATAATCTGCAAATATTCAGCTAAATGCTACCTCTTATAATGCAATATGAATGCTAATATAACGCTATGCGTGCACTCTTATTCAGCTAACGGCTAAATTATTTGTGCCCAAATCAGAGTTATATAAGCTGAGTAGGCGCTGTAAATGCTCTTATTCAGCACATTTATACAGCTGAGAGTTTCTGCGTGAATGCTTATTCAGAAGATATACAGCTATTTTGTGTTGCTTGGGTAACCATAAACATCCGCAACAGGCAAATGTGCTGCATTTTTTTTGTCAAGAAAAATTACTGTTTGCCTAGAAGCTTTTACACCGGACTCGAGGCGGCAGGACGCAGGGGGCGCCTAGCCTAAGCCTCTTTAAGAGCAACTTAGCTCAAGGGCTTCCTCCATAGAGGGAGCCTCGGCTCGGGCTGTTACTTTATTATTATAACCGGATTGGGAGGCCGCCGAGAACTTAGGTCGCTTCGGTGGACGCTCCATAGAGTGATTCGGCTCAAGGACCCCCGAGAGGAGACCTCGGCTTGGGCTGTCACTCATTACGCGTTTAGCATTCCAATTCGAGGGTGCCCGTGAGTGTGTGCCGAAGAGTGCCGAGCCTCGGCCCAATCCTTGCAGACAACACATTGTTATCCGATAATAGCTACCGATCCGAAGGTCTGCCTTTGCCTACCTTTAATGGACAGAGGAGGGCATAGACAGGCAAGAGGATATTTCCTTTTCCCCGTTACCCCCTCCCCTTCCAACCCTCTTCCCATTCCCATCCTAGCCTAATAAGGAAAGGGTGGTAAGGGGAAGAGGACTTAAATTATGCCTCCGGCACCTCACTCATCATTGACTTGAGCCACGTTATTATTAGTTCTAAAGAATTATTAATTTCTTTTTCTCATACGTTTTTTATAAATTCTTACCGATGAAAAAGATAGTGGCGCCATCTGCGAACATTACACTAAATGTTTAGTAACGTTTAATAATCATTCACATATATTAAAAAGAGCGCAGGGCCTATAATGCTTCCTTGCGGTACACCAATATTAACTTTTTTCAGCGTAGACAAAACTGTTTCAGTGCACCTAATACTTCTATTGCAGGACACTAAGGTAGTATTGCGCTTGGTATCGATCGTCTAGATGGGACTTAAATTGTTCAAAGGCAATTCCGAGAATTCCCATATTCTCTAATTTCTTGAGTAAAATTTCATGATAATAAAAACCGATATGTATGCAAAATTTCACTAAAATATTTTTGCCTTTGACAGCACAAATATTCTTGCTTCTCCGGAAGCTAGCAAATAGAAAAAGCGAGAATTAGAATTTAACAATGTAATGTTATTCAATGTAGTTGACCTCAGATCTAAATGATCAACCATATTAAATAGGGTTTAACGAAGGCTGGATAAAAGTTGGTTAAATTAAATTGCACCGCGGGGCACAGCTAGTAGTATATAAAAGCCGATGTATATATATTCCTTATAGAACTATAACTATAACTATTGTCCAGATTGACACAGCGGGTGTTCCTGTGTTCGGTAGCGATCTGATCAACATAATTAGTGGTACCCGGGCGAAGCCGGGCGGGTCACTAGTATTGCATAAAAAAATTGTATATACATGTACGTTTGTGTATACATGTGCTTGATTATCCTTATTCAAAGTTTAAAACTTCGGAATGTAATTTAGATGGCTTGTTTATGGCGTTATCGATTTATATAACAGTTAAGTCCAAGTCATAGTTTAAATCACATTATCACAAGCACGAGAAATTTAAAATACATATATAAAAGTAGCAATTGATGATTATTAAGTTGTAAGGCGTTGTCTTTGTTGATGTATACGAGTTTTTAATATTTTCACATCAATACACTACTTATACAGATAACTAAAAATAAAAACACGCCAAGCACCTACCTCTTTAGATGTATAAAGTACTTTTAACAAGGCAAGTTATCGTTCGTCCAAGCACCCGCATTATTAACAAGTGTTGGTTCGCAATGAATCAAGTTCAGAACCCGCTGCCAGGGTTCAATTTTCAAATACAACTTTTATAATATTCCTTATACGTACGTTGTCTAAGTTTTTTTTTTCACAAAATGTAATAAAAAATAAAAATGTATTTGTGTTTTTCTAAGCAATTAAAATGAATTCTAATTTTTATAAATGTTCTATATAAAATGTAATAAAAAGAAACAGAATAGTCAATGGACTCCAGTGGCTAAATAGTTTTTTTTTACATTCAATATTAACTCCAGTGAAGAGAGAGAGTGGAAGTGTGAGAGTTGAAGTTCCAAGACACGCTATTAACTTTTTTCTAGTAGTTCCATATACATAGAGCGGGCGTTCGTTAGCACACAGGGAGTCAAGTCAAGTTCTACACAGGTAACAAGTGATGGGTCAACTAACATTAAATTTTAAGTGAAAACCGCATCCAAATCAGTTAAGCAGTTTCTTAGATTAGCGCGCACAAACGCAAAGTTTTAAGAATCATTGCTTGGGCTTGCGTTCATGACACACGACGACGACATGACATGACATTTTTATTATATGTTAGATAAAAAAATATGCCTTCACGCTCGTAACACAGAGGGGTAGGCAGAGATTATGGATTTCCATTTGGCGCGATCTTGGCATACCTCTCTCGCTTCTTCTACATCCATTCATATACACATACATGCTGGTCGGTTACGGGGACTCCTAATATAGCCCTTTAGTATGTCACTAAATCTGGTCGATATAAGTTCTCCTTGGGCGTCCCCTGCCAACGCTGCCACTCACTTTTGCAACATAAATTTGTTTCGTTACTCTCTCTTCATTCATCCTTTCAACATGCCCGAACCACCGAAACATACCTTTCTCAATTCTATTCACAACATATACTTTTAAGCCACACTATTCCCTTATAACGGTATTTTTAATCCTATCATTTAATGTCACGCCTAACATGCTTCTTCTTCTTCATGTTAGATATTATAGATGTTCAGAAATTGTTTTTAAATAATTGGAATAACTTCAAGTTATCTTTATTCTTTTACGCTATTAAATAAGTCTGTATTTATAGTTAGCATTTATACTGCGATGAAATTATTATCTTAGTGATGCTTTGGTAATACGTGCTTGGGAAGTGAGTTTCTGGTTCAAACTTCTAAAGACATGGTGTAAATATTTTTCTAAAATTAACGAAGAGAATGTTTACATTTAACCTCTTTAAGAAGATTATAGGGAAAAATTTGCTGTTGAATAGTTTCACGTTAAACGGGAAGAGGGTTAGTAAGGGAAAATAAATTAGAAAATCTCGAGAAAACTATTGCCTCTATTTTCTATATTGCCTGTATTGGATAATTCACACCAAACATTGGTTTAAAACTACTAAACCTCATTCAATATTATTCTTGTTTATTTGTGTGCCACGTACATACAACTAATTGAGTAATATTTGCGGTCTCAAATTGAGATAATCAATTATTTATTCACCTACAACTAGAAGTATTACCAATTACCAGGTATATATATATATATATATATATATATATATATATATATATATATATATATATATATACCTGTTATTAATAAACGACTCACCTCGAGGTATAAGCCACAACTACAAACAAATATTTGATTTTTGCACCTCTATGTGACGGTATGTTCATGCTCACTGATTGTGCTTAAAGTAAGTTTCAAACTCACATAATTTATCTTGCAGTGGTGGCCCAGTGGTTTAAGCCCCGACTTACGTACTGAAGGTCGCGTGTTCGAACCCAGGCAGGCACTTCACTTTGTGTAATTTATCCACAGCTCCAAGAACGGTAGAGGAGGAAACCGGCATATCTTAGAATATTCAAATTCGAAGACATGTGACATCCACCAACCCACACTGAGCCCCTTCCCTCTTTCGTAAAGAAGACCTGTGTCCCTGCAGTGGGGAAACATACTATAGACGGCTAGTTTATTATTATAGAATTTATATTATTACTAGTGACCCGCCCCGGCTTCGGCCGGGTACCACTAATTATGTTGATCCGATCGCTACTAAACACAGGTATGTGCCAATTTGGACAATCCCAGTAAATTTCCAGCCGTTTCGAGGGGGTCTATAGGGAACATACGTACTTCGCTTTTTAAATACTTTTTTCATAAAACGTATCCTATGTTACTTCTAGTACCTCCAAGAATATGTGTACAAAGTTTCATGATCGGTTGAGTAGTTTTCGCGTGAAAACGTAACAAACAAACTTACATTCACATTTATAATATTAGTAGGGATTTTAGCGTACTAAAGTATCTAGACAAACCTATTAGTTAGGTTTTGACATACTATCATTTTTAATTCTTTGTGTTTTTTCTATCTTAATAAATACGTGGAAAAACTATAAAGTTTATAGAACTATATGCTAGAAGCTTATGTGGATTCATTGTTACCTTTGCATTATTTCAAAAGTTGTTCAAACAAACACACAGCACGATATAATCCTATTATTATTCGAACGTTCATTCTTCTGCGGGGCATTTGCGGTTTCACCTGCGCCTCGCGTTTCTTTGATTTGTTTTCAGTTTTTTTGGCCACGCAATTACTACTCTGAAACATTTTATTGCTACCGCGGTTTATGTTTCCGAGCAAACTGGTATACATTCATGAATTTCCATTACTTTACATTATAGATCATAGTTATGTGTATACCAAAGTGATATAAGCTAGTAGTAGCCAGTCGAGAATTGTTTTTCAATATTTTTTTTATGTTAAAAGGTGGCAAACGAGAAACCGGATCACCTGATGGTAAGTGAGCGCTGCCCATAGACATCCGCAACAGGCAAATATGTTGCAAATGCGTTGCCTACCTTTAATGGACAGAGGAGAGCATAGACAGGAATAAGGATGTTTCCTTTTCCCCGTTAAACCCCTCCCCGTCCAATCCTCTTCCCATTCCCATCCTATCCTTATAAATAAAAGGTGGGAAGGGGAAGAGGACTGAATTATGTCTCCGGTACCTCACACTTCGGACGGAACGCAGAGTACTTCTCTACTTTTGTTGTTGCGGGCTCTACTACTGTAACTATCTTCAACCTTATTTACGATTTTAAACAGTGTTGGCTTCAGATTGAGCTCGGCAACCAACTTGTGATTTGTCAATGTATTATCTAATATACTACTGTACTATATAACATAGGTCCTGATCAAATAACAGATGAGGGTATAAATTTAATGTGGTGATTGCTTTTCGTTTTTATTATATATATATATATATATATATATATATATATATATATATATATATATATATATATATATATATATATATATATATATATATATATATATATATATATATATATATATATATATATATATATATATATATATATGTGTGTGTGTGTGTGTGTGTGTGTGTGTGTGTGTAGTAATCAAACGATGTAGGCCTGTGTTTCGCGAGGAGTATTTAAAAGTGTTAAATTGTCGAGATACAAATTGTATGGATATAATATTAAAAGTGTGAGACTAAAATTCGTACATAGTTTTAAGAATGAAAACATATTAAGATATACATAACTAGGGGGGAGTCTTTCCTCTCTCGGTGAGGAGGCCCGTGTCCCTGCAGTGGGGGAACACACTAATAAAAGCAGATTTATTATTATTTATGTATGTATGTAAAGGAAGAAACTCACTGATTTATAAACGCACACCGAAAGCTATCGGGCCTAGAGATAGAGTCTTCTGTTATGTGTAGTAGTAGTAGTCAATGTGTACATAGGCGGATTTTGCTAAAATCATCCCCTAAAAGTCAAAATAGGACATGAAAGTTGGTATGGGAACAAATAAGAATGCAATATAAGTTAAAATATATATGATCAATTATATTAGGTTGGGTTCGGTGTCGGCTGGACAATTGTGGGGTAAATTAAATTGGACGGCGGGTGAAACCGCGGGGCTTGGCTTATATTTACAAAGCAATGATTTAGAAATGCCTTAATTTACTTTTCAAAAGCATTGAGTAGCAGGGCCGGTGTTAACTCTAAAGTAATACAATTTTAATTAAAGTTGGGAGTTTTAATTAAAGTTTTCACTGAATTGTTGTAAAGTGTCATAATAAATGTAAACAACATTGAAATTCGATTTTATTCTGGACGGGTTCATAATACGAGTATACGCCTTACTGTCTGAGGTAAAAGGAAAAGTTTTAAAATACCTTTTCAATATTTTATACTATAGTTTTACGAGATATTGTTATACTCATACAACAAATGTGGTACGAAATCAGTGACATTCACACATGTCGAATAGTGTAAAAAGGATAGCGTAACTAAAATAATAAGAAAAAAGAGGACAGATAGTGTTTGTCACTAAGGCGTAAATTTAAACACATGACGCAAGCAATAGAAAAAGCGTCTTAATCAGGACCTTTTCGAGACTTAGCTTTTTTTCTATTGCCTGAAACACGTTTTACTGAACTTTATATAGCAATAATAAAAGCTTGTAATATACAAAAAGATGTTGGAGTTTTTATCCGCAATAACAAAACGCTGAAGTGCCGAAATTAATTTGTATGCCTACGTATTATTTAGGGCCGTGGGTGACGAGATTCACGGAGCAAATTAGACTGTCATGTTGTATATCAGTCTTGTACCCGAGTAATAATGTTGTTAGGAAAGCTTAGGTGGGCCTAATTTCTGTTATTTTTTTACTCTCGTTCGTGTTTATATTTAATTCATTTTTTTCATTTCTGTTCAGTCTGTGAGGCTTAGTATATTAAGAAAAATATATTTAAAATACTCGTAACATTTTTTGTCCACATCGAATGTAATTTTATTTTTGTCCCGAAACCCTTCGGGCGTCCTCAGAACACCCTGACAAAACATACAAACATTGATTTTATTTGTATAGATAGAGATAGCTACTGAAAATTGGTAGTCTCAATTAATCTTCTTTTATTCAATTTTATCGTGGCCAAGTGTTTTTAGAACCCCAATAAAATTGGGTGAAACGGTGATTTTATATTACCTCTTTTTATGTAATAAATAAGCGAATTAGTAAGCGGCTTACTGATATAAATGCTCACTAGAAACATCCACAACAAGGAAATAAGTTAGCCATTATCTTTTATAATTTTATGAGGGCTTGTCACTATTCCCATAGTATTATCTGTGGGATTCTATACAGATAAATAAAAGTATCTGTTTCTAATATCCCTACGTAATATTATAAATATGTATAATATTATAATGTTTGTTTGTTACGCTTTCAAGGGAAAACTACTCAAGTACAAATACTTAGTGGTACCCGGGCGAAGCCGGGGGGGTCACTAGTATTGTATAAATATATGGTTCCACCGCCTGATGACCTATAGTTCAATCGAGTCGAGTGGTCAGGGTTACAGTGAAGGAAACTTACTCAAAAAAACTTTTTGTAAACTCTTAGAACTGGAAAACGTTTTTAAGTGTACTCCTCTCTGACTTACTGGCGGGAACAGCTTATGATTTATACATGTTACATCTCGGGGATATTAATAAATATCTGACACCTTACTTTAAAATGGAACACATTGCGATTTAATATGTGCAAATATATTCCAACTCAAGCTATAAATATTTTCTAATATATTTCTCCTCATGCCTCCGCACATCTTCCGCGCCCCTGCTTCGGCCTCGCCTCCCAATGATACGATCCACTGACGAACATAAACTAATCTAAAGATATACCTCACAATTGCCAATCGTGAAATATAATTTAGTTTATAGATAGTGCAAAACCAGTTTTACCGTAACAAGAACAGGCGAATTTCATTTAACTGGTGAAAACCCAGACAAGTACCTATCAATGTCCATTATAGATTAATTTAAGTAGTACAATGTTTAAAGTTTACCTTCGCGTATTTTAAACCGACTTTAAAATGGAGGATTGATAACCATCAATTCGATTTGTATTTTTTTTGTACATATATGCAGAGCAGTGGTCTCGGGTTCGAACCCAGGCAGGCGCTTTACTTTGTGTAATTTATTTCAACACCACTGCTCAAAACGGTGAAGGAAAACATCGTGAGGAAACCGGCATGTCCTAGAACCACCCATTCGAAGACATGTGACATCCGCCAGCCCGCATTGGGCCAGCGTGGTGGATTATGGCTCTTTCCCTCTGTCTGAGAGGAGGCCTGTGTCACTACAGTGGGAACATTCAAAAAAAATGGCCGATTTATTTATTATTATTTATATGTACATATGTACACCGACTACGCTGAGATCAATTATCCAATTTCGAAGATTCTTTCTTGTACGAAAACTAGTGGTCACCATGTAATTCCATTTTTTTATTAAGATCCGACCAGTAGTTTTTGAGTTATTCTTAATAATGCGTCAGTGACAAAGTCGAATTTTGCTTTCTTGGTTTACCTAGGCTAAACTATACAACGTACATAAAAATGGTTTATGAAAGAATTGTAGATCTCTAAAAGTGCTAAATAAAATAATTTGTAAGCTATTGTATAAAATGTAGATTATAATTGCGCCTTACACTATAACGTTAGGACCAATAGTTTATAGGATATCGAAGGTTTAGTATGAAGTTAGTAAAACCTCGTTTTGTGTTAAAAATACACAGTCAGTATCAAGCCAACACAGTGGGCGTATCGTCAGGTATAAGTGTATCAAACCACGATCGCAATTACGTTTTTTTTTTAATTTTCTATGTTCAGAACTTTTTTCATGTAAGCCTGCATTTTAGAAAATATATTTTGAAACAGCCCTGCAAGTAGAATTCATAAGTTTAGATAGGCGTTCCGTTTTTAAAATATTTATCTTAATGCATCCTCGTATATTGGTACTCGTATTTCCTTGACTTGCCGACTCCAAAACTAAATACGATTTAAACATTGATTCTTATGTTTAATTGCGTAAAATTATTTTATACATTTTATTGCATTTATTGCTTTTGAATATCTATTTTTTAAATCGGTTTTGTTTTTATTATATAGAAGATTGTGTATTACTAAATATATCATTATGCGATGTTCAATTTTTTTTCTGTTGCATTCTTGAATAATTGTGTCCTCTCTAAATAAAATGTTTGACGAACGTAATCGGCTTGTAATTCAATTACTGTCGCCCTTTGACTTTTACAAACGTAAGTGGTTTATATTTTCAATTAAATTGATGAAAGCACCTTAATAATGAAATCAGGTTAGGTAAATACTTTATGCCGAAATTCAAAATAAAATACCAATTCTCTTGACTGTACGATATAAAAATCGTCATTATTCTTGATTATTAATTACCTTGATCAAATATGAATTAACTAGGGGAGCGAGCAAAGGTATTTATTAATAAAATCAATTTATTTATTACCCCCTATACCGAAGTACCTTCATATTTTCTGCTAATTTCTGCTCCGATCTTTGCAGAATGAGCTCTCGGTACCTCACGGTTGATATATATTTATTATAAATAAAGGACAAGAGAACATGTACAAAATTATAAATGTTCTCAAAAAATACATAAATCCAAGTACTAGGCTTACATAGTTAAATCTCCTCTGTCAAGTGACAAAGTCACGTTTAAGCTGATAAGCCTTACTCAGAATTGTTTTTGTTTACTTGGGAAAGTATTTTCATACCTTGTTAGTGAAAGGAAGCAGACTAGACAATATCGTGTCAGTATAATAAAATTACTTTATTACCTATTTATCACAAGAAACAATAATAAATAATACCATAGAAAACTAATGGACTTCTTAAGTAATTTGGATGGATGGATTCATAGGAATTCGTCCCGAGATTTTGTACGGTCACAGCACATTTTGTACGATGTTAGCAAAAATCAAAATCGAGATAACGTCCAGATAAACAATCTAGAGTCAAAATTCAGACATTCAACAAATTCCATTGAAATAGGCCGAGCCAATTTGCAGCCACAGGAATATATATAGGGAGGAGGGCATACACAGGAATATATATCGCCATTTATTTTTACATAGAAGACGATCCGAAGGTGGTGGAGGTTCATAAAGTACAGTTCATCTAGGCGAAGTGGGAGATAATTAAATAGGTGATTTTGCATAAAATATTCCACATCGTTGAATAAAATCCCTGTCGCATCCGACGGCACGGCCCTATAGCCCGGTGGACTAACGATCTTAATTAGCAAATTCTACGCATCGCTTCCATAGTCAATGGATAACGTCGAGTTGGAACGTACAAATCAATAGCGATTCTCGTGGAATATGAAACGTAAGCATAAGAACTATCAGACAAAATCTAATAACATATATTTATCCCATAAATGCATAAACAAATTAAAACAATAACATCAGCGTAAAATAATTTCTCGTATTTTAGAAATTTTATCGCGTTTATTTTACATTTTTTGGTCCAAATTTTCCAACCAGTTTAAAACACCTGCATGGACCCGAGAGCGGCAGGAGCCCGTCCTTTCGGCGATCGGTGGGCGATACAAGGGGTGGGAAACGGGGTGCGCTTGGGCGCGTTTTGCTATTTATATTTCATATTCGATTCTCCCTCAACAGTCTATTATCTTTTGCCACTTAAATGTTAGTCTTGAAGAATTGTATCCAGATTTATTATCCTTATTAGGAAAGGATGAGAACGGAAAGAGGACTGCAATTGGTCCACCGGCACCTCATTCATCAGACGAAACGAAAAATACATCTACATTCACGACCTCACAGAAGACAGGCGTGAAGCCTGTCTTCTGTGAGGTCGTTGTTGTTGCGGACTCTACCACTGTTAAAATGGAGGAATTAGTCTGAATACAATGTCTTTCATACATGTGAATATTAACGTCTATTTTTAATTTCTACAGACAGATGAATATTTCATGAATACTGTATTTTTTAAGGTGAAAAAAAAAGTTTTAAAAACTAACAAACATGCTTAGTTCAATTCATATACTATATACTATCCATTGTTATTTAAATTTTAACACTTAGATGGCGTTAATCTCAATTTTAAAAACATTGCAAATTGTGACGATCGTAGTAAGGATATTGAGACAAGCTATTTAAATTATTTCATTGTTGAGTGTGTAGCAATACAAATGCGTTTTGAAGGAGTTTCATATAATTTTTAAAGATTTCGTTAAATACATACGAACATACATACACATATATTATGTATGTATGTATGTCTGTATATATACCAGTCATTAAAGCGTAACGAAACAAACTCATGTTGCAAAAAAGAGTGGCAGCGTGGTAGAGGACATTCAAGGAGAACTTTTATCGATTAGTAACATTACTAAAGAACGGCGGTATAAGGATTACCCGTAACCGACGAGCTTGCATGCGAAGATGTAATAAAAATCCATAATCTCTGCGTACCCCTCTGGGCGTGATCGCATATGCTGCGGTGAGCTATGAGCTGAGGTGTATATCCATGGGTTAAGAAACTCCCATGTAACCAAACATATTTTGTTAATTTTTGTTTATTACCATAATTTTGATTGTTAATTAATTTTTACAACGAAATAGAAACGCTTTGTAGTGACATTTTATTTGAAAGTTTTTTGCCGCACGAAATTTCTATGCTCGTTAAAAATTTCATAGCTCTTTACTAGTTTTCAGTGTCACCTACGCAGCAGTGCACACCCGTTTCGTTTTTTGCAGGCTTAGCGTTTACCGATCAATACAGCGCAGGCAAATGAAAACTATATTTCGCAGTATTTCGCAACGCAAATTCCCGCTTACTAAAAAATAAATGAGCTCTAACGCCACTTAAGTCGATTGACGTTAACGTGAGCAGCTTTTTAAAATCATGACTAAATATTCAAGGGGATCGAAATAATATAAGGTCATTGCAAGGTCACGATTATAATTTATACATATATATATATATATATATATATATATATATATATATATAAATCTTATTCATTTTCGGTATGAATCCTTATCCATTTAAAGGTGTTTATTATCAAGAGAATTTTATGTAGATTATTATTGCCTTTTGGACTATAACATTCTGACAAACAGCTTAGACGATATCAAAAGATTAAAAATAAGCGCAACTGAAAATGCAATAACACGTAACAAAGGAAAGGACAACACTAGTCCTTTGAAATTTCACTTCTAGCATGTGTCCCAGCACATATATCGATTTCGTCCTAAGACGATTTTTGTACTCCAAATATAAAATACTTTGTTAAAATTTAAATGTATATGTAGGTAATGAAAATAACAATTTAACTTATTAATTGAAGATATGTAAAGTATAATTAATTTAAATTGTGTTGCTGAGTAACATGCAGTTTCAATTATAATTAAAAATTAAATATGTACTTCGTTAGTAACATATTGAAAATGAACACAATTGAATTGAGAATAATTTCGTTAAATTTGTTAATTAAATTAAATGTAACGTTAAAATAATTTGTCGCAATTTTAATTAATCGTAATTAAACATATCTTTATTATTATGAGTTATTTTCATACTGCAAATTAATCACTTTGACTAAAATATTTATATAAAGTAAGACGTAATAAAAGACCGATTCAATTAGAGTGATAAGTGAAACAAAACATTGGTAACGACTGACGTTAGAAGTGAAAACAACAACGAAATCGACGACACCCTTCACCCCACTGCACTCCACCGCAAATCCCCCACCACTCACGCGAACTTATCAACTACCAAATATCATCAAACGCGGCTAAATATGTTTTCACTTCAATAAGCATGTCGCTATAATTTTATAACCTATAAGTTTTCCCCTGTACATCAATAAATAATGAAAATAAAATATTTAATAAATAGTTCACTTGAAAGATAATGAGTTGTTAGTTCATTCGCTCTAATGAAGTTATGTAAGCCTGAACTACTTAAGCGAACTAGTTCACATGTGTTGTTCAGCGTGCAAGTGGTATCACTTGTAAGGGATAACGTCTGGAAAATATTTGTTATGCTATACGGTGTACAATGGAAACCGCGTTGGCATATTCTGACTATTAAATGAATGTCTCTAAACTTATACCGGCTTGGATGTAGTTGGTGATTTATTCGGTTATTATACTTTGTTTAAGGAGGAGTGTGATTTTGCACTACAGTTTATTTATTAAACGTGCTCAGAACCATGTCTTAGAGCTTCGGTTGTTTGACAACAGGTTTTTGGCGTCTTAGACGCGTGCCTCTATGATACATCGAGCTTATATTTAATACATTGAAATTTAACCGAAACTGATTCCATTTGTATTGATGAAGATTGAGGTAGCAAGTACTTGTTGCTGAAACTCGATTTCTTGCGAAATCATGCAAATAGTTCATGACTACGTTTCTACATCTTCCTTATGAAGTTATCGAAAAGTTATCAAGTTATACTAACACGTTGTCGATTTTCCATTGCAAGGCTTCTTCACGTGATTTTATTATTACTGTAACTGTATCCCTTAGGAACATTACACACGACGTCTTTGTATGCAACGACAACGCGTGTTAAACGCAATGAAGACGCCTAGCGAACGCAGGACTGTCTTCGACTTATGACCCTTCCACACGATTCTCGCATACTTATACCGCTACAAAGCTCAGAAAACGCGATAGGAACGCGCATCATTCCACGTCGCTTTCTCCGTTCGTTCATTTGAAGCGAGTTCCAACTACGTTTATATCGATATAAACGTACAGAATATGTTAATACGCACTGAGGACGTGCTCATCAAAACGTGCGTTTTCAGCGCATTGAAAAAAATCGTGTGCAAGGTCTCTAATGCAATAATTGTTATCGAGCAAGATTTGACGTACTTAAAAAGTTTTACCCTTTATGTTTGTATTTCGTCAGTATTTCTTAGAAACTTTAATGACTTTTTAGGAACGAAAAATTATTACCAATTTTTAGTTGCTAAGGTTTCTTTCCTTCCTGGAAATCAATCCTACTCTGATTATGTGATCGGGTTGCCCAATTTATGATTAAAAAAAATTCCACTCTGTAACTACCTGTCTAAATTTCAGTCTTTTCTATTTGATTTAATAAAACTATAGTATAATAAAGACATAATAAATAATTTTAAAGCCCTCTATTGACAACTAAAATAGTTTAAAGATAAAGTCTTTATGCGCATTTACATCAACAGGTGGGAATGCGTAAAACGTATTTTTTTAGGGAACCAGTTCCAGTGCAGCAAAAATAAAACAAAAGAATGTGATGTGTCGTGGGACGGGCAGGAAAAATAAAACAAAAGAATGTGATGTGTCGTGGGACGGGCAGGAAAAATAAAACAAAAGAATGTGATGTGTCGTGGGACGGGCAGGAAAAATAAAACAAAAGAATGTGATGTGTTGTGGGACGGGCGGTGGAAACTATGTTCCTCTGACTACATATTCATACTCTCCCTGTCCTTTTCCTACTCACGTGGGGTCGGGGGTCACTCGCAGGCTGTCCGCCTTACGCCAACTATCCTCAAGAATAAAATTATGTTAAAATAAATGCAAAAAAAAACTTCCCATGAAAATATATATGTACATAAATTGTTCTATGTGACTAAATAATCTGGATAGAGATATGTGTATATTGTTGTTTGGTATCAATTTATTAACCAACATTTTAATGTGGCAATTGTAGATGTGAATGATTGGCTATACTCAAATGACACCACGTCTCCTCTCATAAAAAAGGATGAAAAAATATGACTCAACCCTGCTCTATTTTAGTTTTGAAATTATTACCAGTAAAGTATTGTTTGTAACTCTACGAGTCCGCCAGAACACACTTTAACTATCACAATATATGCAGACATGTAAATATATTAAAAGTGGTAGAGCCCGCAACAATAACATCTGTTGCATGAATTGGACGCCTCGACCGGTGAAATACCACCACCTCACAGAAAACAGGCGTGAAGTAGAAGTACTCTACATTTCGTATGATGAGTGAGGTGTCGGAGTCCTAATTCTCAGTCCTCTTCCCCTTCCCAACCTTTCCTAAGGTAGGATGGGGACCCGGCAAACTTGTAGGTATGCAGAGGCGTTATAGTCGCAAAACAAACACCATACAGTCGTTGTGTCCCAGGTCATATACAATCGCCTAACTTATTACGACTCAGCGTCGCTACGAACGCAATATAGCATCTCTACATACGTGATGCAATGCAATGCACTGGCGTAGCAAAGCTACGCCCGCCGCGTAGTTGCCCCGCTCTATGCTCCGATGTTACCCGAATTAAGACTATTTAAAAAAAAACGCATCAGAATCCGTTGCGTGGAAGCGACTTTCTTTTATACTATTATTATTATTATGAACATAGAAGTTTTCTTATTAATTAATACCAGAAAATACAGACAAACAATAAACTTAATCAGTACATTTAATTTGCATAGATAATTATTGTAATCTATACATATCATAAAAATGTAACTGATAGCTGTCTGTACATGGAAGATATTTGAGAAAAAGTGTTATTGTGAGCCGTTATAAAGGCAATAAAACTAAAAACAATGATTATTAGAATTGCGCTTATGCGCACTACTCAGAAACGGCTTAACCGATTAGAGTGCGGTTTTCACTAATGTATTGTTGTAAGCTTTAGTGTTTGTTTTATCTCAATCGGCTTATAAATGAAAAAGTTATATGAATTTAAATAATAACAAACATTTGTTCGATAAAAATGCTATAAAGTAGCTGTTTAGTTGAATAGATTGAAATTTTAGATAGCTCTACATTATGATTTTTAAAATGATGATGATTGAATGTATATATGAAGTTCAAACAGGACCGGTTCTGTGATTTTGCAATCTTCAGCTAGACATTTGTGCATTGAAATATTCATAGCACTCGCAAGTATTTCAGAGACGCACGGCTCCCCTCGTAATGGTAATAACTATATTTGATAACGTAGCATTTACACGTAACACGTTTTACACGATTTTAGATTAAAGATATATAGATTTCGTCTAAGTAAAATTGAAGGGCGGTTGAAACCACGTGGCACAGCTATATCAAAATATCATTTAGTAGTAGTTTATATATCATACTGATGTTTTATTATATACGAAAAATATCGATTATTAAGCTTTTATTCTGCGAAGTGATAAATATTTTTTAATTGATTCCACGCGGACGAAGTCATCATAGTATTTATTTAAATATAAGAAAATAGATTAAATAAAAAAATAACTGAAATATCGAATCTCTTTGATCCCATAAAAAATTAATAATTAAAAGTTCTATTTAAATTTTGCATAGAAAATAATTTATCGTATACATCAAGTGAGCAAAGCACTAGTTAAAAGTTTAAAATAATATTGGATTTTCAAAAGGTATACTCTGCGTGGGAGAGGGTGTTTGATAGCTTTTAAAAGCGATTCACATACCTAGCCGAGCTTTGTGCGACGGAACCAGAAGCCGTGAAACCAATTACAGCACCTGAGATTGAATCGAAGAGTAAAATGCTATTCCACTTGGATAGTCTCGGGGCTTCGAAGAGCCAACAAGTGGCTACTTATCGAAAGTGCTCCAAAGCTCGAAAAGAAGACTGTTTTAAGTTAAACGTCAATAGACAATCTTTTATTTTTAATATACACTATACGTGAACCGTATACGAAAATATTTGAAATACATAACTTGTTGTAATTGGAATCGAATCGTGGAGTCGTGTTTGGTAAAACGATTATACTGCTATATTAAATATAAGAAATTAAGAATAAACAAGTAAATGTAAGTATGTACTAAGTAAAGTTCAACCAGACGGAATTCCCTCGGCAAGGGAGATCAGACAGCCGATGGTTAGGGGGAAAGGGAGAGAATCCACCCGAGAATTCCATTATTCTAATGTAAATTTTACGCCTATTTTAATACAGCTTTTATCCCGTAATATTTAAACGAGCACTAACACTAAGTTGCCAACAACGCTGTTATCCCTAGAACCAGCAGCGATCTCTGTAATTTTATAAAACCTCATACATTAGATATGTTTGTCCCTAACGAAGACCAACCCCTAGTATGAAGCTTGAATCACGATTGCTTTGATCCATTAAACTAAACTCCAGAAAAGTATTTCGATATTTTAAACACCTAAGATACATTTAAAACGTACCGTGATTAAACTTCATACACGGAGAACATTTTTATCTGTATTTTGGGCATAAAGAAACTCTTTGGTATTACGTAACGACGAAGATCAGCTCACCGCTGGCCCTTAAACAATCTAAATCAAACGTCTTCTTTAAGCTTACTTAGTCAACGTCAAAGCTAACTTATTTAATGTATTACATATTGTACACAATGTTACAGAAGTCTTGGGACAAGAACGGTTTAGCTTCGTTACTTAAGCGCTGTTCAACAAACGTACAAATACGGCTATACGAAACGAAGTTAATTTGTAAGAACCTCAAGAATTGCTATTGCATTAACTCTTTACTTTCCCTTAAATTTTCAGCAGCATTGTTAATTTAATAGCACAAATACAAAAGACATTCTTGAATAAGACCCTGCTTTGTATCTCTGTAGAAGATTAGATAGTAAAGAAAAATGAATGTATATATTGTATAACTGTGGATTTTGTGTCATATTGGTAATCTTCAAGCAGAGGCTTAGTGTTGCACAAGGTCGCTTAATGTAAGCAGCGTACTTCCCTAAAGGCCGGCAGCGCATTTGCAGTTAATTAATTATTATTGTCGATAATTATATCATCACTCCCATACATGAACATTAGTTCATGTATGTGAGTGATACCTTAACTACTGTAATGTGTCCTTACGTTTCGTATCGAATAAAAATAATCGATTCCTAAAAAATGCTTTACTTTAATACTAAAACAACAATACGTAACACAAAATAATGGATAAAAAATTAATTTTAAATGCTTTTGAAACCTATTTTAGAGGGAGGTCTTATGCGTAACGTAATTTATTTGTCAATTAGTTATTCAGCACTTTACTCCGACTTTGTGGAACCATACAATATCTTAATCTTTAAACATTTAATTTATTAGAGCTTCTGTTCATTCGACTATTGTAGGTTCTAGCTATACCTCTTTCAATCTATTTAACTTTTGCCATATGCCCATGAAGTTCCTTAATTATTGAAGTCATGCAAAGTGAAAATGCAATACTTACGTTATGGTTTATGTGCCCTATGTTTCTATTTTTTTATAATGACGCGCCGTAATTCGATATATTTGGTGCTATCGATTACTAATACTTACGATTGATCACAAATAAGATTGAAAAGAAATCTAAGGAGTTGTCAAATATATTAATTTATTAAATACAAAATTAATGTAATTATTAAAAATGTGTGATTCATGTTACGTAAAATGAATAAAATGCTAAAAATCAATTAATTTAAGTGTGAATTGTCGTCGGATTTTTCTTTGTATGAACTGAAAACATTTGAATCGTCTATAACTTTAAATATTATATTTTGTTTATGAAAATATACTTGTTACATCGATTAATAGTCGTTTAAACACCGGATTAAACGTTAAACAAAAATAGAATTTTAGTTGATTAAAATGAATAACACTTCTTTATAAGTAAAATAGAATCAGTAACGCAATTAGGACATCACTATCTGTCAAAGGTAAATAAATGGTCGGCAAAGAGGCAACAATAAATTATACGTAGCAACATATAATTTTTCGTTGCCTCTTTTTCAAATATCAATTGAATTGAACTCGACTAATCCATCAGTTGACATTGTCCTTTTAATAAAAAGAAATATATCTCGATTTCAGAATTAAATATCTAAAAAGCAATCCGTCCTTTATATGTTTAGCTTTAAAGATTTCTAAAAGCTTCCATTTTAAGATTGCAATCCTGTGAAGTGGCTTTTGAGACTTGGACTTTTTTTTAATTTCTCGTACACTTGAAGTTCTTTGTAGCTCTGTTTTATCTATTTATTCGATAAAATAAATGTTTCAGTGGTATATAAATCAGAGGGACACTTTAGCTGCCTTATAAAATACCAATTCTTTTAATCTGGGAGATTATAATTCAATTAACGATCGAGTGTAGGTCCAGCTTAAGTCACGTACGTAAACATTTTTGAATACAAATATATAAACATATACAATATGCTTATTGGTTATGATTACTTTTAACTACGAACGTTACTTTATTACATCAACACTACGTACGACTTTTTCTACATCAATTTTACTTCTTGTAGTCCTGGTTTTCTGTAACGTTTGTCTAAATTTAAATAAACTAACACCTTTGTCAAGTTAATTGTCGTGTCAAATCTATAGTCTATCAGTTTCTAAAACAAGTGGTGATGATCAAGCTTCTCAACTTATCATTTAAGTTGAGAGTTATTGTTAGCTAGCTTGTTGGTCACAAACGACACGAGATGTCCCGTTCGTTTTCTTAATTAGGCCTTAAAATGTTGAAATCGAACCTTGCACAGGCGACGTAGGAGTTTATTATGTGGAATATTAATACTCTGGTAGTTATAATTAACAAATCGTCGTATGCACAGAGACATATTAGTTATGGTTCATTTTCAAGAGTAACTCAATAAAAATCTGATTTTATCTGCTTTCATTTGAAAGTTTTACCATAATATTTTAATCTCAAGCCTGCTAATTAATTTGAAATGGATTGAAAGGAAATGCAATTTATGAATAGCATAGATTTCCATATAAGCCTACATATATAGTAGAACTAAGACATTGGCAATATGAAATAAAAAAGTATATTTAGTACAGTACAGATTTGTTACGGAAAAGTTGTTTTGTTTTAGACTCTTACCACTTGCAGTGAAGCTATTTATAACCTTTAAGAAATTTAAAACAACAACGATTTGTAAGAAAATATTAGCCTCTTTAGGTGATTTTGTATTATTATTATTTTACATACCTTAGAAATTTAGACTAAGTAATTAACGTTCATCATTTCATATTGATCATCTTAATAAAGCAAATGTTGAGGTTCTGGCGTCGGGTTAATTGATTAATTAAATAATACTCAGATATTATATCAGGAATTCACAATAATGAAATAGTTAGTTGATATAATTGCCAAACATGACTATATATTTTAATAAATAAATAATAGATTGTATGAAACACTTACTACTAAAGTTAGTACCTTACCAATCGTTGTTTTGCCTAAGATGTGGTGGTCGTAGCTGTGACGATGGCAGACCATTGCAGTGAATGCTCTGATGCCGCTATGCTCTGTGCATTGCTGGCGGCCTTCAAGAGACTGAGGTCTTAATTGATATAAGTGAGATCATATCGAATATCCAAGGCTCACCCCACTCCACATACGACCGGCGGCCCTACGCCCGAATAACGATCCATAGTAATACAGTGAAAATATTTGACACCGATTTTAAAAATTCTCTCACCGATAGACAGCTCTTGTATCAGAAAATAAGCTGAGCTATGTTTAACTTTGTTATTTGGTTGTGTATTTAGGCATGTAGTAAAGCTGGCGAGCGTTGCTAGTAATCTATAAAAAAAATACACTGAATACGAGTCTCACTGCTAGATCGAACTGAAAATGATGTGATCTGAGACAGAACGAGTTTGTGTATAGAATTTCTTAAATACACACTCAACGTAAATTGTTTGAAGAGTGAATTGTAGGGCCATAGGCTAGAGTAATTGCTTGTGGCATAACGGCGAAGTGAAGGAGGGAGCGTAGGAAGCCTTATTACAAGATGGACCGTCGACCCAGTTAACATTGCGAGAACAAACTGAATGCCCTCAATGCACAGGGAATGAGGAAGTAGGAAAAGAAGCGATCTTTATAGTATACTTGAACAAATACTTATCATTTTCCTATTCCCACCTCTCATAGAACTGTATCTATTATAATATTACATAATGGATTCAAAACATGATATTAAACCCACCCTGGTGAAGCTAAAAAAAATGAATGTGCGAAAATCTTACCTATAATATACAAGTGTTCAATGCAACAGACCTCTCAAGCCGTCTTAATGATCACTCTATAACTCGTATATTGGAAAATTCTTTTGCATTTAAAACGACAGCACACTCCATTTAATTGAACGTCATGTCCATAGAGAACAGAAACTTGTCGTAAGTCCAGACGTCCGACGGTAAAGTGGGAACGACGGAATTAGGTTATGTAGTTCTAACGTTCACTTTCCGTAATGCATTTTGTAAATTGCGAGTGTGGCTATGCTTTATATGTGGAATTCAAGGACTTTCACATTTATTTATTTATTAATTTTTATTTATTTATATCACACTAACTTTAGACCTAGTGAGTGCCACCTAAATTATAGGTGCAACCACAGTATAATAAAGTCAACGACAGGAGTTATATTTTTTTATAGAATATGACAACGAGTTCATCTGATGTTAAGTGAGTGCTACCCATAGACATCCATAACAAGCAAATGAGTTGCAGATGCGTTGCCTACCTTTGAAGAACAGAGGAGGGCATAGACAGGAATAAGGACATTTCCCCGTTAACCCCCTCCCTGTCTAATACTTTTCCCGTTCCCATACTATCCTTATGAAGAAAGGATGGGAAGAAGAAGAGGACTGAAATTAGGCCGCCGACAGCTCACTCATCAGACGAAACGCATAGTACTTCACGCCTGTTTTCTGTGAGGTCGTGGTATTTCACTGGTCGAGCCGGCCCATTCATGTTTTTATATTTTTTAATCTACCAACTAAAATACATCGTTTAGTTAAACAATGATTACTTATTAACGTAGTAATTAAATGTAATTAATGAAAAAGCGTATGCGACTGATACATAACCTATGTATAAAAATAATATTAAAAAAAACTTTAACCTACCGATTATGAAGATAGATATAATAAAGTTTTAACGTACCAAGAGGATTATAACAACATGTTTATGTAGAGAAATAATAGTTTTGAGGTTAGAATAATGTAAGGTCATTTATACAATGTTCATGTTTCTCTACAGCCTCCAACCGTCTCGTATGATCGGTAGAATTCTAATTAATTGTATTCGAAACAATTTGCTAAACTAAAAACAGCACATAAAATAAATGAGTAATTATGAAAGAGTTATAAAATAAAGTGATGGATTGACATGCCCGATAGAAAAAACAACGGTTAACGAAGAAAAAAAAATACAGTCGAATTCAGTCTAAATTGTTAATTATAATATGATTGACAGCTTAGTTCCGAAAATGCCTTTAAATTTATAACAGTAGCATATTTTACATAGACCACAAAAATAGCTATAACACGAAGATATTTTCTTCGTTTCAATTAGATTTATCTAAAAAGGAAAAATAAAACTAAGTCATTCTTACTTTCATGATTCACTGTCTTGATTCCGTCTGAAAATAGTCTAAGACAGCTTATATACAGACGCGAATATTTACCAGTGAATACAAGAGTGTTGAAAAAATATATTTAACAACACTTTTTAAATCTGTCATGTTTTTTATTTGGTTGCGTATAAAATCTTCGGGATACGTCATAAATTATTTACGTGTTAGATGTGATGTTCCTTTGAGTTTAAATACGATTTCATAGCGCAGTCATTTTTTTCTATGAAATTTTCAAATTACAAACAGGGTTTTGTATCGGTGTGAATTTATAACGTAAGACGTAACGTTTTAAATGCAAGATACATTTCGTGTCATCGCAAATAGCTAGTAATTTAAAAAATAGTTATTGATACTTTACGAATAAATATAGAACGCTATAAATCTAATAATGTTACAAAATGTATTAGAAACCGTGAGAGATTTACTCAGTGTATAATTTATAGGATTAATCGATGTGTATTGAAACTACGCCCTGTTTGCTTTCAATTGGAAATGCATCCGTATACAGTTGAGTTTAGGATTAAGAACGTGAAAGCATTGCAGACATCTAATGAAAATTTCAAGAGCTTAAAGTGAGTATTATTGAACACGCTACAGTCGCAAATTTAATTTGGACACGCTTGACACATTCGTAAGTTTAGTTAGTAGCTGTTGCCTTTGGCTTCGTAAGCACACGTTTCTTATTTTCCCCGCTAGAAATGTTTGTTACATAATTCCTCTTAGATCTTGGTGTAATTGAATAATAGTTTTGAAAACTTTAAAAAACACGGGAAGTACTGCTACGTAAAGTATCTATCGTTATTTAAATATGCAGCTAGATGGCGTTATTCTCAATATAAAAATAGCTACTCTTGAAGATCCTTGTAAGGTTAATTGGACAAGGTATTTCAGTTATTACTTTGTCATCCGTCCTTGATGAATGTGCAACGTTTTAAATTAATCCGACGTTTTGAAAGAGATGAAAATCCCAAGCTAATAAAATTGTGTTAACTTAATGTTCAAAAGCTGTTATTGTCAACTTATACATTACATATTACCTATCGTTATTTTAAGTAAAGATTATATTTCTAGAATAGTTTTTTTTTCGGGATATCAGTGCCTTTTCTGTATCTCTGACAATGTGTGTGCAGAATTTCATGAATATCGGTCGATTTGTTACGGCTTCAAGGCGTAATAAATAAACTCTAAAAAAATTCCAGGTGTCTGTGCACAAGGTGCTCGGACGTTAAATTCTGGACAACGTTTCCAAATACAGCGATGAGTCATAAGCACGCTCGGCTTGATTCGGTTACTCTCAGCTCCAGCGTAACAGGACACCGAGCGTAACGTACATCTAGGCATTTTTTTTATATTACAAAGTGGCAAACGAGCAAGCGGCCCCTGGAAATAAGTACCGCTACCCATAGGCATCCGCAACAACTTAATGAGTTGCAGATGCGTTGCCTACCTTCATGGACGAAGGAGGGGACAAACAGAAAAAAGGATAATTCCATTCCCTGTCCATCCCCTCCTCATCCGTCAAATCCTTTTCCTCTTCCCATCCTTTCCTTATTAGAAAAGGGTAGGAGGGGGAAGAGGACTACAATTAGGCCTCCGGCACGTCACTCATCAGACGAAACGCAGAATACTTTCTTACGTAGGACTCAGACGGTATACGTATACTCGTCAAAATACTCGACCGATTTCAAAAAGTATTTCATCATTAGAAAGCTATATCATCATCGAATAACATTTATTGTTAAAAAATAGGGGAAATTATACATAAAAAATCAATGGTTGCGAAGCCTCCGGCAACGTTATATATAGATGAAAGACTTGTACGTACACAAAAATAACTAGACCCCAATCCTGTCACAAAATGTTATGTTGGCATTATTAACCAAATGTACATTTGTCAGTTTTGTGCTATTTTAACACCATTATGACAAAATTAATATCGAAAAAATAAATCTCTACACGGAATCACTTAGCAACCGCTAAAAAATACGGCTAAACACAAGATTGATCGTAATTTCATTATCTTGTAAAAGTTTTTCAATGCGAAACTTCTCTACACAAGTACATACGATAAGGTCACAGCAAGGTCCTCGTATACAATGTAGATAAAAGTTTACAATCAAAAGAGATAAATAAATGTGGTTTATATTCGGGCCTCTTCCATCTTAACATTATTTACAAAGCTAATTACTGTAAAAGGAATGTAAGTGCCATCCACTTTAAGAGACTTTAATTCAATAGTGGGATTATTTTACAAAGCGGTGTCGACTTCTAATAAGTCTGATACTATTTGCTTCATAGTACTTCTATTTGAAGGTAAAACCTATTATGTGGCCGTGACATTGCTTTGCTTAGATATCGTATTAAATTTATCAAAGCAAAATGTAATTGGTTTTTAGATTTAGTTCTTAGACTTTTTCTTTCATAATTTATAACATTTAAAATAAAATTGAACAAGCCAAGGACAGTCCGATGACTGCTCTGTCTGAATGTCAAAACATTGACACACTGCTTCTAGAAGTGAAATCTCAAAAATGAATAAAAGTTAAACAATTGAAACGAAGTTCGTCGAAACTGTTCCAAAATCAAATGAGCATGTTGATGACGCCTTATCAGCATGCTGTTCACGCGTACCTATAAGATAATCCCCTGCCAAATATCGTCTAAAGAACACGGCTCAAGATGTTTTCACTCCAATAAGCATGTCGCTGCGCATATTGCTCATGTTGTTCATGAGAACCTGTAGAAGTTTTCACTTTAATAAAAATGAGCCTTTATTGGTACTAATGAGTTACATTATTATTAATAATATACGCATTACATACTTTACATATTATTAATAACATAACGAGTTACATATATATATTAGTGTTCTTAATTTATGAATTTACATGTACATTTTAATTCTAATCTAATTATTAAAGATATTGGTTCTCCTAATTATTGCAGTGACTGGTAGGGGTGTTAATTAAGATCCACCACCTCACCAGGTGAGCCGCTTGCTTCGCAATTAATCAGAATGTAATAAGTGTTCAACATATTACTAATTTACCTATATTAATTGCCGCGCAATACGTATCTAAATTAATTACAACGTTATGATATAGATATTAAATTTAAACTCCACTGAGCACACTAACAAAGTGAACTTCAAACGTATATATAAAACCACAGCCGAGAAACTATTATGGAACTAAAATTATGCACATTCTAAAGCAATCATGCACAACATTCATACGTTCAGACTGAAATATTAACCACACCTACATTTTGAACTTCATAAACCTGTGTAACAAAATTTCAAAGTTGTACAGTCAACGTAAAAAGATATAGTATATTTTTATTTGTATGCGTAAATATCTACAAAATACAATTTCCTTATCTTATCTTATTGAAATACCATACAACTATAATACTAAGCAACGTTTCACGCAATGTCCCAAACAGCTTGTGAAATCAATGACGACTAGGTGCTATTTTAACCCTGTTTATATATGGGTAAATATCACATTATAATCAAACGTCAGTCTTTGCACCTCACAATTCCGTAATGATGCATAATAATAATAATGGACCTAACGTTAAGGCATTCCAAGCAACATGTAGACGTACATATGTAGTAGATAACCCAAATTAACTCCGCTATGACCACACTATGTTGTCAATTATTATGCAGATATTTAAGTGGTCACAAGTCTATGTACATTAATTGAAAGATTCCTTCTCATAGTTACGACCGGTATTTGAAACCATTGTGAAATGTCATGTAATCGATTTCAGTTTTTAAGAGAGAAAAAATATATAATGAAAGGATAAAAAATATTTTTTTTTCCGATTTGAACCGGTCGACAGACTTTAGTAGTTAGTACTATATTGGTGATATTAGTTAGTCTTCACTTAATAAATGAAGTATTTGATGTCAGGTTTTGTACTTTTGTTTACTGCGTTGCTTTGTCCGATTTTGTCAAGAACAACATATTTGTCGCTGAGTGTACATAAAACAAATATGCTAAAAGCAGCAACAGCATACAATGCAAGCTTAATGAAAATACGTGACTGAGGTGGCTTTATGACTGAGAAACGACGTGTATGTAAGATGAAACTATGTGAGTTGAATATATTAGATAACAATTATACCTTCATTATTATAATCCGGGTAATCTCTGAAACGACTGATCCGCTTTTAATGGAGCTTTTGCCGGAACATAGGTAATATTGTAAGGAATCGTCATCACCTCCCTGCTCTTTTCACTCGGTATGTGGGGTCGGTATAATATAACCGTAGTCTTTACTCTAGTTTGACTAATGCTTTTTGGGACCGGCCGCCTGCCTGACGACAACGCGCCTCGGGAATAAGTCATCAAATATAATTTTGTTTCCGAGAAATTTGAATGTCGCGAGGACTATTTCATTGTACGGCGCATCTTTTCTCGCCAGGTTCGCCGTTACTGTACACTAGTAAGGATTGTGACATCAATCGTAATAGTGTAAAGAATAACATAGGCTAATTTAATTTTAGCAAAAAATTAAGGTTTCCTATAAAAGGCTAAAAATTTCGAAATTCGAAATTGTGAATAAAAATTTACATGCGTCAACAACACGCTTATGTAGGTGATGATGATAGTGATGGTGGTGGTGGGGGCGGAGATTGTGGTGCTAATGGTGGTGTGGTGAGTGGTGGCGGAGGTAGTACTTAGAACTATATGCACGTGAAAGCTTTAAGGGGACGGGGTAGGTCTTTACAATTACTACGGGTGATGACTGAGGAGAAAGAGGGGTATAAAAATATTTTAGGCTATTTATATTATTTTACTAATAAAATTCATAGCCCCGGCGCAGCGGTGTAAAGCGCATTGTATACGGCGCCGCGCTTGGCAAGCTTCTTACTTTAATTCATTTCAATTTCATTTTGTAATGACTCGTAAATGTCACTACCTACCTTAATTCTTCTCAAATATTTTATCTCTTGTCGAAAATTTATAAAATAGTCACATAAACCATACATATACCCGAACAAACTTTCATCCCCTATTTTTATTTTAAGGGTATTTTCTTTACGAACTAAACAAAAGCCTAAAAAAGTAGTTTCAAGCTTCTAGCTGGCGAAAATGGCGAAATTTACACACAAATTATTATACCCTATTTCTCCCCTTACAATCCTCTTCGCATTAAAATATAGCATGTGTCCTTCCACTCAGAAACTTTAAGTACCAAAGGCTTTATAAAGTAACCTTTGTACTATATGTGTATAAAATAAGTTTATGAGAGTTGTTACGTAGTCTATGTAAAGATAAATCTATCAGCACCTATATATTGATAGATATCGAGGTGACCTTGGCCTAGATAGCTTACAATAGGTGGATACCGGATTCGGACTCACGACCTTTGTTATTTTACACCTATGCAAGATGAGACTGCGGTTTGCCCGCTGTACAGTTTAATTTAACCAACAATTGTCCAACCTAAGCTAAACCCTATTTACTTTGTTCACATTTTCAGATCTTAGGCCAACTTACATTAGATTTATATTATTTCTCTATATAAACATTTTTTTTTCTCATCCGCTAAAGGTCTAAAGTAGAATCAATTCAGAACAATCCTTTCTTTATCGCTGTGTAATAACAGAAATATTTGAGCAAAATTTCTAGGCCCAATAGTTTCCCAGGGAAGGCGTACGCCGCCTCTATGAGGGAGTTGGGAGTTGTGCGATCGATGGCTCTCAACGGTGCGCACGTATGGTCACACCGGTTTATGGACGCCAGACATTGTAAGGTTTGGACATCTTAACTGAATTGGATAAGAAGGCTTACACCTACCTCTGTCTTATCTAAGGTGGAACACAGCACCGGGATGCGGTAGAGGTGCTTGACTGCAGGAGTCCTGACAGGCAGGAGAGTGACTGTCATTGTCCAGAAGAAGACAGTGGAGCGGGATCGTTCGAGCCCCGGTCCCGCTCGGAGACAAAGATATCGAAGCGTTCGAAGCAGACAGTCTGGCTCATCTGCCCCGTATTCTCTCGCAACTGAAACCTCGGGATCGTGGCTGGTTAGGGCGGGGGCCCTGATCGCCTTACAAAACGATCCCGGGAATACGACAACAGGGCGTGGTCGTTAGGCTACGTGGCTAGGTCCCAGGTTAAAATATGTGAACGCTATTTTTTTATAATTAATTGTAAGCGACATGCTGTGGTAGAGTTGACTCACGTCCGAGATAAATAAAAAGCAGTTCAAAGATCTTTTTCCAGCTGTAGGATGGCTCAGAAAAATTTAAAAATATAACTAAATTGAAGTAATTTAAAAGTAAGTAGATTAAAACCATAGACACAGATAGAAAGCAATAGATAAAGAAATCTTCATTGTCTATAATTCAATGGTCATACATACATTATTTTGTTGAATTGTCTTTCAACATTTGAAAACGATAAATAGCATAGTACTAAGTTATAAGGCCTCATGACCTTCCAAAGTAAAGTTCAATTAGAGGTTTCTTTATCAAATTTATTACATTTTCCTAATCTTCTTTAAATGTTATTTATTGAGATTGAAAGTAAAATATTTCATTATCTTTATGTATTCCTTGTGAACAAATAAGTTAAAAGTTACATAAGCTATGCAATATTAAATTTAGGTTAGCTTCATTATCTCTTCGCAAATAGTCGCATCTTGTTCATTACGCATTTACCCTAATTTAATGAATACATTAACCTTTTCATTTTCAGTTTTAAACAACCGCGTAGCTCCATGTACGCATTCCTTCTTTGTTCATTTACCGACTGAGGCAAAATGTGTGACGTTTTTCAAGATAAAGAAATGTTTAATTTTGTATCTGATTGCAACGAGTGGTATAGGCTTAACCCTTGTCACACTTATGGACTAATAAGCGAATGATCTGATAGGTATTGCCATAGCTATGGGTAACAATTATATTAATTTTAATATAAATGAGAGTTCAATTTTGCATTACGAAGTGTGATCTCTAAATGGATATGACATATATAATTAAAGAAGCGCCCTTGTTCGACTTCTTTAATGTGCAGTGCAGTGCAGCTTCGCTTAGATTTCCAATAGAAGTCACAGTTGTGTCAAAGTCAAGCGTTCCAGGAACTTTCTAATAAAAGTGCAACTTGAATGCTGTATGCAAAACAATATTACCTACCATCCTTCATATTACTTTTTTTTAACATTTCACATGATTTCAACGGTGGGAAATAATGCTTTAAAATATGTTTGAATCATTAATTTTGAAGTAGGGGCAGGTGTTGCCACAAGCAATGCTCTTGAGAAATAATTTTAAGGAAAGTTTAAAAACATTTCATTATGTAATGTCCCTTATATCTTGAAGGTTCAGCCAAAATCACTTGATTCCGGATTACATAAAGTGGCACCGATAAATATCCTATCCATTGTCCTGTCCTGTCCTGTCCTTTGAGTGAACTTTATCATGCATATGGTGATCATGATGAGGGACCTGGTCTCAGTACCGTAAGCCATCACTGGCAACACACACTGTTCGATGACTTCTGTACTGAGATTACGATAACTGCGGGAATGTTTATTTTTTTTTACAAATACTTATTTTGAAATCATCATGGGTGCCTTCCACAAATATGCGAGTAAATAAGGAATATAATAAGAGCAATTTTAAATAACTTAACTATGTTGCCAACTTTCCTATCTTACAAGGCAAGGTTAAACCCAACGACGTAAAATGTAGCTTATATGTCGCTAAAATAATATTTTCCTGCTAACCTACTTTCCAGTTATGCTGACTAAATTCATACCGACAGCGATGAATTTAAAGTTGAGATACTTAATTATGTTTTCGAAACTGCAAGGATACGAAAAAAGATATAATAGTAATCGACTATTGAGTAAAGTAATTTAGAAATTACGGAAGGGTTCAACCTAATTTGGTTTTTACGATTAACAGTGTTGGTCCCAAATTGATAATAATGCAATATATGCTATGTATCGATATATTATATATATAATAAATCCAAATTAGGTTTGCTTTCAACGGTATTATTATAAAACTCAGTTGTACCAGTATACGGGCGCTTGCTTTAACTAACTTGTGGTGATAGCGCTGTTGAACATACTTTGTGTGGTAGATACAGCTTGAAGATTAAGACATATCTAATAGTCGCCTACTGGTGGCGTAAGTCCCGTGAAATATGAATTGATGGGGAAAGGCCTACTATAATTTTGTATGCAATCAAATTGAAATCTCTTTAATTTGATTTTTTTAGTTTTTCTGTTGTTTCACTTATCACTTTCTATAGCGTACATTACGTAGTAGTTGGTAAGTATTTTCATAAATTTATTGCCAAGCGTAGAATTTATAGCGGGAAGCTTCACTGTTAGAAAGTTATTATAACTTTACAGTGTTATTAAGTGCTCCTTCCGTGAATAAATTGGTATGAACATTACGTCCTTTCCCTCATCTGGTCGTACATGTTGACGGGACTATAATTAGTTTATTTAAAAACAGATGAGAAAATGGTGAGAGAATTTTTTTAATAACAAGCATGTCATGTGACCTAAGACTGATAGCGAAAGTCATACACTTTAACCTCGGATAATCTACTCTCTCACAATTTACGTATTAATAAATATCGAATGTTTTGATGAAAAGTGAAAAAAACTGACCTTTTAGAGAAATTTTGTTACAATTATTGGATATTTACCAGGAAAAATATATATTTAGTATCGTTTAGTATAGTAATCGTAATAACAGTTGGACATTATCTGATTTTCTTCTGTTTTCATACAATATGTAACCACGCATGAAGATTATTTAAGTCAACGTAACCACCATGTCCATTGTTCATTTATATTGGTCACAGCCAGTGATCTCAACGTCTTGGTAATTTTAATCACCAATATGTAAAATGTTCGGAGACTCAAAGTTGGTTAGCGGATTCATCTTCAAAGAAAATCAATAGTTAGTTAGTAGTTGAGGGACATTTCCCGCAACTCCGCGACTAGTACGTATTTTGCGTCAATGAAAAAACTTCCATCGCATTGCTTGAACTGAGCTGGCGATGAAATCGGTCCAATTTTCACGTATTTATGGCTGTGATTACACAGTTGCGTTTTATAGCAAAGGGAAATCTAAGACTTTTAAAATATTCTCAAGACAATCGAATAACTAGGAATTAATCGTACTGTTCGCTTGCACCGTTCGTTCGTGGGTCTTCGTTTTGAGGGCACTCCTCTGGTTGCTACAGCCAGTATCGGTGTTCTCGGCGTTGACATATCGAGTGACGTTCAGTTCCGCGGTCGCTTGGAATACAAGGCCAAGTTGACCTCTAAAATGCTGGGTGTACTCAGTAGAGCGAAGCAGTATTTCCAGCCGGGCCACCGCCTTCAGTTATACAAGGCGTAAGTTGGGCCTCACATGGAATACTGCTCGCATCTCTGGGCGGGAGCACCCCAATACCAGCTTCTTCCATTTGAACTCTTACAACGGAGAGCGACTCGAACCGACAACGACCGAGCTTTTACCGATCGGCATGTTACTGCATTTTTTATCGCATATACCAGGGGGAGTGTTCCGAAGAACTGTTTGGAACGATTCCGGCCGCCGAGTTTCGTCATCGGACGGACCTGGATGGCTGGCATTCTTCAGCAGTGCGGTTCTCTCGAAATTTCCTGCCACGCACAGCCGCGTTGTGGAATGGTCTGTCCTCGGCGGTGTTTCCAAACCAGTACGACTTAGGGTCCTTCAAGAAGCGAGTCAACACATCTGCAGTTCCTGCGGTTGTCCATGGGCATCGTTGATCGGTGTTACCGGTGTTCGTTTGCTCTCTCTCTCTGTTCTCTGCTCTGATTTATAAGAAAAATAATAATTTGTAACGCGTACGTGCAGCTGTTTTATTTTTGTTGGAAATCGGACCAATGATTCAAGATTTACGTACTGATTATATCATGAAATAACAAAAAAGCTTTATCTAAGCGATTGCGTTAAAATGCACGTGTAAAATTAAATTAATTTCCACTATCCGATTTTGTTAATGTAATTAAATTGCTGAGATAAATGGTTAATTAAAATAAATCAGCAATAGATCTTCAGCAGCCATTGTTAACGTGCACAAGGGCAAAGGCCGCGCTTCGCATCATTAATCATATACAATTTCATTTTAATCAATCACCCCGCACTCGATGCTCCGGTCTCAACGATACCGGCGTAAAATTTCTTATCGTCCTTCAGAAATGCCATGAAAAAAAGAACATATTATTTTCATTATCAGTAAAAGACAAATTACTTTTTAAACATAAAAATAGAAGATACTGAAATACTTCATGTGTTTAAAAAACGATTTAGTAAGTCAATGAAGAGAGATCTTGCTTGTCGTTTTCTCTAAGGAACTTCTTTATGGTTTAACTCCATGATTGTGGTAAAATATATCTCAAATCCTTCTACGAGGTGGTGGAAAGTGGTTCTTAGCTGTATGCAATATTTTTCTTTTTGCATGGACGAAGATGGCAAACGAGCAAGCGGTTCACCTGAAGTTAAGTCATCGTTACTCATAGGCATTCGTAACAAGCAAATGAGTTGCAAATGTGTTGCCTACTTTAATGGAGAGAAGGGGATAGACAAACACAATGCACAAAAATAAGGCCAGCACATCTGTGACTGTTCTGACTGCGGTATTTTTATAGTAGAAGGTGGTCGTGGTGTGTGGGAAACGAGTAAAGTAAACACCTGATAACACGTGACCTCTACCCATATACATACATCTGCAACAAGCTGATAAAGAAAAGATAAACAGAATTCAAATCAAAGCCTTAACCCTGTAAACGAAGGGAAAGAGGAGCAGATTTAGGAATCTGCCATCTCTCGCATCAGAAACGTAGAATACTTTTACTTCCCGCTTGACTTCTGTGAGTTCGTGGTATTTCACTGATTTTATCGACCTGGCCCGTGAACAGGTTTTGTTGTTGCGGTGTCTCTGTAGTATGTTTTGCAGTTGCTAGACAGTATCACAGGTGAGCGCTCGATTGCCTCCTTTCAACTATATATAATCAACGTACCATACAGAAGCCGCTAAAGTTCGAACCCAATGCATTTAAATCTTATGTCAGACACTTATCTACTGAGCTGATAATAATGTTCTATCAATGACACATCATACTATATAAAATACCCGATAAAAATGTATAATTTGTAGAAGCTCACATATTTTTCTTCGTCAAACCAATCACGAACACTCAGCGTAGTACATTACCCAGACAAAATTCAATGCAATCAATGTGTATTTTGTGTTCAATACTAATATTTTGTTAATACAAAATGTATAATTAAACTTGGCTATGCACTTGTCAGTTAAGGTCGACCCTGAACGGTAAAACTCATTGTGGGCTGCGTTGGATGTGACAACATGAAATGCGCAATATTCTAAACAGATTTACGTGACGCACTGAATTGATAATGAATTCATTTAGAGGGTCGCTATCTGTTATACAGGATGTGCTATAAATTTGATCACGTCTAGAAATAAAACTTGTTTTAACTAGTTTGCAAAGCTTTATTAATTAAATAGTCAATATTATTCAATAGTATTAAGATAAAATCAATAATGCACTTACACACTTAGGTGGCGTTGGAATTTCACCTCTCTTTGAAATCTACTTATCCGGGAACTGTTTGATTACCCGCAGGGACTCCTAAGACTTGAAGGAAGTGGCAACGTTTTTATAAGATTCTCCCGTATTCCGTAGAGCGAAGAAGCGGGCTCCATCATTATTTTGTTTGAAACGGATGCCGAGAATAATGAAAAAGCCTATTATAATTATCTTTGTATCGTGTCTGCCTGTTTATGTCCAGTTAAAGTGAATATTGGCTTCATCGGAAAACAAGATGTTGTCAAAGTTATATTGTTTCGACATTACATTTTAATTAAATATAAATCATCAGAATTTAAACCTAGCAGTAACTTTAACTTGTATGGATAAGGTTTTAAATATTATTTCAAGATACGGCGTAAGGACGCGATATTTATAATTCAGCTCGACGTGTGGGCGTCCATAAATCTGTTACTCTGCGCCGAGAAGTAAATTGTACTCGAGGCGAAGCAAAATCGTTACAATACTCTTCTAATAAACGTTTCGATAAAATTACTTTAAAAATAAAAACTCGTCGAACAAGGTTGTCGATATCTTTTTTTATTAATAATAAATAATAAATTCAATAGTGATATAAGTGTTAACAAATTTATGGCCCAACCTGTATATATAATAATGTCACAATGTTATGCACATGACAGGGTGAACAGCAAAACATTCGTAAGATAAGTGAACTTTTCCTTGTTTCTTCCAACACAATCGCCATGAAACCAATCATGTCATAGATTTCATAGTAGCGCGCCGTTACGAAAACATTGCAACTGCCGTTTGAGACGATATTTGTCGACTAACGTAGGCCGTACTAATCTCGATAAAGATCGATCCTCGGCCGCTTCCATACAGTAGGCTCCCGAAACCTTGACCTTCATGTTGCCACTTAAAGTTTAATGCTAACGGCCTACAACTAATACGATCTAAGAGTACTTCTATGTGTGAAATGTACGAAAGCCAAACCATTTAACCACCATTTTCCAACCCAAAAGTTTCATCCTAGATGAAACTTTTGGGTTGGAAAATGCTCAATGTAAATAAAATAGATGAGACATTTAGATTAAATCGTTTATGCGTTGTTACACAAATCTTTGAATTTCAAATCAGTAAAGTAAAATTGTTAGAGAATAGAGTACGGCGTGGAGTCAAAGGAATTAATTAAATATACAGCCCGTTGTTAATTGTCAGAGTTGGGGCGGATTATACGTACTTATATATTATTCTTGAACAATTCATGTACAGACTATGCCTATTGTATAAAATAATTGATGTTAATTTAATATAATTAATTAAAATTTGAAGTGTCACTGTCAAACATCGTCTGTTCTTTTTATTAATTTAAAAATACTAAATTTATAAAATTAGATTTTTAAAATTATGGATAATAATCAGCCACATTAATTTCTTTGCGAGCTTTTCGTTTCAACTACTACTTCGCTTTAACTACAATGGTATTGCACAGGATGCGACCAAATCAACACGAATTGTTATAATGTTATATGGAGCCCCAACATTCGCAAGGAGTTGCAACGCTGGATTAATAACTCGGTCTACATACTGGAATGGTGCTACAAGTAAAACCTTCAACACTACATAATCGTCATTCTGATACCCATCTAGAAGAAGACGACGAGCAGCGACACAAAGAAACATTAGTTATTATTTTTAGCCATTTATATAGCCAATAAATCGGTCTCGGGTTCTAGAATTTTCCCTACTGCAGGGACACAGGCCTCCTCTCCGGAAGAGGGAATGAGCCGTAATCCACCACGCTGGCCAAGCCGGGTTGGTGGATGTCACATGTCTTCGAATTTGATGGCTCTAAGAACATGCCGGTTTCCTCACGATGTTTTCCTTCACCGTTTTTGGAGCAGTGGTGATGAAATAAATAAATTACACAAAGTAAAGTGCCTGCCTGGATTCGAACCCGCGACCTACAGTACGTAAATCGGGGCCTGAACAGCTGAGCCACCACTGCTCACTATAAAAAAAAATGTCATCATGTCTTTACAAAACTTTTATTTACAATTTATCATTTATATATATATTTTTTAAGATTCCTAGAACATACATATGTCATGTTAACTTGTATAAATTCTATTGTATGTTAATTTCTTAACACTGCTTTATCTGAATGTTTATACCAGTGGTTCCAAGCAGCTGTTTGCACGCAGTGCCGACACCCTGGGCAACCACGTCGACTCGTGGCCCGAACGTGGTCAAGGAGGGCTGTGTGCTTTCGGCATGCATTCCCTGTGTAGCCACTCTGTGTATTGGACATGGTCTATCTTGGCTGTATAAGCAACCTACTTCCAGTAGCAAGGTAGCTAGGCAATGTTGATGGTCTAGAGGAAAACGGTAAGGCTCTTGTTATCGTTTTTCAGATACTGCGGCCCTGCTCTCCTCCGATCGTAGCGGCTATCCGTTCCATTGGGAATAGGAGAGTATGGAAGAGAGGGTGCGTCTGTGTTCGCGCGAACACTTACGCACCATAATATATCCTGCGCAACGGACTGTTTCTGGAAAATGGCTCATGAAACTTCAAGCCCTATGACGACGGACTCAGATAGAGAGGTTCGGCTTTGCAAACTGGGTTTGCTGCTGCAAACTGGCGGCACGGGGAGAGTGGTCGTTTTTGCGATGCACTCGGAACAACAACGTAGATCCGGCAGCACCCCGTACGATAAAGCAGCTCTGTTTAGGGAGGCACTGCTTTCCTCGCTCAGCCGAGGAGGGAGCTAGAAAAGGTGCTCCAAACAATGCTTGTTCCAACTTAATCGGGAGGTAGTAACCACGGCTGCCTATGCTTCCCTTACCTCGTGGTCGAAATACAAATAATAAAAAGTTACAAAAACTTAAAATATATTTCGCCGTGCACGCACTACGCGTGAAGTTCTGCAACATCTTACAGAAGGGATTCGTATACGGTTCCGTATGGACGGCGGCCTCTTTAACTTGTCCAGACTTAAATCTCCCACAAAAGTTTCCTTAACCACTAAAGCGGACTCATCCGCAGGTCTGCAAATTTTGATGACCTGTCTAGACAATGCATGCACCAAGTTTGGCCTTAAGATAAGTGTTAAAAAAACTGAAGTCATGGCCATGGCCACTGAAGTCTTATAGTTAAAATGCTTGTCCAGTGACACAGTCGCCATGGCCGAAATCGGCCTGGATATCATCATCATCTTGATGTTAATTTTATTTTTTTACTTTTAATTGACTATATTGTAGTACTAGTTATTGCCCGCAATTTCGTCCGTGTGGAATCAAATTAAAACATATTTATCACTTCGCAGAATAAAAGTATATAATCGAATTGTTTACATTAATTGTGTCTACCGTACAAAATAAAACGTACAACATCAGTATTCAAATCGTATTTTGACATTACAACAAATAATTTAATTTAATTTATCAATATGGTGTACCACCAACCCTACCTAAAATCGTCTAAGGCAGTTAAAGCTGTTTTCAGTTCAATAAGCATGTTGCTGACGCTGTCGCTAACGCATGTTGCGCATGTCGATCTCGCGAACCTATAATATTTACCCTTACCTACTATTGTTTAACTTGGCTAAAGAGGTTTACACTTCAAATAGTAAAATGATTGTTATTTTACTACTTAAGGCAATCTGTGTGATATGGCAGGTAGCGGGCAGGGCTTTCGATACGGCGGCGCGTAATTTATTTCACAATTTCGAGGGTTTCTCACTTTTTGTGCGGAGCTTGTTTTAAGTACTGTATATACATCATGTGTATTGAGTATGGAAAATTTATTTTGATATTACATACAGACATTTCAATTTTATTTATCAGTATATAGATATAGATAAAATACGTCATAAGAATTATATACCCTCATCTGTTATTTGATCAGCACCTATGTGACAGATAATATGTACATTGACAAATAAATCACAAGTGGGTTGCCGAGCTATCTAGGACCAACACTGTTGAATCGAATATCTGAATTAGACCGAACCCTTGCGTAACTCGACTTTGGCGGTTCTTCGGGTCAAGTTTATATGGACCTTACCGTTGGCTTACACTGACGGAAATTTTCACACGAAACATATTGTCGTCTCAGTTTGTTTCAGAGAGAAAGATTGTATCGCGACAAGTTTGTAAGCTAGTGGAAATCCACGGTTAAATAAAACTCTTACTTTCTGTTGTCGGTGTAAATTGCGCACTTGTTATTTAGTAATGTACATATTTTTATCTCACATATAATCTAGACCCTATTCAAACAACATACGAGGGTATAATTTTATAGCATTATTTTATATATGATTAAAGAAACATATATATTCATATTGTCATTAAACTAGTTTAATCCCACTAGATATTATGAAGGAAAAATAATAAACTACGCGATTCATTGTCAATTGGACGTGTCTTTTCGTGATTGCCGTATGGGCGTTTGTAGGGGTGTAATGACCCGGACAGACGGGGGTAGAAAATATATCGTTCGATAATATGCCACTTTTATTAACATTATTCTCGAATTACTTACATTCTGATAAATGTAAAATAGAAAAAAAGAGAAATAAATCCGGCGAAGGATTCGCAGCTAGTGTGTGCATTAAAATAACATATTAAGAGGTGTTTATTAAAGAAAAATCTTGGTTTGTTACATTTCATATGTCAAATTTTTCGGACAGCTTATAATATGCCTGGTCTAATTATTTACCGAGGACGTTCCCGAACGATCGGTGATATATACACAAAGCGCCGCGCGTCAAGTAGTGTTGAACTAACTACATACAATTTTATTGAATGCCTTCACATGGACTTCCACGCGGGGCACCAAGTTGCTACGAAGGCGTAAACAGCTGGTCTCTCGGGCAGACAGTACCCAAGACTTTCCAACAGTGATGGTGTCTTGGTAACTGATTCATGGAAATCGTTGAAATTTATCACTCCGTCCAAATCGGCGTCCATGCGTTTTAGCATTATATCCACAAGTTCCTGTAGAAAAAGGTGTTGTCAATTTCTTATTTAAAAAAATATATTATTACGATAAAAGTCATAGATTTGTTATAAAAAATGTATAAATTATTATCGGTAAAATTAAAATCGTCTGTCGCTTACGGAATATTTTCAAAAAAATTAGGGATCTTTACTAAAACTTCGTTCTGAAAGATGGGATAGATTTTTTCTTTTGTTTTGTGCTACCCATGCGAAACCGGGGCGGGTCGCTAGTTAGCGGATATATATCTTGATTATATACTTATATATCGCTGAATGTAGTTTACATATTATATACTAGCATTTAATGTAAAAGCGTATGAAAAAGATGATTAGTAACAGATAGGTTTGTACTAGCTACTACAAAGTTTAACCCAACAAAATGGACATTGTAACGCCATCTGTAAGGATTTTTGAAAACGAAATGGACTTGGCTCTTGTAATACAAGGACAGATTGTTTCACTCGACGACAAACAGGAGGCGCCTTACCTATAAATATCTATCTCTCTCTCTCTCTCTCTCTCTCTATATATATATATATATATATATATATATATATATATATAAATCAATTGCTGTTCGTTACGCATGCTTATTCTTGAAAACAACTGGACCGATTTTGATAATTATTTTTTGTATCATTGCCCTAGATTCTGCAACACATTTGCTTGTTGTAGATGTCTATGGGCAGAATTCACTTCACATCAGGTGATCCACTTGCTTTTTGCCACCTTCTAACATAAATAAATGAAACATTTAAAAGTAAAAAAAATAGTAAAGGACAGAAGAAAAAACACCCAAATCGGTATAATTGTACATTGTTTGTTAGGTATTATATTTTATTCATTTTAACGTTATTATACTGAGAAGGGGTTTTGATGACAAAGGCCATCGAAGCAAGGCAGCTGCTCCTAGAGCTACTTCACGTGCAAACTGCATCGATGACCGACTAGTAACGGAAAATGAAAAAAAGTCGTATTAGGATGTACGATTAATATACAAGAGCGCCTGAAAATTGTTTAAAATAAATCAATTTATGTATGACACACACAACGCCAGCGAGCAACAAGATAGACATTGCAACAGGCATATACGCGGACCTCGTGTAAACTTGGAACAAGAGGCAATCCCCTACGATCGATAATTACATAAAACTTTTCTTTGATTCCCAAATTTTCGAGTACTTTACAGTGATCATGGCAACATTGTACAAGCAGGTGGTAGTACCTAGACGATGTAAGTCTTCCCGATTTAAATTAGGATGTTTTTTTTCTAATAGCCTCGCGTATCATCCTGGGTAGGTAGCGGTATACTCTTGCGAGGACTTGTGGTGTATCAAATTTAATATAATGAAGGTCCGCCTAAAACATGATCAAACAAACAAACTGCAGACTTCTTGGAGCTCTGCGTGCTCTTACCTGGGAGATATTTTAAACTAAAATGCACGATGGATGAAATGGCCAAGCACAGCTAGTAATTTTATCGTAATATAATGCATATATTCTTAGTAATATTAATTACGGCTTAATGTTTTATTAAAAAAGTTATATGAAAACGCTACCGAATCTAATCTTGGTTTTTAATTCCGGAGACGATGTAAATCACTTCCGTAAATAACAATATTGTCAGGTATAATTTTTCTTTAGAGATTACATAAAATCTCACCTTAACCGCTTCTTCCACGTCATCATCTCTTGAAGCTTTCGCCAAGCTCTTTTTCATCAATTGATACATCGTTTCTCGTCGCAAATGTCCTTCTCCCAGCAAATCATAGCACTAATAACATGAAACAGTTTTTTTGCTGATTAAAATAAATACTAGACAGATATTATCAACACCCACTTTAATAAAACAATTAGCTACTAACTAACTACTACCGGGGTAGGGTCTTCGGCGAAAGTTCCATCATCATGTTGGTCCTACAAGCCGGAATCTATGATATGTGTATGATTATGTGTAACCAAAACTTATATTGTTTATGCGATCAACTCCGATCACTTCCATCCTTGAGTAGTTTAAGATAAGTATACATTTTAGCGATCAAATCAGTGGTCAATAAACTCTTTTAAAATCATTTCAAGGCATTTTATCACGGTAAGCAAATATCATAAATAATCATGTTCAAATATTCCCAGAGTAAACTCAATTTTCGATGGGAGTTGTGCAAAATAATGCTACCATCGAGTTTAAAACGATTGATTATTCTATCTAGCATGAAATAAATAAGTATCAACTTCGAAATGAACTTGTCATATAAAAAATCTTACGGTGAACGCGTAAGAGATTCGCTCCTCCAAACTTCCACGAAGGTAGAGGGACATAGCTTTAGCAAATGTTGCCATGGTTACATAAGGTGAAGTGCCTCTGTCTAACGCTACCATAACTCTTTCCATCATGTACGAATCCGTCATGCCAAGACCGGTATGCAGTACGTCTCTAAAGTGGGCTCTGAAAAATTTGTTTTTACACATGTTTATTGAAACAGAAAACTTTTATAAATTCTATTTCATTTATATTTTGATATTCAATTCTATTCATATTTCTTTATCTATGTTTTTAAAAGTTACCAGTCTTTTTCTTGCGACTTAAACAAATAATTGTAAATAAATCACCTTGATATGAGATCCGATGCAACGGGCTTATCATCCCTCTTTTGTATTTTAAAAAATATGACCATAATGTCTGTAAAAAGATCAGAAATTTTACTCTTTTTATACATAACTTACTACAATAGTAAAGCGGATATATCTTATGTTTTATACAATTTATTTTAATTTACTAAGTATAGTTTTGGTCTTGGCCATTTAAATTACAACATACATCGATACAAATGTATAGTGAGGTTAGTATCAGTATTATATTGTTTATTAAGCTATTCCTAATCAATTTTGTGTCCGGAGACCGCGGAGGTAAGAGTTCAGTTGAGCAACTTGCTGCCTGGAGCAAGAACTCGCTTATGATTTGTTTTTGGTTAAGCTGTGACGTTGTCAGTTACTACCTTAATACCCTATTTTATTTATTATACCACTATTATGTATTTTATATACAATAAAGAAACTTACTTTCTAACTCGTCAAATGTAAAATGTGTACTCTTTTGAATTTCGGCCCATAATCCTCCGTGTTTTTTTCTAAAACGTATTTCCTCCATAGGATCTAAGGATGAATCTAAGGACGCCGACATTTTACAAAATTAATGTTTTTTGGTTTTTATGACAAAATGAAGGTAAATGTTTTTAAAAATAAGAGCGTCAGAATGTAAACAACATTTTGAAGGTTAAACGTTACTCAGTATGACTTTAATTGTCAAGTATTCAATGAAAGGCAATAATGGGCAATAACTCCTCCTTCGATTTCCTTATTGTTGTTATCAAAGAGTATGTAATATTGACGATAATAAGATGGGGGACAACAAACACAAAAATTATGTCAAATAGGCTGCAATTCTCATACCAACCATCCAAGAGGATAGGTATCCAAGGCCCAATGCCAATGAAATTTAAATGGGATCCTTTGTAAGTCTCTAATTTCTCATATCATTTCAGTACACGAAAATAGTTGCATGGTGACTTCGAACCGATTAACTTTTTTTTATATAAGAGAAGGGGGCAAACGTGCGGCGGGAACACCCAGGTGATCAACGACGCCCATGGACACCCGCAACACCAGAGGAACTGCAGATGCGTTGCCGGCCTTTAAGAAAAAGATAGGCTCGTTTCTTGAAGGACCCCAAGGCGTACTGGCTTGGAAATACCGCCGAGGACAGACCATTCCACAACGCGGCTGTGCGTGGCAGGAATTGTCGAGAGAACCGCACTGTTGAGGAATGCCAGCCATCCAGATGGTGAACTTGGACTTATAACTTTGTTACTTTATTAATATTAAATAGGCTTTATCGGTGTTCCAATCGTCATCAAAAGGATTAAGGAAATTAAAGGATGCGACTTGTTTTCATAATGGATTCTTGCTTTAAAAATGAGTGCCATCTATTTAGATGGCACTGATATTCCGTAGAGTAGTCTACGGATTATGTTGATAGGTGGGGCTACTTGTCTTACAACTCGTGTCCAATTATTATATGATAAGTAAATAGACTGAATTCGAATTAAACACTTCTTAAAATTTAACGTGTTACAAATAATACTTTAGGTAATATTTGTGTACCACGTTATCGAAACTATGAGTTGTTTCATTAAAAAAAGATTTAAATATTTTAAAACTCTCCCTCGTCAATAGATGGCGAAAGTAGTATCGTTTTGTGGTTGTTCTATCATTACTTTGCACATTGAGTTTCATATCAAATGACTTTCTTATACCGCGATCGAATAATATGCTAAAACAGGAATTATTATCAATAGCAATTAGTAGAAATAGAACACTTCAATTATGTCACAAATGCAATAGAAAAAATTAGATCAAATACAAAACCAGTACATGCATCAATACCACAAGGATGTGTATTAGAATGCCTCTTATTTTTAAGATATATAAATGATCTTCCTAATGGACCATCTGTATTATTCGCTGATGATATCTCCTTGTTTACGCCATGCCAAAACAATAATAATAAATAAATAAATAAATATGCGCTCACGCCCGTAACCCAGAGGGGTAGGAGGAGATCATGGATTTCCATTTGGCGCGATTCTGGCACACCTCTCTCGCTTCTTCCACATTCATACATCTACGCATACATGCTCATCGGTTATGGGTGCTCCTTTTATCGCCCTTTTTTAGTAAGTCATTAATCTGATCGATATATGTTTTCCTAGGGCGTCCCCTACCAACACTGCCACTCACTTTTGCAACATAAATTTGTTTTGTTATTCTCTCTTGATTCATCCTTTCAACATGCCGGAGCCACCGAAGCATACCTTTTCCCAATTCTAGTCACAACGTCCACTTTTAAGCCACACTTTTCCCTTATAATGCTATTTTAAACCCTATCATTCAAAGTCACGCCTAACATACTTCTTACGAATCGCATCTCAACGCCATTAACTCTACTAGCATGCTTTTCCTGCCAAACCCAGCTCTCACTTCGATACATTAAAGTGGGGACTAGTACAGCATTGTGTATTGCCAGACGAGCCTTCATAGACACATTCGGACTCCTTACTACTGTACCTATAGCCCCATTCATTTCCCGCTGTCACTCGTCGTTCAAAATCGTTAACATACCTACCATCTCTACTAAACATACATCCCAAATACACGAACTCATCCACCTGTTCCACTACATTTCCATTAACCTTTATTTCAATTACTGTCTTACTTTGTTCTCTTTCTTACACCATTACTTTCGTCTTATGCACATTGATCTTCATACCTTTACCATCTAGTGAATCATTCACTACATTCAGTATAAGTTGTAAGTCCTCCGCTGAAGACGCAAACACAACCTGGTCATCAGCGTACAAGAGACATTTTACAACTAACTCACCCATTCTTAATCCACAATCTTCGTCTTTCAAAGATTTCAAACAAACATCCATAAAGAGATTGAACAGCCACCGGGATGCTACACAGCCCTGTCTTGCACCTTTATAGATGCTAAACCAGTCTGAGTAGGCCCCGTTAATCCTAACACAAGCAGTAGAATCTTTATAAAGATACTTTAACGCTTGTATTAGATCACTGTTCAATCCAAACCCAACCAAGGTTGGCCACAGATCATGTCTTTTAACTTTATCATAGGCCTTTTCTAGATCTACGAAGGCGCAGAAAACTTTTTGGTTTAGTGCCAAAAATTTTTCAATGATCATACGTAAAGAAAAGATCTGATCCATGCAACCCATTCCTTTCCTAAAGCCAGCTTGAACATCCCACATTCTTTCTTCTGTTTCTTTCATGACTCTTTCAATCAGTACTTTTCCCACAATGCTGAGAAAGCTGATTCCTCGGTAATTCTTACAGTCATGCTGTGAACCTTTACCTTTATACAAAGGGACGATGACGGCTTTACACCAATCTTCCGGTACTAGGCCATGTCTCCAACATATATTGAAAAAGACCCACAGCAGGCTTGCAACTAGACCTTCACCAGTTCTCAGCATTTCAAGAGAAATCCTGTCATACCCGGGTGCTTTACCCAATTTCATTCTTTTCATCGCAATCACAATCTCATTCAAACTTATCTCACTTTCCAACTCCTTTTCTTCATGAGTATATGCCGTATAATAATAATATACACGATAAAATAAATTCCCTTCTCTCTTCAGCAGTACATTGGACGGATAGCCAGAATTTAGAAATAAACTTTACAAAAACAAAATTAATCTAATCCTTTAACTCTTAATTTTTCCTTGAACGATACTAAAATAGAACAAGTCGGCGAGTACACTGACCTCGGATTATCCATCGATACTCACCTCAATTGGAAAACTCATGTACAAAAATTAAGAGCAATATTTGTCAAATTCGTATACGCTTTGACTGAAATTAAACTACATACTATTCGTATGCTCATTCGTGGCTCAGCTACGGTATTATACTTTGGGAAAATAGTACAAATGCACATACCGTTCACGTTACAAAAAAAAAAGAATACGAATAATAACAGATATAGATAAGACGGATAGTTGTAGACCACGTTTCAAAAAACATAAAATATTGACTGTCACCAGCATGTACATTCTAGAAATAAGTAAATTCGTCCGAAAATATCCACAATTCTATAGCACCCGTGAGGAAATGCAAACCGATACCCTAAGATATTAAGACATATTAAATCCGCCACCATCAAAGTTAAACATACATTTACATAGCCCATTAGTTATGTCCATAAGAATCTACAACAAGCTAACAAGAGAAAGTATAGAGGGAAAATACAAATAAATTTATTATCCTATTGAAACAGTTCCTCGTCAGTAAATGTTACTACACAATTAAAGAATATATATATAGGAACGTACAGATAGGATGCATTGATATTTAACTCCATCTTGAATAGCTCAGGCGTCGGGCGTTAGGGTAAGGAGAATGACACGTAGCGAAACACATTAGGACAGTACAAAATATAATCTTGTATCGATAGTACAGTAAGTAGACTGGCTTCATGTTCTCCACTCCACCAAACACGTAGCGCGTATCCACGATGCAGCCCGATTGCCGTTATTCTTCATATTGTAATTACCGCTTCAAGGTTCGCCGTTACGCTAGAGCTTGGGGTTGTGTCAGAGTGACTGACAGCTCGAATGTTTTACTCGTCAACTCACTCTGCATTTGGCCTGTCCCCGACATATATATATATATATATATATATATATATATATATATATATATACAGGGTGTCCCAAAAGGTTACGTACATAGGAAGGGGGATGATAGGGGTGGTCACAAGGGTCACCAGAAAAATAAAATAAAAATTCCCCCCTGGGTATTAAAAAAAATAAAGGGCATTTTTTAAAAACATAAAAATTTTACACCTTCTGGGGCAATTTTGTAACCAATGACCTACAAATATTGCTACATTTAAAAAAAAGCTATTATGTTATCGTCAATAACCCTTTATCAATATGAAATAAAAAAAACAATACAACTAACAAAGATTTTAAAGAAAATTAAGTTCTTGTCCAGTCAAGAACTAAGTAGTTACGATTTCAATCAACTTCCTCCAAGTGTACTGAAAAAAACAGTACTATGCAACTCCGGCGAGTAACTTAAAAAGATAGGTAATTTTATTACAATTCCAAAATGGTATAATACTTGCTTAAAAAAAATCATACTAGGACATTTAAAAATATTTTTTGCGAACAATACCCCTTCAAAAAAACATACTAATAAAACAATAGTCTCAAATTCGTACGCAAATACATTTTTAAATGTCTATTCTCTTCCTTAAAACTTAAAAAGACAGGTAATTGTATTGCAATCGTTTTAAATGTGACTAAAAAATAAACAATATTGCAATTATTTATTCAAATAAAATGTTCGAAATGTCTACCACCAACATAAATACACGCCCTGCATCGTTTCAAAAATGAACGGGAGATATGGCGAGCAAATCTTCTATTATTAATTGATTCCGCTGCCTCTGTGATCCTCGCCCTCAAGTCAGCCAAATCCCTGATGGGTTTTCCATAAACTTTTTCTTTTATAGCACCCCAGTAAAAGAAGTCTAACGGGCTTAAATCGGGTGAACGAGCTGGCCACGCTATAGCACCGGCCCTTCCCATCCACCTACCAGGGTATTCTTCGTCTAGGAAATCCCTTACAGGCCGTGCATAATGTGCTGGGCACCCATCATGCTGGAACCACATATTCCTGACTGTTTCTAGCGGCACATCTTCCAACAGATTTGGTAATTCGTTTCGTAAGAAGTGTAAGTATGCTTCGCCAGACAGTGCCTCAGGTAGCTCAAAGGGTCCAATTATTATACCATTCAGTATTCCGGTCCACATGTTCACTTTAAAACGATATTGGGACCGATCTTCTCTAAGTAGGTGAGGATTTTCTACGTGCCACTCGTGTAAATTGTGTAGGTTCGTGTATCCGTCCTTTTTAAAAGTGGACTCGTCAGACCACAATATTTTATTGAAAAATTGAGGGTCCTCCCTATGCATGCGCAACATCCTACGACAAAATGCAAGTCTCGCAGGATAATCGCGTGGTAACAGAGTCTGTACGCGTAGCACGTTTCGGTACACCTGTACCTGCTTCAATTGCCCGAACTGATGTATTCGGATCATCTGCGACGGCTTGAAGCACTTCATCTTCGACATCGAACCGAGGTCTGCCTTCATTAACCGCTTGGTGAGGAAATCGACCCTCAGACAATAGTCGGTGGACATTGACGAAAACACGGCTATCCGGGTGACGAGCGGCGTTCGGATATCGTTCTCGGTAGAGTCTTGCTGCAGCACGGGCATTACATCTACATTCGCCGTAAATGAGATGCATGTTCGCATATTCTTGTGGAGTGTACGTAGGTGGTACTGTGTCACACACTTTAGTCCTTAAAAAGCCGGGTCGTTGGAAGAAATCACAAACAAAGATAATAAAGTCCAGAAAGCGATGCAAAGTTGTTAGTACAAAATGAACACAAACGAATACAAAGGATGCGCGGTAAACGAGAGAGCTTAATGTACTGACCAACTATTTGACTAACCAAAGATAGCACACCTACTTTTGTCTCTTTCTTAGTGTATCACCCTGTCTCTCTCACTCACCACCAAACTTTTTTGCGTACGAATTTGAGACTGTTGTTTTATTGGTATGTTTTGTTTTGAAGGGGTATTGTTCGCAAAAAATATTTTTAAAGGTCTTAGTATGATTTTTTTAAGCAAGTATTATACCATTTTGGAATTGTAATAAAATTACCTATCTTTTTAAGTTACTCGCCGGAGTTGCATAGTACTTTTTTTTTCAGTACACTTGGAGGAAGTTGATTGAAATCGTAATTACTTAGTTTTTGACTGGACAAGAACTTAATTTTCTTTAAAATCTTTGTTAGTTGTATTGTTTTTTTTATTTCATATTGATAAAGGGGTTATTGACGATAGCATAATAGTTTTTTTTTAAATGTAGCAATATTTGTAGGTCATCGGTTACAAAATTGCCCCAGAAGGTGTAAAATTTTTAAGTTTTTAAAAAATGCCCTTTATTTTTTTTAATACCCAGAGGGGAATTTTTATTTTATTTTTCTGGTGACCCTTGTGACCACCCCTATCATCCCCCTTCCTATGTACGTTACCTTTTGGGACACCCTGTATATATATATAGCTCTAATTTTAAGTGTTTTATATAGAATTAATTTTATATTGTTAGTTTTAATCTTAAGTAACTTTATGCGCTTATCTTAAGTTGCAATTTAGTTATAACTTACAATTAGCCGCCTTCTTCTCTCCTAATATTGCTGTGCCCAACAGGGTCCATACTGAATATATATAACTATATACTACCAATGTATTACTATGGATGTGCCCCGCGGTGTCACCCGCCGTGCAATTTTACTTAAACGAAATATTACCTATCCTAACATCGTGTCCCTGCCCTTTTCCCGCTTATGCGGGGTCATCGAAATGACCGTAGCAAAGCTTAACAATTACATATGATTGCTTGAACTGTGACCGTAGTCCATACTGTAATATTACAGTATAAATACAGGCACATTTTTACTTTTTATGCCTAACGCTAACCCTCCTCAGGAATAATATGCTACTAACCTAGCCTAACATATTAGAAAAATCCACTTTTTACGTGTAAATACTAAATAAGCGCGACAAGATAAACATTTCCGGTCTCTGGATCTCTGGGTCTAAGCGCGGCCCTTCTTTATTTAGTAAGAAAGGGTCACACCCAGCAAGTGTTGGGTGACCCTTGGGGCTGCAATTCGACTGCTTGACGGACGGTGACGAAGTTGCCCAGCGAGCTGCCGCCGATGTAAATATTTACACCGACGGTAACAAAATTGACGGCAGGGTCGGCGCAACGCTATCTATATGGGAGCGATGCGCTGCAGAGACTAACTACCGGAAATTAAAGTTGGGCAACTTTTGTACCGTATATTAGGCGGAACTGTTGGGCCTGCGTGAGGCCTTGAGGTATGTTGTGAATATGAGCAAGGATCTTTAGAATTTTTGGAAAGCTTTGGAAAACTTCATCTGACCAAGATGGCCACAGTCGGGATAAAGACCAGGTAAAATTATGAAAGGTTCAAATGTTGTCAATCGATAGTTTCATCTAGTGACGCTGGACAAATGGAACAGGCGCTACGTGGAAGGAGACACGGCCTCGACAAACAAGCTCTTCTTCCCCAACGTGACGAGCACCCTAGCCACACTTCGGAAGCTGGACCTGGATCCCGTGCTGGTGCAAGTATTGGCGGGGCACGGGGGTCCTCAGTGTATTTGCACAGGCTTCAGTGCAAAAAGAACCCCTCGTGTATCAGTGACCCAGCGTAAAATTAAGAAAGACAATTTATGTATTTTATTAAAAGATAAAGAATATAATAATAAATCAGCCTTTTTTAGAATGTTTCCCACTACAGGGACACAGGCCTCCTCTCCGAGAAAGGGAGTGAGCCGTAATCCACCACGATGGCCCAGTGCGGCTAGGTCGATGTCACATGTCTTCGAATTTGGTGGTTCTAAGAATATGCCGGTTTCCTCACGATGTTTTCCTTCGCCGTTTTTGGAGCAATGGTTATGAAATAGATTACACCAAGTAAAGCGCCTGCCTGCGTTCGAACCCGGAACCTACAGTATGTAAGTCTGGTCCTTAACCGCTGAGCCACCACTGCTCCCAGATAAAGAACGCAGAGACGAATTTGTGAATTTTAAATCCATAAGCCTAATTGTAATAAGAAGAAATAAATAGTAAATTGTGATATTAATAATAATAGCATAAGATTAGTACATATAATTGTAAATTTAAAAAGCAAAATTATTGAACAAAGAGATCCTTGAAAAAATTATTTACCCGTAGAAAGAAGGTCCCTGGCCTTACTCATGTTTGATGGTGAACAAGAGAGCGGCAGAAAGCCGCCCTGAAAAATAAAACATTGCCGGTCGTACGGAAGAAGTCTACCCAAATGTTGTTAGACAGGGTCGGCGCGGCGCTATCTATATCGGATAGCGCCTAACGTCTACAGCGTATATCAGGCGGAACTGTATGCCCTATGTGAGACCGCGAAATTTGTAGTAAGGTGTCCCTCCAGGGGTTCGGTATTTACTCCTCGAGGTCCGCCCTTGAGTCAATCAGAAGCGACGATTCCGTCAACCCCGTCGTAGGGGAAATTAAGAAACAAATAAAGGATAGAAACACAGGGAAAGAAATTAAATTATATTGGAGTAAAGCACACATGGGGGTGGAGAAGAATCAGAGAGCGGAACTCTATGCTAAACAAGCTGCGGTCGGGGTAAAGACCATAACCCATTACGATGAATGTCAGGTCACGGGGAGGTCTCAGAATACTTACATAGGTTTCGGTGTAAGGGTAGACTCTTGTACATCTGCGATCCAGCACGAGGTGAATCCGTGCTGGACGCCATACTTGAATGTCCGGTGTAATAACAGTAGATTAAACTGCGAATTTGAATTTGGTAATTAAATAAAGTAAAAAAATATGAACGAATTAATAAGCGAAAAAGAAATTAGGTGTAGATTTTTAAAATATTGTAAAGGAATAAAAAAAGGTATATTATATAGGAATCCGAATACTGTCCATCGAAAGCACTATAAGGTATTACATTAAGATTTAATGATTATTAGTTCTATTGTAATATATTTAAGTTTTATTAGTATTCAGTTCTTTTATTATTATTTTTAAATAAAGAAACCAACGTCTCTGGCCTTACCTAGAGGGAGCAGCAGGGCGGCATAGAGCCTCATAAAAAAATCATTGCCGGTCGCATATACGACGACATCCTGAAAACTCAGAACAAGCGGCATTCTCTTACGATCCCCACATCTATTATGATTCCGGGAAATCAAAGAAGAATTGGGAGACATCCACATTGTAAGAGCGTTGTAATTTAGCGGCAACTCCCATGGATTGTTTTATGCCGGCGGAAAATTGAAATTGCCGTGTTCGCGCCTGGGAAGTCCATTACTTGGTTTATGTACCTACGAGAAAATAAAATAAAAAGGTATTTTCTTATTGTATTATTATCAGAAAGCTTTGAATTAAATGTTAACTAATAACTAATAACTTTAAATTTATTTATCATTTTCAATGAATTAAATACGTTAGTTTCATTCGTGTTTTATTAAACTTATATAATATTGATATTGGGATTGTTTAGGTTAAAAGAAAAATCTCAAAGCGAATATATAATTATCACTTCGTAAATAGGGGCAATCGTGGTCAAACTTTCAATTGACAGATCTACGCGCCAGCACAATTATTCATTACCCACAGTTGTTTGAAAGTGTAATTAATTGTTTACGGTTGTTGTATCCGTAAGGAAGGTAGTGGATTTTATAAATTAGTTTAATTACGCTAGTAGAGTAAATGCCGTTGAGATGCGATCCTTAAGAAGTATGTTAGGCGTGACTTTGAATGATAGGGTTAAAAATAGCGTTATAAGGGAAAAGTGTGGCTTGAAAGTGGACGTTATGACTAGAATTGAGAAAGGTATGCTTCGGTGGTTCGGGCATGTTAAAAGTATGAATGAAGAGAGAATAACAAAGCAAATTTATGTTGCAAACGTGAGTAGCAGTGTTGGTAGGGGACGCCCTAGGAAAACTTATATCGATCAGATTAATGACTTACTAAAAAAGGGCGATACAAGGAGCACCCATAACCGACGAGCATGCATGCGTAGATATATAATTGTGGAAGAAGCGAGAGAAAAGTGCCAGGATCGCGCCAAATGGAAATCCATGATCTCTGCCTACCCCTCTGGGCTACGGGCGTGAGCGCATATTTTTTATTATTTTAATCGAATTAAATTATGTTTCTCAAAATTCAAAAAATCATTTTGACATCGCGAAATCGAAATTAGTAAGCACACCCGCACACAGTACCGCAATCGATCCCACCACAACAACCATGCATAGTATCTAGAAGTACTTACGTTTATTTAGTGGTGTAATTATGGTCTACAACGTGGAAGAGTGACAATTTTGGCCGTCACTATACCTGAGAAGACCTCGCCGTATGCCCGAGTACGCGTAAAATGAGATGCCGTATGTTAGAAAACAATGTCGCCAGGACTTATTCTTACATTCATCTGTATGAACTGAGTGGCTCGAAATGACTTCAATTGGCAGATATGACTTCACCGCCAGAGTTGTTAAAGAAAAAAATTCAATCTCAGACGGATTTCTTCACAAAGCACACGAATGGGAAAGTGCGTCGAGTGATATGTTGAATAGCAGAAGCAGGATCCGCCTTACGTATTTTGTTTCGGGTTTTTGTTACTTATAAAATTAATCAACCTCCAGTATGCAAAGAAAGGAGATTGATTAGGAATCAGCGAATATCGTCAAAGAGACAATTATTATCGGAGAAAAAAATTCTGAGTCGCATGTTCGCGTCTCTCACAGTTGTTTATTTACCAGCCGAAAAGAAATGTTAAACCGAGTTTGCGAGAAAGCTTGGTTTTGAATTTGAATTAAATTTATCTTACAATTATATAATTTGTTTAAATTGTTTGCTCACAAAGTTAACTTTAGCTAGCCTAGAACGACTTCAAAAATGATTTGTGGCGAATTTAAAGTACCGTTTTCGAGCTACAAGTTCGAACACGTATGAAGAGAGTTGTCACCAACACAATTTACTTACACTAGAGAATCGACGTAAATTGATGGACTTGTGTTTTCTATATGATATAGTACGAGGTGACGGACTGCGCTGAAATAGTGGAAGGCATAGCGTACAGTGTGCCGTCCTTTTCTCGTCGGCGGAATCTTCACCGTTATCATTGTCTCCCTTGGTTTCTACAAATTACGCACGTAACACGCCTATCTCTCGCTTACCTCAAACATACAATTAAACTTTTAAGGAAATCGATTTGTTTACACATGGTAAAAATACCGTTATATAGCCCTAACTATTTCAATGTAAATTTAGTCTGTTTGAAATTATTTTTAGTCTGAATTTATTTTTAGTTTATATGAGGGAAACCTATTAATAGTCATACTTCTTAATTTTATACTTGTTATGTAAAATACTTTTTAACGCTGTTGGTTTTCTAATAAATAAAAAAATAACAGTGGTAGAGCCCGCAACAACAACATCTGCTGCACTGCAGGGCCGGCTCAACCGGAAATACCACAACCTCACAGAAAACAGGCGTGAAGTAGAAGTACTATGCGTGTCGTGTGACGAGTGAGGTGCCGGAGGCCTAATTTCAGTCCTCTTTCCCTTCTCACCCTTTCCTCATAAGGATAGGATGGGGAATGGGAAAAGGAGGGTCTTAACGGGGAAAAGGAAATATCCTTTTTCCTGGACAGTGCTCACTCTATCATCAGGTGATCCGCTTGCTCGTTTGCCACCTTATTCCATAAAAAAATTAAAGGAAATGTAATTACTATCGATTTCCTACGGACTCTAATTGAAAACCGCAAAAAATAAATAACAAAAAAATGTAAAATGTTTCCAACCCTGACAACGTATAAAATCCAGGCATTGGGCGTTTTCTAGGCGTCGTATTTCTAAAAGGACGTTGATGCTAACCAATACGAATGCTCCGCGGGACGGCCATGCTCCATGAGCATGGCCGTCCCGCGTCCGTCCATCCTCAGATCACATCCGCACACAGATCAGTCCGAATCGAGCCTTGCATCGAGTAAGGTCTTCTCTACCCAGCTAACTAAGTAACTAAAATTTATTATTATTTTAGTTTGTTAAAGTTGTGTCTGTTTAAGTTATTTAAATATTTATAAATGGAAAGATTTACTTATTTTAAATGTATTGCGGTTTTATTTATATTTTTATGACTAAGTTGTATTAAAGTTCCAGATACTTAATGTATAAAACAAAGTACTGTAAGTTGCACCATTTATAACTTAAGAACGGCTGCAAAGTACATAAAAATAATTATATTTAAAAAAATCGAATTCATATAAAATATTGAACATAGCGAAAACTTCCGTTGCGTGTTCCAGGTTAAACAAATACATCTTGTAAGTATTTAATTTTAACTTAAGAAAATTGGTTTAATTTTGTGCCAAGAGGGTAAGGGTGGTCTTTATATTAATGCTATTTAAATTTCCGGATGACTATATTTATGATAGACTTAAGAATTTTATTTAATACTACTTTGCTCGGGTAGTACTAATTATTTTAATCATATCGTTAACAAACTTCACACGAACCCCCGCTGGGCCGATCTGAACGTTTCCATGAAAATCTCATCTAAATCGGCCCCGCAGTTTCTGAGTGTATAGGAAATTTAAAAATTCGTTTCTTTATTTCCTAAGCTTTTGGGTGGTAAATTCTTTAAGCTTATAATTTGTATTACGGTAAATGTCAAGAAGTGTTTATTATCGTGTAATACTAAATTACGGGCCGCGGCCCCGCCAGCCGCTGAGGCAACTCCGTCATCGAGGTAGAACGGGATTTTTTTAAGGGATGCCGTATTACAGCGATCCTAAGAATGCGCTCTTCGGCGAGCGTGAACGTATGGAAATAAGCGTCTTTTATTGAGGAATTTTAAGGAATTCTTCATTGTTTTAGGTAATTTGTAACATGATTCGCTTACATTATAAATTGCATTTCGCTATTTTAAAATTAAATCTAAGATATTAATTATTAATAATTATATCTATACAGATATATAAAATAAATGTGTCTTAAATAATATAATAAATAAAATTTCCATACTCAATACACATGATGTACTTATAACAAAAATACAATTTTTTTGTCTATCTGACTGTCTGGTTATTCACGGTAATCTGCGAAACGACTAAAACGATTTGGATGGAACTTTTACTGGACGATATATAATATTGTAAGGATTCAAATAGTTTACTTCAAGTAAAATAATTAGACTTCCGCGTCAAAAGTTAAAAACTCTCTAAATTTGCATAAAAATTACGCGTAGCCGTATGTAAAGCGCCGTCCGCTACCTGCAATGTCACAAAGGTTGTCTTAGGTAGTAAAATAATAAGGCGGAACGAAGTTTTCCGAGCCAGCTAGTATAGAATATAAAATAAGAGTTTGTAGAACACGTAGAATATGTAGGCGTTCAATACGTAGCTGATAAAGCGTAGCGTATTCTTGTGACTTCCTAGTCGCTTGTTCTATGTCCATGGATAATCTACGCACACAGTTCGTCGGTTTCATGTTAAGCCACTATCCCTCTGCGACGCACGGTTGTTTGTCTATTCTTCTGCATTTGGTTTTTCAATGTCTCAAATCCAATTATATCGTGCAGTTTTACACGCACTCCTGTTTCTTCACTGTAAATTCTTGTAACTAGATTCAGCGTATTTTTTTTTACGCTAGTAGGTGGCAAACCAGCAAATGTGTTGTAGATGCGTTGCCTACCTTTAATGGACATAGGAGCTTGTTATATTGTTGGAATGACGAGTCAAATAGTTGTTTTAAAATATATTTAAATAATACGCAGTAGCATAACAACTAACGATATTGTAAATGTGGATGATATTTTTTTGTATTGTTATTTTTAAAACACGTTATTTCCTACTAATCTTGTCGTAGCGATATAAAGCACAACAAAATAAGAATTTGCAGCCATTCTGAAGTTATGCACGGACATACATTTGCAATTGATTTTCATATAGATAGATGGTAGTAGAGTTAATTACGTTTAGACGCGATACTTAAGTATTTTAGATGCGATTTAATGATAGGATTAAAAATACCATTTTAAGGGAAAAGTGTGATTAAAAGTGGATGTTGTGACTAGAATTGAGAAAGAAGAACTTATATCAGATCAGTTACTTATACATTAGAATAACAATTACTTTAATATTTTCAAGCATTGACAAATATTTAATATTATTTTTCCTTTACAGTTGCGCGCACACCGTCTCTCCATCAAAATCCATCCAAAATGAATCTCTCAGATGTAATAATTTGGTCGGTAAGTAATATTTAATTTACTTTCTTAACGATCGCCTTGTACTTTTTAAGAAGATTAAGGTATGGACCCGCTTAGCCCATAGGTGTCGGCAGAGATCAGAGATTTCTTCTTAACTTCGCCGTGGGTGGCTCACGCTTACGGTTACTTATCAACGGTGCCACTCACTTCTGTACTAAAAAATGTTCCTGTCAATCTTCTTCATTCATCCTTTCAGTGTGTCCGAAACACCGAAGAATATCTTTCCATTTTTTTCTTTTTAGTTATGATTTAAGTTACAGTTATACTACTACACGATAGTACTACGCATCAGTTACTCATTAGCTTGTTGCGAATGCCTGTGGGCCTTTCATAACGATTTATATGTACAGAGTTAAGCCGAAGGGGTAGATCAACGGTAGCCTTTTGCGCCTTCGTCTGAATAATAAATAGTGAAAATTTAATTTGCCTCGCGCCAGTTTTTCATGCCAAAAAAAGTATTAAAATAGTTAAGGGTAGAATCTTTCTTCATTTTTCCGTTCGATAAAAATAAAAAAATGAATACGGGTAGTCTATAATTTGCTTATAAAGCAAAATTACATACGTTTCTAATGTAATAAAAGATGTTACATAGTTAAACCATAAAATTAAATAATTACTTTGTATTTATCTTCACAACAACTGCTTAAAACTCCCACCAACAAAAAGAATTACGCTTGATTTCAATGTGTTTGCACATTTGTTCAAAAATATTTCAACAAAAATTATTTCAATTTTCCGCGGCGATGGTTTGGCCGTGCGTAAACCATAGCTTGGCCTCCTAGGACCCCCCCAGATATGGTAACACAAATCTTATGTATTTTTTTATATATATCTCCTTCGCCTTCCCATCTTTTTCTTATTAGTAAAGGGTGGAAGGACCCCAAAAATGGTACCTTTTGCAAGTAATGCTGTACCCCATTCCTTCTAAAAGCAGTTCCTTGCTTAGAATTACTAGGAAACCGAGGAAAACGATCCTATGATATTCATTCGAGAACAAGATTTAAGTTGCGAAGAGAAAGCTTCTCTAAACATGAGACTATATTCATGGAAGGTAGATTATAAATTGAAAATCACAGATTATGTTTTAATACTGTTTTTTCTTTGTTTTAGCTAAATATAACAAGCGTCCTGTTCGGGTTGGGCATGCAGATATTTTTGAATTTTTGCTGCTTATGGTAAGTTATATTATGATTAAGAAATTCTTTTAATTATATTAATATATTTATATGCCAAGATTATTTTATTTTTATTTCTTAATACGAGAAACGGGCAAACAAACAGCGGAAACACCGAGCTGATCAACGACGCCCGCAACACCAGAGAAACTGCAGATGCCTTTATGAGAAAGCTCTCTTCTTGAGGGACCCTAAGTCGTCCTGGTTTTGAAATACCGCCGCGGACAGACCATTCCACAATGCGGCTGTGCATGGCAGGAAATTTAGTGAGATCCGCACTGTTGAGGAATGCCAGCCAAACAGGAGGTGTACCATCCGTACCTGGCGGTCTGTCGTGTCGTCCGATTACGAAACTCAGCGGCAGGAATCGTTCCAAACAGTTCTTTGGAACACTCCCCGTGGCACATGTGATAAAAATGCAGGGGGAACTGACGGCCATCAGCAAGGCCAGAGTATCAAGCCGATCGGTAAGAGCTCCGTCGTTGACGATTCGAGTCGCTCTCCGTTGTATGCGGTCAAATGGAAGAAGTTGGTATTGGGGTGCTCCCGCCCTTAGATTCGAGCAGTATTCAATGTGGGGCCGAACTTGCGCCTAGTATAACCGAAGGTGTTTGACTGCTATCGTCTGCATAACAATGGATATTCCTAATTTGCAGCATGTCATTGATATGCAAAAGAAATAGTTTGGGCGACAGTACACAGCCCTGTGGGACACCATATTTAATTGGTGTCGGGTCTGAGCATGCACCGTCGACAACGACCTTAATGCTCCGACCCCCCAAAAAGCTGGTAATCCAGGCGCAGCATAGTTTCTCGGACAGCCCGTAGGAAGGCAACTTCGAAAGAAGTGCTTTATGCCACACCCGAACAAAGGCTTTGGCCACCAAACTAACCGTCAGGGCCTCGCCCTTGCCCTCGATTGCCTCGGACCATCGATGCGTGAGGCACGCTAGAAGGTCACCAGAGCTGAGCGACGCTGACGGATACCGTACTCATAATCGCTGATCAACTGGTGCTCTTCAAGGTACCTCATGAGCTGGCAATTGATAGTCGTTTCCATTACTTTCGAGAATAAGGTAGCGATGGCAATTGGCTTGTAGTCGAACGGATCCGAGTTCTTGTACCTTTCTTTGGTATGGGGTGGATTATGGCAGTCTTCCATAACTTCGGGACAATGCCTAAGGAGTAGGAGAACCAGAACAGGCGCGTTAATGCCGGTGCCAACTCGGAAGATCACGTCCTAACCACGATTGGAGGAATTCAGTCAGGCCCACTCAACTTCTGAACTGTCCAGAGATTGCAGCCCTCTATTCTCTACTGATCTCTGGCGAAACTGGATCTCGGATGTGAAGGAGTCACCGCAAGGGATATTAGGCGGTGAACTACCTTTATCCTCCAGAATCGAGTTGGACGCTAAAAGAGAGCCTAGAAGATCGGTCTTCTCTTTTGCGGTATGGGCCAATGAGTCATCCCCCCTGCGCAAAGATGGCAAAGACAGCTTATGGAAATTTCCCTGGACACCCTAGGCGAGAGACCAGAACGCACGAGCTCCCGAAGGAAAGCGCACCAGTCTCTCACCAATGCTGGCCACGTGTTCCGACTTTGCCCTGGCAATTACTCTTTTGTAGGACCTGGAGGCAGAGTTGTACTTCTTTTTGAGCAGGCTGGTTATTTACATCCCTAGCCGCTTTCGCCTCAGCCCAATGTATCAATCTTGCTTGTAGCTTCGGATACAACTATTTATTACACAATTTGGGGGTAGTGGGCGGTAGTGGGGGGGCGGTAGTGGGGGGCGGTAGTGGGGGGCGGTAGTGGGGAGTGGTAGTGGGGGGGGCGGTAGTGGGGGGCGGTAGTGGGGGGTGGTAGTGGGGGGTGGTAGTGGGGGGTGGTAGTGGGGGGTGGTAGTGGGGGCGTCGAGGGTAGTAGGGGGTAGTGGGGTGGTTGTGGGGGGTAGTGGGGGGTATGGGCGATAGTGGGGGGCGTGGGGGGCAGTGGGGCGTAGTGGGGGAGTGGGGAGTGGGGGGAGTTGTGGGAGTAGAGGAGTGTGGTTGTCGATATGGTTGTTGTTTTCTCATTTCTAACGTTTTTCCTCAGTGAGTTTTTTTAATAATATTATTTATTCAGCTAAGGAGAAACTAAACAGTTTAAATCTCGACTTGCGTCGTTGCGTCTTTCACTATTATATCCGTTCTCTCTTGTCCCTCTTTGGGTACATTGTTAGATCAAATAATAACCACATTTTTTTTGCAGCACCAATAAACCCGTCAACATAGCTCCGGACCTACAGTGAGTTTACCTTATACATACTGCGTCCTGTGTTTTGTAATAGTAGTTGTATGTGGGTCGAACTGAAAGTATTTAGAATAAAAATAATTTTATTTTATTAAATTTATCGAATTCCTCGAAGCTGATACTTAATTTTTGGTTATACATATATATTACTATATATGTAACTATGTATAGCCTGGACCTTGCTGCATGAGGATTACCTATCAAATGCACGTGAAGTAAGACATTTATATAACACTCTATATATACAGCATTTATTCTTTCGCTCTCTGGAACAACTTTAGTACAATATCCGTCCAAATAATGAAGGCACCATAGAGTTTCCCCGATTCCCGGAGGTCTTCATTTTTTTTGGCAAATCTTCAAAACGCCCACCCAGATTTACGTTTGTTTTCAGGTTGTTACTAACAATATAAGCAAATTTCATCGCCTGTCACAATTTCGGGCACAGCACTGTAAAGATTGTAAATGAAAACAAATCTACGCACCCTCGCTTTTATTCTTTAGTAAAATTATATTTTGACCCTTTTGTCAACCTTTAGCCTCGAAGGATTGATTGTATCTTTAGTAGTCGCTGTTATAGGACGACTCGAATCGTGTGTGGAGTTTTCCCGGCCTTGAATTAACTCAGTGAACCAATTGTAAGCAATGGTCTTTCGTAGCATTGGTTTTACTTTAAAACACCGTTAGCCGTAATAAAACATGGAACGGATTTTCCGTGTTAAATTCATATTAACGCGGTCACAAAATTTCCTAAATGAGGCCAAATTTTAAAAACACACACACACACAAAAATGATTTATAGGCTTCCAAAGACTTCGATATTATGACAAAAATATTTTTTTAGGGCAGTGCATTTAACTGACCAGTTCTAAAAACTTTCAGCGTGACAGTATAGTCTCATCTTACATGTCAAACATATTTTAAAGAGAAATAAAACATTCTTACACTATTTAAAAATATATTTGTTATATTTGCAAAATTGCAAATATGAAATCCTTGTAATTTTCTTTTCTTCAAATATGTAACATTAATTTTTATACAAGTCAACACATGAGTTGTTGTTTGAATTGACATGCATACATGGAACAGGATTTTTATAAGACAATTTATTGTAAAATAGATTTCCTCCTTAATTTTTCAAATAATTGAAAATAATGGCATGCATTTCATGTTTATCATAACAGCAATCATTAGTGTACGAGGCAATCTATTTACCATTTCTTTTCCTTTACAGGGAATTTCAATCTATCCTGGACAAAATAGAAAAACATTTTTATTTTATATATATCGCTTCTCTAGCATCTATGTTAATGTGGAGTGTGTTCATGTTATTAAGCACAACTCTTGGATTTCCTGAGGTAGGTGTACTGGGCCCTATTTAATATTAAGATTTATTATAAGGGTCTGCACTCAACTTACATTTAAATAAATTGACTTCTCCCTACAAACTTTCCTCCTGTACTTTCGATATACCTTATATAATAAAGCTATGGGTTATTTTGATACAAGTTTATCTAATAACTAATATTATAATTGAGCAAGTTTGGATGTATGGATGTTTGTTACTTTTTCGCGCAAAAACTACAGAATTGATTTTAATGAAACTATACAATAAAATAGCTTATACATCAGAATAACATATAGGCTATTATTTATAAATATATTGGGTTAATTGTCCAAAATATAACAATAAGTGTCAAGTAAGGAGGAAAATTTTTCCCATATGCGAGCTATTCTGGTGTGCGCTGCAAAAACCGTTAGAGTTACACGTAAACACGTTATATATAATGGAAATATTTACCTTAAATAGTCCTACAAAAAAGCTCGCGATAGCATGTCTACCTTGCATGTCTAAGCCGTTGTCGCCAAAATAATGAACCATCTATTAACGGCGGAGCGAAGTTTGCCGGGCTGGTCCGGTTAGTTATATAATATTTAGCAAGTAGCAAAGCATAGAAGCTCTACTCCCCCGTGCGGCTTCAGCGAAATGAACATTTTTTGACATACTTGTCCGTGTTTATACGAACGCACCGCTATGCCGTTACGTTACTATTATGTCCGTTCTATTTTGTTCTTTGCGTACATGTTTAATCAAATAATAACCACTTTTTTTTTCAGCCGGACCATTCCGCACAATTTATCATCTTAAATACAGTGAGTTCATCTTATAAATATTGCGTCATGTGTTTTAATTCTTTGTATATATATCATAACTAGGGACTTTACTGATCTGCTTGCACTTCCTCAGACTTCTCTCATGAGAGTAGGCTGGACCTCCGTCGGTAATCTAATTTTCGGTATTTGTTGTTATAGCGGCAACAGAACTACATCATCTGTAAATTTCAACTGTCTATCTAACACGGTACAGACAGATAGACGGACAGCGGAGTCTTAGGAATAGGGTCCCGTTTTATCATTTGGATAAACCAACGAGCTAGGTTTGCCTTTGTTAATTTTGACAAGAGCTGCAGATGTATGGTACATTTTTTTCACGTTGCATGTGGAAATGAGAAAACTACTTCGTCATACCGAGGACAGTAATCGATACGTGCTGTGCAGTGCGCGGCTGTTCGTGGTCATAGGCCGTGCGTTAGACATCTGCAAAATGTCGCACCATGGCAAGCCGACTTAAGGATGCACAAATTTATAGAGTCAAGTTTCATTATGAGTGATGTGACAAATTATTGTATGACGTAATTTAATCATCATTAAAAAACGCTTGGGAATTGGGACATCATAGAACTTGCCGAAAAAAATATTTCTTTACAATAATTATAGTAATTCTAATTTAAAATAATAATTGTTTTTGAAGTGAAACGTCTATATAAGTATTAAGATTTTACTGTCAGGATAAAGAGTTAAGGCCGTGTGGTGTTTCATTTTTTAAGGTTTTTAATTCGTAGCTCCCGTAATTTTTCATGTTGTCCCATTTTTTAAAATAAGAACTGACAAATAGTTTTGAAGATATCAAAAGATTAAAAATACGCGCAACCGAAAAATGCAATAACACGTAACAAAGATAAGGACAATTTTGCTCTCTTGGCTTACGTAGGCTAATACTATAGGATCTATATACAAATGATGTATGGAAGAATTGTATCTTTTGAAATATGGTAAAAAATCCGCGGTGGCATATATCAACTTCTACTATTAGTCCCAGCACACGTTTAGATATGTTTTTAAAATGTTTAATAATGTTTATTTTTGCAGTGTATATGCCCGGCTCTACATTTTTTCATGCTTTTCTTTAAAATTGCCGCGAACGTGTGGTTCACGGTGGAGATGGCACATGTGGCACGAGTCATGAAGGTAAGTCGTCATTTTTATATCACTAATGTAAATGGGTGTGCATTGCGAATTATATTTAAGTATTATCAAGTATTTATAGCGTGGACAGAGTTAAAAGTACGGTTGCGATACTATCGAATTTGCAGATATCGTTGAATAAAAACTTGTTTAAGGTAATAAAATCATTAAAATAATATTTCCACTTATTTACTTCTTCCCCTAATATACTCGTTTCGTAAATTAATAAATTAGGATATGTGTACAATTCGCATTTCATCCAATAAGTTTTTAATTACACGTATATGCTAAATGTTTTATATATAATGTGTTAAAAATTTTAAAACTATCGTGAGACATTATCAATAAACTTTTTATGAAACGGCTTTACTCACGTTCGCGTTTTTCTCGGTGTTTTGTACCGACAAGTTTCGGACCTATCGGAGGTCCTTCTTCAGGGTGGTATTATTCGCGGCCGCAGCCCGCCTCGCACTGCGCGCCTGTGCTCGTAACGCGCGACTTGACAGGGCGGTATCATAAAAAGCTTATAATGTGTTAATTAATAAATAATGCAAATACAGTACAGGTGGACCTAAGAATAGCCATTAGCTATATTTCTTACGATGTGAATTGAAATGAAGTGAAAATATATAAATATTACATTATTAAAAGCAACAAAGTATTATTAAGCTAAGTTTTAGATTCCGGGAGCAGGAACTTGAAACACCACTACATTATAAAGGAAATTCGCCACTTTCAAGACGAAAAAAACGTAGCCCGTATAACCTTAACACGCACTTAATACATGAAAACAACGCAAATGTCATTTTAGAATAGAGTGGGACAAAGGTACATACTTTATTCAGTTGATCATCTCATTTTTAAAATTAGGGTCACGTGACCAGATTTGTCACTGCATAGTGACTAGAGATTGCATCTTAACAATTTTTACTCATAATTTCGTATGAGTGTGACAAGGAGAGCGTCATTAGTGTTTAAAAGATTTAAATTAAATTTTGACTCCCGCCATTTATCTTGACGTCTGTTCTCTTGTGATTTTTCCCACGACGTTTTACGATTTTAGTCTTTCGTTTCTTGCTTATATGCGACTTACGCACAACTTATTTTGGACATTTTTGCATGTTGATAGTTTTGTGATTTACGTTTTCTTGCTGATTTGAAATTTCTATTTTAATTTTCTCAGCAACTGTGTGTTTCCTTTTAATCCGTGTGGTATTAGAAGGAAGCAGGAATACTCCCTTAAAATCTCAAGCAAGTCTATAATTTACTTCGCACTTTATTTACCAGCTTATTTGGAGTTTCTAGGATGCCAACGATGACTTTATTCGTCAGATAAGGTTTAAGATACAGAACTTAACTTGGACATTGTGAAACAGAACCCTTGAAACATGCATTACTTTATTTATTACTAACTTCATCTGATTACCTTACAGGTACACTTTATACTAAAACGTCCTTGGATTCTTTACATTGTATGCTTGGTACTACCATTGACGGGATTATTTTCTTGACTATATGAAAAAAGCACAAGGTAATTTGAATTAATCGTTATCTATTTTTTTAAAACAATTCGAACATGGCTACTTTTTGGAGTCTAAGAAAAACAGAGTATATCACTAATTTCACACATATGTCACCAAGCGATTGTCAGAGCAGACACTTTATGATTGGGCTATGTAAATTTTAAACGGTCGGCACGGTGCCTGCTAACAATGGGTCGGTGACATATATAAACAATGATTTTAGTTTAAATGAAAAAAGTGACACGTACTGTTTTGGACGAATAACTAATATGCTTGGACTGTCCTAACTGAGCGAGATTAACATACCTCGATTTGAAAAGCCGGATAGATAGATAATATGACTTTTTATGTAAATAGTTAAGCTTGGAAAGGCTAAGAACGCTTCTGGACTTATTTGGGGAGAGTCTACCCGTTTTCATTCTGTAAACTGTAAATATATACTAACGCAAAGTCTAGACATATTTTATTATAGGATGAGGGGGCAAACAAGCAATTGTACGCTTAGTTTTAAGAGATCCGCAATGCCCATGAATGCTACACCATAGGAACTGCAGATGCGGTACCGGTTTTTAATGAAGAAAGTTTGCTCTCGAATTATTCACTTACGAAAGCACAACATAATACTTGATTAATTTACAAAATCGTTTATAAAGAGAGCGTAGTTCATATTTTTAAACTTGTAGACAGTAACATTTCAACGATCATTAATAGAGAATTTCTTCTTGGTATTCAAACAGTTATTTTTCTAAATGTACACACATTATATTTTATTTTATTTCTGCCATAGCTGCTGGATTGACACTCCTACGACCACCATGATCAGCGACGTTATCGTAGCCGTGGACCAATTCGTTTGTTCATGTAAGTGTCAATATTTTCAATAGTTACATCGCTTTTCGTGTATAGTTTTCTACTACTTAGTGATATAAGTAGACTCTTATTTTAATGTTTAATTGTGTTAATTCATATAACATAAGCCTTTATTTAATAAAACTCAATGCTATGCAGACATTATATTCATACAAAAACTATATTCGGTTATAACAAAGTAATCAATCGTAAAATATTTAAATTATCCCTTATAAAGTATGGTAATAAATCAGCTTCAAATGTAGCTACTTCAACCAGCTTCAATTTCTTGTTAATTAATAATAATAATTATAGGGCAGGCAAAGGTAGTTGAATGTGGGGACCGGCGTTCAAATTCCTTTATCTGATACACCAAGCAAAAGGAAAATTTGCTGATCCCGCTTTTCCTCGCCCTTCTCCAACAGCATGTGCCTCGAAACATAGTGCTTGTATCAGTAGAAAATTCATAGTAGGTACAGTTTATTTATTTTTTTAATTTTCTCGCAATGTTTTTTGTAGTTAATTGTCTTTTTTAAACAAAAACGTGTATAACGCCGCTACAAGTAACAAATATAAGAGCGAAGACTAAACTATATATATTTGTTTTGTGATCAAACGGGTAATTTAGTCGAGATACTAAAATCTAAACCGTTAACCTACAGGATTTTAATTCAATCTTCAATCGGAACTCGATTGCTTATACGCGGATCTACTATAAGCTTAGTAAACGGAATTCCCATACGATCCGGCATCGATTATCATACCGATAAATCAAAGAACAATTGAAGAAACGTCCATATTATAAAGCCGTTGTAATTTAGCGGCGATTCCTTTAGATTGCATTATGCAGGTGGGAAAATGAAATTGCCTTGTTCGCTTACGGAAAATCTAATCCTTTCCTTATTCACCCACTACAATTTTTCAAAAAGATATTTATATGAGTTTGTTTTCACGAAATCGCCACCGCGTAACATTACAATCTAGATTCTGATCAAATAACAGATGAAGGTATAAATTTCTTATCCGGTATCATGCACTAGTCGGATTGATTTATAGTCGTAGCGTTATATAGTTGTTGTTTATTTAATAGATAAAGTTAAAAGAGATGATCTGAACAGTGATCTAATACAAGCGTTAAAGTCTCTTTATAAAGATTCTACTGCTTGTTAGGATAAACGGGGCCTACTCAGACTGGTTTAGCATCAATAAAGGTGTAAGACAGGGTTGTGTAGCATTCCCGTAGCTGTTCAATCTCTTTATGGATGTTTGTTTGAAATATTTGAAAGACGAAGATTGTGGATTAAGGATGGGTGAGTTAGTTGTACAATGTCTCTTGTACGCTGATGACCAGGTTTTGATTGCGTCATCAGCGGAGGACTTACAATTTATGCTGAATGTAGTGAATGATTCACTAGATGGTAAAGGTATGAAGATGAATGTGGATAAGACGAAAGTAATGGTGTTTGAAAGAGAACAAAGTAAGACAGTAATTGAAATAAAGGTTAACGGCAATGTAGTGGAACAGGTGGAAGAGTTCGTGTATTTGGGGTGTATGTTTAGTAGAGATGGTAGGCATGTTAAGGATTTTGAACGACGAGTGAGTGCGGAAAATAAAATGAATGGGGCGGGGCTATAGGTACAGTAGTGAGTAGTCAGAATGTGTCTATGAAAGCTCGTCTGACAATACACAATGCTGTACTAGTCCCCACTTTAATGTATGGAAGTGAGAGCTGGGTTTGGCAGGAAAAGCATGCTAGTAGAGTTAATGCCGTTGAGATGCGATCCTTAAGAAGTATGTTAGGCGTGACTTTGAATGATAGGGTTAAAAATAGCATTATAAGGGAAAAGTGTGGCTTAAAAGTGGACGTTGTGACTAGAATTGAGAAAGGTATGCTTCGGTGGTTCGGGCATGTTGAAAGGATGAATGAAGAGAGAATAACAAAACAAATTTATGTTGCAAAAGTGAGTGGCAGTGTTGGTAGGGGACGCCCTAGGAGAACTTATATCGATCAGATTAATGACTTACTAAAAAAGTGCGATATAAGAAGCACCCATAACCGACGAGCATGCATGCGTAGATGTATGAATGTGGAAGAAGCGAGAGAGGTGTGCCAGGATCGCGCCAAATGGAAATCCATGATCTCTGCTTACCCCTGTGGGTTACGGGCGTGTGCGCATATTTACTTATTTTATAATTTACTATCTGTTGCAGGTCTCATTGCTATAACGGCAATAAAATCTTTACGCGTTGCAGTGCGAGAAACACCTTCAAAAAGTGTCATCGTTGCGGCCGTCAGCTTGGTAAGTAAAACATTTGTATATATATACATTGAATACGTCCTAATACATTCACAATAAATTAAAATAGATGGTAGAAACAACACGGTCTTTCTACATACAAATTTCTACTCATACGACACTTAAATTCATACCTTTACTTTATCTTTCAGTTTTGGGAATGAAAGGAAAATAAATGTATAAGTAAACAAATAAATAAAGGAATTATTTTCCTTTCATTCCCAAGCCAGGACGAAAAAGTTCTAGGTTCTAAGGGACACAGAGAAACAAGAGTAAAATATAAAACAATAAGTAGAAAGAAAAAGATTGATTGAAAAATTAAAAAATAAATATGTACTCATACCCATAACCCAGAGGGGTATCCAGAAATCATGGATTTCCATTTGGCGCGATCCTGGCGATCGATGTTGTCTCGTTGCCAGTATATGGGAAAACATGTTGTTGTTTTGTGAGATATTCTGAGTATTTCAGTGCGCCATGGAGCGCGATCACCCAGATGAAGAACCCCGGACAGGTCCGAAACTTGTCGGTGCCAATACCGATATAAGTGAACGTTATTAAGCCGTTTTATAAGCACTTAATTATTCTAAGATAAATACCAATAACCACAGACAGTTCAATTCAATGACATTAATTCGTACCTAAACATCTATTTTTTTTACAGGTTCTTCTATTTTATTACTTCTATTTTTTGTTACAGGTTCTTCTATTTGCGGCACCTCTTTTCCTGCTATTCGCGTCGTACTTCTTAACAGCAGCGGAGTACGGCGTCATCTCAGCAATTTATAATCTTCTGTTTGTAAGTATTTTTTTATACTATTATAATATTCTATTTAATATTTCCTAATTATTAAGCGAAGGTGGCAAACGAGCACGCGGTTAACCTGATAACAAGTGATCGCTACCCATAAGCATCCGGAACAAGAGTTACAGATCCGTTACCTTTAATGGCCAGAGGAAGGGATAAACCGAAAATGGTTATATCCCTTTCCTATTGACCCTCCCCACAGTCAAGTCCTCTGCCCCTCCAGAGGACCAAATTGGACCAATTGGTGTATTGGACTCAAGGTCCAAGGCTTTTATTTCATGATCAGTCATTAATATATATTTCTTTTGTAAACAGGAGGTGACGGCCGCAGTGAAGGTACCGCTGGATAAGGTGTTCACAGCTGTCTCCGAGACATTGGAATTATATGGTAAGTATCCTACTTCGCACTAATATTTCAAATGCAAAAGTTTCGATGAATGCTTGTTACTAAACGGCTGATCGGATGAAATTTGGAAATAAGATAGATATATATATACATATTACTTAATACACCTTCCGCCGAACCATTTGCATAAAGTTATGAAGTTCATTCAACTTTACCGACTGCAATGTAATGAAAATGTACTATGCAATGACGCAAAGAATGGCGTTTTTAATCAAAATTCCAAAATGGTATCTCACTTTATTTCTTTTTTACGCAGCCGTACCACAAAATGAACCCGAAGCAACGTCAGTTCAGGCAGCGGAAGAAACCCCGGGAGAAGGAATATTACCACAGATACAAATATTAAATGAACCAAATGCAGAAGAAGATATAGCTAATGCACAAAGTCCCCTCGAAACTGAAGAGACTGTATGTAGTTCAGCTAATTCTATCGAACTGACCGAAGTGGATGTAGAGAAAACGGATAAAATCGCGAGAAAAACAGATGAACTCTCGTAGAGAGTTAACATACAGCTCTGAAGTAATGGACCCGGTGACTTTGTAACCACCCTTTTTCCCGTATAGGGAAAATTAGAAGTATATTAATGTAATCTACTTGGAAACATAAAATGTCTTCAAGTCGAAACACCACCAAGATCGTATCTTTTATATTATATTAGGCCAATGATATATTTATAAGTGATCGTCTAGTTGTAGAACTTTCTACTTTATGAGTTGTAATAACTAGTTCTTCTAGGATCTATAAAGGAAGAAAGATTCCCCAAGCTTATTGAAGCCTAAGGATGCTTATTAATAAAGTGTTTAAAGTCCATATAAATTTGCCAAAATAATATGTTAAAATTTATTGATCAATTGCACTTTCAAAAATATTTCATTAAAAATTTTTACTTGTAAAGGGTTTACATGCTTTAATCTCAAACACCCGGTACAACCCTACTATCGCAACATATATTTTTGTCTTTAAAAATATATAGAGGTACACAGCTCCAGCGGAAATCCCCGCTGTGTACGGTGAGTGCCGTCCACCGGTTGCACTCCCCCGAACAAGGGACAACAGATAGGCCACCGTATGTCGCAGAAAATACTAGTGAACCAGTAAGAGAGTTTTTAGCTTATTATTGGTGAATAAATACCATTCAGTCGTTTCTCGCATATCAATGCGTTACACCGTCAAGTGTATAATAAGGCGTCACCACCAAGACATTGTCAGCACAGGTATCGACCTATGGAGCGCATTAGGAGTATAAAACTCGCCTCAGGGGATGGTTAATTCCCTCGTTGTGCGGTGTCAGCGCAAGCCTTGAGAGCATAGCTCCCTCCAGCTACCATCTTTGCAAGAGGCAAATGCACAGGCTCCACCAACTAATGCCAGGGCAGTCTCGGCCACATTAATAACGTTTAGTATAATTTTCCAACATCATATAATTGTGTTATACACCAACTTTTGGCATAATGCGAGTCTCGATCAAATTTGCATCACCCACCAATAATTCGCCTTCGTTTATAAGCATGGGTATTTTGCAGACCACTTAATTGATTTGTAAATCATGGAGGGCAAACAGTCTGCAATCCCGTATAGAAGGACCCGACTTGGGCAAATCTAATTAAAACAAGCGCCGTACTACAATACAGAATACACTCTCTAATAGTAGTAATAAGTATACTCCCCTTCCTATCCAAGATACTTGAAAGAGTTATCCACACGCAGGTCAGCAAATACTTAGAGGATAATAATATTTTACCATCTCTTCAGTCAGGATTTAGAAAGTCCAGGTCCACCACCACTGCTTTACTAGATGTCATTGATAACATTTTAGCTGCACAGGATGAGGGTATGGTTACAGCACTAGTACTCCTCGATTTTTCCCGCGCTTTTGATTCTCTAAGCATATCCTTTTTGTTATCTAAATTAAGATATTACGGTTTTGACTCACACTCAATTATGTGGTTCGATAGCTACCTGACAGGACGTACGCAGACGGTATTGATAACAAGCGGGGATGGGGCCAAACATTACTCTAATACTAAACCTGTTTTACGTGGTGTACCTCAGGGGTCGATCCTCGGCCCCCTGCTTCTCATTTTGTATACTTCAGATATGGCTAAGATTATCCATAACTGCAAATATCATCTCTATGCACATGACGTTCAGCTATATATCTCCTTTAAGCCCGCTGATGCATCAATAGCGCTTGCGCGACTCAACGAAGATTTAGCCCGAATAGGTATCTGGTCAAATTGTAACTCACTAGTTCTCAATCCTAATAAGTCTAAATTTTGATTTTTGGCACTAACAAAAAGTGTGAGCCACTTAATGTCAATATTAATATTCTAGGGCAACCTGTCAGTAGAGTTAGTGATGCCAGAAATTTAGGTATTCTAATGGATGACCGTTTATCATTCGCTAACCACATAATACAGCAACTTAAAAATTGTTTTTTTCGATTAAAGGTACTTTATAATATACGTGGTTTGTTGTGTGAAACTGTACCACTTAAGCTGTGTGAATCATTAATATTGTCTAAGCTTAATTATGGGAATTGCGTTTATGGGCCTTGTCTTAGATCTAACTCGCTGCGCTTAATTCAGCGTGTGCAAAATGCCTGTGTACGTTACTGCTATACCATTCCGCCGCGGAGCCATATTACACCGTACTTAACTAAGTTTGGTTTAATGAACATGTCAATGCGGCAAGAGTTACAAATTGCAACCTTAACTTTTGACGTCCTTAAAAGTAAAAAGCCTGAGTACTTATTTAGTAAATTTAAGTCTCACTCGCATAAGACCTATAATACCAGAAACCAAGGTAACCTGCCTATACATCAGCATAAGTCTACAGCTTTTAGGGGCAGCTTCCGCTACGCTGCAACTAAATGCTGGAACAACATACCACCGCCAATAAAATCGGTTCTATCCAGATACGTTTTTAAAAATAAACTCAAAGAGTATATTGTTGGAAAGCGTATGGCTGTAGTGGAAGCTGTGTATATAAAAAAATAACTGGATCTAACACTATCGGAATTTATCATGTGTGTTTTATATATTGTATATATAGGTTTATAATATTTATTTTCTTTTAATATTTGTGCATATCTATAATATTTATACATACCATAATTTTATTTATTTATATATGTATATATATGTGTGTATATGTATGTATGTGTATGTATATGTATATATATATATGTATATATTTAATTAAGGGCGAGGCCCTAACTGAAAACAGCGCTTCTTCTGAAGCTATAGGCTGAGTTAGGGACCTATTCGTCGCCGCTATATTCTCAAAATATATTGGTTTTTCTTTTATTTTTTACCTTACTGTTGATAAAACTTGTGTAGTAGAGTGTAGTGGCAACAATAAACTATTTTCTTTCTTTTCTTTCTTTCTTTCAATATCTTATCCTCAACCGATCCGAATAATACAAATGAGCATATTAGCCACGAACCACTTATATACCAGTCACAGGAAGACTCGTTGATCCCATCAATGATCCATCAAAAGATGTACCAAAGACAAACGTCAGCAGCATGTCAGGCGTAGTAATATTGAATTGCAACTCTACACACTCCACGACAGGCGATAAAGATAATAGGCGTAGCCGCTTCAGAGCAGAAATTTGCAATCAACACCCCGCAACCATCAATGACGCATTATGAACACAATAAACACCCGTGTAATGTTATTGTAGCGAGCATGTATAATCGCGCTTGCGAGACATAATTTCGAACCAACAAGAAATCAAGCTTAGGCAATAAGTATCCGCTACCTCTATTTTCATCCGTATAAACAGAATCAATTTCCGGTACAAAAGTTAGTTGGCTATACATATAAACTCGACGTATCATAGAAGCAAGCCTCTAAGACGCCAAGTACTCATTATCAAAAAGCCGAAGCTCTAAGACATGGTTCTGAGCACGTTTAATACACCGAAGTGCAAAAACACACTCTTCCCAAACCAAAGCATAATTAGTGAATAACTCACCAACTACACCCTAGCCGGTATAGGTTTATAGACATTTATTCATCGTGAGAACATGTCTATGCAATTTCTTTTATAATTTCACAACGCAACATTTTACGGAAATTGGACCCTGTTCACCGCTTGTATACGATCCGTATTCCAAAACAACCACCACATCGTAATCGGCATTAATCATTTTATATATTTCCCCTCAAATATATCTACCATCAAAATAAATAAATTATTTCAATAGCTCGACGTCCAACGCTTCACGCCGGCCGCATTACTCATATAAGGAAAGCCATGGGTGTGTATCTATATCTATGTACGTACAGGCAATTTTGATGTCCGTTCGCGTAGGATTTTTCACTTTCGTATTTTTAAAATATTTAATTATATACGCTCATTATAAGTGTATACAATACCGATTACCGTATTTTTGGATTTAATTTCAATAAAAAAAATCAATGCACGAACTCACTCTTTACACTTAGTATGATTTTCACGCAAAATCAATACGAGAACACATGTAATACTTATGCCCCTATTTTCCTTAATGTATTGATTCGATATCAATATTTATATGTATTTATATTACTTATAAGTGTTTTATAGGTCTTTAAGTACCTTTAATCACGAATTATATCTTCATTAGACCAAATAATGCTACTTTATATTTTAATTTAAATATCAATATTTTGTAATGATATTCTAATTTTTAATGCATATAACTATTAATAGCAAATTTTTATATTATTAAATGTCATATTTTAATCATTTAATAATGATAGTTACAACTTCACTTCGCTTTTCAGCTCAAATCAGAATCTAGCAGTGAGGAACCGCTATTTATTAAAGACATTTTTTTATTTATTGCGTAGTAATTCACTCATCAATAAAAGTGTGAGAGGAGGATTTGTAGCATATTTGTATTGCACGGGAAATAAAGAGATTTATGCGACGATGTATATGTAGATGTATGTATGTATGATGAATTAAAGGCGACTTTGGAAGCTGATGATTTTCAATCTGCAGCCGAGCTAGGTGCAACGTTTGACTTAACGTACGCATTGAAACCTGCCTCCAGTGGTAATAATGATAAAGTAACGGCCCGAGCCGAGGCTCTCTACGGTGGAAGTCGAGCTAAGTTACTCTAAAAGACGTTTTGGCTAGGCACTTTCTGCGCCCTGCCGCCTCTAGCCCGATGCAGCTGTAGATACCTCATCTATGCAAACAGTGACCAGTCTCAAAATGTTCCCTATAGGCTTGTAAGCTCTGAAACGGCTGGACCGATTTCGATGAAATTTACAGGGATTGTCCAGATTAGCATATTCCTGTGTTCAGTCGAAGCCGGAGCGGGTTACTAGAGATATAATAAAAACAAAATTGAAAGAACGATTTTGTTGGAGATTTAAGAGTTAAAGTTAAATTTTTAAGGTTTTTTTAGGTATTTGTTACTTACGAAATGTATGCAGAACTAAAATAGTTTATTTCAATAACGCGCGGGCAGGGGCACGTGCAATCTTTTTGTAGTGAGCAATTCTATTTATTAAAATAGCAGCAGTTGTCGCGCGCGGACTGACCCTTCACAAACATATACACCTATGTCCTTTTCATTTGTAGACAGCTGTGCACAACAGAGCTCCCTGTGTTAGCTTGTCTCTCTGCAAGCAACAGGTATATTAATTAGTCCGGTCATAATAGACACCCTTGCATAAATTCCAAAGAAAAACAAAAATGCCTCATACATTTTTTTAAGATTTACCATTTTTCAAAATTGTGCTGAAAATGTTTTTTCCATAATATGCATATATTTCAAAACATTTTTGCTGACCAGCCCTCCTTAATAATTTACTTTTATTTCTCTTACACCATTCCAACTCAGCTTATACTTGTGTTACATGGTTCACAGTAAAGCGAAATGGTGGATTCGAACCCACGGTCATGTTCGTGCATATTCCGCAATCCAAAATAAAATAAAACTCAAATACACCAGCCATCATTTTATACTGAATTCTTTACGCATTACGAGTACATGTATGTATTGTTGAACTTAAAACTTGTAGACTGGATACGAATAAAAGTAAATAAAATAGATTCAACCTGCAAACAACAAACTTTTTCTCACTATTTAGAGCAAGCTCGCATAACTTCGACCCTTTACATTCTTCATTTATGCCTTTTGTACTATGAGGTCTGCTGCGAAGAACTGTTTAGAACACAACGTACGAATTATGCTAAACTAAATATCGAAAGCAACAATGTGCGCCCGTGGTCGGGTCGAGGTAATTACATTCGGTGTAGTTTCAAGTACGTAGTAAATTGTACGTACGTTGTAAGTACGCTACACCTGCAACTGTGATGAGTCGTGTCCAAATCGTGGCAAATTATTTTGTCGGAAAATAATAATATCAAGTTCAATCTGTAGCACATCTAGTGAGTCTTAAAGATTTTATTTCAGGCTTTCAACAATTTTACAGCGAACACTTAAATTAAATTTTAATTATTACTCAAGAAAAATTAAGCGTCGTCGTATCGAAAGCGCCGCCCGAATCGAAAGTGCCAGCAACAACGACAGCAGTATGGTAATTGAAGTGAAAACATTTTTGATGGTGGTGGTGTTGGTGATGGTGGTCAAGTTGGTGATGATGATGACGATGGTGATAGTTATTGTTGTATATATACATGTAGCATAGATTTTTTTATAGTACTAGGTGACAAACGAGCAAGCGGTTCACCCGCTGTCAAGTAATCGCTACCCATAGACGTCAACAACTAACTAATGAGCTCCAGATGCGTTGCCCACCTTTAATGGACAGAGGAGGGGATAAACAGAAAATGGTTATTTCCATTTCCTATACAACCCCTCCACCGTCAAGTTTTCTTCCCCTTCCCATCCTTTACTTATAAGTAAGGTGGAGAGACTAGAATTAGGCCTCCGGCATCTTACTCATCAGGCGAAACGCAGAATACTCTACTTCATGCCTATCTTCTGTGAGGTCGTGGTATTTCACCGGTCAAGCCGGCCCCGGTGTAACAGCTGTTGTTGTTGCGGGCCACTGTACCGTAGATGTAATGTAGAACCAAGTGGCTGCGCCCGACGTCAATATCACACTGAAGGAGATAAAAATTCTGCAATAAGCAAGTGGTCGTATCATTACTCCCTATACTTAAAAGTGGCGACGAGTAGACATGTACGTAATCGCTTCGTCATGAGAATGCTGCTCGGGGATTTAGAAGGAGGAGATCTATAGCAAGGATCTGTCTCTATCCAATGTGCGCGGACAGCTTATTTAGTAAGTTACTTTAAACGTTATTAATAAAGTGTCAATATCTCTTTAAAAATATAACGTGGTACTAGTAGAAATAATACAATGTTTAGGGGTCATCTAACAGTCATAAATGTATGCGCTATAGACGTATACGAAGTGCGTGGGAGAAGCGGCAATTCTCGGTAGAGATTTTATCTGAAAATATAAAATAATACTATTTTAAAAGGAAATTCAAATCGGATTTTCTTCAAAGCCCGGCTTAAAGCATTAAACCTCAGTTTAATGGTTACTGTCTATATAGACGATCACATTCGCGGAACCCAGGTTCAACCAATATTTGTATCGATTAAAGCCTTTTGTGTTACGAACTGATCACAAGCCTTTAATTTCCATAGTCGATCCGCTTAAAGGTATTCCAGAATTGTCTGCAAATAGACTGCAACGATACGCAATATTTGTTAGCGCTTAAAATTTTCTCATTGAATAGGTCACAGCGCGGACCAGTGTTCTTGAAAATGATGTGAAATAGGAAGAGTTGCCAAAATAAGTAAATTTATAATTTTACAGTGCTAGAGCCCGCAACAACAACATCTGTTTCCGAATGGGCCGGCTCGACCGGTGGAATACCACGACCTCACAGAAAACAGCCGTGAAGTAGAAATACTCTGCGTTTCGTCTGATGAATGAGGTGCCGGAGGCCTAATTTGAGTCCTCCTCCCTTTCCCACCCTTTTCTTGTAAGGATGGGAAGGGAACGGGAAGAGGATTGGATGGGGAGGGGGTTGGCGGGAAAAGGGAAATATCCATTTTCCTGTCTATACCCTCCTCGGTCCATTAAAGGTAGGAAACGCATCTGCAACATAATTTCTTGTTGCGGATGTCTATGGGTAGCGTACACTTATGTGATCCGCTTGCTCGTTTGCCACCTTATTCCATAAAAATAAAAACTCTTTATTTACCCTGCTTATACCCGTCTTAAATATACTCGGACAACGAAAGAAAAACGTCATTACCACTCAAGGAACTTCGGACAACCGACGATAACCACTTATTTGGATAAAAGGATAAAGAATCCCTCTTGAGTTGTATAAAATCGGTAGCAATCTTACTTTTAAAAAAAATTGGTGAAAAGTAGTTACCATTTCGGTGTGCGGTGGGACAAATATTAACTCGATTTAAATACTGAAAAATCGGTGGATTCGAGAGTTCGAAATCTTCTTCACGGCAAGGGTTATTAAAACTAGTTGCCGATCGTCGAAGTAAGTTTTCTATTTAATAATATCATGAGTGTAACATCATAACATAATACTTAAAGTTCGGACAGGACTTACAAATAAATTTTAGCGGTTTTCTTGCGATCCTTACGACGATAATGATGTTATTTTGAGTTGGATAGGATGAAACAAAAAGCTATTTTTATAGAAGGTATACTATAAAGTAAATTAATTTCCAAATTATAAAATAAAATATATCCATATTAATATCATAAATGTGAATGTAAGTTTGTTTGTTACGATTTCGCGCGAAAAATACTCAACCGATCATCATGTAACTTTGTACACATATTCTTGGAGGTACTTCATGAAAAAAATTGTATATAAAAAGCGAAGTATGTACATTCCCTCTAGACCGACTCCGAAATGGCTGAACCGATTTCGATGAAATTTTCAGGGATTTTCCAGATTGGCACATTCCTGTATTTGGTAGCGATCAGATCAACATAATTAGTGGTACCCAGGCGAAGCCGGGGTGGGTCACTTGTAATTAATAAATTAATATCATATTAATTTGGTATCATTAGTAAAAATGTTGAAATCATTCCAAATTTAAAATGAGTTCAAGCTAAATTCTCATTTAGCTTGAACTCATTTTTAATTTCTTCTTTTCTCTCGTTCTCTCGAACACTCGCATGAGAAAGTAGTTTGGAGTTGCGTATAAGTTCGGTAGACTTTCAGGCGTTGTTTTCCAAAAAAAAGTAACGTTAAACGTTTTTGTGGCAAACATTCTGGATTTAATTAGATTTGGAGCTAACTTACTTTCATTTTACGTAATAGAAAAATTTTACTAAAAAAACTTTGTGATAATTATCTTAGACTGGCCATTTTTCAAACAAAATATCAATGTAATGTCTATAAAAATGAATACTAAACCATAAAATGTTACAAGTAATATTTGCTTTAATTGGATAGCAAATTAGATTCAAATATGGAAAACCTTTAGAATTAAATGTATAAATGAAAAATACGTTAATTAAAAAGAAGCTCGCAGTTACCAAGTTACTTCTCTTCATCCCTCGCATCATAAGTACCACAACTTCCACGCATTATTAATGCTAAGTGCATCTGAGATCATCGACTATCAATTAGGAGAAAATTCCCGTTAACTAGGTTTGGATTTTGAATGCATTTCGGTAGAAGGAGATTAGTATGTCAGATATTTAGACCGTGCATGCGTTTGGTGTAGTATTTAAATATTTTGATAGATTCTCCGAATCAACGATGAAGACGTGATTGCAGCATACAACTTTATTAGAAAACCTAAAATGGTGGTGTTTATCACGTGCGGTTTGGAGGATAATTATAAGAACCTGGAATATTGAGTGATGTTAACGCCAAAGACCGGATTAACTAATGTGTAACTCGGTGTGTTCGATTAGAGAGCGCCAGAAGTACATATGTGCGCACAACTTCTGAGCGATAGATGAAATCCAAAGGAATGCAAATACAAAACATCTTACGTCGAATATTGTAACTATTGACATTATGTTAAAAGTTGAGTCACCTAAGCGATACATGTACTATATGTAATGGATCGCTTAATCTTGTTTATTAATAAATTTAAATAAGTTATTTCAAAATGGAAACAGTAATATTTTCGATGTTCTTATATAATGCTCAACTTTTTTCGATGTCCTAGCCACATACGTTCCATACATATACGGGGTTATTTAAAAAGAGGGAGTACTTCCAGCAGCAGCGGTTCCTCTGGTGGATGTCCATAGGCACCGGTGACCCATCTCTCCATCGAATCCAATGCCAAGAGTTGGTACTTGCCAGCACCTGCCTGTACATGACAGCAGTACTTCGGTACATAGTTAGCTACACACGATCGGACATCTGCTTTATATAAAATAAAAAGCGTACCTCATGTCATTGTAACCATCCTTTTTTCCCATAGAGAAAATTAGAAGTATATTAATGAAATCGACTTGGAGACATTTATGTTTCTATAAACACCAAGATTGTGTCTTTTATATAATATAAGGCCAATGATAAAGTTATAAGTGATCGTCTAATTGTAGGGCTTTATTCTACTTTGTGAGTTGTAATAACTACTTCTTTTAGGAATTATAAAGGAAGAAAGATTCGCCAAGCTTATTGAAGCCTTAGGAAGATAATTATTAAAGTGCTTAAAGTCTATATAAATTTGCCAAAATAATACGTGAAAATTTATTGATCAGTTGCAGTTTCAAAAATATTTCATTAAAATTTACTTGTAAAGGGTTTACATGATTTATTCTCAAATACCCGATACAAACCTAAGTTCGCAACATATATTCTTGTTTTTTAAAAATATATGGAGGTACACAGCTCCAGCGGAAAACCCTGCTGTGTACGGTGAGCGCCGTCCAGCGGTTGCACTCCCCCGAACAAGGGACAACAGATCGGCCACCGTATGTCGCAGAAAAATACTGGTAAACCAGCAAGAGAGTTTTTAGCTCTTTATTGGTGAATTAACACCATTCAGTCGTTTCTCGCATATCAATGCATTACACCGTCAAGTGTACAAGCGTAATACTACAATACAGAATACCGTAGCAAACGACAATATCTTATCCGCAACCTATCCGAATAATACAAATGAGCATATTAGCCACGAACCACTTATATACCAGTCACAGGAAGACTCGTTGATCCCTTCAATGATCCATCAAAAGATGTACCAAAGACAAACGTAAGCAGCATGTCAGGCGTAGTAATGTCGAATTGCAACTCTACACACTCCACGACAGGCGATAAAGATAATACTCTAGGCGTAGCCGCTTCAGAGCAGAAATTTGCAATCAACACCCCGCAACCATCAATGACGCATTATGAACACAATAAACACCCGTGTAATGTTATTGTAGCGAGCATGTATAATCACGTTTGCGAGACATACTTTCGAACCAACAAGAAATCAAGCTTAGGCAATAAGTATCCGCTACCTCTATTTTCATCCATATAAACGGAATCAATTTTAGTACAAAAGTTACTTGGCAATAATATAAACTCGACTTATCATAGAAGCAAGCCTCTAAGACGCCAAGTACTCATTATCAAAAAGCCGAAGCTCTAAGACATGGTTCTGAGCACGTTTAATAGACCGAAGTGCAAAAACACATTCTTCCCAAGCCAAAGCATAATTAGTGAGAAACTCACCAACTACACCCTAGCCGGTATAAGTTTATAGACATTTATTGATTGTGAGAATATGCCAATGCAATTTCCATAATAATTTCACAACAAAAGATTTAATAATGATAGTTACATCATGTAACGCTACACCTTTGAAACTACTCCAAGTTTTCTAACAGCTACCTGAAACTCGTTTAACCGTCGCAAGTTAATATTCGGTGAGATCTCGACTCCAGAAAGTCGATGAATTCCAGGGATACATTCTGAAAAATCGGAGCTAAGGTGAACTGGCTCCTTACCAATTTCACAAGATTGGGATTGTCCCTACAGGAGACTCGTGTATCAAGAGTTATCAAGACGCTTCACAGAGGCTTAGCGTTCAGACAGCACGTGGCCCCGACTGGACCCAATATCCGTTTGATATATCTGTACAACTGTGGTGTCATGTGCAAACCGTAGATGTGCCAAAGGCTGGAGTTAGTCAGTCTAGCGCGTCAGACTCAATAAAAAAAATTAAGATTTCCAATTTTTATATCTACCTGATGAAATTGATGGAGAAAAAGATACGTGTAGTGCAATATTGCGATTCCAAATACGAATGGAAAAATAATTTCACAGTTGTCAAAGGACGACATATCAAAGAGCTTTGGATTTAATACGGAAGTACACAATTTATATTTAAAGCAAACCAATACAGGTACTGTATTGGCTTGATATTCTTTATAAATAAAAATATATAAGGCATCAAATAAAGCATTATTGTACTTGTCCGTCAAAAGAAAATTGGAGTAGTACTGTTTGATTATTTCATGTGTATTGCTCTAAAATGCGTAAAAGTGTTAAATAAATGAACGTTTACTAAGATTGTTTCAGTTAAACGTTTTTCATCATCCTCTAGGCCCAATCGGAAGAATTCAAGAAACTATGTTATTTGTTATATGTTACTTGTATACAATTTTTTTTCTTCGGTCTTTATTTGTAGGTCTGGTGGTCTAAGAATTATTAAAATCGATCAGTACGTTTATAATTTAGTCATTACAAATAAATCTCCTTTTAATATTTCACTTTTTTAGCACATTGTGATTAAAGGTCTTAGATCTTGTTTATTAATAGTAAAATTAACGGCATGAAGGATATGAAACAGTCTTATGATCAGTTTGAATCCTAACTGGCTTTCTGAGACGACTTTATTTACGACTAGATTTCAAATTTTAAATTTATTATATTTAAAATCTTACAAGCTCAATGAAGATCAGATTGCAGATGCGGATCAGATGTGTCACTAGTGGACGGAAGGTCTGCACCTTTACCTATCTCTTGTACCGGTTAGTGTTATTCTATTGACTAAACTTAACTGGACGCCAACAACGAACTTCAAATTGAACATTTTAAATTTAAAAAAATAGATACGTGATTTAATAGAGCTGTTTTTGTTGAGCAGTTGTCCACTTACCGGAAGAAAAAATTAAATCAACTATGTAATCGATATACGATCGAAGAACGAAATCGTACTTCACTGACCTATGGCATAACATGGAGTGCAGACAAACGAGAGAAACCCCTACCGAAGTTAGATAGGAGAACTTCAAGTAGGTTACTACACGTAAGCAAAAAGCAGATGTGATCAGAATCTGGAAATATGTCCCTGCTGCGCGTGATAAAATTCAAATCCAATCTTGTCATCCTAAGTTTTATTGCAACGAAAGTTCGTGGTGTGCGCCTGGAATAAATCAGAAATGGCGTCGCGAATAAAAGCAAAACATCGATCGAGTGGAATACGACACATCCAATTCTCACGTATAATTCCCAGGCTATCCTGTTTGTACAGTGCGCGACGAAACTATGTTCGTTAGCCTCGTTAAATTATTTAACGATGTAAACTTTTTGTACAATGCAGTCAGTGTTATCGAATTCAGTACTCGTATTTCGTACATGAGTTGTATGGCAATATTTGTTTCACCTTTGACTGGAACTGTACACCGATATTAAATATATATATATATATACGTTCTTTTCCTTTTTTCCTCGTGGCAACACTTTCTTACTATTCCTAAATATTAGGTATACCCTTTACACAGCTTTAGGCCGACAATTTCTTATGTTGATCTATTATTGCTGTGTAAAGGGTATATACCTAATATTTATGAATAGTAAAAAAGTGTTGCCACGAAGCATAAAAACATTCAGTAAATGTCGATAGCAGTGATTATTTAAGACCTATAACTGCCGAGTTGTTTACTACTTTAACCGTCGCAGAACAAAAGAGTGAGTTGAATGGATAACGCTTGATTAGTGCTAAACGAACAAAATTATATTGCAATCAAGCATTTATTTGTTTACCACCACCATACCACAACAAAATGATTTTCCGAGTAAACTACGAATAAATCTTAATAATTCAAAGCGTCAAAACAAAAATTTAAGAAAGCATATTCTGATGCAAAAAAGGATACTTTAAGGGCGTTTTTTTTATTTATAAATATTCACTGTGAATCCGTTTTCATAGTGTGTTTCTTTATTTTAATTTATATTAAATTGCTATTATTTAAATATTCATCACTTCAATCTTAAATCATATACTACTACTGCCCACCACTACTACTCCTTCCTACTGCTACCCCTACCTTGACATTGACCTTATTATTAATACGTAATTCCTGCTATTTTGCATTTGTTTTTCGTTCTGTCAAAATTAGTGAATAAAATTAAGACATTCAATACATTTTAATTTTTTATTACAAAAAAGGAAAAAAAGCAAAGCAAACCATGTCACATTTTTTTTAAATAGAAATTATTAATTTATATTTAGTATTAATTGGTCACGTGATGTTTACAGAAGTCACTCCTCTATTTTGCTAAGCACGCATAAAGTGACAGCAAATGTCACGATTTTTTTCAAGATGGCGTCTGGAAATTTCTTTAATACGTAAAAAAAATCCCTTCAGAAATTATATAATAGTTAACGCAATTTATCTGGTAAACAGTAAGTTTTATAGTTAAATTTGTAGATCACACAATTAAATGAAATGCGTTCCGATGGCTACAATGAAATAAACACAAATATTATAAGGAAATGCGTGGACGTAATAACTGACATTTTGACATATTTAATTAACTTATCATTCTTCTGCGGAACTTTCCCAGATACATAAAAGCTATCAATTAAGCCTATATTAAAAAGGAGAAAAGCATGACGTTAATAATTATCGACCAATAACCTTAAACTTTCGTGGTTTTCACTAATATAAGGTAAGAAACGGGATTCTTACAAACCTTATATCGACCAATAACTCTGAAACCCATTATGTCCAAATACGAACGTCGGGTCTATTTTTTGAATAAAAAATATTACACAATCAATGACCATGAGACTAATATAAACAATACAATAAATCATTTAATTCAATGGCTAGAGATCCATAATTCAAAAATTAATTTAAGTAAATCTGAGTAGCTGTGTATATATATATATATATATATATATATATATATATATATATATATATATATATATATATATATATATATACTTTCCAGGGCTTCGATATCAAGTCACCAGGTAATTTATTCATCTTAATATATTAATTACATTAAATTTGAAGAACAGAGAAATTTATTTAACGTTAAATCTTAGATGTGTCATTTACAAGTTTTAAGAACAAAAGCAAAACTGTTACAACCTCTTACTTCATTATAATATTGTACTCTTTCTTGTTAAATCCGTCAAAGTAATCCTACTACAGTTCTAAAACTTTTCCGCAACAAGTAGAACTTACATGAACCAGCGTAATAGGCTATATATATATATATATATATATATATACTACTTCTAGATTACTTGTTGATAGAAGTTGGTAACCCCGCCACCGCCCATTACGGTTAGTGCAACCGTCCTTTCGTTCCGGCTTACCCCTAGTACGCTCTACTAAGCTCATACATATACATAATAATATAGTAAAGTATGTTTGGACACAATGCCTTAGAACTACGTGATAGGTGGTGAAAACATTATTAAATCACTAAAGACACTCAGGGGAAGACTACGCATTTAATATTATCTCCTTCTTAAAAACCGGTTAAGGTATTTACGCTACAGATCGAAATAGAACGGACATACATACGCACACATAGCATACCATACGCGCGAAACACAGTACTCTCCTGCGGCAATCGGGTAAATAATATTCAATTAACTTGGAAATCGAGTACCGCTCTCACTGTCTTTGTAAAAGCCGTCGTCGAAAGTTAATTAAAATATAGTGCTATTACCTCTGTCGAACTAATTAATTTTATACGTCAACGCGGTTGATAGATAATTAAAATATTATTCTGTGTGCCCCTTAAACTTATTATTTGCTTTTAATTTTAAACTTCTGAAATTTTACTTGACTTTCTATTGATATTACTAATAACATATTTTGAATTATAATCACTTTATTTTTGATATTCTTTATCTTGGCTTATATAATATGTACCCTGTCACCTTGTACCTAGAAAACGTAGCTTCTGTTGTTGCTCCACATTTCCGGTTTGCCGGAAATGTATGAGTACGGTACTGAAACGTGTAGTTGCGTAGCTGACTTTACAGCAAGAATATTTATAAGTACTTGTCAAAGGAGACTCAGCTTGTACTCTTGTCAACGATCGTGACAACACCTCTTGAGGACCAAGCCTTGACTGATTGTCATAAGTAGGCGAATATAGTGTGTATAGTATATCATGTAGTGAAAATAATAGACTAACACCTGTGCGAGATCTCACTTCATATCTCTACCGGTAGAATGTAATTCTAGTTTAAAATAGTATATTGTAATCATTAAAATGAAAAATATATCTGTGTCATGTAATTCTAATAGAATAGAATAGAATGTAGTCAAAGAAATTGAATAAAATTGATAATTTTTTATTAACAAAATTATATAACATTTTAGGTCTATAAATAAACTAACTAACCACTTGAGTTATAAAAGAATGAATATAATTTTTATAACAAAAATACCTTCATTTATTAATGGGATCATACTGTCACACTTGCCAGCCTGAATAACGAACATCATCCGAGTGCAGTGGACGAAAAAATTCTAAAAGTGTACGTGTCACCTTATGTTATGTGACCAACAATCAACATCAGTAACTGCCACAATCTTTACCAGATTATGTGTAGGAGAAAAGTGGAATAGACAACGAAGAGAAAGTAAGAGAAGATAAGAAGAAAATAGGGCCGACAACTCTTCATCCCCGAGCCCCGACGGCAATGCAAATAGTTATGTATCTTTCTATCGTTCTGTACTTTTTTACTAAATTTGGATTGAGTAGTTCCATTTTTTACTTTAAATAATAAATTAAAAGATAATAAGCAAGATGTCGACTCTTGAATAAGAAGAATGACTGAAATGGTGTCTTACAATTCATTCGAATGAATGAATCCTTCGTGTTTATCTAATGTTCGTTCATCGAGTCATATACATAGGTTATTTGCTTCCATACTGGAATTTTTAAGGACAACGCTTAAGCACAACGCGCGACGACATCGCGCGGGGCTCACCAATTATCTAGGAATTCAACATAAACACTATAAAACTTCTTTGTACATCAATTAAATTAATTTTTGAAAACAAAAATCCAAAAAGGCTTAATTTATAGACGAAATAAAAATATTTCTTTATAAATAAAGCCATGACTTTAAAATGATATTTTTTTTATTTTATAAAATAAATATGCGGTCACGCCCCTAACCCAGAGGGGTAGGCAGAGATCATGGATTTCCATTTGGTGCTATCATGGCACACCTCTCTCGCTTCTTCTACGTTCATACGTTTTATTTTATAATATAGCTATACTAGCTGGACGGAAAAACGTTGTTCCGATTTTGAACACATTTATCTTGTGTTGTTTTATTTTCTGTATTAATTTTTGGTTGGGTTATATTAAATTCGTTTCCATCCCTTTATTGAAGCACATTGAGATGACAAAGTCGGTGACATCAGGGATGCGGCGCTGTGGCCGCATCGTCCATTAGAGCAAATTAAAGTGCAGGGCTTGCGAGCACTTATTACCCCTTAATTAATTTCCGCGCGGGTCAATTTTAATTTTTCGGTCACTCTTAAAATATTCATTTAAATTATATAATAATAATAATAAAGAATTTTCATAACTAACATATTTATGTTGATAAGGATTAATAACGTATCCGTCTAAATGGCTCTCCAATTACCAAATTGTACGTGCCGTGACGTTGGCCTAGAGGTGCCGGACGCCTTAGTTTTTCTAATTGACACCTTAAATAAAAAAGGTGTATTTTACTAAAAAATGCTTTCGCTTTTTAGTGATAACGTTTCAATACTAGCATAACTGATGAAATTCCAGTATTCCGTCGAATGAAAAATCAGACTGGGCCTAGATATTAGAAATTTAAAAGATATTTTTATAAATTCATCCCCTTACGGTCTAGAGTAGAGGATGTTAGTTTGTATGGAGAAACTACCCGTGCGAAACCAGGGCGGGGCGCTATTGTATTACATGAGAGTTATAAATAGATTAAATCAAGTTTTATTTCTTAAATCGACAGAGCTCATTTTTCGCTTAAGCAGTTAGACACTATGGAGTAACAATGCTTATGAGTACCAGTATATAATTTTCCTACAAATTAATAAATTATATAAACAATTAGAAAGACATGCTTCGGTGGTTCGGTTTGTTGAAATGATGAATGAAGAGACAGTGACAAGATAAAGTTATGTTGTAAATGAGTTCCAGTAGAGGGCGTAGGCGTAGGTGTTCAAGATAACGTTATGTATAATGAGTATTAGTGACATACTAAAGAGAAGTCATATATGGAGTACCCTTACCGGACGAGTGTATATGGATGTAGAAGAAGCGAGATAGGTGTGCCAGGACCGCGATAAGTGGAGATGCGTTAGTCGTTCATTTAAAATTTGTATAACGGACAATGCAATTTATCAAATTAAATGATTATTTTTATATTAAATTTGTCGATTAACTTTAATGAATTGAATGCGTATTAACAAACGATAGACATGTCACAAGGGGTTTTAAAAGGGTCTGCAAATTGCGAAATGTCAGAGTGAATCTGTTACATTCCGCACACTGTAAAATGCTAGTATAGAACGTGACCGTTTAAAAAGTCTTTGTGATCGGAAAATGTCAAGTGGGCCAAGCGGCGAAAGAACGTAAGTGGGCGCCTACACGCGGACTAATTAATATAGGCGTTTACTGGGCACAGAGGCTACATCTATTCGCACGTATTTCAATGCTTTTTGTTTCGACACGCGCAACACATTAGTGTTGGCAGTTAGGACTAGTACGCGGCGCAGTAAGCCTGATTGTGTTAGACAGATACATTAGCGCCCCGAAATTCATTTGAGCAGATTATTTTATGTTGATTGAAATCTAGTACATGATAGAGATGTTCAATATTAAGCCGCGTTAGACGGTATCTCGTAGGAGAAAATCTTGTAGAAGATGAACATGCTTTTTTGAATTATTTATTTATTAATTAACTAGAGACCCGCCCCGACTTCGCCGGGTACCACTAATTATACTGATCCGATCGCTACCAAACACAGGAATGTGCCAATCTGGACAATCCCTTTAAATTTCATCGAAATCGGTCCAGCAGTTTCGGAGTCCATAGGTCTATAGGGAACATACATACTTCGCTTTTTATATACTATTTTTTTTCATAATCCTATAAAGATAGAGAGGTATGCCATCGCGAACTGCGCTGTAAATCTTAAAATATACAATTCCGTAGTACAGTTTTATAGTTTACTCTCTCATACGGTTTAGCAAGCGTTCGCAATGTAGCCCGAAAATATGCTTTTACGATATCACATTATATATTGTTAACATTCTCTCTCTAATATAATACGCATTTATTGTACATATTAACCTTCCTCTTCACTCCGTCATTTCAGCAATCTGAAAACTGTATTTTTGTTACTTCGGCTTATGAAATCATCAGATTGTCTTCCTTGAACCTCTCGAGTATATTCAAGTGAGGGTTTTCTATTACAAGTTTGTGATCCCTGCACTCCTTTGCATCGTGCTCAAATCGTCGGATTATTCAAACGCGAACTTATTAACATGAACACAACCCACCCATTCCCTATCTTAAAAAAATAGTGGGCTACCCTACGCACGTGACTACATGGATGACTTATTTGTGGTGTAAGGTACGTAACAGGTACCTCTGATATAAAAATCTGACAGTTCGAGGATGTACAGAAATACCCCGTTTACGTTCATGAATTTAATTTCCATAACAAGCCGCAATGCACGTAGTTCCTGATCATTAAAATATAATTAAATCGTTAATGCGTAAATATCGTTAGCCGTGCCCAATCAACGGCAGCATGTAGTGGATGTGGAGTTCACCCCCACTTGGTTCATGTAAGTTCCGGATTGGCTTATTATAATACTTGATCACGACATTTGACATTTTCAAGTGACGCTTCGAAATTACCTATTAGTGAGTTTATACGAAAATAATCGTATTTAATATTCGTTTGCGAATATTTCCACCACCAAGTGCTTTGGATTTCGCCAAATCAATCTCGAAAATTGCCCAGTTGGTTTTTCAAAAAACAATAAACCAAAGCTTACTCTAATTATTAAGAAAGTATACTAAGAAAACGCGTGGAATGAATTTCCTTTTTTTAAATTAGGAATCCAAAACATTGAAATTCTGTGGTCATGGTCGTTCGGAACCGAAACCAGGGACTGTTAGAAAAGTAGTGAAACACCAAGTAACTCCAATAATAACACAATTAATTAATTGTATGTTCTAACAAAAGAAAGGAAATATTAATAATACCAAAAAGTGACTCGTGACGTGACTAGTGACGAACACGGTCACTTTTACCGGAAATACCCAATTAGTTACTTCTAATAAATAATACCGTGAATATTAATTTTTTTTTTGTTAATCACAATAATGGACTAATTACAAAAGTTTACTTTTGTCATCAACGCCGCAACATCGTACAAAAATCATAAATCTATTTACTTTTAATTATGAATAACTAAAAAAATGTAGGTCCAGCCGTTTCAGAGTCAATAGGGAACATACATACTTCGCTTTTATATTTTTTTTATAAAAAGTATCCTATGTTACTTCTAATACCTCCAAGAATATGTGTACAAAGTTTCATGATGAACAGTTGAGTAGTTTTCGCGTCAAAGCGTAACAAACAAACTTACATTCACATTTATAATATTATAAAAAGAATAGATAGATAGATAAAAACCTATTCTCGGACCTACCGAATGTATATGCAAAATTTAATTGGAATCGGTTAAGCCGCTTTGGAGCAGTATGGCAACTAACACTGTGGCAGGAGAATTTTATATATGTAGATAAGTCTATCTCTCCCGTTCCCTCGTCCCGTCCGACTACACTATTTTCAATCAATTCCCGACAGAGGAAGTAAAATTTTTGTACGACGTATTGCAATATTTTTGTGCAGTATTTTTTCAATTCACAAACGTTGGTTTTCTGTTCACGACTTTTACAATGTTACTTTTGTTTTGATAACAATTTTCAATTAATATTACGAGCATAAATACTCGTAACATAAATAAGAAGCTTCCAGTTTGTTTCAATCGCTTATTGCAATAACAACACAAAACAAATTTTAGAATGTAATATTTATTTTAATGTTTCTTTCAAAATGTATTAATAGGCAAGAATAGAAAATAACTTTCTACCAAGGAGCTCATACTTAAAGGTTTGCTTGTTAAATTCAATCCAGTTCGCCTATTCAATAAACAACTCTGCAACTCTTCTTGAGGGACATAAAAGATTCATTCGCGTAAAAATAACACGACGAGTGGCGCTACTTTATTATTTCCAATATTCTTTGTAATGTAACTTTAATACTAAAGTACCTGGCCGACCGAGCTTCGCTTTGCATTGTCTTCTGTAAAATCTTGATTTTTCAAAAACAATGATTATTTTTCTGACGATTTCTGACGACAAAGTTACAATGTAAATACAATTTTTTTATTAAAAATAATTTTTAAAAGTATTTTTTTTGAATTATAATATAGTAATACTTTAAACTGAATTTATATACCTGCATCATACTTAACAATAAAATAATTGAACTTAACGCGCCTTGCACAAATACGGATCTGCAAGCTATATTTAGTATTAAAAAGTGAATCAATCAAATTATTTTTTTTGGTAGAAGGTGGCAAACGTGCAAGCAGGTCACCTGGTGTTAAGTGGCCGCTACCCATAGACAGCCGCAACAAGAAAATAAATAGCAGATACGTTGGCTATCGTAGACAGAGGAGGTGATAGTGATAGGAAAAGGATATTTCCAAAGCTTATCCATCCCATCGTCCAATCCTCTTCCCCTTCCCATTTTATACTTATTAGGAAAGGATGGGAAGGCCTAAAAAACTTTTGCTGTATTATTCCTCTCCTGTATGTAACATGAGAACTACGAAGGGTCTGTTGCCGAAAGAAAATTGTGTCGAAGCGGAAAAAAAACAGACGCCACGCCAATACGCCACTCACGATACTTGACCGTGAAGTAACCGTGTATAATTATTATAATTATTGCTCACTTCGTCCGAATAAAAAATTACCTAGTGTCGTATTTTCGAATAAAAACTTATATTTTTTATTTATATTGGTTGGGTAAAATTTTAACTTCTAACATTTCGATTTTCCCTCCATGCTCATCGGTTACGAAAAACTTTAGTACCGTCCTTTTTATAGTATCAATCTAATTGACATGAAATCATCTGAACGCTACATAGAATATAGATATTTGATTACAGTGAAACCCTTTTAAAACATTAACTATGTGCATAATAAATACATTAGTCTGAATATGGTAAGACAGTTTCATAAAAGAAGAATAGAGACAGCCCCCAACACAGCCGTTATTAAATTTAGCCCTAACACGTCAGCGAGCCACACAGACCTGCGCGTTTGCGGCGATAACACATTTATACACTGGATGAATTTGAATTCATGGGTAGGATAAGATACTGTCAATTACGTTAATTGCGATAGGGCTAAGATTTTAACGTAGGTATGGGAAAGGCAATAAATGTTGTAATACGAAGTATTTTTTCTGTGACTGTAATGTCACTTTTTGCCTACAGGAGGCATTTACAGCTACACCGGGCTCGAGCCGGCAGGGCGCAGAGGGCGCCTAACCTAAGCCTCTTTAAGAGTAACTTAGCTCCAGGGCTCCCCCCACAGAGGGAGCCTTGGCTCAGGCCGTTACTTTATTATTATTACCAGATTGGGAGGCCGCCGAGCTGCTTACTTCCCGATCGCTAGCTATTATCTGATTACAAGTATTATTACACTACCGCTTAAAAAAGCGTAAGCGCTGAGAGAAGTGACAAAACCCTACCACTTGTGGCCGTATTTAGAGTAAGATGGCCGTCCTCGTCGGCGAGAACGGTGTGTGATTTGGATGCGAAGTTGTTTTATCCTAGCCTGTGCGATGGTTATTGCATAGGGTCGATAGTCGAGTACGTACGTACGTAGGCCGTCTATAGTCGCGGCGGAACGTATCGAGCGCGATTGGTTTGTGGGTGGCGGCACCTACGACTAACGAAGTGGGGTGACCAGCTACGGAGTTAAAATAGTGGTGCGACGCCAACTTTTCTATGTACGTATTTCTTCGTTGCGTGCGACCGCGCTTTCGATACTTGAAGTCTATTGGGGGATAGGGTAGAGTGTTAGGCGTGACATTAAACGATAGGATTAAAAATAGCATTATAAGGGAAGAGTGTGGCTTAAAAGTGGATGTTGTGATTAGAATTGAGAAAGGTACGCTTTGGTGGTTCGGGCATGTTGATAGGATGAATGAAGAGGGAATAACGAAAAAAAATTATGTAGCGAAATCGAACAAACGCTGTATATTTTACTTACCGTACTTATATGATCTAGCAACTTTCATTTGCCTAACCGGAAGAACAATCTAAGCATTGCAACGGAGCTAAATTTTTTTTATTATTAAATTATATTTAGTAAATATTATGATCGATAAAATGGGTGGTGGGATGTGGGGGTGATGTGGTGGTGGTGGTGACGTGGTGATGTGGTGATGGTGTTTGTGGTAGTGGTATTTTTCACTGAAGGTAACAAAAACCCTCTATAAGTATAAAAAAACTCTCAATCCCTTGAATTTGTTGTTCGGTCAATCGAGAAATAAGATTAACCTTTAATAATCTTTTTCTACATGTGGAAGAATAAACATTTTTATTGATTCCCACTCGGACAAAGTCGCGGGGATAGCTAGTTTAATAATAAAACATATCTTACCAAACTATAATATGTTATAAAATGAAACAGCGCATTACAAAACAAACCTAGTTCTTCTCTCTGCACCTTGACTAAAATTTCAAAGAATAAAGGGAGGGACGCTGCGGTGAATCAATGAAGTGTTTTTTTTGTAATGTTGTCAGGGCGGGTGAAACCGCGGAGTATAAAACAAATAACGGCTTTTATTTACTACTAAAATATTTATTAAAAACGGATAATTAAATTTTACAAAGTACTTTTCCACGTCGATACGTGGAAAAGTACTTTACGGAATATAAAGAGAGCTTTCCGTTTGAATTTACGCGGAAATATTTTCATGTCGGTATTGTACGTTACTCCCAAAATATTGCATTTTCACAGAAAATAAACGACCTTATTAACTACGTCCATTTAAGCGGAAGTAATTGACAGATATTTAATTAACGGTTAATTGCGGATGTGTTGTTGTGTATTATTGCATTCATTATTCGTTTATTTCAGAAGAACAGAACATTGATTCACAATAGATTTGTTTCCAGCGCTGTTATTGCAATAGATTCATTACCCTTGTCACATTAGACCTACAAATTATTTCTATCCAATGTAAGGTGACCTCAGATCCTTATAAGCAATCATTAATAGGGTTACCTATATTGTAAATGAATTTTTTATGTATCTTAACGTCACGTTAATCGCGTTAACGTAAAACGCACTGATTGCGAGAAGCGAGTGCTACTGTCGATCGAGTTTCACTACTCAATTTATGTTTGCACGCCGTGAGCAATTTAAATTTAACCCTTTGTCCGTCACGGATCAATTTTAGTGACGTGCTCCCTGCACCAGCCACGTGAGATATAGTTTCGCAGTGTCGTTAAAGATAGTTATCGATATTTAATTATTTAGGTAAGAATATGTATGTGGAAGTGTCATAAATAAAATAGTAACAGAAATATTCTAAAAATTGCAATATTGTTTGTATTGGAAACTAACAGTGGTAGAGTCTGCAACAACATCTGTTGCACGAATGGGCCGGCTCGATGTGAAATACCACGCCGCGGGCAACAATTTGTTTAAACGAAACCAGGAAATTCCATTTTCATTGACTAGCTGTCCGGTTGCTAGTTTTTCAAACAAAATACCGCAGGTCATATCTGAATAGAAGCATTCGAAGAAGTTGGCAAAAATGCCTGTCAGGTATTTCAATACGTTTTTTACAATATTCAGGTACAGTTTTCAAAGGTGATTTTTATACACACAAAATATGAACTTATTGTACCTTGTTTACGAGGGACTACTAAGTTCATTAAGGTTGATTGTGCATCGTTCATATTCAGATTTGAAGTGTTCCTTTAATTTATGCTTAATAATATTTGTTTTAAATATTGATTTATGCATTACTTTAAATTAAATAGCAAATATTATCAAGAACGAAAAGAGATGGTCATCTAAAATTAACTTATATTTTTTCCTAAAAACACTTAAGATTACTTTAAAAACCTTATGAATTTTATCAAATCAAATTGAGTTCATTAAGTTTTTTCTTCTCTCGGTAGGTCTCAATGGTTATTTTTTTGTTTGAACGATTCACGACTCGATCACTGTGTTGGCGTAGAAGCATATATAAATATACATATATATATACATGGTTGTGGTAAACACGACGCTTCTCATCGCTTTGTTCATCAAACTTGGAGTAATTGCTCTTCGCTATATAATAGACTCAGTACGCGACTAACTGAAAACAAGATTGACCTTTGTGTATGCCTGACCTGCTGAATAATGACAGGTGAGGGGAGCGCGGAGAGCGAGGGGGACAAATGAACGAGACCGGACGACGCCTGTTATTACTTTAAATTCAAGGATATTTAAAACATAACAGTGGAACATTAATTAAATAACTATAATGAATAGTTTGTTTTTATGACCAACCTTTACTACTAAATTTCGTAGTTAAAAATAAGTTTACTGTATACATTAAAAGTATTAATGTAATTTATATCAAGTCCTATACCTAGTAAACAAGTAAATAAAAAACAGCATATTAATAATTCAACTTCTTAATCGCTCTGCTATAGCTTTGTATACAAATCTATACAGATAAATAAAATTGAAGCGTCTGTATGTCTTCGCCTTCCGCGCCCCGCCGCCTCAATCCCGCTGTAGCTGTAAATGCCTCTTTAAAGCAGTGACAAGTCAGGCACAAAAAAAATTATGTAATATAAAAAAATCCATACTCAATACACACGATGTATATTGCTCGCCACAACTATGATAATAATTAATTGCTTCGATAATAATTATTAATCTTAATTACTTTAAAACTAGTTTTATACAACAGCTTCCCTAGATTTTTTCTTTTTTTTAAACTAAATCAGTATAGAGCAGAGCACCTACAGCACTATTGTAGATCAATAATAGCAATTTATTCACGTATCTTTCATTATCCATGCACATGGAACCACCACAGGGACTCATGGGAACGTATTGGCTACAATTACAATTACACAGTGAAATACTCGTACAGGGACGTCAATTTTAATATCATACCTTTAAATGAGCAATGCATATTAACAATGTGATTTTCGGAAATGGCTGTAAAGGTTTTCATGAAATTTAAATTGCAAAGGCCTTAGGGGACAAATCACATCAGGGGATAAATCGATCTAGGTAGGATTCATTTTTAGGAAATGTCGTTTTAATCGTATCCTCAGGCAATGAAAACTCCGCTTCGAATCCTATGTTACTAAAGTTCGATTATTTTTTTACCTTTTTTTATTCAAGTTCCATCTTTTGTGATATAAAACTGTTGACGATTTACCAATAAAAAAGTACCGAGTAAATATATATCTATACAAATTCAGAGACAAAACAACCCTTGCGAGGGTGTCAAAGTGTATTAAAGTGACACAAACGCTAACAACCCGATACGTATCCGGTGAATCCAGTGGGCTTGATTAATTGATACAGCCGAGTCCGCTTTGATCTTACTAATAGTACAGGCCTTTATTACTGATCTGACTGCCGTGGCTTATGCAACGAGCATTGAACACTGGCGGTAACATGCTATAATACGTAAGACACGTTATACATATACAATTTGATATACGTAACGTAAGTCTTACGTAAAATACCTATTATTTTCATTACGTCCTGTATACTTAATGTATATTTTAGCTTTTCTCTATTTGCACTTTGTATGTAAGTTCAAAAATACATTAAGATGTAAATGGTTTATTAAGTTCAGAATTATGATTATGAACAATATACGTATATATATATATATATATATATATATATATATATATATATATATATATATATATATATATATATATATATATATAATGAAGTATAAAATTAAGAATATTGTAGGTCCCTAGATGTCTGAAGAAATGTAAGTGTTTTGTTGATAATATTTATTATTTTTGAATTAATCATGTACTCATATTTTTAAACAAAATTGCAAAAATTTTTTATAAATTTGTTACAAACATATCAGCTTTGTTTCTTCACCCATATTTTTAATAATTAACCCATACTTCGAACAATTGTTATCAATTATTGACAATCTTTGTTTCTATAAACAGAGAGTTTCAGCAAGTATAGTTTCTTTAAACATCCGGCGCTATACGAATATGAATAACTATTAATATTAACAATTAATTCTCGTAATTACCGGATGCTTGTGTAAGAACTGATTGATTGGCAATACTAGCTGCCAGTGACTTTGTCTACTTAGGAATATAATTGCTACTATTATATCTTCTGTTACGAAATCTCATATATAAAGTCTCCTAGAAATTAGTAACATATTACATTAACGATTTAAAATATTTGAATAAATTATTTACAGATTAAATTCTACTTACAACTGTGCGGCAATCAATGAAATAATAAAATGTTAATGATTTCTTGTACTTACGCGAATACTACACTTTGAAATAAGACTAAATTTACGGGATTTATCGCGTTTATTTTATGATTTTGATTTGATTGATGATTGGGAATCAAAATCGTAAAATAAACGCGATAAAATCCGTAAAATTTGTTTTATTTCAATAATAAAATATTATTATAATTAAATGTTGATGGGTTGGGCTATTTTTTAAGTAGTTCACTTCTTCTACAACTCGATTTATTCGTGAGAATATAACATAAAAGTAATATATTATATTCAATCAAAACGACCAATACTATATTTACATTTTTGTCCATTAATATTCTTCCAGAAATGTTAGATATATGTGCAGATAAATAAAATTAAAGTGTGTGTTTGTACAATGTAATTTTTTTATTGTAAATGCGTATGACGTAATATTTTAAACAAAACAAAAAACAGTGCGTGTACTGTGTACATGCATAGGAAGTAAAACTACTGGCTTATATGTTATCTTTTCGCCGTTATTCGAGGCCTTGTAAACAATATCGAGATAACATTTTTCGTTTCCGGCCGTGTTTTCATTGGTAACAGGTCGCTTTATTGCTGAAATATACACCTTCCGGCCGCCATGTTCACCAGGTCCGTCTTGATTTTTGTGCCGTAAAGTACTAACGCTACTACGTGAATATTTTAATCTTAAAAAAAATTGTTTGAGGATTTGAATAGACCCCGTTTCTCAGAAATCAGGCTTACGTTACTTGGCCGGGGTTCATTGGTCTCGAGGCATGATGAGATACAGTGCGTTAAAGTGAACTCCTTGTCGAATGTAGATAAGTCTGTTGGGTTCATTTCCTACAGTAACTTCATTCTGTGTAATTCTTTTTTAATTTGTATGCATAGATTTATATACCTCCATATACGGCGTCCTATACAAATCCAATATTCGAAAGTGAAGCCACTTTTTTAATCTATCGTCTTTTATTATTGTTATTTTTATGGTTAATATAATGTTTTAATGTTTTTACAACACTTTTAACATGGTATGACGTCGAATTGTTATTGTTATAATTTTATATTTAGTTGTGTATAAAATATTCAGGATACATCGTAAAATTAATTAATTACTTGTGAAATGTGATCTATATACACTTCTTATCTATCTTTTGATAGTTTTTAAAAAAATTCACAGAACAAAGCGTCATTTTTTATATTACGTACACGGACATTTTGAAAACGAATGATTGAACTGGATTTTACGAAGTCGACTTAAAGTACTACACTTTTTGGCTCCATATGGACTTAACATCTTTGTGTATTTAAAATAACCACCCAAGCCCACCACCTGAAACTATAAAACTACCATTTCTTTGCCACATTTTCCATTTAAACCAATAATGAAATTGATCCGAGTAACGTCGCGTACGAAGAGCAAAAGTAGATTAAATGATTCAATCCTCGCTGCAAGGGGTTTCAGTTTAATTTATTTTACCTTCCTTTAAAAATTCCTTCGGCATTTGATTCGTAGCAGTAAATCGATTTTAATAGTACTGGCTGTTGCCCACGGCTTCGCACTCATTTCTTTTTCATTTTCCAGGCGAGATTTCTTTGCAAAATGATTCCTCGTAAAAGAACTTCAAATATATATAGAATGTAAAAATTGTTATTGTCAAACCATGAAACATTACCATGGCAACCGATTTTATAATATTATTATGTATTATATTAGTGACTCGCCCTGGCTTCGCCCGGGTACTAATAATTATGTTGATCCGAACTCTACCAAACACAGGAACACCCGCTGTACCAATCTGAATAATCCCTGCAATCATTGAATGCAGTCTTTTCGAAGTCGATACGTAAGATAAGATTTGTAGATTTTTTGTTGTTGTACCCTATTTTACTTCGAATACGTTCAAGAATATGTGTATAAAGTTTCATGATGATCGGTTGAGTAGTTTTCGTGTGAAAGCGTAACAAACTTACATTCACATTTATAATATTAGTACTAAGGATTTAGGTTATGTAAGGATACTGATATATTCGGAAATAGTGGAAAAAAACTGTTAATTTATTTTAAGATAGATTAAAACTGTTTATTCATAAGTAGGCGCTTAAAAATTATCTGTACCGAGGGTCCTCACTTCGACGGACGAAAAATATATATTTTTATCGAAATTAAGGATAACGCTCATGTATATAATATACTGGAAGCTAAAATATAATTAGATAGGTCATGACCTATCTAACAAAATTTCTAATTCATCAGTGCCAGACATCTTAGTATTCTCCTCATCAATCTAGGGCTCAAAAATTAAATCGCCCATTATGGACAAGGAATCTGTGGTTTTCTGTTCTATTCTTTATTTACAGCCTGTATAATAATTTTAAATTGGTGCGTATATCATTACATCTACAACAAACGCCACCACGTATACTGACTGTTAGAGAATGCTTAAAATTATTTTAAACATACAAAAAAAATATTTTAATTAAAATGTACCGACAGTAGTCCACCGCTTTACAGGGGTAGTTTTGTCTCGCTCTCTCTTTCGCTCTCTCTCTCGCATGACGAGCGTGAACTTTACTGCACAAAGAGCTTTTCCCTACATTATATTTCCCGGAACTTTCAACAATGAAATAGTGCATTATGCAAAAGGAGCAAGCCGATATAACTAAAAAAAAAACAAATATATCTTCTGCTGCAAAATTAATATTAATGAATATTAATATTGGTGCTTAGATAAAAAAATGTTATTCTTATTTCGTTTTAAATTCGTATTTAGCCCTACCTGTAGTTAGTTCTTGACTGACCAAATAATTAGTATGAACCAGCCGATTCAGCGGATTAAGGAACTTTGTATTAACTTTTGTTTTCCTTTAAACTGACCAGTAAAATCCAACTTGGTATTAACTTTTGTCTGTCGGTGCGTTTGTTACCGCATATCTCAGAAATGGCTTAACCGATTTGGGTGCGGTTTTCACAAACGGCGAAGGAAAACATCGTGAGGAAACCGGCATGTTCTTAGAACCATCAAATTCGAAGACATGTGACATCCACCAACCCGCACTGGGCCAGCGTGGTGGATTACGGCTCATTCCCTCTCTCGGAGAGGAGGCCTGTGTCCCTGCAGTGGGAAACATTCTAGAAAAGGCCGATTTACTATTATTATTATTATTTCACTAATCTATGGTAAGCTTCACTTAACATTTCGTGTTTGTTGCATCTCAACCGGTCCGTAAATATAAAAGTTACATCAATGTAAAGAACCAGTCGAATATTTGTTCGATAAAAATGCCATAAAATAGCTGTTTAGTTGAATTTTAATAAGTGAACTCTATATTATGATCTTAAAAATTATGATGATTGAAAGTATAAAGTTCAATATATGACAGTTTCGGAGATTTGCAAGTATCAGCTGAACGCACTGTTGAGATATTCATGACACGCACGCACGTATTTCGGAGATGCACGGCTTTCCCTGGCAAAGGTAACAAGTAGCAGCTATATTTGGTAACATAGTATTAACACGTTTATAGAAGATTTTATAAATTATGATGATGAGATTTATAATATATATATATATATTCTTATGTAACATGTTTTGTTAGGTTAGATTAGTAGCTGATAATTCCCGAGGAGGGTTGGCGTTAGGCAGGCGGCCGGCCGTTAAAACTGTAGCCAGAACCTGTGCAGTATGGACTATGGTCACAATTTAAACAATCATTTATGTGATTGTTAAACTGTGCTACGGTCATACTGTGTTGACCCCACAAATGCGGGAAAAGGGCAGGGAGATGACGATGAGATTAGGGTAGTATTAAGTAGGTTTTATAATTTCATTTTACGTAAAATTGCAGGGCGGATGAACTGCAGGGCACAGCTTTTCGATATCGATATAAATATAAGTAAGAAGTCTTATTTACATGTGCTAGTAAAATTTTCAAGAATACGAGGAAATCAAATTGCTGCACTTGGCACGTGAAGCTGCAGAGCTCTTTGCAGAAAGACCTGTACATTTCCGAAGGAAACTATCACGAGTTAAATATCCAGGAATAACAGACTTGTATAAATATTTGCCCCTTCGCTTCATCTAAAAACTATATCTAAGTTTTAAACTCCCTAAAGTAATAGGTTTTTTAAATAACGTTATTATTTTTGTAGTATTAAAAAAAATAAGAAAAAAATATTAATTAAATCACTTTTAATAAATTTATAGATATGTATTTTAATAGGTTTCAAAAACTTCTTTAAGAACGATTTCCGTAGGAGTCACGATTATTAAGTTATTTGTGTCTCCGCTTGCGTTAAACGAAAAATATTTAACTGTGTGTATCGGCAATATAAAGTTTGATTAGACAAATTGATGTGCTAATTAATTATTGCAAACCGAGACCGTCAAAAGTCATCCCCTTTATATGAAAAGTGACTAGTCACTAACACTAACCGAATCGGCTTCGCCTGGGTGGTACTAATTACGTTCAAAGTTCACAGGATCACCACCAGGCCAATCTGAACATTTCCTGAAAATTTTATCGAAAGAACAATAAAGAAACTGCCAAAGGTTAGGCAGAACACTTCTTTGTTATATGAAATAACCTCAATTCTTTTCACAACATCCACTTTTAATCCGTACTCTTCTCTTATAATGCTATTTTAATCCACTATCACGACTTAACATACTTCTCAAGGATCGCATCTCAATGGCATAAAATCTACTAGCATGCTTTTCCTACCAAACCCAGATTTTACTTCCATACATTAATGTGGGGACTAGTACAGCATTGTGTTTTGCCAGACGAGCCTTCATAGACACATTCTGACTCCTCACTACTGTACTACTGGTACTATAGCCCCATTCGTTTTATTTCCTACATTCCCTCGACGTTCAAAATGTTTAACGTGTCTACCATCTCTACTAAACATACATCCTAAATACACAAATTCTTCCACCTGTTCCACCACTTTACCGTTAACATTTATATCAATGGCTGTCTTACTTTGTTCTCTTTCAAACATAACTTTCGTTTTGTCTACATTTATCTTCATACCTTAACTTTCCAATGAATTATTCATTACATTCAGCATAATTTGTAAGTCCTTCGCCGATCACGCAAACACGACCTGGTCATCGGCGTACAAGAGACATTTTATAATGTGCTCACCCATTCTTAATCCACACTCTTCGTCTTTCAATGCTTTCAAACAATCATCCATAAAGAGATTGAACAGCCAAGGGGATGCCACACAGCCCTGTCTTACAACTTTATTGCTACTAAACAAATATGAGTAGGTCCCGTTATTACTAACACAAGCAGTAGAATCTTTATAAAGAGATTTTTAACGCTTGTATTAGATCACTGTGCAGTCCAAACGCAGCCAAGGTTGACTATAGGTCATTTATTTTAACTATCGTATGCCTTTTCTAAATCTACCAACACGCAGATAACTTGAATAATAACTTATAAAAAATTTAATAAAGCCAATTATATCATATTATTATCGTACGTGTTTTTTTTATTACTAAAGTGGTAATTATAATAAATACAGCACTATTTTACTAATTAAATAAAGTAGTCTAACTGTTTTACTAGGTACAGTTATATTTTCGTTCTGCAGATAAATTTAAATCCGGAGTTGGAAATGCAGTTATGATGAGTCCATTTAAATTATTTCATATTCATTTTGCAGGCTTTTAAATAATCCCCTGACAGTGATATAGTGGATTAGCCAATCCGTTTCTTTGTTTCGTACTGTTGCAATGGCTGTTTCCATTAAATCAGACCTAAAACTTTGTTCTTGGCTTATAATAAATAAAAATTAGAAAAATAGTAAAAAATACTCATGTAATTCAGACTTACCAATATTTTCCTATTGATTTTAACAGATTGTTTTTGTCAAATAATCCGTTATTCAGCCTTAATAACTTATAACTGAAAACGGCTGGCTGTGAATTCTTTTCAATTGATGTCTAGGGACACTAACTTTAGAAACAACTGTGCAAAACGGCTAGACATTAGCTTGGAAGAAAAAGAACAAACTGGTACGAAATTGGGTTTGACGGACGGATTTTAGCGACTTCACTATGTTGAATTAATTTTCTCTAATCTTTATTATTCTCTTATTCTTTCTTAGAGCTTCGAATAAAGTTATTTATACCAAATCTAATTATAGCCTTTCTCTACGTCCTAACTAACCGTCAAGGACTCCCCCTTGGTCTCAATTGCCTCCATATAGTAAGTTATCATGTTTCTGCATACCATACGTGACGTCCGAAAATTTATCACATGCCTATTATAATAAAAATAACAATAGATTTTCATTAACTTTGTAGTTGTAGTCTAAAATTAATTACACGATCCTCTGTACAGTACAGAGACAATGCGGAGCAAGACTTCAAAGATCTGTTTAGAGTTATAACAACGGCTTTGTCAAAACCCTCGCACATCGAGATGCAAAACAATTAGACTTACAGGCGTTTGCTTTTTGAGGCCGCGCTTTGCGAGTGTTTGCATGAAGTTTAAGTGCACTCTTATACACATTTTCTAACTGCTATCTTTATAAAGCTTCCGTGATCCCAATTTCATACTGGGGATAGTTTTTATTTTTAGAGACATACAATGATACATTTTCAGGTATTATAAAATGACAAAGGTCAGATCGTTGCCGGCTCTTGAGATAAAATAACAAGTACAAGCGAGAAATATCAGCGTCAATTTGCGATACACTGTATCTAATAGAACTACTGATATTCGTATACTGCTGGAGGCCGACCTCAATGATCGCCACAAAGATCGCTCCTCTGCCGTCTCATACAGTGGCCTACCGCAACTTTGATCGGTTCATCGGTCTTTCTACTAATAGACCTATCCACACCGCGCCTACCCACTCCGCGCCTACCCATGTCGTTGCTCCCTTATAGGATTCTGAAATACATTATTTTTGCCTTTTTATTTCTTTTAATCCGTTATATTTAAGGTAAATCAAAAGTTTCAGAAATAATTACCCACATATAAAATATATATTTATACTACACCACCATTTATACATATTTATGTAAATATAATTATGTTTATACATACAGTTAGTATATATATACAGTTCTTCTCTACCGGTAATCAGATCTGAAATAAGTTACCATCATACTAAATCGACTTATTTTTTGATTAAAATCAAAGTTTCCTATATGTGGCCCCTTTTTAAGTTAATTTTAAGTCACAAAATAAGCGGTCTCGAATAAAAAACATTAGAATCATCTTGAATTAATTGTACTTGTTTAATAAGCACTGGACTACTTCCATACAATTTTATTTCAACAATTTTATTGATAATACAAGCTACTTTGTACAAAGAAATATAACATATTGTGTTATTTAATACATAAAAGAGTTATCACATATTTCAGAATGAAATGCCTTATATTATAATAATTTATACAATTTTTTAACACTACTATCCTAACTACTACATTTGTTACAATTGACTACGAACATTAACTAAAGTATCTACAGAATTTACTTTATAAATAAATTTGCCGCGGAGGCCTTTTATTCTGGTCCACTCTTTGAGAAAGTGTAAGGAATTTATATTGAAAATAGTACCGCCGTAACTTACCATCAATGATGCTTAACATATGTGACTCAGAAATTTTTACCACAGTGCATTTAAGGAATGATTAAACAAAAATGGGTATTTAAGCTGAATGGATTGAAAAAAGTTTTTGTTTCCCACATGATTGGGAAGTGCCCTACAAACTGCAAAGCGATGTTGATTTTTGGGGACATTTTTCAATATTACACATTTTTCGGTCTAGACCCCAGCCCGCAAACAAACGAATGACGTTCGTTGAAGTAGAGAGAGTTACATTTATTATTTAATCTCCGTGTATCGTTTACATATAGATATAGATGCTGATAGCAGCAATAAGTAAAATCAGTATTGTACATGGAAGACCTTGATAACCTCAGCAGAAAAATTATCTTATGACTTGATAGACATGTTAACAGAAATCTATTCCTTTGTCGACGATGATACCCAACTCGATGAGAATGGCAAATGTAATGAAAATAACATAGAGGACACCCAACACGGCTCCGATCCTTTTCCTCAACTGGAATTTCCCTAAGAATAGTGTAACGTACAATGCAGCGACGGCGACTAGCAAAGAACCCACGATGAATCCAATACCGGCGGAGTTTATGTAGACTGCGGTGCTCTCCGCGCCCTGTCCTAATAATGTAAGGGTCTTGATTAACCAGGGTACACCTAAAGCGAAGAGGATCGCTAGAGAATTCGCTCCCAAGGCGTTAGACACACCTATGCCTCCTTCACCTGTAAACAAAAAGTATATAAATCAATTCACACAAAAGTATAAAGTAATTTTGTAATTCGCCAAATTCATCCTACGCATATTATGTACCGATTGATAATTGTCTTACTTTACGGAAGGTTATTTTTATAGTACAGATGAAATATTATGAGTTCATGGCACCAATATGTCAGTACCAGTATACTTTTTGTAATAAATAGCGCTAGTAATCTTACGAATGCTCTATTCTCGTTTTTATATTAAGTAACTTAATTTGTATAAATCTCTCCCTAGAAACAAAACACCCACATTCAAATTTGATATGACAGCGGGCTGCACGTGGCGTGGTCGCGGGGACATCGGTGCGAGGTAACGGGGTAAGCACAGTAATTAATTTGTGATATATAACTATTGTAATGTCGTGTAATAAAGCAATATATCTAACAGTTTGGTCCTTCGAACCGGATCTGAACCAGTGACCTATGGATTACTACTATATAATAATATTAATAAAAAAATAAGGATTATAAACTAAATAAGTCATTTTTGGTACGGCGACGGTCGATTTTAGTACAAGAGTGTTCGACTTTGTTACTCTTAAGCTAGCACAAAGGATTAATTTCCATTAAAGATACACATTTGCGATCGAGCGATATTAAAAAAGCTGGCTTAACCACGCGCCTTCAATTCTACGTTTAGAGATCTGTCAAATTTAATCATTTTATTTGTCTCAACTCACTAGCAGCAATAGTTTGAAATCTATTTTCATACAGTAAATTGTAAAAATTGGCGTTGGTGTAAACAAAAGTCGGACCGATACGATATTAGCGTAGGTCTGTACATATTACATATACAGACTTACACTAATATGCCACAGTCGTGGCATAAAGGGTACTCCATATTGACAGGTAGTATTTACTATTTTAAACCTTGTTGTCTCACTTAGTAAGTATAATTTCATATGCAGTTGTCTGCTCAGTACTTTAGTTTAACAAAGAACTGAGTGTTTACGACTTGGTAAAGGATTGAATTTGAAAACTGACGAGGGTTTTTTCATACAATATAAATTGCAAATAACAAGTCAGGCTGCTTTACAACTTTCCAAAGCTGAATTTCCTATTCTTAAATAAGACATTTTTGAAATGAAAACCTCTCTAACCGCATTTAGTTTATTGTTTATTTATTTTTAAACTTCTTCAACTTCAGTCAGCAGTGCACAGAATCGTATGATTCAACATATTGTGTTGTTTTTAATAAACCTTATTTAATTCCATCGCAATATATATGTATTTATATGTACAATATACGGAAGCATAGTGATTAAAGCCTATGCCCACAATCACTCATATCACTAGATTAACCATACAATAATATTTCAGTCGACAAACACAATCTGGTCACACAAGATTGCCATCGATAAAATAACATATTAAACATCCGATATAGCGTATTCATGATAATTCGCTGTTGCCAAAGAGATCTACACGTGTTCTAAATTCAAACACACTTAATATTCAATAACACAAATCGCTGTGTGCCTCGTGATTGGTAAATCAATACAATTCGCTATAACACAATAACCATTGAAACTTTAACTTAATATTATAAATGCAAATGTGTTTGTTAAGCTTTGACGCCTTAACGACTCGACTGATAATCATAAAACTTTGCGCACACATTGTCAGGGATACAGAAAAGGACATAGGGTATTTTTTATCCCGAAAAATCATTTCCCGAGAGATAGAAAAATGCTACCTTCGTTTACAACATCGGTTGCCATGGTAATGTCACATATTTTGATAAAAACAACTTTTTGACACAATCTTTTAGTTTAACTCGAAGTTGTCATGCGCGGAATCAAATTACGAGAAATTATTGGATAAAGACAAGATGTAGATCTGTCGGGCTAGCAATGACAGGTGACACAACAATTACTTCATGAAGAGGACGGAAACTAACAGGTTGGAAAAAACATATTTTTTTCTGACAAGCTTAAAATGCAGAATTGTATGATGTAAATGAGTGAGCGCCAAAAAAATTGTTCTAATACAAACCTCGCCTTGACATTATAAATATTGAGCAGGCCTCAGGAAGGCAGCCACCAAACGCCAAGAACGTCATCCCCATTACGGAATCCGGTATAAAGAATGTATGTCCTGTAATATCAAAATTTTAATTAAGCCAATATCCTAATTCTAACTAATATTATTAATAGAATTGTGAATTTGTTTGTTTGTTACGCCTTAACTCGCTGACGACTCAATTGAGTGTCTTGAAATTTAGCATATATATGTCAAGATATAGAAAATAACCCTAAGGTTATTCCGGAAATAAACTGTTCTGATATCGATCAGATTAGTAACATATCAAAGATGGGCGATATAAGGAGTATCCATAACTCTACGAGTTTGTATGCGTAGATGTATCGATGTAGAAGAAGCGAGAAAGGTGTGACAGGATCGCGTCAATTAGAAATCCATAATCTCTTTACCCCTCTAGGTTACGGGCGTGTATAATTATTCATTATCATCTGTTCTAATGGCAAAGGAAAGTACATAAATGTTAATGTTTGATTCAAGGTAATAGCTAATGTACTCTCTCCGATTGCCTCTACCTATTAGGCAAATTAGTTGGGGTCCGCACAGGCAATCGTCATATGATAAGCCCTTTAGGCATTAAAAGATTACCGATTGAAAAAAATAATTTTTTATCACGCTCGGTGATGACAAAATTTATAATCTCTATACTTTTAAGAGATTATGTGATAAAAATATTGTACAGTAATATGCTATACACTTTATACATTATCCGATACTAATTATAAATACCTATTTAATATTTGGCAGTCTTATTTGATCACCACTTGGACTGTTGTCACTAGAATTGAGAAAGGTAGAAAGGGAGTACCCGCAACCGACAGGCATGCATTGATTTATGGATGTACATATGTATAATTAGCGAGAGAGGTGCGCCAGGATAACGCCAAACGGAAATCCATGATCTCTACCCACCCCCCTGGATGAAGCGGTAGAGCATATTTATTGTATTTATTTAAACTTTAAGCACTCTAGTGGTGAAAATCGCATGAAAATTTATCGCGCACAAACATGTGCGGCAAGAGGATTAAGTATTAGTTTAGTATTATTTAGTAAACTAACTATATTATAAATGCGAATGTCAGTTTGGTTGTTTGGTTGGTTGGTTACGCTTAAACTGTTTAACGACTCAACAACTCTTGTACATACCATATATTGTTAGTGGTACAGAAAATGACAAGCACATACATTTTATCACGAAAATAAAACCGGTATGGAGATTCTTATACCTTTTTTTTATACCTTAATTAATAATATCAGTTGCCATGGTAATGTTTCCTGTCTTGACAAAAACAATTAAAATCTTTGACACATGTTACCAATAATTGGCAGTTAACATACGCGAAATCACCTTACAAAATGTTTCTTTTGTTTTAAGCGTAACCAACCAAACAAACAAAAATGAGAAACCAATGTGTGCGAAGCCGCGGACAATAGTTAATATATAGTGATTACTTACCAATGACAGTCATACTCCATGATACGAAGTAAGAATTAACACCAATCCACACGATGCACATAATGAAGGAAAGCGGATAGAGTTTCCTATAGTTTGCGGGCAAAGGTATGGTGAATGTAAGTATCAACTTAAGTGGCCATGTGTACACCCACCAAATTCTATAAGCCAATGAGTTTTCTCGTGGATATCGCCATATACTCTTATTAGGCTTATCAAACTCTTCGGCTAAAACAAAACAGTAGGATAACAATTGATATTTGTGTAATAAATAATTACAATAAAACAGTTCATGACTAAACTATGAAATAACAGTGTTTAATTCATTGACATTTAATTCAATAAAGCTAAGGCTCGTGTTGGGAGATGATTAGCGACGATTTATTGAATGCCCACGCCAAATTAGCGCTGCAAACAACGACAGTTTTATTAGAAAATGCTAATTATATCTCCGCCTCCTAGACGGTATCAATAAAATACAAAGTAATTCACGGAAATAGTCGTCGATCGTTATAACGAAATAGCTAACGTCGTCTTTCAAGTGCACGTTCTAAAATAAATTTCCGATGCTCGGAATATTATTGAATCCTTTATAAATTTGTATTTCCCGACAGGGTAGAGTTTTTAACGGCGTTTCACAGAAAGAAGTAATCCACTACGCAAATGTACTATAAATAATGAAGGCAGACATTTTCTCACAAAGAAAACTTACGTTTCTTTTTAAAATGGAATAAAATTGCATGAACTGAGGTCCTAAGTAAGCGCTTTCATGCACGGCCGACGGTCTTCGTCAATATACTTTGTGAAATTTAAAGTTGTTGGACACGATGCAGAATTGATGTTTTCGATGACAATATCGATGCAAAAGAGACCATAAATACATATAAATAAAGCCGCCTTCAAATTTTTTACCATTCTTCGAACTGTTCAAACTGAACTGAATTATGTATATTTTCTTGTGCTTCTACATAGTAAGAGCCCACAACAACAATATTTGCATGAATGAGTCGGAGTTTACTCGACCGTTGATATACGTCGTCTTCACGGAAGATAAGAAGTATTCTACGTTTCGTTTGACGAGTAGGATGATAAAGAACTACTTCCAGTTTTTTAATCTAGATGCTTATGGGTAGCAGTCACTTAGTACCGCTTATCGTTTGCTTGAAGCTTATTCGAGTAGTCTGTCAATCAGTCAGCCAACGTAACACCCCATTTTTGTAATGGTTTTTGCACATAAGTTGATTAAGATTTTTGATTTTGGCTGACTGACCAAAGATAATGTTTCGGTCCGTGCCACATTGACTGTACTTTCCTTTAGCCTACACGGCTTCATTGATTTCGAAGAGTGAGGTGTCATAGTGTATAAAACATCAGTTTCAAAACCCATCATATGGTTTTGATACTGATGTTTTAATAGCAGGTTTATAAAAGTTACTGATGCCTATTAACTTGTACTTCCTAATTAGTTAAAGCTAATAGGCCGTGGTAGCTACTTTCATAGACACACTTATAGAGATAATTAAGCTTGCGTTATGAAACTCACAGAAATCGATACCTAAAGAATAATAGATGTACATATTGCGTAAGATCGGATCAATTAATGCATCTATTCATACTTTGTTGTGCGCAATTGATATTATCGGGTACCAACGTAAAGATATCGCGATGTTCAACTCTCGAAGTCAATCTATGAGAACATACGAAGTTGTTACAATTAATTGATGATTTCATAGCACTCGTGCATATACTCAATGTGATGAAATGTTTAGTATAACATTCATCATCAAATAATTAAAAATCAATACCTATTAAACAATCAGATAAATCAATTTGTATTTTTCTTTGCTAATACTAAAATAAATAATAATAATAAATCAGCCTTTTTAGAATGTTTTCTACTGCAGGGACACAGGCCTCCTCTCCGAGAGAGGGAATGAGCAGTAATCTGGCTGGCCCAGTGCGGGTTGGTGTCACATGTCTTCGAATTTGGTGGTTTAAGAACATGCCGGTTTCCTCACGATGTTTTCCTTCACCGTTAGTTGCTGATACTACAAGAACCTTATTTAGGTTGTACGTTTATGTACATGGTGCGCTTATTTAACGAATGTATTTCAAAAATTTAATAATTTTAATAAAATGCATCACTGTATAATATGTTTTATTAAAGCTTCCTTACCTTTCTCATTAACCGCTACTTTCTCAGGAATGTTGTTTATCACTATCTCATTGTTATTGAAACCTTTGTTCTCAATGCCTTCAACTACAGACTTGTTGTCATTCGCCACGATATCTGCAAAACAAAACAAATAATCAAGTGTGAAATTTATGTACCAATTGATTAAGCAATATATTCAAGTGGTTGATAAGAAACATAAAATGTTTAAACGCCTTTTGTACTATTTGCATCTTTCAATAGCTCCTATAATGTATTTGTCGTATAATATGGATTTTTTATTTTATTTTATACCCTAATGCAGTATCCGGACACACAATTGAGGCCATACACCATTCGTGGCCTCCATTCTAAGACGGACATTCCAAAGCTACGCATTGGAAGAAATGCGAAAGATATTCGATTTTTAGCAAAATTGCTATTATTATTCCTAAGCAGAACGTACTTTGACAGTATCAGTATCTTCATGTACATGTGGTTTTTAGAAAATGTTTGCTCCAGGACTGTCTAGTATGTCCCCAAAGACAGCGTATTGGCCAATTTCCTTCTATTGTTAAAAATTGACTGAGCTTTGCTAAATAATTTCTTATATACCAGAAGATTAGAGAGTTAAATAGGATTTGCTTACTGTCGCCTATTATCGCACTCTTCTCATGTCATAGATGCGTCGAGCGATCGAAATTGAAAAAGTCCTAAAGCAGTATTAAAGTTAGTGAAATCGAATATGTGGATTGTGATGTCTATAAATTGCTCGAATACACTTAACATCTGTGAACATGCATGTTACTTGATGTAATTTCATACAGACAATTGTATTCTATAGTATTATTAAATAAATCATCATCTCCCTGACCCTCAACGACTTATGTGGGGTCGACACAGTATGACCGTAGACTTACTAGTATAGTTTTTGGCTACATTTTTTAGGACTCGCCTGCTTGACATCAACTTTCGGGAATAATTGCTTGAACATAAAGCTTAAATAATAAATGAAATTTAAATAAAACCATGCTCACTCTCATTGTTTTTCCGTCTTCTCCTTTCAACAATAGAATCGTACAGAGCGAACATCCTGACGCTGTTAAACATCACTATGAAATATATGATGTATAAAATTCCAAGCACCAAGGCTTCGTACCACTCTACTCGACCGTCCCAAACAATTATCACCAGAGCGACCACGTTGAATATATAAATGAGTACATCTCTAGTTACCGGACGACGGTCTATTGAGATTGGCTGGAAATAAAATATTAGAATAACATTTCATTATAATATATTAAAGGGCTTATAATTAAAATGGATTCGTTATTAAAAATTATTAGTAATCCTTCATTCAGCATTTAATACTCTTATGATTACACTCTAATTGTCACTTAGATATCGATCAGATTAGTGGCTTACTAATAATTGACTTGGTAGTCAAGAAATTTGCCATTTATAAAAATGGGCCCAAGAATTTTTTTTTCCTCTTATCTCGAAACTGTTTTCTTTATGTTTTTTTTTTGCATACGTCAAAATTACGTCTAAAAGGATATCAGTTAGCACTGAACACTGTTTAATGCATAGGAATGATGAACAATTTTGTAAAGCCAAATACCCAAGATGTAAGGGGAGTCCACTTATATCTCCTAAGATGTAAGGAGGGTGGGTTCACGTAAATATTTTAAAATAAAAAAAAACATCAAAAAAGTTCATCTATCGGCAAGTGTTGTAAGGATAGCCAGGCATCTGAAGCCGATCTAATCAGAGCCTATCAGGTCCGGATGTGAGCAATGACACTGAATTCTCCTTTTTGCATAAAATATTATTTCCATACCTAAAGCAAAATAAATCTTAAGAAGTCGTATTTTATAAAGTATCAATAAATGTTTACACTTATAGCAGCGAGACCTCCTATTGCTGCAACACCGAGAGCATTGAATATTGCCGAGCCGACAATTGTACCGACCCCCATGTCTGACTCAGTGAGGAAGGTCGATATCACGTTCACGAAGAACTCAGGACATGATGTTGCCACCGACATAAACGTAGCTGCCGCAACATTCTGTTGGAAAATGTAATTTTTGTATGATTGTAAGGCAACAAGACTAAGCACCATAGATTTTAAAAAACTGTTAATTGGGCGACATAATTAAGACATGTCAACCCAGAGATAATAATCTCTTAGTGAAAAATGGAATGTGATGTCGAACTAACTAACTAACCTTTGTTACTCCAATAGGATAAAGTGCAAATAGAAGGTTGTTTTCAAATTTTTGTGAATTTAAATAACCCTAAAGATGTAGCCATGCTTTACATCATAATTTATACATAGGACACATTTTAACTAGTGATTTATTTTGAATGAATCTAATTACAACCTAAAAACACTAGGCTCGTGTGGTGTCACCGGCGTGTAATAACCCAGTTAATAAATACTCGTTAAAAAAAATCAATGAAATATATCCAATAATATTTAATATTTTGCGAAAACAAACATAAATGTCATATCTATGTATAGCAACAAAGGAAAAATATTTGAAAATTCGTAAACTAGAATATTGAGAGGTGAATACGATATTGATAGAGTATTCAGGATGTAAAACGTAATAATATTTACTCTCATGGCAATATCCGGTTGTTATTGAATATCTCTGAATATATTCCTTTAGGCCTATTGTTAACTCCTTAAGGTGCTGCAATAGACTTTATAGAAAAATAATAGTTTCTGGTACAACTAACAATAGACGTGCATAATGAGGTGAATAAATCGACTTTGTACTTCTTGGTCTATCTATTTTCTAAATATATAGATAAAAGGCGATGTATGTATTTTCCTTATAGACTAAGAAATAGGTCGACCGATGTTTCGCCGGGACATTAGTTGTTCATCTAATCAATCAATCAAATCTATTTGCTGCTACAAATAGTTCTAATGCTGATTCATCTCGTGAGTTCATTACAATTTCAATTTATGTTTGTTACATTAATTAAATTAAAATTTAATTTGATTAGGACTTATGCTATTAACAAACCTGAGGTATCTTCAAATCCTCGCATATAAATTCGACGCATGGAATAAAGTAATCGTTGCAAACAATCGTCAAAAGTGTGAACGCGTAGATTCCAAACAAGACGTACAACAGAAATGCTCCCTTTCTAAGCTGGTCATCTGGAAACGTAAATTGTTTTACGAGCATGCCCTTTGGTATGAGGAATCTATTTGCCGCAAAATTATCCGTTCGTATTCCACAGTTTATCAATTACCTCTGAGTGACAATTTGAAACAATAATCTCAAAGCGCCACGTGTACACATCATTAACGAGTTTCACGATTTTGTACAAGTTAAATTATTACTTACGATTTTTTAACTTTGACACACTGGTCATAAATCAAAAAACTGACTCTTTGAACTTCTTCGAGGTACGTCCAAGGTCTAACTATCATTTTATACAAAATGATGTTATAAATTTACGACATCTCATACTTAGCAGAGATAATAAATATTGTTATTTTTAATTAAACTTGTGCTTACGTCTTCAATATAAATAATTCCATAAAATTACAAACTTATTCATTTTAACGGTTATTTTAGATTGAAGACAGACATCTTTTAAAATATATTCTGTATATTCCCTATTATTAACTAATAAAGCTGATTTAAAAATCGGAACAATATAAATATTGTACATTAATTATATTATACATTTTCTAGCACTTACCTGTAAATGCATCTTCCGGAAAACTGTCGATTGAATCACCGGCAATACAATCAACCTCTCTAACGATATTTTCTGATACTTCTGTCCTTGTTCTTAGCCACGGCGTCCAGTGCCACGAGTCCCATTCCTCCTCGAGCTTCCTCATCAGTTCTTCAGTGATGTACACCGTCTCACCATTATTGTTAACTATTGTCACGTAAACCGCGTCACTGGTTAAATCTGTGTATTTATAGATAACATAATTTAATCGGTCCACTAAACAATCAACTTTAATGGATACGACTTAAGTCTATTTTTCTAATTGCACGATATCTAAGTGAACTATCTAATAAAATTCTGACGTATCCTAAAGAGACTACCGATTGACTATAAATTGAAAAAGTAATTGAGCACTGGTTTTTTGGACGAGATATGACGTTTATTATTTAAACGCGCTTATAATTACAGCTGCGGTTTGTTACGCATTTATCAACAGTGACGAAATAGTGAACATAAATCCGGTTCGTGCTCGTATTGTCGGAACATGGATTTTCAGATCGTTTAGTTAACATACAATGGTTATTTGCGATAACGTTTAGACTATTCCCTGTGTCACGTATCTCTAGATAAGTAAACAATATTATGACAGAGTGGTAGGAAGAGATAATGGATTTCCATTTGGTGCTATCCTGGCATACCTCTCTCGCTTCTTCTACATCCATACATCTACGCATACATGCTCGTCGGTTACAGGTACTCCTTATATCGCCCTTCCTTAGTATGTCACTAATCTGGTCGATATAAGTTCTCCTAGGGCGTCCCCTGCCAACACTCGCAGTCACTTTTACAACATAATTTTTTTCGTTACTCTCTCCCTCCATTCCTTTCAACGTGCATTACATAATAAATTAATAATTGAACTGATATGTTAATTAAAAAATATTTTGGGCTTAAAATTAATATACGAGTACATTAAACTATCATATCATAATATTAACTTTTAAAAATACAATAAAAATATCAATCAATGAAATTATAATTTTGAGTACCTAAATCAATTTACGTAAGATTTCTACTTAAAATGTTAAAATCCTTTAATCGTGTCATTAACCCTTCGGGAGTATTTAATTTTAAAACATTTACTACCCTTATATATTTAAATTTAAGGGTCCACTTTTTATTACACTCTGAATATTAACGATTAATAACTATTTCGAAAGTATTCATAGCTCATAATTATATAATGTAAAATAAAACATTACGTCGGGAGATCCACACTCACGAGCTAATGCTACCACCATATTACAACTTTAATCGCTTTTTACTTCAGCAAATTTTGTTTCATTCGGAGAATTGACGTGACAACTACCTAAACACCGATTTTTCAATTCTAAAATAGTATTATTTCAATGTTCGTGACATTATTAATTTATTTCTGTTATGTAGCAAACCTTCTAAAATTTTTCATAGAGTCCCCAATGTGAACTTCCAAATCAAAAAAATTAATTAGTAGTTTGATTAATTTTGTATTTTTTTTATCTACGGTGTTCTTAACATTGTATTCTTAATCATTTCAAAAATCATAGATATGGTTCCGCACTTTTGTTGATATAAATAAATTCCAATTTTACGATAAGTGGTTTTGTCTAAATTTACGTGTGATCTATAGATATGTGATAGCCCAAGAATTTAAATTTGCAAAATACAAAGCAAAGTTTGAACTTAAATGAGAATGTACACTGAGCCGTAAAAAAAGCGGGTCCGTTTTAAGAAATGCGATTTTTTTCTATATTTGAGCAATCCTTTTACAATAGAAACTAAATTAAAGTGTGTGTATCTTTCCTATAGACTCGGAAAGCGATTTCAATAAAAAAAAATTCAGATGTGGGTCAAAAACGATAAATAAGAAATAAAGACAATTTTTACAATTTGGAAACTTTGTGTATCTACTATCATACAAATATGGCATTTGCTAAGAATAAATTCAATTAAAATATGGCACTAGCATACAGTATACACTGTTCATCCATACAAGTATACACTGTTTGTGTATCAAGAAGATGCTAATGCTTTGATCCCATAGCGCATCCCGTTTGATGAGCTGGGACGACGTAGACGCCAGCGAAATTCCCCTCTAATCACGCTTAATTTCGTTTCATTATGACTACAGGAACCACTGAGAGATAAATGAGAGACAGATACTGATCTGCTCAGAAATCTGGTGGAGAGTAAGCCAAGCCGTATAGTAGCGGCATACTAGTATAAAAATTGCATATCTGACACAATAGCATATTATTCTAAGTCCTTCTGGTGTGATAATACTTCTGAGTTTCATATAACAATATAGGTATCCATTATCTATTCAATATTACAGTTATCAACATTATGTACTTACTGAAATCTTCTAACGCAATAACCCTGGACGTAGCGCAAAGCCCGAGAATTGTTAAAAGAGAGGCCACCGCGTACATTTTAAATATCCTCCGATGTTGCCCCCTATGTTGTACTTATGTATATCTGCAATAAAAATATTACAATATAATGCGTGACAGACACACTCAGCTATAGAATGTCGAGTCGAACGCACGTGTACGTTCGCTCAACATCTGTCGCTCTGCCTAAGTTAAGTCGCCGCCCTTTGTTTGCAAGTCGGCTGTTGTCGTATTTTTATCGCGTCATTTGGAAAGTGAATTTCCCTACCTACTGACTAATCTACCGTGGGACACACATCGGAAGAGCTTGATGCTACAATCTTTCAAAATATCAATCTCACCTACGCGAAACAAGAGTGATCACTGACCATCGTCAAGGGACTTCTGTACCGGCCTCGCCCCAAATAACGACTATCATGGACTGGCACATAATCAGTGCTAAGGTTGGAGCTTCTAATTAACCAGCTGCAATTAGCTTCCATTCCCGATAAAATAATTAATCTCAATCACATCTAAACTACCCCCGAGGACTTCTTGAGGCAGCTCCCAAAGACGGTTAACCATCAGTGGGAGCCGCTTCCGGACACCAGAAACATGCTGAGATGTAAGAACACAGCAGCCCACAATCTTACGCTCAGTATACAACATGACGCCAGAAATGCTGGACGAAGAGAAAGCCGAATGTCTGGCTAACAGCCTCGTAGACCAGTGCTCCAAGTCCACCAAGGTCGATTGGAAGATGTACCGCTTCATTCGTTATTTTGTAACTACAAGAAGAAACTTACTTCAATTGACTTTTAACAGTGGTAGATCCCGCAACAACAACATCGGTTGCACAAATGGGCTGGCTCGACCGGTGAAATACCACGACCGGTGAAATACCACGACCTCACAAAAGACAGGCATGAAGTAGAATATTCTGCGTTTCGTGTGATGAGTGAGGTGCCGGAGGCCTAATTCTAGTTCTCTCCCCCCCCCCGCCCTTTTCTTATAAGGAAAGGATGGAAAAGGGAAGAGAACTTGCTTGTTGATACGATTTTTTTGAATAGATAGGGTGATTCAAGAGGAAAGTTTATATATATATACATGCTTAATATAGTAGAGAAACAGAAAAATTTAGAGGTTTCTAATGTAATATCGTTAAAAACACATTTTTCAGCGAACACATTCCAAACGCTGGCTAAACCTTACGAGATATATTAAAATAATGTAGTACGGAATTATATCTTAAAAAGTTTTACAAGAAAGTCCATGATGGTATATCTATCTTTTACGGTTAGCTTAAAAGAGTCACTTTAAGTTATAAAAAATGATCGCCTACATTGCGGTAATTGGACACTCAACTTAAATACGTTGGTTACACTAAGTATGTTATGCCCGTTGTGATAATCCTTTATCAATATAAAACTAATGTACGCGAAAATAAATAAGGGGAACGCAATTTGCCAGGTCAGTTAGTTAATATATAAAATGAATATTTCCCTTGGTAATGGCAACACGCGTGAAAGATGGGAATGATTTCCTAATTCCTTTTTTAGTGATTCTTATTGTCTGGAACCTTCTCCATGTAGTCATGAAAGAAAAATTAAGAAAGCTGCGCAGTAATTTAGATTACCAAAGAAAACCTAACGATTTTATTAGCTTTTCTAATGCAACTATCTTTTCTAAGTCAGCGCTTTTTGTATAGCTGTCAGTCGTTTGACAGGTGGCGTGATTAGTAGGGGATGAACGCTTGTATTGAGAAACTAAGTTTGCGAACCCGGAGCGGGTCGCTAGTATTATAATAAATATAATATTATCGCTTCAATTATAAAGTTAACCTCACATTTACTTCCGCAATTACAATAACAAGGATAAAACGAATATTAGTTTTATGTAGGGTCAGTCACTGATATACCTATCTTTGTATATAGAAATTCTAAAATTATAATGCGGAGTCACCGTAATAACGCGTTACGGCGCAATCCGTAGCGCTATTAGCTATTTTTCTTTAAACCGTAACGCAATAAATCATTTATTTATATTCAGATAAAGAAAAAGATAAAATTACTAGAGCTAATTCTTCATTGTACAGTACTAGACCCATGTTCCTCTTTCCTGAAGGGTAGACCGAACTAAGATAAGAAAACCTACGAGTGACAGTGGTATAGCAAGGTGGCAAGAATACTTGTTTTTCGTTGACATACTTCGATAGCTTATAAAAGAATTCCTAAAAGAAACTTGCCTTCAATGATCGCCGAACCAATGTAAAGAAATAAAGTCCTATTTCGCACAAGTGACTGGATGGAGAACCTTTGCTAAAAACAGGATTTCGTAAATAACAAAATCTACTTTTCTCATAAATGAATAAATATGCGCTCCCGGTACGCAGAGATTATGGATTTCCATTTCGCGATCCTGGCACACCTCTCTCGCTTCTTCTACATAGCGTTTTGGCGTATATCACATCCATAAATCTACGCATACAAGCTCGTAGGTTACGGATACTCCTTATAGGCGATATAAGGAGTACCTATAGCCCCATTCATCTTAATCACACAAACTCTTCAGATGGAAGATAAATATTTCACTTCTTTGCCACTTATACCAATTACTCTCTTATTTCATGTTCTTTCAAACACAATACTTTCTTTTTGTCTGCATTCATCGTCATACAGCATAAATTGCAAGTCCTGCACCGATGACACAGACACAACCTGGCCATAGGCGTACAAGAGACATTTTACAACTAGCTCACCCATTCTTAATTCACACTCTTCGTCTTTCGAAGCTTTCAAACAAGCATCCATAAAGAGATTGAACGGTCAGGGGGTTGCTACACAGCCCTGTCTTACACCTTTATAGATACTAAACCAGTCTGAGTAGGCCCCGTTAATCCTAACACGCAACCAAAGTTGCCCGTAGACCATCTCTTTTAATTTTATAGTCAAGGACGGAGAAAGGTGATCGTGTCTTCGTGATTTATTACACACTAGTATACGCTCGGCTTCGCCCGGATCGCACTATTTATGTTGATTTGGTCCCGGCAAGTCTGAACGTTTCCTGAAAATTTAATCGAAAACGGTCTAGCCGTTTCGGAGCCTATAGGGAACATACATACATATCGCTTATATATAGAAACCTGCGCCGCCTACATACGGATAGAAAACACCAACGTTTATTTTCTGTCAAATCACTTATCGGCCTATGACTTTGTGAATATTTCAGCCAATTTATATGAAAACATAATGAATTATATACGGTAAGCTTTCTCGTGAATCCATTAGTAAAAACGATATGAAAATCCTCACACAGATGTGTCGAGGGAATATTGTTTTATTGCAGACGAGCGCCCGGCTCGCGAGCCTGCAACCGTAGATTTCGCGGCAGCCGATGTTTTTTTTGGGGTGCACGTATTCACGTAGCCGTTTCGGAATCCATACCGAACATCGAATTTTATATATGTAGATATGCACCCGTGAAAAATAAAACGTATCCCACGGGCACCGTACATTTATCCGGGATAAAAAATAGTCTATGTGCTATTCCAGATTATAATCTACCCCTGTACCAAGTTTCATCCAGATTCGTTCAACGAATAACCAACATCCATACGTCCACACATATATACATTCGCCTTTATAATATAATGGTGTTGAAGTAGCTAGATGTTTAGGTTTTTGACAAACTTTATTTTTTATTTTTCGTAAAACGTATCCTATGTTACTTTTAGTACCTCCAAGAATATGTGCACACAGTTTCATGATGATCGGTTGCGTAGTATTCGCGTGAAAGCGTAACAAACAGACTTTCATACACATTTATAATATTAGTAGGGATAGTAGGGATACGAAATGTTATTATTTTATTGGATAAGAATTAAAATTGAATTCGAGAAAACTTCGTCTTTAATAACGAACATATTTTTAAGTGTCGTGAGTAGAAGATAATGAACCTGATCAGGGGCAGAAGATACTTCCTTTGTCTTTAAGACGTTAAGAGCAGAATTCCTCCGCAATAATTACGTTTCATTTACTAGTCTATTTGTATTAAAAATATAATAGTAGGTTATTCTCTATGTCAAACTTCACGGTTGGTTTTTTTGTGACTGACATGTCACTGTTAGCCTGGAGGAGGGTTTTACAGATTCACCGGATTTGAGGCCGCAGACCGCAGAAGGCGCGAATGAGTAGGGGAGAAAACTCTGCTGGCTTTGTGACCGTATCGGGAAGGTTTTAGCCGTCCTCGTCGGAGAAGACGGTGTGTCATTTATTTGCGATGTTGTTTCATCCTAGTCTGAGCGAGTCACAGTTGGTACTTTCGGCGGGCGGGCGGCTTAGGGCGGTTACTAAAGAAGGGTGCTATAAGGTTAACCTTTAACCGATGAGCATGTACGCATAAATATATCGCGCTAAATGGTAATCCATAATCATTGCCTACATCTCCGGGTTACGTCCCTAAGTGCGTATTTATGAATTTAATTTTACTTAAAACTTCACATCATAATTTAATGAAAAATATCCGTCATATTTTAACATATATGTTATTTTTTATACGTATAAATTCTTTGTATTAAGTAAAATCATTGATACACTGACATATTCAATTCCTTTAACTTACTCTTGTATGATTAGAGATTGTGTGTACTCAATATACAATAATCATCACGGAGTACAATCCTGTACGAACAATTTCCTTTGTGATTATTAACATAAACAATTTACGAAAGCATGGAGACACCGAGATATACCGTTAAGTGTAAGACAAACAAACTTGTGTATAATAATACTTATCCTTTTGTACATCAACAACAAAACAAATAGAAAATGTTTAGACACATATTCAATAATAAAGTGCATCACTATCACAATAACAGTCGATAACCTATTTCTATCGAATGTGCCTATTGGATATAGCACAGCCATGCACGCGACAACATCAGCTAATCAATCACGAACAACTACGCACAGCAATCACATCACTGAATACTTACTATCAATACCGTTGGCAAAAAAAATCCGCAACGCCAGCTCACCGATACAAGTTAATTATGAATAAACATCGTCGGCAATATATAAAACAAATACAATATTCCAATAGCTCTCAGTCCTCGTTCAACACGGATTTCATAGTCAACACTGAAATAAAGATACGACCGGCAGGGTTTTTAAATGATTATCTTAAATGATAAGGCTCTTTCATAATGATTAGTGACTTCAATTATTATTCTCGTACGTGTGTTTACTATTTGTCGATTTAGTGATTTCAATTATCAACTTTGATTTTTCACGCCTTATTTTTTAGCAAGGACTTTACAATATTCCCCAATAGTAACTGCCACATATCATTTATTAGATCGGAAATTCCTCTATGTTACAACCAATAAATATTAATCAAACGGTAGATGATCACCGCAGAACAATGGAACCAACTCAATGGTTTCCTGCCTACCCATTTAATTTTACCGTAAAAATTAAATATGACACAAAATAACACTATAAACTGACTCACTGGGCATATTATAAACTGTTAGCAAATTGTAAACAGAACTGACTTATGTTGAGTATGATGTTCACACGAACGTATAAGATTTTGCCCTAACAACGTGTAACGCAGCTAAAGAAGTGTTCACTTCATACACATTAACCAGCCGATTTAGGGACAATACAATGAGCTCCAACGATTCATGCGCATGAATAGTGTAATGATGTTTTAAGATTTTCCTGCAATTTTACATATTACTGTCCTAATAATCACATCACTTAAGGCACTATTGTATGCGGAAATGTCACGTACACACAACTACAATAAACTTTGCCACGTACACATGGTACAGCAATCTCACAAAGTAGCATCGATCAAATTTAGTATCGACAACTCTAGTGTAAGCCGATTGTATGTAATCCTCTTTTGTAGAGGGATTTTCATTTATTAATGAAAAGCCCATTTTAATGAAAAAGCGCTATTGCGCGACAAACAGACTGTTTATGTGAAATTGTCACGATTTTATATTAAGAGAGACATTCGATGTCATCATGTATGTTATTAATTCGCCAAATGGCCATCGTGGGTCGCTAATCCTGTTGGACCAATTTACGATGAAATATTTTAATGATAATAAACAGGACTCAATTTAATAAAGAACTCGAGTTAATGTGGTCTTCGATTTGGTGGCAGACAACAAACATTTATTGAACATAAATTGCATAAAAGAATAATTTATTAAATATTCGTAATTCATTTATTAACAGTTACGAAACTCTTTCGTCAGTCTGTCGTAATATATTTTGCCTAATGATTATCTTTTTCAAATAGCTTGCTTGTTTTACAATTGCAAAGACAATAAATTTGTATACCAGATACTGAATCTTACTGAATCTGAATCTCCTTAGATCGAACAAGCCAATAACAACAACAACTGAAGACAATAGCGCTTTGCTTGGTCCAATTTTTCAAATTAAAAGCACGGCAACTGTTATTACGAATGAAATTTAGTAAGCAACCCCATACTACTAAATTAACAATAAAATTGTCTTCATTTTAGTTCTCCGTTTGACAAACAAGTCAGTGCAATGTAATAAATGAATTATTTTATATAATTTTAATAAACTCTATTTGTGCATGTTCTGAAACATAATTTTTCTGATAAAACATTTGCATCCGGTAAGCAGAAAAGTGAAAGTTGACACCCTGTTCGGTTCTTCTATAATTTGTTGGCGGGCTGAGGGTACCCGATGAATCTCCCGTAGCCTCACAATCTGGCAATTTCGTTTTTGTGGTTGTTGCGGGCTCTACGCCCTGTAAAATCACGACAACAAAATTTTAGACGACAACAATATACAACTTACTTTGCGTCCTAATCCATACATCGGCTACCGTCAACATTGACTATCACTGTATTTCCACGGTCCACGCAAACTTCGCTAGCAAGCGAAAATTGAGAACTAAGCGTAGAATAAACACACGGAAAATGTGCTTATAATATACAATATTCCCCACTGCAGGGACACAGGTCTCCTCACTGAGAGGGGGAATTATTACTATCGACTACTACTACTAGGTGTGCCCGCAGCTTCTACCGCCCCGCCGTTATATATGCTTAGCTTCTAAGTGTCTTGGCGCGGTAGTAAATAGCCTATAACATTCCTTAGTAATTGATCTGTCGAATGCATAAATAATTTTCAAATCCGATCGATTCCTGAGATAAGTATATAAGTATATATTAATATCGTGTTCTTCTTTAAAAGTTGTTCATATTAAACCAACCAAAACTCCAGAGTTTACAACCCCAATCAATTACCAGCCTTTAATAAGGAGTGATTCTAAAAGCCTGGGTCGATAATTTAGATAAAGTAAATATTGTAATTCTCACACTCTTCTATCGTGGTTCACTAACGTTTATCTAGAATTTTTTTGTAATTGCGCCTATCAATATTATTCAAGATTATTAATGGTGATAAAAATAATATATATTTGACGGGATGGTTGACGTGGTTAGTAAGATACTTGCTTTTCACGCCACAGGTCGTGGGTTCGATTGCCACTAGGACAGACATTTATGTGCATGAACATTTTTGTTTGTCCTGCGTCTGGGTGTACTTATCTATTTAAGTACGAATTTACAAAAGAAAAGTAGTATATGTAAGTATATCAGTTATTTGGTTTCCATAGTACAAGCTCTGCTTAGTTTGTAATCAGATGGACATGTATGAGTAATTAAATAATTCTACTTCACGCCTGTCTTCTTTGAGGTCGTGGTATTTCACCAGTCGAGCCTGCGCATTCATGCAACAGATGTTTATGTCGAATTTAGTCAATTAAACAATACAACAAAAATTCAAAGTAAGCAATCAGAATCAAAACAATACCTACATGTCTAGTACAATAGTGGTGGCGCGTACAAGTTTTAACCTGTATATGCATTATCTACATTAACGAAGATTGTCAAAAAATAATCACAATAGACATGTCGGATTACAGGTGGTGGCGGATTAAACAGGGGCCGAATTATCCGCTGTAGACATTTATTATTAGATATTATCATGTTCTACACAAGCAAACACTATGTTGAAGCTTACGCACGAACCTAATGAATACCATTGGGCTCGCGCGTATCCAAATATCTAAATATAGACAAAAGAAATTAATAATCCTAACATCAGTAAAAGAGAAATAAAAGTGTTCAGCAAGATCCGGATACACCTGGGTTGCTTCTTTTATAAATAGCATAGAGGTTCATGGGTTACGGGTAAGTCTTGACATCGTATTTTAAAGTATGCCACTAATCTACATACATGGTCTATTGTGGACTTCGTCAGTCTATAACCGAAAATTGTGAACTGAACGCATCAATGGCAATAACTTTAAAAAATGTCATAGACGAATGATGTATTCAAATAATTAAAGTAAAATGTATAAAAAAAGATGTTGTTTAAGTATACTAATGATTCGCCCCGGCTCCGCCCTGGCAGCCCTTATTATATTGATCCGCTTGCTACCAAACTTCACGCGTCAATTTTAACCTTTCTTACAAAAATCATATCTTACTGTGAAATAAGGATGTATACCTTTTGCTGGATAAAAATGTTCCGGATCCCAAGCATCTATGCTTGCCAAACTTAGTATCACAGTTGGAGTTCGGGATTGAGCAAGATGGCGTAAGGACGAAGTTCATGGATGTAGGCGGTCATGACCCTCAGACATGAGAAATACGATGAGGAAGTCGCCTTTTATGATATATCATATAAATTATTTAAATAAAAAAACAGTTTTCTATTCGAATGTCCCTTTAATAGATACCATTATTAATAACAATAGTACATTTATAATCTTTGAATATATTTTCTAGTTTATTTTGAATTAGCTAATTATATTTGTCCTTATTCTACCTATATTCCCTATCATGTTCGAAAGTTAAAATGTAGAATTAAAAGCAACACTTGTGCAACATACATAAAACACACACACACACACACCTGGTTTATGAAAGGATAAGTCTGTCAATCAACGGAAAATTTAGCTAGATAGCTGTCAATAGTCCGATCAAATGTTATTAGAGTTGCTGGAAGCATGATTAATCAACTTTCTCTTTTCTTTTAGAGCCGAAATTGAAGGGCATGGCGGTTAACTTGACAGGAGCGTCAGTTGAATAAGAATTTGACAAACCTTTTAGAAACCGGGTGATAATCTTAACAAAATTTCGTTATTTTAAAAAATCCTCCTCGAAACGTCAATTCGAACTCGAGTCTAACATTACATTGTATATCATAAGTTTGGTCTCTGCGATTCAACATTGTCAGCCCCAGATTCAGCTGGACGCACACTTGGGATTTGTCAACATACATATAAATTAGATTCTGATCGAACAACAGATGAGGATATGTATTTCTAATGCTAGACGGCAGCTATCGGTTTTGCAATCCCCTTGCACCCTAACTAGTTTGTGTAACTTTGTGTATGGGTATGTAAATTTGAATTATTACATTATAACACCGCGACGAAGGCACACAGAATTTATAAAGTAAAATATAAACTTAAATCTTTTAAAAATTCATTTAATAAATTACGAAAGTTAATACTGTTATAATATTAATTTTTCTACAAAATATACATTATTTTGTAGAAAACATTATTCCTTTCGCTGTAACCATTTTATTCTTCTATTAAGTGATGATTTAAAAGAAATGTTAGAATTATATTTTGTTTGTATATATATGCAAGATAAATCGATTTAATAAAGTTTCCTAGGTGTACGGAAAGTGCATCGAAAATCACTGCAAAAAGACTTCGGCTTTTGGTGGCGTTATACATTGTTACACTTTTATCGGTCTAGCCGATCAGCCAACAAATAAGCGAAAATTGTGCGATAAAGTACTCCGTGCTAATAGCGTTTATCATTATAAATAAACAGACTTTTAATATTTTTCCAAGCGACGTACGTCCTCAAGCCACTTTACAATTTCTCTGTTTTTATTTGCCATGACTTTCTTATTCATCTCCACGTGTAAAACGGCGCCCGTGGTCTGGTTATTCCTGTATGGAAAACTTTCTTTGTTCGGAGCTATTCGGTTCGATGAGTCGTAAAAGATTCGAAATGTAAGGAAGATTATAAAGTCGAAGCCAGATATTAGCGTGAAACCAAGCATCAGACTTAGCAATCCACCAAATGAAGCTGCAAATTGATTTCCACTTAAGATATATGCATTTTCTTCCTATTAGCCGACAGTTGCATACATACCAAGTATATTTTGCCAGTTCAAATAAACATCGCGTCGATATCTGGTCGACACTAAATCATTAAAGAACACATTCAATAAGGATCTGTTTTTCAAATTAACATTATGTCTGTAAAAAAAAACATATATCATTTAAACACTAATAAAAATTACCCCATGCTTTTTTTTAAAACAATTTGGTAGATCAAAATACGTACGTTTAAAAAGGGGACATGATATTCATTAAAATTACCGTGAAAACGGAAAGCACTTATGATGCGAAACCACAATGTTTTGACTGTAGCCTGTCATGTGCAGTTAATAACTTGCCCATAGCCGACGACATACCCCAACAGCCAACGTTCCGATATCCATTTAAAAGCTGTCAAATGGTTCGATTGACAAGTAGACGTACGCTTTGAAATTAGTTACTGGTATGAACGGAAAATTATTCTTGACGTTGTTTTAGACCATTCATATTAAAGCTACAAAAGTTTGTATGGGGATTACGAATTTACAATGTGCTGTTCTGGTACTGGTCTGCATCTCGTCTGCGGAGTTTCTCAATTGATTTCCTTCAACTCCAATCACTTTTTGCCTTTCTTATTACCGACATAATGACTAGCAAGGTATTGCAGAGGTTTGTTTGCCTACTTTAACACTATATAATATTATAAAGAGGAAAGATTTGTATGTATGTAACGAATAAAATAAAAACTTGTGGACCAATTTCATACATTCTTTCACACCATTAGATTGCTTCACTATCCCTGAGTAACATAGATGTAATCTATATCTACATAAACTAGAAATAGACTTTAATAAATTAGATATTCAAGTTTTTTTTTGTCAATATTTTTTTTGTAAGGTGCTTACAATAACGGTAGTCTATTTAACGGCAAGTTTGTTGCCAACTTCCCCAAGGCCACTTCAAGTGGGTAGTCATAGTGCTCGCACTCCGGCAAACATTTCACGTAGTCTTTTAAAATTTCGTCACGTAAGCTCAAATCTTCTAATGGTACTGTAAATTAATAATTGATAAACACAGCGATGGTTGTGATGGTTTAGGAAGACTGAATTGTGGATGGATTGTATGAAAGATGACATGTGTACGAAGGGTGTGGATTCAGATATGACGGGTGATATGAAAAAGAAATAACTTCTGTGTCGACACCAGATGGTGGGAAACGGTCAAAAAGCTGTAAATTAATACTTGTATAATTATACATTTCGTTCATTATCTGTTTTATTTATTGTATCAACAGTATCCTGTTACACAATCCAATAGCAATATTACTTCAAAGCTGAATAAAAAAAATGTAGCGGATCGTCAATAAACAGCAAACAATGTACTCGAATTAATTAATATCAAGTCAACCCTATCTATTACAACCTTGATATTATCTGGATAACAAATTGTTTTATTTAATTTTTATATTATATACTATTATAATAAAAAAAAATGTTTTTTTTAAATATTGTCCAAGTAACATGATCTGTTTGATAGCTCAATTGCTAATATCATTTGGTCCTCATCTGTTGAATACGACCTAGATTATGCTATGTTATAATAGATAACATGTACTTTGACGCCAAGTCTGTTAAATTGCGTAACTCGCTGTTAGCGATTACTTTTAGGGATCAAGTTTATGTCGACGTCAAATTGAACTCGAATCTCGAAACAGTCCGTTGTACGTCGTACGCTTGGTTTTTGCAATGAAACAGTATTAGCTGCAGAGTTAGCTAGGCTAATCTAGGTCTTGATCAATTAATAGATGAGGGTACAAATCTCTTATGCCGTAGCTTATACTAATAGTATATTTCGTTTGTAAAACAACGTGATTGACAACGAGCTGAAAAATATACATATTATTTCCACCCGACGTTACAGAAAGCTCGATAAACAGGTTATTGAATTAACTGCTAAAATCATCCAGGCGCAGACGAATGAACAAATAAAGGAACGAATATTCCATTGTCGTGTCACCTGAAAAACTCGAGCTGTTGAAAAAAGAAAGCCCAAAATTTTTTGTATCAATGGTCAATACATTTACCATTCCAAAAGTGTATAGCAATACTTAAGGAAGCCGTGATGGACTAAAAGCTGGTACCAAGAAGACAAAATTTATAAAAAAAAGTAATACTTCACTGAAAACACTCTCGAGGCATTCAAGGTCTCTAAAGTTGCAAAGGCGATTGAATTCTGAAACCAAAAAACAATTATTGTGCTATAATTCCCTTACACACTTTAAATTAAAATAGGTATATTGTCCAGACATGTAGAATATGATAGAAACATTATCTTAAACAATCAAAAGGCCCTCAATAAGAAGTAGCTTTTGCAGATTTTTCAGTATACGTTGTCCATCGCCTGTGTGCAATTATCGTTACTTGACTATTTTGTAACTGACAACAATATTTGCCAAACCTAACCAAGAAGCCAGAAGACGGCTAGACCAGAAAAAGGGCAATTAAACAGTGGTAGAGCCCGCATCAACAACATCTGTTGCACGAATTGGCCGACCCAACCAGTGAAATACCGCGACCTCACAGAAAACAGGCGTGAAGTAGAAGTACTCTGCGTTTTGTCTGATGAGTGAGGTGCCGGAGGCCGGAGGTAATTTCAGTCCTTTTCCCTTTCCCATTCCTTCCTCACAAGGATAGGATGGGAAAAGGAAGAGGATTGGACGGGGAGGGGGTTAACGGGAAAAGAAAATATAATTTTTCCTTTCTATGCCCGTCCATTAAAGGTAGGCAACGCTTCTGCAACACATATGCCTGTTGCGGATGTCTATAAGCAGCGGTCACTTAACATCAGGTGATCCGCTTGCTCGCTTGCTACCTTCTCACATAAAAAAGGCAATAACGCACGACGCGTCAACTATGTACCTAAATGTACAATGTTAGAGAAAAGTTTGGCCGAATTAGAAATTCACAATCTTTGTCGATCTTTCCATAAATAGGCTTTCAATTTTTCTAATTTTGCTTTTACAAAACAAATAGCAACGAGTTGTTTTTCATTTGTGATTCCTTACTCAATTCCTTTTATGTCTAGAAAAGTCCTCCCTCACCGGGAGCAATGCCTGTGGGGTAATACTTTAGATTCGATTTTGAGCTTCACGTCACTGTAGAGCACTACATTACTACCTCACTCACTGAAAGGCATTCGCCTGTAATGCAGTCGTGTCATTTGTTGTTAGAATTTTGCTATTTGTTGCAAGCTTAGTTTTTTTAACTCATGTATTGCTCGAATCTGAACTGTTACACTAAAGAGAAATTTTCATGCCCTGTAAAATTTGTACAGTATATTTTAATAATGACAACGTAATTACCTTTACTTTGCAGAGGAAAATAGTAGGGAATGCAGTTACAAAAATCCCTTATTATTTTGAAATATTCATAAGCCTTACAGTTGTGAAACGAATATTGCTCGAAATCGCCAATTTTTATCTGAAACAAAATTATTAATATATAATATATACTAATCATAATATGTATGTAACCCAGAGGAGTAACTGTCTTCATTAATCTATTCAACATGCCCGAACAACCAAAGCAAACCTTTCTCAATTCTAGTCACAACAATAACTTTTAAGCCACACTTTTTATGTATTACGCTATATTTTATCGTATTATTCAATGTTACGCCTACCATACTTCTTAAGGAGACCATCTCAACGGTATTAACTCTACTAACTTGCTTTTCCTGCCAGACCCAGCTCTCAATTCCATACATTAAAGCGGGAACTAGTACAGCATTGTGTTTTGCCCGCATTCACTCGTCGTTCAAAATCTTTAACGTGTCTATCATCTCTACTAAACATACATCACAAATACACCAACTCTTCCACCTGTTCCACTTCTTATCAACATATGTCAAATAAACACCATTACTTTCGTTTTGTCTACCTGTATCTTCATACCTCTTACTTCAATGTATCATCATTCATTACATTCAACTATATATTTATATACTTCCAGATACCGCGTTCTATACAAATTCTAAATTCAAAAGTGACGCCACTCTTTGAAGTAAAAACTTCTTTAGGCACGCTTGATTTGGGGAGTAAGCTGGCGAATGCGCGACGAGAGCGTTACGAAAAATGTGATCGGTCTAGGTGATCTTTTCTGAATTTGGAACAGTTCCGACGAACTTTTTTCCTTTGTTTTTCTTGTATTCATTTTTGAATTTTATTGCCAAGATACTTTTCTCTTGATTATTTATTTTTAAACTATTGTAGAGCCGGTTTCGAGTTTTCACGTCAGTCCTTATGACTGCCTGTGTTTGTGTAGGGTTAATATAATTTTGTAAAGTTGACAACACTTATAACATGTTATGGCGTCGCATTGTTTTTGTAATAATTGTATATTTTAAAAGTGTGTAAAATATTCAGGATACATCTAGAAATTAATAAATTAGTACACTTATCTTTCTTTGGCGTTTCAATGATCATTTTTTAAATTACAAACACGGAGATTTCGTATTCATGTGACTTGAAACGAATGACTGAGCTGGATTTAAAGAAGTCCGGTCTGAGACACCGCGCGGGTATAACATGTGTGATGTCGATGGGCACGAGTATACGGAGGTAAATGATAAATAAACAATAAAACCACTAATAAGAAATACGATTTCTTGTCATCTCTGCCTTCAAAATTTATTTAACTTTTAGTCTAAATAAGCAAGTATTGAATAGTGACAGTCTAGACGTGCCACATCCCCTTTCCATATTCGGGTCTGTGTAAGTACGTATCGGTAAGGTATCGTATACATTTTCTACGAAACGATGTCTGCAACTTCCCATCTCGTCCCGTACGGGTAAAATCTCATTACGTATGGCTTTACTCTTAAAAATCTGTCGTCAAGCTACAAGTCATAATGGAACGTTATATATATGTCTGTGTAAGTGTAAACACACTTACACAGACATATATATTCTTACTGCTATATATATAACAATAAGAACAAATATTAAAAGCTCCAGAAATCCAATTAGTGGAGTCCAGATTGTAAAACGTATCGCACAGTTTATAATCACGCCGGAATATAATTCAAGGAAATGTTCCAAATATGTAAACAAAATTGACAAATGAACTAATTTGTTTTGAAATGCAGCTCCCAGCACTTCGTGTGTGGAGTCAGAATATACAATTGACTCATTAATTTAATCATTACACTTCAAATGAATTTCAAAAGTTGACAAATTTGTTCTACCGCAAAACTTTTATTGAATAAGGTTGATTTTCAGCGTATGTTTAATGAATAGCTTGGTCAAATTTAGAGCAATAAAAGCACAAATAAAGATGAGTAGACATTATATAATACAGAATTTTTCTATTTTATTATTATGTATTTAAAAAAACAATACAAGACAAAAGCAAGTATTCGCTTGCTTTTGTCTTGTATTCACAAGTCTATAACCGCCAAAAAGGATAAACATTATTAAAAAAAAGTTTCCTATAGGAATGTGTTGAAGGACTCCCAGAAAATGCTGCGCGGAATTTTTTTTCATTGAAATCTAAAAAAATGAGTTGAAAATATTTTTAAGCGATTAGTCAGCCGTTTGCTCTATAGGTATTTTTCATTTAATATTAGATTTTTTTTATTTTTTACCTTAACTTTTTAATAGATATTACCAAAATATTTTTTTCCATTTAAGAATTCCCAGTTTTTAAACCTCCTAAAATGTAAATCTCACTATAAAATACAATACCGCTCTAATGAACCCGAGTTTGCAGAGTTTGCTTGATATGCATAATTGAACTCTACACACGACTTGTTTCGAACATTTTATTTTAATGTAAATCTAATAATATATATATAAATGTATATTTATTGAGCAGTGGTGGCTCAGCGGTTAAGGACCTGACTTACATATATATGTAGGTTGCGGGTTCAAGCCCAGGCAGGCGCTTTACTTTGTGTAATTTATTTCATCACCACTGCTCCCAAAACGGTGAAGGAAAACATCGTGAGAAAACCTGCATGTCTTAGGTCGAATGTAATGGATTCGAAGACGTGCCATCCACCAACCCGCACTGGACAGCGTGGTGGATTACGGCCCATTCTGTCTCTCTCGAAGAGGAGGCCTGTGTCCCTGCAGTGGGGAACATTCTAAAAAAGGCCGATTTATTATAATTATATATATATATAAATTAAAATAAGGATCTTTCAGTCATACGAAATAGGAAGATACCGCGGTTGTTATACCCAAAAGCTGGTAAAAATGGGATTCTTACAAATATTTTGACAATAAAACTTATTTAATTTGAACTAGGAAAAGGCAATTGATAAAGCTAAAAGAGATGATCCATGGTCAACCTTGTTTGCGTTTAGAATTAACGGTGATCTAATACAAGCGCTAATTTATAAAGAATCTTTACCGCTCAAAATTAGGATTAACGGGGCCTACTCAGACTGGTTTAGTATAACATAAAGGTGTAAGTCAGGGTGACCGTTCAATATCTTTATGTTCGTTGTTTGTTTGACAGCTTTGAAAGACGAAGAGTGTGGATTAAGAATGGATGAGCAAGTTGTTGAATATCTCTTGTACGCCGATGACCATGTCTTGTTTGCGTCATCTGCGGAGGACTTACAACTTATGCTGAACGTAGTGAATGATTCATTAAAAGGTAAAGGCATGAAGATGTAGATGAGACAAAAGTCATGGTGTTTAAAGGAGAACAAAGTAAGACAGTTATTAAAATTAATATTAAAGGTAAAGAAGCGGAACAGGTGGAAGAGTTTGTGTATTTGGGATGTATGTTTAGTAGAGATTTTAGGTACAATGCACGTTAAAGATATTGACTGGCTATTGAATGCGGGAAATAAAATGTATGGGGTTATAGGTAAAGGTGAGGAGTCAGCGTGTGTCTATAAAGGGTCGTCTAACAATACACAATGCTGTACTAGTCTCCACTTTAATTCCAATGGCAGGAAGAGCATGCTAGTAGAGTTAATACTGTTGAGACGCGATCCTTAAGAAGATTTTAAACATTAATTGATAGGATTAAAAATAGCATTATTAGGGAAAAGTGTGGGTGTTATGACTAGAATTGAGAAAGGTATGCTTCGGTTGTTCGGGCATGTTGAAAGGGTGAGTGAAGAGAGAATACCGAAACAAATTTATGTTGCAAATTACGCTTATTTATACGCCCTAGGAGAACTTATATCGATCAGATTACTACAAAAGGTTACTTAAATAGGGCTATCGATATAGGGAACCGACGAGCATGTGTAGGCGTAAATGTATGAATGTAGAAGAAGCGAAAGAGATGTGCCAGGATCGTGCCAAATGGAAATCCATGGCATCTGCCTACTCCTCTGGGTTACTGGCTGAGGGAGTTAAAATTCTCTCAGTTAATAACTGATTAATCGTTAAGGATTTTAGACCGACATAGATTTGTCATTTGTTGTAGTATAAGAATTTAAACAATTTGTTTATATTTAAAAAAAACCAATTTTATTATCTACAGTTTCTTGAATTAGCATGAAAGTTGCACATGCACACTGAAATAATACCAGAAGTGTTCGAAGACTACGCATTAATAACATGTGATATAAGGATTAGCAAAAACTTAATCAATTTTATTTTTACGTCAATTGCTAAATGATTACGCATATTCGTATTTAAAACATACAATCGATTGATCAAAATCATTGATTAGTTAATATTAATTATTACATAAAGAACTTTTAGACAAATGCCAAAGTAATCCAACACCAATATTATTAAAATTTATCTAATGTGTCCATGTTATGTGATTTAATATAAAGGAGCAATTAAGAAACCAAAGCATATTTTTATCAAACTTTAAATCTCTTTGCAACCAGTAGTTGTGTAACGTACAACTGATTTGATGACACGCACAGACAACGCAGGAGATAAACGCATCGCATTTCTGCGTTTAAAGTTCAAAGTGTTATTTCTTTGTATTCACTGTATGCGAATTGAATGTATGAATTGTGAACGTCGTTAATTTATGATCTTACCAGCGATATTATGTCTCGGAAAATTGAGAACGGAAAAGTCAATAGTATGAACCTGCCCCAGATTGATAGGCCTCGATGGTAGCTCGTTCTAAATCCATAGAATTAAAAAAAAACAAGCATACAAATAATATAAAAATAACTTGCCATTTTTCTACACAATCATTATTATATTACTTATTTTGCAAACAGCTTTAAAGAGAGTTGAAAATTGATAATGGATCCATCGCCAAAAAATACAACGTCTAGTACTGGCCCAACTCGCAAGTCCACATTATCAGCCATGGACTGTAAGGAGTCACGAACATAGATAACAAGAGTGATATAAAATTAAAAATGATTACCATCTTACGATCAATCATAATTATTTTTTTTAAATTAAAATACACTTTTATAACAAGATTATTAAATATCCTGATAATAAACAATTGAGAGTTTAGTTGTTTTTGTTATAAATATGTATGTGTGTGTGGGTATGTTTTTTTTAGGAGGGGAGACACACCCTCAGACGTCGGAGCCTGGTCTCACACGTCTGGTGTGTTCAATTCGGCCTCACTGGTGTTTACTTATCTTAACATGAGGCTTATACCGACTTAAAAACCTTTCTCCTCCTGGACTTTGTACGTATTGTGTGTCTTTGTTGTCGACAAAAAAGACAATATTTGTTATTAGGGGGGAATGTCAAAAAGTTGATATTGATTGCCATAGTGACACCATGATGTCGTCCGTTTTTAACCGATTCAAAAAGGAGGAGGTTCGTTCGTCTGTATGTTTTTTTTATGTTGGAGAGCTAGTGCTTGTCGATTAGTCCCATTTTTTTAGTCAAGATCCGACCGGTAGAATTGAGTTATTTTTAATAATGCATAATATGAAAAAGTTGAGTTTTACTTTCTTGGCTTACGTAGGCAATAGGACTTACATAAATATGATGTATGAAATAATTGTAGCTCTTTAAATAAGCTAAATAAAAGTCTGGAATAACATATATCTATCTTCAATGGTTGTCTCACAACAGCCACTTTTTTTTAGGAAACATTAATTAAAACGCAACGCAACTTACTACGCCATTATTCGTGTTCGGTATGAATTCTTATACATTCAAATATGTTAATTATTAAGAGAATTTAATGTAGATTATAATTGCTCTTTAAACTATATCATTCTGACCAGTAGTTTAGAAGATATCAAAAGTATAAACTACAAAGTAAGTAAAAACTACGCGCAAGTGATTTCAAAAGCCGCGCAGTAGACGGCCGGGCTTAGCGATGTGCTTATTACTATGTACGAGTAATTTTTTTTAATTATATTTCTTTGCTTGAAAGTTGGTTGTTATCATGTATTTCCATATAAATTTGGTCAACATCTAACCAGTTGTTTTCGAGTTATGTTTAATAAAGCGTATTTAATTGACTTTACATTGACAGTGTTCTCGTTTTACTTTCAAACGACGTTGTATTAAGCCAATACATTTTTCTACGACTCGTTAGATAAACGATCCTGTACCAAGTCAAGACCGTGATTACGTTTTTTTTTATTCTCTCTGTTCAGAACTTTCTTTATGAAAGTCCGCATTTACGAAAGCCTGGTTTTACATTCTTCACTAGTCCGTTTTGAAATGGAAGTAGATTTCCTAATTTTAGATAGGCGTTCCGTCGTATCTTCGTTTGTCTCATTGAAACGACGCTGTCTCATATGAGCAGTGCGTTTCGAAGTTCAACCCATATCCTGACAAACACAATGAGTTAACAAACCTTAGATTCACTAAAAATCGAGAAATAAGCAAAAATGTTAACAAAAGCAAAACCGACTTCAAAAAACTTATATTCAAAAACAATGGCACTAAAAAGTATAAAATAAATTTTTAGTGCGTTATTTTACTTATTGAATATAGTTTTTTTGAAGTCGGTTTTGTTTTTTAAAATTTTATTTTTCCCAATTTGCGCGCGTCTGTGATACATGGTGGCAAATGGTATTTAGTGGAAAAATATCCCGACTATGTTGGGAAAGTCCAACTGCATCAATGAATATCATTGAATTAATTCAGCGCGTAATTAAGAATATTACGCGATATCCTATACACAGACACCGCGCGAGAGAGATAATATTTATGTGCATTAAATAGTTCTCTAATATGTAGAGTGATGTACAGACTGTGGTAACGCGTATTAATATAGTAAAAATTAAGCGGATTTTATGATAAACTATATCATACCATAACAACTTAATAATCATATTATCTGGATCCGGAATATATTGTTATCATTTCATCGAAGAAATGTATGTAAATATATATCCATGTGTCTCATTACATTATATATAGCGCCTTCAACTTCTAAGACCATTAATATTACTAAAGTGAGTAGTACTGTTGGTACGTGAATATACCGACGAGATTGGTAATAAACTCGTACTAATGATAGAATTAAACTCTGTTAAGAATACTCGTAATCTCAGGGCCGGACTTAGGAGAGAGTATCCGGGGCTATAACCCCGTTGTCTCCACAAAAGAGGAGCCCCCACAGTAGAGACTACAAAAAAATCTTTCAAATTCCGACACTTAGTTATTTTTTTTACTTTTACCTACAGTACTTTGTTTTCGATTATAATTTAATTTATCTTTGTTAAATGCTAAAAGAATGTATTTGGTTTCACAATAAATAATTTATTGAAAAACATAATTTCATAATGATAATTTTATTTGAACAATTACTTGGGGCCAGGAGACCAACACTCCTAAGTCCGAATCTGAGTAATTGACAAGCATGTATACGTAGTGGATGTATAGCAGAAGCGTGAAAGATGTGCCAGGACCGTGCTAAACGAGGATTTACCTTAATCTCCTGCCTACCGCTCTGAGTACCGGTGGAAATCTTCGCTCGGGTAATGAGATAGAGATATAAACAAATGTCACTCGCTGATAGAAGATCTTTCTATCGGTGATAGGCATTTTAAAATCGGTCCAGTAGTATTTGAGTTTATCCAGAACAAACAAACAATCAAATCTTTTCTCTTCATTGAATTAATTATAGATAAAGAGAGATCTTACCTCGTCATTATAATAACACTGCCGCTCCTCTATCTTGAATGACCTTATCCCAGGCGTAGTATAAGTACGCTCGGGTGAAAGAGCTAGTAATACCTCCGTCATTGGATTCACTATGCGAACTGTAGAATCGAAATCAGGCACGTTGTAGGCGTTGTCAATGAAAACCTGTTTAAAATAATTCAATTGGTGTTCACACATTGTTTCGATTTTGTAATACACACATGTTAATAAAATAAGGTGGCACATGAGCTAGCGGTTCACCAGATATTAAGGGACCGATCACCATAGGCATCTACTTTTTTTTGTGACTGACTTGTCACAGTTTGCCTAGAAGCGGCATTTACAGCGGGCGGCGGGGCGCAGAAGGCGCCTAGCCTAAGCCTCTTTAAGAGCAACTTGGCTCTAGAGCTCCCTCCGTAGAGGGAGCCTCGGCTCGGGCCGCTACTTTATTATTATCACCGGATAGAGTAGGCATCTGCAACAAGCTAATAAATTTAATGGACAGAGGAAGGGATAAACCGGAAAGGGATATTTACATTTCCTATCTGTCTCCTTCCACCTCCGATGCTCCCCCCCTTTCCATCCTTTCCTTGTTACAAAAGGATAGGAAAGGTAGAGGAATAGGATTAGACCTTAGACGAAATTCAGAATACTTCTACTTGACTCCTTTCTTCTGTCATAAGCTCGTGCTAATTCACCGGTCGAGCCGGCCCTGCAGTGAAACAGATATTGTTGTTATACTTTAGATAAGTTATCAAATGGTAAGATTCCTAATCGTTTAGTACAAAAGTATTTAAAATAAAATCTCAGAAGGTAGAAAACTTTCACCGTCTTTAGGGATCTGAAAATTCGTATTGTTTTCATTTCTTAAGATGGTATAAATCTATTAAAAACTATATTGCTATACATTCTACTCTATTGGATAACTAATAGAAAAATCTATTGGTAAATACGCGAAGGGAAATCATTCAACAGTCTTTTAAGAATATTTCGAAAACGGAGGCGTGTGCTATTCGGCAGGGGATTCCGTGGAGGAGACGTGCCCCATGGTAATATTTTTAAATAGTATTGCTCGCAAATATTAATATATTGTATTAATATAATGTAATACATTAAGTAACATAAATACCCATAGTTAACGTACATTTCCAACATCGTGTCATATATGTCGTTTCACATTATAAAAGTTACACTGAAGAAGGCGATCTAAAGAACAAATGAAGAATTCATATAAACAATATTTTTTGTTATTCAGAAAAAATTAGATTACCTAATGAAATATAGTTTGTACTACTATTGCTTATGTTAATTTGTAAAGAAAGCGCTATCGTTATTTTAGGAGAAGACGCAAAGAGATTAGCACCGATGTTGAGTTTGGAAACATGTTCCGAAACTAAATATCGGTGCTCGGTTTTAAACACAACATTGTTTCAATTTCAATACCAGTTCAATCGTTGATATAAGTTTAGTTTAATCGAATTTATATTTACAAAATAAAACAGTCGTTGTACCTTTTAGTGGCAATAGAAGTTGGTTATTCAAGTTATTATTCTAAACAAGAATCGTTAAAATACGCTATTGTAAGACTCCTAGCACCATCTATTGTATTATATTTATAAATAAGTTGTTAACTTTAGCATGTAGACTCTCAACACTGATTCAGATAAATCTTTCTTTAACCCCCATATCCTGCAAAATGAATATGTTAGGAATATGCTAGTGCATATTATAATAATAATTCAATATCCTTCTGAGTTACACTTGTATCGAATTATTTATTTATTTAAAACCTCTCTGGGTTACAGGAGTAAATACCATATTTGTATTTTTGGTTACAACGCAAACTGACTATAAATTAAAAACGCCTTAGCACCGTGCCCATCCAGCACGTGGACTTAGAAATAGAAATATTTGCCGATTCCAAGACATCACTCCGTCGTGACACCTGTAAGTTCTCGTAAGAGTTTCAAGAGAGTATAAAAGGATTAGGGTAATTCTGTCACGAAAAAGCGTTACTGCCGCATGGAGGGAGTTTTTTTTATGGTTGTGAATTTGTAGCTCCGCTCCTAATTTACCGATTTTGATAATTTTTATTGGACAGGTGTTGTGTCATGTCATCCCGTTTTTAAACAAAATCAATAAACTATGTGTAGTTTTTGAGTTATTCTTAATAAAGCGTAATAAGTACTGTAGCTTTAAATAAGCTAAATAAACGTCCGCGGTCACATTCTATCTTTAATGGTTGTCTCACAAACATTTTTTTCTTAATAAAACATTGATACGCCTACGCCACTTACTTCGTTATTATTCGTGTTCGGTATGAATCTTTATCCAATTAAATGCGTTAATTATGAAGATAATTTAATGTAGATTATAATGGACCTGTGAACTATATCATTCCGACCAATAGTTCAGAAAATATCAAAAGATTAAAATATGCGCAACTGAAAAATGCAATAACACGTAACAAAGAAAAGGACAATTTTGCTCTCTTGGCTTATGTAGGCTAAATAATAGGATCTACATACAAATTATGTATCAAAGAATTGTCCGTGGAAGTTTCATTCCACTGTGCCCCCAGCACACATTTCGATTTTAAGCTTACATGCGTAGATTGAGTTCACAATTTCCTCTTTTCATCAAGCTTACTTGCATATAGTGGAATTGCAGTAACCCCTAACTACTAAGTAACAGGAGGTTTGTGATATGTAAGAACCTAAAAATTATTTTTGTTGCACATTAATTAATCACAAAATAATAGATATTTTCGATAATTTAACCTCGAATTATATCGTTTGATTGAGACATTGAATTAACATCACAATCTGATTATTAAATTGACGCATAAATTATCCAATCACAATGTAGAGATTACATGCACGTGAGTTTGGTTTCTTTTAATTACAAAATGTCAACTTATATAATCGTGTTTTGTTCACCAATTATTTTCTTCTAGCCGTTTCTTATTTTGGATTTTTTGTAAGGTAACATAACTTCGAATTAGAAGACATTTGTCAATAAATTTATTATGAAAACGTGACATGTTACCATGGCGACAAAAATCCCTACTATCCCTACATAAAATACTAAAAAACAGAATAAATTAAATATTTAAAGGGGCTCCTTTGGCTTGGCCAGTATTTATAATTTCATGGGAAATATTGTAATGTTGTGGAAATCGTGTGATAAAGTAAAGTAAAATATGGATAGCTACTGTTATAAGGTAATGTAAGAGAAGAAGAAAGGGAATTTTAAAGTAAAAACCTTTGTTTAAAAAAATGTCATCTTGCTTTGAAACAAGGTAAGATATAATCTAGGTCCTGATGAAATGACGGATGAGGGTATAAATTTCCAATGCGTTCGTTATCTTAGTCCAATAATTTATAGATACGCCCACTGGTAGCGGTAAGCTTCGCTCTTTGTCATCTAACATCGGACGATTTTGTTTTTTTTTTCAGGGGATAGCTAGAATTTGAATGATCCATCATTTAATGTGAAGTATGCATTATTTAGCAGAAATATCGGCAAAATGCTGCATTGTTGTTGCTATCGATTTATCATCCATTCACAGCGATGTCTAGGACAGCACTCTAAAAATTAGTTTATAGTGAGACACCGAGTTTTTAATGAAAACCAAATTTAAAAATAAACAACCATATCTAAATGCAAAATTTTTAGAGCCAGTTCCGAGACTTACTTATGAGATTTCCGTGATGTAGACTATGAAATCGTATCAGTGAACGGACTTTCAGCGAAGTGATTCGCACGTCTTAGGAATTACACATTAAATAATTGAATTAAGGGCTTGATACCAACGGTATTATATAGTAGAAGGTTTCAAACGAGCAAGCGTTTACCTGGTAATAGGTGACCGCTATCCATACGCATCAGCAACAAACAAATGAGTTCCAGATACGTCACATACCCTTAAGGAACAAAGGAAAGGATACACAGAAAAAAGAATATTTCCTTCTCTTATTCATCCAATCCCCGTCATCCCCTCCCTGCCATATCATTATTGGGAAAGGATGGTAAGAAGTGAAATCGAACCTGCGGCAGCCATCAGGCAAAACGCCGAATAGTTCAACTTCAGACCTATCTTCTCCGCAGCCGGTAGGACGCTTTTATGTAATACACTGAAGACTTCTTGGTTCAAGATTTTTCAAAATATATAAAGTAATTTAAATGTAAAATATACGTATTGATAAATAATAAAATGCAAGGTTATGCGTTAATTATTGAACGAAAATTTACACAAGATAATACTATGAAAAATTAAAATTAAATGTTATCGTTTGTTAACATCGTATTAAATGAAGTATAATCAATGCTAAACAAGAAACACTGATAAGATAAGGCGTCCCGCAAACAAGACAACACAGGAAGATGAATTTAGCGATCATAATCATTGTACTCTACTTAAACCATCCAATTGAGATATCTTTAGACATAAAAATGAATCCCTATTTCCCTTCGTCACACTTCCTTGATTTAATTCTTAGTCCAACAAAACATATACAAATATATAATCTTCAAAATCCAAATGCGATACGACGCGCTTCATTCACAACCGATTACTTTGCGGTTCACTTCTTCCTGCCCTTTTTAATCTTTTTATATGGTATATGGCACAGTACGACCTTAGTCTGTAATATGCCTCTAGCTTTTTTTATGGCCGGCCGCTTACCTGACGACAACCCTCCTCGGGCATGTATATAAAATATTATCGAAATAATTTACTAATATTTAGTTCAACCATTCCCAACCAACCTTAAACTTGGTTGAAAATGGTCCACGACAATAGTCAAATGGCGGATTCGAACCCACGACCTAATACTATTACTAGTGGTATGGGGAACCACTGGGTTTCTCCCACAATACTGTTGGCCAGTGCCACAGAAACACCAATTTATAAAAAAAATAACCGGACCAAGTGAATTCAAATACAAATGTCAAATTATTTATTAATAAATTGATACTATTAACTCTATACGCAATATAATAGTTAGTGATTAGTTAGTTGCAGATGTGTGTGGATAGCGATCACTTGACATCGGGTGAACCGCTTGCTCGTTTGCCAACTAATAAGAAAAAAACAAATTGGACTAAGTTTTTTATAGCAACGCAATATATACTCGTATTATTTTCAAAACTTATTATTTTGTCGCATTCGTATTTTAAAATGGATGCGGAAGGCACGCCGAGCTGTGCTAATTTAATTTCGGTGTAGGCAGAGCAGTGAAATCGGCCGAGGGTGGCGGCGCGCACAGTTATTAAATTAGTATTAGCGACTGGACCTTAAGTCATTTTGCACGTTATCCACATACGCATACACTATGTCCAAAGAAAATTACCACAAGAAAATCCCAACCCGATAAATAATATACACCGATTCAGGGTTTATGTTATTTCTATGTTACACTTAAAGGAAAATAAAATGCATAACAAAATAAGGAAGAACTGAAGATATTCAAATCAGTTGCAGCACCGAGGCGACCCTCACATAGACAAGCGGCGTCTCACTCAAGCCGGCGCCAGTTACTTTGAATAAATTATACGATCTTAAATACGTTTATTGTATCTTTACTGTTTCCTGTGAGTGCAGGGTGCACTAAACAATAAACAGCATGTCAAAAATAATATTTCATGGTTCGCTTGTAACGAACGTCCACGACCATGTAAATGAATAGTTAATGCTGAACCAGAGCGTGATGCGTAATGCGTATTGCATTACGCACTTAGCATTAGGTTTAGCTTGACTAGTCTAGACGTCGCCACTTAGCATCAATCAGGCGGGATCTTAGTCGAAGAAATCCCCTTTAAGCCATGTAGCTCTATGTAATCTCCGTCCAAGGGAGCTAATGGTTTAACCGTCTCTCATTGAATTAACGATACACTATGATTATTATTCATCACATTGCATATACTAAAATGATTTATAAACCTGAACACATAATCGTTCTGCATTGATTAAACAAACGCGATAAAGTTCTTATCTACCAAATCAGCTTCAGTTCAGTTGAACTTTGAAAGAAAAATATAAAAAATATTTTGTATACATATTTAAAAAAAATAAAAACACACAACATTATAAAGACAATATTAGTCCACAATATACATACACATTTTCTTATTTCTACATCAATGAATCAAAAGATTACGCGATACAAAATTATGTAAATTCTGCTATAGCTTGTGTATTCCTTTATAACATTTTATCATTTGCATATTTACGTGTTTTTTTTAAATAAAATCCTTTGAACAATTTTGCGGGATATAACAACAAATATCTATTTATCTGGAGAACATATATCGACCAGATTAGTGACATACTAAAGAACGAGCGAATAAGGAGTACCCGTAACCGACGAGCTTCTGTGATACATGGATCTAAAAGAAGCGAGAGAGGTGTACTAGGAAGAGACAAATGGAATCAGTTATCTATGCCCACCTCTCTAGGTTTCAGGTTAATCGCATATTGATTTAAAGCTAACTCAACTTGAGATCGTTCAAGAAGGGTATACCTTCACTAAAGACCAGCAACGCTCCTGCATATCCTCTGGTATTGTAGACATTGGACAGCGGAGATCATTACATTTACCCATAGGTATCCGCAACAAGCAAATAAGTTGCAGATGCCTCGCCCTACCTATAATGGCTAGAGGAAAGGATAAATAGGACAAACTATATTTTCTTCTATTTATCCCCTTCCACCGTCAAGTCCTCTTTCTCTTTCCCTCCTTTTCTTATTATCAAAGGGTGGGAAGATGAAGAGCGCTAGAATTAGACCACCGGCATCTCACTCATCAGACGAAACGCAGAATACTCTACTTCACGCCTGTCTTCTGTGAGGTCGTGGTATTTCACCGGTCGAGCCAGCCAATTCGTGCAACAGATATTATTGTTACGAGCCACTGTCGTGCTTCCTACCTCCGTAATAGAAACCTCATAAATTTATAATATTATTTAGGTTTGTTACCAGGACGCCAGTTGAAGCGATGTTAGTACTATAATAGTCATCGATATCTGTCCGAATGAGAACCGTTAAAGCTGTCTGATAGCCACATGACGCCACCCGACGAGGTGAAGGCATGTAAATCAGATCGCTGAAATTATAATTAAATAACGTGTGTAAATGATCACTTTAGTGACAAAGGAAAACGATATTAGAAGTTCACTGATATAAACAGTGAGCTTCAATCAGTTACGAAACAATCTATGGGAATCAGGGCTGTTGCATGTGTACTCAACCAGAAAATTAGTACGGTCTCAGAGGCACGTAAGTAGTATTTGGCTTATTTCATATTTTTGACTAAATTAGTCTCTGTTAGTACTATTTACAAATATTTGGGACAATTGTGAAATAGCATTACAATACTCACGCTTTGCGCTTGCCCTCCGCGGTTTTTATGGCGAAATAATTAAATGTGCAACAAATACTAAAGGTCGTGTATATTTTCTGAAATAATTGTTCGCAGTGATATATCTTGCTCTTCCACGAACAACGCTCGATTAAATTGCTGCACGAGGTTGTTGGCGATAACTAAAATCGATTAAAACTTTTACACATTTATTTTTACAGTATGGACTACAGTCATACTCTGCCGACCCCAAATAAAGCGGAGAGCAGACCAGGGAGATGATGATGGTCTTCATCAGAATTGTTTTAATCACACAAATAGAATTCTAGAAAACGAATACTTCACATTTACATTTTATAGCTCTTTTTACATTGATAGCTCTAAAATAAAATAAAAATCAAACTTACCCGATAAAACAATGATTCTATACTAATACTGTTATTATCCATGACATCTTGTAAAATACTCAAATCGTGTTTTATTTCATTTGGAACAATGTTATTCGAATGTAATAAAGGTGCAAAACGTAACGTCTTGAAAATAAATTCTTCGGTAATATTATTCGGCAAAGATCTAAAAAAAAGTATATGTGCTATAACAATGCAGTGAAATTTTTAAGATCATTCGCTTGCGATGCAATTTCCCTTTTCCGAGATTTAATCAAATCAAACTGATCAAATGAATCCAAGATATCAAATGTTTCAACTTATGCGCTGGGTAAAGCATAAACACCCAAAACATGTTTTAAGGTTAGATGTCAGTAGAGTTTATCTTTGCTTGACCTAAGTTTATTGTAAAGAATCAATTCATTTATGGATTCATGTGGTCACTATCGTCAAGTTGACCTCCCGTTCTTTCATTTTCTCTTCCATAAAAAGTACAAAATTACTATTAGCACTTGAAAATTATTATTGCACGTGGACTTAAAATTATTTTTAATGAAGCCATTCTATTTTTTTATTATTAAGCATACTATATCTTACAGATTGTTAGCTAAAGCGAAAGCAGCTCTGCGGGAGATTGAATTCAAATCGCAGATGGTAACCGCTGGAAAAGGTACATCCCAAATAGCGCCTTGCGTACTTTCTATGACCTAAAAGAAAAACAATATAACTCTTCATCCCTACTAATATTAAAATGTGAATGTAAGTTTGTTTGTTTGTTACGCTTTCACGAGAAAACTACTCAACCGATCATCATGAGACTTTGTACACATATTCTTGGAGGTATTAGAAGTAACAAAGGATAGTTTACATGAAAAAAAATGTAAATAAAAAGCGAAGTATGTATGTTCCCTATAGACCTATAGACTCCGAAACGGCTGGACCGATCACGTTGAAATTTACAGGGATTGTCCAGATTGGCACGGCGGGTGTTTCTGTGTTTGGTAGCGATCGGATCAAAATAATTTGTTGTACCCGTGCGAAGCCGGGATGGGTCGCTAGTTTCAAATAAAATAAAAAGACTAAGAAACCGAAAAAGTATTACTTTTTTCGTATTTTCACTTGTGACCGATTATACAAATAATGGCAGATGTGCCATCTGTCACGTTTTGTATTATAATATCATTCGTCGCATTCAGTCGCATTCTCTAACTATCTGGAAACTCATTTTGATGCCGACAATTTAAATATCAATTAGAGATGTTTCCGTATTGTAAAACTGCTGTTGTTGCAATTTATCGGAGAGTCCCTTGGATTTTATTTTGCTCCTGGAATTGCGCTGTTCGTGAGCACGCTTCGGAAAATTGTTTACCCACTAGAAATAAAACAGAAAATGTATTTTTCAAGAAAGCTTTGAATTGAATGTTTTCACGTTGATAGTTCATGTACGAGAAATTATTTTCCGTGTATATTCCTTATGCTTTACTTCGAGGCAAGGAAACCAGAACACGGATATGCTACCGTGGACATATTTTATTATTATCCAGACATAATGAGACATAAATACTTTATAACGGCCGTTGTCCAAAGTGACAATTTAAAAATAAAAAGCAACTAAATAGACTCGAATTTTCTGTTGCGAGGTAAATAGCAAAATTTTTATCACGCCTGATTAATGTGGAATGCAATTTTATCGAATGAAGATGTTATCAATTATCTGTAAAAGACCGACGTACTTTACAATCGAGGTATACTGCCACTTTACACAATCAATTCCAGATGGTGTAAAGTTTAGTTACATGTTTTTTTTTTAAATGACAAGGGTACGTACAGTACTATCAATATACGATGCTTGAGTGCATACTTACCGTAACAATAGGGTTCCTGGCGTACCACCGATAAGCGGTTACAACGAAATAAGCGCCACAAACAAGACTCAAAGCCACTGCTAGCGCCCAACAGCTCCTGGTAAGTTAAAAAGTCGTTCGGAAATTGAAAAAAAATAATATATCTTTGAATAAGATCAAAAAAAACACCACTAGCGCCCAACAACTCCTGGGAAGTTAGTAGGTCGTTCGGAAATTGAAAAATATCATATCTTTGAACAAGATAAAAAAAAACATTTAGAAAACTTTTCCGTCGAAAACCCGAGTTTCCGGCAAAGCAGAATTCAAGTCAATCATGAAATATGGCGAATGACTGAGGTACGGGATGTAACCTACATAATATAAGAAATGTATACCAAAACTTGAATTAGTTAAGTTTTATTTTTCTTTAAAAATCGACACGAACTTTCCAGATAGCCCAGCCCATCCATACATTTTGTATATATAAAAGGCGAAGTGTGTGTATGTTTTTTTCCTATAGACTCCGAAACGGCTGGACCGATTTCCATGAAATTTTAAAATCTTCAGATTGGTCTAGCAAAAGTTTAGTAGCGATCAGATGAAGACAATCAGTACTACCCGGCCCGGGCGAAGTGGTTGCGGATCACTAGTTACACATAAATACTTAAGTGTTATGTTAATGTTATCCCATTGAGCATTTTATCATAAAGCGGTAATAAAAATAGGAAACATTGAGTAAAAATGACATTTTAACAGTGGTAGAGCCCGCAACAACAACGTCTGTTGTAGAAATGGGCCGGCTCGACTGGTGAAATACCATGACCTCACAGAAAACATGCGTGAAGTAGAAGTACTCTGCGTTTCGTCTGGTGAGTGAGTCCGTAGCAATACCAAGAAATCCTGTTTTTTTTTCTCCTTCCGTTAATTTTCTTCTGTGGAAAGGATGGGAATGTGGAATTGACAAAGGAAATTATTGCTTGTCCACTCCTGTATCTATTCAAGGTAGACAACGCAACCACAACTTGCAAATTCAATTCACCGAGTCAAACCTTAGTTCACTATACTACGAGAGCTCACGACCCAAGCCATCTATCATCGTTTTACGGCCAAAAACGTAGAATTTTTTCAAAAATGTCTACAATTTTAGCCGAAGTGTATTATAGCAACCCGGCTAAATTTTTTATTACGTTTTGTGTGGCGCGTATACCCACAAAAACTAAAAAAAAAACAAAGTTAGTGTAAATTCCAGAAAGAAAAGATGATGAGCTTAGTGGTGATGAAGACAGTAATCTTGAAGACGACGAATGATGATGAATCCGACATCGATTGAAAACAATCATATTTAGCAACGTCTCTTTAATAAACAGTATTTTACGTACTTTATTCTTTTTTTTATGCAATAAGGTGGCAAACGAGCAAGCGGATCACCTGACGTTAAGTGACCGCTACCCATAGACATCCGGAACAAGCAAATATGTTGCAGATGCGTTGCCTGCCCTTAATGGACAAGGGAGGGGCATAGACAGGAGGAAGAATAATTCCTTTCAACCCCCTCCCCGTCCAGTCTTCTTCCTGTTCCCATCCTATCCTTATAAGAAAAGGATGGGAAGAGCACTCAAATTAAGCTTCCGGCACCTCACTCACCAGACGAAATGCAGAGTACTTCTTTTTCACGCTTGTTTTCTGTGAGGTCGTGGTATTTCGCCGGTGGAGCCGGCCTCTACCATTATTGAATTTTCAGGTTTTATTTAATTCAATTTATTTTAAAAATCCCTTAACTTTAGTTCGACAGTTACGGGTAAGCTCTTTATTAATGTTTACCTAAGAATTTGGCAACTGAAACTTTTTCTTTGTCTTAACTTATTTTTTTTTAAAATTTTACAAAATGGTCTACGAACATTGATGCTTATACTTTCTTATGATAACTAATTTTTTCGTATCAAAAATTTTGCTGTAAGTTTTTTTTATATCTTTTTTTTTATTGGCTCCTGAGTATGCAAATATGCTACTGGCGTAATCTGTTATTAAATATTAATGAACAAATCAACAAAACTAGGAGTATACCCGAAAAATAACTAAAACACATACCTCTCAACACAATTCAATTCCTCCATCACGATGTACTTGAAGCCATGGAGATCTGTTCTCTTACAGAATTCGATAAATTTGCTCTTGACATAATTGTACTTCGCATCCTTCTTTATCCGTTTGATTTTTACTACAGTGTACTTATCGTAATCGCTGTGCACCATTTTCAAACTTTAATTTAATTCAAATATTCCATGAAGTGATTGGAAGCATTCGAAACTAACTCGCCTGACCGAAGTGAAAATATTGAGTACACACGGCCCAGCAATTATAAAGGTGAGGTCAAATAGGACGATAAGTGGGCTACAAATGCTCACAACATGCACGAAGTAAAAGAACAATTATAATTATAAAACTAAAATCTCGTACAAAAGTGTTTTAATTTATTTTTATGTATTTTTTATAGATAAAAGAGCGAGCGTCTGTTCATCTTATGTGATCATTTCCACTGAAAGCTAGTAGAAAACAGAATCCTGCCAAAGTAAACATTGTACAATTCGTTGATACAAAGATCATAATTATTGGAGTGAGAACTTCTTTAGTTAGACGATATTTATTAGCGGAAAATCTTATAGGTTCGCGTCAACATGTGTTTCGACGAACTCTTATTTATTTTTCTTGTATTGAGTTTTGAACTTTATTGTTAGTTATGACATTAGGGTTTATTTTTAATGATTATAAAATTATTTATTTTTGAACTTTCGCCGCGCCTTCCCACTTGTCAGTGCTATGCTATATAACAGCCTTTATGACTGTTGTTTTTTTTACCGTTAAAATGTTAGGAGATCTCTTGTAAAACCAAACCTCAAACTGAGCTACGATTAATGCTTAAAAAATATGGTTTAACTTTTCCAATAGTTTCCCATGTGACCACTTCATTAGTTTGCGTGCGCTGTGAATGTCGATTAATTTTACTTTCAAACGCAGAGCTTAATGGTCTAATAAAAAATTCATAGTCTCTTTCCCAAACCACCTCATCTATCATTGAACGTTCATTAACGTGCAATGTCATTTTTGAAGCTTGAAATTTGTAATTAGATATGATTTGATATAGTGTATTCAAACAACGAACGTTATCGAAACGCCGTTTAGTATTTGGACTTTTATGATGCTGTCATCAAAACGGTCATAACTTATTCATTACCTTTCATCCCCATAGTCGATTCTAAGAACTGATAAGTTCCCACACATCCTGTTCACCCTAGGCAACTTCGATTCAGCGACATGTACGAAGACCATGCAGTAAGCTGTACTCAAAGTGTAATCCGATAATAGCAAATAGCAACCGATCAAGCCGATGCTCGACCCTGTCGGGTAACTTCGAATCCGAATGCTATACGAGTGACAGGTCCCAGTCGAGTCGAGGGCCTCGAGAGCCCTTGAGAGCGCCAGAAATGCGTGAATCCCTGCCTTTCTGGCCCAAAAAGGCAAAAGTATAAATACCATAAATTTATGCTGCTTTTTGGTGAAATCATGGTATATTCTTGGTAAAGTAATAAATTGTTTATTTACTTCCATAGCCATCTAGGTCAAAATCAACATTATAATAAAACAGTATTGATACAAAATAAATATACGCTCACGCCCGTAACCCAGAGGGATAAGCAGACATCATGGATTTCCATTTGGCGCGATCCTGGCACACCTCTCTCGCGTCTTCTACATTCATACATCTACGCATACATGCTCGACGATTATGGGTGCTCCTTATATCGCCCTTTTATTAGTAAATCACTAATCTGTATAAGTTCTCCGAGGGCGTCCCCTATCAACGCTGCCACTCATTTTCGCTACATAAATTTGTTCCATTATTCTCTCTCCATTCATCCTTTCAACATGCCCCAACCACCGAAGCACCTTTCTCCCACCGAAGCAATATTAAAACTACCTATTATAATCTGTGATATGAGGGTCTAGGAACTTTGAAAATATTTTATTGTGGTCCAACCCTTTATCAATAGCAACTTAGAAAAAAAAATAGCAATCATTATATTTACAACGTATATAAAAATATGAGTGGATAATTTCCTATAGGCGTGTTTTGGAGCACCATGTTAGCTTCTAAAGTAAGGTTTCTTCTGATGTAGATAACTTCAAATATTTAGGCATGTGGATGGACAGAACATTGAAATGGTCAACACATATCAAAGAAATTTGTCAGAAAGCATTAAAGTTTATTAATATACTAAAAGTACTGTCTGGACGTACTTGGGGTATCCATCCGCAACATTTACGAAAACTTTATATAGCACTTGTGAGAAGTAGAATAGATTTTAGCTGTTTTTTATATGATTCGAGTGCTAAAACAAATCCAAATTAGACAAAATTCAAAACCAGGCTTTGCGCATTATAGGTGGGTTTATTAAGACAACACCGATCCATGTAATGGAAAGCGAGTTATGTATTGTACCATTATACATCAGAAGAAGATTGTTAAGATACAAATATTGTTTAAAAATCAAATCGTTAACCAATAACATTACCACCGATCTACTGAAGAAATTATCTGAGTTATGTCAAGTTAAATACTGGAGAAAAAAAAAGAAATCCCTTCTGGCAGCGGTTTATGATGAAGTTAAAGGTACTTGCATATACTCTTCAGACCAGCTCCCTATGTATTGTCTAAATACCTGGGTATCTAAAATTAATATTATAGTTCAGCCGTAATAAAGCCTTTCTTAGATTGTTTGGATAGTGCCAAAACGAGGCAGGAGGTTAATGTATTGAAGTCAAATGTTGCTGCAGAACTTAACAGCAAATATGAGGAGTGGCAAAAAATGTATACCGACAGATCTAAAGGTAGTGATAGTTTAGGTGCCGCATATACATGTCCACTTCTAGATCACCAATATATTATCAAAATTTCTAACCCTATCACAATAATGTCAGCAGAAATGGTTGCTATTTTAGAAGCCTTAATATATGCCAATGCAAGCAACTTTTTAAAGGTAGTCATAATAACGGACAGTCGAAGTGCCCTACAAACACATTGCTCGATGCACCTCTGGAGTCAGAGGAGTATCGATAGCAGACTCTATTTTAGATGTAATCTTAAAATTTCATATAAGTAACCGGAGTGTAAAATTGCAATGGGTACCTTTACATATCGGTTTAAAAGGCAATGAGAAGGCCGATAGTTTAGCAAAGCTCGCAGTTTTAGATGGAACAGAGTATGAAGTACTTCCTGATTACTCTGAAGTTTTGTCCTATTACAAAAGAGTATGCATAACACTTTGGCAGGAACACTTTGATCAAAGATCGAAGGAGAAAGGTATTTGGTACAATAAAATACAGAGTCAACTACCCCAAGTGCCTTGGTTTGATAGGTGTGGAGCAATCACCTAATTGTGAGTCGTGCGACACTATACAGGATGTGCAACAATTGCTTGCGGAGTGTGTCCTAAATAAGGATGCGAGAGAAGCACTGCTTGAAAAATACAATATAACCAGGTACAGTGTGGGGGAGTACCAATCCATCCTATCTCAGCCTTTGACTGAAAGATCAGAAGCAGTGCGCAGTATGGTTCTCAGGTTGATTTCAATTTAAAATTGTATAATGTTAACGCATGAGTTGTGGTGTATGGGGAACGATGGGACTGACATGTCTTCTAAGACAAAAGTCCCTAATAAAAAAAAGAAGAACAAAAAAAAAGGTTTCTTTCTCAATAAAAAGACCTAGTTTATTGGTAAAAACAGGGTACAAAGGCACAAACGATAGGTTCAAAATGAATTAAACCCTTTTATATTCAGTGCCCTCTAGCATCGAACCTAAACAACTTTGGATACACATAAGCTGGATTAAATCCTTGTACTAAAATTTGAGTTTAGCGACATCTGTGATCACTTAACGAAACTATTAAACTATATTTCTTTCAATCAAGGTCACGTGTCTTTCTACTAAAGTTCATAATATTTCTGTACTATGTGACAGTTACTATAGAATTTAAACAATTGTAGACTATATCGTCATTGTTTCTGCTGATATTCTTCCTCTACTTGACGTATGTGTGTCTCCTACATTGATCCCCAGGCGCTCTCATCCAGGACTCTCGTAATCTTAACCAGATCTGGCTGTTGTAGACGGCAAAGTGACAATAATGTCGCCGGGAGCTTCTTGGCTCACCGCTCATACCTTGATATGATAGATATCGAAATGTTGCGATCATGGAGGCGGAAACTACATTTAAAGTAACCGTACATCTCACAGACTCGTCCATCCATTAGTACGGGGGACAAATGTATATATGCCTTGTAGGTTCATCCAGCATTTCGGTGCAGTGGTCCCTCAATCTAATCAGAAGAGTTGCTATTGAGTGCAATAAGAAATCGTGTTACCTACGCAACCCAATGCCTAATATCGGATTGTGGTTTGGTGTGTGTGAGTGAACCCGATTATTTAGCCAATCAGGAGACTTCCTTCCGGCTGTGAAAATAGCTTCGCATACGTCGACGTTGGTCCCTGCCTAGTGAGAACAATCGATAGGCTCAAGGCTGAATGTCTCGCTACTGCAAGTGTTAAAAATTGTGATCACAAAATGTTACGATACTTAAAGTGTGTGCATAAGTTCAAATATAATTGGTGTATTTTGGAAATATTGAACTAACAATAATAAGTATCATTTGGCAGACTTCATTGTTTATTGAAATTTTTGTAATCATTTTAATACATTATAGACATTACAATTTTAAATATAAGTCAAAAATAATACAATTCAATTATCCACTTTTATATTCAAAATTATTCGTTTTGTTCATTCTGTTTTGACTAAATTATCACACAGGACAAGTTAAAGATATAAAATAGACTATATAATTAAATGAAATAGAACAGAACATCTTGTTGAGAAAAGTTGTGAATGCAAAACAATTTTGTCATCTGTTCACATAAAAATAAAGCTAAATCGAAATCTCTAGCACCATTTATAATGTTTCCCAGTACAGAAAAATTATTTATTTTTAATAAAATATACAATACCTATAACTATGTACTAATCTCTCAGGCAATGACTACCATGCCCGTACATTATTTGATCCGTGTATCAAGGTAACTTAATAAATACCACTATACTATAAATCTCAAATATACTTTTGTAAACATTAATTTCAAAACATAATATGCCACATTCAATGTGACATCTTAGGGCGCGTCCAGATCGATCGAATGTGCAGACGCAAGTTGCACGCATTCGCCAGATCTGGACGCGCCCTTAGACATTTGAATAATATACAATACTCATCATAATATTAAACAAGGTTGACTTTCACCACTTTTACTCAAAAATAAAAAAGAGCATATATAATTTGATCACTCATAAAAAGTACTTTTATTATAAGAATAATTAAATATTAATTACTATTACAACAAGAAATGCGTTAGACACATTCAAATGTCAGAATTCTAATATTACAATGAAAAGACTTGGCAATAAGTTTTAACTTATATTCTGTTTAGTGATGTATAAATATATAAATTTGACATACAAATATTATTACTATATTCCTTTTCCTTTACTGAAGGTATACATTTTTGACTAAAAAACCAAAAAAAGAAAATTAAAAAATGTTGATTGGATATAAAATAAATCAATGTCTGTTCAAACATATTTCCACAAATTATATAGTCAAAAATTATCTTCTGAGCTTATTTTAAAAACCTTTATTTAAGTACTTTCTTACCGTACATCAACAAGAAAAAATATAATCAAGTTAACTGGCTTATCTGCTAACTACAGTGGATTCGGTCATAACGACGATAAGGGGACAAGTATAATTCTGCTATTATGGCCTAGGTAGAAAGAATTTGGTAACTTTTTTTCTAATTTAAACTATTTATAATCAAAGGCGTTTTACTCCCAATGAGGGTAGGACTAAGGCGGGTGGCCGGCTGTAAAAAAAATATAGCCAAAACCTATACGGTATAGACTACGGTGATACTGTGCCGACACCATAAAACGTGGGAAAAAGTTGAAAAACTGCTGGCCATGAATGATGTACACAAAAGATAAGAAACCCTAAGTCGTACTATGAATTTCCACTGGCGTAAGATCGTGTATCGAAACAATTCTCTCTTTTTTTTTCTTTGAAAATACTGAGATGACTATACATTTCATGTAAACGTTTTTGACAGTGTACACCCACCGTAGAATTAAGCTCAATATTCAAGAGAGTTTGGTGTTTTGCCACTGTAAGCGAGATCGTTATATACAATGTATCTAACTTGCTTAAGAAAAGGAATATCCTCCGATTTACTTATAAGATTACTTAAATGCATGTTATTTTTAAACCTAACTTGAATAGGAAATCATATAGCAAATATCTGTTAAATCATTTGAATACATAACAAGCTTGCACATTTGATTTTTTATATCGCAATTACAACTGGTAACATTAAACACTATATTCGGTATAAAATTAATAAAACTATATCATAATATTCCTAAACTTATTTTATGAAATACAAAAAAAGATAAAAAAAATAACTAACAACAACTATTCTAGTGGAATGAAAATTTGAGATTTTCTTCTAATTCGTTGTATTATTAATTTATTAAAGACTAGTGACCCATTCGGCTTCGCCCGGGTACCACTAATATGTTGATCCAATCATTACCAAACACAGGATTGTGCCAATCTTCGCTTTTTATATGCTTTTTTTCATAAAAAGTTATGCCATGTAACTTCTAATACCTCCAAGTATATGTGTACAAAGCTTCATGATGATCGGTTGAGTAGTTCTCGCGTGAAAGCGTAACAAACAAACTTACATTCACATTTATTATATAAGTAGGGATTACACAGCGAAAACTCTTTATAACATAATTTATTATAACTATAAACTCATAACGTAAAAGCAACCCTAGCGATAAACTTTAGTGCATCAGCCATTCCCTATAACGAAGAATATTGTGTACGCTTAGACACACAATAGGCCCTGGTTAAATCTTTGAGCTGCCGAGGGATTTTGAAACAATAATGATCTCACTTCGACATAACTTTAAAATTTAAATTATGAAATGTGTTGAACGATATGCTTCCGAAGAGTGCTAGAGATAATTTCTTCAACACTTAAAAGTTAACACCTAATTTTTTTGTTTCGTTATAAAGAGTTTAAGCTTTACATATACCAGACAATATTTTGATATCGCTAACACACCTTTGGTTTTAATCACACCATTAATTTTTCCATGTATACGCAGAACATAGTAAATATGTAAATCAGAGTATAATGGAAATAATTCAATATGTTATATCACATAAAATTACGTCTACAGTTGCAGTTGATATTATATTTTTTTTCAAGAGTATGTATTTGTGCATATATTACATATATAATGTCTATTTCATTGTGAACTCGTTTAAACTAAACGGCTTGACCCATTTTAAAGAATGTCATAGATACAGTCTATCGGGTTTATTGGTTACTTAAATTCACTATTGATTATTTTACTTACTATTATGTTACACCATTGGTGCAAAAACGGATATAATCTAAATGGCAATTGAAACATCTACATTAGAAACACCCAAGTCACAAATTTACATTACTACTGCGCAATCAGTGGCTTAAGATTTAAACATAACAGATAATTTAAAAAATGACAATCATGGGGCACAGCAATAATTATTAAATAGAAATACATATTTAATTCGTGAAATAAATTGAACAAAGTAATACAAATGTAACGTTAGTGTATCAATGGACCTTAATGATAAACTAATGGAAGCATCTACTGCCTGCTGTAATCCCACGCTACATTTCTAAATGACTTAATATCCTTTAGGAATAAGATTAGCAACATCTGTTAAATTACTCACAAAGTGTGGCCACTCCTTGATTATATCAAACAATTTGTCACCTGGGCTCGCTGTTGGAATTAGTTGTCTATGAGCAAACAGCTTGTAATCGTTTCTAAGGACACCAAGCTCCACACCGTGTTTAATTAACTTTTTGCAAGCGTCTATTTGCTGTTGGGGAGGGGGATCCTTGGTAAAAGTTCCTATGAATGCTATTGCTATGCTGTATCTATTATATCCTTTAGTGTGAGCACCTATGTAATCCCAGCCCCGGCCAAAGTACACGGAACCGTCGCCGCCAACCAAGAAGTTATATCCAATATCATTCCACTTTCTTGACTCTATGTGGAACGATTGTATCAACCGAACAACCAGCACGCAATGGCTCTGTAATAGAAATATACATTTTTTTAAACACCACAAGGTCAGTTTTATCTCTCCTTTTTTAAAACGATTGATGAAAAATTTAAGCAATAGCTGCGGAAGTTATTACTTACATAACATAGAAATCAACAATTGTTTCGTATTTAAAATTACAATAGAAGACCTTTATTTTTATGCTTCATCGAAACGGTTATGTAAAATATTAATAAAAAATCAAAAATATTCTAAACTCGATTTTTCACATTATATATAAAATGTTAAATGATTCCTTTTTCACAAGGCAGTACAAGTGTGCAATGCATATTTAATAACCTGTATATAACAGCTTTCAGTGGCTGTGTGGGTTATAACCACCCAAGGTACTGGCTGTATTATCTTATCAAGTGGACCTTCTATGGGCTGTGCCAACCAGTCTGTGCGTGAAACTATTCTTAAGTGATCCGGTGTTCTCAATACAGGATCCACTGGAAACATAATAATAAAATTATGTACAGGAGAAGTTAAATAAGTTTCAGTTTAGTATAAAATGTGTCTTATCAACAAAATATGTATTATTATGTTATTGCCTGGTTGCATCCATTAAATATTTAATACAATGAAAAAATATATATAATGATAATTTTATTGAATAATAATAATTAATCGGCCTTTTTTTAGTATATTTCCCCAAAGCAGGGCCAAAGGCCTTCTCTCCAAGAGAGGGAAGGGGCCGTAATCCACCACGCTGGCCCAGGGCAGGTTGGTGGATGTCACATGTCTTCGAATTTAGTGGTTCTAAGACATGCCAGTTTCCTCACGATGTTTTCCTTCACCATTTTTGGAGCAGTGGTGATGAAAATAAATTACACCAAAAAATAAAGCGCCTGGGTTCGAACTCGCGACCTACATAATTAATTCGGGCACATACATACTTCGGGTTAGGCCCGAAATTATGTAATGAGCTGTAAGTTCCATTGAAACTTGAAAGCTGAAGGTTTCATTGAAATTAATAAATTGAATGACTTCAATTAAAATTTCAATCATACATTATAATTTAAATATTCATCTATATATAAGGTAAATTTAGAGTCAAATCTTTGATAATAATAAAAAAAATTGTATTGTATTAATTTTAGATTTATTAAAAAAAATGCATTATTGCATCAAATGCAACTGCATTATATCATTCCATTTTAGGATTCTATGTAAACTTCTACTTAAATGTCTAAGATGAAAGGAAACCTTTTTAAGATATTTATGGTTGACGGCAATAATTAAAAAGCAGTATAAATAAATACCTGGGAAAGTACAATTCATGCACATGTCAGATCTTTGTGGCTTATTCAATGCACGCCTGCCATTGTCATTCACACATTCTCTGTTGTCTATCGAGTTATCCATAATGTTTGTTAGTACTTTACCGATGCAGAATAACAGTAACAATACACATGTAAATGAGGTGATTATTATGTGAACAATTATATATAGTACATTATAATGTAGTTCATCCACCACCAAGTTTTCTGAAATAGTGTTATTAATCAATCATTAGTGTAATCATAGCAAAGAGCGAAAATTATTTCATCCTAACAAAAAAGCATTAGTCGATAACATACCACGCATGTGAAAGTCATTTTTATCAAAACTAATTAATACAAGTCAATGAAGAAGAACCAAAGAAAACCAATTTTATGTATGATATTAACATTTTTTTAAGATATGAAGGGTAAAGAAATTAACATGTTTTAAAAAATGATTACTATTGTATATAATCGAATAATTTACTTTGATTCACATTGTTTTATTGAATATTTTATACATCATAGTTTAAATACATTTCTACTTTCTACAAATTCAAATTATTAATGTTAGTCTTTGAGTGAATTAACCAAATCAAAGCATATAATAGGAATAAACTTATTACCTTATCATACTTATTTGACAAGCTTATTGTTAAATAAATATAATCAACTTTTTATTTTATCCTAAAGCAGCTGAATAGTAAGAATTGAATTTTTTTGGAATCATTTCACTTGTAATCAATTGAAATTTACATTTGATATTTGAGCTAAATAAAAGAAGTTTAGATAATTTTACAAAAGCTGTTTCCTCAAACTAGTTCAATTTTCAAAGAGCTATCTATTTATTACATTTTAGATGATGATGCATTAATCAGTTTTACACATTGAAATTTGATAATTTCTAAATGGCATACATAATATGATCATGAAAGTCTTACCTGAATATGTGTCATTAAAGTAAGTAGTTGTTGTACTGCTACTTAACTCATCAGTCTTATTCATCGTAGTTAAAATAATTGCAACAACGCCCCCGACAAGGATAATGCAAATAACAAAGATTATTAATTTCTGCAGAGTTAGTATATCATGCTTTTTTATTGCTGTAAAATTAAAAGACACATAGATATGAGTAACACTGCAGATAAATATGAATATTAATGCATCAAGTTATGACAGATTTCTGTTGCACAGGACAAGTAAACCTTTTAATAAGTACATCCATACATCATTTTTTTGAGCAAGCAGTTCACCATAATAGGTGACTGATACCCATAAGCATCTACAGCAACATAAAAAGTTATATATTGCCTACCCTTAATTAACAGAGATGATAGACAAGAAAAAGGATATTTTCTTTCCCTATCCCTTCCATACAAAGCCTTTTTCCCCCTCCTAAGCCATTCTTTTTATATTCTAAAATGTAACTTAGATATAAATGTGAAGGAATCAGTAAAAGTGAGATTTCAGGTCTAAATAAAGTTTATTTTATATGCACTCAATTAAAAGATACATTGTATAAATTTATAACAATAAAAATGGTTAAATTGAATGTTTATTTTAAAAATTGTATACTTTCATACATAATAATAATAAGGTAATAAATAATATAATATAGTGTAAACTCCATCCTTAATTTTAAATTCTACTATTAACACTAGTTTTAGGTTTTTTATTAGATACTAACATGTATGGATTTATAATGTCTGCAATAAATATTATGTGTTTAAATTAAAACTCTTTCTGGTGGGGTATAAATATATAAATAACATAAAATAAACATATAATGCAAAAATATACCAAGAATTGAATTCTACCATATAAAACTAAAAAATAGTGCCAACCAGACAGCAGAGGGTTAGGGAAAGATAGGGAAACTGGCGAATAATTGTCACTGTCTAGAAGCACCATTTTCTTCATTTGAGCTCAAAGCACACCTGTCCCTAACTGAGACAATTGAACCAGTCACCTCAGGTGTTCCGAGTGGGTGACTGGGACCATTTGCAGAAACTACTACTAAGATAATTTCAGTCAACCAAGATGTGTGGCAAGTCTCGATATTTTCTCTTTTTTAGGTTTTACTATTTACATGGTACCAACACAAAGGATGGTTATATTGTTTAAAAATAAGGCCGCTTCAGACACAGTCCATCATATCACTAAGGCTCTTATTGAGAAGTATTATCCTGTCTGTCCATGGTGATAAGCGGGTCACAGTAGACCTGGTGCAGTTACTTTGATAATCCTGACTGGTTGAGTGAAGGGAAGCGATCAAGTCTACAAAGGACTCATGTAGAGCTTTGAAGAACATCACATGGAGTGTGAGCGTCAGAGATGCCCATTTGCCATTACTTGTTAGCCAAGGATAGGAGGAAGAGGATAAGTCCTTTGTGAGGTGATATGACAACTGTGTAAATCCCATCACCCAATTTCATCAAGAAATAGCTATGGAGGCTGCATACTTCAAGGTTATGTATAGTGAGAGCAGTAAGAAGGCCTCAAGGGCTTTATATATATTTTTTGTCATTTATTTCTATTTAAGACTTATTTTTTATAAAAAAATCTTAAAAAATCTACCAAAATAACAAACATTCAGAAATGTATTATATGAAAATAGTGTTCCACCGGCTGCGGAGTCCTTTTTTTTCAAGCAACCAGTTATTGTCATTATTTATATTTTCATTCCTTATAACAAAAAACTCCTTACAAGGAAGAAATGTACTACTAGGTTGGTTTATCATAAAATTCATCCATAGATGCCTCACAGCGCAACAGGCATTCTCTATTACAAGAAAATTATTTGTGTTTAAATGTCAATTATTATCTATTATCAATATTATTGTTTTTTGTCAGTTTACAAGAGGCATCTACAAAATCTTTGAGGTCTTAAAGTTTCATCCCAATCTGATTAATGGTTTAGGAATGCATAAAAGACGAAAAACAAACATTGAACATTGATTTTTATTAATGTAGGTTGTGTCAATTGTATGAAATTGTCATATCATTTCCTTCCTTTATCACTCTTCTTAATTTAATATTACTTACTTGCAGCACATTGGGGTGTGACTTTGTCATCCTCTTTCTCCAAATTCTTATCTTCTGTATTGGTGTATGAAGCATTATCCACGCCATATTTACTCTGTATGATCGTCACAGGGCCATTAAAAAAAGTGTTATTACCAAAGTGAACATTTTCAGAATTAGACACTGATACAGTTCCGATTACAGGTGAAGTCGAAGGAAGTAAGCCCAAGGATGAATTAGGCAAAGCACTACTTGTTCTAATATTTGTTTGTCTATCATGACCTGTATCGTCATCGCTTACTTCCTCTATAATTTGGACGTCTCCTATATCACCTTCAACTTTTATACCTGAATTAATTGTAGCCTTGGAATCACTTTTCATTGCCATTTTATATACACAATTACGTTTTGAACATTAAATACGAATTAAACATTGTATAAAAACATTTCGGTTGTTCTTATCTAACCGTTAGTTTACCAAGGTTTACACTGGTTAACACTGCTTATAACATTCATCTAAAACATATTGTCATCTCAGTTTTTTCAGAGAGAAAGAGAAAGCTTGTATCGTGCCACGATTTTACGCCATTGGAAACCCACTACCCAACCCACGGAGAAGAATTATAAATGCTGTTGACATGAGCGTACAGTACAGTCAATACAAAACAAAATACTATAATAGCTTATTACGATACGATTTGTATGTATAGTGCTATGCTAGTGACAGTGGCTGCGTTCCACTAAAAGTTCCATAAGGCACAATGCCTAAAATGTTCTTTTAGCCGTTCCACTCGCCGACTATGATCGTTGTGGTGAAATGAAAAAAAACACAGAAATGACGTCATCATTGTCATTATTGTGGTGCAAAAATACCATTAAACTACTATAAAATTATAATCCTGGAATATATTCACACACGGCCATCTAATCCCAAGCTAAGCAGAGCTTATACCATGGAAAGCAGATAATATACGGTGATACCGTATATGTATTTAAAATATTAAAATGTAAATTAATTTAGTACTTCAACAAAATTATATATAAAATTATATTTTATGTGTATATCGAGATAATCAATAATTATTAAAGTTTATTGTTTACACAAAAAAACAGCGCATCTTCTGAAGATGTAGGTTGAGTTAGGGACCTATTCGTCCCACGGACCTGCTGGGTTGTCTCAGTGGGCGGAGAGGTGAACTTTGACGTGGCGCGTCCCCGGGTGGCGGATAGGGGAACGCTCCGGCCTGGTGCGAGCTGGAGTAGGGCGAAAGCCCCGTGGACCAAACACCAAGGGGAGCCTGCGACCTCGGTTGCGGGTGACCCGATCCGGCGGGCCCATTTGTGGGCTGGCTGGAGTTGGCCGGCCCCAGGGAGGTCGCTGGGGGTGGACTCTGTGAGTCGGCACTTTATAGCGAACTGCGGGGATTATGGGGTCCCCGCAGTAGTTGTGGTGGTGAGTCGCGGAGGAGGAGGAGTGCAGGTATTTCGGTGCGCCACTCTTCCTATCCTCCGCGACTCAGCGGCGTCGCACCGCGTCTGCGACGGCAGTGGGGCTGCGGCGGGGAGGGGTTTCTCCGACCCCTCGCGGCCGTATTGCACGCTTAATCCCGGCGGCGACGCTGGGAGGGCGGGCCCTTGTCTTTTTCAAGACGGGGGCCGCGAGGAGTGAACCTCTATAAAAAACTCAAGGCGGCACCAGCAGGGGAGGGCGGGGATTCCCGATTGCACTGGTGCCGTCTCCTCAGGAGGAGCCGGAAACGGCTGGCGCTGGGGGGCCGCGGAGGTTGTGCGATAGCGTTCCCGTAGCCCCTCCGATATGCGCATACGAGGCGTCGTCAGGTTTTAGTCGGTTCGAGTCCGACATAATCCGAACTTGTCCCCGCGAGGGAGGATATGCGTGGGCATTTCCTGACGTAAAAAAAGGGACCTATTCGCTGCTATAGTCTCAAAAATACCTAGTTGTATTTACTTTATGTGAAGCGGATCATTTGATGTCAAGTGAGCGCTACCATAGACATCCACAACAAGCAACAAGCAAATATGTTGCAGATACGTTAGCCACCTTTATTGGGCAGAGGAGAGCATTGACAAAGATATAGAGAAGGGATATTGCCTTTTCCCCGTTAACCCCCTCCTTGTATAATCATTTTCCTTTTCCCATCTTATCCTTATAATTATCTTATCTCATGAGGAAAGGTCGGGAAGGGGAAGAAGATTGAAATTATGCCTTACTTATAATTCACGCCTGTCTTCTGTGAGGTCGTGGTATTTCACCGGCCGAGCCAGCCAGTTCGTGCAACAGATGTTGTTGTTGCGGGCTATACCACTGGTCCAAATATACCGATTTTGTTTGGCAGCCCTACCGATTCTACATTTTATATTTTCCATCCATAGTTTATATGCTCTTTGGTAAGAGTGTTATGTTCTGTGACTGGATCAGTCAGACAGTTCAGTTTAGACTTGGCGGCAATCGGCAAGTTGGGTATAGTTAATTCGTGTTTTGTTATGTTTTTAATATCATTCATAATTTTCTAATGTAATGTTAAACTAATTCAATTTCTATCTTTTAACCCTTGCTTACAATTAGATTAAAAATTATAATTGATGATAGCTGAAATAAAGTTTCTTACAGCATCGTAAGCGCATTTGTGGTGTTATACTTTACGAGGTAATTATTTTATTTTTCTTAATATAATTTTAGTATATTTAAAGTTCAATGTATCTTTTATGAATATGGTTTTTCTTAAACAAGCAACATATTTTACATAACTTGATAGATTTGCGGTTGTTTAACTAAAAATCAATTAGCCCTTAGTTTTAGCCCAAGTTTCATAAATATGTATATGACGAATTATTTAATAAGGTAGCGCACAAAGTTCAAAAAAGTACAAAACGCTTATAGAGATTTCTTTTCTCGTTAGACCAGTGGTCATTGGAATGTTCTTATAAATCATTTGGCACTTTGTTGATATAAAAATATTTTTAGGACACTATGAAGAAACCGTGGTACAAATACGTGACAGTGGAGCCAGTAATGTTCTTCTACATGTTAGCTTTTATGATAACTAATGTAATTGAGCAAACTTTCTATGTGTTCAAAGCATGTACGGTGAATCACGGGTACAGTGAAGAGATATGCTACAATATCAATCATTTTAAAGATATCAAAACTGAAGTTCAGGTAAGAAAAGTAAATAATTTGAATGTGTAATAGTGGTTCAAAATATTGTATGTTCATTAACATAAAGATTTAGAAAGGTAAGATGGTATTTCTGTCTCCTTTCTCAGGATGAAGCAGTCACAGTAGTAGTCTGAGACCGAAATTTGAAATAACTTTCATTCATCTGTTTAATGGATTATTGGTTTAAAAAAAATTGTCTAAAAATTCCAGATTTTTCTTTTAGGATTATACTATTCATATTTTAACTGTGTGAAGGCCGTTTCTAATTAGGATCCTTTACTGCAAGGGACGCAGATAGATTTGAGATTGGAGACATAGATGAATTTTTTTATTGAATGCAAGCGTGATCGCTCCGAAAGCATATATGCATAGTTAATTCTATGTATTCCATAACTTAACCAGACCATATCTTAACCAGAAATTACTTTTTTATGTCAAAGTTTAGTATGGGCCATACAGTGTATACTTTATTTATTATTCTTAAGGGACTGTAAATTTTTGACATTGTAGAGAGTTGTCATTAATCGGAGTGAAAACAATATATAGTACAAATTTTACAAACGTAAAACAACTTAATAACGATGCTTATCGCATAGATAGACTATATGTCTGTTATCTTTGCATTTTTGCTGCTCCAGGATCAGGATTGTCAACTACACGTGATGCTACGCAGAGTGTGTCCATGTATATATAAAACGGTCAACCAACCAAAGTCAAGTAATTTGGACGTTTTAAAAAGTTTGTCGTTATAAACAGTTTATAATTTATTTAAGCTTTGAGGTTATTTCTAACGGGTAGTTAGTTGAATTGAGTTATCCCCCCACGATTTCGTACTGCCTCCTGCGAGTTAGTTATTAACATCCGCTATTTATCAACACGTATCCATGTGTTGGTAAATATTTGAAAACTACAGTATTTTGATGTAATTTTAAATGATTTAAATCAGAGATATAATTATAAGATTCGATTTATAAATATCAAAATCTCTTAAACGATTTTTGTTTTAACATTTACGCAAACGCGTATCGACAATTGTTATTATTAAATATACGACGTAATACCTTATATGTACGGAAATGATTAGATGTTTGTGTCATTCTTTTAGCCTCAACTTCAAATTGTCATAGATTAGATATCTATCATATAATGTTCTTTCTCACTGATATAATAAACCTGTATGCATAGTTACTGTATTATTATAAATGTTTGTGTCAGTTTGTTACGCTTTCACCCCTTAACGACTCAACCAGTCATCATGAAATCTCTCACACAAGATGTCAGGGGCAGAAAGTCTAAAGAGTAGCAGGGCCGTCTTTACCCGGGGGTTCAAGGGGTGCGAGGCACCCGGGCGCAAAGATAAGGATTTCAGTGGTAGAGTCCGCAACAACAACATCTGCTTCACGAATTGGCCGCCTCGACCGGTGAAATACCACGACCTCACAGAAAACAGGCGTGACGTAGAAGTTCTCTGCGTTTCGTCTGATGAGTGAGGCGCCGGAATCCTAATTTCAGTTCTCTTCCCCTTCCCACTCTTTCCTCATACGGATAGGATGGGAACGGGAAGAGGATTGGAGGACGGGGAGGCAACGCATCTGCAGCACATTTGCTTGTTGCGGATGTGTATGGGCGAGGCCTGCCTTTCGCACCCCGGCGCCGATTTTGCTTAAGACGGCACCGAAGAGTAGGATATAAATAAAAAAATAAATATGCGCTCACGCCCGTAACCCAGAGGGGTAGGCAGAGATCATGGATTTCCATTTGGCGCGATCCTGGCACAACTCTCTCGCTTCTTCCACATTCTTACATCTACGCATGCATGCTCGTCGGTTATGGGTGCTCCTTATATCGCCCTTTTTTAGTAAGTCATTAATCTGATCGATATAAGTTCTCCTAGGGCGTCCCCTACCAACACTGCCACTCACTTTTGCAACATAAATTTGTTTTGTTATTCTCTCTTCATTCATCCTTTCAACATGCCCGAACCACCGAAGCATACCTTTCTCAATTCTAGTCACAACGTCCACTTTCAAGCCACACTTTTCCCTTATAACGCTATTTTTAACCCTATCATTCAAAGTCACGCCTAACATACTTCTTAAGGATCGCATCTCAACGGCATTAACTCTACTAGCATGCTTTTCCTGCCAAACCCAGCTCTCATTTCCATACATTAAAGTGGGGACTAGTACAGCATTGTGTATTACCAGACGAGCCTTCATAGACACATTCTGACTCCTCACTACTGTACCTATAGCCCCATTCATTTTATTTCCCGCACTCACTCGTCGTTCAAAATCTTTAACATGCCCTACCATCTCTACTAAACATACACCCCAAATACACGAACTCTTTCACCTGTTCCACTACATTTCCGTTAACCTTTATTTCAATTACTGTCTTACTTTGTTCTCTTTCAAACACTATTACTTTCGTATTATCCACATTCATCTTCATACCTTTACCATCTAGTGAATCATTCACTACATTCAGCATAAGTTGTAAGTCTTCCGCTGATGACGCAAATACAACCTGGTCATCAGCGTACAAGAGACATTTTACAACTAACTCACCCATTCTTAATCCACAATCTTCGTCTTTCCAAGATTTCAATCAATCATCCATAAAGAGATTGAACAGCCACGGGGATGCTACACAGCCCTGTCTTACACCTTTATTGATGCTAAACCAGTCTGAATAGGCCCCGTTTATCCTAACGCAAGCAGTAGAATCAGACTTTTATCCCGGACAGAAATATATAAAAACGGTAACTAGTATATATAATATGTCATCGATATATTGTGAACTGCGTTAGTTATGATCTTACAAGACGAGATAAACTGTCGGTCAATTGCGAACTAAACGAATCATTCACAATTTGTCGTCTCATACAAACGCAATGAACCTCTTTCCTTATAAATAAATATACACTCACGCCCATAAACCTGAGGGCTAGGCAGAGATTGTGTATTTCCAATCGGCGCGATCCTGACACATCTCTCTCGCTTCTTCTACATACACACATCTACACAAACAAGCTCTTCGGTTACGGGTACTCCTTATATCGCCCTTCTTTAGTATGTCACCTCACTTTTGCAACATAAATTTGTTTCATGACTCTCCATTCATCCCTCTGACATGGCCGGATCACCGAAACATACCTTTCTCAATTCTAGTCAAACCGTCCACTTTAACCTCTTTCTTTGATTAAAATCTTTGTAAGATATTTTAAAATATTACTATCACGTCAAACTTAACGAACCTAACCTATAATTATCTTCCATTCTGACTTAAACTTTAACATAATAACGCAAGCAAAATATCAATTCACCAAGTGGACGATTTGACTTCGGCAGCCTATGAACTGTAGAGAAATTACACGTCAAATTGTTAATGATTTGTTGTCAGTTTATATTATGCCTAGTGATTATTAACACATAAAGTTCACAATCGATCGGTAACATATAAGGACTTATAACTATTACATTATAAAGTAATGCGTCAATACATTATTCTCGACAATACCTATATTTGACTGATAAATTAAACCTCTAGTCTCTTATCTTTATCTCAGTACTATCCTTATCATTTGTCTTCTTATTTGATCAACATATCTTTATCATATACTTTTATAATTTATCGTTATGTAAACAATTTATTATTATTACAATTTATTATAATAAAATAATTCTGCTACATTTACGTTTTGCGCAGGATAAACATTGTGACAACTTGGTTGTCGTTGAAATAAATAAATGAAGTAAAAAAAAATATTCTTTATTAATGTTTAAACTACTTTAACTACTTTTCAGTGGGCAGTTAAAGAAATAATAATTTAGTTAAACCTTAATTGGTATGAAAGATATTTTATGGCAAAAGGTAACATCAAAATAACAATTGACCTACGTTTTATTAAAATAACATTTGGTATTTTATGTACAATATGACAGTGTAGACATGTGTACATTGCCGTGTGTTTTTCGCTAAAATTAATAAAAGGATGAATTAAAGATACACGTGTTGTTACTATCGTACTATTGTTGGTAGTCCTCGCGTTTTACGGATGGAAAAATTCGCATAGAATAGAAAATTTGTGCGAATATACACCATGTATAAATGAAATGATAAAAGTCCGATAATGGACCGTTTGCAAAAAAATCATATATTCAAGATCAAAACGGTAATTTTTTGGATAAAAAACATTGGTTAGTCTGTAATTGTAGATAATGCAATTATATTATACTAGTGACCCGCCACGGTTTCGCCCGGGTACCACTTATTTTGTTGACGCGATCACTACCAAACACAGGAATTTGCCAATCTTGAAAATCCCTGTAAACTTCATCGAAATCGGTCGTGCTGTTTCGGAATCTATAGTATCTATATCGCTTTTTATATACTTTTTTTCACAAAAAGTATCCTATGTTACTTCTAATACTTCCAATAATACGTGTACAAAGCTTCATGATGATCGGTTGAGAAGTTTTCGCGTGATTCTTGATAATATGCATAAGTACGGTACGCCGCTTATATAAATTACTGGTTATACAAGTAAAAAATAAAAATACAAGAGAATCGATGGGTATTTTTCACATTTTATCTAACGATTTTTTATATCCTTATTAACTTTACTTGGCCGGTTTAGTTTCATAACATGTTAACTGTGTAAGGAAATGACAATATATCTATTAACCTACATAATCTATAAGTTATGCTGATGTCAATAAATAATACCGCTTCGCTGGCTGACAATGTACTTTCATTTATTACCGTATTGACCTAAATGTGTCATGATGACAACGATAAAAATGATACTTCACGAAAATGTTATTGAAGAAACCATTGTTTTTTTCAAGAGTTGCCATGCAGATTATCTTTAACAATAATGACCATTATAACACATTAATATTATGTAAAATACACTTTAATTATGGTCCTATGGCTGCGCCAGTACTTTTAATACTTTTTTCAATTCTTTAATCGTTGTTGCTCTTTGTCAATCGTAACACGGGAAACAGTTGGCAGTTGGGGCAACCCTGGCAATATTTTAAATGAATTAATATAGAGATTCAAATCGTGTCAAATCGTTCCAGCCAGACCTTGGCATTCATAAAAACAAAAACGTTACTTATAAACGAGAGTGGATTTTTTAAGTGCAAACTTCTTTAGGCACGCTTGACTTGGGGAGTAAGCTGGTGAATGCGTAACGAGAGTGTTAAGAGCGGAATGAGCGGGAGTTTATTTCATTTATCTTTCTTGTATTCAATTTTGAATTTTATTGTTAAGAGACAAGGGTTTTTTTTGTTGATTATTTATTATTATTTAAACTAATGTTGATCCTGTTTTGAGTTTTTACTTCTGTCGGCAGTGTTTATGACCGCCTGTGTTTTTGCCATAATAAATAATTAAAATATTATTAATTTTTAGACGTCGAGCGCTATATTTTTAACCCAATTACCCAACCTCAAGGAATGTTCCGTTTTAACGCACATACACACAACAATAAGGCTTGTTGTTTAACTGCAAATTTATATATTTTACCTTGGTTTTCACTCGCGTAAAACCCTGTATCGCTGCTTTCTCTCTTTGAAAAAACTGATATGATAACATGTTTTTGACGTGACAACGTCTTATAAATTCATAATTCGAGCGTCCAGAAACTTGGGGTTTTTTATGTATGTTTCCGGCAGTATAAACCCACGTTTATATTGAAACACGGGCACTGAAAAAAAAAAGAAAAGCCTCGACCTAGGTATTTTAAAATTAACCATGGCACGATAGTTTTAATCGGATGGAGATAATTTATCAATCTTATATAAAACAAGTTGAGCCCCGCGGTTTCATCCGTCGTGCAATTTAATTTAACCTTCGAAATTCTGGCCTAACCTGAACCCTATTTAATATGATTGGTCATATTGGCATGACGTCAATGTACAACGCATACTTTCGTCATAAATAAAAAAAAGTCTTTAATCTGATGGCAGCGCCGGGACATCACTAACTTTTCCCCTTATTATTCCTACTTGCATTGATAATCATGAATTAACTAATAATTCCCAGGTGACAGTGTCGACGTTTCACCAGTGGAATGGTATCGCAAGCCATGTAGTGCCACTCCTGCTGGCTTTCTTCATCGGTTCCTATAGCGATAAACGTGGCCGGAAATCGATCCTCCTAGCTGGACTGTTGGGGAAACTTTATTTTTCTATCATCATTACCCTGAATACAATTAAAGGTTAGTTTTTTTGTTTTTAATTTTATTGTGTTAAAATTGTACGTATATATATATATATATATATATTGGTATTTACTCCAAGGGTATGGTTTTCGCGCAACTTCCCTTCGTTTCGTCTTATCTTATAAAAACACATTGTAATTTCTTTCTAACGTGACTTTATAAAGTCCTTTGCCTTAGTCATTAAACAATATGGGTCGACACTAACATTCGCTAAAATTCTCTTTCCTATTTACATCCCTTCGCCCTAATCTAATCCCTCCTCTCATTCGGATCAAAACGGAATTTTTGTAAATGTGTATTATCTTTTAAGTTAAAATTCATCAGAGATATCGATTGACGGGCCGGTTGGCGTGGTTTGTGAGATACTTGCTTTTCACGCCGCAGGTCGTGGGTTCGATTCCCACCCAGGACAAACATTTGTGTGCATGAACATGTCTGTTTGTCCTGAGTCTGGGTGTAATTTATCTATTTAAGTATGTATTTACAAAAGAAAAGTAGTATATGTAGTATATCAGTTATCTGGTTGCCATAGCACAAGCTCTGCTTAGCTTGGGATCAGATGGCCGTGTGTGAATATGTCCTAGGATATTATATCAATAGTACGAAGTGTAGAGGATGTCAATAGTACGAAGTGAAGAGGATGTCAACAGCACAGACATAGATTTGACGAGTCAATCACAAAAAGAAACCGTATGGGCAGTAGTAGTTCGTACGGGTTGGTTGGTTCATAAACATAACTTTAGCCCACGAAGTTGCTACGTTTTTGCTATATAAAAAAATGGTCGATATAATTCTAATACTTCTGATATTAACAATGTGTATAGCTTTCATAATTTTATTACGAAAAAAAATGTTTTCAGACATTTTTCGCGTATATACCAGTTTCAAAAATGTCAAACAATTAAGGCGCACTGTATCACACACAGCAATCCGGCCTTATTTTAATCCATAACAAAATCGTGGGTCAATCGCTCTTTCTCTCTTTTAGTTCACCACCTCCGTAGTATATTCATCTCATTGTCTTGCAAATTAACCAAAATACATAGTTTCACTTCTACCATGTAGCTCACATTTTGAAATGAAACTCTTATATTGAATGTTTCTGCCACGAAAAAGCGTTACGGCCGCATGATGACATATATCTTTCTTCTATGGTTGTCTCACAATAAGCATTTTTTTAAAGAAACATACGCAACTTACTACGCTATTATTCGTGTTCGGTGTGAATCCTTATCCATTTAAATGCGTTAATTATTAAGAGAATTTAATGTAGATTATAATTGCCTTTTGAACTGTATCATTCTGACAAATAGTTTAGATGATATCAAAAGATTAAAAATACGCGCAACTGAAAAATTCTATAACACGTAACGAAGGACAATTTTGCTTTTGAAGTTTCACTTGTACTATGTGTAACACATTTCGATTTTTTGTTTTTTATTCAATGTCGTTATCACACTCAGTATTAACAACCTTTTGACCTCTAGTGTGCAAATTTTCAATGTCTGAGTGATAAGGTTTAACTGGTTTTTGTGAAAAATATGTGGAGTCATTTCGACGTCATTGAATTTTTAAATTGTTTACCATTTAGAAAATGTATTGATCGAAAGAAATGGAAATCCGATAGAGTAATGGCGCTTCATTGGACCATTATTATGGATGGAGTCAATCCGCCCAATCCAATCAAATCATATTTTTTGAGTTCATCTTGCGCAGTTCGATATTGCATTATGGTGTGGTAAAAATTTTCTGGTGACAATCGTAGGGCATTTTTCAATTAAACATTTATTCCACTATCGAAACAGTAAAGGTCCACATAATGATTTCTTATATTTATGCGAATACACATTGGAATAAAACTAGTTTTACGGCTTTTATCGCATTTATTTTACGTTTTTTAATTTCCGACGTTTCGAGTACTTTGCGCTCATGGTCACGGGCGGATACAAAAGTTCCTTTTTGGCGTATATCTATACCTGCATAAATTGAACTTACAACTTATTCGGGCGTGGCTCACTGTACTTAATGAATACTTTGTACTCGTCTAATAAAAAAAAAACTGAAACATAAAACTATCCCTGTTATCTGTAATGATAATCTATTTTTTTTCGAGCAAGCGATCACCCGATGTTAAGAGAGTGCTGCCCATAGACATCCGCAACAAGCAAATGTGTTGTCTATCTTTAATGGACAGATTAGGGGATAGACAGGAAAAAGGATATTACCTTTTCCCCGTTTACCCCCTCCCCGTCCAATCCTCTTCCTTTCCCATCCTATTCTTGTGAGGAAAGGGTGTGAAGGGGAAGATGACTGAAATTAGGCTTCCGGCATCTCACTCTTCAGTCGGAACACAGGGTACTACTCTATTTCACGCCTGTCTTCTGTGAGATCGTGGCATTCTACCGGTCGAGCCGGCCAATTCGTTGTCGTTCAAACAGATGTTGTTGCAGGCTCTACCACTGTAAAATTGTGATCCAACATCCACATCCAAACACCAAACAATCTTTAAATTTACATTATTGCGATAATCGGATAAAGGACCATTTTTGTTCGTATATCTATCATTACGTTGTAATTAACATAACAAAATTATTATATTGTGATTTTAATGTTAATTACAAATGTGAAATATATTTCACCTACTAAAGGTGAACTTCGTTAGTTTATGATCGGCCTGGGCATATTATTAACTGTCAGCAAATTGTGTGCTGATATTCAGCTTGCGTTGTTATGTCAAAGTTAGAATTGAACATATTTATACGTTAGGTTAGAAATAATAGTCACTACATAATATAAAACAATGGGTACCGCCGTGTCTGTCTGTCTAGATATTCGCCATAAACTCAAAAACTGCTAAACGGTTTCATGCGGTTTCACAAACAGAGTGAGTCATGAGGAAAGCTTTAAGCTAAAGGCATAATTTATTTAAGCTTTTGTAAATTGGTTAAAATTACGATAACTGTTGGACATTTCTGAAAAAGTCAAGCGCGGGTCTCACACCGATGACGGGACTCGCTTAACGCGACCATCTCCGCGACGCGCACCGCGCTATTGCCTACTGTGTTCAATGTGCTTCAATGAAGAGAACCGACCCGGGTGTAACCCATTCAGCAATTAATACAAAATTAATATCGTTAATGAGGTAGCGTAACATAAATTAAGTCAAAGGTAGAGGAAAATAGATTTGTTGCCTATTTTCAGTTCTTTTTACGATTTGCAGGCAATATATGCTATTCGTTCGATTATAAACTAACAAAATTTATAACCTGTAGGTGACATGCATGTATATATGTATATATATATATACATGCAACTGCTGCCTTGAATTTCTTTCTGATTGTTTCAGCGTGGCCTGTTGAATATATCATATTCACGGCAGCATTTCCAAGTGCCTTAACTGGGGCAGACCTATCGATATTTGCCGGCTGTTTTTCCTATATATCTGACGTGTCGTCAATAAAGAGCAGGACATTGAGAGTGGGCATCCTTGATATCGTCTATCTAAGTACAATGCCCGTGGGCGTGGCTTTCGGTAAGTATTTTTTTTAAGAATTGCGCAAAACAGAAACAAAAATGCTTAGAGAAAGAATAAGTCTTCATTCAAGAAAATAGTTAGATTATGAACTTCATAGCTAAGATTTTTAATGTTCAATCGATCGATTTAACATACAAGAGCATTTCACCATTTTCTCACACTTTGTGAATCTCGAAGATAAAAAAATAAAGAAACAAATTTTGATGCTCGTTCGTCGGAAAAGGAAGCTTTATGTCAAATTTCTCGGCCATAGGTCAGTCACTCGGAATCCGCTTTTATATGTGTTGATATAATAATTTTATGTTTAACATGTTTTGATAAATCTAGCAATAATTATTTCTAGCTTGAGTTACATGAAATACTTTATTACTGTTAATTTCAGGTAATCTCTTATATACAAAAGTGGTCAACAAATCTTTTACCGCAATGTTCCTAATAAACACTTGCCTTATGCTGATTGCCACAATTTACTGCATATTTTTCTTAAAATGGCAAACACGTATCGAACAAAAGTCCCTCAGGGACGCCAACGTTAAAAATCCAATTGCGGACTTTTTCGATCTTAACAATATTAGTAGAACTATTGTCACCTTAACAAAGAAGCGGAAAAATAATAGAAGAATGATACTTTGGTTTCTACTCATTTCCATGGCGTTTTACACGTTTCAGAGAGGTATGTAAATACGTTATCTTATAATGTTATATTTATATAAATGCCTAATAGGCTTTAAGTCCGGACTATTTGTCAATTTTTTTTATAGTACTAGTTGGTAAACGAGCAACAGGTTCACCCGATGTCAAGTGATCGCTACCCATAGACATCTGCAACTAGCTAATGAGTTGCAGATGCGTTGCCCACCTTTAATGGACAGAGGAGGGGACAAAAATAAAATGGTTGTTTCCAATACCTATACCTATCCCCTCCATCGTCAAGTTCTCATCCTCTTCCCATCCTTTCCTTATAAGAATAGGGTTGGAAGGAGGAGAGAACTAGAATTTGTGTCAACGTGGACAGGCATTATTATTAGCACAAAGTTTTCACCGATAAAGCTTGTGCGAGGAATGACGTGATCCCCTTATATTTCTTTAATATATCGCTTCGCTGTCACACCTAAAAACTTTTGCCGATACTTTCGATGCAATGTAACTCGATTTTTGTCTCCATTGAAATGCCCACACATATCATCCAGTAACTCAAGGACTTGGAGACCAATTAATTTGAAAATATGTACACTTAATAAAGTCCTTTTGTGATGATGACATCGTACTGACGCGTCGGTTAGCGTGGTTAGTAACTTGCTTGCCATGTCGTCGTGGGTTCGATTCCCACCCTAGACAAGGCATTTGTGTGCCTTGTGTGTGTGTATATAATCTACTTTAAAAATTTGAAAACTTCTATTGAGATATCTTTTATTTCACTAGAGTTTTGTATGTCTCTGTGTGTGTGTGTTTTCTATATTGTTTTCTAAACTATTTTTATTGACATCGAATTCAAAGATATAAAGAACAAGACACATACTAAACTAAACATTTTCAGATGAGAGGCCGGTAATGTACCTTTACGTAACAAATGTCTTCGAGTGGAATGAAACTGACTTCAGCAATTTCCGCACGTACCTCAGTACCGCTTACGTCGCAGTGATGATTCTGGGAATACCATTATTCACAAATGTCTTGAACTGGAAGGACACGGTTAGTTCTTTATTGATAAAATATATTTAAATTATTACAACAGAGGTATAGCAGTTTACCAATACTTACAATTTATTATATTATATACCGTGAGCAGGTTACGGCTTCGAAGGCGGGCGCTTTACTTTGTGTAATTTATTTCATAACCACTACTCCAAAAACGGTGAAGGGAAACATCGTGAGGAAACCGACATGTACCGTGTAACTGTGCCTCCTCTAGTCAAACAGTGACCCATCAGTCATCGGCTCACGCAACTTTGACCCGAACATCCATTCGAGGAGTCGCTGCATACAACTTCACATCAATCAACATGAATCATCCTTAGATTACATAACCACTTAAAATTAAATGCGACCGTGATCAAGTGATTGGTTATTTAATTATAAAAACCTTTGTTATCTTTCAAGGTCATAATAATGTTGGGTGCGGGAGCTCATATCTCAGGGCACATGACATACGCACACGCTCAGGATGGTTCGACCCTGTATATAGGCGCAACTGTAGCTGCCATAGGCCCTTGCGTGGCTCCACTGATCCGAGCAATGACATCTAAAGTCCTACCGCCAGCGGAGAGAGGTAACAATCATATATATATATATATATATATATATATATATATATATATATATCACATTTGTAATATTAGTAGGGATTTAAAATGTCAGTGGAGAAGCAAAGAAAGCAAAAAATATGTATTCGTGTTTTAGGTTCATCTATATCTATGCGGGAGACAAAACGAGAGTAAGTAGAGATGAGCAGGCCGACATTATTCCTTAGAATTAATCTTGCGTAGGTGTAACGTGGGATACGACTATGTAGGCAATGACGATGAATGTACGAAGATACATTACAATGTACAGTTGACCTCAGAGCTATATAATCAATCATATAAAATAGGGTTCAGGTTAGGCTGGACAATCGTCGGTTAAATTATATTACACGGCGAATGAAACTGGGGCTCAGCTTGTAAAAGATAGTAGAAACTAAGCTAGTGAAATTATTATTGAAAATCGACCACTAAGCGAACCGGAAGAACGTAATCAGAAATATGTTACTTTTGTACAGCTGAACCTCAAGTTAATGTGGGTTCAGGCTTATATTAGTACTTATTCAAAGTTGACTGACCAGGTGGACTAGATAGACACATAGTCCACTAAGCCAAAAGTGTTAATTAAACGACAAAATCTCGAATTTGATTTAGATTACACTTGCATGTTGAATTTCAGGTGTTGCGTTTGCATTTCTGTCGGTAATGGAAAACGCGGTGGCAATGTTCGCATCTATTGTATACTCGCAATTATACAAGGCGACGTTAACAACTGACTATATCAACGCTATCTTCTACCTAACTATAGGCACCCAAGCGATTGTATTTGTATTAGCCGGGTATGTATTATTTTACATTGTTATGTAATCCTTTGGATTCGTATTGGTACATTACTTTAAAGTATATAAATTGATAGTGTTTTGTCAATGTCTGTATTACCACGATGAAATTACAATACTTTTCACAAAAAAAAAACTATATTCGCAATAGAATTAGACTATTAGCGCCATCTATACTCAACGGCATTACTTACGTTACGCACATCAGGCGGGATGCGACCGCAAACTAATCCTACTCACGATGAAGGACCTCTGACAGGTCCGTAACTTGTCGTCTAATAAAGGCGTTTTTATAAAAAGCTTATTACTAATGTCTCACGAAAGCTTTATTTATTTTTAATATAATAATTCTTGACTTTCCAGTGTAACCGAAATTGCTTTAAAAGGCAGGCGCATAGAGACGCTTATTGAACAAGAAGAGACACAGATTCCGACCGATCAAGGTATTCAACAGACGAGGGACAGGAAAAAGATTAATAATTTAAGATTTTAATTTTGTATACAAAGTATACATTAATATACATTTCTAAACAAATGTAATATTTAAGAAAAATTAATAGAGAATAAATGTGGGCATAAACAAACGGAAACAACATTTTTTTCTTTTCTCCGAATTTAAAATTTGTTTTGGTGTGTCTTTGGTAAATTATATAAAACTATTTTGTTTATGAGTGGGTCATTATAAATTTAATAAGGCATTATTTATAATCTTGTCTGCATTATGCTCAAATTTTTGTAAAGTGTGTTCCACATCAAACTGGAATTTTGTATGCAACGGTTACACCGTACTTTTTTTGTTAAAATTCCTGATTTCCAAAATATTTTCTATAAACAACTTTTCCTTACATGACCTCATAACATTAGCTATCCATATTTTTTCCAGTATAAATGGCCGCAATGTGTAGTGACATTTGTTAGTTTAAAAAAAACATCTTGTGAAAAAAACTGTTGTATACTAATGACCTACCGTTAAAAGAATCCTATTAGAAAGAAATACACGGTTACTTAAAAGTTATGCATATTTATTTAAACACCAGATCAATAAGATATAATAATTATTTCCTATTGATCTGGTGTTTTATTTAATATCGTCACTTCCCAAATTATTTTGTAATGGCCCGTGTTATACCATGCTTCATATTGCTATAGTTACAACGTAATAATTATAAGAACCGCCTAAATGTTATTTACCTATTATGGGAAGTTTACCTTATACATTCTCTATAAATTATAAAAATAGTTTAATAATTGAATATATACAACTTGGAGCAACATTCAATTAAAATTTTCTAACCCATTTTTCATTGGAAAATGTACATCACATGAGGTAGAAATGGTAAAGAGAGAAAGAACGATCGATCGATAATTTTTGCTATTGATTGAAGTAGGAAAGAAAGAGAAAGGGACAAAGAATCAAAGGTAACATTTTAGTAAAGATAGAAATTGTTCAACTTAATATAAAAAGAATAATAAATTAGCCTTTTATAGTATGTTTCCCCACTGCAGGCACACAGGCCTCCTCTCCGAGAGAGGGTAGAGGCCGTAATCCACCACGCTGGCCCAGTGTGGGTTGGTAGATGTCACGTCTCTTCGAATTTAGTGGTTCTAAGAACACGCCGGTTTTGGAGCAGTGGTGATGAAATAAATTACACAAAGAAATACATTAAAAAGCAGGAGCAGTGTTGGCTTTCAGAGGTTTAGGCCCCGACGTACTGTAGGTATGGTATGGTATGGCGCTTTACTTTTTACAGTAAAACTAATTGTAGAGTACTACTACTTTTTCATATAAAAATAGTTGTAGACCTTTTTCGTTTCATAAAACTAAATTTGTATCTTCTGTATCAAAAGTTTCACGTTAAAAATGTTGCTTGTTGAAAAAAAAAACATTATTTTCTGCGACAGATATATTTTTAATATTATTAAAATGCAAAAAAAAGGTAATATTTGAGGAGCACATGTAATGTTTTACATTGTTCATCATTCACACAATTATATAATTTTTTTTTATTTTAAAACAATATTAAAAAAAACATAGTGAATTTAATGGTGATATTACCCTTCCTCCGTCTTTTTAATAATTTCTTATGTTGTGTTTTGTAGAGTGAGAAAGTGAAATTGCAATTCCATACATCTTTATTTTCACTTAACATTCACTTATACTTATACTTATTCTAGTAAAAAATGTATAAAAAAGTACACTAGAACTAATTTAAGGTTGTGAGAGCCATGTTTCAAGATACTGTTGAACTTCAAGGCGTGCCTCTGTCAACTCAGGTGGATCGTTTTCACTGGCCGGATACATGTTAGCACAATGAGCGGTGCCTGCACATAAAAGAACAAAACTATATTCCTTTATTTTTTCTTAATAGCAATTAAAATAAAACGTATGTATATTATATATAACATAGTATTATTAATATATAAAATTAATACAGTAAATTAATTTGCGTCTCTTCACTTCAATGATTACAGTGTTTAAAGTTTCCATCGAGTACTTGAACAATATTTAACATTTTGCTACATAAATTAGATTAACTAAATTACATTATTCAAATACTAAATGTCTTTTCTGAAAAATATAATCTTACTACGCTGAGCATAGCTAGGTTGGCCAGGTACTATAATCACAGGTAATGGTGAACTCACCGTAAATGTAAATGGCTGGTGCGTTGTTGTCATTCGTGACCGTGATACCAAGAGCATGCCACGGGTCAACCGAGCCATGCACGAAAACTACTCTATCAACAGATATATCAAGTCCACCATAGTAACTGTTGCTCCATTCCGCAGCGTTCTCAATGAATTGCTCATTAAATCTGAAAAAATTATATACTGGGTGCCTTTAAAAGGTATAAGTATAAATGATAAGGTATAAAAGGAAGTAGTATGAAAATAGTATGTTCTAGTGTTTTAGAGCATTAATTATATCATTTTAATTCTTGTTTACATGTAAATGTAAAATGCAATATAGATAAATAAACTCCAACCAGACGGGATTCCCTCGGCAAAGGAGTGAAAATTTTTGATTTTATTAAGTTTAATTATTAACTTTTATAATGCACTGACTTACTTTTTCCCAAAAACGTCTTGACACTGTTGCACAAAGAAGTCCAATTTGAAATGATCTCCGAAGATACTAACTTCTCCTGACGATGTTTGGTAGAAGCCGAACTCGGTGCATGTCTGATACATCCATTGTCGACCTGAAATAAAATAGAATAAAATCTGCTGAATAATTTTTTTCAAGTTATGGAGTGAGTTAGTTAGAGTTACCTAGAGCAGGAGAAATTGGAAAAATACAGTGAAGAATAACTTTTTATATATTTATGGATAATTTACAAGTCACAAATGGGCCATGCGGCAATCTAGAGATCCTATCACAGTAAAACCAGATATTAGAAAACATAAGAATATATCAAATTTATCATAACTAATAAACAATAAATTATTTATTTTATAAAAAAATAAAATAGTTACCTCCTTCGGAGCTCAAACTTATGTTCCTTAGTTCATTGATCATGTTATTGTAGCTATAGTCCATGCAGGTTTGATTAGCTTTGTTCAACATAATTGAGTTGAAGGCAGCTAAGCGTTTGTATGCTGCCTCATCACCCGGCTCGGTTAGCAACTTGCACACCTATATATTGTATTATTAAGTGAATTAAAAACCGACTAGAAAAATAATTGGTTTCGTGACTTCAAGCCAATTAGCCATTACAATTTTACATCTTTCTGATTTTAGTATACTCATAGAAGTAACTTTGAATTTAAAAATTTGCTGACAGTTTGTATTCTCAGTCCGATTATAAACTGACAATGTTAACAATTGTTTTGTGACATATATATTTAAATTTACTCACAGAATTTATGGTGATATTCTTATACTGTGTATTGGTGCTGATACGATTATCCTCATTATATTGTACCAGATCAGCGAAGTCATCTGCTATGGAATTGAAGAAGTTTTTCACATCACTCTCCGTTGCTTTTGAAAATGACACGCAAGTTCTGAAATATTACATGATTACAAATAAAAAATATTAAAGTGAACAATTTATATTGTTTAAGCCATTTCCCTGTTCTAAGCAGGCAGGAATAGACAGAGTTAGTAATAATTTTTAATCTCTTTTCTGGCGAAGTCCTAACTGTAGCCTAAATTACTTGACCGATTTTAAAAACTGAGGTATCATTAGATTTGTATTCTTCCCCAGGAAGATATACATAATATGATAATGAGATGAATAATGATGAAAACACAGTCAGTCAGGTTATGTTGTTTTGTTTCAAAGTTGGCATTATTTCATATTAATATAATTTATATGTTAAATGTTAAACTTGGTATATATATTAAAAATAAAATACAACATTGAAAATCAGAACAATTACATAGGGGGACAGACATTTTAAACAGAATTGATGTCATTTGTATTATAAATACCCAAAGGACAATCTTAATTTCTTATCTAAAAATAGATAATGTGAATAAGGTTCAAAATGCGGTGGCACATGCCCTGTGTACTTATATACTTTGATGTCATATTTATCAACAAAGCAATTAATATAGTAAAGCGAACAAACTCTCGACATGTAAACAAGAAATGTGGCACAGAACAGACAAAGGAAATGCAATCTATAAATAACCAATGGATTCTGCCTTGGCCTTGTGCACTAATTATGATGATCCGATCACAACCAAACTTCACAGGAGCATCCACTAGGCCAATTTGATCTGTGTGAGGTTGGCACAGTATGTACATCTTTGCCATATACCTCTATCAGCCGTCATATCTGAATTCAAACCCTTTATACACATGTTATCTTTCATACAATCCACACTTAAATCATCTGAACATTGGTCAAAATTTCCTGCAAATTTCATCAAAATTAGTCCAGCCGTAGTGGAGTCTATGAGGAACATATATATATATATTTATATATATATACATACATATATATAATAATCTATATATATATATATATATATAGATTTTGCATTTTATTATTAGAAAGGGAGGTGAGGTACCTGAAGTCCTTTTCAATATCTTCCGGTTGAACCTTGATCAAAGCCTCTATCTGGTTGTGAGCATTACGCAATTGGTTGACGCAATCTTCGCTGCCAGTCTTTTCGCGGAGAGCACTCACTACAACCTCAAAGTATTCTGTAACAGATAATTCATATTCAACAGAAGTAGAGCCCACAGTATGTTAGTACTTGAGCTGTTGAGCTCATAGAACACAAGCGTGAAGTCGAAGTTTTGCCATTCATCTAAATAGTGAGATGCTGGCGATCAAATCATAGTACTTTTCCCTTTCATATCCTTTTCTAAAAAGAAAAGAGGAACAGATGATATCTTTTCTTCTGTTAATCCCACCTTTATATGTTAAAGGTAGGGATCACAACTGCAAGTCAATGATATTGGGTGAACCACTTGCTCATTTGCCATTTTTTAGCATATAAAAGTCCAACCTAAGCTATAATTATCATTAATTCTAACTTAAAGTTTAACATTAACTGTTTATAACTGTCGGTTTAAAAACTAACAATACAGCAAATTGTGAAAGTAGTAAATTGGAGTGAATCATCCACAATTTGCTGACAGTTTATTACTGATGAACTTCACAATTGGTCCATGATATATACCTATTTAAGGTAAGATCTAAAATTATACACTATTCATTTAGACTTAAACTTACCCATAAAATTAACTTTAGCAAGCAATGGTCCACTAGACGAAACTGCAGCATGCACCAAATGAGGATATTTCATTCTCAGCCAAGCTGCCAGCGAGCCAGGATAGGAGCCACCAAAAGCAACCCATTTCACCTTACGGTTTAATTTGAGTTTCTCATTCATAGCTGTTATGAAGTTTGCTAAATCGGCCAATGCCTGAGAAGATGACAAGTACTGCAAGTTTTTTGTGCTTAAGTCACTGAAAGGTAATAGATGATTGTAACTATGTATTGTATTAGCATTAATTTTTACTTTAGTTTGATTTTTGTTTTGATTTAGTTTGTATGTATGAAAAAATGTGAGGAAGTACCCACATCTTCGAAGAGTTTTTTAGTATACAAAGTAAAGTAAGTAATTGAACCATTGTCTAGAACATCAACCATGTTGATTGGTAGCAGTAATCCCATAATATCTAGTGAATTGCTTTTTGGTTTATCCATTTAAAAAAAAAATATGATCATGTAGTTCAATAACTACAATGAGGACATAACTTGTTACATTAGACACTAAAATTACGACAACAAAGTAAACAACATTTATTGAAAGCATCTTGTTTTAGAATTACTGAATGAATGAGAATCTTCAAAAAGTAGCAGATATACCATTAGCAGATATGAAGACACAAGAGTCCCTATCGGTATGCTTTTGCTTAGACTGTTATGTGTTTACATTTATGCTTGTGTGACAAACATTAGCTGTCCTTTAATTTATTATTATTTTAAATATGTAATTTTTTAACAGCATTTTACTTGTATAGCTGGTAGACTGGTGATTTTAAGTGTTTAACATATCTGTAGTATTAAATATCACAGTAAAAATGTAATTAATATTTACGATTTTTTTCCACCAAAAAATAATACTGGCACAACTGATGTTAAAGGTCTTATTTAAAACTATTTTATTATAATGATAAAGGCATCACAGAGTAGGTCATTGAATAGTCATGATTATGAATACAATTAGTGTTATTGGATTTTATTTAAGATAAGTGGAAATTATCCCACACTTCACACATAAGCTACTTAACAGAACTGTATCACAGAGCAACAGTAATAGAGACATTTAGACATCAACACTCAAGATCAGTAATCGGACAAATGCAATGGTAAGTAAACAAGGTATAGTTCATTCCAAGTCAAGATGCACTCGATGGAATACACAAGATGTTTACATCCAACTAACTTCACCAGTTTATCAGTCCAATCTGTAGTAAGTTTACCTACTCAAAAATTATGCTATACATGGTCACCATTTAGAACCTTTTAGTCTCATAAGCCATTCATTGTTTAAGTTATAATGGATAATTGCTGCACAAGTTCAATGCCACTTTGACTTCGTACATACTAATTAAACTGAAATTATTTTATGGCTAAATACAGGCTGTCATTAAAATCTGTGAGTTATGTAGACCAAGTATAATATAACTCGGAAGACCGATGTGATCTGGTTTATATTTGTGTTAAAACTAAAATATTTAAGATGATAAAGATTTTTAACTCACTCAGTAGGGTGACTGGCTCCGTAATATCGATGTTCTAAATTGATACAAAGTGCATTGAATTTTTTTGCATATTCAATCCAAGTTCCTTTGATCATCCATCTGGGATCAGCTGGTCCTTCACCACCAATCATTAGAAATATTGGACCGGGATTTTTAAAGTCATAGAAGCTGTCATTAACATAATATCTCTGTAAGAGTATTAAAAATAATTTAATAGTATCACAATGTTGTGTATATTTTACACATACTAAATTATTTACCTACCTGCTTCCAACTACGTAAGTCAGTAGGACTAAAATGGTCCAACTTTTGCTTGAACCACTGTGCAGGGGGCACTTTTTCACCTAAACAGTCACCGGGAGCTCCTAGGTTACCATATTTTCTTCTGCCAAGTCGGAAAAATTTACTGCCATGGCATAATAATATGAAATTAAATGCCAAAATTAATATGGTTTTGAACCGCATTCTGCGTATGTCTATGATTTAATTTTTTATATGTATAATACAGGACTATTTCTGTATTTCTTTAAATAGATTTGTATACAAAAAAGTTGTAATTGCAGTGTAAACACGTAAAGAATATAATTATTCAAACTAGGACTTGATAATAATTAACTAAAGAGCTATTTACGTGTTTTATAAGGTGTTTACGTTTTCAATTTCAAGTGAAGAATATTGACAATGTCAATTGTCAACACATCACACTATGGCAAAAATGGTCAATTCAAAACCAGAATGGTCGAGACTCGATACTGTCAAACTCAACCCATCAACGCCTTAGAGTACATAGGTTTAAAATTATAGTAAATATGATATTTTGTACCTTTCGTAATTTGCTACAATATTTTTTATCATTAATCTAATTAATTTATAGTATATTTCTACTCTTTTTTTTGCAAAAAAAAACAATTCATTCAAAGTCACTTTAATTAATTTTAATGTGACAGAACATTTGCATTTTTTTTTCATTTTTTAATATATATTGATGATTTACTTCGAGGAATAAAAGATTTATATAATGCAAAAATTATATTGCCATATCTAAAAATCCTTTGTCACCAATAGCGATCGATTACAAGTAGGCAGGTGTGCCGTACCATGGTTTAGTTGTGTGCAGTTGTGTGCTTTGGCTAGAGCTCGGCGATTCAAAAAATGGCACTTTCCAGGATAATGATTACCAAATTAGCAGAAGTACAGGTAAATAACCAACCTTATCTTATCTTTTCAAATTAAAATTATATTTAATATCTTTTAAATCTTTACGTAACCTTGGAATCATCTTTGAATTTTGAGTTATGTAATAACATAACTATTTTTGGATTTTATGTACTCATTTTTTAACTTTAAACGATAATCTATTTTCAATTGTAGCTGTAGCTATTGATTTTTTCACATGAATAATCGAGGAGTCATTTCGCGCTAACGCGATCTAGAACGCACCTTTTTGGATTCACGCATGTCTACATTATTTCCATTTGAAATTCTATAAATTCTTTTGTTTTGTGAACTTTTAGAAGATATTTTTCAATTTTATGCAGTACTATTTTATACTGATACACATTTTTATCTAGAGTATAATTCATATATCTTATTTTTTACACGCTTAACAACGTGTATAATACATTGACATAAAAAAATCGTTTCTCGCTTTATCCTTCACACGTGGTTTACTTAGGTTTTACTAAGTACGTAATTACATAACATAATTCATACATTGTACTCTGACATTACTAGTATATTGTTTAGGCTTAAGTATTTTTCTCATTCTTGACATGAGAATACATGTTTCTTATAATCGAGGAAAAAAATATTTTTAACCATGAACCAAACTGATTTTACACAGGAATATTGTCTACTGTGTACTGTGCTTAAAATTACCTAACCACTGATTATGCTGGTATATTATTTATGTTTAATCAATCTATATCTATACTTATACTTTAAAGAGAAATTATTTAATTGTTTGTTCCGTATAAAATCAAAAACAACTTAAACAATTTAAAATTTTCTTTCAACAAAAGAAAGTGATTCTATCAGCGGGTAACCATGGTTTTATTTTTTTAATTTATATTTTATTATGCTTGAGCAAAGCCTGGGGGAGTTGCTAGTATGTAATAATGAAAAAACAATTGAATATAAGTATAGTTGGCATATGTAATTCATGAAGTTTTAGAATGGTCCAAGCTTCAATTGCATGATAGTTTTTATAATAGGGCAAATAAGCTAGATATTTTTTCTGATGTTATATGCTATCTATAAATAGCCAGATGAACTCTGATTGTCTCTTCATACAGGACATAGATGGGATAATGAAAGGAATGAAAAATTGATTATACATAAGGATTTTAAGGATGGACATAAGTCCATCATTTATCCCTTTAAATAATATTTTTCAATATACGAATTTTATTTATTTTCTTTAAACTATTTACAAGTTAATATCATTTAATTTATTAATGTATATTGTATACAATGTGTATTGTCATATAATATTAAGTAATTTAAAGTTTAAAGAAAAAGTAATTAAATACATTTCAGGATTTAATTGTTCTAATCATAAATGAATAAATAAATATACGCTCAAGTAATCCGTAATTATCAGAATAATTAAAGTAAAACATAATTATCCTTTATTCCGAAAATTATTAATTGGCTTCATTTTCTTTGTTCTGATTCCCAGAATGGTTATAATGATACATAATTATCCTTCTTTCAAATTTGAAATATTCCTGTAAAAAAAATGTGGGTATGATTGGATAATTGGTGTGGAATCGCGAAACGCGTGTCAATAACCTTGCACGAGCGATCTGTGTCATTGTCACGTTGACCATAGCACGACAACCACTACACTTGATTCTCGAACATCGCTTTTATCACGTGAACACGATGAGCATGTGTAAAATATAATTATTAAACTGATATGAAAATATTTAAACATTATCCACTCAACTCACACTACAGACTTATTCGTCTGCTAATGTACATACTTAAGTTATTAATTTTATAATGATAGCTTTTGATTTGTATTTTAGGCAATTGAGAGATTAATATTAAAATTAAATACGTGCTAATAAAACAAGTGACAAGCGGAAATATAATTTTGTACCAGGTTTAGTTCAGTAATTAAACAGTCGGTAATTTAAAAAAAACGTTGCACGCGGTAAAAGTGAGAATTTGCAAAATAATTTATGAGAGATTTCGCGCGAAACATTATAAGAGAATCATCACTTTCCTTAAAAAATTTTATATTTATTCAAAACAATATGTCTCTCTTTTCTCTGTTCTTTTCTTCTCTGTCTTGTAAAGTTACGAGTCCTTGAAATATCTGTCTAATCTCTTCCAATTATTAATGTACATTTTATATCAAGTAAACGATATAGTTACAGTACAGTTGAGTAGTAACACGCAATGACTTTCACAATGCGCGTCCTCTGCATTGCAGTCTAAAGATAACCATAGGTCATGCATGCTAGCTACAGCCGGGCACGCTCCCAAATACAACACTGAACCTATTATCGTAAACGTACCTACCTCTGCCTATAAGTTTATGTAAGTGTAATCGATATTTTAAATAAAATATGTGAAATGTGAAACTTGTTATCGCATTTAGGTTTTTAGCCATTTGGCACTTACCGTTTGTCGAAATTCACAATGTAAATGATATCAACATGTAGAGGGACTATAATGAAACGTCATTTTTTCCACCGATCTCACATTATCGTCTTTGTAACTTCAAGTATTTCAAAATTAATTATTGGGTGTGTGATCACAATACTTGTAATTACGTGCGGGTTAGGAAAACGGTACGGACTAGAATTAGGATTCCGGCACCCCACTCATCTAAAAAAAAATCAGAATACTTCATCACGTCTGTCTTATGTGAGGTCGTGGTATTTTACCAGTCGGTAAGAAAAGTATAAGAGATTTATTAAGACTTGAATTTAAATGAAATTGTGTAAATATTACATAAAGGGACGGAAATAAATATAGCAAATTTTATTATAACGTGTAATTATTTTGCGAAAAACATGGATACTACAACAAAAAACTGGCCCTAAAAATATAACAAAAAGTAATACTTAAAGTTTTTTATATATTACACGAAGTAGCACTTAATATTCTCTCTGGCACCTATTGTTTATGGAACTGCCAGGCAAAGACAAAATAAAAATCCACGAACAATAAAATTAAAGTTCATTTTTATGGTCGTTTGACCATGATGGATATTACGGTAAGTTTTATGAAGAGGGTACGCGATTTATAATATACCTATTGTGTCTGACAGGTACAAAATATCGAGTCCAGTAGCGAGCGTATTTAAAAATCAGTAGACTAAATTCGACTTGTAATCGTTGAATGTTTCCGTCATTCTTTTTCTTATAATGAATTACGCGATTATATTTAATCACTATATTATATGAATTTTTCGCTTTGAATCAAAATAGTACTCATAACATGTACACACACTCACAAACATGAATACATTCAAATAATTAAGACTCAAGTGCGACCAGCACGGAATATGCACATTTCTGGTTATTGAACTATGACAGTTCAGAAGGCGAACGTCGAAACTGTTTCAAATTTAAATATGCATATTGCTGACGAATGCTGAGTATGTTGAATCTATAAGATTTACCCCTACCAAATATCGCCTAACGCGACTAGAGAAGTCTTCACTTTAAAAAATAAAGTTCTCTCACTCGAAACGATTCCGCGAGTCCTATGGTAGCGCTAGATCGAGCTCGCGCCCGGTTACGACTGTGTTGACCGAATTAACCCATCAAGTATTCACGTTTAGTTCAAATTCGGACTTTATCAAATCAATTTCAGACTTTTGCGTATCAAACTCGAATTTATAAATTTTTTTTCGTTTGCTTTGATTTACAAAATAAAAAAGTTTTAATGGAACCGTCCCCGACTTTGATTTGGCAAAGCATATACCAAATTTAAACATATTTTTGTGAACGAAAAAATCTATGTTTGATAGTATTAACACAATAGTATAATACACTATTGTTACCTTATGTGGAATACTGTCAGTTATGTGGATCAGTAGTTACGAATAAAATCAACAGTATTCGTGTCAGCATTCCAAATAAAATACAATAGAATGATGCGCAGGCAGGAAAACTAAAGAAAGATGTGCTTCAGTGGGTCAGATCATTTACAATGTAGAATAAAAAAAAAGACTTAAAAAATATGATAAAAAGCGGAATGGCAAGTCAGTAACGGACAATGAAGACTGACTAATATTGACTTGAGGGAGCGAAAGTGTGTACGGAAAGTGCTATACAGAAATCTGTATCTACCTACCCCTCTGGGTCGTGGGTGTAATTGCTTAGTTTTTTTTAATAGGAACTGTAGGCATAGTTATAACATAGTTTTAGAAATGATACGTACAGTCATGTGTTTAACATATGTATATGAGAGGTTGATATGGCATATTCTGTGTTTTTAAGTAGATTAGCGTGTTTAAGATAACGATTCATCCAATTAACAAACCTGCTTCAATCCATATCTGACTTATAGCATAATGCGCTTTTATACGGGCAAACGATAAAGATATTTTTCAACTAAGAGAGCACTTCAAATTTAGTCATTACCAGGGCCGTCTTGACCCGGTGGTTCAAGGGGTGCGGGGCACCCGGGCGCAAAGTTCTAGGGGCGCAAGCCGACCGCCATTCCAATAGGTGGCTACCGGGTACTACAATGACAGCACGCGAGCGGAGCCGCGGGCACAGTCAGTTCATTAAACATTATAGGTATTGTTATAGTAAAGACGCCGCATTCGGCTTTCGGCACGTATCATACCATTCGCGCTATGCAAGCCGATTTCACTCCTTTTATTACACAGTTAAGAATTAAAATAAATTAAACACGTGCGCGGCAAATGCTTAGCTTCAAGGAGTTAAAAATTAAATTAATTTTTTTTCATTGTTCCACAACTTGAGTTTGACGTAGCTGATGTATGCAATTGCAGCAAAATGGTTTCTAAAGTGCAATTTCGTTTGAATTTTACATAGCTAAGGATACCCACGGGCAGGCGATCAGTTACAGTCGGCACTGATTGATGTAGTAAACGAACTATGAAAATTAAGCCCAAAACCCATAGACTTTAATTTATTTTATGCTTTGATTTTGTCTAACAAGGTGTGGCTGTTTTATAAATAAATAATTATCAAATGTAAAACTCTTCATTTTCTGTAGTTCATAACATTAGCGACAGCCGCGGAGATTGAAAGATCTAGTAAAAACTGCATTATGCTCCTCCAACATCGTTTGATCTGTCCTATCTGTGCATTTTCTTTATAGCTATTAGCTTTTTTCAGAGTTTATTTTCAGTTCATTTCTGCAAAAGTCCTATAATTTTATTGATATTTCCACAATTTTATTTGTGAAGCAGTGGAAATGACAGCATCTTGTTTTTCCGCTATTTCAACAAATCAATCTGGCGGATTTTATTTGTAAAATATGATTTAAGAGGCATAAATTAATAAAAAAAAATGCGTTTTCGATAAGGATTTCAGTGGTAGAGTCCGCAACAACAACATCTGCTGGACGAATTGGCCGCCTCGACCGGTGAAATACCACGACCTCACAGAAAACAGGCGTGACGTAGAAGTTCTCTGCGTTTCGTCTGGTGCGTGAGGTGCCGGAATCCTAATTTCAGTCCTCTTCCCCTTCCCACCCTTTCCTCATACGGATAGGATGGGAACGGCCCAGGTCATTACTATCTACAACTCTCGGACGGAAAAATTAGCTAGCTAGATATCAGATGTCATAATTACCTTACGTTATAAAAAGTAAAATTCAACAACAATTGACTTCTGTATGGCGTTATAACCATGGAAAATTTTATTTACAAAATTAGCGTTCACGTGATTTGATACCGTGACATTGAAGTTATACGTACACTGTCTCACATACTCATTATCTTATCACAAGATATTCCGTATGACAAGTTTGTAATGTATAAAAATATTGAAGGCTTAGTAAGATAAATCCATCTCTGTGATCGATTATTCTTTTGTGTTACGTCATTACAACTTAATAGCTCGGTTTCATTTCAATCACGATGAATGTGGCAAACGCTTAATATGTTTTTTACGCGTTGAGTGAAATTAAGCTTGTCCGTCATTCACCGGTGAGTTCCCGTCGGTTCGTCAGACCCAGAAAAACCAATTTGAGATTTTTTATGTCATACAAATGAGTCATGTCAAAAAAAACAAGTGATAATTTTGTAAAACCCATATTTAACTGACATTTTCAATCAAAGTATATGGTTAAAACTCGTGATAATTTTCCATTTACACGACTTAGATTTTTGCCTTTCCTGCGAATCTGGTCTCTCGTTACAGCTTCATATCGTACTATCCGCTAAGCTATGATGATTAATTTTCATTTGCAAAGAACTAACTGACACTAACAGTCTGACGCACGGAAACTGCTGGGTCTTAAGACCTAAAATTTCGCATAGAGATTTCTGCTATTACGTAGGCGAGCAAGAGATAACAGATTTTTCTAAATTTCTCCTCCAAAGGTCTTAAGTAGGGACGAAGAAATAGTATTAGTCCAATGAATTTGACGTCAGACCTTTATGATAAATCATATTAAATAGAGTTCAGTTTGCAGGACACTTGTCGGCTAAATTAAATTGCAGCTTGTATCGTGTCGCCTGGAATGTAAGTCAAACAACATGAATACGACTTAGTTAATAAATAACACGTGGCTTGTGGCAATGACCTGCGAACAACCCGGTCTGACTACAATTCACTTTCTTGAAATTGTTATTCATGCTGTTATCAAAGGTCTGGGTTAAATTCGTATATTCCGGTTTATGCCGCGTTTGTAGTCATACATAGGAATCACCATAGTTTATATAGATCATGGGGTTCAATTTTAATATAATCGTATAGACCTATTATTTATAGAAGTAATTGAAAAGAAAAGTTTAACAACGTGAAACGTTAAGGGCTTTTGCACGAGATGCTTTTCACGTTCTATTAGTTGCGCATTTGTAGTTATACAAAATTACAATGCGGCGACGGTCTTACGTTCGGTAGACATCCTAATCGTGTTCAGTTCGCGTCTTCCGACGGACAAAAAACGTAGTGTGTAAATGCCCTAATAGGTGGCACAGCGACATAACGCCATCGGCTGTTGCATAAAAGGTCGTAGGTATTTGGCAAGTGTCGAGGCTTCGCAAAATTCCGATATATTTTAGAACTATCGACTGGTAATATTCTATAATTACTTCTATGTTTTATCTAGTAAGACCACTAGAATTTTCCTATCAGTACTCTCATTCTGTACTTTTTTAACGTATTGCGTATTCCTTTCATCTAAGTAATCTTAGAAGGGCACGTGGAACTGTTCGGCTACAGATGTTTCGAGCAATCAACGCTTCCGACGTCATCCAATGTTGCAAACTTAAATAGTTTATACCACAAGTATTATTAATTTTTCAACAAACCTAAACAATTGCAATTATAACTGTAACATTGTATAACTTAGTAGGTATGTATATACTATTACACTTACAGTGCAAGTGGTTGGAAAACTTCCATGACGTCATTATTAAATTGCAACACTATCTAAGTTTACGAGGTAGTTATATTTATCATAAAGTGCAATAATTTTGTTATTATAATAATAAATAATTATACATATAATAAAAATATGGTAATATATATGATATTATATTCTGTTTGTTTCGGATGAATACAAGAATTCCTGGGGTCCCAGTTACAAAATTGTTTCCCCAATTGAAAGGCCTGCTACTTGCGTATACAATCAAACAATTAAATCTATTTTCTTTCTATTAGTATTGATAATGTAAATCTCTGCGCACATTACTACGTATACTAGTGTCGATGTAGTACTCCGAGTAGTAAGTTTTTGTTAAATTACTATAGTGCATTACTTTTAGCAACTAAAATCACAAGTGACCTGCCAGCTTACTGTTCCACTGTGTTAATGTAGTCGTGAAATCGCGAGCTGGAGTCACATAAAAGGAATACCATTGTACCCAATACTCCCTATCAAAACATCTTTCTTTGGTGTTGATAATTTTTTAGCGTTTAGCGTAAACTAAAAAATAACTGGCAATATGTTAGCTACCCAAAGAGGATCTCTTCCGCTTCTAGATTCATACAGTAATCGATATTCATAATATCGCCCTACATCCTTCTCGTTTTACTGCCATTATTCTTATTTATTGTAATAATATATAAATATTAGTGACCCGCCCCGGCTTCGCCCGGGTACTACTAATCATGTTGATCTGATCGTTAACAGACACAGGAATGTACCAATCTGGAGAATCCCTTTAAATTTCAACGTAATCGGTCCACCCTTTTCGGAGTCTATAGGTCTATAGGGAACATACATACTTCGCTTTTTATTTCATAAAAAGCACCGAGTTCTAATACCTCCAAGAATATGTGTACAAAGTTTCATGATGATCGGTTGAGTAGTTTTCGCGTGAAAGTGTAACAAACAAACTTACATTCACATATATAATATTAGTAGGGATTAACTTTGAATTAAATGTAGATTAACGCTATGTTGTTTTCACAAAACTTCAATATTGTTTTTTTTACACAAGTCGTTACGCAAGCGTTGCTTAAGGTTATTCTTATTTCAATGTCGCGGAAATTTGGCGCCTCTATCGCGTTCGCGTCACGCCACTGCTCGCTAAAATTTAAGCCCCGGGGTGAATTAAAGTCTATTGGGAGCAGCCATATGCTTCTTTTATTCGCGAACGTCTCAGTGACTCTGCAATTGTCGACGAGTTTCGGCCAAAATTATATTCCAAGGTCATTGGTAGGAGTTGGTGTTATGCAACACTTTAGAACAACTTTAATACGAGAACATTGCCGCTTGCAAATTAGGTTATATAACTTTCACTTCATATTGTTTCGCGAGTTGTATTCTTTGCCAAGGTATTTTAAATTGAAAAAAGTTGTGTCCAACCGTATAACCGTAATGATTGTTGACTAATGGCCAATTACATTATGAACGGCTAGAAGTATTATTATTTAATTAATTTGAGGCATCTTCCTCTCTTTCCTCTTCACAACGTAAACATTTATAATGACTAGTTCGTGACGACAGGTTTACCTATAGCTTGTCACATTAGGGTCGCAACAATATCGTTAAAACACAATTAATTTCTCTATGGTGAGTTCGCTTTCAAAACCCCGAGTCAAAATGACAGTCATACTAATTTAGTAGTATTCTTTTGGTACGTTTTTGTATTAGGTAAGTGGCAAACGAGCAAGCGGTTCACCCGATGTCAAGTGATTGCTACCCATAGACATCTGCAACTAGCTAATGAGTTGCAGATGCGTTGCCCACCTTTAATGGACAGAGGAGGAAACAAACAGAAAATGGTTATTTCCAATTCCAATACACCCCACCGTCAAGTTCTCTTCCCCATCCCATCCTTTCCTTATAAGAAAAGGGCGGGAAGGGGGAGAGAACTAGAATTAGGCCTCCGGGACCTCACTCTTTAGACGAAACGCAGAGTACTTCTGCTTCACGCCTCTCTTCTGTTAGGGCGTGGTATTTCACCGGCCGAGCCGGCCCATTCGTGCAACAGATGTTGTTGCGGACTCTACCACTGTTAAAATTAATCGTCGTAGTAATCACTTTTAACCGATAAATAAGGGATAAAGGAAAACAAAAGACTGACCTCTTATAAAAAAAACTGCTTAAGGAAATTTACCAAGCGGTCGAAGGTCCATTAACGTTGTTGTAATAATATAATAAATCAGCCTTTTTATAGAATGTTTCCCACTGCAGGGACACAGGCCTCTCTGAAAGAAGGAACGTTGTTGTTGTAAATATAATATAATATACATTTTTCAACACTTCAGAAAATAAAGCAATAAGTATAATTACTAGTACAAATTAAAAGAAATGCGTCGTACAGATGGTGATTGTGTTTTAAGTTCATTGTGTACGGGTTTCGAAATTGCGTGATGCGACATTCATTGGTATAATGTGTATATGTATGTGTGTAATAATACAGTATTATAATGCAGATGTTCAATACATTTAGGGGTGTTAAGAAATATATTTAGGTTAGATATAAACGTGCGAGGTACTTGAATGCAGGTCGTTATTATCAAAATACATAGAAATCGTGACAATTAATGTTGTTTGTTTCCTCAAACAAGGCCTAGTTTCCTTGAAGCTGGCGTTGTACTCGACACGCATAAACCAATGCCAACAAATTTCCGAGGCCATCACACTTCTTTAGTTTTTTACTACCGGTTCGATACTATCTTCAATCCGAATTTATAATACAGGTGAAATAGTAATTTGGTTAACTTTATCATTAGCTCTATGAGTAGTATACGGCGATTCGATTCGATTTGAACTAGAATCGAGAGGGAAATTTCAAGGACATGCCGCGCGTTGTCATATTTCCTTACACGGGAGAGAAAAAAAGATGTTACGTAGGCGGGGGGGGGGGGGGTTTGAATGAGTGTACGTGGGTGTAATCTTTATAATTATAAACTGAGGTACATAGTATATTCTCTTTTAAATGGTTAAAAATACTCGCACTCTGATGCTGCACAATATAGTTAGTTTTTATTTTTCCTTGTGGATAAAAGGTATCTGGATACTATATCTCGTTTCACGTGACGTGTACACGACTCGATGTTAATAACGGAGACGGGGGAATTTTATGACGCATATATCCATGAGTCATAAAGATCCCCGGTTCAATATTAATTTCATGAACTTATGTATAATATAACACATTTTGACGATAGTCATGTGGATTGTGCGTTACGTAATAATGAACCTTGGATACCACAGCACACCTATCAATAGCTATTTGAAATTTACTCACCATAAAATATCACTAACATAACTCCTAACATAGTAATCAGTTTGTCTGTGTTTTCGTATTGCGGCCTAAATAAACAAAATATATATGATAAAAAAAATATATGTCCATATTGGACATAATAATAATTTATTAATCTTGTAAATATTTAAATCTGATTTGTCTTGAGCCTACACATATCGAAACCGGTTCATTTGTATTTTATAAAAGTCATTTATGACCTTATACGAGTATTATATTCTATTTAGGTAAGACGCAAATAGCAGCTGCTGCTACATTTAGTCCTCAATTGTCCATCAGGATGGATATATCCAGCTCTAACGATGGATGCTATGGTCTTACTTGAGTGTTGTCATGGAACGAAGCTTGATGTGTAAAATTAAAAGGTTTCGTATGATACGAGTATATGATTCGTGTACAACAAAACTGAGCATCACTGGTGTCTAAATCATGTAGTGTCAAGTACAGAAATAGCTTTCGCTGTCAGACAGTTGCTATCAACAATAAGCGTGTACAAGTATCGAACAACTATAAATGGCAAAGTTAGGCGCTAGATGGCATGTCATCATTATTGGCGGGTCATGAGGTACGATAGTATGCCTAACCATAAAATAAACGCTCCTTTATATTCGATATCCAAACTCATGTATATAATAAACATAGTTGGTTTTGATGACGTCATTGCTTTATAAGTTTCGAGAACTAACGGCCGTTAAAAGGAAAAATATATTGTTCATTGTTTAAGTGAATATATTAAGATATTCAACATACACGCCAAGTGTTTTATTGGTCTAAGATGCGGCATAAAAAAATGATACTCTCATCTGTTATTTGATCAGGACCTTTACTTTATGTTGGATAACATCTACATTGATAAATCACAAGTGGTTTGCCTCAATAAATCTAGGCCCAACACTGCTAATTCGTAAAACCCAATTTAGGTTGAAACTTTGCATAACTCGTTATGTCGACGATAACGGAATATTCTCAAGTATAATTTGAAGTTCAAATAACAGATTAGGATATGTATTTCTTATGTCGTATCTTGTACTATGAAGGATAATGTTGGATTCATTACATCTCTTACCTTGAATATGTTTTTTTTAATAAAGACTTTATTAAAATAAAATTTAGGCTAAACTATAGATAAAAAACTAAATAGGTTGGTAATAGTTCGTGACCTATTTACCCATATACTAGAAATACAAAGCTGCGCAGTATTTTAAAAAGAGGTCGCCTTAGGGTCTGAGTGTCTCATTAACCTAGTTACTAACCCCTCCCGTTTGAAGAGTCAAATCTTACAGTAGACTCATTTTGATTCGGTACAAAAACACAGAAAATGTATTCTGCGTTATAATATAAAGATAAAATAATTGAACGAAGATTAATTATAGAATAGATTTATGTTATACAAAATTACTGTTAAAAAGAGTTCCAAAGGTAGTCTTGTATTATAAGCTAGCAACCTAGCAAATTGTGAACTGAATGATTCATTTAAAATCGTGGCCACTTAACATTAAGTGAACCGATTGTTCTTTTCCTTTCATATTTCTTACAAAAAAAAACTGTATATACCAAATATTTCAGTTAAATATACTTACATTGTGTTACCACGTAACAAAGTTTTAAACACGATTAACCAAATATCCTGAAGATTTACATTAAACACAAGTGTTTCTTTCATAACAGTATATCGGACAGTCAAACGATATTATGGTAATTTAGAATAATTGAATTGATTGTTCGCACGGAAGATTACAAAGGCGAACCATGTCAATTATGTTGACGCTCGGTTATACCAATCGGGCCAAAGTTTAACATAACTCTGGCCTCATTGGCCTCGTATCATTACAATCGCTGATTGAAACGTTCCACAAGTTACGTTTACAGTGTTGCGTCCGCGGATTCATAGAACTTGTACATATTTCACATTTAATTTTATCGTTACAATAAAAAATGTGTTCTTTTATCAAGCAGAGGTCATTTTTTGGCATTACTGATATAATTTCCTGTCCACAATGTTGCTTTATATCTACTATGCTCTTACTACATAAAAATTGACGTTTGGTCGACACGTCCATTTTTATATATTTATATACATTCCACATTTCTGCCAAAACTGACTACATATAGCAAATTGTGATTATTGTAGCTTGATCGTCAGTTATAGATAGTTGTAGGTATGTAAAAGATTCGGAACAGTTGAAAATGTTTGCAACAAGTATCACATAAGTTTTTATTTGCTTGTAATGCGAAACTAGATTTACTACGCTGATTTTAATAATGTTTTAATTATTAGAAAGCTTAATTATCCAGAAGTAATAATGGTATAACTCTATTTTTTTTATTCTAACTACCCAGGCCGTGTTAGGCACGAAATACTTGTATAAAATAAATTTAAAGATTTTTGAAGAGAATTTCCCTCTCCCGGAGAGAAGGCCTGTGTCCCTGCAGTGGGGAACATTCTAAAAAAGGCTGATTTATTATTAATAAGGAAGTTATACAATTAACGCAAGAAACCCACCCACCCCACCCAAACCCAACTAGTCTATTTTTTATGCTGAACCGTGTTTTCTTTCATGTTTGCGGTTAAATGTTCGACGGACCGCCTATTTTAACGGTCCGGCGTCCGGTATAAGAAACGGACGTCTAAAATTTTATATAACAATGAGTGTTAGTGTTAGAAGGGAACTTATTAAATAATCACCAAAAGGTTTCACTTAGACCAGTACAATTACTTGTATTTGTAATAAACGCACGCAGAGATAATAAGTATAAATAGAATTATTTATACTGAGTGGAAGGAGGTTGGCGCAAACATCATCGTAATCTTATATAATAACGCCGGATCACCTTGCGCCGACCTTCTCCGACTTAGAAATTTATATAAGGTAGAATTTTACTATTGTAATCGTTGGTGTTACTTTGTAACGATATTTTATGCGTAAAATTTTACTCATTGTTAAGTCATGGCCAATCGGAACTCTTACGGGTATCATACTTCACGTACTTTCGCGATAGCCTCTGCTTAGGCTTCCTATTATCTTCATAATATAACCAGGAGGAACAATAAGTTTAACAGTGGTAGAGCCCGCGACAATAACATATGTCGCGTAAATGGCCCTTCCCCGGTTGAAGTAGAAGTATTCTGCGAAACGCAGAATATCTGATAAGTAAGGTGTTGGAGATCCAAATCCAATCGTCTTCTTACCCTTTTCTAAACAGGAAATGGCATGGGGAAGAGGATTTCATGGGTTTGAGTTTTTTGTTAGTAGTATATCAACCTCATCATCTCTTTGCCCTTTTCCCACTCATGTGGGGTCGGCACAGTATGATTGTAGACCATACTGTATATGTTTGGCTACAGTTTTTACGGCTGGCCTGCCTGACGCCACCCTCTTTGGGTATATTAACCTAAAAGGTTAAAATGAGTAAAATTAATGTGTTAATAATAGTGACTGTGTCCTGACTCTTATTTTTTTTCTCATTGTTACAGAAAATATACCCGGCGGCGACTATCCTGCTGAGGAACTTGAGCGCTGAACAAACCAATCTAAAGAATATACTACAGGAGAAAATACCCAAAGAGCAAGAGAAAATCCGCGAATTCCGCAAACAATATGGCTCTAGCAAAGTTGGCGAGGTCACCGTTGATATGGTTAGCATATAATTTACTCGAATTCGTAGTCAAATGAATTTTTATAACATAACTTTCCATGGTAAATAATTATTTAACAAAAAGAAGATTGAAGTAAACAGTATAAGCGAAAAAGAAAATTACATTTGCCTTTTATGAAATAGTAACTGTTGCGCGACTTTGCACCTATTCGTTTCATAGTTTTTTTGTTGGATTATACCGATATAATAACTTTTAATTATTGGTAGTATGTGTTAAAAAGTCGTCCATCTCAAAAGATGAAACTTTACCATGGCAATAGATTAATAAAGGTTTTATGTACCTCGGTAACTGTTTTGATTTCTGGATTTAAGGTCCCATCTCATTTTCTGTACTGCGTGTGTGTAAAATTTAATTACGTCGTTAACAGAGCATTAGTTAGGATTTGTACCAGTAGGTTAATTCGTCTTTAAATTTGGAAACGATACACTAGCGATAGCCGTCTTATGTAGTCCTAGTAGATGTATAGTTGCTATGTCTCGCTACACCTTCCAGAGGTAGTATGTAGCTATTACTTCCTTATTATAAAGGTATTAAAAGTAAGAGTAACAAATTGAAGTGGAGAGATTTACAATTTTACATTGCGAGACGACCTGCGGAAATATCAGTATATCTAAAATATTGCCATAATAATGTCATAATATATAACATGGTTCATAATATAGTGGTTAAGAAAGACGACAGTCTTGTATTACGTGCATTGAATATTATAAATTAAACTACAAAAAATGTAATCTGAATAACTCTGGAACTCACTAATCGGATCGGAATTAAATTTGAATTGGACCAATCTGGAAACAAAAACTATTGAAAGTTCTAAAGCAACAAACATAGAAAAATACAAGCTAATTGAGGACTTCCTTTTCTATTTTTTGTCTCACTATCTCACAAAAAGATTTTTTTTAATTTCATGAAATAGATACATCTAGATATTTTGTAATACACCAAGCGGTATCCTTTCCTTTTTAAATTAACGATATTTGCAGCGAAAATTATATCAATTGCGCAAACTGTCGAACGGCACGACTGACAGTTAAATGCTAAAAGCGGTAACAGTTAATATTGTCGTTTAGTTTTCTTTATGCAAAACAATTTTCCCCTATAAGAATTTTAATAAATCCAATTTCTTTGTTTAGGGAATTAATTAAATTTTCGAAAGCTTCCAGCAATTTTTTAATATTTTCGATTTTACAGATGTATGGTGGCATGCGCGGTATCAAGGGTCTAGTTTGGGAAACTTCTGTCCTCGATCCCGACGAGGGCATTAGATTTAGAGGAATGTCTATCCCGGAGTGCCAACAGAAGCTGCCTAAGGTCAAAGGTGGTGAAGAACCCCTGCCCGAGGGTCTTTTCTGGCTCCTAGTCACTGGAGAAATACCCACCGAAGCTCAAGTCAACGCAATCTCCAAGGAATGGGCACGCAGGTTAGTAAATCCTGGTGAACACACTTATAAATTATATTCGATCGTCGGTATGTTGACGGAATTAATGAGAAAAGATTGGCGAGAGAAATGTAAGTTGTAAAAGTGAGTAGGCAGTGTTGGTTGCGGTCGTCCTAGGCGAACTTATACCGACCAGATTGATGCTATTAAAGAAAGGCGGTTAGGGGTATTTACTCATAGGCAACGAGCATGTTAGCTTAGATGTGTGGATATAGTAGAAGCGTGAGGTGAAACAGTGTAATAGGAAATCTGTTATCTCTGCCTTATACCCCTCGGTTACGGGCGTTAATGGTTATGAGTATAATTCGAAACTTGAAGTATAAATCTCAACAACACTTTATTAACAAAACTGAATCGTATACTTTATTACTACCAATATATCGAACATTCTCGTACAAGCTCTAAATGACTCACTATCTATTGTTGTTCCTGTAATCGGTTGCCGCCATTTGTTTAACGGGGTATATCCAGTACATCGGTCTCACTTTAAGCACGTTACACGGAGTAACTAATACTGGATGTCCATAATCGATGTTTTTTGAAGTAACAAATTCTTTAGGCACGCTTGACTTGGGGAGTAAGTTCGTTACGAAATCGTTACGAAAACTGTGATCGGCCGAGGCGATCGGAACTTGTTTGATCTCTGACCAACTTTTTTCATTTATTTTTCTTGTATTTATTCTGAATTTTATCGTTAGCTTTCAAGGGTTTTTTTCATTATTAAATATTAAAATATTGTCGAACCTGTTTTGAGTTTTCAATTCTGTCGGCAGTATTTATGACCGCCTGAGTTTTTTATGCATTATCTTATATATTCCAGTACAAAGTTTTGATCTTTGTATGGTCGGAACAGTAGAATAAAGTGTCTAATGTCAGATTGTTATGTCATGCCACCTACAGTCATCAGCGTTAGTTAGCTCTTCTAACAATCGGTAATCAAAATCATGTTGTTTATTGATAATATGCAGTTTTCAAGTTTGTTCACATTGTACAGTACAATCAAGAAAAATGGCGCCTAGGATTTATTATATTTATTTGTCTCATTACCTTTTTGTATGGAAAAGGGAAAGCAAATGAGCAAGCGGTTCACGCGGTGAATTGATACCTTCTACATGCTGTATAAACCACATGAGTTGACGATGTATTGCCAATCTTTATGAAAGTCATGGATAGTAGTAGTAGATTAGGATAGGTAAAGGGGATTGAAACTCAGTAGCATAAACTTCAGTGCACTTCACGCCTCTCTTCTGTTAGGTACTTGCTACTTTCCGACCGAATCGGCCTATTGCGACGGTTGTCGCTACTGTGGAGCTCTGCTACTATTCGTACTTTAAGGAAATACATAGTTTTACAAATATTTTTAACTATGATTATGACAGAGCCGAGCTGCCCGCCCACGTGGTCACCATGTTGAATAACATGCCCAGCAAGTTACATCCCATGTCGCAATTCTCTGCTGCCGTGACAGCCCTCAACAGCGAATCAGCCTTCGCGAAAGCTTACTCCGAGGGTGTACATAAATCCAAGTATTGGGAGGTGAGTAATACTTCTAAAATTCATACATATCCACAATTAAATTTTATTGTTTTGTAACGTTGACTGTACAATGAACAAACATCACTCACTCACACATGAACAATACGCGTATATGGCTTCAGTACATATAAATACCATGCACATTCATAAATCTAGTTATACTGACATACCGATGACGTGACATAAAAGGTTTCATATAGTTTATGTGTATTTGTTATTTGAACTTTCATAGTCTTAGGCACGTATCGAATTCATATCATTTCAAGCATTACATTTATATTAGATATCAAATCTTTATTTAATTTATGAGAATGCTATATATTCATATATTAAATTATAAATATTTTTAACAAATCATGTCTACATACCTTGCCTCACGCAAGACTAGTCTGTTGATTTCTTGAAAGCACAGCATGTAAATCTTCAGTATGGACTCCATCATGATTTGTGAGAAAGAAAAGCGTTGTAGACAGAAATGAACTTCACAAAAAAAATTCCCTCACGAAACTAAAAATAAACTTTACCACCTGTTAAATAAAGTTTTCTATGTTCTCATCACATGTTGTTTGCTTGCAATCGACAGTACGTGTATGAAGATTCGATGAATCTGATCGCGAAGCTGCCGGTCATCGCTGCGGCCATCTATCGCAACACGTACCGCGACGGAAAAGGCATTGGGGCCATCAACGACAACAAGGATTGGTCAGCTAACTACTGCAACATGCTTGGCTTCGACGACCCGCAGTTCAGCGAACTGATGAGGCTCTACCTCACCATTCACAGGTCAGTTAGATTATATTAAATCAACTTAGTACATCATTTCAACCCTACTCCTCTACTTTACGTCCTTTCCAATACCCCTGTATTTTCAGTACATTGTGACAGTGTGTCCAAATTTATTAATGAATGGTTTAGTTGTTAACGCGTGACAACGTCGCAACTAATATACAAACAAAAATCGTATTTATATGTTAGAATTGGGTGGCCTTGAAAGAGTACACTCTTTTATCGAAATTAATCGTATTGGTTTCGAGATACATAGACCATTACAGTTTGGGACAAGCTGTATCTGATACAAGTAAAACAAGCCTTGCAGTACTCGCATATGGTGTGTAACATCTGACCTTGAACAAAAGTAATAAATAAGTAACATTGATATTGTATACCAACCTCTCGGAAAATGAGTAGGTGCCATCTGTCGGACAACTCTAGCACCGCGCGCGAATTGGTCAAATCAAACAGCGAGCGCTTCCTGCTTGTGCTGCCACTTCCGTTCCTTTTCACGAAATAACTCCCACAGATTGCTCTGTATGGACTATTTCTATCAATAAACATAGTGGGAATAGGTGTCCTTGGCCATGTACATTTATAATACCAGCATTAACGGGCCGGTTGGCGTGGTTTGTAAGATACTTGCTTTTCACGCCGCAGGTCGTGGGTTCGATTCCCACCCTACCCAACCCAACATACATTTGTGTGCATGAACATGTCTGTTTGTCCTGAGCCTGCGTGAAATTATCTATTTAAGTATGTATTTACAAAAGAAAAGTAGTATATGTAGTATATCAGTTATCTGGTTGCCATGGCATAAGCTCTGCTTAGTTTGGGATCAGATGGCCGTGTGTGCATATGTCCTAGTATATTATTATATTATTAATATCCATTGGCCATTCCCTTCAGTTGCTTATTCCTCTTCTATATCCACTACTATTCTTTGTTAGTCTTAAATTTTTTCAATACATTACTGGCTCTTTGATTTGTTATAATATCCATGTAATGTGTGACAACCCGCTTGCTAACTCCCTTTTATTAAAAAAAGACACGATTTTCTGAGAAATTGTATCCAATTTTAAATGCCGCTGGCGATGATTGTTGGCACAAAACAATTGTGTTAAGTGATCGCATTACGGGTTAAATAACGTTGAGTGGTAAAAACTTCTTAGTCACCTGACACACTTGAAAAAACGCAAAGCGATCTAATGTTTAGAAATGCGACCAGTATTATATTTCATGCCTATATAACGTCATCCAACATCATATTACATTAACAATACATTGTATTGTCTGTATCATATTTATAATCGCTGTTACCGACAAATATGCATGCGTAATTTCATACATTTAAGTAAGGGACGTGCGTGCATGCTTTATCGGATCGTATCGGTTTATAAGTAGCAATAATAAAATAAATTTACGTGCATGTGCACACGATTTGATTGGATAAAATTAATATGCAATGCTTTTCTTTCTATCTGAAAACACTGTATTGACGATATGTTTTCGCTAGCGTAAACTCACGGTGAAGGCGACAGTTTTATAGCACTATTACAAAATGGTTGTTTAATAAAACACTTTTCTTAAAACACTCCTAGTAAACTGATTGAAGAAATCGTCTGAGGAAGTTGATTGTCATTATTGTATTAAAACTTCTGAAGGATCTTAATTGAGGTAAATGATCGGGGAGCTACTTGCTATAAAATCAAACGAATAATGAAATGTAGTCATGTTTGTAAATACTTTACCTTGACTGTGTATTTACTGTGATAAGGTTTTATTGGGTACGACGTTCGAAACAATGTTGTGGAAAAATTGTATTACAAATGTAATTCACGTCGGTTAAGAAACAGGTCGGGGTTCTATTTATTTGTTGACGCTAATTTTTAAGTTCATTGAATTTGATAAACAATTTTAAATATTTTCTTGCGATTTTTCGTATAATCTTTGCGATTGGTTTCCACCAGAATGCCGCCATCTTTCATGTGTTTGCGAATTTATTTTCGCGCAATCTTTTGCCTCGTAATCCTTAACTTAAAGCGTTACTAATCTCTCTGACAGCTGAACGAAAACAACCTGAAGTGTTTGATATATCGGTGGCACAACTTTTACAGCTGTAGATATGTATTTATTTTATCTGATTATTGTCGTTCAATAGGGTTTTATCACGATTTTCTAGAATATAATTATATCGTATAAGGTGGCAATAGATGTGAAGGGATCACAAGCGCTTAAAATTCACAAAATAAATAATATAGAGAAGTCTCTTTCTAATATGAAGGAGTCTTTATAATATTGATATAGTTTCAAGTTGAATAAATGCTGGCGAAATTTGATTTGAACAAAAGTGTGCGGAGTTTAATAATCAGTTGTTGTGAAATGGCAACATTTCGTTGATAATAAAACTGAGCGGATAATAAGAAAATGCAATATTCACAGCTAAATTGTCTAGCAAATTAATAGGTACAAAGTGGTTATCATTTGCTTTGCAATGTATCAAAAATATTATTGTTATACAATATCTGCATGTATGCAGCACCTGCATATGCAAGGCGATTTTATATTATTGTTTTTGATATTATTTTTGGATTCTGTCCTGTAGTTATGTGTATGCAATTTTCTTTTATGGAACTATATTAAAAGTCCATAAATTATCTTTGTCAACAGTGACCACGAGGGAGGCAATGTGTCAGCGCACACTACGCACTTGGTGGGATCCGCACTGAGCGACCCCTATTTATCCTTCGCCGCCGGACTTAACGGTCTCGCTGGACCCCTGCACGGATTGGCTAATCAAGAGGTTAGTAGCTTAATTTGTTATTTACAATGGCAAAAGAAACCAAAGACTATATAGCCTAATTTACGACGATGTTAAATGAAGGAATGCCGTAGTAGTTAATGAAAATTGAATAAAGAAAAAAAATAACGCCCATAACCTAGAAGGGTAGGCAGAGTCCAGATTTAGCTTGACAACCCACTTGTGATTTATCAATGTTCATATTGTCATATAATCTAGATCCTGAACATATGAAGGTATTGAAATGTTCACAATGTATCATCTTAATTTTATTATTTAAGGTGCTTGTATGGTTGGAGAAGCTCCGTAAACAAGTCGGTGACAACTTTACCGAGGAGCAACTCAAAGAGTTCATCTGGAAGACCCTCAAGTCCGGACAAGTTGTACCTGGATACGGACACGCTGTACTCAGAAAGACCGATCCCAGGTAAATCTATCTCACTAGCTTAATTATAACTATATATAAAATCTATACAGCGTGGATTTATCCAACTTGGTACTTATTAAATTAAAATTCAATGTCCTCCGAGTTCATCGATAACGGAGTATCATTGTGATTTACGTTTTACTGCAAGTCTTGAGTTTGATATCCAAAACAAAATATGTTTTGTGTTTTGTGAAAATCACATATACTATTTTTGACTCGGTGTAAGGAGATAGGCTGAACTGATGATAAGCATAGACAGACAGACAGATCAAAAAAGTAACAGTTGTGTTGTTTTGAATTTCTGTTTATTATTCATTCATATTTATTAACGTTTATGAATAATTGAGAAGGATGAGATGCTGTCGCAAACAATACTTTCACACGTTTGGAATATTCAAATATCATGTGCATTGCAGATACACTTGCCAGCGCGAATTTGCCCTGAAACATCTCCCCAACGACCCTCTCTTCAAACTGGTAGCTGCTGTGTACAAAGTGGTGCCCCCGATTCTCACCGAGCTCGGCAAGGTCAAGAACCCCTGGCCCAATGTCGACTCACACTCTGGCGTGCTCTTACAGGTAACACATGACACACATTGAAATATCTTTTTATTTTATTTTTTAAAAATAGAGCAAGAAAAGTATCTTAGACACTTTTAATTTCATTCAAATGTTGGTTTATTAATGAAAAGGGAGAGGATTAGGTAAAATCATTAACAAAAAGGGTAAATACCTTAATTGTTTTCGCATATTCTCAACGTAGATAAGATCCGGAAGCGCCTTAATCACTGCCAACTTTTTCATCGTTGTCCATTGTCATACTTTTTTGGTTTAGCCTTTGTGTGGTACGTAAGAGGGATTCGAAACGGGCGTTGCGTCGACATATTTTCTATGGACAGTGTGCCACAATAATATGCGGTGGCGCATCACAGCGCGTTGTTCTGCGAAGGCGCATCTTCGTATTGTCGCGGTACCGCTCCTTCGACGTCTTAACAAGGGTATTATATATATGGAATGTACCTGACTGCTTATTTTATTTTCCAGTATTACGGTCTGAAGGAGATGAACTACTACACCGTTATGTTCGGAGTGTCTCGCGCTCTGGGCGTGTTGGCGCAACTGATCTGGTCTAGAGCACTCGGCTTCCCCATCGAGCGGCCTAAGTCTTTCAGCACCGAACTGCTCATGAAACAGTTCGGCAAGTAACTCCGATCAATTCACCAATTCCCGTTTCGTGATTTAATGTTTTAGTTTGATAGCACATGCCATGGAAATTAGTTCAGTTGGATTTCAAATCGATTTAATTTTAATATATATATGATCATTATTATCTCATTTTATATAAAATTAAAATTGTTTAATTATTTTAGTGAAACATTGTTTACTTTTTATTAACTTGATTTTTTTAATTTGTAATTGATTGTTTTATAATTTACATTTGTATATCATATTTATGTGGCATGTGCACAAAAAACAACTTTGTATCCGAAATATTTATTTATTCTTTTGTTTAAATTACATTTAAAAAAATTTAATGTCCTTAGATACAGATTGTTTCACACGCAACCAAAGCAGTCAGTTTACCGATTCTTTGTTTAGTATTAAGAATAAATGATGCATTTTTATACTTGAGCATATTATTTATTTTGTATTCAATAATTTTAATTCTGTTTAGTACTTACGTGAATATTTTTTTAAAATAAAAATTATGTTTATATACTAACAATTTGTGGAACTGAGGCCTAAATTGACTTATTGTCGTGTGATTCAAACTGATGTTAATTAAACACTGCATCAGGTTAACAGAAACTTAAATCAATATAGTAGAGTTTAATATTAATAATGGGTAGCAAATAATTTGTCCGAAATCGACGACACTTACTTAGATATTCCTCCGTGTGCAACAGCATACCTCATTACATACTTAGTTACTAGTTTAATTTATTTCACGCCCTGTGTAATCTAAAACATATTAAATAGGTGTACACAACTTCATTAGATCCAAAGGTTTAGGTAATGTAATTGAATTCATGTTTGAATGTTTGTCTTACTTGGTTTTTGATTGGTATATATTATAATTATTAATTTATTTTATCACCTTGCGAAGCATTCAACAATTGTTACGTGGCGTTCAAATAAATTGACAATACTAAAAATAAATTGGTGTAGCGTGTATGAAATTGTCTTTCTTTAAATACCCTCACAGGAATTGGTGGCCACGCATTATGGTCCATATACTAAACACAACACGTTCGAAGTGAATCTAATATAGCTTTTATTATCCCTGTTTAATATTATAAATGTAAATGTAAGTTTGTTTGTTACACTTTCACGCGAGAACTACTCAACCGATCATCATGAAACTTTGTCCACATATTCTTGGAGGTATTAGAAGTAACATGGGATACTTTTTATGAATAAAAAGCGAAGACATTCACAGGGATTGTCCAGATTGGTACATTCTTGAGTTTGGTTGCGATCGGATCAACATAATTAGTAGTACCCGAGCGAAGCCGGGGCGGGTCACTAGTGTTTTATAAAAGACGATGGCCAACGAACAGCCCGTTGCTAAATCAGTGCTACCAGTAGGCATCTGCAACAAAGTAATGAGTTGCAAACCTTTAATGCACAGACGAAGGTGACAATAAAAAAGGATATTTTCTTTTCCTATTCAAATCCTTTTCCCCTTCCCATACTTTCCTTATTGGAAATAGATGAAAAGGGAGTAGAGTAAGGCTACCGGCGCCTCACTCAAACTACGAAGTTTGCGAGATGATCACTTCTAGATGATGCCTGTCTTCTGTGAGGTAGTATTACACCAATCGAGCTGGCTCATCCAGTCAACCGATCATGTTGCGGAAGAGTGGTAGGAACTGTTTAGGGAGAGAAATATAATACAACTAGCATATATACAGGGTGTCCCAAAAGGTTACGTACATATGAAGGGGGATGATAGGGGTGGTCACAAGGGTCACCAGAAAAATAAAATAAAAATTCCCCTCTGGGTATTAAAAAAATAAAGGGCATTTTTTAAAAACTTAAAAATTTTACACCTTCTGGGGCAATTTTGTAACCAATGACCTACAAATATTGCTACATTTAAAAAAAAGCTATTATGTTATCGTCAATAACCCTTTATCAATATGAAATAAAAAAAAACAATACAACTAACAAAGATTTTAAAGAAAATTAAGTTCTTGTCCAGTCAAGAACTAAGTAATTACGATTTCAATCAACTTCCTCCAAGTGTACTGAAAAAAAAAGTACGATGCAACTCCGGCGAGTAACTTAAAAAGATAGGTAATTTTATTACAATTCCAAAATGGTGTAATACTTGCTTAAAAAAAATCATACTAGGACATTTAAAAATATTTTTTGCGAACAATACCCCTTCAAAACAAAACATACCAATAAAACAACAGTCTCAAATTCGTACGCAAATACATTTTTAAATGTCTATTCTCTTCCTTGAAACTTAAAAAGACAGGTAATTGTATTGCAATCGTTTTAAATGTAACTAAAAAATAAACAATATTGCAATTATTTATTCAAATAAAATGTTCCAAATGTCTACCACCAACATAAATACACGCCCTGCATCGTTTCAAAAATGAACGGGAGATATGGCGAGCAAATCTTCTATTATTAATTGATTCCGCTGCCTCTGTGATCCTCGCCCTCAAGTCAGCCAAGTCCCTGATGGGTTTTCCATAAACCTTTTCTTTTATAGCACCCCAGTAAAAGAAGTCTAACGGGTTTAAATCGGGTGAACGAGCTGGCCACGCTATAGCACCGGCCCTTCCCATCCACCTACCAGGGTATTCTTCGTCTTCGCTAGAAACAGTCAGGAATATGTGGTTCCAGCAGGATGGGTGCCCAGCACATTATGCACGGTCTGTAAGGGATTTCCTAGACGAAGAATACCCTGGTAGGTGGATGGGAAGGGCCGGTGCTATAGCGTGGCCAGCTCGTTCACCCGATTTAAACCCGTTAGACTTCTTTTACTGGGGTGCTATAAAAGAAAAGGTTTATGGAAAACCCATCAGGGACTTGGCTGACTTGAGGGCGAGGATCACAGAGGCAGCGGAATCAATTAATAATAGAAGATTTGCTCGCCATATCTCCCGTTCATTTTTGAAACGATGCAGGGCGTGTATTTATGTTGGTGGTAGACATTTGGAACATTTTATTTGAATAAATAATTGCAATATTGTTTATTTTTTAGTTACATTTAAAACGATTGCAATACAATTACCTGTCTTTTTAAGTTTCAAGGAAGAGAATAGACATTTAAAAATGTATTTGCGTACGAATTTGAGACTGTTGTTTTATTGGTATGTTTTGTTTTGAAGGGGTATTGTTCGCAAAAAATATTTTTAAATGTCCTAGTATGATTTTTTTTAAGCAAGTATTATACCATTTTGGAATTGTAATAAAATTACCTATCTTTTTAAGTTACTCGCCGGAGTTGCATAGTACTTTTTTTTTTCAGTACACTTGGAGGAAGTTGATTGAAATCGTAATTACTTAGTTCTTGACTGGACAAGAACTTAATTTTCTTTAAAATCTTTGTTAGTTGTATTGTTTTTTTTATTTCATATTGATAAAGGGTTATTGACGATAACATAATAGCTTTTTTTTAAAATGTAGCAATATTTGTAGGTCATTGGTTACAAAATTGCCCCAGAAGGTGTAAAATTTTTAAGTTTTTAAAAAATGCCCTTTATTTTTTTTAATACCCAGAGGGGAATTTTTATTTTATTTTTCTGGTGACCCTCGTGACCACCCCTATCATCCCCCTTCATATGTACGTAACCTTTTGGGACACCCTGTATATATATATATATATATATATTCAAGTCAGAAAATTAGAAAAAAACCTGATTTTTTAATACCTTTATTTAAATTATGTCAAAATAAACATTTTTTTATTGAAGGCTCAAAAATAATTGGTGAAAAACATTGTATTACAATGCAATAATTTTAGTTTAATTTCATAGATTAATATACCTCCAGATACAGCGTTACGACCGTCTGTATTTTAGGGTTGCACCATACTCTTAATGAATTTGCCTTTGCGTTCATCATATTTTCAAGTTAACGTACCTTTAAAAAGTGGTAAGCGGGATTTGATATTTTTGGATACCACTACAACTATAATGTAATATTTAACTTGAGTAACACTAAATGGCAATATCTGAACTGAAGTTTTTTTATGTTACGAAATCTAATATAAGCAGAGCCCTTGTATCAGATATAGCTATATAAATAAAACCATAAGACATATTATAACCAAAATTATATATTTAAATAGGTCCAATTCATAAATCTTAAGCCTGAATTAAATGGCCGAATATAAAAGAATGCGTGACAAGAACCCGGGTATTTCATCCTTTTTTATTGAAGAAAATAACATTCCCTCCAAAAGTCCTTGGTTTGCGATGAAACAAATGCTCGGAAGTAGGACCATCAGTCTCCCCAAGCGGCGACGATCTTTTATCGAGCAATGATTTTGAAAATCGACCAACGCTTTATCTTGAATTTTTTCCAGTCGACTCGATGTTGAGTGATGCACTTCCAATGTACCTACGAATATTATTAAATTATAAAAAATGTAAAATCATCATATGTAAACGACTCGCGACAAAGATCAGTCGTTACACTCATTCAATGGATTCCCGAAAAGTTGACCAGATCAGATGGTAGAGCCCGCAACATCAACATCTATTGCACGCTAGGGCCGGGACGGGACCTTTGAAATACCAAAACCTCACAGAAGACAGGCGTAAAGTAGTGTATTCGGCGTTTTGTCTGATGAGTGAGGCGCCGGAGGCCTAATTCTGATCCTTTTTTCCTTCCTCCCCTTTTCTAATATGAAAAGTATATGACTGGGAAGAGGACGGACATCCCCTACTGATGAATAGGAAAAGGAAATATCCTCTTTTCTGTTTATCCCCCTATCCATTAAATGTAGGCAACGCGTCTGAAACACATTAGGTTGTTGTGGATATCTATGGATAGCGGTCACTTAATATTAGGCGAACCTCTTTCTCGTTTACCACCTTTTACTATAAAAAGATCTTCAAATTTGTGTTTGCAATGCGAACGCTAAATTTGAACTTTTCTACTAGTGCCAGATCTCCCCTCTCTCATTGCAAATATTTAAAAACGATGAACTACTCTTGTTTGGTAAATCTGAACAATGCATCACTACTAATAAAACATGATAAAATTGGCTGAGGGAATAACAAAAGGGCGAAAAATTTATTATATAAATATAAGGGCGGAATAAATAATGAGCTAAGCTGTTGACGCCAAAACTATTTTTTAGCTATTTTATATTTCTATTAAAAATCGAAGTAAAATATACAAAACACAGCTCCATTCTTTATGAACGTTCTACCGAGATTATTTAATCTCTAAAGCACTGTTCCATTTAAAATATAATTATGCTATATTTGACATATATTGTAAATATAAAAGCGCATAAGTCATAAGTCTATTAGAGCGATGATTTAAAAATAAAGTGGAAAAATAATTAATTTTCAATGTTGTCTTACCCTTTCGAAATAAAATCATATGCTTGAGGTAGTCGTATTCGGTGTGGTCCAGACGATCTTTCACTATTTTGTTAAGGAGCGAAATCAATTTTTGTAGCAATTCTTTCATCATGGGCTGCTTCAAATTAACCAGGGAATTAAAGTAATCTGAAAAACAAAACTCGTGTTGACTTCTAGCGGAGTTATGGTAAAACAACGGTCAATTTACACTGACCACACTACAAATCATAATTACTGCATTAAATCATTCGAACACTGAATATCCCTTGAAAAAACACGACAATCCAGTTATTAAATATTAAGATTGATAGATATCGGTTTTAATAGCTTGAAAAGCAGGCAGGTCGCAGGCAGGAATAACTAGTCTATTATAAGAAATTTACAGTTGCACTTTGAACTTACCTTCATCAAAATAGTAAGAGTACTGAGCAGCAGTCAGGACAAATAGTTCTTTCCAGTTGGCATACAGTAGTTGTACTTGGTCGGTGGGCTTAATTTTCCGGTACGCCGGTACACTGTGAAGCCACTTGATGGTAACCACCAGTAGTTTAGTGGTGGGGTCGCTTAACCCGTCGCATAATCCCGACGCCATGGCTGTGTGTGCTTGACTATTATAACACAATGCGCTCTCCGCCCGACGAAGACTTTGGTTCATTACTGATGAGGATCCGGAAGCACACTCTGAATCAAGATTATAACGTGACTTATTCATTCCGACGTGCCTTCGTGCAATGTGCCACTTATAGACTGAGCAGCATTGTATTTCGCCCTCGATTTAAATGTAAAACGTTTTAATTTTTAAATTAATTATTGCGAAACGTTCTCATATTACCAATAGGTAACTAGTAATTAATTTTAAATATTTGCTGACATTTAAATAGATTCAGTGTAAGTAAACTAAACAATTCCATGTTAACATATGACAAAGTAATACAGTGGAACGTTTTGCAAGGTTTTGGATTGTAGAATACTGCCACAAACCAAATAAAAATCACTACAAGTGGGACGATACAAAACATACACAATTATGTGAAGTTTATAAAATATAAACCAGCATATGAGTTATTTATTAACGTGATTAATTGAGATATTAGGCGTCTAGCAAAAACCGTGACCTCATAAACTAGCTGCAACGTGTTCATACATTAACAAAGATTTTCCGAAATAAATGTAACATGTTATATGGACGTCGCAACAGACATCAGATTACCGGGGTTCCATGGTAGCAATGAATCGGAATTTTGAAATTACACATTAATAATTTTAAAAAATGTTACTACTGAATAATGCAGTATTCTCAGTTTCGGTATTGAAAGTCGAAAGAGCTTATTTTTGATTAGCGTGGCTAAAATTTAGACATCGTCAAGGCTTACAAATACTTTGAATTTTATTAAATAATTTGTTGTTTCAATTGAATTGTTAATTGGTTAAGAAAGACGAAAAGTTATCGTGTCCGACTTAAAAGGCTGGAATTCCTTGTACGATACAAAAATGTCTTCTAATCGCCGAAGAAGACCTTTCTCACTCTCAACTTTCTATAAAGCCGCGTCTCCACCAAACGTGCGCGCTCTAAATGCTCGGTCTATGTATGTAGACCTGCCTCGGGGCCGTCCTGGCGCACGTTGGCTCAGCCGAGCGAGCCTTGGGATCAAACCCTCGGCTGTGGTTATATACGTCATTGTCAAAGGTGGCTCAGGTACGCTGTTTGTACGGTGTGGACGGTTGTGGTTTTGGGTCGTGAGCGCAAACAGTTTTAAATAACTCGCTAGAGCAGTCGATCCATTTAATTCAACTAAATGGCAGGTATGGTATTCAAATAACACAACTATCCATCGACAATTGCCTCGGACTTCTGATGACTTGGTCTCTGCCTCGCAAGGCTCGCATCAGTCTCCGGGCTGATTGTGAAGCTGCCACATGAGCATGTTAGCCTGGTGGAGACGTGGCTTAAGGGGAATAATCAGTTCACATGATCGTGTCACATATGTTAAAAATATGTTGCGACAACTTACCGTCTTCATTGGTTACGACGAATGGATTATTGCTCTTGCATGCTTCCTCGGAGCTTGACACTTCGTCCTCTTTCAACTTGTCGGATAGCTGAGAATCGGGTTTTACTTCTTCGTCGTTGAAGGGCTGATGCAACTTATGTGTAGTAAGATTTTCAATAACGGGTTCTAAAAATGAAAAAAAGTATATATAAATATAGTATAATTTGTACAGGATACCTCTAAAGTAACATTCAGACAAAACTAATTATTCCGGTTCGCGCTACAGCCCTCTTCAGCTTACATTCAAAATTGATTTTTACGATGAATATAATATCTCTCGAGACCAAATTGTAAGTGAAAATCTGAACCTTATTGCACATTCAAAAATAATGCATAAGATGGATTTTGATATTGAATTTTTTTGATAATTATTTATTTATTTATAGTAAAATTATGTACACAAAAGAAAATATTCTAAATTAAAAGGATGACAATTGAATATATAGTATATATAATATTATAATTGTGATTTCTTTTACAGTTTACTTGCGAGTTATATTTAATTTTAAATATCGTTATGGTGATCATTGCTTGATGATGATACAGGATTGTTCAAGTTATTCATGTTGAATAATCGGTTTAATTACTTTGCAACCCCCTCCCGCATAAAGACTGGCAAGGTATCCGCAGAGATCTTTTAATTCGATAAGATTTTTATGTGTAACTGTAATCGGGTAAATACACTCAGCGTCACAAAAATCGCACCTCTCTGAGTTTGCGCGTTTATTAAAACATTTATCATTATAGAGCGTCATAAATAAACACTGTCAAATGCTCGTTAGTAAGGACGCTAGTTACACCACCTAAAGAGGGTATAAACGGGTCGATCTGGATGAAATATGGGTCAGTTGTAATTTAGACTTTGCAGTGAACACGCGTGAACAAGTAACCCAAGTAAGAACAAGTAAAGATGGACACCAGCTCTGAAGAAGCCGCTCAAGTGATTGCCCTATTGCAGTCGGGGATGCGGCAGTGTGACGTTGCTCGACAGTTGAACCTGTCCCGTTTTTCAGTTCGACGGGTGTTCCAACGTTTTCAGCAGACTGGTTACTGTTACACTGTTAGAAAACCGGGATCTGGAAGAAAACGGTGCACATCAGACAGAGATGACCGTTTCACCGTTACGACATCTTTACGAAACCGTTTTACAAATGCTGTTGAGTTGCAACAACAGCTTCGATCAACTCGGAGAACATCTGTGAGTGTTTCTACGATAAGAAAAAGGTTACACGAAAAGAGTTTGACAGCCCATAGACCTGCTAAAGGTCCGAAACTTACAGCACAGCATCGCAGAGATCGCCTAGAGTTTGCTCGCAATCATTGCGAGTGGACTCTAGAACAGTGGCGGACCGTACTCTTCTCTGATGAGACGAGTGTCTGTCTCTTCTGTAATGACAGACGTAGAAGGGTCTACAGAAGACAACGGGAGAGGTTCACACAACCCTGCTTCGAAGAATCCGTCGAATACGGGGGTGGCTCGTGTTTGTTTTGGGGTGGCATTTCCGTCGACGGGAAAACGGAAATTGTGTGCGTTTCCCGGACTCAGGGTGGCCGTGGGCAAGGGTCATTAAATGCTGGTCGGTACATTACTGAAATCCTGGAGAAACATGTGGTCCCGTATGCTGGTTATGTCGGTGATGGATCCATGTTAATGCATGATAATGCTCATTGGCACACCGCGGCTATTGTACGGGATTATTTACAGGAGGTCGATATCCCTGGTATGCATTGGCCAGCACGAAGTCCAGACCTTAACCCAATAGAACATCTCTGGGATGACTTAAAACGGCGCGTGCGAGTTCGAGATCCAGCTCCAACCACTCTTCAAGGGCTCCAAGATGCGGTACTTGCAGAGTGGGAACAAATACCCCAAGAGGCTGTTGCGACCCTTGTAAGGTCCATGAAAGATCGCATGGAAGCCGTTATCAAGGCAAGGGGGGAGGGGGTAACACTAGGTTTTAAGAACTTTTTTTGTACTTATTAAGTTTTTTTAAATTATTAATTTGCAAATTTGTACATACCCTGTCTTTTTCTTTAATTTCTCTTTCGTCTCGTTATAAAAGTAAAATTCCTGAAAACTAATGAAATTACCTTTCGAATGAAACCCTCAAACCACAACATTGCCATTGGCCTGTTGTGTTAAAATAGTATTTAAATTATTTTTTTCGGATATGCGATTTTTTTGACGCCGAGTGTAGATATAGTATTTACTTGTTCTGTCAAGAAAAGGCAATATTCGTTAGAAGAGCTAAATATTTAAAGAAAAAGTATTTTATGTTGCCAAGAAGCGTGCTGGTTGCACGGGATGCACTATAAACATCCATTAGTCGAACACAAATACTTGGCTTGACATATTGTACTTACTGATGCTCCTCGAATCCAAGTGCATTGCGGAGTTCCCTGAAGCGACGGGAGGATAGAAAATATTTGTCGGGAAATAGGCGGTGTGCGTCGGATAATGTAGAGAAGTAGGAAAGATCGGAATTTTGAATGGATTGAATGTATTTAGCGAGCTAGATTGAGTGTGTAGGAGTGGGTTGGTTTGAATGTCAGGTGGTAAAGAATCGGGAAATCTCGAGAATTCATGGAAGGGTTGCTCCATGAATGTAGGAGGAGTTCGAGCTTCAGAGGAGGTGGTCGTATTGTACGTGTGTATGGGAGGAAATGATGAGACCGGTAGGGCTGTGGGAGGGAATATAGTCGGTTGCCTGGTGAAGTCATAGCAGATCTTCTGCAGCGAATATTGTTGTTGCGATGCTATGAAAGGACGTCTCGCACGTTCGTGTTGTACGGCTGTGAGCAAAACCATATTTATGACTCTCGTACTACAATGTAATAAGTATAACCTTATATCATCCCCACAGACACTGAACATGGAGTGAATTTTTGTGTTCCCGAGACATCGACAGATCATCATTTCATCTTGCTTAACATTCTAAACGACGTTAATATCTAACTTGTTATCTCTTTTTTTCTTGTGGTTAAGAATTTTTCTCAAAGAACTTACAAAATTCACTTAAGAGAAATCTTAAATACATAACAATTAATTTACACCAGTGGTACTACATCATTATTTTAGTTTACATTTTATGATTAACATAATTTTAATTTACTTTTTAAATAATACTATAGAATTGATGTCTCGAATATACGTAGGTAAAGTTTTAAATAACTCTAAGAGTATCTATGAGTCCTTTTTTAAGGATTATTTGCGAATTTGTCTTATTTGTTATAATTTTCTTAACGAGAACACATGTTTTATAGGTGTACAGTTGCTTTATGTTTAGTTTATTGGTTTTAGTAAAAATTTCAGAAGTTTGCGAAAGGTAATGGAACCGAAATAATACTTTTATTAGTTTATTTTGTGTCCTTTGTAGGGTACCCAAGGTTGCCTTGGAAGAAGAACCCCATACCTCAATGAAATATTCGAGGTGTGGTCTTCAATTTTACATGTGATTTCTCATCTCATTGCAAAATAAACTCTATGACCTTGTACTTAATCTATTGTCTATAATGTATTCAGTTTCTATTACATAGCCACAGTTTGTTAAGACAAATGCTACGCTGCCCAACGTCCAACGGGGACGACCAAGGAGAACTTATATCGATCAGATTAGTGACATACTAAAGAAGGGCGATATAAGGAGCACATGTAACCGACGAGCATGCATTCGTAGATGTACTATACTATGCGATATTATACAGTACTAGTGACCCGCCCCGGCTTCGCCCGTTTACCACTAATTATGTTAACTCGATCGCTACCAAACACAGGAATTTGCCAATCTGGACAATCCCTGTAAATTTCATCAAAATCGGTCCAGCCGTTCGGGACTCTATATTATGTACTCTTTATTTTTCATAAAAATCCCATGTTACTTCTAATACCTCAAAGAATATGTGTACAAAGTTTCATGATGATCGGTTGAGTAGTTCTCGCGTGAAAGCGTAACAGACAAACTTACATTCACATATATAATATTATATTAGTAAGGATTATTATTAGATTAATCTTAAAGGTCACAAATGTTGGTTTTCTGGTTGTGTAAATTATTTTATTTTTTATTTTACTTCGTTCTTTTTCTTTGGCCATCATATTATATCAACAGTTGATGATAATGCAGGTGGCTGGGATCATTGACACATCTAATAAAAGCGTGTCCTAATTGTAGGGGTGGCGGAAATTTTTAAGCCGAGTTTTTAGTATAGTTTAATTTATTTCAAACTTAGCCAACGATATTATAATGTCTTCTTTTAAATAGTCGCCGAAATTTTTTTTATACAATTGGCACTAATTAGTTCGATGAAAGAAGACTATTGAACATGTTTGGCAATTAGCGAACTGAGTTATAGACGAGTTCACGGAGTCACCCGGGTAAATCACAATATTAAAAATTAATAATAAACCATAGAGCCAACGCCAGTTAGTCTTCTGGATCGTTCTCTGGGACTAAACATTTTAAAAATCGATTTAATATTATTAGTTCAGCTTAATTATTATAAAATTAAATGAAGAGTAGGAAGGAGAAACAAAAAGAAATATCAAACATTTTTTTTGTTAAAAAAATAAATAAAACAAATTTCGTTTTTTTTTATAACATAACGGGTCGCCTAAAACCTAAGAGATCACCGCTGCCCATGAACATCCGCAACACCAGAGGAACTGCGGATGCGTTGCCGGCCTTTAAGAAAGCTCGCTCGCTTCTTGGAGGACCCTAAGTCGTATTGGTTTGGAAATACCGCTGGCGACAGATCATTCCACAATGCGGCTGTCCGAGGCAAGAAATTACGCGAAAAGCGCACCGTAGTGAAATGCCAACCATCAAGATGGTGAGGATGGTAATTGGAGCTCTGTCGAGTTGAGCGAGAGCGATAACGAAACTCAGCGGCAGGAATTGTTCCAAACGATTCTTCGGAACACTTCCCATGGTAAAGACGATAAAAAATGCAAAGGGAGCTGATGTCCCTTCGCAATGCCAGTGGGTCAAACCGATCAGTAAGAGCTCGGTCGTTGATGATTCGAGTCGCTCTTCGTTGTACGCGGTCAAGTGGAAGCTGGTAATTGGGGGCTCCAGCCCAGAGATGCGAGCAGTATTCCATATGAGGCCGAACCTGCGCCTTATACAGCTTTAAGCGATGGGCCGGCGTGAAATACTGCTTCACTCTACCGAGCTTTTTGGAGGCCAACTTGGCCTTACCTTCCAAATGACCGCGAAATTGGACGTCGCTCGATATACATATGTATCAACGCCGAGAATACTGATACTAGCAGAGGCAACCAGGGGAGTGTTCTCAAAGTTCAGATATCGGCGATAGTCCCTTATTGGTTGGGATCAATTAAAGAAATTGACAAATTTTAATTGCAATCTATTACGCGGTTTGGAACAAAGTTTGCTTACTTGCTATTTTATTGTATAATTACAATCACTGTTTGTGAGTGCTAATAAAGGAAATATTAAAAAAGTACAAACATTAAAATAAGAAGGGACTTTGACACTTTAAATATTTTGATCAAAAAGGCGACCCTATTAAAAACGACACAGTAATTGTCATATTAATACACCGTGTTTAGGGCAACTGTTGACGAATGCACGGTCATGACGTGTGTGGCCCCTAAGTGCGCAAGTGTCGTACAAACATGTCTATTACATTAGGGCTCGTGGTCCCGACTCAGCGACGGCACCATAAAGTAAACAAATCCCGATGCGGGTGACATCTCACTTCACAGATAGAAGTTAAAAGGATGCGTACAAACACGAAAGATTTCTCAAGTCATAGATTTTTCCCGCTGCCTCACGCGTATTCTTTTCCTCGCAGGAAATTTTTGTAACTTGAATCCGTTTGTGACTTAAAATATGTCGAAAAGTTGATTTTGTAAAAACAATACGTGGTCCTCTTCTTTCTACCATCCCTTTCTAATCAGGAAAAGATTGGAAGTGCAAGAGGGTTTGACGGGGGAGGGCATGGATAGGAAAAGCTACTTTTTTCTATCCCTTCCTTTGTCGATATAGGTAGGCAACGTATCTGCAACTTATGTCGCTGCATTAATAGATAAACCGCTGGATCGTTTGCCAATTTCTTATGTAAAAAAAACCTTACAATATAGAAGCCATATAAAATGACCATGACAATATTGTTAATGAATTTATTTTCCTAATTTTTTTCGAAAATCATTACTCGGCCGATATTTCTACCCCTTGCCATTGTGAGCAGGAAGATCGGTTAAGTCGTTATGGTGTTAAGGCATACACTCTGCTATTCGTATTTATATAATTTAGGATTGTACTACATACACGCTTCGTGCCTTATAAACATCTTATGTAAGTAATTTCGTAAGTTCATTGTAAGTGCGCCCTGTATTAACGCTTGCTAACGTAGGCTGTTGTGAGCATTTCTCTCGTATTCTCACTCTCTCTCACTATTCATATTTTATCACGCGAGATTTCCTTATCGTCAAATGTATTTCGTAAATAAACCTTTCACATAAATACTTACGAACTTTTTTGTCATTCAAATGTTTAACTCAACGTATAGCTTTTTGGAACATTTAACAAAGTACGTAAAAAGTTTTAAAGGCACAAATTACCCAGGTGAAAGCATATTAAAAATTTTACCTTTATACGTAAAATTACTTCCCTATTACACGTGAAATAATTTCACTTAGTAAAAGACTTGATGCAAATTAACTTTGCAATCTGATATCAATTAACATTTAAACTCTTTATTGAAATGGGGAGTCAGCCATTTGTTGAAATAATAACCTCATAAGAAAGCTAAGGGGTTGGTTTATAGGGAGGCCATACCCCAATATGTTTCATACCGTGCGAAAGGCCAGCTTGCTCGATATAGTCGCGTGCACAAACATGTTAACACTGCTCCGGGCGGGGACAGGGGGGAAGATCCGTGAAACAGATGAAAAACGACCGCGACCCTCCCACGATTTTTATCAATCGCCACTTACTGACACTCGTGTACCGCAAATACTTCAGATGTCGACTAATGGAAAAGAGATGCTGCGAAGAAGCCGCCTGGATAAATACTTTATTGAGACAAGAGCTCGAACGTCAGTAACGATTTTAGACGCGCCATTTCAAATATATTTCAATGGAGCGGATATTACTTCATAAGTTAGTCACGTTCAAATACATTTCCTATAAATAAATATATTATATATATTTATTTTTTAGGAAATGTATTACCAATAATATACAGAATAAATATTTATTTGTGATGGGTAAATACGGAACCTACAAAATTAAATAATGTTTTCATTATTAGACGGCTAACGATATTAATACAAATATTATTAGATTACAAGATAGGTATTTTATCAAACTGGCTTAAAGGCTGATACGCGATCCGATTTATACTGCGACTACCAGGCTACGCCAAATGATAGCAAGTAGGTCACCGGAAACACGTAATACATACTGGAAATCAAACTGTAATTAATATATTTATTACATGTATGTATTTGAAATGCTAGGCTAAAAACAGTTTGTAACATATTAACATTTACAATATTAAATTAACTAGATGAAGACCTTATTTATATCAAAAATAATGGAGTGTGAGTACACTGCACAATAGAAGTGAAACTTTACGTTCTGTTTAATTTGTAATAGAACGACACGAGTACGCTGTGGCACTTCCACCTTTACTCCTGTGGTAAATAGAACGGGAAGACTATTGAAGCAAAAAAAATAGAAGAGATAAATTGAAGCAACATACAATACAACACATGATACAAAGTGGTTCAAAATAAAATAACCATTACAGTTTTTCGTTTCATAAAATTTAATTAATATCGCACCACGAGAAGCTTTACTTCAAATTTCTGAATTGTTAAAACTACTATTTAGCTAAAAACTGATGGTTGCATTGTTCGGAATGTACAAGGTGATGGTGCTATGACATACCTTCTTTTTTCATATTCACCCGCAAGCATTTAGAGAAGCGGCACGCTTGGCACTGATTCCTCCGAGTCACGTCCACAACACATCGACCTCCCTCCTTACACACGTAGTCCAGGTTCCTTTAGAAAAATTAATTCTTAGTACTTTACAAAGAAGTTATAATAAAATTGAGAAATTTAAATGTATAATATTAATGTGCTGTATTATATATTTTACAACCGTAAGAATTTCACGTAACTTCCTGTCCCACACAATGGTTTCCAAACCAATACTATTTCCTCAATCCACAATCCTTAGAGAAATGCACCGCATCTTCGGTTCCTCAGGAGTTGGGAATGTTCATGAGAGGCGGTGATCGCTTAACATTAGATGATCCGTTGTCGTTATGCTATAAAACATGAATAGTAAATATTTATTCGCAAAAGAATTAAGAAAACTCCACAAGATTATGTTATTTAGAATTTTATACGGGAAATAAAAATATTGTTTACGCACTTGTGTGTTTTATTCAAAACGATTTGTTAAGAATACACAAAAAGAGTACTTGTCTAAATTACAGTAATAGCACTTCTAAACTAATATTAAAAAGAGGACAGATTTAATTGTTTGTTTGTTTGATTGTACACGAGCGTATTTTGAAGCAAAATTGTTTATGACATCACCGCGTTTCACGATATTTGTTAGGAGAAAATTTTATTCGCGCGAACCACATGCTCATCATGCAACACGCGTAAGCAAAATTGCTTATTTAAATTCACCGAATTCAAATAAGCAATTTTGCTTCGAACAGTTTCGACGAAATTTCTTCATTTCCGAAAAAATATAATATAATATAGTCAGCTATAACATGTCTAAGTAAGTTTGAAAATAATGCACGCTCATTGAGGACCGGCGACGATACATTTTTAATCACAATAAGTATATATGGAATAAAATACAGATAAACAAAAACGTTTTATAATTTAAAAAAGTGACCGAGTAAAAAATTAGGTAACTTTGGTTTAATTAACTATAACATTGCATGTTTTTTAATTTGATAATCTTTAAATTAAATTTATACACAAGCGTTAAGAATGTCCACTCCCTCTCACTCAGTAGGTTTTATAATTCCGCGAGCGGTCTCTGCACTTGCTGTCAAGAAGTACATATGTATCTTTGGTAGTATCACCCTTTAGGACTTCCTAAGCAAAATCATTCAATTCGTCGAATGCAACTGTCTGACTAATTTTGTGTGATTGATTAAAAAACATTACTACCCATTGGTACAAGAATGTTTTTTTTAATAGACCAATAAATAGGCCGATAATTAATATAAAGGAATTAATTTCTAATCTCATTGTTTCTTTATTTGTAAGTATGTTACCTTCGGATGCTCCTTTTGAAGAAACCTCTGCAGCCGTCGCAAGAGGGCACTCCGTAGTGCTTCCCCGACGCCTTGTCCCCGCACACACGGCACTGAACCTCCGGCTTCCCTTCTCTCCTCTCCATCTGCTTATTATCCAATTAGTTATCTATCTATACATATAAAAGGCGATGTGTGTATGTCGCTTATAGATTCCGAAACGGATGAACCGATTTCGATTAAATTTTTAAGAAATCTTCAGATTGGCCTAGCGAGTTATCCTATAAATTTTTAACAGTGGTAGAGCCCGCAACAACAACATCCGTTGCACGAATGGGCCGGCTCGATCGGTGAATTACCACGACCTCACAGAATACGGGCGTGAAGTAGATTATTCTGCGCTTCGTCTGATGAGCGAGGTGCCGGAGGCCTAATTCTGGTCCTCTTCCCCTTCTCATCCTTTGATAATAAGGAAAGGATGGGAAGGGGAAGAGGATTTGACGGCGGAGGGGGTGAATAAGGAATAAACCATTTTCTGTTCATCCCTTCCTCTGTCCATTAAAGGTAGGCAACGCATCTGCATCTCTTGTTGCAGATGCTTATGGGTAGCGATCACTTGATATCACGTGACCTGCGTGCTCGTTTGCCACCTAATACTATAAAAAAATAATTAGGTATCGTTCCGATCTACTCACTATTGCTATCCGTGCGAATCCGGAACGGATCATTAATATATTCATGTCATCATACAAGTATTTTCGAAAACATAATGAAAAGTAATTAAAAAAAACGTCTTATGGCTGGTTAAGCAGTTCATTTTCAGATTCTCTAATACAATAGAATGTCTTTCTTTATTTATTTCTGTTTATGGAGATGACTATGATAGCCCTTGTCTGATCTAAAAATGGTATCAATTGGTCACGTAGCATGTTATGTTACTAACTCTACCTACTACAATAATTATTTTATATAATAACTAATGAACACGTTTCTACGTGTTTAATTTATAAACGTCCGCAAACGTGAGAGAACCTTTATTTCAATATGAGTGTGCCGAGTGCAATATGTAAGAAATTTTAACGCAAATATTTGAAGGGCAAACCTTATATAAAACCCCCTCAACCATCATTAAAATCGATTTTTGCATAGCATATTTGCAACAAAAGTTTGCAAAGTAAATTTAAAAATATGCGCATAAGAATATGTTAATACAATGGCTCAATCAATTTGGTGGGCATCCTCGCGACACTTGCGGTGAATTAGAAAGAGTTGTGCCGCGTCATCGCTGTTACACTATTAATAATCGATTGTCGATGGAAGCTCGGCTTGGCTCAGGCGCGACATGTTGGCTATTGTCGTTAAGTCCACCCAGTGCCACACAAATTACCTTTTAAACACGAGCATCGTAATAGTAATATTGATACTTGAAACTAACTATAGAAGTCGACTTGTAACTCGTAAAAAGAATGAAAGACCTCGCATTGATTAGCCTAATTATTATAACCTATATTCAACACGCAAGCGAAATAATTTAAATCCAATATATGTCTAAATTTGTATGTCTGGATGTTTATTACTCTTTCTTGGCTCTCTCTTATTTTATGGATCTTTTTATTTGTAGCTTTCCCGTAGGATACACGTGTTTTTGTTTCTAACAGGTATATCTACGAAAATAAGAGGCGATGGGTCTATGTATGTATATTCTCTATAGATTCCGAAATGGCTACCAGGACGTAGCCGGCGCAGTACACTAGTATTTAATAAAATCGTATTGTGTAAGTACTTAATTGAAGATTTTAAATATTGGAATCGAATAATGTTGCTTTATCGCTCGATATATTTCTTTATAACCTATTTTGATTTTATAAATGGGAAGACAACGGTGTCTGTTCGTTTTCACCCCTGTACCAATGTATCGATTTATTTTGGTATAAAAGTAAAACTTGAATGGATTGAGATAGAGGTCAATATTTTTATGGGTAACCCACCAAACTAAACTACTAACTAGTTATAAGAATTATGTTAGTTATACTACACTTTATACAATTATACGAGTAAATACACTTCTGGAAAGAAAAAGTGTTTAAGCATTTTTTTTATCTTGGTATACATATTCTAAATAAACATTTTTGATGTAAATTTGATAAGGGTGGCAGGGCACCGATCTTTGTAGAGATCAATGGGGAGGCCCGCGTCTAGTGGTGGACGACTATCGGCTGCAAAGAAGAAGTAGAAGGTGGAAATTAGTGGTATAGTGCAAAGAAAACGAAATAAGAGCAAATTGTATACGTCGCATACTTACCTAAATATTTTATTAAAATGTATTACTTAATTTTGTCGTACATCGTTTCAGACTGACTGAATGACTTACTAAAAAAGGGCGATATAAGGAGCACCCATAACCAACGAGCATGCATGAGTAGATGTATGAATGTGGAAGAAGCGAGAGAGGTATGCCAGGATCGCGCCAAATGGAAATCCGTGATCTCTGCCTACCCCTCTGGGTTACGGGCGTGAGCGCATATTTATTTTATTTATCGTTTCAGATTCGCGACTGAAATACAATACTTGCATACTTTTCAGTGTTATTCGACTCTGTTCAAATCCAGTTATACGTTGATAGAATCACGTACTTTCACATTGCACAATAAAATAATTGAACAATAAATGTACCTAATAAGAAAGTGGCTGAACAAAAATCTATTGTTATATACACACTTAAAGTTGTATATTATAGGGCTTACATAAAACATGCACCTCAACAGTACTTACGATGTCAAGTTCGTAGCCGCGTACAGAACTGTCATAAAGATTGGAGTGAGACAATGACGGTGAAGCCACCTTGGGGGGTTTGAGAACCACCAGCTGCTGTTTCTCATGGCTGTTCAAGTTACATAACATCGAACTACATTAAATCGATTGATTTTCATAAATATATTTACATTTTCTGCAAAGGAGAATTATAAGCCCTTAAATAACATGATATGAATGTTAAACATGAAGATTTCTTAATTGGCTAATATGATTTAGATCAATTGGAATTGTAACAAATACTTCAGTGAAATGTATCAATTAATATGTAATAATGTATTGTATTTAAAAGAAAAGTATGCTCACACCCGTGATCCGGAGGGTTACGCAGAGATCATGGATTTCTAAATGGCTCCTAGCATACTTCTCTCACTTCTATATCTATACATCTACGCATACATGTTCGTTCGTTCGGTAATGGGTATTCCATATATCGCTCTTTTTTATTAAGCAACTAATCTGATTGATATGAGTTTTCCTTGAACGTCTCCAGCCATTCAAATTTGCATCATAAATTTGTGTCGTCACAACGTCCACTTTTGAGCCACACTTTTCCCTCATACGGCTATTTTTAATCCTATCATTGAAAGTCACAACGTGTTGCTTAAGGATCGCATGTCGACAGTATTAACTCTTCTAACATATATTGCCAAACCCAGCTTCCACTTCGATACATAAAAGTACAGCATTTTGTATTGCCAGACGAGTCTTCATAGATACATTCTGACTTTTATTAATCTTTACCTTTACTAACTTATATCGATCAGATTAATGACTTACTAAAAAGGGCAATATAAGGAGCACCCATAACCGACGAGCATGCATGCGTAGATGTATGAATGTGGAAGAAGCGAGAGAGGTGTGCCAGGATCGCGCCAAATGGAAATCCATGATCTCTGCCTACACCTCTGGGTTACGGGCGTGAACGCATATTTATATTTATTTATAAACATACACCCCAAATACACAAACTCTTCCGCCTGTTCCACTTCTTTATCGTACGTAACATTCATGTCAATTATTGCCTTACTTTGTTCTCTTTCAAACAACATTCATTACATTTAGCATTTTCTTTTTTTCTATTAATTATAAGTCTACCACCGATGACGCAAACATTACCTGGTTTTCAGTGTACAAAAGACATTTACAACTACATATTTTTAACATATTTGAAATAAGAATTTTAGTTAAAAAATATATAGAGTATCTCAAAATAAAATAAATAAAAGCAAAATTTCGGTTAAATAAATAAATGGTTAAGAATTTGTCGTTACAACGTAAAATTCACCTTCTTTTCCATGTAATGAATTGCTTCTATAAAGGACCTGATAGACGTACGAACCGTTTTATGGCTCGTCAGTTAAATTCACCGGTGTATTATTGCAATACCATTGACATCCCGACGAGCCTGGGTAGCCGCACGCCATTTTTGATTTATCCTTTACCTCTCCTCATGCGGAACCCCGTATAGATCCACATCGATTCTGTGTACAGTCATAACTATAAATTGTTCAGATACAATAGTTTTCAAACGCTACATACGGAACAAATTGGTATCGGTGTTTTTCGATAATACGCCACGCAATGGTCATTAGTGACCCAGGCCGCCGGCCGCCTTTCGTTAGGCGGTATGTTGGTGGTACAATTACGCCGTATGGCGTAAACGCCTTGCCACCGCACTGACGCTAATTATCTATTAATGGTAAACCCGGCGTAATTGCTGTGCTTGACTTTTTGAGGGCATTATCTATACGTGGACATAAGGTATCTCAGATTAAACAGTCCCGATAACCTATTTTAGAGCTACATGTACGAATATTTATATTCGAACATTAAATAGTACATAATTTGTTGCATACACAAAAGCTAGACTTCCCATATCAGATTAAAATATTCAATATGAAATTTACAATGGAAGATAAGTTGGTTAGTTTGTGAGCTAAACGGTTTGAACGTGATGAAAATTTTGACACTTTTTCAATTATGTTGAAAACTCTTTAGTTGGTTCTTTTCATATTGTATCAAACAAACAACAAGACACTTCACATATTTCGAGGTCATATGTATAATCTAGAAATGCTTAAAAATATGATTCCCATAAATCATCCAATAATATGTCTATTGAAGTAAAAACTTCTTTAGTCGCGTTAGATGATAAATGCAGTGGGAAAATCTTCTGCATCATGAAGATAACATACAACATACTTATTTGAATTTGGGAAAGTCCCGACGAATTATTTTTTATTAATTTTTCTTGAATTTCATTATTACATATTTTTAATGACGTATTTATATTTCATGTGTTTCATTTTGAATTTTATTTCTAACATACAAGGGTTTATTTTCGTAATTTTTTTAAATATTATCACGCGTTCCCGCCCGTTTTGAGTTTATGCTTCCGTCGGCAGTCCTTATACCTGTGTTCTAATAGATAAAATTAGCTTTATAAATAAAAAAAGCTTGTATTTACAGAAGAACTACAAAATAACTTATATTCGCATATATATAATAGTAATCATAATTAGAAAGACGAAGCTGTTTTAGTTGCTCAACAATTTGAAATGTGTGAACGAGGGATTAACAAAATTGTACGTGGTTTACGCCTACTTATCTTTTTTATTATTTAATATTAGGGTCATTGTGATACTTAGGGAGATGAACAGCAATTGTAATATTGCCAGTGTAATATGTTGTGGTGAGGCGAAGCCAATAGTTGCTTTTACCAACGTCTCTGTCTATGTTACAAAATTGATGTAAAATGTTATCGAGGGAATAATCGTGTATTAAAACAAAGTAATTGGTATGCGTAAAAATGGATTTTGAAAAGCCACACAAGCCACAAAGAAAAACAAAAGAAAATATACATTTGCGGAATTATATTTTACACACTCTCAACACATTTCTCTTGATCCATCCAAATCAATACATGCTCGTCAGTTTTTATCATTCTTTTCTCTAAAATCACCTATCTGGTTAACTTCAATACTTTTAGGGTCTTCGCATTTCGTCGTCGTCGTCGTCGTTTCAGCCGATATCTGTCCACTGCTGAACGTAGGCCTCCCGCATTGATCGCCACAAAGATCGGTCCCCTGCCGCCCTCATCCAGTGGGCTCCCGCAACTTTGACCAGATCATCGGTCCATCGTGTGGGAGGCCTACCTACGCTGCGTCGACCTGTACGTGGCCGCCACTCTAGGACCTTTCGGCCCCATCGGCCATCCGTTCTGCGAGCAATGTGTCCGGCCCATTGCCACTTAAGGTTTGCAATTCTTCGGGCAATGTCGGTTACATTGGTTCTACTGCGGATCACATCATTTCTGATGCGATCACGCAGAGAGACTCCGAGCATTGCCCTCTCCATTGCCCTTTGGGTGACCTTGAGCCGTCTAATGGTACTCGCATTGAGGGGCCACGTCTCAGTACCATAAGTCATCGCTGGCAACACACACTGGTCATAGACTTTCGTCTTGAGACACTGCGGTAGACGTTGGGACGTGAGGATTTCTCGCAGCTTCCCGAACGCTGCCCATCCGAGTCGGATTCGGCGATTGACCTCCTTCTCGAAGTTGGACCTACCTAACTGGACAGTTTGTCCTAGGTAGACATAATCGTCAACAACTTCGAGAGTATGGCCTCCGATCGTTATAGGAGTGGGTAGAACATGGATGTTTGACAGACTTCGCATTTGCATAAATAAAATAAAGATAAATACGTGCTTACACCCGTAACCAAAAGAGGTAGGCAGAGATAACGGATTTCGTCAGGCGCCGGCCGTAAAAACTGTAGCCAAACATATACAGTATGGTCTACAATCATACTGTGCCGATCCTACATGAGTGGGAAAAGGGCAAGGAGCTGATGACAGTCCTCGCATTCCTCTCTCGCTTCTTCTGCATCTACGCAAACTGGCTCGTACGTTACGGGAACTCCTTTTATCGCCTTTCATTCATCATTAATCCGATCGGTATAAGTTCTCCTTGGACGTTCCCTGCTATCCACTTTTACACCATAAATATTTCAAGTTACTACTACTAATATTCTTTAAAGATTCTCGATCCACCGAAGCATACCTTTCTCAATTCTAGTCACAATATCTTAAAGCCATACTTTTTTATTAAAACCCTATTTCGAATACCATCATTCAAAGTCACGCTTAACATCATTTTTAAGGGCCGCATCTTAACGACATTAACTCTACTAACATGACTTTTCGTGCCATACCCAGCTTTCACTACCATACATTAAAGTGGGGACTAGTACAGTTTTGTGTATTGCCAGAGGAGCATTCATAGAAACCTTCTGGCTTCTCAATACTGTACTCATAGCCTCATTCATTTTATTTCCCGCTTTCACTCTTGTCTCAACGTCTTTAGCATGTCAGTCAACTGTACCGAACATATACCAGATATACAAACTCTACCATCTGGTCCAGTCTTTTGCTTTATCATATTAGATGTACGATTATATTACATTCCACTTCTTGCTATTGACATAAATTACATTTCACAATCCGTCCCGAATACCTAAGACTCTAAAAGTTTGAGAACTGAATTTAGAAAAATTGTGTATCAAAAAATCATATTTTTTAATATTTGCAACAAAGCAAAGCAAATTTATTTGCGTTGCAACTTGAAAACGATTTCGTACAATCTTATTCAAGTTTTTTAATAATTTAAAGAATGTTCCGACGGAGAGAAAAAAGTAAAAAATTGGACATATTCAGAAAACACATTGCTCGTTTGACCGTTCGAGCGTTTTACGAATGAGTATTTAGTAAGTGGCTGTTTTTTTTAATAAGTTGGACGAATGGGACAATTTCCGCCGAGTGAAAATTAACGTAAATCAGGTGCCTATGAACTTGCACTAGAAATTATAGCTTAGCTAAGACTGAGTATATAATTGAATTACAGCTATTTAGAAATGTAATGAACTTACCTATTTTAATAAATAAATTTAAATTAATTAACACAAAAATTTAAATAATCTTACACTAAACGAGATATGTCTTGAATGCATATCTAATGAGTAATATAAAGTTAAATATTAATAAAGGTACAAGGAACTCACAGTCAACAGGAGTTGCCCGACCACCAGCGGCGAGGGTTAGGAACTTCAACTTTGATTTAGGGGCGGTTGTGAAATGGGGCGGTCGGGGACAAGGCGGGGCGAACTCTTCGGGGTATAAGCCCCGCTGTAACGCTCTTCATTGGCCGACACCTACAAAGGCGTTATCGCTTCATTACTTATTTCTGAAAGAACTGAACTTAGTCTGACGATTCCATCGGGAAAATAATAGGGCTTCATTGGTGGCAAGTCATCCAAATGCTTATAAATATAATTACAAAGTAAAATTGTCAGACATTAATTTATTTAAATTGTTTGTAAAACAAATATTATAACAAGAAAATATCAAACTTTGTGCTATATCCACAACGAAGTTAAACGGTAATTAAGATGGGGTGAGTTGTTTCAAGGAATAAATGTGGTCGACTTCGCGACGTCACTGCCGTGCCATCAGATAAGTTGGGATATTACATTGACTGAAAAATATTTTGGTATTTCTGAAATCTAGAAAAAACCTACCCATAAATGGTTACGTTGTCTGACATGATACCCCGGACCCATGACGAAACGGCTAGGTGTCTTCTACTGTAGTGTAATAGGTACTACAACTATTTTGAGGACGTAGGTTTGTTTTTGAATATGGGCGATAAATTTTGAATTAATCGCCATGGTGAATGACTCCAACTCTGTCCTACCTTTTATGTTTACTGACGTTAAGTTTTTGCAAATAAATATACCTTGTTTGAAAAAAACGATAAATACATAATATATAAAAGCACTTTCGGTTGAATACATCGTTCCGTCACATTTGGGACCCAATAACATCGATAAAACATGAGCAAATGTTCTTTTATTTGGTTTGATTAAAAAAATGAATATATGTATGTTACTTCGGCCACATAATAGTGCCAATTGAGACTATTGTCACTAATCAGACATTTAACTTGACCAATTAAAGATGTAACAAAATTTAATTCGAGGTTCTCAATCCGACGGGAACTTGAAGTGTTTGCTCATTTGTGTTCAACTTCTATAAAAATAATACAGCGATCGTTAATAACTCATGGATATGGATTTTTTCAAGCAAAGGAGATTCAACCTAGTTCCTTATAATGCTCTCAACACCAAGATAAAACGTTTTACTTGTCAAAAGAGCAGTTGTTGGAGCAGTGGTGGCTCAGCGGTTTAGGCCCCGACTTATGTACTGTAGGTTGCGGGCTCGAACCCAGGCAGATGCTTTACTTTGTGTAATTTATTTAATCACCACTGCTCCAAAAACGGTGAAGGAAAACATCGTGAGGAAACCGGCATGTTCTTAGAACCACCAAATTCGAAGACATGTGACATCCGCCAACCCGCACTGGGCCAGCGTGGTGGATTACGGCTCATTCCCTTTCTCGGAGTGGAGGCCTGTGTCCCTGCTGCCCCTGTGGCCTGTGGGAAACATTCGAGAAAAGGCTGATTTATTATTATTAGTTGTCAAAACACATCTTAAATCGCTGTAATTAGTTTAATATTAGGTTTTTTTATTTCTATACCATTTGTCATTTATTTGTATTGCATGTGCAAAGGAGTTTTATATTACGCTAGTAATCCACCACAAAGCACTGATTACGTTTATTCGATGTTACCAAATTTCACAGGTTCACCCGGTAGGAGTCTAAAGGGAAAAAATATATACACATCGCCTTATATTTATGTATATAGAGGGTATTATAAACGTAGTAGGTAAATAAATAAAACACGAATTATTTCTTTTGAAACCTTTCTTATTTCAGTTATTTTTTAATAAAAAAAAAGATAACGTCCTAACTTAATTTATGAGTGTTACAAAAGTGCATTACATGCGTCGTGGTGTAACTGTAACATGAATTATTTTGATTTAACAAAATGTTACATTAACGTTAGTAAAATAAATAAAGTTTCACTACTTGCTTAAATTTATTCAAAACTAATTTGTGCTTTGGAAACAACGCTAGTAAAACTTAACGGAAGGAGTTGTTCAAATTTTAAAATATTATTTTATTGATTATTAAAAGGATTTGCAACAAATTCGATACAGGAGAACACAAATCGAACTGCCAATGAGTCAAATCAATATCTCGTATCATGTCAACGTATTTGTACTTTAAATCATTGGCTTACCTTAAATGATAATTCGTTGTTAAATTGTTGCTGGCTGTATTCAAAAGGAAAACACGAATTATAAAAATCTTTTTGACATTATTTTCTAATGTTTTAAATTTGTTTAGTTGACAAATCCATTACATCGTTTGTAAACAATTTTAACTAATATAATGACTTAAATGTAACGTGCATCTATATCTAATATTATATATATATAAGAAAATTATTAGATTTATAAGCTAATTGTCAATAACAAAAAAATACATGATATATTTTTTTAAATGTTAAAAAGATTTTTTAGGACTGGTCATAAATAAAAATGATTTATGATTATACATTTTGCTAAGCCTTGTCCAATTTGTTGCTATGACTTCATTCATACTAATATAATGTAACCATGATAAATTAAATTGTATACAAATAAAGTCTGAAATTGTATTCCAATCATATATTATACTACACGCACATACAAAATCACTGGTCTAAAGTGTTCCAATGACAGTGACAGCAACATTACCTTAATTTAATTAGCACACTACATTACCATTTGACATTGGTGTAAAAAGGATAACGTAATTAAAATAATATAAAAGAAGAGGACAGCTAGTTTTCGTCAATTAAGCGTAAATGTAAACATGACATGAACTAAAGAAGAAACGTCCCATTTGGGAGGTTTTTGTGTATACATTTTTCGCCCACCAATGATATATATCTGTTACATTTTTGCATTATCACGTACATTACAAATAAAAAAAATTAAACGTTGTTCGTTATCAAGCTTATAATTTGACAAGTGGGAGTGGACTTTAGTTAAAAATAAATAAGATTTGTAAATAATTTCGTTTTCGAAAAATAGTTTAATAAAAAGGGAAAATGAACTATAGTAAAAAATAAGCACTAAGCTACAGGTAAGCTGTATAAGGGGAAATAAAACATACATACGTTCACGAAAAAAATAATTGATTTTAAATTAATTAACATAAAATAATTTCTCGTAAAAATACATAGATTTACTTAATCACAGATAAATGATAGACGGCAAAAATGAAGCTATACCATACAAAAATTATGACTTATAAAATGTTGCAACAACCGAAGACTTTTGCGAAGAACTTTACAAGAAAATGTACCTTTTACAATTGTGATTACAAATTCCACTAAATATATTTTTATAAGGGATTATAGTAGTTTCGTTTTATTCAATACATAACGAACTATATATTTAAACATATCAGAAAACAACTAGGTAGTTTAACATAAAAGTCTATAAGTTTTTTAAGACAGTAGTGTATGTTATATGAATTATTATCATTTTTTATAATATTATAGGCATACACATGACGAAGAACTTCAAACAAATTACAAGATGTAAATTCAAATAAAATGTTCACCTTAAGAGGGTAAAAGTTTTTTACCAAAGAGAACATGTTGGATAATTTGTACACAAAATCTACGTACAATAAATCCAACACTTCCAAGTGATTAGACTAACATAAAACTAATACTAATGTAGTTCCTTGTTAAAAGAAAATTGTTTACACGATATTTTGTAAGACTTCCTATTAGCTTAGCTTAGGTAGCTTGCTATTATTGAAAATTGAAATCTCTACCAATTTTAACTTCGGATGGTTCATTTAGTCTAAATGATAGGAAGATTGGTCTTCTATACATCGGAAGAACAATACTTTGAAATGTTTTGGACACGCACTGTCTACCTTTGATGTGCACATCATCACTGCAGTGATTAGATTAATCCTGAGTGGCCACAAATTTGATTGGTGACCAAGACTTAGTCAACTTTAAGTTAGGTGTTTCAATTTGTCATCCATCATTAATAGACTACCATCGGACGTGACACGCGACTAGTTTCCTTTCCTTACATATTTACATTCGATTACAGTGCTTTGGGTTAAAGGAACGAAGTGTATTGCCGTTGACTATTTTATCATACATAGGTCATTAATTTTTTATGCCCATGCAAGTCTAAGATGAATGAATAAGTTAATAACAGATCAATCGGTTTAAGAGAACATAGTTTCAAATCATAAAGTGAAATTTCAATGCATTAATTGCATCGGAGGCCGGAAGTAAAATCAAGTATATTACAAGCCCAATTTGTTACAACTGTTACATTTTAAATTGATTTTTTTGGTGTAACGTGTCTAAATTATGTTTGTCGTTTGTAAATTGCTAACTCTAACTATGTCGTTTTCAAACTAGAGGGCAATCATGTGTATATCAATTAGTGTCACATAAAGAAGTGTTCGTTCAAACCACGCCATAGATGTGATGTGTCATATGTGTATCAACTGTTATTCAGTCATTGCAAACTCCGCTTAAACTAATATGTGATGATTGTCCATAGATTTAAATTAAATGAATACGACTTACTGGCCATCAACTGTTAAACATTTGTTAAAACTGAACTTGCTTAAATAACAGTTATTTTGGATTTAGACTAAAAATCACTAAGATATGTTCCAAGAAACAAGTAGTTATTTTTTTTAATCTGATTAATGTATCGCATAAAAAATGTTTATTTAAATCTATGAGCACTACAAGCATTATTTGGGTAATATTTCTACAAGTTTTGGTTACATAAATGCATTCCGGATGCACCCTGGTGCGTTCAATAAAATTGGTATAATTGCACAGTTGTGTGACGCTTGGTATCCGGGGCAGTTTGACCTAAGTGAAGCAATAGCACATGTTATTATAAGCACTAAATATTTTGAAAGACAATATCAGTAATCTAAAATGTACATTATTACATTTACATTACATTACAATGGGACTATTCTTTATATATGTTTAAGATATATCCCATTAATTTGTTGTATAACTACAGGAAATGTGTATGCGATGTATTTTCCCTATTATATGTCTATGTTACGGTAGTATACGTTCTTATTATCTACAATGATATCATGTAGTTCATTTATATCTGTTTTCCACTATATTAAAGGTCACTTTACCGTCTGTAATAAAACAAACACTTTCAAATTACAGGGGGGGTAATATTTATTTTACGATATGTAATATTATATCTATACGAAAGGAGGCCGAAACTGTTAGTTTAATATTAAAGTACACTTATTCACATTATTGTTTTTTTTTAATTCAAAATGCGAGTGAAATGATATAGTTCAATCAAGTAATGCAAACTGTAAATTCACCATCTCCCTGCCCTTTTTCATGTTGTGTGGGATCGGTACAGAATGACCGTAGTCGATACTGTATAGGTTTTGGCTAAAGTTTCTACGGCCGGCAGACAGACGCCCAACCTCTTCGGGAGTGGATGGCAAAATACCAATGAAAATTACGGTACAATAAGTGTCTCTATATAAATTAATACAGTCCTTGTCTAAAATCCAGACTATACAACGTACATTTATAATATTGAAGCCATAGTTATATATCAAATTGACAGCAAGAGGATAACTTAGGCAGTGAACAATTTTTTATCGCTATTTCATTATCACTCTACATTGTTACATAAGACAACTTCTAGATATCCTAGATAATAAAAAAACTTATGAGACAATTTTACTTACACCTAGATCGATCTTACCACGGGAAAGAACATGATTTTGTACGCGCCGGTGCATTATATACGATTAGGCGAGAGAGCTGTAATCTCACAAGCCGTCTTACCTATTACGATCACAATACACAATCAAATACAAATGAATTTATATAACTATCATTATTCGGTTCACCCACAGCCTCGATTTAGTCATTAATTAGTAAATAAACTATTCACAAATTACGCATCGTTGTATCTTTTTAAAAATAGCGCGCCACAAAATTTTGAAAGGCCACGTATATATACATAATAACGTTGTTATAAAAACTCAATTGACTATCATATTTCAAAGATACAACATAGCTCGATGTAAATCGTCTATACAAAACTGTATTTGTGAATAGTTTTTCATTTGATAAAGCAATTTTTGTCATCCTATGATTTCATATCGTCATCATACAACAACGGTTATCTAAAATTCGATTTTTACACACATAAGCCGTAGTATATCTTCAATAGGCAACAAATTACTTCTAACCGCTAGACTGACATTAAAAAACATTCTATAAAATATTTATTGGCTACTATAATTGCACTTTATATTATACGTACGTCTTAGTACTTAGACTGGGTGTCCCAAGTGTTTAATGGTATTGGATCTCGTAAATATGCACAAATATATACATTTATGAACAAACATGTGTGTAGATCTCCGATGTTGTAAGAAACCGAGTTTTGATTGCATGGTCGACTTGAGCAATTAAATAGTCAGGTACCAAAATTATATAATGTACTTGGTATTGGTAATTCGCTAGTTCGCTTATACACGCTGGGGTCATGTAGCGGACAGAGCTGGAAAACCATCTTCACATCACAACCCTTGGAAAGTAATGTGCGATAAAATATTCCTATTATACATTGCATTGTTTTATCTATTATATACCATTCAGCACTTGGGAGGCATATAACAATTAATTTAATTCCTTGGGTCTTCCTTTTGTAAACCATACAAAATGCAATTTATAAAAACTGTACACTATTAGGATTTTCCAAATTTTTCCACAATTGAAGGAAACAAGTTATAGTTTAGTATAACAGATCGTCGTACAGAAATAACGTAACTAATTTAAAATCAATACGGGTTGCGGTTACGGTTTATTATGCTTGCGTAAGAATGTTCGGTGAGGGTGAAGCTATTTATACAGTTATTCTACATTGGCAAGTATTCTTTGTACTCATGTGCGTTTTAGTGCTTCTATTAATTATAGTCGGAGCCATTGATGACTCATACACTTCAGTTAGGTCTATTTTAAAGCGAAATTTGAGTTGGGACAATTTGTAAAGGCTTCGAAAAAAAATCAATTCCTGTATAACTGATGTACATATATGTGTCCTCGTTTAATATACACCCGTCATTGTATATGTTATTAAAACACTGTTTTTTACTCGCTGCCTACTGGGTCATGACTCATAATAAGGTTACAGCGATTGTTGCACGGGCACATTGAGGTTGTCGATAAAATTGTATTTATAGAGGCATGTATTTGGAAATTTATACAAAATTATTTGGAGGTGCATCGACCTCACCCAGAAAAACTTTACAAGTTGGATCATTTGGCTTTGGAGTATGAATACGAGGTGATTCGTTTACCTCATGACCATTGCCAGTATAATCTAATTGAGTTGGTATGGGCTTTAAAACTATCTCACTATATGCCGTTTATCGATAGCAATAAAGTGCAGCACGATAGTAATATTGCGATCACCCATAAGACTCATAAGTAGGAGAGAGAGCGAAATACGCGTTTCACCGCTCCTCGTTATACGATCTAGTGTGCAGCGAGTCAAAAATAGTACCATAGTAGAATTGTTATTAACTTAAAATTCGAACTTTTGCATATCAAATTCGACAAATAGCAAAAAAAATCGGACTTTTTGACTTGATAGGTAAAAGTCAGAATTTGAAGTATAAGACTTGTATAGAGCGTAGAGCGGCATAAACGCTTATCGTTATCGTATCAACTAAGGTATTCTTTGATGTTTAAGTCTATTGATACAAAAAGTCGTAAATTTTTTACAATATCAAGTAGTTTGTAAGGTGTTTGAATTGAAAAATAATATAATTTAACCAATGATATTCTGACAGGTCGTGTCAAAATGACACCCATCAACTTGTGAGTTTATGTTCTTCAAGATACTAAAACTAGAAAGCACTTACAGAATAAAAAAATCATAGGATATATGATAATTAAAATAAGATTAAAAGCGGATATAATAGCGTTACATACTTGATTTTTACATAGAAAACTAAGTTAAAGCAACAATGTATATTAAAAAATTGACACAACATAAATTTGTCTAGAGATATTAACTAAAACGCGTTATAATCTTTGGTTTTAACATTACAAGGTATAAATTACATACATAGAACAATGTGTGTGTGGAATAGTATTGACTTTCTTTAAACAGTCAAGTAAAATTATTTCAAATGTTATTTATATTTATTTAATCAATGAGCAGAGAGTAGATATATATTACATATGTACAATATAGACTAGACAAATTATTGTGTGTGATTTATAAAATTTTGTAGTCGCCTAAGCGATATTTGTAATTTAAGCCGCAGCAGTAAGTAATTTAATGTAAATAAAAAACATTTTATTGAGTTGCATTGTAAATTGCATTTTTGCGAGTACTTTTTATAGATGTTAAGGCCACCTCTTATAAAATAGCCTATAACAACTATTAGGAGGTAAACACAAGACCGTGGTGAAAATTCTTATAGGATTAAACACTACCATGCATTGTAAAAGTAATGTATAAATACATTTCTCTTTATGAACATTAATTTATACAGAACAAAAATTTCCAAGTAATAGGGTCCTGGTCGGTCGTTTTGTCGGCAGTTGCCGTTAGGATTTCATTGTGGGTACATCTATTATCCTGCCCATTTTTCTAACATAGCGAAAAAGTGGGTCCAAATATTAGAAATGTTTGATCGGTCGAAGTCCAGTCGACTTTGGGAACCACTGACCGAGACTATTTAAAAGCCGTTTAAGTGTGACTAATGAAAATAAAATAAACATATACAAAAACACTCACGCATATTACACAGAGAGGTCAGAGATCAATGTTTTTCAGAACACGCTCGCTTCACAATCATACGTCCGCGCTGGCATTCTTTTCGATCACGTACACTTTTGGATCTTCTTTGGCAGTAAGCACTAACAATGGGGTCGACTACATAGCTTAGAACATTTGCCGAATCTGTTAGTTTTTCACTGAGTCATACCATACTATTTATTATTATCCCTTTAACGTGTCCAAACCAACGAAACATACATTATTAGACTGGATCACAAGGTCCCCTTCTAAAACATACTTTTATTCTTTCCGTATAGATGTGTCCCTCTCTAAATCCTCTCAAAACTCGAGATAGAGACACTTTTTCCTTAATTGCAGCTAGTAAATCCAACCAATGGTTTTATTTTTCATTCACTATCAATTATACATCATTTTATAAGAAGTACTTTGCTGTCTTCATTTATTCCTACACCGCTAAATACACTCAACACCCTCACGTACCTTATCCTGTCACAAGATCATATATTATAATCACCGATTTCACTACAGTATACCAGAATTCTTATCAGATACATATGAGGTTACAAATATCTAGAGCATCTCCAAATAGCTTTTACAGACCCACTCTAGGTCTAATACGAGTAGCCTTGCAAACAATTTGAAATTTCACTTGATTTACTTAAGTCTAAAAGAATAGTATAGCCAATTTTATATACAGAAAAATGTAGCGCGAAAAAAATTCTCAGAGCGTCTTATACTACTAGGTAGGCTTAGGCATATACCATAATATACGTTTCTTATAACGATTTCTTAGCCTAATATTGTAACGTTTTCTTAATGTAATACGAACAGTGAAGTGAAAAGTGAACAGAATTAATTGTATACCCCAGTTACAGATAGATTGTTATAGTGCTGTGTTTTAGTTATAATTATTAAGAAAGCAAAAATGATATATAGTTTGTGTGTGTGTTTTTTTAATTTTCCTTCAGAACTTCACTACCACTTCTACTACAACTGAGCTTGGGAGTGATGAAGTGAATTCGTCTATAAAGATTTACTTTGGGCATTTTGTTTGATTCATTTAAATTCATTTATTTAAATAACGCATTGTTTATTATTTCTCAGTAGAGTAAACAGTAACTAAAAATCTTAAGGGTAAATTCTGAAGGAAAATTATATCAATCGTACATTCAATCTTTTATAAATTGTGTGTGTGGATTTGTATGGGTAGAGAATATATATTTATCTCTGTTATTTCGTCAGCGTACTGTATTAAAAAGTGAATAAATGCATAGGCGATATGCACTATCACTAATGACAAAGTCGCTGTAATATTATATTAGGGTATTATGTACAATTCTTACATTAAAATGACTATTAATAAGCCATCTTTATTATATTAACAGGCGTTTTTTTATGCCATTAAATGTGTTAATATAAAACAAAACAATATATTATACGTCAAATAGGACCTTGATTACTGCTATTATGCCTTTTGTAAGTTTTATTTCATTTTATAATTATAACTTGCCAAAGGCAAATTGATTCAACTACCAGTTATTATTGTGTTACAAATATATTTTTATCCACTGGAAGGAAATTTTCAATTTTTATTACAAAAATATTAATTTTATACGTATTAATTAGTTTAAATTATTTAGCACAATTTATTTAAAGTAACGCAAATAATATTCTACTACAGCCAATATTAATTTATTATTTTGAAAGTAGTCGCATTTCTACTTGTTTTTTATTGCAATACTTTTATCTAGGACCTACTTTTTATCATTATTGTTTTATATCAGTACCTTAATTTCAGTTTGTAAACGAAAACAAACATTGAACTAGTTCATCGTTAACTATAAATAAAATCCTACATGATTCTTAAAAGGTGATCCGTCGTATTGTATATGTGTATAAAATGTGCCAGGCATCTGTGGCTTTTGCAACTGACCATCGATGAACATCACCGAAATATTACGACATTACAGAATATTACTAAACTAATACTGCTTAGTACCACAGCCAATATTTAAAGATTTAGAATTAATATAATAAAAAGCTATCATTTGCTTAAAAAGCAATCGCCGTAAAAAGTTCGATGATATCAAATTTTATTTGAACACAAATTTTATTTTTGATAAAAATGTAAAGTATATTAATTAATAATATTTAAGTATATAAATAGTAGGAAATCCTTTTCCATTTCAATTTGCTCATTTATATTTGTAAAATTGCAACGAGATCAAGTCAAAATGCGAAAGGGTTTCATGATAAATATCATAAAAATGTTTACAAAACGTATAAACGTACCACAGCATGCTTGTGTGATGTACACTTATACATAATTGTACACAAAAAATTAAATAGAATTACACCATGATGTTTAAATTTGCTAGTAGACGAGAAATATTTCGTACTGAATGTGACAGTGTATATACTTACAGCTAACATCTATAATAGCTTTAAACTTAAAACCGTCGAGTGTGCGAAGTGGCGGAAGTGGCCTTGATGAATATCGGGACATAGTTGACAATGACAACATTGGCAATGTTTATATTTCGGCTAGCAGCTCCGAGTAATAGTGGGTGGCGTTGAGATAGTCGAGCAGGCGGCGTGGCAGAGGGAGACTGTTGATCAGGTCACGTCGGACATACTTAAGTATCACGAATCTGAAATTGTCGAAACGGTGTTTTTAAAATCGGGCAAACAGTGGTAGTTGATGTATCTCTACTTTAGATCTTTCATCTCAGCGCGTTTTATCGCAGGCGCGAACTTGTGCGCGTAACTGTAGGTATCGGATGGATAGCGTCAGGAATGTCATTAGTTTAAGAATATATATTAAGGTTGTTCTTTTCAATCGCGTTAATGGACTTTTTAAATGCAACAAATTAAATAAGTATTTTTCTTATTCCAAAATTTATATTCATTACGTGGAGTCAAAACTAAACTCCTTTTCGGAATTTAATATGAGCTCAAAACTCCATTTAAAAATATTTTATATAATCAGTTTCGATAGTCAATATATTTTAGTGTTTATGTATGTTTCTCATATGTTTAGAGTGGCAATTACAGTGGATTTCCATCCTTTTGTTGGAGATGTACTGCGCGTTCGAACGAAGCGATTCGAAAATACGTTCCTTGCGCGTACGGCAAAGGATTGGAACAAGTGGCAGCGTCTGTATTTCCGTCCAATAAGTTGCATAAACTATTGCTTCCCATCTTATACATACTTCAATTGACATCAGCTGGATTTTTATCAAGTGCTAGTAAAAAAAGGTCAGGTCATTTTTACGACCACCGTAAAATAGCATATCATCTACTGATGTTTTCCTTATGTAAGATAATTGATAAGTTACAATAAGGCAACGTCGTCGTTTGATATCTTGCTACAGACATACAGACATTATCATTTTTATTGTAGTTTCTAGTGTTTAACTTTGCCGTAGTCACCATACGACCTTTATGCGATGTCAGCTCTTCTCAACTGCTGGATATATGTTCTGCTCACCTGCAAGCGTGCTGCAAACTCTGCACGCGCTTGAAGCGCGACACGGGGTAGAGTAGCTGCACGCGCACCGGCCCCAGTACCGGTCGCAGGTTCAGGAAGAACAGGTAGCGCCCCGAGCGCGACGTCTCCACCGCGTTTTCGATAAACTCGACTATAGTCTGCGCCTTGAACATTGTGCAACCGCCGAAGCAGAAGTTTCCTGCCGAATAAAACAGAATGTGCTCTTATTTTTATGATACAAAGAGGCAAGCTAACAAGTGGCTCACTTAATGTTAAGTGACCGCCGTCATTAACATTCGCAATAATTAAATGAGTTACAAATGCGAGACAATATTTGTATAGAGAATAAGAGAAGGAAAGCTAATGAAAAGGTGTGGAGATGAATAAAGTAATGGCTCTTCACTAGTAAAGATAAAACGCAGAAATATGTCATTATGTTAAGCGATCAATTCTTGTAATATATATTAGCTATCGTGGAAACGTTTCTAGCGATTCGGATGAAATTTTGATACATTTTTATTTTTAAATTCATATTAAATTAAATTATAAGGTGTCATAAACGTGTAAGCGCGATTTCTTATAAAAAAAATTTAAGGCGCCGTCTCTTAGCCATCGCCATCGCCATCAATAGATCAAAGTTCATTAACGACCATGCAAAATCGTACTGGTACCTCTTAAATTTCTTTGAGACGTCTTATTCTGAAAGTGATACAAGTGTACAATGGTACAACTGCATCTGACACTACCACTGCATCGGGTGCAATTTTAGGACTTACCTTGGTAGATATACAAGATCATTGTCCTAGAGCCCTGCCGAAAATGTATCTGTCAGTATCCTCTCCAAAGTCATAGACTTCAATTAAAACATCTGGTTAGTAGGAGCAAGCTCTTTGACGGGATGGGAAATTTTACCCGTGTACAAAAAAGGTGTCTCTGTTTATAACGTAAAACTTACTCTTTCCGAGATATTATGTTATTAAACAAATAAGAATATTATCACGAAAACAAAAAATTGGTTTTTGTAACTATATTTCGGAAAATATAATAATTGTAGGAAAAGTTTAAATGGAGAGGAAGGGAAATTTTGTCCTCTTCAAAAACGGTCATTACTGGTTTTAAGGTAAAACTCACGGTTTCCGAGATATTTGTAAAGAGGCGTTTTCCAAGATGGCGACTAACGTTAGCGGTTTCGGGCGCCAGAAATTCAGATTTATGCTTAGAGTATGTGTTGGAATACGTATCCAATTTTTTGATTGTAGAGCGACTATCTAAAAATCTCGGATTAAAAGTATTGACATCGAACGTGAGAAATAAAACAAATGCGCAATTTACTAGTGCCGTGTAGAATCAAATCGGTTATTTTATGCCAATATTTGATTACCGCGTTGTGAATATTTGTTTACCGCGCCTTTCACGCTGTGTTGATTCCAACAGTTACACAAATGGGCGCGTTTAAATAATAAAACTCTATTTTGACATGTAAATTGAAAACATATTACTTAAAGTCCGATCGCGTTTGAAGTGAAAACTTCTTTAGTCATTTTCGACGACATTTGGTAGGGGATAATATTAGAACTTATAGATTTTTCGACGAACTTATTTATTTTTGAATTTAAATGTTATTGTTAAGATACACAGGCTTATTTATATTGATTATTTATTTATTCATTGTCACGCCTTCCAACCTGTTTTGTTTTCACTTCAGTCTGCAGTACTTATGTTTACTATATGTTCCTATATGACTGCATGTGTTTTTATTTATAAACATAAATAATGGTTTTTTTCTACATTTTATATAACTGTACTTTTCCTGCACGATTGATTGATTTCGATGAAAGCTATTGTATGTTTGAATGGTCCCCTGGTCGGTGTATGGTCTTAATTAGACTCGGTAAATAGTGCTTCGATTAAATCCAAGGAGTTTCTTATCAAGACATAGATAAGAAATCATAAAGACATTTTGCAATGCGCTCGCTCTTTATATTTGGTACTCAATAATCTTTGATATAGAAATAATTAAATCGTTTATTATATATTTTAATCATCAAGAATATATTATCAATCAAGTAGCCCAAAGCGTCTAATACCCAATGAGCTAAGTTGAACGAAATACGTAAATGAGGGCCTAATTAAAGTTGTGTTATAATTAAACTACACTATAAAACTGTTGTATATTTTTTTTTTGCTTGAAACGCTGAATAACAGGCTATAAATATTGTTTGGTACCTAGTAAATGTAAAAAATTCTTTGTATTGTGGCGAGATCCCTGGTGCTGAATTTCTCATAGATGCAACGGGCTTAGAAAAGATATTCCTATTCTTGATCAGCATAGTAATACTTGGATGGCGAAATGTTCGAGTAGTATACTCGGCAAGAGCACAGAAGTACAACAACATTGATAGAATAAAGCTTTAGCTGAATCCGAATTGTCGAATCGAATCTAAGACAACGAGATTTACTAGAATTTTTTGGCACAGTATAATATAATTTGTCAAAGCTTTGAGATATCAATGGAAATTGTAACCGTGTAATAATTGGCTCAATTATTACACGGATTTGAGAGCTAATGTTTTATGTTCACTAGTCTCATAATACACTACACAACATACATATATACAAAGGGCCACGGGACTCAAGACCGCCCAAATTAGAAAAGATCTATAATTATTCATTATAACTTATATCTAGTTATAAAGAGTAGTAACGACGTTCCAAAAGATATGTGACCACAAATATATACAAAGAAAGCAAATTATTTTATACACTGCAATTTTCGCATGTAAGCGTCCGTGTGAGTTCGGCACCGTGTATGAAAAATTATTTGAAATAAGTTTTAAATCAAAATAAAATATTGATTGATTGAATCCAATCCAACTGCGAACAGGGTGGTTATATTTGGAACTTTATATTTGTGACAAAATATGAATTTCGCATGAATTCGCATTGCATGAAACGTTTTAGCAGCTGCCAATCCAATGTTTACACATTTTCAGAAACAGTATTCGTCGGTATTAAATATTTACCGATTTTATGAGTATCACGGAAGTTGACATAAATATAGTTCAATGATTGGGTTACATAGTAAATTTAAAACACATTTTTTTCTTTGTTTCGTAAAATTCTAAAACATCGTATTTACTGAAGAGTAACTTAGCTCGATGGCTTCTTCGGGAGCCTCGGCTGGGGCCGTTAGTTTACAATTATAAACGGATTAGTCCGCCGAGCTCTTAGGTCGCTCCAGTTGACGCTCCATGGAGTGGGTGATGATTAAGAGCGTCCGATACCTCAGTTTGGGCTGTCGCTAATTACGCTTTTAGTATTCCTATTCGATTGTGCCTGAGAGAGCAAAGCCTCGGCTCGATCGATAGCCATTATCGGATACGACGTAACAGCTATTGTTGTAGTTACACTTGAATAGATATGAATTAAACGTGAATATTTATGGGCTTACATCGTTATATGCCAATAATTGTTATGTTAATCAAAGACGTACCTTGATCATGCTCAATGCGGACGTGGCGTAGACCATTGAGCTTGAACGTGAGGGTGAAGATGTAGTGGTCATCACTGCTGTCGCGAACGATGAAAGAGCCGTCTGGCTCGTTAGATAGAATCTTCTCAGCCGCTTCCACAGACAAGGGACCCCAGTACCAAGGGTACTGAAATCATATACATTACACCTCAAGCGTGATAAACAGAGGCAGCATGCGCATGTTGCATGATTTTTTTTACAAACGTGCCAAGAGCTGAGTCTCCTTACACAGCCAATGCACTAAGATTACAGGATTAGACTCTTAATGATTTACAGCCATGAACATCTCACTAATACTCCTCACGCGACGCAAAAATTAGGTATATGTTTATCCTCTGGTTTTTTTTAATTCGTTAACTAATTATTAACCATTAACTTACATCTTTGACTTTTTGAATGGAAGTGGCAAAGTCCATGATAGTCTCCTCGTCACCATGGCGACGGGAATGTGTGGTGCTGGGCGACTGGGGCAGCGGCGGCAGCGCACGGCGCACGGCGGCCGGCGGCGAGCTGGTGACGGCGCGGCCCGCGGTCGGCGCCGACCGCGATCCACTCGACGCCTCATCAGACCCGGTGCGACGCCAACGGAACAAATTGCAGAAGCTCTGCTTCAAATTCATCGATAGCATCCTCACAGGCGACATTTTTGTTTTCGCGCTGGACGCTTTCTTCGTCACCTTCTCCGTTTTCTCCACCTGAGTTATTTCTTTAGGAATATTTTCCTTATGCTTCTTAACTTTCGTGCTCGATCCTACCGAATTCTTGTTAGTGTTCCTATGGTTGTTATTCGCTTCGACCGTTCTAGATATTTCATTGTTCTCTTTCAAGAACACAGCAGTGGCGGTTTCTTTGTTGTTGGAGTGCCTCATATGAATACCGACATTCGTTATTATAGTGTTGCTCTTCTTGTTAATAGTATTGCGGCATTCAGATTCGCTCGAGCTAGAGTAGAGAGTATGTAAATACTTTCTCATTTCTCGCAACGTAAGATGAAGCGAGTCGGTATCCGAATCGGTGGTGCCCTTTTTGACCGAGGAGCTAGGCAAGCTATGTCTTTTGGTTTTAACGTCTTTTTGACGACTAGAATCTTTTGGCTTATGACTCCTTTCCAGCGGAGTAAAGTTACTGCCTATGTTCTGCGGCGTGCTCTTGCCACGTCTCTTGTTCGGCCTGGACGGCTTCTTAGGCTTCCCTCTAGTGGTGCTGTGGCTAGGTCTCACCATATCTATAGGGACTGCGTAGATGTCGCTGTCGAAAGGAACATTGTACATGTCTGTTATATCTGATGTTTTGGCGGAGAGCGTGTCATGAGATATCGCTTGAGTGATAAAGTTCGAGTCGTCGGCTTGGAACTGGGTAATAAGAGAGTTGTGGCTGCTTGAGAGCCGAGAAGTAAGGGAGTTCCGCGAAGAGGGGCGGGTACCGCGGCATGGGCTTAGATGTAAAAGCCTTGGACTCGCAAAACGATGATTGTATCCTTGTCGACGTTCATACAACACCTCAGGTTTCAGCTTCCTTGGGTACAAGGGTGATACATGTCGCGGCAATGGAGTAACCTTAATTGGACTCTCAACGATGGAAGAGATGCGAGGTGCAACGCTAACAGGTACAAACTTGTCTACGTTGATAGAAGGCACCGGATCGTCCTACGACAATAAAAAAAATACTTATTAAAAATCTATTATCAAAAATATAATTTGATTAGAAAAATAAGTTAAATCGACATAACAAGGTGTAGATTTCGTACACCTTGTTAGGAATTTTAAACACATAAATTAAAGTTAATAATACGACGTAGAATAAAATAAATAAATATACGCTCACACCCGTAACACAGAAGTGTATGCAGAGTTTATGGATTTCCATTTGGCGCGATCCTGGCACACCCCTCTCGCTTCATTTACATCCATATATCTACGCATATTTATTTATTAAAAGCTTGTAATTCATATATTATAGCTTGTAATACGTATTTAAGTATTATTAATAATTTAAGCACATTCAATACAAACAAACTTTTTACACGTTTTACACGTAACTAGACACCGAAATTCGAAAACCAATTATTGGATTAGTTTTTATGATTATACACGATTTAATTTATTTCACTTTCTTGAACCTATTACAATTGTTGAAAGATGAAAATGAACAAATTATTTGAATAAGCCGTCTGTAACGCAAGGATATTCAGAAGCAAATGTCGACTTCCGTGAGACGCTACGTCGCGGTTCGGCGTTCAAACTTAAATTGCTTACAATAGGGAAGATTCTTCTCGCTATTGTCAGATTTATTGTTGACGGGCAATAGATTACGTGGAGACATGATTTATATTTTTTTCTAATTCGCCGTATGTTTGCTTTATAATGATCTCGTCAATAGTTTAATTATTAAACAAAATAAATTTCGATTTATCCCATGTTTATATGAAAAAAAATTAAAAAAACTTCTTAGCTACACAAAAAAGTACATATGTATATACATATAAAGAAATTAAGGTCGAAATTCAAGTTTTCCAAATATTTGAATTTTATGGGTTTTTCAATATTGACCCGATTTGACATTTAAATCCAAATAAAAAAATTACATATTAAATATTTATATATTAGGTACTTTAATTAAGCTATGAACATAATTAAAAGTACTTAATTCAACAAAATAATTACAATGATGAGCGAATTAAGAGTACTAACTTACCAATAGTTTCATTTTACACTTCAAGCAACGTTGCCTCGTCAAAAAATTACTACAGCATTTACCGTACAAATAACTAATACAACTTGCCTATTCTGAAAGTTTTTCAAAATGGTATCAAAGTCAATTTAAAGATACGTAATGTGTTTAAATAGGCACGGGGTGAGAAATCATCTTTTTAGTTCATGATCTTCGCTAAAACAACCCATTTTAATGGCGTAATACAAATTTAAAATAAAACACATATTGAATGACTATCATCAAAAAATAATATTGTAACCGGCACGCAGCTGGCAAACAAGAGCAAATGGCAGGTGGGGCCGAAAGATCCTAGAATAGGGACTAGGTACGCAGGTCGACGCAGCATCTGTAGGCCACATGACGGACCGATGATGCACATTATGATAATCCTTTAAACTATATAATTTAAATTATTATCTTATAAGTTACGGCAAAATAAAAACTATGCTCGCAAAAATAAAAACAAGCGCGGGTCTCACACCGCTGAGCCGCGCCCCTTGTGTTCAATGTTCTTTCAATAAAGGGATCCAGCGATGAATAAAGTTAATAACACAACATAAATTAATTCTAAGGCAGAACGCAGCTTACCGGGTCAGCTATTACTTTTGTAATAAAAAATAAAAGGAAAGAGAAAAGGTCCCAAATTAAGCCCCGGACATCTAACTCGTCTGGAGAAACGCAGAATACTTCCACTTCGATTGACTTCTATGAGATCGTGGTTTCAGGATTCATGCTGCAGATGTTGTTGCAGGCTCTACCATTTTATTGAATACAAGTAGACTAGCTAGTAATTTTACTAAAAAGAGGAGCTGTATGTGACTTTGAATACTTCATTAATTGTGTGTAAAATCGTTTATGATGTATTCATAATTAAGAAACAAGCAAAAGTTAACTAAAAAAAAACAATAAACCTGATTGACTATACTCTATTACACTCCGGGAATCAAATGACACCTCTCTTCAAAATAATGGGAATGGACATAAATGTCAACGTACCCGTAAAAAATCCTCGGGCCAAAAGATAGCTGTCGCCATAGTATGTCAGTTCAGAAGAGGGAAAACACTATGGATTTTTATTGACATCAGAAAAACGTGCTTTGGTAGTATGCAATGTTACACTGCTTAAATAACTAGCACCGGCGAGTACGCTGTACGCAGTAACGCGCAGCGGCGAGGCATGCTTCAGATAATTGGCATTTCATTCAATCCAAATTGTATCTAACCTGTAACGTTATCGACTTCGTCAGGGCGAATGTGCGTGAAATTGCTATTTTATAATGTGCGTATGTTTTGATGTGAAATTACTAACAGGGGAAAGGGGGAACAGGGTGAGATGGTGAGTGGGTGGGTTAGTCCTATTGAATGTTAAATTGGAAAGGTTGAATTTTAGCAGCGTTTTAAAGATTTTTAGATGATATTGATTATAAAAGGTATATTTCTTATTTTAGTATAATAATACCTATTGAAAATGTAAACCATACTTTTTTGTATTTATTAATTAATTGATTGTTTAGAGTGATTCAATTTCCATCATATTTTTTATGTACAGTCTTAAATAATAACGATAATGGTAATAAATGTCTTATTTATATATTAGATTAATATAAAATTAAACTTTATACAATTTAATACATATAAGCCAAAGGAATATCACTTCCTCCGCATATACACATACATGTTTTTTTTATTTCGCAAACTGTTATTTCTTTATCGACTGTTTTGAAATGTTAACAAATGTTCTATCCATACGCGCACGTTTTTTTGTATTCCTTTTATCCGGCGAAAAAAATTAAATGACACTTGCAACATTAATTTACAATATCGCTTGCCATGGTAATGTTATGTGTTTTGACAATGACAACGTTTTGACACACGTTACCTATGATTCGAAGTTATGTTAAATATATATCCTGGTAGGGTAGCGCGACTACCGAGGCTATTGTATATGGAATTAGTATGGTAATCAGTGTTCATGCTACAATATTCCATCTTTACTTTCTGCCACTTCTGCTATTGCCTTTGTCAGCTGTTTTATTTTAATAAATTATTTATTACTAGTGGGAAAGCTCAATTTTGCACGGGTTTGTTTTTCATTGCGAGGAAAAGCTGGAAAAGTTTGTAGCATGATTCCGCAATACAGTAATTTAACAACGTAAGGTAACCACGGCCAAAAAGTTATTAAGTTATCTTCAAAACATGAAACGTGGTAATCCGCGGCGACTGATATTGTAATTGAAAACGTCATAAATTTTGTCCCGCTAGCCATCACGAAATATAAAAATTAAATCAATTAATTACTGAAACAAGAGATTTTAAAATGAAATATTCACGAATCAAGCACAGATACTGTTCCATTGCTACTGGTATTGATTTATTAGTAAAACATCAGTCAATGTTGGGAGAGTAAGCCGAAAACGGACATCGACTACTTTTTTTATCCACTGTTTTGCTACGTTTTCCAATCTCTAATTGACTCTTCGTCTCTGTTGTGTATTTGCTCCGCTATGAATTTGAGTGGACTCAACAAATTATATTGATGTATCATTTTGAATTATTAAACTATTTTTTATAATAGTAGTGTAACAAACGAGCAGGCGGCTCGCACGACTTCCGACTTGTTCACTCCCCCTACCCTTTCACGCTCTCCCCCTATTCTCCCACTCACTAATATACCCACTAAATACATAAACGTATTAAGGTTTTTGTGTAATACATTTCTTAAACAATTTGTTTACTTGCTCCGTTGACTGCTCCGCTTTACCAGCGCTCTTTCAGCCGGTCTGTATGAAACGGCTTGGTCAGCTCCAGTCAGTTCCAATCGTATAAGCCGCGCCGAGCTGAGTGAAAAGAATATCACCCGCCGTACGATGCTCTCCGAGCCCGTCTATGTGAACGGAAATTTATAGATTAAAGGCGTATTCACGGTGGAACGGTGTCTGCCCTTCGCATCAGGCCATTGTTGCACATGTTTCGAATAAACCTCAGTTCAGTCACGCGATGCGGACAATCCGCTTTTATGCTGTGCGTTATCATCGAGTTTCAGCTTGCATAGGCGGCCAGCAGATTATTTCAGACCGTTGCCAGCCACGCTCGGTTTCCGTGTGAATGTAGGTACCTGTATTTTAGCAGCGACAGACCGTAAACTATTACTCCATTGTTGTCCTACGAAATATGAGTTACCAATACTTAATCAAATTTTAGAGTTAACAAAAATATTTACGTATTATTATTTTAAAATCAGAAACGTTTGATATCATCCCGAACTATCTGTCTCTGTCTACCCCGATCTCCTTGCAGGCTGTAGTAACATTATTAAACTACGGACGAATATTAAACCGTACGTTTCGTTTCAAATAAAAATAATTGATTTCTAAAAAATGGGTTTGGGTATTTTTTTTAATACTTAACACAAAATAATACCTAAAAGATGCATTTTAAATGCTTCTACCTCAGAAATATTAATTTAAAAAATATTTATGAACATTTATAAAATATTTATGCTCTGGCATGTTCCGTAACTCGAAACGTCAAACGTAAACTATTTTAAAGGAAAGTTTTATGTGTCAACTCATTTATTTTGCAATTATTGTCACTTTACTCAGACTATGTGAATCAGCCGTGTGACTAAGCCGTAAACGTCCATTACCAGGTATTATCGTGAACGTCTGCATTGCATAAAAATAAACTCGGTCGGTGTTTCAATTTGTCAGTAAATTGCAAATGCATTGAAATGGCAGAATAACAGCGCGCATTGTCGGTTCCGCAATTAAGTGGATGTTAATTGGCATAATAACCATTACAATTCATACTATGAACAAAATGTCACCGAAATTCGAACATAGCTGAATGACGTTGCTACATTTTCACTTCAATTTCAATGAAACGTATTGATAGTGATAGAAAGCTGTGTTGTTGTTATAAAATAGAGCAACAGTTGTCCATTACTGTTTTATTCTTGTATTGAAGCGTCCACTGAGGGAATAGAGACTTTACGGTATCATATAATAGACTCATAGAAAAATTACTAGTAATTTTTTCCATAAATAGTTCAATTATATATAAAATACCCCTCTAAACATATTTGATCGTATTTTAATGTGAAAGTATAGTAATTTTAAACACAATATTTCAAGTAATTAAATAAAAATAATTTCTACTTTCCGCGAAATCTACCGTCTTTCAATAACATAAGAGGAGAAATATTATCAATTAACTGTATGAACTCGTGATTCAGAAAACCTAATCTAAAGATTCGAAATAATTTTTCTTTCAACTTAGAATTCAATTTGTGAAATTGAACAGATGATTCATACTTTTTAATTTAGATACCATAAAAGTTTATTAGAAATCTCTAAGATACTTTTGGTTCCTTCGGCAATTTATTAATTACTACCATCGGGCCGGGCTTAACTCGGATAGATAATTAAAAAAAATGATACTCAGGTACCGTGATAGAAAAGCTTTCTGTTCGTGAAAGAACTTTTAAAATCTGTTCAATAGCTATCCAGGACAAACTATCAAATCTTTACTCTTTATAATATGAAATGGATATATTTGCATTTTGTACGTTATACTTTTATAAACATCGTTTTGATATCTCACCTTCACTTGGCTGCTACATTAAATCATATTCGGTATCAAGTAATATCTGGGATTACCAAACGGGCCCGTAAGACAAACAAATACTATTCATTCAATAATATAGTCAATATGTCTTCTACACTTTCAAATCCAATCTTTTCAAAACTTTAACAAGATTAGAAAGGTACGTACATGTCAAGAGAAGTTAGCGACGTCTTTTAATCTGAACCCGCACAGGATTAGGAAGTTCTAGGGCTTATGTACTTAAAAGCGCGTCCGCAACGCCGCAAATACTTAGTCGTGAACTATTTAAGCTTCGTATAAACCATTATAATACTTAACAAATAACATACTTCTAATAAAATTGAGATATCCATGCTTTCATTTAGCTGTTGGTAGTACATACATGGTATATCATTAAATAGCTGATTTATCCACTCGGTTGGAGTTCCAAAGTATCACAACAGCGTAAATATCGGGGCCTTGTCTTCATATGGTAAATTTAATAGATGCTACACCGTATGTCCAATCGACCGTGCCATGCACCCAGCCGGATGCATGTGGATATTTATTCATGCGTTTGAATTTCAGAACCTTGATTACCTACACTTTGTATGTTTTAGTAAAGTTTAGTTAGCTTAAGTAAGTACAACGAATCAAATTTGTATAGACTAAACTAGACATGCCAGACTTATTAACATATAAATTGTGTTACTCTAAAGGAAAAATATTGTGCATCGGGAAAACCAAAAACGTATGTTAATCTATTTTTACAACTTTTTATTATTGTAGTGTGTTATGTAGTAAAGAGAAGGATTGCATATCGACGTTGCAGGAAAACAAAATATTTTTCATAGCATGTGAAAATTAATGTTGCAAAGAAATTTGTTAAAAATTAATATTTTGTTTTTACTTAATGTTCCATTCGATATTCTTTGCTTGTATTTCATTGTCAAAGTAGCGAAACTGTTCGTTATAATCTTCCAATTGTCCATTTGTAGGGACCGTAAAGCGGGAGGGTGATCCAATTGTATAGACTTCCCTTGATATCGGGCCTTCGTGGATACTAATAAATATGCATGTATCCAACAAAATCCGAAGCAGACTTTGCGGTTGCAACTCAACTGCTCGCATGTAGTCTTGGCTTAAATTCAATATTGGCTAGCACATTCAATTTATTCGCCGTGCAGCGTTAGCGTACAACACACACGTTTTAATATTAATTCTGAGCGAGCACTGTCGATACGTATTCCGCGCTATCGCCGATCGCTAATAGCCCGAATTGATATTTTAAAAAATGCACAACGTAAAGCGGTCATTGGATAAATTCAATAAAACTCAAATTAAAACAAAATATAACGCTCAAGGGAATTCTTGATCAGAGACTATCGAATTATTATTTTTTTGAGAAACAGATTCTTTTACAATTATAGATTACAGTACTACTGGGTGACGCAAAACTAGTGACCCTAGAGTTTTCATGTCAACTATAACTTCTTATTTAAATTACTAAGCTAGAATTAATTTTTAGATGTATATTTGTTCCATGAAATTTCGTGCCATTGAGATTTGAAGATCTCTTAAATGGTGACCTGCAGAGTTAATGCATATTTGAACACAATTTATGACATTTTCCTGCGATATGGTCCTTATTTCTTGATGAATGTTTACTTTTAGAGCTGCGAAAGCTTCCTGTGGTTTGTTCACATGCACCGGAGATTTCAAATAACCCCAAAGAAAGAAGTCCAGGTAATCCAGATCGGGCGATGGTCATGTTACGTGAGTTCTTGATATTCAGTTTGGATTCATTGTGACTGGAGCTCATCTAGTTACAATAAGACGGCGCTACGGCTCACAAACCGCGCGACACTATAGACTTAATGAGGGACGCTTTTTCTTGCTTTGTTCTCTCATTTTGGCGATTTGTCTTGGCCTGCAAGATCTCCCCATCTGACATGTCCAGACTTATTTCTTTGGGATTATATCAAATCTCTGGTGTATGTGAACAAACCACGGATTGTCGCAGCCATAAAAGAAAACATTCATGGAGAAATAAGGAACATATGCAACATATACGCAGGAAGTGTTACAAGTCATGAAAAATGTCAAAAATAGGGCTCTAAACTGCATCAACTCTGGACGTCACCCTCAAAGATAAATCATCTTAAAATCCTAATGCCACAAATTTCATCACACAAATAGTTTTCTGATTAAAAAAAGTAGTTGTAGCTGATTCAAATAGGGTCATTACTTTTGAGCCACTACAATTACTAGTCTAACTTTTTCATTGCTTTGTTTGAAATTTATAGTAGATTGGTGCGCGAAAGTTGTTCGCATATTGCCTAGCTAATTCAATCGAGTATAGGAAGTTGAGGATGCGTGAGTACCTTAGTAATTGCACGATCGTACAAACTGCAGTTATTACAGCGAGTTGAGAATTTGTTAGCAAACTAAAATTAGAAGTATTTGTATTAGTAATTTGCATGTAAATATTTTCATCGTTTTTTTATGCTATTCTCATATGGCCCTAATACCGGTAGTGGAAAAGTTAAGGAGCAAAACTTTTGCATGGTATGGACATGTTATGAGGAGGGAACAATGGCATGTGACAAAGAGTATTAGATTTGAATGCAGAGGGATATGTCGATAGAGGTAGGCCTAAGAAAGGATTGCGCGAAAGGCGACATGATTAAGAAGGGAGTGACTGGAAGGTCGATGTGGATGTCGAAAGCCTTTTGTGCCGACCCCAAATAAAGCGGGAAAGGGGCAGGGAGATAATGAATCTCATAAAGCCCTAATTAGGATATTAACTCGTAAGTAGCGATTATCAATTCTATTCAATTTTCGAACTAATTGATTTCGTAAATATTGGCTGCATTGTATCCCGCCTAGGATTCGGTTGTGAGTGAACGTTTAATAATTTCGTACGTGAAAATTAAATGTCTAATAAAAATTTCAATCTAAAGCTTTCTCGCAAACTCATTTTTACTTTTTTCACGACGGGTAAATAAACGAAGATCGCAAAGAAGACGCGAACAAGTGACTCGGACTTTTTCTCTCTCCATAATGGTCGTCACTTTGACGTTGATCATAGCACAGACATCGCATTTAACGCGTACTCTGGCATACGGCGCGGGCTTCCCATGTAAAGTGACGTTCAAAGTTGTCCACATTGCGCCACGAAGATAAATGTATTGTTCTGATTGGATTTCTGAATTAATGTATAATCTTTACATAGTATAAAACAAAGTCTTTTCCGACGGCTCTTCCCTTAGATCTTTGACACTACGCAACAGGTTTTAATGCGGTTCATCTAATTTAAAGAAGTAAAAAACATATTTTTGTGCGCTTACATTGCAAACACTCGGTAAACCTTACGCGACAGATAGAAATAATGTACTATGGAATTGTAAATATCATATCTTCTACGGTTATCTCACAATAACCACTTTGTTCTTTAGAACAATCTATAAATAATCAGTCAATATTTACAACATTGCTTTTATTTATTGAGGTAGAGTATTAAATGTAAATTATACTTGTCTTTTACACTATAACGTTCTTTAAGATAGTTTAGAATATATCAAAAGTTTAAAAACTCAATTGCGGGCCTCAAACCGCAGCGCCGCACCCCTTACTGTCGACCACTGAAACCCGAGTATAGCCATTGACGAAATAAACATAAGTACGTTTGGAACGTATGAGTGGTTCTAGTGGTGGGACCCATTTACGATAATTACGTATTCCCAACACATCTCTGTATTTCATAACGTTATTCTCCAAACCTTACTGATTTGTCCGCACCGCATCTTTTTCAAAATTAATTTTTAAAGGTTGCGAAATGTAATTAAATTCGCTTTAACTAAATATTTACTAAATAATTGTAAGCACTTATTACACTTGCGAAGAAAGTGTGCGAACCAAAAGTTTCGTCACGACCGCCCCTATTGGCAGTTACAGCAGTGCAAATTATATTTATCCCTAAGATTAAGAAAAAAATATCTTTAGTGATAAATCATCCCAGTTTCGAAGTGTCGCAAATAAGTAGACGACCAGATGAGCGTCGTCGATACCACCTAATATGAAAGCAACGTATTACAATTATCGTACATGAAACGTAAATGTCATTATCAAGGTTTTTGGTAAAATACATTTTTCGTTTTCCTTCCTGGTGGGTTAATACAGAAATTAATGAATTTTAATTTCACGTTTACAATATAAAACAATCCAAGGGAATTACTAAATTGCAACGCCCTTATGATATGGACATTTCTTCAATTATTATTATATTTGTAAGAGCCGCTTGTACCGAGTTTACAAGATTTCCGCGTATAAGCAACCGGCTATGTTCATCTTGTCACGCTCGTTGGCTTTGCGTTTGCTTACTAACATCGCACTTTTTTTAAATATAATAAAAAATAATAAATCGGCCTTTTCTAGAATATTTCCCACTGCTGGGACACAGGCCTCCTCTCCGAGAGAGGGAATGGGCCGTAATCCACCACGCTGGCCCAGTGCGGGTTGGCGGATGTCACATGTCTTCGAATTTGTTGGTTTTAAGTACATGCCGGTTTCCTTACGATGTTTTCCTTCACCGTTTTTGGAGCAGTGGTGATGAAATAAATTACACAAATTAAAGCGCCTGTCTGGGTTCGAACCCGCATCCTACAAGTACGTAAGTCGGGGCCTAAGCCGCTGAGCCACCACAGATCCTTTATTTAAGACTTAGTGCTCACTTACAACTACACTTCGCTCTTGAACGTTATTCGTACATGCTGATTCGTTTTTTTTAATATACTTTGCTCATCGGTCGTCCATGTGTTATGCAAGTGGCTCACTGAGCGATTTCCCAGCATTACCTCTAAACAGTATAACTTTAAAATCATTATATTACAATATAAAATTATAGGAAACTGTTTTCAGCGTCATTCCAAATGTCTAGAATTTTCTTTCCAATCTTTAAAATATTAATATCTATCTGATTTACAAAAAACTATTTCCAATATGAAACAAATAATGACAATGTCAAAAGATCGTACGAAATGGTTATTTTATATGCATGCTTGCTAACCTAACGTGAATATTTAAAAGTTCCTCAAATTTTATACAAACTTACCGATTTTGGTCTTTTTCTTTTGGCTTTTCCTCTTTTTTTTAGAGTAAAACGGGACCCTATCGGAAGTCTTGGTACTTCGCTGTCCGTCTGCCAACAGGCTTTGTCTCATGAACTGTGATAGACAGTTGAAATTTTCACAGATGATATATTTCTGTTGACTCTATAACACCAAATAATAAGAAATAAAGAATAAAATAAATTGTAAGGGTACTCCCACACAACAGATATTTTGCTGTCATTAAATTAGCATATTTGAATTCTTATAATATAAGCTATCTTCTAGTTAAAGTCCCATCCGAATCGGTTCAGTCGTGTCGGAGATTACCCGGAATAAACAAACAGACAAAAAATTTAAAAATAGTATTTTAGTTATAAGTTTATCAGTACTATTACATACATATGTGTACTACACTACTACTACTATATATGTATACATATATACATAGAATACACTGGATAAATAAAATAATACACATTCATGCCTTTAGAAATGTATGCAAAGTGCGCGTGTAAGGAAATTGCAAACAACTTCCAGTACCTCGTTATATTCTTCTGGATTAATTTCGTTGAAGACCCCAAGATAAAAGTAGTTTGCTCCCTAGACGGCTTGAATTCATAACTCAGTGTCAACAAAGACCGCACTATTGATCCTAGTTAAGAATAGTTGCAGCGGTGGGAATGCGAGATGGTTGAGCTTTATCTGCAAAAGATTTTATTCTTCGAATAAAGTGTTCGGGCGCGAATTCTAATGGAAACGAGATTTTTCAATTATTGGAGAATACAAAGAGATGCTGCGAGCAAGAAGTGACGATGTTAAATTGAATTTGACGAAATCGTTCTTAAGGAGTTAAGACGTATAACGGACAATTAATAGACTTATTTCATATAGCTTACAAAGCATAAAATAGAGTGAGCATACCATTACAATCAATCTTTCGGATCGGATCGAAACCCATGCTTACCATTTTTTGAAATAAATGTCATATAATGCTTAATGTTTTATTATAGTTTATTATTTTGTGGATCGACGAATTTAAAATCGGATCAAATGCATGCGGCCCGATTAGCAAATCGAATCTAGAAGTTACGATCCATTATGATCAAGCTTACACAAGCACATTCCTGATGAAATACATCAACTGTTGTGTTATATAAAGGGGCGAGATGATCACGACAATTGCCTTACAGAATTGAATATGAGTCATATTTCCCAGAAATTCCTATTTTTCGCTAACATGGCGCTTAATTAATACCTCTTAATTAATTATCACACCAATTAATAATCAGTAATTACAGCGACCTTCATACTTAGACCCTTAGTTGATTAATATGATATGTTACAACGGGTATTATATACCAAAGATTATGGCCCAATTATTGTTATTATTTTGTTTGTCTTAGTAGTTTTCTTATTATTTTTATAGCTTGAGGAAAAAAAGGACTTGATCATCAAACTGTTGTTCCACGAACAGAGTAAAATTGTTTTTGTAAGAGAAGTAATTTATAGATTTTTGTATATTGTAAGGAGGCAAACGAGCAAATGGGCCACTTAATATTACGCGGTTTTTTAATGAGAGAAGGTGGCAAATGAGCAAGCGGATCACCTGATGTCAAATGAGCGCTACCCATAGACGTGCACAACAGGCAAATGTGTTGCAGATACGTTGCATCCTTTAATGGACAGAGGAGAGGAGGAGGAGAGGAGAGGGCATAGACAGGAAAAAGGTTATTTCCTTTTCCCCATTAACCCCCTCCCCGTCCAATCCTCTTTCTTTTCCCACCCTATCCATATGAGGAAAGGGTGGGAAGGGGAAGAGGACTGAAATTAGGCCTCCGGCACCTCACACATCAGACGGAACTACTACTACTACTCTACTTCACGCCTGTTTTCTGTGAGGTCGCAGTATTTCACAGGTCGAGCCGGCCAATTCGTGCAACAGATGTTGTTGTTGCGGACTTTACCACTATTAACTTTACTTTGTGTAATTTCATTCATCACCACTGCTCCAAAAACGGTGAAGAAAATCATCGTGAGGAAACCGGCAATTCGTAGAACCACCGAATTCGAAGACGTGTGACGTCCACCAATCCGCACTGTGCCAGCGTGGTGTATTACGGGCTCATTCCCTCTCTCAGAGCGGAGGCCTGTGTCTCTGCAGTAGATATACTAGAAAGGCTTTTATAATATTTATTTACGCTTTAACCGATCGTCTCGAATTGTATACACACATCATCATTGTCCGGGGTAAGGCAAAAAAAATCACAAGTTATTTTAATTACATTTTCGGTTGCCATAGTATTGTTATATTCTTATACTCTGTATTATGTTTTGATAATAACAAATGCGTGTAAAGCCTAGAGCACGGCTAGTATATATATATATGAAAATGTAAAATATATTATTAGAAGCGCGATTTTAGTTTTGGCGTAATTTTAACATCGAAATACGCTCTATTCTCCATTCCAGAATAAATCCTTTCCGACTGTTATGGCAGTGTTGTTTAATTTTAAATAAATTGCCGGGGTTTTAGTGGAACGTTTTTAAATACGAGACGATGGGACAAAAGACTAAATGAGAAAGTTCACATCAAAGTAATGCTTCAGGCAAATAAATACATTCAACGTAGCAGCTACCATACAACATAGCTTTGTAAGATAATGTTATACAACTACGTTACCTAATAAAGATAAGCTAAACTTTTGTGTTGCAATTGTACACACAGACGTTTACATTTACAATTGAATAGAAGTGGACACTTTAATGTCCTGGATGCCTCCACAGTCACGGAATAAATAGAAATATGTGTTTATTTATTCTTTTCTGTCGTGGGGGTTGCATGTGGCAGCTGACATTTCCGCTAGAGCCGCAAATTGATTTTTTACTGTAATAGCTATTTTATTTTTACAATAACACTGCAGACGCGCGACCGCCTTTGCGGTGGTCTAGCCATTTTCTCCTGTCAGCTTGTACCATGTACATGATTATTTTCCCCATCTTATAGGAAAATAACCTGAAATGCAAAGTATTCATTAGAAATTTTAGTTTTAAAGCACCTATTATGTTTAAATGTAAAAACATTTCCCAAGTTTATGGATCGATAATCATTAAATGGAAAGAGGTTCTAAATACTCGTACAAGGCTTGTTAAATTTACATGAGCAAACTTTCATAAGCGACAAACATTTCATTTTTTGTTCGTTTATTCTAAATGGTCCGGGCATCTCGTTGGACATTAACGAACATTTTAGCATACTTAATAGCAAGTGACGCTCCGTAATGGCAGAAGATCCGAAGAGGGGCCAACCTTCACTCCTCTGCTTACGAATAAAAATATTATCATATTTTATCAAATAAAGTATGTTTGTGAACATGCAAGTAAAGGTGCCATAAAACATATTGTCATGACTATACTTAGTTAAAATTATACAAAATAACTTATTTTTTAAACTGCATTGACCTGCTTGCCAGATGCAAAATATATCAAAAGGCTTGAAGGCAATTTTATTGCTGATCAAGCAGTATAAGGTTGCTTACAAAAATATATTAAATAACAGTTTCCAGGATTTTAAATTTGATTTTTTTATTGCAGTAACTTGCTTTCAAAACGAAAAATATACTAAAATGAACGCAATAATATTGATTGTCACAAGTATAAGGTTGCTTACTAAAATTCATACATATATACAGTTGCCGGGCTTTCTAACTTCAAAAATTGGAGCGAGCAAAGCGCCATAATCAGTTGCTGTATGGTTTGTTTCCCCTGAAGAAATACAAGATTCAGTGTCTTCTGCACGGATTCTTTTTGTTTGCTATTCCGAAGTAAGCAAGTTGTTTGAATTGCAGATGATGATGCTGTGCCCGTAGAAAGTTCCTGAACATACTTTAATTGACTTTCATCCGGTAAGTAGATGAGCGAAGGTCGACCCGTCTTCGGATCTTATACCATAAATATAAATCCTCTATTAAAATATTGAAAAATATGTTAAAAGGTTTAAATTAATCGTTGGTACAAGTAATTCATTTGACAAAAATACAAAATTTCATTTGAGTACTTTTTAAATAAATGGGTAAGCCCAATGCCCCTTCTTTAATATCGAGATATAATTAAGAATTTAAAGCGGAAATGGCTCATTGAATTACAATCAAGAGAAAGTGTATTTAGTACCAGTTAGTATTTCTATTCGATAAATGTTTCTTTTTTATTTTCTGTTCGATTTTCAAACTAATATGTACCTAAATCGTGCATTCACTTCTTATTCGTTGCAAAAATTTGGTACAAAAAAATTGCTCTTTTCAGTCAGTTCTAACGAACAAAACCACGTGTACCAGATTCAAATACGGATGCTATGAACCGATTTATATACCCTATACGTGCTCTTAAACGACAAATAAACGAAATTTGTAAACAAAAAGTTTTTAAAACGATGAGTTATGAAAAGTGGGCAACATTCACAAAACTGAAATTCAATTTTGAGGTTTGCATCGTACTCAAAAGATGTAGCAATTTCCGCCTTTCTTGTAGATACAATCTAAACAAACCATTTTAAATTGACGCAAGCCCACGACTCAACGACGAAGTAATGAAGACGCGTTTTTAGTCATTTTTCTATAAAGAAAAAAAGGTTATTGACCTGTTCCTAAACGAAATGCCTGGAAAACGAAATTCGCTTGAAATCGTACAAAGTATACTCAATATCAGGTGAAATAAACACTTCCTTTTATCTTTGTCTATAAAACAAAGTCGGGCTTGTTCGAATATTCAAAACTCGACAACGGCTGGACTGATTTTCATGATTTTTGATTTGTTATATTTGTCTCCGTCCCGAATTGCAGATAACTATAAAACATTGGACAATTGACGAACAAAATGAATAAAGGAAAAACATTTTCCCATACAAAATTTTCATGGGTTTCGTAACTGTAAAACATTTAATGTTCATCCCATCGATACGGTAAGCTCTCTTCTCAAATTAAAGAACGTATTTAAATAAAGGTTTTGACTCAACAAGATATATCCACAACATTCGGATAACGGCTTTTATAAATAAACTAGTGACACGCCCCGGTTTCGCCCGGGTACCACTAATTATGTTGATCCGATGGCTACCAAACACAGGAACACCCGCTGTGCCAATCTGGACAATCCCTGTAAATTTCATCGAAATCGGTCCAGCCGTTACAGAGTCTATAGGTCTATAGGGAACATACATACTTTGCTTTTTATACAATTTTTTTTCATAAAATCCTTTGTTATTTCCATTACCTCCAAGAATATGTATACAAAGTTTCATGATGATCGGTTGAGTAGTTTTCCCGTGAAAGCGTAACAAACAAACTTACATTCACATTTATAATATTCTAGATAGATAGATAAAAACCTATTCTCAGACCTACCGAATGTATATGCAAAATTTCATTAAAATCGGTTAAAACGTTTCGGAGGAGTATGGCAACTAACCAGAGGGGTAGGCAGAGATCATAGATTTCCATTTCGCTCGATCCTGGCACACCTGTCTCGCTTCTTCCACATTCATAAATCTACGCATGCATGCTCGTCGGTTATGGGTGCTCTATGTCGCCCTTTTTAGTAAGTCGATTCTGATCGATATAAGTTTTCCTAGGGCGTCCTCACCAATACTGCCGCCATTCACTTTTGCAACATAAATTTGTTTTGTTATCCTCTCTTCATTCATCCTTTCAACATGCCAGAACATTTATATTTTAAAAATGTAGAATAATGTCAGTAATAAAATAGGATTGACATATATGTATATTGGTTGTCAAATATTTACGCGTGGGTTCCGAAATTCATTTTGTGTAAACTAAGGAAAATATATCAAGCTATTTAAATATAGATTTTCCCTTAACATCCTTTCCTGAAGAGAAAGGGATGGGAAGAGGAAGAGTATTATCAGGCGTAACGCAAAATACTTCTACTTCGATTCTGTTTTCTGTGAGGTCGCTGTATATACTGCGCTCCTAGTACAAAAATAAACCTGCACTTCAGGTAGAGGTAGTAGTAGGTAGGTGTAGTAGTAGGAAGATGAAATAGTAGGTGTAGTAGTAGGTAGGTGTACTTTTTTAATATTTATACATCCACCAGGAGGAATTGCTAACGGTATACAACCCCTCCTGGTGTGCTGTTACACAAAACAACCACGTGATTTAAAAGAAACTAATATGTTTCTATAAGATTTTTATTTTATATACGTATTAAAATATATATAATAGTAGTAGAAGGTAAGGGGAGTAGTAGGTAGGGGTATAGTAATTTGGGGTAGTAGTAGATTGGGTAGCAATAGGCCCCTACTAATATTAAATTATAAGAATATATTTTATTTTAAATTATAAGAATATTTGGCGCATGGCAGTGTGAGATTTAACATAAAGTTGTTGTTCACAAAGCCAATAGAAAAAAAGATGTAAAAATATAAATAAAATAATCAAAAAAGGCATAAATTAAAGATATAATAAATATATAATATTATTACATATGATATATAAATTCATTCCCTAAAAGTCTAATGTAGGGGATAAAATTTTGTATGGAAAAACTACCGGTGCGAAGTATTTGTACAGAATCTAACATTCGGCACAAAAATCTCGACGAACTTTAAAAGATTTATCAAAGAAGTAATATTGGAAAAAACCTATTCGTGTAAATATAAGAAATAAATAAAACAGTAAAAAATAAAATAAGTAAATTACATGAATTACTTAGCTTCTAACTCTAACCTTTACCAAATTTATCCTGTCATTTGATTAAGACGTGATTGAAATTGATTCGAGGGATCACATTATGCCAGTAGTAAGCAAGGCAATCAGAGTTCTGGTATTAAAAGCGTCCTCTCCACAAACATATTTGTTTCACTGTAATTCATCCCTCCTTAATCAGGACCACTCACTCGACTGTGGACATACTTCGCATTCGAGCGTGCATTCATAATTAGATTAAATCGTCACTTAATACCAAGTACCATTGTAGTGAAGTAGCAACCTATACATATATAAAGTTGTGCTTTAATTATTCAATATAATTACAGCATCAAATGATGGATGTTGAAACTTGAATTACTAATTCAGTATAATTTTATTAAACGGGAAATGGTTTTCATACGTTTATTATAAAACGGATACGCTACGCTCGGCCAATATTTACTATATTAAAACATTGGATTTTCGTTTGATCGTTATTCATGAAACTTAACGCATAAACACGTATTCAGAGTGCTATGTTATGGACTTATTTTAGTTTAGTATAAATTAAAATAGTAAACAGACAAGGATTAAATCATAACAAAACATTTATATAAACAAAAGTAAGTAATAAAAACAATACAATTTAGTTAGGCTGTAAATTCAACCGTACGTAATATATTATCGGTACAGTCGTAACCGCAAACTACGATTGTTAATTTAATGAAAAGCGTAGCAAATAATGATTATGCAGTTTTGTAACATTTGTAAAGCCGCGATATTTAGCAAGAATGACGAATTATTTGTTTCTGAATTCGTTCAAGTTAGAACATGAGCAATAGTCATCTCGAACGTATGATTAAAGACGTGGCGTGGTCTACGTACAACGCAATTAAGTTGCGGCTAAGCTAGGTGTTGCGGTACGTAACTGTGAGTCGACGCCAACGTTATTTATTTATTAACTAATTGCTTTGCACGCAATCGAAATGAAATCAAATTTTAGGACGACTTCCCGGTTATATATGACTTAGAATTATATTTCAGAAAAATATCATTGTCCACCATTACCATCGCAACCCATAATGTAATTGTCGGAAGATTTTTTACATGTGAATTTTCAACCCGAATTCTACACTTTTGTTTCCGTCGTCTTCAAACATTTTTCGATAAAAAACCTTGTCCTGATAATTAAAATTGCAACAAAAAGAGAATTAGCTAAACACTTTCAGTCTTTCTGAAGTTACACCCCGACATACAAATATTCAGCAATTTGTTTTTATGTAGACTCTCTATTGTAGAACCTTACAAAAGAAGGATTTAATACCTTTAGGAATTCTTTATCAGCCAACCCCAAGAAATATATTTGTAGTATAAAAGTGAGTGAGTATGTAGTCTAATTATGTAAAATATACTAGAATTAGTTATTTAAATAAATGATTGAACAGAGTGCACATATGTGGATCGAAAGTGTTGCCTTAAATACATTATGCTTGAACTATGATCCAAAGTAAAGCGTATATGCAGTCGAAGTTGATGTAGAACTACATTAGCGTATGACGCTGGCCCCAGTGGTAATATCGAACGTGGATATTGCTTCTAATACCCTTAAATTGCAATCCAACTAAATGACGTAGCGATAATGAAGTTTCCTGTTTAGTCTCCGGGATCAAATGGACTGCAAATGTGTTAGCAATATTGCAACACGATTAGCTTTCTATGAGGTGAACATGGGATAGAGGCTGACGTCGTATAGTGAGGAAATTGCGAAGTTAGACATACCATTAAACTGCTTTAAGATCACCGCTGATTTTATAGAATAAACTATGGATTTTTTACTTAAGTATTCGAATAACAATTATTTTGTGATATTATCTAGCGCATAACCAGAAAGAGTATTGTTATGTAATGAGTATTAATTAGTGGATCGGTACAAGTTGGTACGATGATGACAGTTAATATTATAAAGATATATAACTATTTATTTCCGCCCTTTTATGTTGAATACATCGAATACTTTTAGTTTTATACAGCAATATTGTATCGATAATTTAATTTCTAACCTTTTTTCCTTATTGGTTTCTACCTTATTCAATACTTCGTACAATGTTTCTTTTCAAATTCTGAATTCACCTTTACGAGCTCATAGAGAATCTAATAAGGCGACGACTCAGTTCCAGGCAACTTTCACCTTGAGACGCTGCGGTGAATGCTGGGAGGAGACGATATCTCAAAACTTCCCGAACTCTGCCCATCCGAGTCGGATTCGACGATTGACCTCCTCGAAGTTGGATCTAACTGTACAGTTTGTACCAGGTAAACATACTTGTACAAACTTCAAGAGTTCGACATCCTATCATCCTTGGTTTAGGTAGATGACGGATTTACGGCATAACTTTCGACTTTAAGACCAACTCGTTCGGAGGCTCTATTGTTGTCGTCGAGCTTTGTACCGAGTTCTTCCACAGTCTCAGCCATGACAATGCATAGGCAAATCGTAGGTGATTGATGTACTCGCTAAATGTTGATTTTTTTATATGACAAGGTGGCAAGCGAGCAAGCGGATCACCTGATGCAAAATGACCTCTACCCATAGACATGGCACGCATCTGCAACAAGCAAATGTGTTGCAGATGAGTTGCCTACCTTTAAGGGACAGAGGAGGGCAAAAACAGGAAAAAGGATATTTCCTATTCCCCGTTAATCCCCTCCCCGTCGAATCCTCTTCCCTTCCCATCCTATCCCCCTTATGAGGAACGGGTGGGAAGGGGAAGAGGACTGAAATTAGGCCGGTTTGATGCTTGGTGTTGATGCCAAGTCTTTTGCGTTTCAAGACCTTGAAGACAACAATGCCGCGATGAAAACTTTCGGGAAAATAATATTTACGATTCCTATTTTTTTAACCTCAATTATTTTAAAAGTCGTAAGACCAAATTTGATTATGGTGTAACAAGAATACTTATTTGTTGGTCGAAATACAAGTACATATTTAAAGCAAAATTCGCCAAGGTTTTCAAACCGTTTAGTTGTAATTAAAACGTATACCAAGAATATGAATACGTGTCTTTAAAAGATAAATCGCAAAGCAATTCCTTGAGCAACTTCTTTGTATCTTATGTGCGAAGTAAGCAATAAAATGTTGTAGTTTCCTGCAATAATATCGCTTATTGCTGTGACCCAGCCCGATAGAAGTGTAATCCAACCCATCTGTAATTAATGGGAGTCCTGTGACAGATTATTGGCTGTGCAATCGTACCGTACGTGGCTTGGCGTACTCTGAAACTGATATTAGAACTACTTGAGGAAGATCAACACATTTTCCCAGCAGAGTCGTGAATTTCACCGCTATTGAAGTTCACTGAGTACCAATTTGAGATTAAATAGGTTTCTAGAAAGGCAATTGCAATCAGAAATAGAAATTAACTTTCCACTACCATATCTCTGATTATCCTGTGGCGTTTCTTTCTTTTTTCCTTAGAATGTTATAAGTTCTCCTTTAAAATAGATATTTTTAGTTTTTTGCGTTCCTTGTCCCAAAGATAGGAATACAACTTACATTTGACTATAACTCGAAATATCTTTCATCGAAGTTACATTGCAATACTCACTACAGTTGACTTGAAAGAAAAATGGCAAAAATACTGGTTCCGACAACTCAAGCTGAAAAAAATTGTGGATGTTAACGGGTCAATATTGAGATGCCATAAATTTATTGCTGGAAGTGACTGAATATAAGAAGACTTGCCGGTGGAGGGGCTGAATAGAAAAGTGATATAATCATTTATGTTTATCCCTTCTTCTGTCGATTAAAGATAGGCAGCGCATCTGCAACTCTTGTTGTGGATGCTTATGGGTAGCGATCACTTGATTTCAGGTGAACCGCGCGCTCGTTTGCCACTTACTACTATAAAAAAAAGAATATGATAATAAAATCTTGTTGAAGTTGTTTTGTACCCCTGACAATGTGTGGGCAAAATTTCACGATAACCAGTTGAGTCGGTAATACGTTAAGGCGTAAAAATCTAACCCACATCCGAATTTACATTTAACTGCCTTTTCAATATTAGGTCTTTACCTACAGCCGTTTTTCGTATTGGTCATTTTAAACAAAAAAAAATTTTTGATTGGCTGTGAATTCCGAATTAAAAATAATCTTGTTTAAAAACATGACAATCTTTTTACAAAGTCACATTACGTTTCAACATTTTTCTTCATAATAAATACTTTAAAATTCGTGTAATTATGGAATGCTAGTGATCCGCCCCGGCTTCGCCCGGGTAGTCGTGTCAGAATCTACCTATACGGAACATCGTCTTTTATATATGTAGATATGCACCCGTAAAAAAAACAACGTATCCCACGGAAACCGTACATTTATCCGGGATAAGAAATAGCCTACGTGCTATTCCAGATTATAATCTATCCCTGTACCAAATTTCATCCAGATCCGTTCAGCCGTTTTAGAGTGAAAGAGTAACAAACATCCATAAGCATTCGCATTTCTAATATTACTGGTGACCCGCCCCGGCTTCGCCCGGGTTACACAATAATTATGTTGATCCCATCGCTACCAAACACAGGAATGTGCCAATGTGGACAATCCCTATAAATTTCATAGAACTCGGCCAGCCGTTTCGGAGTCTAGAGGTCTATAGGGAACATACATACTTCGCTTTTTAAAAAGCAACTTTTTTCACATAAAAAGTATCCTTTGCTACTTCATACCTCCAAGAATATGTGTACAAAGTTTCATGATGATCGGTTGAGTAGTTTTCGCGTGAAAGTGTAACAAGCAAACTTACATGCACATTTATAATATTAGTAGGGATAGGGATGAGATCAGTCGTGGCATCACCGCGGCGTAAACGGCACTTAAAATCAACAACGTTTACGGAGAGAACTTTACAAACGAACGAACCCGTTATTGGTTTATCCAGTTCCGTTCTGGAAATTTTGATTTGACAAATAAGCATAGTGGTCGTCCGGACACTTTAGTCAACAACTTAATTGTTAAGTGCGACGAAAAGTAGATTCTGTTCGACAATCGAAAGCGTTTTGCAAATAGAAAGCGACATTTTGTTAGATCCTGGTTTAGCACCAAAGCAATGCCCTAAACAAAAAATGGCCTCTAGAAAGTTGATGGTCACTGTTTTGTGACTTAGTGCCTGTGTAATTAATCACATTTTCGGTTACTTTACTGGTCTTAACGGCGACATGCGTGTTTATTTTGTGTTTTCACAATTAAAAAACTATCCGCCATCTTGACCTTTTTAGTTGCTGCACTGATCGACTTCAATATCGATTTTTTTTAATTACGAATAAACTAGCGCTTGACTGTTGTCAAGTAGTGTAACCTAATGTTAAGTGGTGATGTGGTCTAAAGATGCTACGCACTAGTTTAGAAACAGCCTATTCACTCTTCTCTTGAAGATATCCACGTCGTAATCGGACGGAAATACGGACGCCGGCAACTTATTCCAATTCTTTTCCGTACGCACAATGAACGATGATTCGAATCGCTTCGTTCGAACGCGCAGTATCTCTACCATGAAAGGATGGAGACCTGCCGTATGTCTAAATGTCCGATGGTATAAATGAAGATATCTAGCAGACAGAGTGGTTTTAGAATGCGTTTTTGGTGTCAGATTGAAGAAATAACCTTTTTATATATATTCCATATACTAGAATAGTTTCGACGTTTCACATCTGCCAGGCGTCCCGCGACGTCTATTGGTTTTTATATAAGCCAAAGATTCACTTTCTCCGCGTACGATACATACACATATTCTTTTGCTTATAATAATCTCAGCAGCACTTTTAATTTTCGGGAGTAATGTGAATAAAAGGACAGGAGGAACTCGGGAACTTTGTCATTTAAATTAAACATTTTCAAATTTCATGAAGAAAATATAGATACGAGTATATGTGTTATTTATTTTTTACTAGTGACCGGCCCCGGCTTCGCCCAGGTACTACTAATTATATTGATCCAATCGCTACGAAACACAAGAATGTGCCAATCTGGACAATCCCTGTAAATTTCATCGAAATCGGTCCAGCCGTTTCGGAGTCTATAGGTCTATAGGGAACATACATACTTCGCTTTTTATATACAATTTTTTTAATAAAAAGTATCCTATGTTACTTCTAATACTTCCAAGAATATGTGTACAAAGTTTCATGATGATCGGTTGAGTAGTTTTCGCGTGAAAGTGTAACAAACAAACTTACATTCACATTTATATTAGTAGGGATAATGAATAAACTAGCATTTGACGATGTGTTCGAAATGTTTTCTCTTAGAACCACGTTAATTTGACGGAAACACTGTCGGCACATGATAAACAAATATCCAAATTTATTTTTATTAAATTTATTCGAACGGGTAATAAATCTGCAACGAATGGAGGATGGAGACCAGCCATATGTATAAACATCTGATGTTAGAAAGTGCAATCCAAGTTGAGGTGCAAATGTAAAATGTATTATGTACCATACAATGACTATTACTTCTAAAATTGGTTGATTGAACCTCTAGAAAAAATTAATAGAAGACGATAATAGGCTAATATGCGTACCTACAATATATACCTATTTATAGCTATATGGATAAATAAAATTGAAATAAAATATCCGTACTTAGTACAACTAATGAATATAAAGGATATTACAAATGATAATATCTTTTGTGCGAATTTTATTTATTATATTTTATAGATGGCAAAGGGAGTTTAACACATTTGAGTGGCTGTGAAAACAGTTCCCTATAATTGTACATTGTGTGTGGTGTTTTCCAATTATAACGTTATCATACGTTGGGGCGTATCGTACTTACAAGCTGACATAGGTAGTCAAAGCAAGGCTTTTGCTAATTGCTCGTTAGCTACCTGACGTGCAAACCGCAGATGACCGATGAGCAACGGATAATAAAAATATTCGGATTTACATGTACCACTAACAAGAGCGACTAAAAATGGAATATAAGCGGTGATGAGTGCGGTGCTGAATGCAGTAAGTTTACACGAACATAACGTAAAGTTAGCGAGCAAGACAAGATAAACATTGCTAGTTGCACGTCTGCTTTAAGCTTGAAACAAGCGGCATTCCAAATCTATATCGGCAAGTCAAATAACAAGTGGAGAAATATCCATATTCGATAATTGCAATTTAGCCTTGACTCCCTTAATTTGTATTATGCAGGTGGAACAGTGAAATCGCCGTTGTCGCTTAAGGGAAATCCATTACTTTGTTAATTTACCCGGGAATACAGAGAATCAGAAAATAAAACAAAAAATGTATTTTACCAGAAAGCTTTCAATTTAATGATAGCATTTATTGTTCATATACGATAAATGAAATACGTCGTTTACATTTGTATTTCAAGAAAAATAAAATAAAATAATTTTATTAGGTGATATCTACGAAGTTCGTCGGATCATCTACTTATTTGCGTCGTTATTCGCTCCGAAACTGGGATGCTAGAAAAAGAAAATTAAAGCAAACCCAAAGGAAATATAATTTCCACACTTTCGGAAACTATCAAGGGGATGTTATTGATTAATTGCTTACATTTAAAATAATTTAACAGTGGAAGTTGTAAATAAATTGGAAACAATGAAAACAGCGTAACATGAGAAGCCCGCGCCTCGTGCCCGAGTACGCGTAAATTGCAATTTCGTATGTTACGACATATTGTCACCGAGACTTATTTTTACATTCATCTCTAAAAAATTCAATCCGTTCAGTCAAAAATTCAAATTAAAAAATATTTCTTTACAAAGCACTGTGTGAATGGGCGAGTGATGCATTCTCTGATAAAAAGTAGAAAATATGTACCTGACGCTGGTATTTTGATTTTGTTAGTTGTAACATCAATTAATCTCGACTATGCAGAGTAAGCAGACCAATTAGGAATCAGCTTATAACAACATCAAAGAGACGACGAATATCAAGAGAGAGAAACCTCTGTTTATTTACCCGCCGAAAAGAAATGCAAAACTGAGTTTGCGAAAGAGCTTTGCATTGAATCTTAACTACATTTTTTTTAAATACTGAATACACAAAATTAATTTAAATCGTTTATTTACAAACAAAACTTAAACCGGACACAATACAGCCAATAATAACGATTTCATGAATAATATTTGCAAGGATAAACTGATAATCGTTACAAAAGAGTTTATTCAAATCAATTCATTTCGGTGGTACGAAGTTGGCCGGGTCATCTAGTTTATATAAATAAAATGTGAATTCCTAAGATACCCCACAATAATTAATGTAGAATTCAGTCACTGTTTTGATAAATATGAGTGCACAACGTTGAAAATATATCATTTTACAACGAATGACAATCATAAACATTTAATTTCGATCACGGCGACCACAAATACCAATTCACGGCATATGAATTTCGAGGCGTTTATATTAATGTAAGAATTGACACGTTCTAACGTTCCTTAACACAATGCGATGCATCCTCGTTCACAACAGGATGCGAGGGTGTTGTCCTCAGATATTATTCAGTATGAGAACACACCATACATTTAGGTGTAGTACACACGTACATAGCACTTGGAATACAATTATGTAGTGTCACGACACCAAATATCAATGTGTTTGATATGGAATATCGGCGCATCATTTGATACATAGAATAAAACATTGCCTTTATGACAATATTTTTATCAACGACTCAGTATTCTAGAATTTTTATTGCTAAGCCGTCTCGGTGGCACGGGGTTCAATTCTTAGCTTAAACAAAAAAAATAGTGATGTAATTGAAAATGCTTGATGTATTAGAACAATGGCAGATATTGTAAGGCCACGTACAGAATTTGACAAGGTAGAGGTTATTTTGGTATTTATATACGAAAAGGAAATGTCATTTTTTCTGTTTATCCACACCTCTGCTCCGTCCATTAAAGGTAGGCAAAGAATCTGCAACTTGTGAGCGTGTTGCGAATGATTAATGAATGAAACAAATAGGTAAATTGCTCGTTTACAACTATCTTCTATAAAAGAAATATGCTGTTAAAAAGTTTTTGATTTGGACTGTGTATAGGCAAATATTTTTAGCTTAAATTTTTTGCCTGTAATTGGTTAAGGAGAAAAAATAACGATTCTCAGATAAAATAGGTAGGTTGAGGAGATTTTTATATTTATAAAAATTAATGTGTTTATTGTGAGTGGAAAATCAAAGGTTTCCCGTTAAAGTTTATAACATTAGAAGACTTTAGTATCATATTTTAGAATTCGTAAGATGCTCGGTAATAAATATTTAGCAATTTTTATCTGCCTACCCCAGTTGAAAATATATATAAGATAGTAAAGATTGTAAGTAACTATTTTGTAACACTCTTTAAATGAAATTACTCAAAGTTACCAGTTAGTGCATTTTAATTGCATGTAATCCTCTCATATCCTACTAATTACTTTTTGGAATGTAACGAACACAGAAAAGTTCATAAAATACACTGTGAGTAGCGTTTCGCTCCACGACTTGCGACGAATTATTTACTTCAAACTGAATGCACAGGAAGACAAACAACGCACATTATGAAGCAAATAAATTTACAAGTATTTACGAACAATACGCGGAACCGGATCATTTAAACTACAATACAGAAAATAGGTTTTGATCCATTGTTTCTCAAACATGCGATGCGCAATGGCAGAGCTGATATTTATTGCCTCCGATTTCATATAAAAATTTTTTTGTTAGGACTACTTGCGCTACGAATGTCAATTATTCATCATCAAATCGGTGTCAAAAAAATTAAGAAAATGAGATAAGTTTTAATTAAATTTTGATTACCGTGAACAATATGAAATTTGGTAATGCACTCTACATCACGATTTCTTTTCTAGTACTGAGAACTAAAGGCTTCGTTGCAAGCCCGCTTTTCGTCTTCTTCCATATATGTTGGTGATATGGCCTAGTATCACAAGATTGGTGTAAAGCTGTCACACCATGATTGCAAAAATTCCCGGGGGATCAGCCTTCTCAGTATTGTGGGAAAACTTTATGATTAGGTACTAATTGATTGAGAGTTATGAAAGAAACAGAAGAAAGAATTTGGGATGTGCAAGCAGGTTTTAGAAAAGAATTGAGCTGCATAGATCAGATACTTTTTTTATGTATATATAATTACAGAAAAGTTATTGGATGTAAGCCAAAAAAAACTGCGACTTCGTAGACTTAGAAAAGGCTGATGATAAAGTTAAAGTAAATGACCTATGGTCAACCTTCGTTGCGTTTGGATTGAACAATGATCTAATATAAACGTTAAAATGTCTCTTGTAAGTTGATGATCAGGTCTTGTTTGTGTTATCTGTGGAGGAGTAACGATATTGAAATAAATAAAAAAAGGTAAAGATGTGAAACAGGTGGAAGAGTTTGCGTTTTTAGAATGTAAGTTTAGTAGAGATGGTAAGCACGTATAGGTACAGTAGTGAGAACTCAGCATGTGTCTATGAAGGCTCGTCTGGCAAAACACAAAGCGGTATGGCACCCACTTAAAATATATGGAAGTGAGAGATGGGATTGGCAGGCAAAGCATGTTAGTAGTGTAAATGCCGTTGAGATGCGATCCTTAAGAAGTATGGTAGACGTGACGTTGAATAATAGGGTTAAAAATAGCGTTATAAAGGAAAAGTGTGATTTTAAAGTGGATGTTGTGACTAGAATTGAGAAGGTATGCTTCAAAGCGTATTACTTCGGCCATGTTGAAAGGATGAATAAAGGGAGAGAGTAAAAAAACAAATTTGTTGCAAAAGTGTTTGTGGCAGTAGTGTCATATTAAAGAATGGCGATATAAGAAGTACCCGTAACCCTTCGGGGATGGATGTAAAATAAGCAAGAGAGGTGCGCCAGGATCGCGTCAAATGGAAATCAATAATCTCTGCTCCCCTCTGGATTACGAGCGTGAGCGTATATTATTTAATTATATTTATCGTTTACTTCATCTTGGAAACAAATGCGGAGCTCGCAGCGCAGCAGCTATGTAGAAGTTGAACGTGAAGCTTTGATATGAAACGACTCCATTTTCCTCTAAATACAGTTACAGTTTTAAGCGCTTTGAAATGTAAAACAACACATCATTTTTCTATTTTTATATTCCAAACAACTTTATCCTTAGACGTGGCATGAGGTTTATATATAATTTATACTAGTCATGCGACGTTTAAAATATTATCCAGCTAGAAAAGTTTGTATGAATATTTTACGCGGAATTTTCACCGATAAAAAAACAACCATAGAGTTTAAACCGATAAATGGATTATCCTGACGGGGTATGTTAGCGCGCAAAAGTGAACTGCGAACTCTGAGCTCACCGGATTTAGCCACAAGGTACCATCAACCGACATAGAGCTAATGGGAACAACATCCCACACTCAGCAACGCATTTAAAGCTTCATTACCATAATTTGTACGAACAGACTAACGCAAAGATTCTGATGGATTTTACACTTCGTCTACCGTTTTTATTATAGCAGCAATTTTTTTCGAATGTAAGATTAATTGTTTGCTACGTTTTAACGCCTTGGCCACTCAACCGATCGTCATGAAATTTTGCACTCACATTGTAGCACATGCATATTCATCTGCATGCTTCAAAAACCACTCGCAGTATTTTCGGTTTAGAAACATCCATTATCGCCGCTTCAATCTTTATTTTTTCCGCCTATTTGTGAAGCTGCCAGTGCGGAGCATGGAACAAGATTCCATGAAAATATCGCTGTCATCATTGGAATGAAGCAATGCTTGGGGATTACTGGATGCTTAAGTTAGAGGTCACTTACTTATACATAAGCCAATAGACAGCGATCTCATGAGCTAGTCACTGATTCTTTACAGACCCTAAATCAAATAATTGACTCATAAAGAGAAGGAAACATTCAATTCATTTAAATTTTTAGAGAGTTTAATCATGATAATACATAATGATTTCATTTAATCATCATTAAAGCCAACGGCTCTCGAGTTGCACATTCGCCTCTCGTCTTTAGTTTTGTTGCTATATTCTCGACTCTCGTAGTGTTTTCATTTGAACATTGTTTGGCAGTACTTGATTTTGATAACACATTCTTTAAAAATTCAAAAATATCACAACTCTGCACACTTGACCACGACTTCGGTCTACGCACTACTCTCGACTTTTGAGTGTATATTATCTTGTATTTTGTGATAATGTCAAAACGAAAAAGGGACTCGACCTTCACAACTAGCGAATCTTTACTATCATTGAACTATCACACAACTATAAACACGAGTATTTGTTTTTAGATTAGAAGCTTCAAACAAAACACGTTTATTGAGCTAAACGTCAAAAATCGGCCGATCAGAATTCAAACTCAGTTAGGCTCTAACTGCGTATAGATTAGTTTATATTGATGAAATGCAATTTAGAACTCTTAACTCCATTATAAGTGTAAACTGAGTTTAGGTTCGAACTTTTATTTTCAACGGTGAAGTCGGCTCTACGGCGTTCAAACTAAATGCCTTTCGGACTGATGGATTCTCTGAAAAAAAAAACTATTTTTGTTTGTAAAATATGGCCCTTAAAAAAATTACTCATCTTAATTTACAAAAAAAATGGTCAAGTACAATGCGGTAATTGAAAAGCCATTTAGACGGATACAGTATTATATTAATTCTTATGAACGTAAATACGTTGGTTTCTTTAAGCATTTAATACACATTATGAAAATGCTTTACACCATATGGTGTAAGATAATTATTTAAATTATATAATTTAAATAATTATCTTAACAGTTATCGCAAATTGAAACGTATGGTGCGAAAATACCTTTATATTAAAATACCCTTTGCACAGTGGGAACTATGCTAAATGTGTTTTCATTTCAATAGAGAAATCGACTCATCCAGCAATTAATAAAACTAATAAGGTAAAATAAAACAACATAAATTAATTCTAAGGCGGCTTCGGTCCGGGTTTGCCGGGTCAACTAATACTCGTAATCAATAAAATTGACAAAGAGGTTGACAATTGTCTAAATAGTAAATTAATTATATAGAATAAGATAATTAAGTTAAAATTACATCATTTGTATTATACATTTTTTCAGTTCATTTTTAAAGAAATAGAATATTATAGAAAATTGTAAAAGGCCTTTTTATCTCAACCCAAAATTTTATAAGTTAAAGTTAAATTAGTTCAAAGGCTATAAGCGGAAAACACGAGAGTTTTCTTTTGCTTCTATGATACTAAATAACGTAGCGAGAAATTATTTTTACCCTTAACAGGTTAATTACGTTTACAAGTCCAGTTAGTCAGAAATAATAAGACTTTAGAGTGCTAGGAAGCGGAGCGCACAATTAATCTTAGTGCTTTAATTTAATAGCTCAAAGCCCACGATACCGATTTAAAATAATATAATTTTGAAAATAGAAGACAATATCTTGTACGTATTTTTTTTTATTTAGTGTATTTTAGAAATTATTTATTTCTAAGGATTTTTCTTCAAGCGCTTACTAAAACTTACTATAATTTAAAATGTTCGACAGATAAAATTTTAGATTGCAAAATATATTCTGATATCCAAACCAATGTTTCGAATCGCAATTTATTAAGTAATGTATGTTTATAGTTAACAGTTTACAAACAAAACAAACCGAGAACTAATTATTTCGTCTTAGATTTACAAAGCGAGACGAGCGCAGTCACGTTCCATATTGTGATCGAAACTCGCGTTGTCTTGTAATTTCAAACTATTCTGAACAAGTTGTAAACTTTGACTTGGAAGATATTTGAGTATAGAACGCAAAAGAGAAAAGAGAATCTATTTCAGACAGTTTTGTGTTTTAAACTTGATAGTAAAGGAGCATAGACAAAAGAGCTTACTATCTACCTAAAAGTGTAGATCGAAGGCAACTAGGACATAATAATAGGATATAATGATCAAGTTTATAGGTTAGTGAATAACTGATATCTAATGTATAATGTGTGAAGAAGAATAACATTATCCTATTACTTCTATAAATTGTGCCTAGTCAAAGTTATATACAACATTCAAAATACTACCACAATAATCTTATACATGTGCCTTCACCGCCAGCCAGTCCATTCATATGTATTTTCTGAAGCGTACCTCCGCCACCAGCCACTATACGTAACTTCATTTTGATCCACCGTGTAAGTATTCATGAGCCCGGTCTCCAATTATGTCACGTACCTAGGAGCTTTTTAAAATCTTAATCCAGGTGTCCTTTGGAAATGAATACAGATGCGTATTCACATCTTAGTATCAAGCAAAATATATTTTATGTTTATCATTCATACTTCCATTAAAACATGAAATGAGAATAATTGCATAAAATAATAAAATTCGTTTATTGGTAAGCAAGCTTGTTTTTACGCTTCCTTAATTCTGTACCGCGTTCGGTCGTCTGTCACTAATAGCTTTTATCCGTTTTCATTTATTAAACATTTCGTTCGTAATTTAATCACTGTGTTTGGGCTGTCGGTGGATTCAAAATTATCAACGGAGTCTCGGGACAGTGTGGTGACGTGGTCACCAATATATACATAAGTTGCGGAATAATGCGACCTTGAATTGTAACCGAAATTGATCCTATTATTGACAACGATGAAACAACGTCTATCCAATAATACAATTAAATAAAACCTATGATTTAGTATCACTTTTCTTTACCCCTGCCTGCCCGATTTTGATGTCTTTTCATTTTTTTTTACTTTTAAACCTTCCTTGCAAATTATTTACATAGAATACGAAATATTCTTATGTAGAGTGTCTCATAAGCCTCACTTAACATGTGTTATAGTTAACAGATAATAGAATTGTATCTACGATTTTTTAAAATAATCAATTTACAATAAAAAATCTGAATTAACAAATCAAAACACATTTTCAATGGGGTGCGGAGGTCTATTTTAAGGGGTGCCCCTTTGAATCTGAAAATAGGCCTCACTTAAAAGGTCAAGAAATACTGATCTAATTGACCTCGTCATCTCGTCAGTACGCTAAAGACACAAGCCTTCGCAATTACATTTCCCACTTTTACATTGACTTCTAACACTCAGTTTTTGACAGAAACTTTATCAATATAATTTGATGTATGTTACATCGGTCTACATATTATATATACAACAATTACCGGTGCCTACTATTACTACATAAAAAAAAACTAAAAAGGTTTATCCAATGAGGTTGCTACGTAGTACATGATATTTTTCTGTCGGATTTTGTCCGCAATACACAGTTGACTGACGCCTAGAATGCAATACTATGCATTAAAACTGAGAGGTGCGAACAAACATTTCCTCCGGCTACCGTTCCATGTCACATCAAAATTTGGGCCTTAACATTTACTTTGTATTTTTTTCTAGACATTTATTTTAAGGCGAGTGAGACTGATGGGCTTACTTAAAAAGCGAAAATTTATTGAGTTACGCTCAATTACCGTTCACCGCAGACACGCAAATAGCAAATAGAACTAATCTGTGCAGAAAAATCCATGCATATATTTATTAGTTCGAATCCCATCCAAATAGAACGCAATGCATATTTTAAGTCGCGGTCGATTGCTTGTTATAAATTAAAAAGTTTTAAATCACTTTTTAAGCAATTGGGAATTTTTGCCAATTCACAATTTCATCGCACCAAATGAACATAAAAAGGGGAAATCCATTTGGACTTAACCCTATTATATTACCTGATATTTTGAGACGATTGGATACATGTTACATATTAGACTATGTACGTATTTTTTTAAATTTTACACCGACAACAGAAAAATCAAATTCGGGACGATAAAGTTTTTGTTCCTATGTGTACCAGACTATAAAACGGTTACAAAACAATGCTGTATGTATACTATGCTTATACTTACAAGAATAGACAAGTTAGACGGCACGATTAAATCAATTTATCAAACAATTGATCGTGACATATCTATTGACTGCCACTGTTCTTCATTAGACGAATTTTACATACTCCAACTACAACTTAAGAAATTGTAAGGTGATAATATTTATTAGATATACGGATGTTCATAAATGTAAGCCGTTCGTCCTTAGCGTTCGGAAAGATTAAATCGAAAATGCAACGCGACAGGGAACTAGGCTTTGGCCGGTACCGAGCTGTGACAACTGGCTTTACTAGAGACTGATTCGAGAGTAGCCGAGAGGCAATTGCCTATCCCATAATTCAATCAATGAACATGGCAAAGCAACTGCGACAAAGGGATTATCTTCAAATGTTCGCAGGAAAGGTACAGGCAGGAAATTGTCAACGATTTTGGTATCGAGTGAATTTAATTTGTTAGAGTTAGTTATTTTTGAAACAATTATAAAGTTAGTTAATTAGCAATCGGATGGCAATAAATTTACTAAAATAAAGGTTATGTAATAAACTAGCACGAGATCATCCTCCATCCATAAGTATGGTAAAAGCAATTCTTTATTGCGACTTTTACATACTTCGTAGCGGGTGCAAGAGCAAACACGGGCTGATCACCGATGGTGAACCAAGAGGCACCATGGGAAAATTAATGTGAATGGAAACTAAATTCGACGAATTGTTTAAAATCTTGAGCGTTTCGTTGGAAGGCAAGCTTGTTTTTATCGCTGAGCGTTTTTATTTTTTTCCATTCCATTCCCCTTAAGCAGCAACAAGTCCATTTCTTACACAAGTGTGCAAGTATGTCAAGTATGTCAAACAAAGTCAAGCGGTCATTAGCATTGTGTGAAGCTTAATTTAAGTACAATCAAGGGCTTGTTGTAGGTTATAGTGCAAACGGATCTATTAGAATTTCAAAAGAACTAAGACTTTACAAAAGGTCACTTGAAAAGCAGAATAACACAACCTTTATATCGTGTCCTTAATTATGATAGTCCTCCGCCGTAAGAGCTGACTCCTCCTTTTCTCTACTTCTCCAAATATCTACGTATTCCAGGTGACGGTGACTTTAAAATTCAATAACCAAATTACCTAGGGCCAATAAAGAGTATGTTTACTCTTACGTCCGGGCTACTATTACATTGAAAGTGCCAATAAATTGCCAATATGCATTAAAGCGTGATCGAAAACATGCAGTAATTAAAACTTGAAATTGGAAAAAGATCGTTTTGAGAGCCATTTTACAAATCGAATACATATTTAAAAGAGTACGTGACATTTCGATGTAGTGAAATACGAAAATAAGAACTAATAGATTGATTCATGCCGTCCAAAAAAAATTGAAATACATTTCTAAGATAAAACTATTATATACCTTTAACTATCTTGTTCAATCTTACAAACTTAACCTAAGAATTCATTCTAACTTAAGCTTATAATAACGTAATATACGAAATAATGCAAATAAAATATCATTTCGTTCGTTTATAAACCATTGAGAAATTACTCGTCAAATTGTCAATGATTCGTTCATTTCTAAATTTGCCGTCAGTTTATAATATTGCTAGTAAAATTATAAAGTAACGAAATCCGTAATCTGACGGTGATAGATATAGCGCACGAAAACAAATATAATGGACTATATTCCACGTATAGTTTAAAAATCAATGGACTAAAAACAGTAACTTGATAAGAACTTATCTAGACTAGTCGTTATTTTATTGCTAATCTTCAACTATAGCAATCTTACTTTAAACATTGTAATTTAAACGATGATACTCTTTCCGTTTAAAAGATAAAATTTTTGAATTACATACAAAATTTAAATGATAGTTTAAAAAAACTTAAAAATTAGCTTTTGTAACTATCTGAACTAAGAAATAGATTGAAAGATAAGTAACAATAGTGATGTGTTCAAAACTGTGATTTTATAATTATTTTAAGTCGAGGTATGACAAACGTCGACCGTTTTCAAATTCATTCTTTCAAGTAATAGGCACTTAGTACTTTAGGAAAAGAAATCACTGAGGAGTCAAATGCGTGTAAAATTATATTTATTTCATGTTATCATTACGTAGCATTATTCTTTGTTAAAATAAATAAAGCAAGGATTAAAACGGTTTTTATAATCTCTCGTAAAGTAGCGGTACGATCATTTCAGTACTGAAGATACTATCATTCTTTAGGCTATTGTTACCTGCGCGCCCCTTCTGCGAGCTCCGCTATTTTCAATTTCCAATGGACCAGCTCCGCACAACAGCACGTAAAGCAATTTGGATAAAAGCTATGGTTACATATGTTCACAAGGGACAAACTACATTACATTTAAGGAGTTTCTGTTCGGATACCCGCCTGTGGGATTTCGGCGCATTTCTTTGAATTTACAAATAAAAGTGAATCGCTAGTGCAAGCACCGCCGAGAGTTCGCAGCATGCCTTTCGCTCTCATTGTGGTATTTTTGTGTTTTGAAAAAATTGGTTGTCCTACTACGATTAAAAGGAAGCCAGCCGACATTATCTCCATTTCGACTACATTCTGCAAGTGCTTGGCACGGCCTAGCATGTGTTCAACTGTAAAGTCAAGTCAGTCGCCACCTTAATAAATAATCTATTGTTATTTAAAGTGACACGTATATGTTATTCTCTAAAAAAAATCGCAAATCCTATTGATACTGATAATGGGACACTTTACTACTAACTACTTTAAATTATTGCTACCTCATCGGTCATTGATGAGTGTGCGAAGTTTTAAAACTTAACTTACCTTAAGGTAATCCGACGTTTCGAAGGGTTCAAAATCACTTTCATAGATTCCATTAAAATCAAACAAAGAAACATACATACCAAACTAATAAAGCCGTATTAAAAACACATCCGCCCCGAGTACGTTGTAAGCGCCTGTGAGATATTCGACTGTTGTAATTATGGGGGGTTATCTGAACGACGCGAAGGCACTTACCACCGTCGCTATATCATTTCCATATCACCCTTCACGCTAGACGCGGCGTTGAATCGACTACTATTAGTATGGGCCGTCTTAAGCCGGGGATGACACGATATATGCACTAATTTTCGAAAATGTATGGATACGAGTATGTAACGTTAGTTATGTAAATTACAACCAAATTGCTGTCGACTATTAAGTTACAATATAATTACACATCGTGTCAAATGCGGTGCAGCAAATGGGACACATTTACTTATTATACAGAATAGAACAAGAACTCGTGTTCGGGCTAACAATGTTTTACCTGATTATACTCCTCAATAAGTCCTCAAGCCGTATTCGTCATTTTTCAAGGTGACACACATACCATTACTTTCGTTAAAATTATTATAATATTATCGTTTCATTATCAATTGGTATTTTAGGTGCATTTTTATTTTTAATATTTTAAGTTTTTTATATTATACAGATAGATGTCTAAGATACACCTGAATTTGTCACCAACGACAAAGGGGCTTCTTCTAGTTCAGTGTGCGTACAAGTCGTTCGAGAAGTGATGTAAATATTATATGTCTACCGCACGCGGCCTTCTGAAGAGCAAGCACGTGATGGATTACGGTGGATATAGATGGATATACACAGAAGATATACTGAAGATATACCATGAAGACGGAAGAGGGCGCGGCATCTAGAGAAACTAACCATAAACTCGACGAAGGGCGACGACGACTATCTCAGCAAAGGAATTGTTTTTGATGACACTGATAAAACAAGACTTAAGTACAGCCAATTATTCCTAAGAAGGGTTGAAGTCACGGGCGGCAGGCCGTAATAATTGTAACTAAAACCTATACAGTATGGACTACTGTGCCGACCCCACATAAGTGGGATAAGATCAGGGGAGATGATGAGCAAAACATAAAAAAAAATCTTTTAAAACTATTTTAACCTTTTTAGATATTTTACTATAAGGGATAGATTATACTCGAGTTTGCAGAGCGTAGAGTTAAGGCGTAGCGTGAAAAGATTATTTAAAAAAAATATGTTTCTCTTTTTATGTTCTAAAAAGCGTAATGCTAAAGTTTTTAGGAAATCCTGAACTGAACATTATTGATTTGCACACGCAGCTTCGAAATATAAGCCAAAATAACATCAAAACAGCAAAACTTATCGTGTGCATAGCATGACTGGCATGTAACCACTAGGCATGACTTTCGAGTGAATGCGTGATGGCTTTTCAATCATCCATCAATCAGCGCTAGGATGGCGATGGGGTCAGACGCGTTTTTCGCAAAGGAGACTTGCGAGCTCGCGCAGCCCTTCAGCGCCATCTAATGTACTACATCTGCAGAAGATTTGTACAATGGCAGTATCCATGATTGTTTCACTAATAGTAGCTGTTACCGAATCTAAAGGATTATTTAAGCATGCAATATTTCATGCGAAAGCAATTCGCATGGGCGTTATTCTCTTTATTTCGAGTTTCGTATTTCGACTAATATCTTATTTATTTATTTAGGAAACAAATAGTCATATAAATAAATAGTTATTAGACTCGGACTATTAGTTGGCAGACTCGAAGTTCCATTATTTGTCACTTACATAAATGAGCAGAAAATGAGAAAAAAAATGCAAAAACGAAATCAAAAATGTTGTAAATAAATATCTAATTTTATTTCAAATTGTAATACATGATCCTAAGTTATTACCAGAAAAATTATTGTCTACAATTTTTTATTATATATGTCGGGGACTGGCCGACTGTAGAGTGACGAGTAAAACGTTCGAGCTGTCAGTCACTCTGACACAACCCCAAGCTCTAGCGTAACGGCGAACCTTGAAGCGGTCATTACATTACGAAGAGAGACGGTAATTGGGTTGCATCGTGGATACGCGCTACGTGTTTGGTGAAGTGTCGTCACATGAAGCCAGTATACTTACTGTACTATCGATACAAGATTATATTTTGTAATGTCCTAATGTTTTCGCTACGTGTCATTCTCCTTACCCTAACGCCCGACGCCTGAGCTATTCAAGATGCAGTTAAATGTCTATGCATCCTATCTGTATGTTTCTATATATATTTAGTTTTTGAAAGACTTGTTATTAAAAATTCTTTCCTGGTGTATCATAGAGGTCTGTCATTCAAGGTTTATTAGTTTTATAAATGAACCATTACTTAAAATTGCAATCACAATCTAATATAAGCTAATTTTATTTAAAACCATTTTGTCTCGAGCGTGTAATGTGTCACTCAATCAGTCATTCGTAATTCAATGATGCAATTGACTGATGATTGCATGAGCGCGTAATTTACCCCTTACACGGAAAGCGCTCACCAATATATCGTACAAATTCATCGTAATACAAATTGATTTGAAAATGGCATTTTCACGGAATTTCAGCACACTATATCATAATGTATTCTATCTCTTTAATAGTACTAATACGCTTTATTACCCTACTGAAAAATGTTTTGTCTTTTGATTATTGTGCGATATAACCCTTACAATTGAAAAGTTTTTTTAAAGTTGCCTGATACGCAGCCAAGTGGAGATTATAAGTCTATTGAAAATTATATGATTGGTCGCACTCACGCACGCACGCCTCGGCTCCCATCCACTTAAGCGAACACCAACCCTTATTATTTATTGCTTGATCTATCGTAATTATGTTATTTACCTAACCTCATGTGCAATAAAATACTGTTAATGAGAGAGATGATATATTTATATATATGTGTGTGGGTGAAAATATATATATGTATGTATATATATTGTCTAATATTTTCATGTTATCATTATTTACCAAATAATAATCAACCGGAATCTTTTCTTTTAAGGTCTGCGTTTTTAAATTTTTGTATGCACAAAAATTACGGTTAAAACACAAAGAAAATCATCCGAGATTCCCGTATACAACACACAAGAAGCGTGACACAAAAGTTCGGAATATGCGACTTTTAGAAAAAAATTCAGCTTCTAATCTAGAGTAAGAGCTTTATATACCCATTACAGTTGCGCTGACTCTCTAGGGTCGATGGATCGGTTGCTCGAACACTGATTGACAGACTTAACTTGTGTACAATCACTTATTTATCATATGCAAACAACGGAAAAAAAACTGCAATTAAATCTGTGTGCTACGTGACTACAACTTTAGCATGTGACAAAAATTGTCTTTTCTTTGCTGATGTATGTATGTATCACAAAATATATTACTTATTAATAAATCGTACCCATGGGGATAGAAGCGTTACCCTTATTGAAACTACTCAAGACGTTTTCCAATGTCGTTTGCGGTATAATTTTAATATTATGATATTCGGAGTGTTGTAATATGGTGATATAGAAGAAACCAGAGAGGTGTGCCATGGTGGCGCCGAACAGAAATCCATAACCTCTGCTTACAGAGGGTTACGGGCGTGAGCGTATATTTATTTTTATTTATTATGATTTATATGTTGAATCGTAACAGCCCTTTATCTAAAGGAATATTACCCACTAATTACACATAGGTATTGTAAAAAAAATACTGTATAGAGTAAAACCCCATTATCTTGGCATTCCATCAATTACTAGCACCTAGCTCATTTCTAGCTGATTTTTATTGGGCGCCAACAATTGGTACACTTCTATTTTACAATTTAATGGAATGGGTGATAATAATACTTTTGTGTTCAGATGTTGTTTTTTTGGTTTATTTTCTGCAATGTGACTCATTCCTAATTTATTATTTCAAAGGGAGTGATGTTTAATAAAATCTCACTGCCGTAGAAATCGACATATATTCGAACGAAAATGTATTAAAAACAGCACCTTTCATGCTGACATCCAAGCGTGGCAATCGTGTAGAGTGAATAAAATGAAATAATAGAACATATGGTATAAGGCATTTAAACAGAATAGAAAAAAGTGAAAAAGAAGATGGAAAATGAAAAGAAAAACACAGAAAGTCAAAATTAAAGATAATAAGGCTGAATAATTACAATAATCTTAATCCGGTTTGAAACTGACTAAAAACAAAAGCGCTAATGTGGCGTACAACAGGATATGTTAATTAGATAGCAACCCAAAAAATAGGTGTTTCCCTACTTATTTATTCATACATATCAATATTTATTTATTTAATATTAATACACAAGTTATTTAAGAAATAGTATTTAGTAAATTATGTTTTATGGTTACTCAATTATCAAAGATGCAAAGAACAGGCATCATGTAAATACATTGACAATACCATATACACCATCTTTATATACATCTACGGTACAATGGACATCATGCTCTAATTCAATTTACTACGGCTGTTAAAATCGTTTCGGTGCTAATTAATGGTTAACCATTGGCAACATCTAATACACGAACACGCTGGCATGACTAGCTAGGACATTTGTGATATCTATAACACTATATAGATACAATGTTTTTTCTATGACAATGTTAACTTTCAAAATGTATTTTAAATACCACCGAAAGATTATTCGGAAACGAGTACCATGAAGTAGTACATTTAGTACATTTCTTTATGACACGAATGAGGATCATAAAAAACATAAAAACTTTCAAAGTATGACAGGCGTAAATACAAATTTATATTAAAATTTGTAAGAGTAATAGACTCGAAGTGACGGAAGACAGGCGTGGAGTAGAAGTATTTACACTTCTGCGTTCTGTAAGTTCTGTTAAGTGGGACGCCCCATTCTCTTCCTCCTATTTTTCCCATATCCAATCCCTTTATTAAAGTCTAACAACACATTTGCATAACAGTTGTTTTGTAAGAGTACCGGTAGTCACAGAACATCTAGTGATCCGATTGCTAGTAGTCTTGCCTCCTTCTACTAGAAAAAAAACTTGTGTAAGTCAACAAAATATCCCAAGAATTCATACATTTTTTATCTCTAACCATTAGAATTAGCCTATTCGATTATAGGATATTTCTATAACGTACTATGTATTGTCTAGTGCCCCGCAAGTAGGGTGCAAGTAGGTCAGAACTCTGATGGTAAAACTCTTGCAAAATGATCTGCGAAGGCGATTTGGCTGAAGGAGGAGGGTGCTATGGGAATGAGCGATCGTCCCTGCATCAAGGTTAGGTTCAACGCAAAGAGGCACCGGTGCGTTTTACAGAACAGAGATTCCAGAGCCTCAACAAATCGCACTTAATAATGGCCATCGAGGAGTTTTAGTGGGTTTCTAAAACCCCTGGATATCGAATGTGATTCCAAAAAAAGATACTTAATTTGTCATAGTATTGTTATACGTACCTATCGATAAAAAAAGCATATACCTTCAGGGACTAAGCTTAATGTATATTCAACCAAGACAGGCGACGCTTTAAATGGATTTCCGGAGCTGGAACCGGCAACGAAGACGGTCGTCATCGATAAACGACGATTTAACGCAGTTAAAGGGTCTAGCAATCAAAGAGACAAGCAAAACAGAAGCACAGTTCAAACGTTTCTAATGACAAATCAGTTAATAATGCCATTTTTATTATTTAAAATTTTCAACTGAAATATTCTGTTCGAACTATCACCAAATTTTAAATGTTCCTAAGTAGTTTTAAGTATATATATTTAATCGCCAAATTTAATTAGTGTGGGAATTTCTGACAACGGCTTCGCACCGTTTCCATTACATGATCAGTTAACCTGGCTTCTTATATCACGGTATGGTCCCCATTGAGATTGAATGTGTTGTTGGTAGGCAGTCGGTTCAATGCGTTGTGTCCGTTACATGTGTCGTAATCGGTAACACGTTTAGTTCATTTGTTTTTGCACAAAATAAAATACCAAGTGCAAACATATTTTTATTATAACTTAAAACTTTTAAATAGAAGGTAATTATTTTTATAAAGCTTAATTTTCTAAGGAAAGCCCTTTATACCAGCCGTATGTTTTTATCGTATCAGAATCTTTCTAGAGAACTGACCTTGGTTTAGGAGAAAATTACACTAAACTTCTTTTATAAAAGACACATAAGAGTTAATTCAGACGGATACTTATTGAATTTATATTTATGCTTAAGTAAAAAGAGCGGTGTAAGTTGTTTATTAACATTTAAAATATTTAAGATAAAAACAACGCAGAACGACATACGTTGTAGTTTTTAAGATTGCATGCAATCGATTAGTCAGTGTACCTGGGCGATCGGAGCGGGCTTCACTCGATGTTTTATTTTACTAAAATTGTAATTTGGAAAGATATTTAGTATTCGGATAAGTATTATGTCACAAAGTGCCATTTAACAAAATATTGATATAGTAGGTAGTTATTTCTTAATAACAAAAAATGTCAGAAAAGATGGCGCTAAATATATGCAATATTCGGCCTGTATAATCTGTTGTTATGAAGACAAATTCTGTAATTGTTATTAAATATATTGCTTTCTGAAAAGTAGCCTTTTTGCAGAAAAGGCTATAAATGTACAGTTAAGCCGATTACGCGATGTACGAAATAAATAAATCAACCATCTAATTTCTCATTGGTATAAGATACACGATAGCTTTATTTATAGAATAACTTCAAGTTCAAAATCTTAACACTTAGTGTAACACGCACACTTTTTGTTAATTATTCTTTAAAACCAATTACCTATTGGGATTAAGAACAAGTGCGCCCCTTAACTGCAAACTTAGTTGTTCTTCAACCCAATCTGATTAACTTTTAAAATGTTTGAAACTTGGCTTTAAAGGCACTTTGATATAAAATATAACCTTTATGCATAACTAAAATTAGATTTACTGTGCTCGTATAATTAAATCCCATCATGGAACGAGACTTGGATACAAGGCTTTTCAAATTGCAACATCAAAAGCACAAAGCTAACAGCGATAATAAAATCATACGCGGAACCATGTAGCCTGGAAACTAGCTGAGAATGGATATTTTGGTCGGACCAAGGAATAAGCAAGTGTGGCTATTTCGGCAGTAAAGTAAAATTATATTAGCGACTGTGTTCGTCTTTTTTCGTTCGAATGGAAATAAAATTTTAAATTTTAATAGGATTTTATATTTCCTATTCCATTATAATAGTTAAGGTCTTGTACATTTAATTAGCAGTTTTATTAACTCATTGTATTTGTATTGTAAGTCCCATTTGAAATATATCGATTTAAGTTTATACCTATATTAAGTATCATACGTAAAATCACAAGTATGTCCTGAGCGGAAAATTATGCCGCTACAGAAACGAGCATTCAAGAAAGTTCGAGAGAAGTTTTACAGTCGACAAAATACAATAAAACGTGAAGTTCGGAAGTTCCGTACAACAGTGGTAGTGTCTTCAAGAACATCTGTTGCAGGAACGGCCGGCTCGACCGGTGAAACACCACGACCTCACGGAAGAGAGGCGAAACAAAATAGAAATATTCTGCGTTTCGTTTCATGAGTGAGGGTGCCGGGGACCTAATTCCGGTCCTCTTCCCCTTCTTCTCTTCTGATAAGGAAATAATGGGAAGCTGAAAAAAAAGAGAAGCCGGGGGAGGAGGAAGAAAGGGAGGCATCCTATTTTCTGTCCATTCAAGGTAGATAACTCATTTGCTTGTTGCAAAGATACCTATGGATAGCGGTCACTTAAAATCAATTGAATCGCTGGCTCGTTTGCTACTTTATTTTATAAGAATCACTTATTAATTTTTAGTTTTGATTAAACCTGTACTAAAAATATGAATTTTGAGAATTCAATGATTAATTAAGGTAATGTAAGTAAGTAATGGAGCTTGTATTGCCTTTTATATTAAAAGCTATACAGATAGGCTAATAATAGAGTCAAATATAGCATTGAATAGTTGAATATAAAAATGAATAGGCCGTTACTAAGCTAGTGCGATCGTATCGATCATATAACTTCAAATGGGATTGTGGTCAAGTTTATTCAATATAAAATACTTTCGACTGATGAGTGAGATATTGTGGCTGAAAACCAGCACGGTGTCGGCTAAGCTGAGCCACCCCCCCCCCCCTTGCGAAACGAAAAAGAAATGTCTTTTGCGAATTTCCGATTTGAACTTCCCGACCGTCAGAAGAACGGAATAAACGAAATGGAAAAATATCTAACATTACGCATTACAAGTAATGAAAAAATCAATAAATAATTTATTCACTTTCAGAGCATTTTCGACATATTTTTTTTCCATTTTGAATTGTTTTTTAAGGTTTATTTTTAATAATGACTTGAATAGTTATTTTTATTAAAAAATCGCTAACCTAACTTAATTTTATAAATTTGGCATTAAGCGTCAGTAACCTTTGCACAAAATAATTTTAAAACATTTTATAATTAATTTAATGTGTATAATTAAATTAAAGTTTTATTGACACTTTTTTTTAATTTATTTCAAAACAAAATTTGTATGTATGTGCTATTTTTTCCTTAGAATTAATAGTATCGTTCTAGTACTCTTTAAAATAAAGTGCAATTCATATAATTATTTTATTTAAAATGCAATTGCAAGTTGTACGAAGAATTTCTTAATTATTAATTTAAAAACACCAAAGTGGAATTAGATGACAAATATTTTTCCTATCCATCATAGACAATCCAAATCAATATAAAATTATATATAAAAAATAATTCACTCACCTGGAATTCCGGTGGTGGTTCGATGGCGGTCACCACGGGCTTGCCAGGGTTTTTCTTCACCGTGTTAAAGAAATCATCACACATACGCTCCGGGGTCTCCGTCGACTCGCATAGGGACAGCGACCCCTCCTCAAAATCGCTTTCTTGTAGCTGCATGTCAATGAAATTGAATTTAATCATGTTGAAATTATTCAAGAGTATCGAAAAAAAAATTTATAAGTTGGCGAGAGCGAAATTTCAAAGTTCCGTGCGTAGTAGCGTCCTCTCGGACGACGCGCGCGAAAGTGCAGCTCGGCCGTTGAAGTACGTCCGCAAACGGCGACTGGTAAACAAGGAATGAGCAAATACGTCCCGGCGCTAATGCTGATTAAAACATGAAGCGTGTTAATTATTCTTAACTGAGGCTTTGAATGAACACGGCCGCATCGCACCACATTGGTATACCATATCCAAGCCTTCAAATCCACACTTTATGAATTTAACTGAAATAATTTAGAGTATTGTGGACAACAATGGAAAATTTCACTCCAAAATTAAATAATGATTTTGTAAATACAATTCATTCAAGTATGATATAAAATCTATTGTATTACTGCATGAAAATCTTTAAAAATTAAGAAAATTAATCAAGCCATAACTTTCAACATAATGAGTACTTCAGCGGATTTAATTGAATAGATTATAATATCAGGTCCTTTATAAATGTGTGAAAAAAAAAGTTTATTTTATTTTTATAATATTGTGTATATACATATGCATAAAATGATAATACTTTAAAGTGCATGAAGCAGCGAGACAATAATCATGTTCCCTGTTAAATGAAAATCCGTGATGGCTACTTACCATACTGGATTAGATTTAGCATAATGTATTCAAATAAAATATTGTAGTTGCTTTCTCATTGGCAACAAATATTTAAATTTTTTATAATATAATTAGACTTTTGCAGTAATCCTATGTTTTGTTGTCTATGTTTGTATGACTACCCTTCTACCCTACCTTTTTGCGACTGTATTAGTTAGGAAAAAGCGAATAGGGATTGCAATCTTTGTGGCAATTAAATATAGAATAGACCTTGTTTTCTAACATATATTTTTTAAACTACTGTTAGGAATATTGTTGCCTATAAACACAGTAAGTGTATAAGGAATTATTATAGTACACTATGTCTGTCTAGTTAGAAGACAACTTATTATGACAAAACTTTTATTTCATAGTCCCACGATGAAACCCAGCATTATTATAACTAATACAATAATTAATTCTGCGCACGGATGTAATGTGACTGACTTGTGATGCAATAAGATATTTACTACTTAGATTTTGTTTTTTTTGCGTTTGCATTAATCCCTTTAACTACAATTGAAGGAAATAAAAAAAACACGTAGGGGAGATGGAAAAAATCATTTAAATTAATGGTGGCAGCTCGAGTATGAGTTATTTAAGTAGATCAAACTCTATTGTAAAGAGTGATGTGTGAATTTTTAACAAGCAATCGTGTATATGGCTGGCTAACAGATGAGGCTTTAAAGGCGAGGCTGAAGTATTTTTGTATGAATCACCTGCATCATTTTCATTACCTTTGCTGTTTAATTAATTTTTTTTATATTACAATGTGGCAAACGAGCAAGCGGCCCTGGAAATAAGTACCGCTACCCATAGGCATCCGCAACAAGCTAATGAGTTGCAGATGCGTTGCCTACCTTCATGGACGAAGGAGGGGACAAACAGAAAAAAGGATAATTCCATTCCCTGTCCATCCCCTCCTCATCCATCAAATCCTCTTTCTCTTCTCATCCTTTCCTTATTAGAATGGGTAGGAGGGGGAAGAGGACTACAATTAGGCTTCCGGCACGTCACTCATCAGACGAAACGCAGAATACTTCTACTTCACGCCTGTCTTCTGTGACGTCGTGGTATTTCACCGGTCGAGCCGGCCCTTTCGTGCAAAAGATGTTATTATTGCGGGCTCTACCACTGTTAATTTTTACATGGAGTCAACACACTATATCTTGTAGCTATTTTAATCAGTATGAGAAAGTTGTAATAGTATAATGGATGCATAATTATTTTAAAATCTTACGATTGGTGATTAGAAGGTCATCAAGCTTTTATTAAATTGTATTCGTTAATTTTAGTAGTCAAGTGTAATTTTATTAAGGCTGTTCACTTACTTTAAAAATATGAGTAAATAAAACCATAGGTTGTGTTGGCGACAGCTCGATCATATGTCATCCGCTGGCTCGTTTTGGTCCGATTAATTGGAAGTGAGTGCTTTTATAAACTTTTTTATTACAAATAAAACTTTTTCCGCTAACAATTGTCACGCATGGATTTATAGGTAAGTAGAAATTTACTGATAGGTAGCAATTTTCACTTAAATAAGCAACATACTATATTAGTGAAGTACAAAAAAACATAGATACACAGCGTATATCTCTAATACAAAAAAAAAGTTAATGTTAGATCACTGATAAGTCATACACTTATCAGAATAAAGACTGTAAATCAAAGGAGCTAGCAAAACGTATTATTAGTAACTTAATCTTAAGATTTTGTATTCCTGATGTCGAGGTACCGAATATCTACAGCTATCTCCGTGAAGAAAGAGTTGGAGAGCTACATTAATTACTCAGGGGAGGTCGCTTGAAAGGCCTTTATTAATAGAAATAGTATAATACTTAAACTTAAATCAAACTAAGCTGGGTTATCTATTGATTGTGTACGCAGTTCCCTGAAGCAATTTACCTGCGTCAACGCTCGAATATACAGCAACTATCAATTTTCAATAATAGGAGATTGTAAAGCGTGTCAACATGACATGAACGAAGGCTCCAAGTAATCTATTATGGAAAATATAATTTTACATTGTAGGCAATTTTACCACCAAAAAGAAATAGATTCTTAGCCGAGGGGGTAGAAACGAGTACAATACTGTGAAATCTCTTGTTGCAGTTACGTTTTTTATTTTTTAAGAAGCTAGAAAGGAATGATAAGCCGTTCAAATGGGCCGCAGACCGAGTGGCTGCTAGCCTGTACGCACATGTCACGATTTTAAAAATAATGAAATACACAACTCGTAATGCGCATAATTTTAAGCGAAAATATAGTTTACAGCTGATAATACGATCAGATTAGAATGCTGGGGATTTGTGTGGCAAGTAATATTAACTGCTTTCGCGGTTTGCACCCAGGACATCAATGGATACATTTCTTTAACGCTGTGTCACATACTCGGCGAGAAAAGCAATAAGCAAGTGAAAATAACACCCGTGAGTTGATAATGTTGAGACCTTCCATGTGACGTCAGCCATTGTTAAAAAGTAGGGTTAACAAAATAATCATAATATGTAATGAATATGTAAGAAGTGAAAATGAATAAAATATTTAATTGTACACATATTTAAAAATAATAATTAATATTCTATCTATTTTCTTCAGATAAAAGTTCGTAAGTTAAATTGGTAAGGTTCTTTTTATCGTCCAATGTTGTCGCATGCTGTGATGAAGAATTTATATGTTATATAATTTGTAATATCCTTAATAAATTGGGACATTGACTGGTTTTTATATTTAAATATCAATTTCACGACTTTGGCTTTAAAGTAGTTTCCTAATCATTTTAAAACAATGATAACGATACTGACTGTTTACTGTCACGAAATTGTTTCAATAAAATGGACGCTAGGCTTATTGACAATTAGCGTTGGTATGATTAGAAGGTAGGAGACGATAATGGTGGGCCGCTTGATGTTAAATGCTGCACTACTTCCTCGGTCAAGTGGGCCCTTACATGTAACAGATTATTGCTCTACCAGTGTATCCAGTCTTATTAAGGTATTTGATGGTGGTTGAATCTCGAGATACGTGACAGATCACATGAACTTCAAAAATACAATGTGATTAAATTAGAAAAGAAAATCAAGTACATCGCGATGCCGATAGCGAAGTTTATAATTATTTATCGACGAGTCGCAATCGATCCGCACGGATAGCAGAACATTTTTTCTTTCTAAAAGTCTTGACACTGGGACGTCTAATACCTCATCCCCCCGTGACCATAAAGGTTTAAAGTACTCGAAACGTCGGGACCCAAAAATGTAAAATAAACGCGAATTAAATTCAATAGTTTTTTAGTTTAGGGTGTTATGAAATACAGAGGTGGTATGGTGCTTTGTTTTATACATATTACATATGTATGAACACGGAGGCGCTCGGCTGCAATCCCGCGACCGCCTGTTTCACGGCGGCTGTTGATTTTTTCGAATGCGCGTAGTGTTTAATATCTTCTAAATTTTAACTTTACTGCAATTCATCAAAATGTGCGTTTAAAAGACAATTATAATGTACATTTATTGCTCGTAGCTATATTATATTATATTTATTTGGAACAATTGTAAATTTTAAAAAATGTATTGTTAGTTAACTGTAGAAGATAAAGATATGTCACCGCAGAGTTTTGTCAAGAATGTTTGGAGATCTGGAATTATACTATACCCGAGGGCTGGCGTCAGGTGGCCGGCCGTAAGAACTGTAGCCAAAACATGTACAATACGGTCTACAATTATACTGTGCCGACCCCACATGAGTGGGAAAAGGTATATTATGTATATACTCTATACTTATATTATAAAGCGTAAGAGTTCGTTTGTTTGAACGCGCTAACCTTAGGAACTACTCATCGGATTTTAAAAATTCTTTTTGTATTAACAAGCTGAGCTATTACGACATTTGCTTTTAACCACGCTATCTTAAGAGCGGAGTATAATGGGAAAAACTGTATGCGGAAAAGGGATATAAAAACGTCAATATTTTATCAAGATAGACAACACATCGAAAATGATAAACAGCGGTCGAGTGATGTGATTGGATGCGATGCTATGCACATGTTGCCAACAACAAATCAATTTATTTAATAAAAAAAACATATGACGACATTACAGACAGATATTTAAATTACATTAATTTCTCTAATTTTTCTACTTTCGGCAGTAAATCCTTTAGCGGTTAAAAAATATCAGTCATTTATACGTGTCCTAATCCGTTAAATTAAATATAATAAACCAATTTAGTAGATAACACTGGCGACGCGGTTTTAATGACATATACTTCTAAAGTTGGCTTCCATGGCGTAATTGTCAATCGTCGATCACAATCAAAGTGCATGCAGTCAAGTCAAGGCAAGTCATGTAAACAAGAAACACAAAGTTTTTCCGTGTATCAAAAATACAGGAAAAATAGAGATAATATCGAAGAAACATAGTTCAAAAGCGTTAAAAGGTAATTAATTAGATGTTCAGTGTTACGACGACGCTACATTCCAGATTTGATCATACTTGAACGTGTTTATTTATTTATCTTCAAACGCCCGCTTCGCTAGATATTATAATTATTAAATAAGTGTTTTTGTAATAGACCACGAATTTTTGAAAGATGAATTGTTGAGAGAGGTTTTAATAAGTAAAAGATCTGCTGTACTATATTTAGGAATGGGAGTGCATGTATTGACGTAATTTTATTTCAGGTGGCAGTTGAGTAGAACATATGAAGCATCCATGATATACTAAAGGAAAAGGCTTACAAACATTATTAAATAGATGTGTCGCATTAAAAACCTAAGAAATTTTTATTAATGCGACAATCTAAAAATTCCAATTCAAAATAAAAACACAAGTAACAATGCAAACTCAGAGCAATAACTTAATATATGGATTATTTAATTTCTGTGCTCATTATTTTTAAAAAAATCCTCAATAGAATAAATTGAACGTTACAGCAATCAGTTCTTCAGTTAAAATTTAAAGATTTTAAAATTCAGTAATACGAAGGTTTCTTGAATATTAGTTGCATTGCCCCAGAAAACAATACCGTATGATAGATAGCAAGATAGACGTAGCCAAAGGTCCAATTAGGACACGTGACTGATATTTTTTTTAACCGCTAAAGGATTTACTGCCGAAAGTAGAAAAATTAGAGAGATTAATGCAATTTAAATATTTGTCGTCATATGTTTTTTTTATTAAATAAATTGCATCGCATCCAATCACATCACTCCACTGCTGTTTATCATTTTTGATATGTTGTCTATCTTATGTCTATCTATGTTAATTGTATTGTATTGTTGTAATAATAAAAATATTGACGTTTTTATCCCTTTTCCGCATACAGTTTTTTTCCATTTTACTCCGCTTCTAAGTTTCATAGCGTGATATTAAATAGCCTAGCAAATGTCGTAATAGCTCAGCTTGTCAATACAAGCAAACTCTTACGCTTTATAATATTAAAAAATAGATTATATATATATATATATATATATATATATATATATATATATATATATATATATATATATATATATATGAAGGTAAGTTTGTTACACTTTCACGCGAAAACTACTCAACCGATCATCATGAAACTTTGTACACATATTCTTGGAGGTATGAAGTAGCAAAGGATACTTTTTATGAACAAAATTGTATATATAAAAAGCGAAGTATTTATGTTCCCTAGACTTTGAAACAGCCGAACCAATTTCGAGGAAATTTACAGGGTTTGTCCAGAATGGCACAGCGGCTGTTCCTGTGTTTGGTAGCGATCGGATCAACATTTATTTATTTAACAATTAGTGGTACCCGGGCGAAGCCGGGGCGGGTCACTAGCATGAAATATAATTTGTGATCGTCATTTCAGCCGATAGTCATCCGCTTCTGGACACAGACATCACCCATTGATCACCTCATGTATGTATATACCACATTTTAGTTATATCGGAATAAATTATCAGCACGATGGTGAATATCATTTATATATTTTCGTTTCGTGATTTAGAGGGAGTTAGCTAACAGACAGACACGGAGGGCAACTTTCTCTTATACTATTTATAGATCATGAACGATTACGATCACGTAATTAGACAAATTAAAATAAATTGAAAAACAGAACATCTCCCGATGATCTATATGTTCGTCACTTTTGCGCCGAGGTATAAATGGATCTGCACGTTATTAATTTGATCTGATTTCTTCTTATTTATACGGTAAAGCTAATAAAAACCACAGTTGGTAAGTGGGTCGATGACAGCAGCACGTAATATTAGTGAGCGAAAGAACGTCAAAACTTCCTAGGAAGATGGAAAGTTTTGAAAAGAACTTCTGAAATACTCTACTGCTCTTTATTTTGTATATTTAACACAACATAAAATAAACTCGTAGGATTTCAGTATGCGGTGATTTTATACAGACATGTAATTGTGATGTGACGTGAGACATTTCCGTTTGTTCCATTTCAAAAGTATTAATAGCTCAGCGCGCTATGGAGCGAGCTACGCAAAATATTTCGCCTTGCGACAAGATCAAAGTGATAGTTGAATAACATCTATGCGAAGAGATTAGGTGACTATTTAAATATCTCTAACAAAGGCCAAAACAATGACATAAAAGAATATTCGCAGCAGCAAGTGGAAATCTGATGATAAATTCGCTAAACAAGTTTAATTAGCCAGCTTAATGTAAAAATTAACCACATACGGGTACTTTTAAAAAATATTTATAACTACATCCCAAAGTTCAGGTTACGAATATAGATATGCAATGCACGGGGAAGTAACTACACTCTATAACAGAAATCCACAAAATATGGGTCGCATGCCATCGTGGGTCGCAAGCGGATATTGAGTGGGCCCTAAAATGTAGGACGCGGCCAACTGAGCCTATGGCTGTACGTTTCACCCAAAAAAGACAGTAATCACAAGCACCACTTCACTTACTAAAAATTAGATTAGATTGTAGAGCGCTAGTTTACTCATTATGCAAAATAGCTTCACTAACATAGTATTAAGTTTTTTTTGTAGTTAAAAATTGTTTAAACTTGAAAGAATTATATTTTACATAATATTTTACCAAATATCAACATTACAAATCCGTCTATATTTGACAACCCCATCAATCCACCTAAAAATGTACATTTCTCAAAGAATAAATTTGCCTGCCAGCAATACATATTGTATACTTTTGTATCCGACTTCTTATCAATCTAAAAAGGTTGACTCCGTCACAATAGGATGAATAAGAAATACGATTGTCGCATATATAATTTTCAAGAAACTTGAATAAGTTCACTTAGTCTTCGGCCACTTAAAAATCTCGTGAAATTTTGGATGAATTTTCGTGGGTAATTGTGACCATCGGTGTCAAATATATTTTTAACCACTGCAGATAGAAAATGACAATTTATATATAAAAAATAACTAATTCATTCCTTAGCGAATTAAGCACTTGCAAGTTTCGTGAGCATACAAATGGTCCAAAGATTCTTGAATTAACTGAAGATTTACTTACAATAGGACAATAATTCAGCTATTTTTAGTGAGTTATAAGACGAACAACTTATAATCTAATATTATTTGTAGTCAAATACTCACATAAAATATTTACAGAGTATTTACATGGGTCTCGAAGTTAGTGGGGTCCCACTTGGTCTTTGGGGGTCTTTATCCAAGTAAAAATTAATTAAAGAAAACAGGTATTAAAAGATCCGTAACGGAAAAGCAGAGCTGTAGTTTTTTTTTATTTACTTGACAACAAATAATTATAAATACTACACCAAAAATAATTGTGTGAATCGAAACTTCGTTTCTGATTATTTCAGAAAATATATTTAATCAACATACATAAAATAATTTCTTTCTCCACACAAGACATACGACATATCTATTTATAAAGGGTGTTTCAACAAGGACGGGTCCCCGATTTTGGCCGAAAAATTATCTTTAGCGACGAGGCCAATTTTTGGATGAATGGTTTTGTTAATAAGCAAAATTTCCGGAAATGGGATGACCACAACCCACATGAGGTTCACCAGGTGACAAAGCATCCACAAAAAATTTTTGTTTGGTGCGGATTTTGGTCTGGCGGCGTCATCGATCCGTACTTCTTCGAAAACGACGTTGGCGAGGCCATCACCGTCAACGGCGAGCGCTACAGATCAATGATAAACAATTTCTTTTGGCTTGAATGAATGAAAAAACAATATGGACGGTTACGACATGTGGTTCCAGCAAGATGGCGCTACTTGTCACACTGCGAACGACACAATGGACATTCTGCATGAACGGTTTAAGGGTACATCGTGTGATTTGACTCCGCTAGACTTTTTCTTGTGGGGTTTTCTGAAGTCGCAAGTCTATAACAATAAGCCACAATCGACCGTTGTCCTAAAAGTCAACTTAACGCAGGCCATCGCTCAGATTCAACCGGATCTATGCAGCAGAGTCATTAAAAATTGGACCTCTCGGATTCGTGCCACCATACGAAGCCGCGGCGGACATTTGAACGATGTCTTATTCCATTCATAATGACATAAATAGACCTTTCAAATAAAAAATAAATATCGTTAATATCTGAAACACATCTTGTTTTATTAAATTTTAACATCGACCCGTTCCTGTTGAAAGACCCTTTATTTCAGGAAGAATTTTATTATCAGAATATGAATGATATATTAAAGAGAAATTACGATTTGAAGTAGTAATAGGAATGGTATTAAATAATTCGGTCTCATATTATAGATATGCCATAGTTTTGTAAAATTGTATGTATCTCATCCATTAACATTTATCAGCATTGCAACATTTAGCAAACGTGTTGCGACATCATTAAAGTGACAATATGTTTATACATGATAGATTTCCGATAGACGCCATCAATTACGTATAACTCAACACAGGTTGTACGGACACCACTAAACGCTCGCTTAAAAAGGTTCAAGTTACTTTGAAAGTAAGGAAATCAAAGTTTTGGTGCAGTGCATTTGTGTTTTGTTTGGAAAATTTTGAAAAAAATGACTCATATTTTTACGTTCGTATTACAAGGGGGCGATCGCTGTGCAGGCTTGAGAATAATTTAGCTATATACGGTGAAGTTCTTATTAAAGTCTGTTGGGTGGAAATCGTTCGCTCGCTTTTGCCCCGGTAATTTTGATGTGAAATATGACTCACGCTGGCAATCATTGAAAAGCTGATGAAATTCTTGTAAAACTGCAGCAAGATAAGTCCGTATTACAATGGTGCTGCACTCATGGCATGGGGTTGAAAAAGAAACATCAGCCATGAGTAACTTGGAGCTGGTCAAACAATTAACTCTCGTCTAAAGTGGACGGCTAGAGAAATTACGCCAAGCAAATGAAAGAAAACCCTTATGGAATAATAACAAAGGAAAGTTTTCCCAGACTCAATATAAAAACGAAACATTTGATAGCGTTCCGAAATACAAGGAAATGGCAAATATGAGTAATTAGGAAAAAAAGGTGCGCCGACAAACAATAGCTCTCGATTAAATTAAAAAGCCAAATATGCTGGGAAATCGAACGTAATAATTGGATTTGTAGTTCAATCGAAAATACAAGTTATTAATTAATCTGAGTTGTTTTCCCGTGTCGTGTAACAATCCTCGTCGCATCGGGCGCATACACATTATAGCACGAGATCCGACCATGCCAAGCTTGTACATTCTCGTGTCTTGTTCTATAGTTTATTAGATTTTGAACATTAGATACTAAAAAGAAAAAAAAACATTCTGAATTTTAGCGGTGGGGAAAGAGTTTAGTGGTTTCGAAATTGCAATAACAAAATTGCCATTTTGAAATACCTCGAGTATTAGGTTAGATTTTCATGCAGGTCGATCAGTTTAATATCCTAGACATGCCTCACCAATAATCTGACGATTATGTGGCGGATTTTTAATCTGGCGATTTTAAAAGAAAATGTATTCAAGAACTTTTGATTTCATTTAATATGAACTATTCATTTCATTTAATATGTTTGTTAGACATTTGATCCTTATTGTTGACGCTACCGATCGATGTCATAAAAGAACAGGATAGTTTTTTTCGAATTTTAGCTTGATTATCGGGGTCTAGTAAGCATTTTTTCAAAAATCCTTGAATGCATTTTAACTTCTTTTTAAAAACCGATGTCAGTTAGTTACCTTTGATTAAATTTTCCAGGGACCAAGGTACCCTGGTTCGGTTTGTAAAAAGAACGCGCTCGAGGATGTACAGATATTTCCCGTTCGGCTCCCGTACTACACGCTATAGGCGCCGGGCAGACGCCGGGCTTTATCTGCAGGCTGGCATGTTGGACTACAATGAAATGTCATCAACTTCGGCTTAACGTGCAACCTTCCGATAATTGAAAAGCGGAGGTTAGTTAGAAGTGAGATTTACAATTGCTGTTATATTGTGATAATACAACGGTACAAATAAACAGCCGTGTCAGTTTTGTGAATTTGCGCCGCTTTAATTTGGGGTAGGTGGGGTGAAGTACGTTATACTCTCTCTACGCCTAAAATACTTTATTATTTTGTTTGGGAAATTACTTGTGATATTTAATTATGATTTTTTTAATATTTACAGCGAAAAATAAAAAATACATAATTAAACAAATTTGTACTGATTTTATCGCGTTCATTAACTGGTTTTGTTCCCGGCGTATCATTTAATTTACAGCACTCATGTAAAGTCTGTAAAATTATCTTAATTTCGACGTATAAGTTATGAACAAAATAAAGTCATATTTATGTAAAAGGTTAAAATTTTTCATGTCTTTAAATGTAAGGTCCGATGTAAATGAACTTCGTGTTTAAATAAAAATGATTGAATAACGTAAAAAGGTGGTAAAATATTGCCAGTGTATGGCATGGATAGGAAAAGGAAATGTCCTTTTTTAAGTTTGTCCCGTCATCTGTCCATTAAAGGCGGGCGGGCAACACATCTGCAACTCATGAGCTTGTCACAGAGGCCTATGTGTAGCGGTTACTTAAAATCGGTGAACCGCTGGTTCGTTAGCTAACTTCTTCCTGTATAAAATAGTGTAACAACCAGCCAGCTCGAGAATGAGATATTTATTGCCTGTCTGACAGGACACATCAATTTATCTTTAAATATCACAGTCGTTTCAACCTTAACCCATACCCTTATCAACAAAATGCAGCAGAAACCTCTATCTAGTACTATCAGTACTTACTTCTATCCCTATCTAGTAATATCCCTGCCTACTTCACCACTACCTACAGATACCCCTACCTAATCTATCCCAACATACTTCTACCTATTACTACTTCCCACCTACTTCTACTGCCCCCTACTATTTCGCTGATTTATGTACTTGGCGAGCAATATCGTTAACAAGCTATATAGCCTGGTCAAGGAAGCGGAGGCCGACCTTAAAAATGAAAGAGGGGGCAGGAGGAGGGGAGGGGGTCGGTGGAGGAAAAGGGGACACAGACCTCTGACCTACCCGTACCCGTCTGCATTCCTCCTCCTGACACCTCTTTCGGTAAAGAATTAATAACGAAACTGGAGGAGCACTCCCTGCTGCTCGAAAAGAACAGCAGTGAGATAGAAGGTTTAAGGCCTTAAGGACAAAAGCGCGTAGGGTACCTATGCGAGCGTGTTGGCGGGGGGGATGAAAAGATCGCCTCAGAGTGCAGCGGCCACTCACTCTGTGGCGGTCACATCCAACGACGAAAACGAGACGGGAGGCGAAGTAATAGAGAGGAGCAGAAAAGTAATGAGGGCTAAGGACGAAGGGATTAGGATAAATAGAATTAGGAAAGTGAAAGATAGGAAGATTGTGTTGGGCTGCAGCACAGAAAAGGAGATGGACCGAATAAAGGAAAGGTTAACGAGTGTGGGCAGCGGTTTGCAGGTAGAGCGAGTTAAAAACAAAGACCTTCTCGTCATATTGAAGGACGTGCTAAATTATAACAAGGACGAGGATATTACTAGGGCTTTGAAAAACCAGAACAAGGACCTCCTAAAGGATGTGAAAGAGACTGAGTTAAGGATGGAGGTCAAATATCGCAAGGAGGCCAGAAACCATACGTCCCAAGTTGTCTTGAAGATTTCGCCTCAGCTATGGAAGAGATTGACGGGAGCGGGTGTAGCCCATATTGACCTACAGCGAGTACAGGTCGCCGACCAGTCCCCGCTTGTCCAGTGCTCGAGGTGCCTGGGCTACGGGCACCCGAAGAGGCTGTGCACAGAGTCGAAAGACATGTGCAGCTACTGCGGGGGCCCGCATCTCAGGGCCGACTGCTGCGTGGCAGGCTGGTGATCCACCGTCCTGTCGGAACTGCCTCAAGGCGAAGACCGACAGGAAGAACCACAAGGCGGGCGGTGGGAGGCACTTGCGAGAGCTTCCGTAGCATATTGCTAAGGGCGTCCCGGGTGCCTCCGGCGCTCTCCGAGCCGGGATACGCTGTCATCACGCTGTGCAGGCCAATTTACAACGGTCCGAGCTCTCTACAGCAGAGCTAATCACAGAGGCGAAGGAGAGGAAACTCTCCTTCGCCTTGGTCAAAGAGCCGTATACTGAGGCAGCATCCAGATACAAGAGTAGTACAATGCGCTGGGAGCCGCGAATCGCCGGTTAAGTCAGCCATTGTACTATTCGACGGCACCATGAATGTCAGCCGTTGCCCGGACCTCACGACCTGCAACATTGCTGTTGCAATAGTGAGGTCCGCGGCGTGAAGGATAGGCTTGGGGTCCATCTACCTGGAGCCAAATAAGCTCAAAGTGCAATAAAAAGGCATAACATCAAAGAGATTTGGCAACATCATGAATAAGGAGGAGTTGGAGAGAAAGGTGGAAAGGTATGTGGAAACCGTGGTGGAAGCCTGTAAGGAAACCATGCCAGGGATACCGAGGAGGGGTAGGACAGGATTATCCTGGTGGTCCGAAAAGCTCTCTCGTCTGAACTGAAGAGACGGATATCGTACGCGGCGCCAGTTCGAAGGGATTGCGCCGTGCTGCGTTATATCTGCGCAAAAGAGGAGTACCAGTCTGAGGTGGGGAAGGCCCAGACCCAGAGTCGGAAGGAGTTCTGCTCCCGACAGGATTCGGAAACCATGTGGGACGGGATATACAGGGTGATTGGATGCACCACGAAGAGGCCGGAGGAGATCCCACAGGACTTTACCGTCCCGAACGAGGGAAAATCGTCCCGGGCGTTGGCTGAGGCCTTCTATCCGGAAGATCGGATTGAGGACGACAACGCGGACCACAAAAGTATGAGAAAATTGGCAGAAGTTGTAAATTTGGCCTTTCACCGACCACGAGCTCATGTGGTCCGCGTCTTGTTTCAACCCGAAGAAGGCGCCCAGCCCCGATGGCCTCACCGCGGATTTTGTTTCTGCGAAAATCCTCAGCATCCCCAGCCCCAATGCTGTTCCTGGCCTTAGCAAACCGCTGTTTAGTCCTGTCGTGCTTCCCCAGGAGATGGAAAGAGGCAGCGATTGTAGTGCTGAGGAAACCCAACAAGGAAGACTACACGCACCCCAAGGCATTTTGCCCTATAAGACTCTTGCCTCTTATGGGCAAGATTTTAGAGAAAATGGTGAGACAGGTCCAATGGCACACTGCGTCAATGATCAGCCGGTACCAGTACGGTTTTATGCCTCAGCGTGGAACCGAAGACGCCCTCTATGGCATGATTCAGCACATTCGAGCCGAGATGGATAGGAAGCGGCTCGTTGTGCTGATATCATTAGACATAGAGGGCGCCTTCGATAACACCTGGTGGCCGGCTGTGAGGTGCAGGCTTTGAAGCCCAGTGCCCCGCAAACCTGAGGCGACTGTTCGACCACTATTTAAATGACAGGTATGCGGGAGCCGAGGCGACCCGCCGACAAACCAAAGGGTGCGTGCAGGGGTCCATTGGGGGACCGACGCTCTCGAACCTGCTGCTGAATCCGCTCCTGGTGGAATTGGAGGAGATGGGTGTCCGCTGCCAAGCCTTTGCCGACGATGTGGTCCTGATGTTCTTGGGGGACAGCTCTGCGGAGATTCAGGATAGAGCCAATGGGTCTCCCGCCCATGCTAGGAAGTGGGGAGTCCGAATCAAAATAACGATTGCGCCACACAAGACATCGGCCATGGTTATGACCAGAAAATTAAAGTACGGCTCCCCACGACTGAGCATGGGCGGGAGACCCATTGAGCTCACTCGACAGATGAAGATCCTGGGATTGACAGTTGACGATAGGCTCAGCTTCAAAGCGCATATAGAGACTGTTTGTCGAAAAGCGCAAAGTCTTTATCGTCAACTATCAACCGCAGCGAAAGTCACGTGGGGCCTGAATCCCCAGGTGGTCAGGACCATATACGTCGCAGTAGTGGTGCCCATCATTCTGTACGCAACTACTGTGTGGGTGCTGGCGGTGGAGAGGAAGGGCATTTCGCGGTAGCTAAACCAAGTGCAACGTAGATTCGCGCAGAAGGTAGCAAAAAGCTACAGGGCCGTCTCTCTGCATTCGGCCCTGATGCTTGCTGGGCTGCTTCCTCTGGACCTTCTGGTCCATGAAGCAGCCTTTATTTACTTAGTAAAGAAGGGTCACACCCAGCAAGTGTTGGGTGACCGGGAGCTAGAGAGGCCGGTAAAATTCGTAGATTCTGCGCATCCAGCTCACGGGAGGGGCTGCAGTTCGACTACTTGACGGACGGTGACGAAGTTGCCCAGTGAGCTGCCGCCGATGTAAATATTTACACCGACGGCAGCAAAATTGACGGCAGAGGCGGCGCGGCACTATCCATATGGGAAAGCGCCGCGGAGACAAACTGCCGGAAATTAAAGTTGGGCAACTTTTGCACCGTATATCAGGCGGAACTGTTGGCCCTGCATGAGGCCGTAAAGTATGTAGTGAAGATGAATGCAAGGAGGTTTGGGATTTATTCCGATTCCAGATCCGCTCTAGAAACCGTCAAGAGCGGTATATGTCCCTTCATCCCCTCGCGGAGAATATTATGATATGTATGAAAGAAGCTAGAGAACAAGGGAAGGATGTAAGGTTGTTTTGGGTGATATCGCATGCGGGGATGGAGGGAAACGAGAGAGCGGATCAATTGGCCAAAATGGCTGCAATCGGGATAAAGACCAAGCCTAATTATGAAAGGTGTCCCATTTCATTTATCAAGCGACAGATTCGTCTGGAGACGCTGGACAAATGGAATGGGCGGTATGTGAAAGGAGTCACGGCCTCGACGACCAAGCTCTTCTTCCCCAACGTGACAAGCGCCCTCTTCATACTTCGGAAACTAGACCTTGATCCCGTGATGGTGCAAATTTTGACGGGCCATGGGGGGTTGAATCGTTTTAAATGCAAGGAGAACCCCTCATGCGTCTGTGACACAGCACGGGACGAAACTGTGCTGCACATATTGACAGAATGCCCAGCATACGAAGCCGAAAGAACATAATTCGAAATAAAATGTAAATGCAAGGTGGAAAGAGAAAATCTGTACATACTTATTAGAAATAAGGAAATGATCTCTCATTTTGTTATTTTGTGTCCTTAGCCAATAAAACTATAAATAGAAATAAGGTTGTAAACTGTGATATTTTGATTGTATTTTAGCATTTTATTTGTATTCTTTTTAAATTGTAATTACTTATCTTTTTTAATTTTTTAACTGTATTTTAGCACTTTTACAAGTTTTTTAATTGTTTTTAACATTTTATTGTATTTTAATTGTAATTTAGAATTGTATTGTATTTTAGTCTGTATTTAGTAGATAGTAATTAATTTTAATTGACATCACAGTAAATTAAAAAATAACCAGAAAAACTCATTACACCCTGGTCGACAAAGTCCCTGAACAAACATGTTAGGCGAACTAGAGGGCGGCATAGAGCCGCCTAAAAAAAATCGTTAACACGGCCCTGGTAGAACGTACACTATTATATATAACCGATGGATATACTACACCTTTGCCATTTTTTCCCAAAATATCTATGACGTTTTGCACAAGAACTATGCAATGTAAATGATATCACTGTAAATTTATAAATATGCACGTCACGCCCGTAACCCAGAGGGGTAGGCAGAGATCATGGATTTCTATTTGGCAGGATCCTGGCATAACTCTCTCGCATCTTCCACATTCATACATCTACGCTAAGCATGCTCGTCGGTAATGGGTGCTCCTTATAATGCCCTTTTTTAGTGAACTGAGAATTTGTGTCCAAACATAATAACTTATCTATCGACATGTGTATTTTTTAATTTATGGATCATGTTTATATTTTAATCAATAATATTTTATACAATATATATATATATATATATATATATGTTATTAGTGACCCGTCGCGGCTTCACCCGGGTGCCACTGATTATGTTGATCCGATCGCTACCAAACACAGGAACACCCGCTCTGCCAATCTGGACAATCGCTGTAAATTTCATCGAAATCGGTCCAGCCGTTTCGGACTCTATAGGTCTATAGGGAACATACATATTTCGCTTTTTATATGTTTTTTTTCATAAAAAGTATCCTATGTTACTTCTAACACCTCCAAGAATATGTGTTCAAAATTTCATGCTGATCGGCTGAGATTTTCGCGTGAAAGCGTAACAAGCAAACTTACCTTTATAATATTATATGTTATACTCCAATAGCAGTCGAAAGGTAAAGACTCGAAAAGCGTGCAACAATCTTTTACACTACAAATATGTTATACTCATACCAAGTAACCAGTCAAAAGTGTTTCAAAGAAGCAGCAAAATTCACAAATGTTTATTGGCGTACAATGAATAGCGAAATTTAAATCTGATACAATATAAAAATAAAATTTATTCATAGTTAAACAACTATCAAAAATAATTTCTCAAAGTATATTTTTCATTTACAACTTTTCCTTTGTATCTCCTCTTCTCTCTGCAAGGCAAAATGATCTGAAATAACGACAGTTGCTCTTCGAAACACTGACGTCGAAGTACTTTAATAAAGTTCAGTAGCAATTTTATACACCTTTGCTACTCGATATAATTTAAAGCTACCGTGGTATGAAAATACACTATAAATAATAAATATTTATTTCAGATGAATACATCCATATTTGTTAGTAACAATAATAAAGTAAGTCAGTATGACATGACAATTTCTTGACATTTAGTTGTTGTCATGTCATAAATGACGATGACGACCGATAACCAGTTTTTGACATTTACCTGTAAAACGAAGTTATTACAAGCGAAATCCAGTTACGAAAGATTCCAAATAGGAAATATAAATATGAAACAAATGCGGGCGAATTTAGATCGCGCTTGCTTGCTCTTGCTCTAGTATAAAATAAAAGATCTTTTATCTCGACAAAAAAACCTTCCCAAGGGATGTCATAGTAAGTCAGAATGACATGACAATAACACTTTCTTGACATTTTGTTATTGTCCGTTACCATGACGACCGATAGCAAATTTTTGACATTTACCTGTAATACCGAGTACGTACCGATACGCGAAGTCAAGTTACAAAAATTTCCAACGAGGAAAATAGATCGTTGCTGGCTTTTGCTTGGGTATATGGCATCTTTTATGTCGAAAAAAAACCCTACCCATGGTTAGAAAAATGTAACCTACTATCGGTTGATGACATAATAATTTCTGGACAATTGGTTTTTGTCATGTTATTACATTACCATGACGACCGTAAACAAGATTTTGACATTTAACTGTAATACCAAGTTATTATACTCGAAATCAATTCACGAAAATTTCCGATAACGAAAATATGGAACAAATGGGTGTGAAAATGCAGGCCACTAATTATAGCAATAACTAAGAGACCAGAAAGCACCAGAAACAGATTGATGTTTTGAATAGGTATATTAAGCAATCAACAAAAGAATTCTCTTTATGTTTACAACTAACGTAAACTTGAGCATTAAAGGATTAAAATATGAGTGTTTACAAAAAATTTAAATTTCCATTTTATCACAATTAAAAAAAATAGTTTTACTGCTTTTAGCCATTGCAAGACAGTCAGACATAGCTATCCCTATTAGCTATTCAATTAGCTTATTAGCTCCCGAATAAAATATGGGGTGAGCGCATCACTACATCATGGCCTTAACTTTGGAATTAAAATAAGTAAAATATACAATAATAATATTAAAAAAGTGCTTTCTAAGTATTCTTTTCTTTCATGAAAAATAGCTTTAACATGTAGTAATAATAAATTGTCATGTCATAGTGTTTAAATACATCATTCAATAAAAATTCTAGTAAAAATAAGTGTTTGAAGAAGTTAAATAAAATTGGTTGAAAAGTTAGCCATAAGGTATTTTTCTGGAAGCCACTTCTAAGTTCTTAAAAATTATTTTCTTAGGGTAGTAAAAGCTTTTTAGTTAATTGTATTCAAGATTAAGATTACTTTAGTCAGAAATGCAAAAAGGATCAGACATATACCTCCTTTGAAGTATTACTTTAGAATTTATATCATTGGTGCACATTTATACCATTGTTCATGGCTGTAAATTATGATATTTTTATAGAAGGGTTTTTTTACCTCATTACATATCTTAACACTACTACTATTTTAAACTATAGTAATTTGTGGTAAAGTAATTATTATGTTGCATTAAAAATATAGAAAAAAACTATAAACATTTATTAACATGTTAGTATGACATACTTTACTATACTTTTCGTATAACTAACTTTAACTAGCCAAAAATCTTCTTAAAACTTTTTAACTAACTTTTAATTTACAAAAAAATCACTAAAGTAAAATAAATCCAGCAAACTGTCTAGTGTTAAAATTTTAAAATTATTAACATCGTTTAGAGCGTATTTTTGCATGTAATAAAAGTACTACTGTTTAATAATTTTCAAAAAAATAATAAAATACACAAAGAAATAAATATTTATTAGTCTTAAAGAGATTTGTTTGCAAAAGGTTACTTGTATGCAATTGCCATGTCTACGTAAACTAGTGTCATTGTTGTTTGTATACACTGCGCATGCAAAAACAAGTCCGTAACACAATTCAAATTTGTAACTATTTTTAAGGGTTAAACTGCGATACAACTACTTTATAACCTAAAAAAACGTTATTCCTCAAATACGAACTGTTTTGTTTTGAAAATAAACTAAAACTAAAAGTTGCACAAACTTTAGTAAGGTTATCGTTTATTTATCGTTGCTGTTATTTACACTTAATATTAAAGAAAACCAGACGTAAATACTGAATGTTTACAGCATATCTGATGTTTTTTATAAGAAATTGTTAATGGCTCATAATCACAACTCACTTCTGACGTGATATGATGCCATCCACTTGCGGAGTCACTAGAAAACGAACCACTTGTAATCAGCAGGCCACTATCTTCACTCAACGGAGGTGCTTCAGAGTGTGTAGAGAAAGAAGGCGGGGACTCCATCACCCCAAAAACAGTAATTTACAAAAATATTCTAACGAAAACATAAGTAAGGAACTATACTATACGACGATCTTAAAATAAGAAATTCACTAATATACCTATTGCAACATTCAGCACAAAATTTTCTGTCTCACTCGCTATACATCCATGATGCAACTATCTATTTTTTTCCATAACTTTGTATTGTAGCCAAAATAACGAAGCAAAGGTAAATTCAAGCCAATCCTGACAAAGTTTTATTCTCACTTTTTAATTTGTAAAAAAATTTGAAATGCGTTTATTGTGTAAATATTACTGTGTGAACAATACCGAAATATGGAAAGCAAAACAAATATTTGAAAATGAACGCAAACTATCATTAAATGCATATATTCAAATATAAGAATCATGATGCCAGAAAAGAATTTACCAAGTTAAATATTTATAGCTTAACATTTATGTCATATTGTAAAATATTTATTTCTCATTTTTATTACTTTGCTACATTTAACTATACTTTAATAACGATTGGAGGATTATAACCATAACTATTTTTTACTCTACCAAAAATAGGCAGTAGATTGCAGTAGGTAGTAGATAGCAGTTAGCACTTACCAGGTTGACAATTGACTTTACTGACAAGACAACTTGACTAACAAGCTAACAACTAACAACCGACCATCAAGACAACTCCAACTTGCATCCGACCATCCAACCAACCAACTCCCAACCTATAACTAAAATACAAAATGTAAAATGTTCACGAACTTAACTTTTTGTTTCTTATCCATCGTCGGCATGTTATTAACGACTATTACTATTATTCCAATTTATACTTCAACGTACTTTTTGTAAATTCTAGTGTTTTTCAGTGTTAAATTTTTTGACAAATGGATTTTAGGTTATAAAAACTGAATAATCGTTTAAGACGATAATATTTCAGAATGGCTGACTTACAAATTACGAATATAGTCAATGACTTACTGGTAAGTTGTTACAATCGTAGCTTTATATATTTAAAATATACTTATATATGTACTTATATATTTAAAATTATACATAATCTTCAATTTATAAAACGTAAACAGTCATTCGTTGTTCAATTTTAAGTGATAACTCTTGTGAATTGCTACAGTAAGTAAACCTGCTGGTTAAAAAACTAAAATGATTAAAGAAAAGGTGGACTTATATCTCGGGAGCTTGTTTTTGTAGGGGTGAGGTGGAGGGAATGAAAGGGGTATTGCTGCTTTCTCCCAACAACACTCCCATTGAAAGGAAACACATTGTCTCCAAGATATTTAGAAAATAAATTTTGTAAACATAAATATCCTTATTTCAAACCCCTAAAAGTCTTATCGCCTTATAGTCAATACACTCACATGTGTAAAAATATCATGAAAATTAATTGATTAGTTTATGTATCAAAGTATAAAAATCAAACAAACTCAAATTTGCATTTGTAATATTAGTTAGAATATATTTTGTTTTCAAAACTGAATGCCACCACCAATTACTGTTTTTAGAATTAAGTATTAATGGCTTTTATGTTAAAATGTGTACTCAAATATTATTTTTAGAGATTGGAGCCCGTTGAGGAAGCTTTTAGTAGTTTCCTAGTATATAACACAGAGCAAGAAAATGAGAAGTTAACTATTTATCAAAAGAAATTATGTGGTGTAATGACAACTTTAAGTACTGAACTGCAAGAGTCCTCTGTTCGACAGTATCTAACACATACAGCCATTCTGACAAATCAATATAAAATGAAACAATTACTGACCATACTGGAAAACTTAGTGAATACCAATATCCTGCAAGCACGGTATGAATTATTATTTTTATAACTGTATTTTTATTCATCATCCTTAAATTTACTGTAATAGGTAGTGTCACCAGAACGTGTTTATTTAAATATTAAAAAATCACTTATTTGTGTTTATGTATAACCTCTAATTAAATCACAGGCCTGCATGTTTTAATAAGGATGCCTGGAGATCTTATGTTCTACTTTTGTTGTACTTTATCAGTTGGCATCATAAAATTAGCTAGATAACTAAAAACCTATCTTCTTTTTTTTGCAGTATGATCTGTGACTGTATTTTAAGCAGTGAACATTTGATTTATCAAAATGCCGATTATTGGATACAATGTTTTAATCTCATAAGAAGGATCATTGGTGGAGTTGATTATAAAGGAGTTAGAGAAATAATGAAGGTAGGCCAATTTTAAAAGAAGTAATGTAATGTATAATATCAACAGCTTTTTATCATGATGGAAAAGACATCCAAGGCTCCACAGTCTCTTGCAGCCCTCATACAGTGAACTCCTGCAAGCTTAAACAGACTGTCAGCGTATCTTTATTTAAGTTTAGGGATTATACAAGCAATAACCTATTGTCAAGAATAATTGTAAATTAATGTAATATAGGTGAAGAGCCTTAATGGCCAACAATATTCTATTCTTGTTGTGGAATGGTCTATCCTCGGCGGTATTTCCAAACCAGTACGACTTGGGGTCCTTCAAGAAGCGAGCCTTTCTTTTTCTAAAAGGCCGGCAACACATCTGCAGTTCCTCTGGTGTTGCGGGTGTCCATGGGCGTCGTTGATCACCTGGGTGTTCCCGCCGCTCGTTTGCCCCCCCCCCTTCTCTTATAAAAAAAAAAATTCTGCAGAAAGAACAATTGGTAAAAGTAGCTCAGCATTCAATCAGCAGATCCCACTTTCAAGCACCATTCACCTTTACTTAACTGTTTATTTAATCTTTGAGAAATCATAAATTGCATACAAACATACAACAATTACTGAATAAATTATTTTTTATCATTAAATATAAGAATGTATTATACTCTTTTCAAGAGTGTTGGAATTAAGTATTTTATGTTGTGTTAAGATTATAGTAGTAATTAGGATCTTGATCAGTATTAGAATAATTTATAATCATATCATACTTCAGAATTCAAATCTGAAGTTACGGCTAACCACTTTTTGTTGAAGCAATATAATACAATAAACCTATATAATGATAGAATCAATATTTCCCCAGATTAATATTGAAAATTTTTCCATTATTATCATGCTATAATTTTATAATTCTGTTTACTTCACATATCAAGACACTTTAACAGTGGTAGAGCCCGCAATAACAACATCTTTTGCACGAATGGGCTGGCTCGACTGGTGAAATACCACGACGTCACAGAAGACAGGCGTGAAGTAGAAGTATTCTGCGTTTCGTCTGATGAGTGACGTGCCGGAGGCCTAATTGTAGTCCTCTTCCCCCTCCTACCCATTTCTAATAAGGAAAGGATGGGAAGAGGAAGAGGATTTGACGGATGAGGAGGGGATGGACAGGGAATGGAATTATCCTTTTTTCTGTTTGTCTCCTTCGTCCATGAAGGTAGGCAACGCATCTGCAACTCATTAGCTTGTTGCGGATGCCTATGGGTAGCGGTACTTATTTCCAGGGTCCGCTTGCTCGTTTGCCACTTTGTAATATAAAAAAAAAAAAACTTAGCACTTTAGAGTAACACTTCTGCATTTGTGCTTTTCTTAATTAAAATATGGCTGCTGTTAAAAGCAGAGTACCCATTTCTTTCTTAAAGACGAGAATATTTTTATTTTAGCAGTTTATTTATCTTGCCTTTAGATTTGAAATTAACATGTGCAGCTACATCTTTACTTATGATTGTAGTTAAACACCATGTGGATTTATTAGTATAATAGCAAGAAGTTTTCAGATGTTTTTACATTTATGTCTATGCATTAACACAAAAAGTCCTTGTTATTATGTTTTTCTATTATATGTTATATCTATATTTTCAGGGTTGCCGAGAGAAAGCACACACTCTGCCTATGAAACTTAACTCGAGCACCATACCACAGATGAAGGCTTTGTATAGTGTTATTGAGTATATATTTGACCGTAATGCATCGCTGCTTCCTGCATACTTCATAGTTACAGAAATTCAGAAAGATTATCCCGATAACAATCATTGGCCTCATTGGGTAAACAAATTTTGTTTGGAGGCAAATTTAATTGTTCAATGCAAATACTATTTATCAGTTTTTTTCACTATATACAATATTTTAAGAAGCTATTAAAAGTTATTTGAACTAAATAATTATGCTCTATTAACTTTTTTTAATTTGATATAATGTTTTCAGATTTGTTCTATTTAATAGTTTAAAATATATTATTCTGAAACTAATGATACTGTTAATATAACTATTTAAATCTTATAACAATATTATTAACCCGTACACTTGTAAAAGTTAATCCAAAAATTAATCCAATAACTGTTTTTTTTCTTCTACTGCTACTAAAATTAAAATTGTTTTTACAGGATATGGCAAATCTTTTCACCAGTTTCGTAGAGAGTTTTAGGCAGTGCGCCCAAATGGTATCAATAATTGGTCATTCAAATATGCTCCCTGTGGTGGAATTCTCAGGTTATGCTGACCATTTGATAAACCCTTGGCGACTTGACCCTACAACTTTGAAATTCTCATTAAAGGGTAACTTGCCATATGACGATGAACTAATGAAGCCACAAATATCACTTTTAAGGCATGTTATCCAACAGCCATACTCAAGAGATATGATGTGTTCAATGCTGGGATTACAAAAACAGCATAAACAGCGCTGCATAGCACTCGAGGATCAGTTGGTTGAATTAATGATTTCACCTATGGAAAAGAGTGAACAAGAGAATGAAGATGATGAAATGTCTTCTACACATTGGTGCTGGTTACACCTGTCTTCTCAAGTAATATATTTAATTCTGATTGGATTCGCTTCCTTCTCCAACATTGTTATGGGTTTGCATAACAAACTCACTGGCCACAACTTGAAAAAAGGGAGAGACCACTTGATGTGGGTTCTTCTGCAGTTTATCTCTGGAAGTATTCAAAGGCATCCACTGTCTGATTTCCTGCCTATTATAAAATTGCATGAGCTACTATATCCCGAAAAGGAGCCGCTGCCTGTACCTGATTGGTCTAGAGCCCACAGCACACACCAGATGGCTGTTGTATGCATTTGGATGCATTTACTTAAGAAAGCTGAGACCGAACATAAAACGATGTCAATGCCTCAGAATTTGAAAGTTCAGTATGAGTAAGTATTCAACGTCTTAGAATAGAGTTCTTTTTCGCACATTATTCATTTGTTTGAGGCCTCTTCCAGACACCTCTTTATTTTTTTTTGTTTATTTATTGTCAATTATATGTTTAGTAAGTATATAAGCTAGTTGTAATTGAACCCCATGAAATAAACCTAAAGATGCAAATTTCATGGATTTCAATTAGTCCCGGTTTAGCAGTACTTAAATATAATCCATCCATACCACCTTGATGGTTGGTATTCTCCGATCGCCCGGTTTTGGCGTAACTTCCTCTCGAGCACAACCGCCTAGTAAAATTATCTGTCGCCGGCGGTATTTCGAAATCAATAAGATTTAAAGTCCTTCAAGAAAAGAGGGTTCTTATTCCTCAAAACTGCTGGCGCATCTGCAGTTCCTTTGGTGTGGCGGATGTTCGTGGATGCGTTGATTACTTAATATTAGTCAAACCATTGCTAGTTTGCCCCCTTGGTGTATAAAAATACATAAACCTATGGTTTTATACAATTCTCTACTTATTATTGGATGAAATAAATATTTTGCTGCATTCTGTCTCTACATACACATGCATAAATTTGTCTTTCACAGATTTCTCCAACATCTTATGTCCTCTAACAACACACCAACATTAATGGGAGCTGATTATCGGATACCACTGCTGTGTAATGCATACTCAACGAAGCAGGAGTGTTATACTAGACCAATGGGAATCATTATCGAAACTTTATTTGGAATACAAAAGGCATTACCCAACGGTAATCCTGGAACGCCCTTACCGACAGTGCCTTTGTCTATGTGTATACTGGATAGTTTGACTTTGCATTGTAAGATGTCTGTGATACATTCAATTGTTACTCATGTGGCAAAATTAGCTCAGAACAAGACTAATCTACCAGGTAGCAGTATGATGGCACCTGCCCTTGTTGAGACGTACAGCCGTTTGCTTGTTTACACGGAGATTGAATCCTTAGGAATTAAAGGGTTTATTAGTAAGTATGATAATTTAATGTTTTTTGCAAAGCTTATAAAATGTAAAGATCAAATAATATTGCAAGTACTAATGTTATACTAAAATATTTATTTGTTTGTAATTAGACTACGAACTACTAAATCGATTTTAACATTCCTTTCAACATTAGAAAGATGCATTATCTAAAAGAAATATTCAGTTATCTCAGTACATAATTGATTATTTCAACTATTAATAGTACACCTGGGTATGAGACATGTGGAAACAATTTAAAAACAATTCTTTTAATAAATAATGTTTTGTTTGAGAAATATATAAAATTTAAAATATGTCAAAAAGTCATTTTGGTAGTACATTGAATTTCAAACTATTCATGTATATTAAATATTTAAATAGGTTATATAAAATTATATAGTAGTTGTATTTGCTATATTACATATTAACTTTTCTTATGCCCACAGATCAGCTGCTTCCAAACGTGTTTAAATCTCATGCATGGGGCATTCTTCACAACCTGCTGGATATGTTTTCGTATCGCATCCATCATATTCAGCCTCATTACCGAGTGACTCTACTCTCTCATATACATTCCCTGGCAGCTTGCCCGCAAGCTAATCAAACTCAATTGCAACTATGGTAGGTATTATTGTTTTTACAATCTATGATATGATATAGATCAACTATAGTAAATCTGTCAGAATGGTTTTAGTTGTATTTCTTGGTAGAATGTAAACAGGAATAATTTAATTTTTTTATTCTTTTTCAATGATTAAACACCGATGTCTTTGTGGTAGATATCTAAATAAGGTTTAATTAGACATGTACGTATTGTTTCATACTAAGATACCATATCTGTAAATAAAGGTTTTGAATTTAAAATATGTTAATTCCCATAATATTTTCGAAAAATGTCTTTTTCTCATTACCTTATAAGTTATCACCATATTTCACAATTTCCACAAAATTACAACTCCACAAACCATCAATGTATCTAAATATGCTATTTGCACTTCATAAAATTAAGTTTAAAAGTTTATTGTGAAGCCAACAGCTTTATTTTTAATTTTCCAGTTTTGAAAGTACGGCATTACGTCTGATAACGAGTCTGGGAAGTTCAGGCGTTCAACTACAGATGTCCCGCGTTGTGTCCGAGCCCAAATCTCTGGTGTCTGCGGATAGTGAAGAACTCAATAGAGTTCTTGTTCTGACTCTTGCTAGAGGCATTCATATGACCGGAGCTGGTGAGATTTATTCGTTTTATTTTTATTTTACGCTAGTTATTTTTTTATATTTGTTATTTTCAGGAGAAGGATCTTTATTAAGAAAAAAAATGGAGAGATATGCGGAAAATTAAAATTTTAAGAAAACTTAAATTAACTTTTCTACTGTAACCTTAGCGCCTTTGGCATTTGTCAGACGTTTGACAGTTGGCGCGATTGATAGATTGCGCGCTGCAAATATTATTATATATATATATATATATATATCAAATATATTATATATCAAACATATTATATACCAATGCAAAGGTTGAACCAATTGTTCTCTATGTATGGAATTAAACGTGGCCACGGTAGGGCTTTAGCCTTATACTAACTTGTATTTTTTGTGGATATTTAAGTAATACCCAATGATTATTGTTTATTGAAGTATTTACCTATTATCTACATATATAAAACAAGAAACTGACTGACAGACTATCAACGCACAGCCCAAATTGGACTTACCTAGATACTTGAAATTTTGAACAGAGATTACAGGAGGCGAGCACTAAAAAGGGATTAATCCAAAATCATCACCTAAAGATCTAAAGTGACATATAAAGGGGTAGAATGTTTTATTGAGAAAGTACGCCAGCGAAGATGGGGCCGGTCGGTAATGTTTAATGAATAATATATAAGTAATAGCTCTTTCTCTAATGTGTCACAGGTAGCGACAGTGCCGCTGTGAAGGAGCTACTCACGACAATAATGACAAACACCCCTCACATGTGGTCACAGCACACTTTACAGTGCTTCCCTCCTGTTCTAGTCGAGTTCTTTACACAGGTATGTATTCATACAGATAAAATAAACATATACTTGGGCTTACAATGGTCATAAACTTGAATATTTGGTTTGGTAATAAACATACTCACCTATAAATACAACAAGTTATTGTATACTAATAAAGTGTGTAAGTTGTATTTAAATCTTAGTCATAATAGTTCTTTAGTTGTAAATTGTTTTGCATTTCAAATTTGTATTTTTTTTAAACTAAGTAAAACATATATGAAAAAATGATTACTTTGTTACGAGTAATATTTGTATGTCCCTGATCCACACATGTTAAGGGAACGAGTGGGCATAGAGCCGAAGAAAAAATACAAGTTAAAATAAATTGCATCACTTATCATTAGTCACTGTTAAGATTACTTTGTATTGTGCCAAGTCTCATAATGTTATGTTATGTTTACAGAACCCTGCACCGAAGGAAAACAAACAACTTCTAAAAAAATTCGTCGAAGAAGAATACAGAAAGTGGTCGTCAATGGCTAACGATAATGACATAGTATCACATTTTTCGGTGCCTGGTGCTCCCCTCTTCCTGTGTTTGCTATGGAAGATAATCTTTGAAACAAATAGAATCAATCCTATTGCTTTTAAGTAAGATAATTTATCATTTTAATAATTAACCTTGTAGCCTAACGTGAGTATAATCATAGTTACCCATCAACATGCGCAGTTATTAGCAAAACTACGAATGTGTTGCTAGTCTTGTAGGGAAAAGGGAAGTAATCCTTTCTCGGAAGAGGATGGGAAGAAGATGGGCTCTTCGTCACCATACTATTTCCGACGAATGTCAATTTTTCGCCGAAGTTCTGTAAGATCGTTGTAATACTTAACAGTGATAGAGGCCGTAATATTTAATTTATAGCGCAAATGGGCCGGCTCGACCGGTGAAATACCACGACCTCATAGCCGTTAATATTCTGCGTTTCGTCTGATAGTGAGGTGCGGGAGTCCCAATTCTATTCCGCTTTCCCTTCCCCTACCATTTATAATATAAAGGATGGTATGGGAAAGGAAGGAGGATTTAACGGGATATAGGATAAGGAAGTAAATATCCTTTTTACAATCATAAGGTTTGTAAGAGACGGGATTCTTACAACGTTTAGCCTTTTGAGCTCTGTGCCGAAATATCTTGAACACAAATAGGCTAATCGTGGTAAGAACCACATCTCTTACAAACCTTATATTAGTAAAAACGCATCTGCAACTCGTTGTCTAGTTGTGTGTGCTTATGCGCAGCGATCATATGATATTGATTGACCCGTTTACTTGATGGCCATCTTTTTTTTACAACGATTCCCAGCCGAAGCAATGTAATTAGATAGAAAGAATAAAAAAAATAGTTCATCAGAGACTAGAGACTTAATGGACTTTGTTTTTGAACACTAGAAACTTCCGCCTCGCATTAAGAAACAAAACAATCGTAATCGATTTGGAAGTCTTAAAGCTTACCCATTACGAGCAAATAAATATAGGCACATCATTTCATTCATTCAGTTGTACCCGGGCGCAGCCGGGGAGGGTCACTAGAACTATCTGCTGTTCAATTAATAGTCGGAGTTACATTGATATGTTTATTTGTTGTTTTCAGGATACTAGAGCGCATCGGGGCTCGAGCGTTGTCGGCTCATTTACGCAAGTTCTGTGACTATTTGATGTACGAAGTGACGAACCCGGCGGGCGGGCCACATATAAATAAATGCGTCGACGCAATCAACGACCTCGTGTGGAAATACAATATTGTTACTATCGACAGACTGGTGTTGTGCCTTGTGAGTATGTATTCAAAGCGATGCCACACGGACGGTGCGCTGTCGTTGCGACGACGAAGCGTTCACGCTGCGGAGTTTTAGCGATCATAACGACATGCCACACGATGTAACGCGACGTGCGTTGTAAGAACATACATAGAAATGAAGCGCGGGAGAGGTGCTTTTACAGCATCGAATTTTAACTCTTTTGTGCAAATATTGGCACATGTTGACAAGTCGCCGCGTTTTTAAAAAAAATATTTATGATTTTACAGGTAATGCGTCCTAACCTTGACGGCAATGAGAGTCAAGTGTGCTTATACATTATCCAGCTGCTGTTGTTAAAAGGCTCCGAACTGAGGAACCGGGCCCAGGACTTTGTCAAGGAGAACTCGCCGGAGCATTGGAAGCAAAACAATTGGTAATCAATCTATATTGTAAAATCGTCGGATAAAGTTGCAGACCTCGTATTTTTTTTTCAAATTGTCTTTGTTGATTGCGAGTCCAAAGAAATTGTTTTGTTTATTTTACAATAAAAATAGTTTTTTTGTAATAACATGTGTTTTGAAATGAAAGTAGTATCATTTAAAATAATAGATTTTTTTATTGGTTATGTTATATATGCCTACTATAAAATTGTATCTGATGGAGTTACGAGGTCTGCCAATATATCCAACAGTTAGACGAGACTTTGTCAAAAGAGACGCACAGACAGGAATATAGAATAAATTTAATTAAATTATTTTACAATCTTTTGCATATTTATACGAATTAAGCTATTATTATGTATATCCAGGTATGATAAACACTTGGCGTTCCATAGAAAATATCCAGAGAAGTTCGCTCCGGAAGAGGCGAGCGGTACATACGGTGGATCTGTACCTGTTTACCTTAGCAATGTTTGCCTTCGCTTCATCCCAGTACTGGATGTGGTTGTCCATAGGCATCTCGAGATACCGCAAGTCAGCAAGAACTTGGAACAACTGCTGGAACACCTTGGTTATTTGTATAAGTTTCATGGTAAGTTTCGATTATGTAAAAACTATTAAGTCAGACATAGATGGCAATAACTGTTTGCCATTTGGATAATTTATCCCTCAATTTCTCACGCTTAAGAACTCACGACCATAGGATTACCATTTGGCACTCCTCTCTCGCTCCTTCTATATTAATTCAATTAGGCATATGTCAATTTTATAGTTATTTACATAGATATTTTTAGGTGTGTTATATTATAATTCCCGAGTAGGGTTGGCGTTAGGCCGTACAACTGTAGTTAAAACCTGTGACGATCATAAATAACGTAGGAAAAGAACAAGATGATGATATTTTAAGTTATGATGCTCAAGAATGATGTACAAAGTATAACACTGATTCAATCAAAAGGCTTCTTCAATATAATAACCAAGTGAATGTCGTATATCCTTATTTACGCATTCATACATTGTTTTTTCGTTTTATCATCAAATCAGCTGATATAACTGTTGGTCACACTTGGTTAAGCCATGTGCAATTGTTTTGGTTGTTGGGGGTGTTATAGATAGGTCATTTGACCGTTGCTTTTTTTCCTGAAAATGTATTAACTATATACTTGATTTTTGACTATAAATAAAAGTTTAATTAACAATTAACCTAAAGGAAATGTGCAATAGGACGGTAAACAATATAAAATGCGATCATTTTTTATCTTTACTAAGGAAAGTTGTTTATTCTTGCGTGTTTGTAATGAAAAAACTCAAAAACCAATTTCAAAAATTCTTTCCGCATTGTAATGCTACATTATCCCTATATAACATATATATTATCTAAGGCGAAGTGTGTATGTACGTATGTTCCTTATTGACTCAGAAAATGACCACATGGAGAGATTGGCCTAGCGGATGTTCCTGTGGAGTTTAGTAACGATCGGATCAATATAATTAGTGTCATCCGTACGAAGCCGGGAGGGATCACAAGTATAGGATATGTTAGCAAACAAGCACCGGGTCGTTCCCAGAGTAACACTGTTGCCGGCTTATTAATAATTTTAATTTTTTTCTCACATATAGTATATTTACACTCTGAATTTGTAATTTTTAGATCGTCCAATCACATTTCTTTACAACACTTTGCATTACTACGAGATGAAGCTGCGCGACAAACCACTATTGAAGCGAAAGTTAGTCGCCGCAGTACTAGGATCGTTAAAAGAGGTGCGACCGGCCGGATGGGCCACTACTGAAGCGTTCCAGACCTACCTCGCGAGGTCCGAAGTGGACGCAACTAGTTGGACCCCAGACATGAACTATTATCTCAGTCTTGTCAACAGAATGGTGGACAGTATCCTTTTGTTATATTACCTGGGCGTTTATTTTTTGTAGAAAATTTACGAGTATTAAGCGCCAAATAATGTCATAGCCCCATCTCACAGAATATCTAGCAGTGGTAGAGCTAGCAACTACAATATATGTTGCATGAATGCATGCACCGGCCCGACCAGTGAAATACCACGACCTCACAAGAAGTGAAAGTGAAGTAGAAGTATTCTGAGTCTACCCCGATGTGTGAGGTGCAGGCCTATTTAAGGTCCCCTTTCCATTCTTTTCTAATAAGAACAGGTTGGACGGGGCAGGCGATGATTTTTTCTTTGCTCTAAATTTCTTAGCGGCTTGTATTTTTATCCTCGGGACAAAAAACTAAAGATGCTTTATTCGAAAATTTCACTTTTAAAATCTCAAATATTTCCTTAATAACTGTCCAGCAATGACGGGCCAGTCCCACTTCCCGAATACCGATTGGCGTTTCAATGAATATCCGAATCCTTCGGCGCACGCGTTATATGTGACGTGCGTAGAACTTATGTCTCTGCCATTCCCACCGAATTTGGTTGGCAACAGTCTTCTTGAAGTGATTACTAAAGGATTCGTTGTGATACCCGCAACAAACATGCAATTGTGGGTAAATGCCGTGGGATTGATTATGGCCGCACTACCAGAGCCGTATTGGAATGTTATCCACGACAGGATACTGGAGGTAATGGTTAGTAGTGAAATGGTAGAATGGCCGTACGAGGATAGTCCCTTCCAGATCTTCAATCTTAAGACCACCAATGCAGAAATGCTGGAGAACAAATACAGTCTGACGCTAGCTTTGGCTCACGCTATCTGGTATCACGCCGGAGCTGGACAGATTATGCAAGTACCCATGTAAGTGTTTTATTTTTATGTATTAAATTAAACAGCCATTTTGGCATCTCTTGAGCTTAGTATACCTCTAAGGGATGTTTAGTAATATTAAGAGATTTCCACTAGACTTTTCTTTTATATTTAGGGCATAAAAATATATATAAAGTATTCTTAACATTTCAGCTTCATAAAAGAGAAACTATCACCTGAGATCCGTACAGAGAACCAACTGCTGTTCCTCTGTCATATGGTGGGTCCGTTCCTGCAGCGATTCAATTCCGACATCTCCCGGGCAGTTATGGATATCACTCTAACTCTGTACGAGTTGCTGGCTCATATAGACAAGTCTCAGCCGCATTTGCAGTACATCGACCCAATATGCGACCTACTGTATCCTTTTAAAAGTAAATTATACAGTTAGTAAGACGTCAAGGCGAAATAATAAAAACAGTTTTATCAGCAGGCAAGTACGAACTTTCTCAAAAAACAATTTTAGCGAAAAATCGGTGCCTCGTCGCTCCCTGTCATCCAGTAACGGGCGGCCGTAACTTTTACCACATCACCGGACTATCTACAATTACAAAAAACACCAATCGTCATTCACCTGCCAGGTTAACTTTAAGTGGGATCGGCACAAGACGTTTACTCCATCTACTCCCCTCAGTAGTCACTCCCTTTCTATTATTTTATTTTATCTTTCCGGCAATTCATCAACTTTTTCTTAGGCCTACCCATACTAACATATCCCTCCACATTCATTTCTAGAATTCACTTGTCACATGCCACTCTTCCCTCCTCCTAATATGCCCATAACATATTTAATTATTACTATTTAATCTTAATATTAAATTATTATATCTATTGTTAATTAATTTTTATTATTAATATCTATTAAATCGTAAAATGTAAAAAAAAACTCCTTTATGCGGCAGTTTTACCAATAATCTATAATGGAATAAACCCACTTAATGATGTGTGACGATGCAAAGATCTGGTATGTACTCGTTTAGAATTAGCCTATCCACTCTTCTACTTAGCATGCAAGGCAGTTCGTCTTAATGTGAACTTATTTCTTTAACCGTTGATCAGTTATCATATAAAGTACATGTTCGTCGGCGATACGATGAAGACGGAAGTCGAGAACGTGATTAGAAAACTTCGGCCGGCCTTACAGATGCGACTGCGTTTCATCACCCACCTCAATGTAGACCAGATCAACACAACATAGCACGCAGAAAAAATTACCTTAAGATGATGGGGTGGCCGAGCAATGGATTCGGTGAAACTTTAATAAAACTTACATCGTGTAAATGTAATACATTGGTTTCCAACGATCTAAGCTATAATTAAGGTTGCCTCTTTAGTCTTTGCGTATTTAAGCAACGAACCTCATTTTCTTTGTATTTTATTTCGCTTATTTTAGTATTAGTTTCGGGTTGTTCAATTATATGGAAAATGAAGTCCATATATTATTAATTAGGGTAATTATTTGCTATACAGGGTGTCCCAAAAGGTTACCTACATAGGAAGGGGGATGATAGGGGTGGTCACAAGGGTCACCAGAAAAATAAAATAAAAATTCCCCTCTGGGTATTAAAAAAAATAAAGGGCATTTATTAAAACTTAAAAATTTTACACCTTCTGGGGCAATTTTGTAAACAATGACCTACAAATATTACTACATTTAAAAAAAAAGCTATTATGTTATCGTCAATAACCCTTTATCAATATGAAATAAAAAAAACAATACAACTAACAAAGATTTTAAAGAAAATTAAGTTCTTTCTAAGTAATTACGATTTCAATCAACTTCCTCCAAGTGTACTGAAAAAAAAAGTACTATGCAACTCCGGCGAGTAACTTAATAAGATAGGTAATTTTATTACAATTCCAAAATGGTATAATACTTGCTTAAAAAAAATCATACTAGGACATTTAAAAATATTTTTTGCGAACAATACCCCTTCAAAACAAAACATACTAATAAAACAACAGTCTCAAATTCGTACGCAAATACATTTTTAAATGTCTATTCTCTTCCTTAAAACTTAAAAAGACAGGTAATTGTATTGCAATCGTTTTAAATGTAACTAAAAAATAAACAATATTGCAATTATTTAGCAATATTTGTAGGTCATTGGTTACAAAATTGCCCCAGAAGGCTTAAAATTTTTAAGTTTTTAAAAAATGCCCTTTATTTTTTTTAATACCCAGAGGGGAATTTTTATTTTATTTTTCTGGTGACCCTTGTGACCACCCCTATCATCCCCCTTCCTATGTACGTAACCTTTTGGGACACCCTGTATACAACTTAATGAAGTTTTAATTATAAGTTCTCATTATATTTAGTACTGTATGTTTGTGTAATTATTTGTTGATATAATGTATTGTATTGACTATTTTACAAGAAATTCATGCGTTTAAGATCACTGCTCTCGTTTTAACTATGCGTGATGCTTTTTCCTTACATAATTCGATGTGCTGGGTCTTGAGTAAATAGTACATCAATAAGATTGAAAAAGATTTTCCTTCGTAATTTTTCGGAATAGTTCGTATTTATCGTGCTGTCTTCTATAGCTTCAGTACCCATCTTTTGATATTTGACACTAAACAATAAAGTTCCATATTAATAGATATAAAAGTCACTCATTTAATACAATCATTCACTGACAGTTCGGGTGTCATCGTGTTCCGATAAAGATACGAGTTTTCCCGAAGGAAAATAATTATAAAAATAAATAGAAAAAGTAGTTTAAGTGGATTATTTTAATTTTGTAATTTTCATCCTCATTTTAAAATGAAATGAAATTGAGTATTATTTATGTAATTTTTATTTAATCGATGACAATAAGTTTTTAGTAACACGGATATTGGATATAATATGGGAAAGACCTCATTATATCATATGTAGGATGTAAGTGATTACTTCTGAATGTGTATTTTACATTTTATTTAACAATACATAAAGTGTGCACGTGAAAGGTTATTGATGATAGTTAGATTTTTTTCGCTTAAATACTAGGTATTCATAGATTCATGAATAATTCACTCAATAGGTCGATTTATATAAGCCTCGCTGACTTTTTCTATAGCAAATATTATAAGCCAGTGAACACAAATGTAACATGTTTTATTCGTTCACTGTTCACAATATTCAAATGGGCTCTGCATAAAACGAAGCGAGACTATTTGGGTCTTGAGATAATCTACATGAAATGTTAATTTTAAAATCCATAAGAAAACAACTTGAAGTGTAAATTTTATATACCATACTTATTTCTAGAAAAATGACGTCATAAATGAAAGTTTCTACGAAAACAGTATTCTGTTATAAAGACTCGTGTATACCATTGTTATTGTTTAAAAACATTATCAATTCAGAACAAAATAATTAAATTAAATAATCAATTATATGATTAAAGAACAAATATCTGAATAAATGGACTATTTTTTTATATAATTAAATGAAATTGAATTTATCATAAATAAAAATTGCTATTTGTGTACAGTACCGGAATTGACTGAATATTCATAAAATATTATTGTTTTTAATGTCAAACTTCAGTATTATTTAATACATATTACCTCATAGCGTTGTATCTTATTCAGTCATAACGTGATCATAGACAATACAATTTCTTTGTTTTATGTAATAGGCGACATTGTGATAGAATACAACATTGGCGCAGTCATAGGTTATAACAAAAAAAAAATTTAAAACTATTCAAGAATTTCGCACTCAATTTTTTGATTTGTAGATATTTTTTATGATTTTTTTGGCTTCATTTGAATTTATTTTGAAAATTGTAATTTATACCAATTTTAAGTAAAGAAGCTGTTTTTGTACTCTTCTGTATTTTTGCAGAATGCAATAAATATTTTTTATGAAATACGACTAAAACATTTAAAGTTAAATACGAAAAATTTGCTATGAAATGAAATGTGTATGTTTAACACATACATACATACACACACACATATATATATATATATATATATATATATATATATATTTATAAAATGTAATTTATTTAAATATATATAAAATGTAAGCCTCCCAATGTGTTAAATAAATTTATTTTAGCTCCCATATTGTTTTATTCCATTAGACCGTATTGTTTTCAACTCGTGTCAGTACAAATTTTATAGTATTAGTATATTAAATGTAAAAAAGGAAGTAACATAAGTATTTAACCTATTAATAAAGGACTACACAATAATTATGGAGTTGTTTGGAGGAGCTGTTTTGAATGCTAGGGTTCAGTTTCATTACTCAGACTCAGAAGGTTCGTTGCGAAAAGACCTCATTCATTAATAACATCCAATTAAAAAATCAAGAAGTAGCCAGTCTATTCACTGATTGATATGATTGTTTTACATTAAATTATATATTATTAGCATTTTGAACTGTAACTATAATATATTATTTTTTAATTATTAAGTTTCACAATTAAAGTTAAAATCAATATTTGTATACTTTCAAACTTTAAGAGTTTTTGAAATAGTGTGGCTTGTAATTTTTTTTCATTGATCCAAAGCCAAACGTTTGTAGTTCATCTTACATAACTTACGTATTAAATAAATGTAATACCATAAAATGTTTATAAAGCTATACTAAAATTTGTCCAGAAATGTTATCTACAAAACATATTAATTAAAATCCGAAGAAAGGTGAATAGATTTTTAAATTATACTACGTCAATACGTCTTTGGGGTGGGTTACCCTTTCTGACATTTTCATCGACAAAGGTGTTCGCAATTCGGTTATTTGGACATGTTGAATGATGAGCAAGGGGAGGTGCAAAATGAAATGCTACGATTTATAATGCTCACCAAGTAGACATTTAAATGTAATGTGTAATGAATAACATCTAAAATAAGTGTTTGGTAATTTAATTGTCAATAAATTGAAATGAAAATAAGTCACATTATTGAATAAAATTTGTTACTGGATCCATTGATATTCTTTCAAATTAGTTGCCAACATTTTGTGGAACTCCTAATAAATGTTTGTCTGTAAAATTTTTTGATTGAGATAACAGTTCAAAGATCAAAAATTGGGATGTTTAAATAAGAAATTCTTAAACAACATGGTATTCTATAATAAGTGATATTGATCAGTTGACTACGGCGACCCGGAGAGAGGAGCGGCCATTTTGTAATGGAACGATCGAGGCCTATCACAAAGCGTTGCGGAGCAACCGGGAACCGCCCGGCTCAATCTACAGCCAGACTAGGGTTTCCAACTTTGGGGTTTTCCCCAAAATTTTCGGGATAAAAAAATACTGTGTTTATTTAAGGGCGTTATATTTTTATGAGTTTTTTTTATTTTTGGGATGACTTCGTCATTAAGAAAAATGAAGGAATAAAAGTAAGGCTTGGAGCAACGCTAGCCAATCATATTTATTTGTTGACCTACAGTGCGTTAAAACTACCTTGATTAGAATGACGGCTTTCGACTGGCATGAATAGAGGGGGGGAGGGGTTAGGGTCTTGAGCTTTAGGGGCAAATATTTTCGAGAGTTGGTAACACTGAGCCAGACAGGCACACTCGGTCAGTTACTTGTTTGTGAGACGGTCGTGCGATATTCAGTTGTTTGAACTCGCGCGTTGTGTTAACGGAGGGCAAAGAATTCGACGCGACCACTTGTGCTATATTCGAGAAACCTGAAAGAAAAGGTATTCAAAATGACTACAGAAGTCATACCAATTACTCCTGAAATCCCTGAGAACCCGAAGGAGGTAAAAGACGATTCGCCGGTAGACAATGGGCAAACTAAAGAAGAGCCGCAGGCGACGGAGGCAAAAGCAGAAAAAGTAGAGGAGAAAAGCACAGAAACAGCTCTTCCGAAGCCGAATGTGCACAAGACCAATTTTGAGAAGGACGTGGTATACCTGTACCAATTCGCGCGTACTCCAGTGCTGCCGTCGACTTCGCCCTATTGCCTGAAGGTAGAAACATGGATACGTCTGGCCGGCATCAAGTACCAGGTAAGTTTTTATGTTGTGTTGTATTGTTTATATTTATTTAATCCCTTCCGCTTGCGTGTTGACCCGCACCAAAAATAAGTTTTTATATATTTAGGTAGAACTCATTTTCTACAACTGTTTTTTTTATTGTTGGTTTTGTCATGCTGTGCTGTCTTCAAAGTATTAAGTTGTAGTCATTGTTTAGTACGATGGGTTCATTTATGTTTTTTTTAGTAGATTATGGTTCAATTTTATTTTTAACTTTTCCATTATCCTAGAAAGTTTATGACGCGAATTTCACGTTGCGAGTTTCGCGTTGCGAATGACCACACTGCTAAATTCAGTAAACGTAAAATTTCCTCTCCAACTCCTATTTTTCTTATTTTAAACCTACTTTGAATCATTACGTTTCTAGATTTATATAGGTTATATGAAGAACCATAAAAGAATTCCTGCAGCATTAGATAAAGAAGTTCGGTGATAATATGGAATAAAAATACTTTTATTGATGTTTTTACATCGAGGTTTTAACCTAACTTAACCCGAAGGAGGGGTAACCCTTCCTCGGTGGCTACCCTTAGTGCGTTGGGTGAAGGACAATTGTCCTGGGCGTACGTTTGCTACCGGCAATCGACCCAGCAAACGTTTTCTTCATGTTCGAATATCTGTCAGTTCAGATAAGCAAAACTTAAAAAGATAAGGTAAAAAATAAGTATTGTTATAGTTATGGTTCTCCGACGGCTAGCGTGATTTTAGATTAACTATTTGGTAGAATCCCCGTTAACTCTCTCTCTCTCTCTCTCTTCAGTCGGAAAGAGAGAGTCAGAGTCAGAAGTCAGTCGTCTACTGCTGGATACAGGCCTCCCTCATTAACAAAGAACGGGCCCTGCTGTCCCCATCCAGAGGACTCCCACAACCTTGACCAGATCATCGGGAGGCCTACCAACGCTGTGTCGACCTACGTGGCCACCATTCCAGAACTTTTTGGTACCATCGGCCATCCGTTCTGCGAGCAATGTGCCCGGCTCATTGCCAGTAATGGTTTGCAATTCTTCGGGTAATATTGGTTGCTTTGGTTCCATTGTAGATCACATAATTTCTAATTCGATCTCAGAAGGAAATTCCTAGCATTTCCTCTCTCCTCCCAATGGAGCAAGCACAATCCGTTTCAGGGACCTTGAGCCATCTATTAGAGCCCACAGTGAAGGGCCGTGGACGTGTCTCAGTGCCATAACCTAGCTACCTAGCTTGTACCTTGAGGAGCACCAGCTGATCAGCGATCGTCAGTACGGTTTCCGTCAGCTGGTGACCTTGCGTACTTCACGCATCGATGGTCATTGGTGATTAGTGGAGGCAATCGAGAACAATGGGGAGGCCCTGGCGGTTAGTTTGGACGTGGCCAAAGCCTATGATCGGGTGTAGCACAAAGCGCTTCTTTCAAAGTTGCCTTCCTACGGTCTGTCCGAGAAACTATGCGCCAGGATTTTCGGCATTTCGGAGGGTCGGAGCATCATCGATGGTTATTGGAGTAGGTACAACATGGACGTTCGGCATATCTTTAGCTTTGCTCTTGTTTGTTGCAAGAGCCATTCTTTTGGAAGCTGTGTTGAGATCATCGAGCATTGTACCGAGTTCCTCCATCCTCCGTCTTAGGCATACAATATCATGTACCGGCGGTCAATTTTGCACCGCTGGTGAGACTGCAATACCGCTTAGGTCTCAACCGAATGCTTTTTCGTAATCCACAAACACTAAAAAAAGAGGCAGGTTATATTAAGGGCATATTAAGTCTTCTGTATAACCAGCTGTACTGTATGTATGTGGTCTACGATACTGAAGCCTTTACGGAAACCGGCTTGTTCTGGAGGCTGAAAGTCATCAAGTCGACGAGCGAGACGATTCAAGATGACCCTCGAAATCAACTTATAGACATGACTCAGAAGTGCTATGGCCCTGTGTGGCCACAACACTTCTGCTCCATGCCCGTGGTATGTGTCCCTCGAGTATGACGGAATAAAAGAGCTTTTGGAGAACCTAGAGCAGGTTCTCCTGCCCTCTATAACTCAACTGTAATCTTCTTATCACCCGGTGTCTTGTTTTTATTCAGTTGTTTGAGACCCGTCTCGACCTCACGCCGGGGATATCGTTGGTGTAATGACTGGTCAATCGGGCTCATGGACTTCTGCCATGGCGAGGTTCTGTGTACAGCTCTCCGTAGAACCTCTCGCCCTCACTCAGGAACTCCGGTTTGGAGGATACAACCGTGCCATTGAAATTCGGATTACTGTTTACTTTATTTTAGAGACTTGAAATCGAGGTAAAATAACTAGACCATGTAAAAAATTAAAATGCTCAGTTATGACTGGTTAGGCAAACACTAAATACTATGAAATGAATGATGTCATGAAAATAAAACTTTCTTATGACAGACGCCGTTCATTGAGGTATAACAGATATTATTACGAATAAGGCTGAGAGTATCGCAATCGGGTAGAAAAGGAAACCGAGCGGAGCATTCATACGTAAACAAAGAGCAGACGAATAAGGTTCCATTAATTATTTTGAAATTCCACATCCGTCTCGAGCCCCCCTGTTGATTATGTACATGTTGATATTTTAAGACAAAGAGCCCTTTAAACGGCTGGCTTCAGACTGGTATTCGCGTACATAACCATAATATTTACCGATCGAGCCTCGATTAGATCTTACTTATCCTGGAATCGGAATATCAAACACGTAAGTGTTGGCCCCAGCCTCCTTAAACCATGTGAATCAGTAGATGCCTCTAAAATATAAAATAGCTGGCTTCTCCGAGCTGCAAGTTTCGGCTAACATTCATTTTCGTATTAAGGTTAACGATGACATCAAATTGTCATTCAACTTTTGGCTTCCTTTGATTTGCAATCTACATAATGAATTGTTAGGTTAGAAAGAGTGCCTCTCTATTTAATTTAAATTTTAAAATAAACTTTAAAACCCCAATTTTATTACGATGGTTCGTAAACTAGTTTTAAACTCTGCTATTAGTTCAGTTTATAGTCGAGAGAGTTAAATAAAATTATCGTAAAGAGTGCGAATACATAGGCGTCTTTTAAATATCAGTGTATACAGTTTTGCAATACTTCCAATTTTCAGCTCTCTGGGAATCAAACTCCCAGATGTACCTAAGTCGCACGCTTTGCAAAGAACTCAATTTCCTATTCATCTAAATGTCAACAGTTCATAATTCGAAAAGCCTTAACCGTACCGTTAATGATTATCTTCCATTTATTAAACACCACAAGTTATGTATGAATGTAATTTTTGTAGAATCCGAAGAACTAATAAGCATTACATTACATTCTACTAAAGTCGTCCAAACTTCGACTTCGAGTTGCTTTCGAGTTTTTGTTCGAATTTGAGGTTTTGTATGAGTGGTACGTGAGTTGTGTGCGACACTTGTCCGAGTTGCTACTGAATATTTTCGAATTGCGTGCTAACTGCATTCGAGTAGAGTTACATAATTTTTATGCAACTAACTCTACTCCATTCTAACTTTTCACTATTTCCACTGAGCCAAGAATATCTAGGCAAGAAATCAGTTCACAATTCAAGGAATTGACGGTAGATTATAAACTAAAATATGTTAAATTCCGAATGGTTAGTTCAATTATCTATTTTATGACAGTTTATAATGTTAGTAAGATTATTAAATAACAATATGAATGATTTATCAATTATATGCGCAACTATATCGTCAACCGCGGCGATTATTTTTTATATTTAAAAGCCTATCTGATTACACATGACTTTGTTGTGAAATTCCTACTAAATTTATTGCTGGAATAATTTATTGAATAATACGATTACGTACTAAAAAGTTGTCTTGGTGAAAAACTTGAATTCTCTCGCTTCAGGTCAGGTAGTTACATTTTTTTGCCTTTACTTCGTCCCTAGATAAAGGTTAGTAAGGCGCCTAAAACTTTTTTTTGTATTTAACGGAATCTTTGAACGTGATTGTGATCCCTCGCTTTTCAAAGCGTATTTCAAAAATATATTTGAAACGTTACACACGTATCAAGGACTGATACAATAATTTAAATAGTTTGTCCTATTATTCTTACCACCATCTTCAGGATTTGCGAATTTTTATAATTTCTTCCCCGCACGGATCGGAATACTTAAATTTATAACAAACTTACGTACGATCTCCCAATGGACGTAAATATAAATTTCTAGGAGTTTAGACTTATATCGTTATCAGCTTAGATGTCGCTTAGAAACTGCTATATAACACATAAACCATATGCATATTTAATATTTTTAAATAATTACATTACTTTATTTAAAACGACTATATTTCAAGTTGATAGCTGAATTTGTTAGCGCTTCATATACAGTGTTAATTAAAAAACCACATGTCGGGTTGTGGCATGGTCGCCAGATGTCAATAACTTCGGACCGTCGAGAGCACGTCGAGTGACCGGCATTAACGCTGCTGACTTCAATCTGAACGTTAAATATTAAGGCGTAGGAGCGCATTGTATCCACAAAAATGTTGCCAGACGTCCAGTATTTCAGGCATAATTTGAAACGTCCCGCCGGGATAGACTTTGTCCCTATTGCAACATATTGATGTGCGCAACAAATTTACTCCGGATTTGATAAAGAAATTTTAACTGTAATTGTAGCAGCATTGGAATCAAAAAGAGAGGATAAAAAGAGTGCCTATTGAACTACATAAAATACATGATTTTCATTTACCTCTTTGTTTACTCGTATTCTTAGGAAATTAGTTTAGAATTAATTAAATAATACAATTTTAGAATGAGAAATGACCTCGGCTAGGATATGAATCGAAGAATCCGTGACGGATTATTACTATTTAGTACATGGAGTTTCTGCTTTGGTATCTTTTAAACCTTACATTTCTTACAAAAATGCACACACCAGTGTCGAACAGAGTACGCCGAGTATCCAGTTACCAAGACCTAATTTATGTTTGTTGAATGTCCGATAAATCTTAAGACGCGACTACAATAGGGCCCTTCGTACACAACGCTACGCAAATCTCCGACTATTGTCGGATAGTTACGTCGCTAATTTTAATCGATCAGATGATAAAATCGTATCAATTTTCAAAACATTTCTCAGTACTAATTTAGTTAAATGCCTATTTCGCGATTTTTGAAAATTCATCCAAGAAAAGAAAATTTGTCAAAAAAATGGAAGTTACTGTGGAGAATTAACAAGGATTTCTAACAATAAATAAAAATAAGGTTTTATTAATTTTTCAAATTGTTTTTTTTTAAATTCCACACTGACGATGTTAGTGCTTAATGATTGAACTACAATCTTAAAATTGCGCCGACTTTAAGGTATCGTAGACCCCATCCGGCGGGAAGCGCGCGACTGGCGTCGGCAACGTCATGGATGAGTGTCGGTGACGCATGCACGTGTACGAAGCTCTCTGAACTTGTATTGCGATAGTCGCTTGGAAACCAAAGTCGTCAGGTATCGGAGATTTGAGTAACGGCGTGTACGAAGGGCCCAAAGGCCTACGGATTGGCATTCCCAAGCCCTTAAGAACGTAATTACGTTTAATACAGAGCGGCTATTATCTTTTTTCCCTTGTGATTTTTATACCATTTTATAAATAAATCAAAAGTAAGATGTAAGACATATTGAGTACGTAGAAGTAAACACTAAACACTAAGTGTAAAAATACAAACCATTTGTACAAGAATGCGCTTTAATGCTTATAATTAGCGAACTCGGGAGCTAGAAGTTCTCAGTTTCCAAGTGAAATATTTGAACGCTTGCGTGACAGAAGCGTTTAAAACAAGTCGGACCTTAGCGCGCGCTGATGTGAAAAACAAAAATCGAGAGACCGTGGTAACTTGCCTCGACACAATAAGAAATAAAGTTTTATCGAAGTGGACAGATTTGGGCAGTGGACGGGTACCATGTCACCGTCAGACCGTAAACATCGTTAATTTGTAATCTCACTAACCATATCATAAACTGATGGTAAATTTAACGAGTCATTGACAATTTGAAATCACGTCAACCGCAGGCAACTTATTTTTTTATTTTTAACTTTTTTTATATAGCCAGTTATAATTAACGTCTGTTGTAGCTTTAACGTAATCGCTACTAATATTATAAATGTGAATGTAAGTTTGTTTGTTACGCTTTCACGCGAAAACTACTCAACCGATCCTCATGAAACTTTGTACACATATTCTTGAAGGTACTAGAAGTAACATAGGATACTTTTATGAAAAAAATAGTATTTAAAAAGTGACTATAGAGTCCGAAACGGCTGGACCGATTTCGATGAAATTTACAGCGATTGTCCAGATTGGCAGAGCGGGTGTTCCTGTGGTCGCTACCGAACGGATCAACATAATTAGTGGTACCCGGCGAAGCCGGGGCGCGTCACTAGTATCACAATGAAAATATCAGATTACAATTTGAGGTCTAAACTGTAGAGAAAAGATACGTCAAATTGTCAATGATTCGTTCAGTTGATCCACGTCCGATTATAAATTTACGAAAATCGTATTCTGTACGTGACATATACACGTAGCATTGGATGGTACAAGGTTTTTGTAATACATTTAGTTTTTTTTTTCAATGCGATAATAAATTAAAATATGCTTCGACTACTCTGTTCCTTAACTCAGTTTTATCGTCCCGGGTTTTATTTTAAGCCTTTATAAATATAGCAAACTTACCATACAAAAAATATAAGTTAGCTTTTGGTGGCTGGTACTAGTTGGGGGTTACTTTTTCGCAACTCCAACTAGCGCATAAAAATAACAACATATCCTACCAATGGGGGTTGTTTACCTTTAAAAAATGTATTCCTTGGCACAAGGATGGTAATCCAACCGTGATTCGGTGAACCTAAACATCTTGTTGGACGTGAGATAATGAAAATGAAATCATTGAAATTCGATACATCCCTAATGACAGATAACGGCAAACGTGACATTTGGCACGCAGACTTGTTATGTATCCAGATAAACTTCGCTTCTTGGTGGTCGACAAAAAGAGATTAATCTATGGCTACTGCGTCACACACTTCTAATATTATAAAGCGGGAAGATAAGACTGTTTGTTCATGTCGTGTCTTTGTTTGTTTGTTTGTTGTTTAACCATTATGGTAAATTGAAATTAATTAATGGAAATATATATATATATATATATATATATATATATATATATATATATAGATATATATATATGCGTCATATTCAACGCAACAAATATATATGATGAAAAATACGATGTCGACTATCATAAATAAAAAAATTTAGGATTCGGTGACAGTTGTTAGTGTTTTAAAATTAAATCAATTTAATTCTATCGTTGCAATTAATTGCGCGAGGTCTCCACAATATTTACATAAAATAACAGTTCGGGTTATTTGGAATAGCGTTAACTATTATTGCAGTTTATTTCATTTAAATGTCTCTTTATATTATGTATTTTAAATTGTATATAAAAAGTAATTATGTCTAAAGTTTCCACCCGATTACTAATTGTTAAACTGAATTACAATCGAATAAGATTGAATGAGAGAGAAGAGGCTACAGTCACCGCGGCGAATGGCTAGACGGTGAAACAAAGAGTTGTTTATTTAAAACATCTAGATATAATTTGCAACCTTTGGGAATCGAATCTTGGAATAGCTGAATACGCTACAATGTATACAAAAATCTTGTTAATTTAATTTATTATTTTTGAATGCCACAAACATATTATTCTAAGTTGTATTGCACCCAACAAATCTGTTCTATGTTTTTATACTATCGGTCAATAAACCACGGTCATACTTATTTAACAATTATATAATTCATTCATACTCTCATTTATAAAACTGTGAAGCATAACGTAAATTCCTTTAAAATTCAATATGGAGTTGTAGTTTTAATAAATCCAACGAAGCTATGATTATGAAGCTGACCACAATAAAAATCAATACGATATAGTGAGTGACAGAGCGCGTTCGGTCGATGCACATGGCAGGCGATCTGCCGGCGGGGGTAGGGCGCTGTATCCGCGGCCGTCGGTCGTTGCCCCCCCGTATTAACCTTGTGCACACACTATCAACTAATAAAGCTTACTTGGAGCCCCTATATAGATCACTTTCCATACAACTCGACTGTGACTCGTACGATTTACTGTTCGTTGAATGCACGTACAGTTTTAACTTTAATGCCTAATTAATGTATGCCTTTCAAAGTTCAAGTAATAAATATATAAACAATCGGGCTATGCTTTTTCATTTAATTAAGTAAATATGAGAAATGGATATAAAGTTTTAACGCCCATTTTTACCAAGTTCTTATGTGTAGTCAGTTGTTAAGCGATATTTGAAATTAACATATAAATGTGACATACTAAAGAAAGACGGTATTAGAGTACCCGTAAGCGTCGAACATGTTGTATGCATAGATGTATGAAGGTACAAGAAGCGAGAGTGGTGAAAAATGGAATCCGTAATTTCTACCTATACCGCTGGTTCAGGGACGTGCGTGTATATGGAATGAGATTGTAACATGTTTTTTTTTAATATGAGTATTAATTTGAAGTTAAATCATACTTTTCCAGTCTTATACTGTTAGACCGGTAGTAGGCGCATTTCTTGCGGTGCTCGTGATTTCTTAACTTTCTACGTAAGTGTAAAGACCCGAAACGACTTTTTATCAGAATACGTTCACTTATTACGGCGATGGGCGTCCATTCCAAATACCATTTCATATTTAAGGTCTAAACAGTACAATCAACGTCAGCTAACTTTCACCCTTCATTTAGTTTATGCTAATAAATTTTTGCTGGTAACTGTTTTGGAGTCTTCTTTGAAATTAATTTTACGACATACGAAAATAATTAATTACTTTTATATAAGTAAATAATTGTTCCCGAAATTACAGTAAATCGTTTAACATATTGATAAAAACCTTAAAAAAATATTAACAGTGGTAGAACCCGCAACAACATCTGTTGCACGAATGGGCCGTCTCTACCGGTGAAATACCACGACTTAACAGAGAACAGGCGTGAAGTAGAAGTACTCTGCGTTTCTTGCGACGAGTGAGGTGCCGGAGGCCTAATTTCAGTCCTCTTCTCCTTCCCACCCTTTCCTTATTAGGGTAAGATGGGAACGTAAAGGATACTGCGGGATTATAAGTCAATTGGAGATTTGGTATGGGTGCTTGCGGGCCATTTATTAGTTTAGTAGTATTTTAAGTACTTTTATCTGAATTATTGTTATAATAATAGTAATAATAAGACTTGAAATTAAAAAAGAGGGTAAAGGGAAAATTTGACAGAAGGGTTTCCCAAATCGTCAAAGGGAATTATGTCAAATTTTCCCCTCGACAAGTATTAAATATGGCCGCACGACAATGCACGTCCAAGGAACGTCGAGAATGCCTCGGATACGCTGTCGCATCGTTAATGCAAAACTCATACTGATTTGATATTGCAACGGCATAATTTCATGCAACCATTATAATAGTGTTGAATATTAACACCGCTATATTAAACACTATGATGATTCCCCCGGCTGTGTTTTAGGCAGCAGTCTATTACGAAACAATTATTGCTTTCTTATGGCATGTATGCAGTAAGAATAGATAACTGATCACAGTTTAATTGTGTGCCATTATAAGTGAGAAAATAAATTCTCGTTAACAAATAGTCGCTTCGGTTAAAGAAGTGCTATGAGACATGTTCGTAGTCAAAGCCCGCTCTGGTATTCTTAATATTATTATTATTTTTGAGGCTTAAGATTCAAGACCCAAAATTCTACGAAACGAATATCGCAAGTTTTTAAACTGGCTTGATTTTTTTTTAAGAAAACGAAATTATTGAAAATGACAATAATTTTCTATTAATCTTTATCATAGATTGATATATATATATATAGGTGTCCTGTGAACCATGCAATTTTAGCGTCCCACGACTCTTTGTGCGTTCGTCGAGGTTTCTCAGAAAATGCGTCCGTGTGAAATGAACGCTTATAAAAGTGTCCATTTACCGCGTTGGCGACACACCTTCATGTGGTCGACTGTGTTGATTCTATACGATGAAAGTCAATATTGTGCGAAAGCAGTAAAATAGAAATCTAACTCTAAACTGTATGCTTTTTATATATGTTTACAATCGCAACAAATAGAGCATAAACATTTAGACATTGACCGGTTTTCAAATAATTCAACGATTGTCGAAAATTACACCAAAAAATACTTAACATCACTAATCTCTCTCTCTCTAAATTAACGCGCGAACTTGTTTTATATCTAATCAGTACATTTGACTTCGAGTATTCGAATTATTTGCTTTTTTGTTAAAAATTCGAAACGTATATTCGGACCTTGTTCGTTAATTAACTAATGATCATGGTCTACGCCGATCGAACAGTCTGGAACTATAGCCATTGTTAAGACATTTTTAGTTTTTATGACTGGTCCGCACCGGCTTCGCTCGGGTGTCACTTATTATGTTGTTCCGATCGCTATCAAACTTCTCCAATCTAAAAATTTCCTGTAAATTTCATCGAAATTTTATATATATGATACTCACATATATATGTTCTCTATAGACTCCGAAACGGACGGACCGGTTTCTATGAAATTTTCAGGAAATGTTCAAATTGGTTCCTGTGAAGTTTGGTAGCGGTCGGATCAACATAATTACGGCTACCCGTGAAAGTCAGGTTGGATCTCTAGTATGTATATTAATGTAGATGGTTTTCGATTCATTTACGTTAAAAATTTGTTTGCGTGCCTGTCACTATCCATCGGGGACCGCGATTCGGGACAGATAGACCTAAATAGGTGCTTAGTATCCAGTTGTCACGCAACTTGTAACCTCACCTCGGCACCTAGTTAATTAATTAGCGGCCGTCGATTATGAGGCCGTAACTCTGTTCGTGTGGTCGATGCTTATTGTTGAACGATGTCATCATACTAATGAGTTTAACGCACTTATTGGTAATGCGTTACGTTGCAGCCAAGATACGATCGATCGTAGTTCAACCGATTTTGTTAGCAAATTGATTATCATTCAAAATAGGATCGCTGTTTCATGTGTACTTTATTTGGCAGTGGAACGCGGCAGCTAGAAGGCTTTGGAGGCTAGTCCTTAGCGGAAGTACTACATTGGTTGCTTAACTAGCATTCGGTGGAATTACTGATCCGTATGCAAAGTTAGTTCTATTGGTAACATAAGTTCGTCCAAAACTATTTGTCATCTTTTATATATGTCGCAATTTGGTGAGAAAATCATTAAAAGATATATTCTCATTCATCCCTCTATTTTTAAAAGTCTATTGTTAACAAAAACCTTTGTTGTCTATTCTACATCATTAAAAAAATGTCTAGAATGCGACTCTGTCCCTTTTATTTCGCTTGAACAATACTCACCTGGTTGCTTCAGCCTTATTCGTAACGCGCTGATGTATCGAATGACCTCAAAATAATTTGTACTGTAAGTCCAGTTTGGCCGCCATATAGCATCGTTTGTATCAGGATCAAGTTTAGCCTCAAATGGAATACTGTTTGCCTCTAGCCTACAGCTTTATACCCGCTTCCTCCGTTTGACCATAAATGAGAGCAATTGGAATCGTCAACGAACGAGTTCTTATTAATCTTCTTGATCCTCTGATCCCTGACTATGCGAAGGGAAATACCGGCGCTTTGTAATTTCTGCTATTTATATTATTTGGAGTGTTCCAAATAGAAATGTTTGAAATAATTTCTGATCTGAGTTTCGTTATCACTCATTGCGACAACGCTCCAAATTATATCCACACATTGTTGGCAATCAAAAAACAGTCCTATGGGTTTCTCACAACTTCCTATGCTTTTAAAAAAGTTTACTCATTCCTTAAAGGTTGAGTACCTGCAGCTTCTATTTTTGTTATCTTCTGACCAGTCTGCGTTCATTCTGATTTGAGGCTATCACTTAACATCAAGCGACTCGTCGACATAGACTCTCTTATCCTATATAATATTCCGACTAATATTATAAATGTGAATGTAAGTTTGTTTGTTACGCTTTCACGCGAAAACTACTCAACCGATCATCATGAAACTTTGTACACATATTCTTGGTGGTATTATAAGTAACATAGGATACTTTTAATGATTTTTAATAATTTCCAAAAATTAAAAAAAAGGTGTCAAAAAATCTAAAAATCCAGCTACTTCAACGCCATATAGTATTTAAAAAAGCGACGTATAAACCTATAGACTCCGAAATGGCTGGACCGATTGCGATGTTTGCAGGGATTATTCAGATTGGTACAGTGGATGTTCCTGTGTTTGGTAGAGATCAAGTCAACCTAATTAGTAGTACCTGGGCGAAGCCGGGGCGGGTCAGTAGTAATATTATATCCCCTTTTAGGTTAGTCGGGCAAAAGAAACAAAAAGAATAATACCTCGTATGGTAATAAGTTAATTCGACGTTATCGTAAAAGCAGGCGCGTTACAGTTAATTAATTAAAACTAGGGTGAATGACGCAATCAATAGACGTAGGTGCTTCGGTAACACGTTACATTCATTGTACAAAGTATATTTATGTTTTTCATTTATTTCATTACAGGTTTTGATTAAATAATAGTTGCAGAGTTTGTTTAAAAGATGTTCTCATACATTGTATAGTTTGTTATAAAACTTCGCCCGAGTACCACTTATGTTGATCCTATCGCTACCGAACACAGGAATGTGCCAATCTGGACAATCTGGTCCAGCCGTTTCAGAGTCTATAGGTCTATAGGGAACATACATACTTCACTTTTTATATACTATTTGTTTTTCATAAAAAATTTCCTATGTTACTTCTAATACTTCCAAGAATACGTGTTCAAAGTTTCATGATGATCGGTTGAGCAGTTTTCGCGTGAAAGCGTAACAAACTTACATTCACACTTATAATATTAGTGGGGGTTAATAAATGTTTGTCCACTTCTATGGAGTCTAGATTTAATATAAACCAATGAGGTTTCTATGCATATTGTTTCACAACCCTTCTTTGTTAATGGCCAGCTCATATCCTTTGTTTGTTCGTAACAAGATAATGAGGAAGTACACTGTCGGCCAAAAGTTTGAGACCACCTTGAAAAAATTACAATATTGAATAAAACTCCAAAAGTTAGTGCTCTACAAATTATTTATTTACCTTATTAAATAGGGAACTTTTTATGTAACATAAAATAATTTAAAAACTACAATAATTGCCATTATTATTAAAAAAAAATATATTATTTAAACTAACTTTTCATCGAAAAATCTTCCCTTACTTTTTATAACTTTTTTGACCAATATTGGTAACCGGGCTATTAGTTTATTGATAGTTGCTTGTGAAACATTGTTCCAACTCTCTTGTAAAGTCCTCCAGAGGTCTTCTTTTGACGTCGGACAATGACTACGGACGTTTCTGTCCATCTCCTCCCACAGAAGCTCCGGATTGAGATCCGAACTCTGAGGGGGCCACTCCATGTTTTTCAAAACTCCTTCCGTCTCTTTGTGCTCTAAATATCCCCTGCATAGTTTAGAACTATGTTTTGGATCACTATCTTGTTGGAAAATGAATCCATCTCCAATCAAACGTAGCCCGGAAGGAACAGCGTTTCGCTCCAGTATCTCTTTGTACTGCTCCTTTTTCATTATTCCTTCAATTTTAACCAAATCTCCGGTCCCATAGCCAGAGAAACATCTCCAGACCATACTAGAGCCTCCACCATGTATTACTGTTGGCACTACACAGTCTGGCAACATCTTTTCTTCGGCACTACGACGTACAAAAACTCTTCTTTTCGAACCGAATATTTCGTACTTTGATTCATCAGTCCAAAGAACTTTTTTAAAGTCTTCTTCAGTCCAATATCGATGAGTAAGAGCCCACTGCAGACGTTTCTTTTTGTTTTGTGTCCGTGACAGTGGTTTACGAACAGCTACGCGACCAAACAAATTGGCATCTCGAAGTCTTCTCTTTACTGTTGTCAATGATACAGGTTCCGGTCGAGTTTTATTGAGTTCAGCTCGAATTTCTGGTGCTGTTAAACGTCTATTACGCTTACTTGTTACAACAATGAAGATGACTGCCGGTTGTCTTGTATCGAGTTATTGCGTTATGAACACAAGTCTTCGATAACTTCAGCTTAGCGGCAATTTCTCGTTCAGACTTGCCTTCGTCGTATAGAGTAACGATGGCGGAACGAGTTTCACTGGAGATTTCACGGACTTTTCCCATTTTTGGAGATCTTCACTTGACAAAACAGTAGCTCAGACTGAATAGATTTAACCAAGGCTAACTCCTTAAGTAGCCATGCTATGAATAGGATTTATGGCTTAAAATATTCCTAAATATTTATCAACGCAAAACAATAACCAAATAAGTACAAGGGAGCCGCCATATAATAAAATGACAATTGCAACACCTGGTCCTTACGCGGCACTTATCTGTGGTAAATAAACAATGCCCATTTATGGCATAGTCATTGTGTAAAAGATAAGAGAAATGGTGTTGAAACATTCAAAATGATTAGTAGATTACACAGGTGTTCATATTGTTATGTTATCATACGCAGATTTAAAATATTTTGCAAATAGTAACCTGTGTACAAAGTGGTCTCAAACTTTTGGCCGACAGTGTATGTAGGTTTGTTACAGCTAATTCTGTTCTTCCTGGAAGTGGAACGTGTGAGTTGTGGAAACAAACGGAGCTCTTATAAGAATAATGTAATTTATTTAAAAACTTAAATTAATTTTGTGGTAGAGCCCGCAACAATATCTGATACACGAATTGCTCACAGAAAATAGGCGTGAAGTAGAAGTAATTCGCGTATCGTCTGATAAGTGAGGTAGCGGAGGCCTAATTTCAGTGCTTTCCCTTCCTACCTTTTCTTCATAAGGATAGGATGGGATCGAGAAGAGGGTTAGCAGGAAATATCTTTTTTTTCTGTCTATTCCCTCCTCTGTCCATAAAAGATAGACGCTGCAACACATTTGCTTGTTGCGGATATCTATGAGTAACTGCTATGAGCTCACTTAACATCAGGTGTTCCGCTTGTTCGTTACTGCCATAAAAAATACTGTTAATAAAAGCGATGAACTTAAAGTTGACAAAAATTAGTGTATTAATCTAGGAAATTAATAGGAGAATTAAACGATGCAGAAAATTTTGCAGTGGTGTATTGAACAAGTAACGAAATCTGGGTAGATTTTTTTTCACGTCGTGCATTTGTGTTTTAGTCAATAATTAAAGTCCACGGAGTCTAATTCTTTCGTAAAACTTTATACTATCCAAATATTAATTTAAATTATTTATTAAATTTATTTAATTATTGTACGACGTGGTGTAATAATGATCATAGATGCGGACCAAAGTACGCTCTGGATTGTTATCTGTCATCGGAGAATTTTAATATTTTTAAAATTTATAATATCGTAATTATTTTATTTGCATTTAACGTTTCGTGGCCATTAATGGTGATGTCATTTAGTACATAATAATTTTATTAATTTTAATACGTTATAATATAGATACTAAATAGATGACCTATAAAATTAATAGCCTTAGTAAGAGTTAGTAAATACGTGTTCTGGTTGAGTGTTGTAACGCGAGAAACCAACGGGTTAATCATTGAGCTATGAAGGCACGCCGCGGCGTTATGTCGCCTGCACTTTCTATCACCGGACGCCCGCACTTATCTTACTAATTTCATATTAAAACATTAAAAAAATATCATGGTAAGTAAGTTACATTAATATTTTCTTTACTTTGTTATTTCTTATTATTGTTGTTAATAATTTAATTTATTTTATACAACTTTAAACTAAACATGTCATCAACCGATTGTGAATTTCGTCAATTTATAACGCGAAGCCATATATAAACTGAAACTCAAAGACGCTCTGGAGATGTGGCGTTGGAGAAAAATGCTCTGGGTCTCCTGGACCAAATTACGAACAAATGCCGCTATCGTTGGTGAGCTTGGCATCAAATAGCGCCTATCCACTCAAGAGCGCACTCGGATTCTTAAATTCTTTCAACATAGTCGACGCGTCAACAGAAACTACCGGAGCTTGATAACCACGACTACTCTAACAAAAATGAAGCGACCAAGAAGAATACATATATATACTTATAAATAATACTGGTAGTGTGGATTGATAAGAAGGCCAAGATCGTGCTAATTTGAAATCCAATCTCTGCGTACCTCCATGGGCTACGGGTATGGGTTTTGCTCTCAACTTTGTACTTGATATCAGCGGTCGGAAAGTTTCGTTCTAATTATAATATTTGTTCAAAGAGACAGCCAGATGATTAAATTGCTCATAAACAATGCAACAAAACAATTAATGTAATATCATATATGTAAATATTCGAGAAATGAACACTCATATGTGTCTCTGTAAACAATGAAGCTTATGAAGTCTCGCGAGCTGCACAATTGTCAGATCTGGATGCACCCTAAGGCGAATCACGAACTTATCTGGACCTAAAACATAATCTTGATTAAATAAAACTTGCACAAATATATTTTAAGTCGCAAATCGAACACAGGCCTTATACTGTTACAGTTAAGCACCCTAATCACTGCTCTATATGCAAACTTTTCCACAAGGATATAGAGATTGACAAAATTGCATAAAATTATAATTTTTCTCAGATGTGTTAGTGATTTAATAACACATTTTTGCTTTTGCGTATTAAGTCTTACGAGCGATGTTCATTTGTTGTGTGGCCGTGTCCAACAAAGTGAAAACGTACATTGATTCAATTGGAATTCATTTATGAATTAATATGTGCAAAATAGTTTTTTAATTACCGTTAGAAATTTTGTATGGAATAGATCTGAAGTATATTCAAAGCTTGGTATTGCGGTGCATGATTCACATTGCAACATAGCTGGTCGTGTTAATTTTATTCAGCGGAGCCGTAATCTCATTAGCGGTTAATGGTAAGCTACGAACAATGGTGCCTGTGTGTGGGTTCGAAGCATATTGGATCCTATGTACCCCATTGTTGGTTAAGTTGAGTATATGTAGGATGTTACAAAGAGAGATAATACTACAAGACACGCGATAGACAAAATATCATTCAGAATTGATTCATTTTTAATTTACGAAATTCATTTTTTTTATTCTTACTGGCTTAGATGACTTACGCGTCGTTATTATCGATGATCTTTCATTTCGAAATCAGTTGAGTAAACACAAACACACACTCCCACACAAAGTGTACAGTTTAAATTCAAATAAAACTTCCTTATTGAATTTAAGATTGAACCCAAATATGGTTAATATTCAATTGATGTATGCTACAGGAGAGACGTAGTACCTGATGAAAGGCAAATTCGTATCGATGCAGCAATGGCCGTCATTGCAGCTGCAAATAAATTACATTTAAATTTTGTTTTCAAACCTTCCATCGGGAAGTAACATTACATATCGATGTAACATTGATATGTGCATACATTAAAATTTGAAACACAATCTGAGGAAAATTTCCGAATGAATAATGTTTATAAATTTGTTGTTGTTTACGACTTATTTTCAAACCAGAGTAAGTAAGAAAAATTAATTACCAGTTTCGAAATAGCTCAGGCGGGTAGAGTGAGATTACGGATTTCCATTCAGTCGGTAATGGGTACTCTTTATATCGCCGTTCTATAGTAGATGTTCGTTATCTTCTATTCAATTCATTTTAAAATAAATTTATAATAATTTACTGTGTAAATTAAAAAAATAAGTTAATATATTTTTAATAAATAGAAATACACAAATTCACGAACAATAATTAGGTAATAATATTTTTTGTTAAAATTATTTTTATTTTTTGTACTTTACAAGCATGGTAATAGCGATGCATCTCTATTTATTGTATTATTTAAAAAATATATTTAAAAACGATATTGTGTCGAAATTACTCGGAGTATCTTTTTAATATATATATATATATATATATATATATATATATATATATATATATATAGGTACTATAGGTTCCAAATTATTTTATTTTCAAAAAATGTACGATAAATCCCTTGCATATGGGGTTGTTAAACTTTTATCTATCATACACTAGTATCGATAACATGTTGGCAATTACTGGGTTGTGCATTCGTAATTAAACTGAATGCCGCAGTACTCCTCTAATATATTACGTCGCGTATATGTTTTTTAATTAGTTAATATCTAGCACCGCATCGTTTCGTGATCATTACCGTTAAAATTTAACTTTATCGTAGTGTATAAACAAAATAATTCACTTAAACTTCAATAATTCACAATTTGGTGACTTCAATTTCCATCTTTAATATTTTTCTGTCAAATAGTCTTAACAAATTTATATGTGTTAATTTCTTAAACTAACCACATCATCACCATAAACCACAGCTGACGATATCCAAAATAGATCCAGAAAAGATTTAATTTATGATCTCAATTATATTATACAACCATTGTTTGTTCTACTATCAAACCAAAAATTAAGAATAAATCAATATCAAGGATCATGCACGCGAGGTGTATGTACTTGAAATAACAGAGACAATGTCAGGATACAGCAAAATGGGGGCGGTATTGTTTTTTTTTTAAAAAATAAATCTTTAATATTCATTCTCGATATTTGGACCTATGTACACTAGCAAATCATCGTTCACCATATTACATGAAGCACTAAAATGCCTACAAAGTAGAAGTGTTTCCTCGAACGCCTGTTTAAGTAACGGTAGCATTCTCCGACGCCATGTTTACACTCAACCTCACGCCGCACGATATTTAACACTAGCATTCATTGTTAAAATTAGCTTCGATTTTGTTAGTATTATGCCTTCCAACCACCATTTTGTATTATACAATTAGCGGATGCGTGTTAAAACTCTCGGTATGTTTGCACTAGAACGTGAGCTTTTTGAAGCGATGCAAGCATGCCGCCTCGCTTTTGCAGACTACATAAGGTCGTTTGTAAGTTTTATGTTTAGAAAAATCTTAGAAAAAACTTCAGTCATTCGTTTTTGTACATTCAAAATTTCTTGTTTTGTCTTCACCTCACGTTTTACCTACGGAGATGTATGTGTTCAATGTCCACCGCAATGAGCCTGAATTGTATGCGGGCGGAAGGGCGAGGGCGGAGGAATTTGACCGTCAATCACGCCGCTCAAATACGTAGTTACAATGATAATTCATACTCTTGAGATGTTAAACTCATACAAAATCACCAGACAAAAGTGTTCCAAAGACAGTGACAGCAACATTCATACATGTCAAATGTGTAAAAAGGGCAGCGTAATTAAAATAATAAGAAAATAGAGGGGCAAAGACTTATCACTTAGGCGTAAGTGTAAAGATATGTCGTAAGCTAAAGTGTCTCAATCGGGACGTTTTCGAGTCTTTAATTTTTGTTATTATTGCATAATTCCCTAAAATTTTAATACGAGGCAAGTTTTTTTATTAGAACTGTTGAGGCGCGATCTTCGATCTTCTGCATTCATAAAATAATGCTCGACGTATGCACGCTCGTCGGTTATAGATCGATATAAGTTCTCCTAGGGCGTCCCCTACTAACACTGCCACTCACTTTTGCAACATATTTTGTTTTATTATTCTCTCTCTTCATTCATACTTTCAACATGCCTAAACAACCTCAAACTTTGTCAAAATGCGAATGTAAAGAAAACAAAAACTTTCAAATTAATTTTTAATATATCATATATGAACTGACCATAAGAATTGCAATATTTCATTTGAAGACATAATACTAGTGACCTAAAATAAAATGAATTTACATTTTGTAAAATCCTGGAGCACCATTGAAACATTATTTTAGGTACGTTAACCTCTCACTGAAATGAGGTCGCAAACTGTAACTTAAGCATGTTTAAGCTTAATAAAGCTCAAAATGATTTGTCAACTGACGACAAACCAACGTGTCGCATAGTACCGATCGTCGATCAAAATTTTTGATTAGTTTAATTTGTTATTCCGGTAAATGAACTCTATTGATTTTATAAGATTGAAAAGAGCCACCTCTATCGGTCAAATTATATTTTCATACGAATGCTTTTACATCGACTACATCGTATGTCTTTGTACTTCGTACCTCTTGTTAAATTTAATACCCTATTTGAAGCCAGTGGCTATTTTTCGCCAAAAAATGAAACACGTTGAACATGGTGTTTAATAATATTTTTTTGAGTCAATAGTCAATCAAGAATAAAGATAGAAAAATAAGGGCGTTGGCACAAAACACCTTTGAATTGTAATCCTAATATTATAAACGGAAACAAGTTTGCTTCCATTTTTTTTTGTTATGCGTTTACGGTTTAGCGACTCAACGGATCCCGAAATACAGCACACATATTGTGAGGGGAACAGAAAAGGACATAGGGTACCTTTTAGAGGAGAATAAAACATTCGCGAAGCGGGCAACTTTTATAATTTTAGAAATAATGCTTACCATGAAATATAAATATAAATCTTTACATAGTATAAAAAACCGTTTCCGCTGTCTATTTATAATATATAATCCAATCAGAAATTAATACAGATAATAAGGTACGAAGTTTGCCGGCTCAGCTAGTTTAATTATGTAAAATTAGTTTAAAATCTTTATTAATTTACTATTTTTCAAGCTTTGTAAATAGATATGGCATCGCAGGAAATAGAATAGAAAAAGTATAAGTCTTAATTATTTGTATAATATTTCTTCAAATAGCTGAGATAGTTATTTAAATAGGCAAATAAAAAAAAATTTCAGCGGCACACAATGGTCGTGAACTTAAACAATCTTGTGGAGATATGAATGAAACGTCTCTCGCGTGCTTGATTGTATCTACAAAGAGCTTTTCCGACTTGTCTAGGATATTTCTTTCTCTTGGTGGCGCGAACTGTTGATTAATTTTTAATAAATGCATATAGTTTTTGTTTATTCTTCTTTTTGTCATAAATTTTTAATAATTATTTCATTTAATACTTCGGATTTCTGATGTTTTAAAGGCCCATTTGGATATAAATATGTTATGTAGTAAAATTTTGTAGCCGACGGCTTGAATAATTTGAATTTGTATGTAAGTAATTTTTGTTAAGTATGTGGTACAAGAAGTAATAAAAATATTTGATTATAAGTAATTTAAAAAAAAATAACAAGTGTGAATATAGAATAATATATGAGTACGTGTGAATTCGCCTATCGATTAGTCCCGTAATTATTGGAGTGGGTGGGTGAGCCCGGAGCTAGGCGGCCCGGGTCCGGGTCGGCAACCGTAAGGGCTTCGACCTACGCGCGCCTGCGCGACCCGGCATCGACCAACCTCCTCTCTCGCTTTACCTCACCTCTCCTCACCCTGCCCGGGACGCCTCTATGTAATCCCGTCTGAGAACCGGCCGTATCTATTCCCACTACTGTTATACAGATTCGAAGACCGTTTTAATCTCCCTGTTACCCACTCTACAGATGTCTCGCAGTGTAATGTTTAATGTTATTGCTTATGGGGGTAGTAAAATAGAGTAAACGGTTTAATAATTATTGTTTAATATATAAGCCTTTTCAATAGTTTTTTCTTTACATAGTATCCTACGCCTGAATGTTTCTGTTGACTTATGTCTCTTCTAGCTCGTTTCAAATGTGTTCCGTCTAGAACTGTCCTCCTCTTGTAGGGAACCTCCAGCAGCAAACCTCAGGAACTTCAGCATCATCCTCCCATCTTAGGTGCTGACGTCATTTATTTCGCCTGCCGTCTATATTATAATCGTTACTATTTGGTTACATTTCTCTGGGCTACTGGTAACAGGTGCCCAGCACCACTTAGCTGGTCAATTACTTTCACAATTTGTGAAAATTTAAATAATACATTTTTTTTAATCTAATATTATCGCTATTTATTTATCTACATCATATACTACACTATACGACATCATATACTAATCATGGTAGACTTAAATAATATTAATCTTAAGATAAAGTAAGTAAATACACAAATTTGACGCTGTTATCGCTTTCACAGCAACCTTCACCATTCAGCGTTTCACTCAGGAATTATGTTATTCCATGGTTTAAGATATTCTTTAAAACGATGAAATTAAAGAATTAAGGGACTATAAGCATATAATATATTATAAATACAAAAATATTAGCAAATCAAACTCATAATTTATTCCTCACTCGTGTATTCAAATCGAGTGCAAAACGATTATATCCCCAAGCGATTCAATCTATTCGAGACACTTTTTCTATTGTGTTATCCACCGTAGCGATAGTGAATGCGCCAAGGCAGTTGCTAAGTACTTGTGGCTTTGGTATTGCAAAAGTTAGGAGCAGAGAAATCAAGCAATCTAGGTCTAGCAAATATATTCTGCAAATACATATTACCTTCAGAGTGTATCAGCGTGCGTTTGAATGCTAATAAACTTTTTTTAACATGGCTGCTGGATGTGGTATGGAATATACCCCTAACCGTTATAAGCTGAAAAAAAATTGCGCATTGACTGGGATTTCTTATTTTTACTATTAACCTGAGCTTGTTTGGGCTTAGAAATGTCAAATGATGAGTGATAGTACGAAATTTACATAATAATTTAAAAAATTGAAGTCAGTATCAGTGTGGCTTTGAATAAATCAACAATAATTTCAGTCATTTTACTAGTGAACATTAAATGTATTCATGTAATTTTAATTAATAAGTATATAATTATTGATTAATGACAAACATACAAATGTGAGTTAGAATTTAATAAATTATGATTGCAATAACGTTCAATTAATCCTCTGCAAGTCTTATCATCGTCTGACTAATCCATTATATTAATTAATTTAATACTACTACTTACTATTCTACTACAGGCTGCATGTTCGACGTATGTCCTTTTACTGAATAGGTTCTTTTGTTTAGAGAATAAAAAACAGTTTTTTTTGTAAAGTTATTTAATTAACCTGTTATACGCTGGGTATAAAGTATTTTAGTCATGAAAATTAACGTCTGTGCTCATCAAGAAACAATTGATGTAAAAATATTGTTATTAACACTGTCTTCTTCTCCTTGCACATTATATGCGAGGTCGGGAGAGTCAGTACTCTCGTCGTAGTCCATAGTGTTTTACGGCCGGCTGCCTGTGTTACGCCAACTCTCCTAGGGCGTGTGTATGAAATATAAATTAACTTTCGTAACCAATTACTAAAATTTCTATTAGCTATTCCCAACCAAGCTTTAACTTGGTTGAAAATGGTTCACGATTGATAGTCGAATGGCATGTTCCAACCACGTTGTGCATATTTCGCAGTCGTACCCTTAACCATTAGGTTATTTGCGCTTATTGTAAATCGTTATTAACAATGTATTTTATTAAAACAATTTAATTAGTAATAAGAGCCACTTGACGAATTGACGACTTTAATTGACTGTATTTGAAGTATGTACGTAATATTAGGATTTAATAAAACAATATTTCATACGACATAGATAGGGATCAAATGGGATATGACAAGATAAAAAAGAAAAAGTAAGTTTCTCAGTTGTTTGCTTATTTTATCATTATACCATTTATAAAAAAACACAATATGTGTACCATAATAACTACCCATCTAATAACCAAAATGAATGCCCGCCAAACCAATGACCCAGACGGGTGATTTGTTAATCTATAAAGCAACAAAATAGTCTCTGTAGTGTCAAATATACATACTTGGGAAGCTACTTTCTTTTCTTATTGTCATAAAAATTATGTATGTGAACAAAATAAAATATATGGGCAAAATAACAAATCGGAATAATATTCCTGAAACCTAAATTGTGCCTGTAAGACTGCACGCGACTTCCATAACGAAAATATCTTCTATAGGCGTGGGAATACTATCCGGGCGTTCGTTTCTTTGTTAATTATAGTTCTGGAAATGTAATTTATTAACAACAAATGTAGCAATAATTTCTCTGAAATTCTAGACGTACTGACGGCGACGGAAACTCAAAAGGCAGGTCGCATATAATATTCAGAAGACTAATTTTAGTGTCGGTAAAACGGCACGCCACAATTGAATATATCCTACCATTTACGTGGGAATATTAGCAGGGCGTTCGTTCCTTTGTTAATTATAGTTCTGAAAATGGAATTTACGAAAATCAAATGCAGCAACATTTTATCTGAAATTGTAGACGTATTGACGACGACTGCGAAGCAAAAAGTATGGGTAAAACAGCACGCGACATAAATTGTGAATATGTCCAGTATTTCCGTGGGAGTACTAGCAAGGCGTTCGTGTTCTGGAAATGGAATTTTATTAATTTTTAATGCAATAACAATTTGTCTGTAATTCTACACACATGTCGCGTGTGTCATGAGGGAATTGAAAAGCTATTGTGTCTAATAGCCTGAATTTAAAATAAGCCGCTGTCTGTAATATACCGCATCGATGCCATTTATTGAATTAAAAATTCAGAACGTTCCTTGTGTTCGTCGTTTTGTTTTTCCAATGAGTCATTTATTCACACGTTATTCTATCTTATATTTGTGAATGACGTCATAAATATAAATGTTTTAGTACACATTGTTTAACCGTTATGTTGTGCATAGCGAGGGATTTCAGACAGTCGTCGCAGTTACATAGCCTACTTGTTACCAATATAGAAAACTGGAACGGAGTAATATCACGTACGCGGCGTGTTCAACGCAGCAGTCGGATATTGTTTATCAGATAATAGGATGGAATTGCATTAACGTCGCTTCAAGATGGGTCTTTATAGGCTGGTCCGATTATTGCGTCAGTCAAGTGATTTCCTGATTTAGAATGGTTACCTACCGAGTTAGCGTGACTTGTCACGTTTGATCTGTGCGTACTCGATGTAGATTTTCAAGTCGTGAGTGCTCAGCGCTTACGTAATTTACATGCACGTTTATTAGCGCCTTGCGGTCACTGAACTTGCTTGTTTTTGTTATGATTTCACTTTCGATGAGTAAGGCCGCTATCAGTGGAAACCTTGCTTAGACATTGTCCATATATAAGTAACTAGCCGTTGGCCGTTGCTTCTTCAAACTTTGACTAGTCTATATGTTGTTCCAACATTTTATCTGTCACCATAATAATCTCTATTTGAAACGTCTCGAATCATGATTTTAAAAAAATCCAAACATTTCTTAAAGGATCCTTTAGTCGTAATTCATATCCAAGTATAACATTAGCCTTACGGCGTTTTATTTAAAAAAAAAAAGATTTAGCATAATACCTTAAAATCAAAATGGATATCTCTTTATAATAAAAATAGTATGTATTGAGAAATGATATATCTTTTCTTGTATAACACAAAGGCCTAAAATTATATAAAATGGAGGAGATCGTGTATTGCTTTCACCCTTGAGATTTCACCCTCACATGTCTACGCTGCGATACATGTCACTATTAATCATGTTCTTGTTTATCTTCTACTTTTTGCGTGAGCCGTTTTCTTCTCTTGCCCAGACTCATACCTTTATATTTCAACTGTATTTGTACAGCAAGAAAATATATGTATCATATGTGTAAATCCTTTCATTATTTTTAACATACTGAGTATTCTTGTCTAATAGACAAACATAGAGAAGATTTGATAAATCTATAAATGAAAACATTCGGTACATTAATTTAATAGCTAGGGAATAAATATTGATAATTAAAGCATAAATAATTTTTGTCGTAAATTTTATCGATATACAATTAATGACGAAGGATCGTAAATACGCACTCTTTGAAGGTAATTAAAATGTTGTTTTATTATTCGAACCGACGTTTAATTTAAGAAAGAGATAAAGGATGACTGGAGGGTGTAGACAGAAAGGGGACAAAAGATAACGAGACTACAATGCGATTTATTGCTTTTGTCATCATTTATTCCAACTACTATTATTGCTGCGGAGAAATCATATCACAGAAGTGAGTGAACAACAACTTTGAGTTATTAACGATGTAGCAAGTTACCGTTTAGGCTATCTTGACTGATATCAATTATAAATTCCCAGAATAATCGTCGTTGTAAATGTTATTTGGTAAATTGATAACTTTGGTACTGGAAGTCCTGGGCCTAATGGCGGCTGTCATATTTGTCAATATCACTCTTTTACCGAGATTCTTCTAATGTCACTATATAATTTTAATCTCAATCTATTAAAAAAACAACTAGATATAAACTGAATTTGGCATTTTTAAAAATAATAAACATGTACTGCGTCTATCATGAGCCCTTAAGCACCATGAGTGCCTTCTTTCTCAATACCCTTCCGTCCATTATTTTATATTTACACGTATCGCAGAAGTATTTAATATCTACCATATAATTTTTTCATATCATTCTTTGTAATTACACTATAAAAAACATTTGCCGTGCGTTATATTTTATTGATTAGGTTAAGAAAGAAAAAGGTCTGCAAAAGAGGCGACCCCTTTTGTAGGCCTTTTTTTTCGCCGACATAAACTTCAACCCCTGTGTATCCCGCCACTCGGGACTCTGAGTGTTTCTATATTTAGAGAAAGTCGAGAAACCATGATCCATTGTACCCCACCCCGCATTATCGGCCTGACGCAATTGTGTGTTAGTTTAATTAGACACATATATGTAGTGATTGAGCAGCTGTCGCTGTTCGATCATAATTCAATAAATTTTTCGCTTAGTGACAATAATGTACATAAATGTTAGCTTTTTTCTCATAGAAACTTTACATATGCCAAATCTCACACAATTCGTGTCAAATTATTTGCTTTGCGTAGTATTGCGTAGTAGAAGATGTGTACATTCAGTAGATTATTCAATCTCAGTGACAGAGTACCTCAATAGGCAAGGCATCTGCAACACATTTGCTTGTTGCGGATGTCTATGGATAGCGCTCACTTAACATCAGGCTTTAAAAAAAACATTATTCCTTATACTGCCATTAAAATCAATAAAATCAGACAGAGATGGAATACAACTGAGATATAAATTTACGCGTGTGTGTATGTCAGATATTGTGGCTACGTGGAAACGAGATGTCAGTGGGCGTGTACTGTTGCCGGGGTGGCAGCAGCCGCGAGGGGTGAAACTCGCGCTAGGGGACATGCGAGTCGTCGGGGGAAGCGGGAAAGGGGGACAGCCGGCCGGTGAACCTAGTCTGTTGAAATCAATACAGCTGCTCCCTGCGCTCGTCTCGAGCTCGTTCCTATAGCAACGCGCTCAGATAAAGCACACCCCGTCCCCCGTCCTCAGCCCGTCCTCTACCCCCGTACCAAACACAACTATAATCAATTATACGACATGCTTTTATAGTGAAAAACTAAATTACAAATGTTATTAATAGAAATCTCTTAATATCATGAAGAAATACGAATACTTGAGTATAAAATCAAGATTATAAATTTCAATTACGCAATAGTTTTTATGCAGCAGTGCAGTGCAGAGCAGTGGTGGCTCAGCGGTTTCGGCCCCGACTTACGTACTGTAGGTCGCGGGTTCGAACCCAGGCAGGCGCTTTACTTTGTGTAATTTATTTCATCACCACCGCTCAAAACGGCGAAGGAAAACATCGTGAGGAAACCGGCATGTCCTAGAAACACCCATTCGAAGACATGTGACATCCGCCAACCCGCATTGGGCCAGCGTGGTGGATTATGGCTCATTCCCTCTCTCTGAGAGGAGACCTGTGTACCTACAGTGGGAACATTCTAAAAACGGCCGATTTATTATTATTATTATTTAATAGTTTTTATTATTACCTGTGCACAAAAGTTTGTGTACAAAATGGAAGAAATTGCAAACCAAGAAATATAATAAAACAAACAAAGAATATGAGCCCACTCGTAAACATTGAATGCAAGTTGTATTTATTGCAAACATTTAACAAACAATATATCACTTTCTATTCTTGTTACCAACACATCTTCACCATAAGCATTGGAAGTATTTAAAATTCCATTCAATGTGTAGAACAATGCGTCTGCCGGGGCTATGTACTGTGATGCAACGAGAACTGGGGACATCGCCCCCGTTAGCCGCGGCGAGCTACCCCTAGCCACCCCATGCGCCACGCCAACCCCTTACACCTCCTAAGAACCACCCCAGTCCATTGGTCTGGACACTACACGGCTACACTCATCATATTACGAATGCATATACCATTCAATTATCGCAACAGCCCGTTGCTATAATTGAATGGTATATGCATTCAATATACAGTCTTGCTTTAAGTATACTTGTTTGAAATACACAATAAGGATTATCTAGTCTATCAATAAACAAACGATAAACCAAGGAATACGGTCTTCCTTCTTCCACATCCATACATGCTCGACAATCGCGAATACTTTTGTTATCGCCCTTATTATGTCCCTAATCGATATATTTATTCGTCGTATCCGTCGTCATGTACCGCTACCCCATACCACCACTTTCAATACAACGATATTAGAAATATTTATCATTAAAATAATTTTCAATCCGAATCACGACTAGCGCATTCCTTGATGATCGCAACACGTTTCACAGCAACATATAATTTTTGTAAACCAACAAACATCAATTACCATACATGGCGGCCATTTTATACTTTCATCGGAAATGTAATTTTGTGGAAATCGTCAGATAAAGTAAACTGAAATTGTATAATATGGACAGCTAAAGTTATAAGGTAATATTAGATCGAGTTTTTTCCGAAAAAAAATTATTTTGGAATTTACGAATTTTAACGTAAAAACCTTTGTTTACAAAAATTCCATCTTTCTAGATACATGTTTGCTTTTGACAGCCTTGTCTTGAAACATGAATTGTGCATGACTACATAATACAGTTAATGTTACGAACAAGCAAAATATATACAGCTAGAGTAAACTGGCAAACTGTCATAAATTGATATTGCGGCCCGTATCAAATTATCGAATAGCTATTAATCATTGTCTTAATTAAGTTTATAACTATAGTTGCAAATTACGCGGTCTAACTGGGACATTAACCTAATAATGTTTTGTCATATAATAATGACAAAACATTAGAAGGGGGTCAAAACAGAACGAAATAAACTATTTGCTTCATATAGGAACGTATAATTTACGGTATTCTATCTATATCTCGTTTATCTCTTTATAATTTTCTGAATCTAAAAAACTTTTAAGGCAATCCCGTAATAATAATAAAGTGACGGTCCGAGCCGAAGCAATCGGGTAGCCCTGGACCTTAGGCTTAGTAAACTGTACTGAGTGCTGCCATCTCAAAAACGATGTAGCTATAGATGCATCCTTGCAAACGGTGTCTAGTCTTTTTTTTAAATATTTAGTCTATAATATTTTCAGCAATTTTCAATGCATGCTAAAAATAACCAACAATCTTATTTGTCACCAAAAGTACGTGTAATTATTGCTATGTTTTTTAGCTCAATCAGACGCTCCCGCCTCGAGACCTGTTATTTTTGTTAACTTGCTATAACTTCTTACAGAATGTCGACCACAAGGCCAGATTCCGATCCAAAAAAGGCCAACTGCCGTTCGTCGAGTTGAACGGAGAAGAAATCGCTGACAGCGCCTTTATCATCAAAGGGCTCTCTGATACGTTTAATAAAGATCTCGATGCCGGTAAGTAACGCTAACAACTCAAGCAATATTATTTATTTTAATTTATAAACATCTAAATATATCGTATGAAGATACTATAGCAGTTTTTTGTTTATATCTGATGCTGTTTAAAGGCCATATTAGTGATGTTGTCGTATTTATTAGTGATTACTCGAATAAAGATTTAATTAATCTACTAAATATTAACCTGACTGGCAGGGAACTGATAACAATATTTCCTCGTTTTTAACTTTATAAAAATCCATTGTTTCCTTTGTTGTCTGATTTGGAACTCTCAATTTGTCGATGTTCGATGATACTTGGTCAACATAATTTTTATTTACTTATAAGTTAGTGCATACAAATTAAAATGTAAATGAAAAAGGTAAAACATATTTCAAGTCTTAGATATATGCTGTAATAAATTAGGTTACGTCAATCAATATAAAACATTAAATAAAGCTTCCCCAGTAGCAACAACCTATGCCCGGTGCATAAAAATCAATGCAACAAATCTGCACCACCCCTGTACGGGGGGTGTGGGGGGACTTGATAAAGCCCGGGCGACCTAAATCATAGGTAATCTGTATAGTATTTAGGTGCGCATGTGCAGTGTGTACGTACATTTAGAATATTTTTTTTGTAATTTTTTTCACTTGATGCAAAGAACTTTCTCACCTTCCATACGCTGTTTGCCTTGAATAAAATATTTGATCGAAAAAAAATTAAATTTTAGGTTCACTACATAAAAATGAATATTTAATAAAAGTATTTTTTTAATGTTGTCGACTAATCTCACCATGGCAACGGCTTGTAAGCAATGTAACAAGGATATTTTTATTAAACGACTGGCTATAAAACTAAGCGTGCGAATCAACTCTAATCAGTCCGCCGCGAATCTTACTACAGTGAGGACACGTCGTAATATAAAGTATCGTTGATAAAATAAAACGATATTTTAGTTTAATTTTATACGCAATAAAATTAAACTAAAATATCGTTTTTGCCGTTATTGTTTGTAAAGATTTAAATCAAGTAAGCCAATATGTGGTGTAAATACTTATTCTTTCCAATACATTTACTAAAAAAAACTTTGTTTAAATATTAATTTCTTATGTAGTGAACCTGATATTTAATTTTTTCCCTATCGGATATTTCTTTAATTTTCTCCCAGATCTGTCAGTGATTTTATATAAAAGTTCGAAACTGACGCTAGAAGTATTTTTTTTAAAATCCCATTATGATACAATCCAGATATTCTCTATTAATATAAAATAAATTTCTCTCTCTGATAAATATTTTACCAAAAACTTCAGTCAACAGATATGTTGCTAGAAAAGTGTAGTGAAGTAGGAAAGATATGTGAGTAGGAATCTCAAACAAGACGATAAAACCTTTAATTCAAGACAATGTTTTCTGAGTTTATTATGTCATTTATTAATTTAATAAAAATCCTATAAATTATTGTAATAATTATTTATTGTTACAAAACTGACTAATAAAAAAAGACACCATTATGAAATTTCTTAATATTTGATGTTTGTGTTAGGCTTGAATGCCGACCAGCGCGTTGTTGCTCACGCTATGGTGTCGATGATTGAGAATCATTTCACCTGGGTGGTGCTGTGGTGGCGCGCTCGGTACCCCGATAGCATGATCAAGGGCTACCAAATGAATCTGCGCAACGCCCTCAACACTCGCGTGCCCAACCGCATCCTGAACCTCTGCTACAAGTTCACCACCGGACGCAAGGTATGTTTATTAATGATTACTTTGTCGAATTTAGTGTGTAACACTGTGTAACACTGTGTAACACTGTGTAACACGCATTATACGTCAAAATGAATTTACAAACATTTGGTCTATTTTAAATTCCATCCGGTAACTCATTATTGTGGTACCATATGAGCATGTCGACGTGAGGGACGTTCAGTGCCTGTGTCGTGTTCCGTTCTTCTGTGCCTTATCGATATTCTATTTTTAGTTTGTCGGGTGCTTGACCCTACTATTCTAAACGAAACTTAAATTCTACATTAATATTATTGTTTACGGTGCAATTTCTCTCAATTGTACGTTTTGAGAAATCCTTATATAAATAATTAAAAATTGTATATTTCTAAGCATGATTTTTTCGAACATCTTTATGTAATGCGTGTTACAAAAAAATAGATTAAATGAAGTAATTAATGGATAGTTAAAGTTAATTTTTCAAAGAATCACCGTCATTTGTTTCTCGGTAAGCGTAAATTCTTCTTCGAGAAAAGGTATTTGATACAAGGTGTGGCAGGGATTAGATTTCCCATTTTTCTAGAATTGGATATCTAGAAGCAACACGTGTACACATAATTTAAGGAGATCCTTGAGCTTAGGCTATCTGATTTGAATTGTGTATGGGACACGTCGATATGATAACAAATTGTATTTTTTGTTATTCCTCTTAGCTAATATCTATCTTAGTTGTTCAAAGTTCGCGTGGTTTTTTTTCTTTTTTTAATATCTTTTACTATTATATCTTGCATGATTTCGCCATAATTTTATTTAATTGTGAGAGACATGATTATCAAAACAAATGAAAAAATATTCTTTGCAAAAAGATTGTTACAATGTTTTTTTACAGAAGAAACTTGACAAATTAATACGGGAATAAAGATTGGGAAAGACTGTATAGTTGAAAGACCAATTAGATGCTTAGTTTAGTGATGTTGATGTACAATCGGAGTACGAAAACCTTCCTCAGTTTTCTAATTCATTTCTTTATCAAGTCGTACATACTTAGTATAAAGCTTTATGCAGACAACTGCATACAAAATTATACTTACTGGGTACGACAACAATGGTAAAATATATAGCACCTATTTAATAATGTGGCCAATATTACCTCTATATCAGTCCCAGCCTTCATTTTTTCATTACTTCCACCCGAATTGATAATTTGACACAAAATAGAATAGCAAATATTCTTTAATAATGGACGAAGCAATATATTATATATTTGCTTCCACTCCCACTATTATGCATTTATGTTTTGATAAGCCACATATATAAGTAGCAGTAACTGTACGTTCTGCCAATTTATTCACTTAATAGTTTGTAATACGATTTCTCAATGCCCGTAACTCAAGGGGTAGGCAGAGATCATGGATTTTCACTGCGATCTTATTCTTATACGCCTACAAGCTCATCGGTTACGGGTACTCCTTATATCACCCTTCTATAGTACGTCACTAACCTGATCGATATAAGTTCTCCTTGGACGTCCCCTGCCCACACTGTCGTTCACATTAGCACCATACATTCGTTATTCTCTGTCGTTATGCCTCAACGCCTTATTAAATTAAAAAAAAAATTACCTTTTAAAATAACTCAGTACCAAAGTTCATTTAAACACCTTGTTTTAATCCATTGTGGTGTGTTTTTTTTCTTTTAGGGTATGAAGAGGGCCAGAGCTCATGGTATTGGCGTCCACAGCCAGGATGAGATCATCGAGTTCGGCAAGATCGATCTGCGCGTGCTCTCGGACTTGCTCGCCGACAAGCCGTATTTCTTCGGCGACGAACCAACCCTGGTGAGTTTGTTTTGACAATTCTTTTGCATATGTTTCATTGTGTCGATCTTTCTCAGTAATAGTTCAAGAATTATTGTCTTCTTCTTCTTCCTGACCTTTTCGAATAGGTATTGGCTATAGTATTTTACGGCCTCAGGCTGGTGGCCCTATACCATGCCAACCCTCCTTGGGCATGTATGGAATGGAAATGTTATGTATGATGTTAGTAGATTTTTGAAATAATTTAACATATTTTTCAACCATTTTCAACCATGCTTAAACTTATGTGTAAATGGTTTACGACAATAGTCGAATGGCGAATTCGAATCAACGACCATATTGTGCATGTTTCGCAGTCTGTAACCATTAGACTATTGGTGCAATCACATTTTATTGTATTGTACAATATTCCAGTAGGAGGGTTGCCGTTGGCGGGCGGCCGGCCATAAAGACCGGATTCAAAACCATCGTTCTTTACATTATGAACTACCGCAAACTTTGCCGATCCCACATTACGTGTTAAATGTACAGGGACCTCAATTACTAACAATTGCATAGATAATAATGGTTTATATTTACCGCGAAGGATAAAGGAAAGATAAAATGGACTTTAAAATATTGCGTCCGTTATGATGAAACAATTCTAGGAAATTATTTGTAATGTACAATTGAGAATAATGTACATGTACGATTATAACTCGAAAAATACATTGTAACTATAGCATTCTTTTAACAGTTGGACGTGGTAGCGTTCGCCAATCTTGCTCAACTGCAGTTCATCGATAAGGAAGTAGATCATCCATTGCGCGATGCCATGAATGAGTCCTTCCCGAACTTGATTGGGCTAGTGACCCGCGTGAAGGAGCGTGCCTTCCCTGACTGGGACGATATCTGCCGAACGCTCGACATGAACGCTCATCTGCCCAAGCCCAAGGACCAGGGCAAGGATGAAAAAGGCACTGGCGCTGCTGAAAAGCCGCCGTTGCCCGAAGACTCCGAGAAGGCCAAGGTGAGTTAATTTTAGAAATATATAAAACAGTCGACAAATAAACTGTGGTATTTTTCACTTACGAACATATAGATTGAGGATCACGTTTTTATATATTCCAGACAACTACACAGAGATAGCATATCGGAAATGCATCAAATATTAATTAATATTTAAAAATAAAATAACTGAAAATTATTGAACTATGCAAATCGATTAAAGAAACAATATATTTATTATAATAACGCACTATAAAATTGTTGTTATCATGACTTTATTTTTAAACAAAAAAATCTTTTCCAGGGCGACGAGAAGGAGAAAGAACAGGAAATGGAGCCAGAGGACAAGGAGGAGAAGTAAACGCAGTGCACCGCGACCCAACGCCGTACGGGGGGCGAAACGCATCACAACGTCCAACTATACGTGTCGCGTATAATTAACGTCGTTCCGCCCACCGTACAATATTTAACTAACATTATTAATTAATATTTACATTTTAAGAGTCAGACTCGTAGTAATTAATATATGTAGAATAAGATCATGTAAATCCATTTGTCTTTCCCGTTTCTTTCAGTTGTCGACGGCCGAGTACGTCGTAGCAGTGTTTTACGTTCCCATTATAAAATTGTTTCCCTAGGTTTTTATAGTCAACTCAAGTTGGTGCGTGGCGCAGTGTGTTAACAGCGGTGCCGTGCAGAGCGTTGCGCCGGCGTTACGTCTTCGAAGCGCTGTAATCTCCACGGACGGTGTACCTCACGAACAGATCTCGGACAGTCAACATTAGAGTTGAAAATCGATACTATAAAAATACTGACGCTGCGTTGTTGCTGCGGTATGCCACCCTGTAGCATCCCATACCATCATGACCTAAGAAAATTATGTCCTCATCTGTTATTCGATCTTACTTACCGTGTACGGCTTCTGATACGTATTGTTAGACTACGCAGAGACACCGCTCCGTCGTCGCTGTATATCAGGGAACGCTGACGCAACCGCTGTGTGGCGTTGCTCTTTCGCTTCAATAGATACAGCCGCTGCGTTTACTTAACAAAAGGTTAATCGCCGCGTAACTGTTATACAAATCAGAACTCGACATTACGTCGCGCGCCATTTTGAGATGGGCAAATTATATTGTGTTTAGCTCGATGTTCGTCCGTTCGTGAATGTTGCGTATTGAAAAATTTTAATTTTGTCGATTACTGGTTTTCGTTAAACGCTTACTTGAGTTTTTTATTCAATGATACTAGGTTACAAGACCTTAGATCCGTAGGCTTAATACATTTGATTAACTGTATTGAATTAAGCATAAAATCATTCGATTGTTAAGGTACTTACATACATTTATGATTAGATAATCACTAAAACGTAGATTATTAGAAACACATTACACCAATGTAGGTGATATAGTTATAATGTGTGTGCCCCTTTACACTGTACCGTTTGTATCTACGTATTGGCACGTTAGGGAGCATCCACATGACGTATTCTCAATAAATGTGTAATAACCGTTTTAATATAAGCGCGAACCAACGGTGGTCCCAATGAAGTAGACTAGGTTCTTTATGTTGGGTCGTATTTAAAATAAATATTCTAGGATTATCTTGACCGTTCTATATAAACGGTTTAAATATCGGACAATCTTCATTATTGTCTCTAAATCGGAACAACGTTGTGTATTTTGACTGGTTTGATATTTAATTATACTTGGTTTTACATTATTGAATTAAAAAAATTTACAATTTACAAATTTTTGATAAAAAAATGAAATTCCTGGAAGACTGTTTTTTCATATTGACGTATTTAATTGTAGTCGGTAATTTTTTGATATTGTAATAATTAAGTATTAATATTAAATGTGTTTGCTATAATGTGGTCATGCGGGGATACAGATTTTACCGTCACCAAACATCAAGTAGATATATCAAAATTAAACGACGCATTTAACTCGGACAAATTTTTGAACAATTATAATTCAACCACCATCTTTGATCAGCGTCAGGACGTGTCAAACTCCATGCTGAGTGCGTGTCCCGCGTGAGTTCCACTTCAAATACGTAGTTTTTAAATCGTTATCGATAATTCAACTGTTTTTCAAACATAATCCATAATCTTCATCGACATTCCGTATTTAAAACATCCCGTAGCGGCTTTAGAATAATTTAGCTTAGAATATAGGTAGGTAGGTCTTAAGTAAAAGGTATCATTTGCACTGAGCGTTTTAAAACCGTCATTATACATTTGACGCGGCGTCGGCGAGCTTTGTCAAGTCTTCAGAGCGAAACGCTCAATGTACTTAAAACCTTGTAGATTTTAGGTATAAAATATAATTATTAGTTATTACAGCTCATAGGTTTAGGGAGTAACTTCACGTAGTGTAAGTGAAGTTACGAAATTTTGTGTTTTTTTAAATATTTTTATTTCTTTTTTCTGGGGTAATGGTTGACTGTAACGTCCCTCCCAACAACTGCAAATCATCACTGCCATAAGTAAGTTTTGAATGTAAGGTATAATTAGGTTAAAATTAGGTTTAGACGCCGGTATCCAGCTGAACGTTTGGATAAACGCGGATTATAGGTGTAATCGAGGCCATACCGCAAGCTTGTTCAGCCTATTTATCGGTAAATCGTAAGATTTCGGTTAATGTAGTGATTAGTTAAGTATGCATTCTCGCTTTGCTATTTCGCTTCTGCTAGCTGGGTATTTGACTTTGTAAGCTTGAACGTTATGCCATAATCATCGCGCGGGACGGGCATTAACCAGTGTTCGAAAAGCTTTAGGAACGGTTTTTCATATTTAAGAATATTTCGCTGGCCAACTATCCGGGCCGGATTAGTATAAAACAGTTAAATGCCCAGCTTAGACGTAAGGCAAGTTAGGACGAGTTATGTGTTGGATCGAATGCTCTACAACTTAACAACTCTCGACTAGGAGCGTGACAACTGGGAAACGAAATCTTAGATGAATGGATAATTTTTATCTTTAAGGATAGGTCGTACATTTAATCTATTCATTTATTATCTCACTAAGATTTATTCATTCATAGTGCTAACATACAAATTAATCTTAGTTAAGTTTATATTAGGCGATTAGATATTATTAAAAAAAATGTATAAGTTTGATTATATTTTAATTTTTTTCTATTCATTCAAAATTCATCAATTGTTATTTTCTAATTACGATAATGTAATAATATATAAGCGATAGGTTAATCATTCAATTATATACCACATTAATTGTTCGGCATAACGTGTCGTTTAACTGAGCTTTCAGTGGACGTATTGTTCTAGTAAGTTTTCAATGTAATATTCTGTCAAATTTAAAAATAAAGTGTATACCTAATATAACACTGTAAGTGCACCGACGTATGAGAAGATCTTCTGATGCGTCGGAGTCGCGCAGGTTCGTTTTATTTAATCACAATCCTGAACAACATCCTGAATTATTATGTTATAAAAAATGGGCTTTGAAATAAACAAGAGCTGTTTTGGAATGATCTGTCACGTTATTTGCAAACCAATACGACTTAGGGTCATCCAAGAATTTTTTTTGATTCCTTTTTAAAAGACTGGCAACGCTGCAGTTCCATTGTTGGCGGAGATCACTTAACATTAGGAGACCCGCTGCTTGTTTGCTCCTTTATCCTGTAAAAAAAGAAGTCTCCATTGCTGGAGGCATTCTTAATGTCTCGTCACAAACATTGGTCCTTATCCAATGACTCCCGCAATCTCTTCCAAATAGTCGGTCTCTTTTTTTCAAGATTCACCTATGTTAGGCCTTTATCCACCTTGCTAACCTACTAAAATGTTATCAAAGAAAATTATATAACGCTTCAACACTAACGAGGAATAAACCTACCGCAATGATTATATATATATATATATATATAAACTCCATTTCAATATGATACCCATTAAGGTGTAAGATAGGGCTGTGTACCATCCCCTTGGTTGTTCAATCTCTTTATGGATGTTTTTTTTTTTTGGGACTGACTTGTCACTGTTTGCCTAGAAGAGGCATTTACAGCTACACCGGGCTTGAGGCGGCAGGGCGCAGAAGGCACCTAGACTAAGCCTCGGCTTGGGCCGTTACTTTATTATTATAACAGGATTGGATGGATGATTGAAAAATGAAGAATGTGGGTAAAGAATGGGTGAGCTAATTGTAAAATGTGTCTTAAACGCCAATTACTAGGTCGTGTTTGCGTTATCGCAGAGGATTTAATACTTTACTGAATGAAAATTCATTAGAAGGTAGAGGGAGGAAGATGAACGTAGATAAAACGAAAGTAATGGTGCTTGAAAGAGAACAAAGTAAGACTATAATTGAAATAAATATTAACGGTGAAGAAATGGAATAGGTGGTTCATGCATTTGGGGTTTATGTTTAGCAGAGATGGCGGCATGTTCGAGTTTCAACGAGTGAATGCGGAAATTAAATTGAATGGGGCTATATGTACAGTAGTGAGGAATCAGCATGCGGCTATGAAGTCTCGTCTGGTAATACACAATGCTGTCCCTACTTTAATGTACGGAAGAGAGCTGGGTTTGGCAGGAATAGCTAGTAAAGTTAGTGATGTTAAGATGCGATCCTTAAGAAGTATGTTGGCGTGACTTTGAATGATAGAATTAAAAATAACGATATAAGGGAAAAGTGTGGCTTAAAAGTAGATCGGATTTGGGACTAGAATTGAGAAAGGAATGCATCGGTGGTTCCGGCATATTGAAAGGATGAGTGAAGGGAATAACGAAACAAATTTACATGTTTACCATAGTGAGTAGTAGTTGACTAAGAGCAGAGAGACGAAAGCTTATATTGATCAGATTAATAGGTAGTAAAAAGGGCGATATAAGGACCACCCATAACCGATAAGCATGCATGCGTAGATGTATGAATGCAGAAGAATCGAGCGAGGTGTGCCAGGATCACACCAAATGGATATTCATGATCTGTGCCTACCCCTCTGGGTTATGGCCATGAGCGCATAATTATTCATGTTAATAGATGACGATACATTGATATGCCGAAGATTAGACCGGGCTTCACGCGGCGTTCCGGCTTACTGTGTACCCTGGGACTCCCCAAAACATTTATATTCTATTCGTTACCTAATTTTTATTGGAATTGATCGCTATATCCTAATTTTTAAGAGTATCCACTGCGAGACTTAAGGTCGTGGGTTCGACCGCCATTAAAAAAAATCTTTAATAGAACTAAAAAATATTTGAAAAAATGGTTATTACCGATATGTCTCAACTACGTGAAAGAAAAGAGATTTATTCTACTATTATTTTACTCTTAAATTATACATTTGATTAAGTTTCCCGACGCCCAACTTGGATACCGGCTCGTCGTCCAAATAAAAGATTGTTTTTTTTCAAAGTATTTTTAATACGATCCTCTTTGCTCACAATTCTTAGAATCGAAGTACTTCCATATTAAAGTACTTTTTGCTTAGTTCCTCGCATGATTTTTTTCTAATTTCATTATATGTTACTGGGTGTGTGTGACATTTAATCGTGATAATGGTCCTGTACGACCCTAAATATCACTTTTTAGCCAAAAACACACACATACACATAATTGTTGGGGTGCAAAAGGCGAGGGTTGAAAATGTATTTTTAGGTTATATTTTGTCAATGATCTCAAGAAGATAATTACGCAGCAAAATAGGTGTTTGCAGCTAGTAGGATTATAAAATAATTGTACTTCTTAATCATTTTTTTAGTTTTCGCATCTATTCTTTACAAAATGTAAACGTAAAATAATTGAATATGTAATTTAGGTAGAAATGGCGAAACGCTTACTCCACCATTCCGTAATTTTAAGTACTTAACAACGCAGTAAGCGCTGGGTTGCTTTTCACAGCTATTACATTGTGAAGCCACAACCGACGACAACGTTCATTTGTGTTATTGTTCAACTCGAACATCTTAACTTAATACATTTAACTTGGATTACGCCAGTTAGTTGCGACTGGCCTCCGAACCTGAATGAACCGTCGCCAAAGTAATTTTTACCAAACAATATAAATATTTGTTCAAACTTCTTAAGTACAGAAATTATAAACGTTTCACACGGTCACCCCTCCCCTAATCTTAAGTATTTATTGTGAACATTTAAACAAATAAAAAAATTCCATTACTTTCAATTCAGTAACGTACAAGTCTGCAGAAAAGCAGAACAGTGCTCAATTCATATTCTCTTTCCTCATAAAAAAGTTGTAGGCAGTGTTAATAAAAATCTCTGTTACAGAGCGATACAGATATTGATTAACTCGCCCATCTCGTATACTCTATATCAGCTAAATATGTTACACTTAATTATGCAAATTTGAGCTGTGACCACCACATCAGTTTGTTCTTGAAAACTTTAACTTGAAAATTTAGAAATATTAAGTTTAATTGTATTTATTTGTATGTATAAAAATACTTAGAACTTAATATTTCTAAATTTTCAAGTTAGAGTGTCTGTATGTAATATCAAAATAAAATTTCCATACTCAATACATAAGATGTCACCGATCGATTGTAGGGCAGGCATTTTATAATCGAGCTAGTCAAATTTTAAGCGGTCGGCACATTGTCAAAACGAATTATTGAGAATATGCCGGTTCTTTTCTAGGCACTTTACAAAGAGGTGATGAAGGCAGGCGCATATTTATACAAGAGACATGAATGTCTTTGTCTTCAAAACGAACTTTGAGCGCTGATTGGTCGAAACTCGAGACCCGCTTTTTTGATTCGTTGCCTATCATCCTTTAGTCAGTCGCTAAACGTAAATTTTATTTGCCATTTTTTTCGTAGCATTAATAACTGAAATATACACAATAGTTAGACAAGTTATTTATTGTATAACAGTGAAAAATTAAAAATAATTTTCCCCTTTATCAACTGAATGTCACAAACAATATTAGACAGGTTTTTTATACATTAAAAATGATGTAAACAAAAAACATTTCGTTGAATTCACTTATTATTACTTTTCACTGTCTTCAATTCTCACTCTTGTCAAAATAAATAACAGGATTAATTTTAGCTCAGTGTGTAAATGTAATCAGTCGGCGACGTATATACGGTACTTATAACAAAAATACAATTCTTAAAAATGTTGTCTGCCTGTCCGGTTATTCCGGGTAATCTTCGAAACCGATTTGGATGGGACTATTACTGGAAGTTAGGTAACGCGCAAAAAGTTAAGAACCTCCGAAATAGTATAGTATAATAGAAATTACGCGTCGCAGTATCGAAAGCGACGCCCGCTACCTGCAACACAAATAAAAGGTTGCCTTAAGTTGTAAAATAATATAAACATTTTGCTTGCGAACCTTATTAAGTGTAAACTTGATTAGCCGCGATAGACGATATTTGGTAGGGGAAAATCTTTTAGGTTCGCGAGATTGACAAGCGCAACATGCAACAGGAACAGCGTTAGCAACATGCTTATTGAATTAAAAATATCTTTAACCATGTTAGACGTTTGGTAGGGTTCGTGGTGGTGGTCATGATGGTGGTCGTGGTGAGAGTTGATGGTGGTGATTATAGTAATGATGGCGGTGGTGGTAGTGTTAGTGGTGATGTGGTGGTGATGATGACGGTGTTGGTAACGGTGGGACACTGGTAGTGATGATGGTGGTAGCGGCGGTAGGTATGTAGTGATAGTGTTGACGTGCGCACCTTTCCCAATTATTGTAAATAACACGATTTTAAACTATTTTAAATTCTGTGAAGATAGTTTTTTTGATTCCACGCGGACGAACTCGCGGGTTACAGCTAGTTATTTATATCTCTCCTCACCGCAACAGTAATTGACGTTGATGATCATAATGTCCAAAAACTTCTTTGATACGCCATTGCATCGCCATCTATAAATTAATTTAAATCAAATCGTAGCTAAGATACCCTCAAAACCATTTTCCTTGTTAGTAATTGGAAAACAAGATACTAGATGGCGCCTTATTTTACGGTAAGAGGAAAATTAATATAGCGCCATCTAATGCGGGAATTAGGCATTAGTAGCAAAACAATCCGATTTACTTTAGAACGATACGATGCCATACTCACAAGATGGCAATATTTTATTGGATATATGTGTAATCAAGCCCCTACACCAGCGATGTAGGCAGAGATTACAGATTTCCATTTGTCACGGTCCTGGCACACCTCCCTCGCTCTTCCATATTCATACATCTAGATATACATACTCGTCGGTTATGGGTACTCTTAATACCACCTTTCTTTAGTATATCACTAATCTGGTCGGTATAGGTACGCCTAGGCCAGCCGCGACCTACACTGCCACTCACGTTTTGTAAGTAGATATAGTTACCATTATATTAACTGACATACTTACAATTTTAAAAAAGAAACAAAACACAAGATATTAAACCATAATACACAAAGAATGATATATAGAACATAATAAAAAGTGTATAACATAAAACGATAAAGTCCCTAACGTTGGTGTACGAAGCGACTCTGCGGCGGGGCTTGATGCAGGGTGATTATTGCAATTATAGCCTGATCCAGTCCATACTGTCTTCTTATATAGTGTCTAATTAGTAATGTTGTTGTTGTATGCGAGGTTATTTCTTACCTTGAATTCTCCACACAAATTCTTGTCTCTTCATCGATTTTGAAAATGGTTGGTAACAAATGCAGAAACCGTTAGAATCTTAAAATCATTTGAAAATAATCCATCGTAACATCTTAAAACTTAAGGAATACTGGTTGAGTGGTATGATCTCCTTTACATTTATTGGAAGGGGGGGGGGTACTCATGATAATGAGTACCACCAAAGACATTCCAAAAACAAAACTGTTTATCACTTCGTTTATTTATTTTGCACAGGTTAGGATCACCAAATTTGGTTAAACTTGTTTTGGAAATCAATTTTAGAACACGGTTGATTTTTAAACACTGTCAAAAATTAAAATTATTCCTAAATTCGAAATTTTATTTTGAATTTTTAATAACGTAAATGCACATTATCGAATGTCGAATATCCTTTACCGGGTAAGGTCTAATTTGTTAGTCTATTGTACAGTCTTATTTATTTCCATTCGACGAACGGACCGGCTGGACCGTGGTGGTAGTAAAGGTACGAAAACCTTCGTCAGTTTTCGAATTCAAGTCGTAGATGTTTTATAAAACTAAAGCCTTAAGCAAACAACTGCATATACAATACTTGATATGATACACGCTTCAAAATAATAAACAATACCAGCCAATATGAAATTCGAATTAAGTAATATGTTTTAATTAGGGCCTGCTTAATTACAGTTGAAAGATGTTTGTGCCAGTGCCCTTATTTTTAACCGACTTCAAAAAGGAGCAGGTTATCAATTCGACTGTATTTTTTTAATTTTTCATGTACCTCATAACTCCGCTCACGATCAATCGATTTTGATAATTCTTCTTTTGTTCGAAAGCTAGTGCTTCCCGATTGGTCCCATTTTTTAGTCAAGATCCGACCGGTAGTTTTTGAGTTATTCTTAATAATGCTTAATATGAAAAAGTTGAAATTTACTTTCTTGGCGTACGTAGGCTAAACTATAGAACTTACCTTAAAATGATGTATCAAATAATTGTAGCTCTTTAAATAAGCTAAATAAAAGTCCGCGACGGCATATATCTATCTTCTATGGTTGTCTCTCAATAACCACTTTTTTCTTAGGAAACATTAATTAAAACCCATACGATATTTACTACGCTATTATATGTGCCGGTATGAATTCTCGTCAATTTAAATGTGTTAATTATTAAGAGAATTTAATGTAGATTATAATTGCTCTTTAAACTATATCATTCTGACCAATAGTTTAGAAGATATCAAAAGTGTAAACTACAAAGTAAGTAAAAACTACGCGCAAGTGATTTCAAAAGCCGCGCAGTAGACGGCCGGGCTTAGCGATGTGCTTATTACTATGTACTTTTGTTTATTATCCTTCTTTGATAGAAAGTTGGTTGTCATCATGTATTCTCATAAAAATTTGATCAAGATCTAACCAGTTTTTTTAAAGTTATTCTTTATACAGCGTATTTAATTGACTTTACATTAACGGTGTTCTTTGTTTTTTCATGTAAGCCCGCATTTTCGAAAGCCTTTTTTTTTGCGTTCTTCCCTAGTTTGTTTTCGAAATGGCCCTGGAAGTAGATATCCTAATTTTAGATAGGCGTTCCGTCCTTATCTTCGTTTGTCTCATTGAAACGACGCTGTCTCATGAGCAGCGCGTTTAGTAGGTCGTCAGAGAGACAATCATTAGGAAACATTAGAACTTATTATTATAATTTACGTACCCCTATCTATATTTTTTTATCTTTTGTTTCTGTATGTCTCCTTAAATAAATAAATAAATAAATAATTAACCCATATTCTGACAAACACAATGAGTTAACAAACTTTCGATTCACTAAAAATCGAGAAACAAACAAATTTTTTAACAGAAACTAAACCGACTTTAAAAAAATCTATATTCAAAACAAATAATGCACTAAGAAGGATAAAATAATTTTACGCAAGTAAATAAATGTCGTCGGTGTCGGTGTCAGCCAAGGTACTGTAACACTATCGACACGAGTTCCCGGGGAGAGGGTAGAATAATTTTTGTTTATGTCCCAGTAATGTCCTGAATAAGCTACATGCAGCTTATCTGACGAATAAAGTCATCGTTGGCGTTTCACTACCTCCAAATAGGTTTAACTGGTTAATAAAGTGCCAAGTAAATTAAAGGGTTGATCACCCGTCAGCTAGTGATGTTATTGGGTGGTTATAGTTATTTGACAGATTACTTATTTATTTGCTTTTCGTTTCGTTTGAATTAAAAAACTTATTTATATAATTATATTTTTTTAGTATGTATGTATATTCAAAGTATTAAGTAATCAATACGTAGCAAAATGCTCGTCGAAAACGTCAAAATCCTACGTTACCAGCTTGATCTTACAAGTAACAAATTGACACATAAACTTCTACTATACTATGAAACGCAATCTCTTATAACGAGTAGATTTATGCGTCAGTTAATTTATTTGTCAATTAGTTATTAGGCATGATATCTCGCGCAGGGTGTAGCCTAATATTCTCACTACACAATGTAGTACACACTATATACGGCTTATATACACTATATACTTATAACAATCAGTCAACGCTCGGGCCTCAAGAGGTGTTGTCATGACCGTTAACAAGAGTACAAACTGAGTCTCCTTCCTTTGACAAATGGTTATGAAGACTCCTGCTGTCTAAAGTCAGCTACGCAAACTCGACCTAAGCTCGGTTTACGCCTTTAACGGAGTTTAAAGGTCAAAATTGCACCAACATAAACTAAACGCAGTTATGCTCTGAGTGTAAATTTCGAAAGGCCGATTTTTGGTGTTAAGCTCTGTAAACGCGTTTTCAATTCGACAGCTACATATGACAAAGTTTTGACGTTGACAAACTGTAAAACATGACATCTGCGCTTAGATTGAATCGTTTTCGTGAACGCGATCAAGTTGTAGCTGTTGAAATCCGTTGGACGAAAACCAAAATTAGAATCGAATCACAAGCCCGCTTAAGCAAAACGTAGTTTTTTTAAAGTTATTTTCAAATGCAAACGGTGTTATCGCCCCTAACATAGCTGCTGATTGTCCGGACGGAATATTTTTACAGAGACTAGATATTGGCCGATGTCAAACAAAGGGAAGGATGGACAAAAGAATGGTGCTTTTGAGGTGAATAACATACCTAACGGTATAAAAAATCAGCGCAGCGCGGTCTGCGATTCTTTTATTTATCCATACCTGATGTGTTCATTAGCAGTTTATTAACTTTTGTCACTGTTTGCCTAGATGAGACATTTACAGCTGCACCAGGCTCGAGGATGGCGCGAGAATATAAAAAATATTAATGTTTCCGAATGATTGTCTCACTGAGAACAATTAGAATTAAATCTAATCAACGTTAATATTGAATTGAGATTTATCAAACTATGTTACACTTAAATAAAGAAAGAAAATAAATAAGACTACAGGTCTAAACTTCAAGCTTACTCGTATTAAGACACGAAATAGAAGGGAGCAGCAGAGAACTTATTAAAAAAAATAATTCAATTGGCTTTATTGGTGGAGCTTGAGAATAAATCTGTATCAAAAATTCTGTCATTGTGGAGGTATATTCAATGTATCGGTTCGTGCTTACTGACGACTTAACGTATTGGATTGCCGATAGAGAATAGATATGCAAAGAATTTTGTCACCTTTGTTTTGTGAAATTACTTTATGTAATAAGTAACAAATAGGTTTGGGTAATAATCAAATCATGTCGCCTAATAAATTACCATTACTGGAGATCATTCACCATAAATATGAATCTCTCCGCCTCCCTCATCCGTCTGACGTGCCTGTGTTGAAATTGCTGGCGACGTATCCTCTTATGCTCCCAGTATCTTGAGATCTTGTTGTATGCTTGGTTTAGGATTTAATTTTATTAATAATAGGATCGCCGGTGGTGGTACCCAGCCATGTTCTCCATTAAAATTAGGTTTTTTTTTCTTTCTCATAAATCAGTCTTGCCAGGAAACGTAGCTGACTTAAAACTGAATCCCTCCAGTCATTCAACATTATTTTCAGTGGGAGAGAGATTTTTCTTTATCACAAACTAAAATTAAATATGAAAAGCACTACGCGTTACACGGGATAGTGCTCGGAAGCGTGTTTAATATTGAGCGAAAAGTTTATCGGACTAGCTCTTGAATTTCACAAATACATTTAATCTAGACCCTACCTACGAGTACGCCGCTAGCGTTGAAGATAATTCAACCGTTATTAATTCGAACGAGCATATTTTAGCGAAATGCATAGAAACTCGTCTCAAACCTCCAACCTGGCATGCTACTTTATTAGTTACGGTATTAATATTACGAATAAACCAGTTATAAATAAACAAAACTAATTATAAATGCGAATTTTAGTTTGTTACACTTTAACTTCTTAACGACTAAATGATAGCCATGAAATTTAGCACATACATTGTCAGGTGTAAAAATCCCAGCGAGGAAGATAAGAGGGGAATGTGCGTGCTGTTGCTAGGCGAAGTTAACCCTACGGGTGTGAACTTAAGATGTGCGTTGCGTAGTTGGTTACACATATAAAATTTACTCTTGTATCATAACAATGAAATAAAATTTTTAAAACAAGAAAAATAAATAAAAAAAACTTAGTTGAAACTGTTTTAAATTCACATAATCATGTTGCAACTACCAAATATAGCTTAATGCAGCTAAATAAGTTTTCACTTCGAAAATAATATAAGCGAACATTGAACGCTTGGGGCTCCCGTGATAATGAAGCTGGGACTGGGTCCCGTGTGCCTTTATTGTGAACGGTAATCATTGACGCATCTATAATTCATACAATTGCATGCATACAAATGTCCTTAAATGTAGAATAAGTAGCTCTCCGCCTTTAATTGCTAGCAAAGTGTAGTATTACTTTGTGCCTGAATGATGTGGCGACATTTTTGCACGCAATAAACCTTATATCATATAGACTACGGATAACTATGTTTTAAGCAAATAATAATATTGTTGAGCATAATATTACCAAAATACTTTCTGTTCATATGAAATTTTATTAATCTCGGTAGTGGTTGAACTCGCCAGTCAGTCCGACGAATTATTTTTCAAGGACCAAAGAAATTTATACAAATAGTTGCATCGTTTGATATTATGAAAGTTTCTTAATATTCAATAGTTTAACTTCAACATTGTTCACTTGCTTGCATACAGCTTGACATGTGAGTTGATCCATTGTTTCAATTGTATCGTCAGATAGACCGATGTACAAGTAATACCTCATCGCGTATTCTAAGTGGGAGGCCGCCAAGCTCTTAGATCGATTCGGCGGACGCTCCATGGAGTGACTGAACTCAAGGGCCACGGAGAGAAAATCGAATTTGAAATTATAAATACTTATCAGACTGATTTCAAATTTTAACCCTTATTAAAATATTTTTCTTAAATACGCGCTAGTCGTGGAGTTGAGATAAAGTAGCCCCCTACTACTACTACTAACCCTTTTTGAATTCATAGGTCGCTGTCGAACGAGAGAATCCCGTGTCCCCGATTTGAGATAGTTTTGTATTGTTGCTTATAGAAAATTTATACTGCGAGGAAATATTAAGGCTTTCTCATTATGTAATTGGAAACACGTACAGGTAAATACAATGGAGTATAAATACTCTGTAGTAATTAAAATATCGAAGTAAACATTTTAATAATCTGTGGTAAAAATGTGGTTTGTATAAATATGAAACTATATTTAAACACGGGACCATTATTAAGCGTAAATCAAACTGGTAAAGATTTAAATTAACATTTAACATTAACGTTAGCGCTCGGCAAAACATTTCATTCCGGTATCTCATTTGGATTACATCGTCAATTTATTTTATGGGTTTTTAGATGGATGGTGATACGTTATATTTAAAAAAAAAGACGTAGAATATCCCTTAGAATAATAAATAGAAAATAACTAAAAGACTTTTATCACATAGCGGGAGATTTTTGATTTTTAAATTTTCCTCTGACATAAAATTTTGTCATTGACTAAATAGCTGAATAAATAGTTGTTTGCTTGAGATATTGTAAAAGGTTTTTTCGACTATTAAAAATTTTATAACCTTTTTTGTCACGCTTGTACAAAATACGTTATATATAAGCAAGTTTAAGAACGTGTTCACATGCGACCAAAGCCTAGTGCCTTATTACAGATGAGAAGTTTTGTACGACATTCCAAGACTTCGAGAATACCATTCGATTGTGGTTCACTTGCGTGTTGAGGCGCAAATTGCAACCAGTATAAAATGATCCACGAAAAGAATTATATAACGCGGCCCGTACATGTCTACTGCAACTACCAGGTATACCGGTATGAAGTGAGCGTCAAGATACAAATTTCTCGATAGGGAACATTTGTTTAGAACGAGCCTTTATTTTTTTTTGTTTGTTTGCTATGACATCTGTGAAACATATTTAGTCTACATCATCAGAAAGTGATGATTTGCGGAAAGCATTAATTTTTTGTTTTCATTTGAAGAAAAGTGCTGCAGAGTCGCATCGAATGCTTGTCGAGGCATATGGTGATCATGCTCTATCAGAAGCAACATGCAAAAGATGGTTTCAACGGTTCAGAAATAATGATTTTGATGTGAGAAATGAAGAACGTGGAAGACCACCAAAAAAGTTTGAAGACGCCGAATTGCAAACGATATTGGATGGAGATGACACTTTGAATCAAAAGCAAATGGCAGGAATGTTAAATGTTGCACAACAAACAATTTCTGACCGTTTAAAAGCTATGAGAAAGATCCAAAAGTGTGGAAAATGGGTGCCACATGAATTGAATGAAAGACAGATGGAAAATCGAAAAAATGCTTGTGAAATTTTGCTTCAAAGACACGAAAGAAAATCGGTTTTGCATCGGATTGTTACTGGCGATGAAAAATGGATTTATTTTAAGAATCCTAAATGAAAAAATCATGGGTTAATCCGGGACAACCATCAACATCGATTGCAAAACCAGATCGATTCGGCAAGAAGACAATGATGTCTGTTTGGTGGGACCAGAAAGGTGTGGTGTACCACGAGCTCCTAAAACCTGGTGAAACCGTTAATACTGATCGCTACCGACAACAAATGATCAATTTGAACCATGCATTGATCAAAACCGACCAGAATGGGCCAGAAGACACGGCAAGGTAATTTTGCTCCATGACAATGCACCTGCACACAAAGCAAAACCGGTTCAGGATACAGTCAAAACACTTGGCTGGGAGCTGCTACCCCACCCGCCGTATTCACCAGACTTGGCTCTTTCCGACTACCATTTGTTTTCATCGATGGGACACGCATTGGCTGAGCAGCACTTTAATTCCTACGAGGAGGTCGAAAATTAGGTGTCTGGTTGGTTTGCTTTAAAAGACGAACAATTTTATTGGCGTGGTATCCACAAATTGCCAGAAAGGTGGTCAAAATGTGTAGAAAACAATGGCCAATACTTTGAATTAAATGTTTTTTACTTTCCCATTAATAATTAGTGTTTTATTTTCACAAAAAAACGCTCATTACATACCTAATATTTGCCGTCAAATTTGAGATCCAGCTTGCTAGCTATTTTTCACAAAAGTTACAGTATTACGAAACGTGAATAGTGTTAAACAGTCTGAAATAGGATTTTCCTACAGTGATTCTGAAATGAAATTAAATGTAGGTAGTTGGTATTTAATTCGAGGAAAATGTATGTCCGAGGGGTTGTTGGAAAATAAACAAAAAGTTTTTGATTTTGGTAGAATTTCTATATAATACTAGTGACCCGCCCCGGCTTCGCCCGGGTACCACTAATTATGTTGATCCTATCGCTACCAAACACAGGAACAGCCGCTGTGCCAATCTGGACAATCCCTGTAAATTTCATCGAAATTAGTTCAGCCGTTACAAGGTCTATAGGGAACATACATACTTCGCTTTTTATGTATACAATTTTTTTTCATAAAAAGTATCCTTTGTTACTTCTAATATATGTGTACAAAGTTTCATGATGAACGATTGAGTAGTTTTGTCGTGAAAGCGTAACAAACAAACGTACATTCAAATTCATAATAGATAAAAACCTATTCTCAGACCAACCAAAATGTTTATGCAAAATTTCATTGAAATCGGTTAAGCCGTTTCGGAGGAGTATGGCAACTAACACTGCGACATGAGAATTTTATATATATATATATATATATATATATATATATATATATATATATATATATATATATATAGATCCCAGTCTAGATCTACTCTACACAAGCTTTTATTACTTTAGGGATCTTGTAAAATCTATATGGTATAACTATAAACACAACAACCATATTAACATCTCTTATGTAACGCCGTTAGACAGTTGGTGCGATCGACAGAATGCGCCCTGCAAATATTATCAATATTAATGAGTCGTAATTAATAACAAATAGTTAATATTAGGCGTCGCCCTAACGAAAGCGCCGCCCGCTACCTGCAACGTCACAAAGCAGTAAAATAATATAAATTTGTATTTATGTCTTGATAAAATTTGCCTGCGAACTTTATTAAGTGTAACCTTTTGTAGCCGCGTTAGAAAATAAAAGAGCTGATTATTTACGAGTACTTTGTTGGGATCATTTGAAAATTTGAATCTATCCATTACGGTTTTTTTTATAGTACCAGGTGGCAAACGAGCAAGCGGTTCACCCGATGTCAAGTGATCGCTACCCTAGACATCTGCAACTAACTAATGAGTTGCAGATGCGTTGCCCACCTTTAATAAACAGAAAATGGTTATTTCCAATTCCTATACATTCCCTCCACCGCCAAGCTTTCTTCTCCTTCCCATACTTTACTTATAAGAAAAGGGTGTAAAGAGGAAGAAAACTATAATTAGGCTTCCGGCACCTCAATCTTCAGACGAAACGCAGAATACGATACTTCACGCCGATTTTCTGTGAGGTCGTGGTATTTCACCGGTCGAGCCGGCCCATTCCTGCAAAAGATGTTGGTGTTGCGGGCTCTACCACGGTTAAGTGGAAAAGATAGTATTTTTAGACGCACATTTGTGTGTGTATGTAATATGAATTGTAGTATGATAGTAATGTTTATATCGTTAAATAATAAAATCGTTTTATTTGCAATCAACACGGTTCCTTCTACAGGGTATCACGTTGAATGCTCATTTAATTATTTGATACTAGAAGTATCAAGTTTTATAAATTTCTAATTATTCAGATTTGTTGTGAAACAAGAACTATTTGCTAAATAATTACATTTATTTTCATTCTTCAGCTTGTAGTTTCTCAATACTTCGTAACTAATATCCGATGACAGCCGCCGACGGCGAGGAAGACTTAACTTAATTATGTTAAGAAATATTGATCAGATAGTTAATAATTGTTTAAAATTTATAAGATTAATTAAAAGAGTAACTAAAGACATTGAAAATAGTCAAACCAAATTTATTTCTATTGCATTAATTCTTAGTTATATGGAATACTGTTCATCGGTATCAAAACAACAGAACACAACTAAACAACCACTTAACGGGTTAACGGGGAAAAGGAAATTTCCTTTTTCATGTCTATGCTCACCTTTGTCTATTAAAGGTAGGTAACGCATCTGCAACACATTTGCCTGTTGCGGATGTCTATGGGCAGCGCTCACTTAACATCAGGTGATCCGCTAGCTCGTTTGCCACTTTGTCACATAACAAAAAGAATATATACGTTTCGAAACAGTATGGAGTAAATGATAACAGTCAATTGCATAACCTCTCAACTTATCTGTCAGTTCTAATCCTAGTTCTTAAGGGCTTTTCAATCCTTTCTTAATAATAGAATTATATTTTTTATTAATTATTATTAGAATATAAAATAAATTATTGTTACAAACGCCAATAATTTTATATTATATAAATACAAACTTATTTAGTAAATTCTGACTTATATTATTGTATAGGTTTATACGGAGTGATGGTGTAATAAAATAAAACTATCAGATATGACGCGTGTAATCGGGCAAGTAACAGAGTTGGGCTGCACACAAATCATTACGCCGATATGAAATGGTAATGTCGGTGGTTGCAATTTTACGTCACTGTAATTAACTGAAATATTATACATTGCTATTTTTATTTGTAAGGCGTATTTGCGCGAACAATTATAAATGCTGATGTGACTTTCCGTGTTCGTTACGCTGTAACTTCTGAACAACTCAACCGATCTTCAAGAAATTTTGCGTACACGTTGTCTGGGGTACAGAAAATTAGATCACATACTTACTTTAATATTTACTGTAACACATATTACCTATAATGCTATCTTATTATAGGCAGAATTATCTTTAAAAAAAACATATTCCAGTCTGGAAAATGAGACACGAATGCGTGCGAAGTCGGTGACAACAGCTAGCAAACAAAATTAAACTGAAGTGATAACTTCTTTGGGTACGCTTGACTTGGGGAGTAAGTTGGTGAATACTCGACGAGATCGTTACGAAAACTGTGATCGGCCGAGGCGATCGGAACTTGTTTGAATTGGGAACAGTTCCGACGAATTTTTTTTCATTTATTTTCTCTTGTTTTTGAATTTTCTTTCTTTTTTTTTCTTTCTTAAGTTGCAAGGGTTATTTTGTTGATTATTTATTATTAAAATATAATACTTTCCAGCCTGTTTTGAGTTTTTATTTTTGTCGGCCGTCCGAATGAGTTTTATTATTTATGTTACATATAATTTTTTATACAACTATAAAAAAATATTTAATAATATTAAATATTTATAAATACCATCATGTAAATAACATATTGGAAGGTACAAAAGAATGATCATATTATCAATTGAAAAGGGGAAATCATTCACTAGTCCGAAAGGAGATTTACATACGATTTTAAAAATATTTTAAATCGTAAACCTACATTTACATTAATTAAGGTTGACAAACAATACAATATCGAAAATATTTTTTAAAAGTGCAGCGAGTATTCACTTATAGGGATGAAATTAATGTATTAATAAATATTTTTTGTTGCATTCTAAAAAGACTAACTAAATGTATGTGAAATGATACAATATGATAAAAGAAACATGATATAAAGAAGTGTACAGAACCATAACACACACAAGAAAGCTAGCGTATGTTACTACACACGTATGTTATATATACTCACACCCGCACTCCTGCATCAATAGGTCAGGAGGCCGAGCGACGACACCGACACATGGACGACAGTCCGACGTAAAATGATTGTATGAGATTGAAGACATATTACGTAAAATGAATAACACTTTAATGGACTATGATTGATTAAAATTTAATATGAAATTATATCCTATGATTGTAAACTATACGGTATATAGGTTCGAATATGGAACTTGCATGGCAATTTTATATGATACACTTTGGTTTGGGAAGCGTGTGTTTCAGTACTCCATTGTACTCGTATTATACTTATTATGTAGGGCTTCGGCTCTTTCATAATTTGAATTCGGCGTCTTAGTGCCGCACTCAGAGACTTTCATTAAATTAGGCTTAAATAGTACATAAGTTATTGTCTAATTAATTAAATCTACAAATGAAATGAACATCCCAGAGACAACATTTAAGGGTTCATTAGTTAATGACAGACTCAGGGCGGTGCATTGTACATACATTGTTACGACCTCTGTGTTCGTACATAAAAATAATTGATGTGATATTTTTTTTTATAATACTATGTGGCAAACGAGCAAGCGGTTCACTCCATGTCAAGTGATCCTACCCATAGACATCTGCAACTAACTAATAAGCTCCAGATGCGTTGCCCACCTTTAATGGACAGAGGAGGGGACAAAAAGAAAATGGTTATTTCCAATTCCTATAAATCCCCTCCACCGTCAAGTTTTCTTCCCCTTCCCATACTTTACTTATAAGAAAAGGGTGGCAAAGGGAAGAAAACTAGAATTTAGCCTTGAGTTTTGTGGAGGCGGCGTGGGTCGGTGAGGTTTCTCCAATTATAAAACATAAGGAACTAATTACTACAACACACCGTAAAACGTCCTGATCTAGACTATCACGTAAGAATTTATCATTAGCCAAATAAATAATATCCCTTGTGAAAGATCATGTAGCTCGATTTTATGCCGACTCTGTCTCTAATTTCTCTTACACTATTAAGGGAGAAAGGCTTACCAACTGTTATACTACCATCTAACTGTTATTAAGCTCTTGAGTCAAAGAGGTTTAAACAATTACTATATTCATCAATAGTAGAAAAAAAACATTGTACTGCGAGTTAGTCGACTGCGGGCACACAGTGGTGTACTAATAAAATATAAATTGAATGAAATTGCTCTCCTGAATTGGCAATATGGTCAGGCGTTGTCGGACGCCACGCATCGCTGGTTGTTTGTTCAATAATCTGAAAGTTATTCAAGCTCAACACAACAAAAAATGATTTAAAATCTTGCAAATTCCTAGTCAACTAAATTAAAGGTTTAACGGGAACCAATAAGGAGAAGAAGAGATAAAAGAAGGGGAAGTATAATTACATCTAGTTTACTCTCAAATTATGTGAAGTCCTGGTATTTTAGAATTGGCCTATGAACTATAATTTATAAAATAATATAACAAATGTATTTGTTACAATAAATGTCATGTTACAGATCATTTTCAACATGGGAAATATTATTTAATGGAATATAGAGGTAATTTATTTTTAAACTGGTATTCGTAGTATCGAATGTTGGACGGTATCCGTTATAATTAAAAGCTATTGTAAAATGAAATACGCCAGTGGAAATTGTGAAACGAAATATGAGTTCCGAATAATAATTTTCGAGTACACTCAATAATGAGAGATATAATATGAATTCGCTCGTGTGCATGATTAAAATTTGTAGCCTCGAAAAGTGGCCTATACTCGTATCAATTAGTAGATGTACGGAATATATTGTAATTCCCTTCACGAGAATATGTTCCTCTGTGGCTGAGTCCATCGAGTTGTATAAATTTGGATGTGCTTTCTAGCTATCGTGCAAACATGCAATTGAAATATGCATTAAATCTATTGAAAACTTCTCAAGTTATTTACAAAATTGTAAGAGAAAATCAATATCTTTAAGCCCCATAGGGCCCAAACTAAAAAACTAAGGTGATGGGTTAAAGGTTAATATTTTTGTCCAAAAAATCTGCGGTCTTTCGTTGTATATTAATTTTAAAAATATTTTGAATTAATACAATATTGAAATTCATTAAAAGATTAAAAATTGTGATATACAGTTCAAATTCCTACTAAAATAAAATAAAACTGAATTTGGTAACCCCGCGAGACGCTCTGTACGTGTTTATGTATTGTAAATAAATCTCAAGCGACGTAAACTATCTATTACTTGGGTCCACTAACACTGTAAAACTCGATATCTTTTGTATAAGCAAGCTCTAATAGAAATTTATGAAGTTATTTTAAAATATCGTCTACTTCTGAGAGAGCTATTAAAGTTACGTTCGTTCATTATTTCTTAGTAATTTATTATACGAAGAAGTTACATTTTCAATATCTGAAACCGATATTACATTAATACTACATTGTTATTTTTACAAAGATTACAATCTACTCAATAGATATAATATTACTATCCCTTAAGTAGTTCAAAAATTTAAAATAAATATAAATAAAAACAAATCAGTAGAACTTCTGAGTTGCTGACCCTACCCTATTGATTCGATTTCTTATGCGTGTTTGCGTGACTGTGTTCCAAGATTCACAATCAAATTCGATAGGTGGCAGTTCTATTGTTTTTTTTAGGATAAGTCACGAAAGCATTGAGTAAAAACTAAGAATTTATTCAATCAATTAGAGACACAACAAAATGTATGTAGGACCAATTAGTTCAATGGATATTTCGAGTGACCAGTTAAATTCTATTTTAAGTAAAACCCAATATCGAAGTAAGTTTTACGTGTCATATTTAGGCGTTTTTAATGTGGGCCGCGGATTCTATTATCGATTTCCTGACGAGACAAGAACATTGTGTGATGTTTTTCAAATACTTTGCTGGTTTGGTTTGCGGTTGAATTATTGTGAAAGGCTTTATACCAAACACAAACGGGATCTGATACACTAAGTAAACAGGTATTACCTTTTCCTGTCAACCTCGTTTGTTAGAAGACGTAGGATAACTTAAAAAACTCGTCTTAATGCTTCGAATTCGTTAAGTAATGCGTTTGAGTTTTGAACTTACTACATAGTCTAAAATTAAAAGTAACATTTAATTTTTATTTTAAATCGCTCACGTTAAAATCGAATGGGATTACTGATCCCGTCAACTTATTAAATTCCTTTATAGTTCGCATTATGAACGAAGAAGAAAATTGCTTTTGTACAAAAGGCGGACTTAGACTCTCATTTTTTCAAATTAAATTGGCTTATAATCAATAGAAGTTCGAAATAAAAAAATCCTACAATTTTGCATAATCTTAAACTTAAATGATAAAATACCACGCTTGTTCTCAGGAGTTGGGTTAACGAAAAACCTCAACCCCCCTTCCTCCTTGGTGTAGGTTTTAGTCACGTAGTAACGGTTTATGGCGAGCAGTGCTTGCCTTTTTTATACTCACACCGTATTAAAACCATATTTCACAGAAGAGAAAAGAAGGACTATATGTTAGGAGAATTAGGGAAAGAAGCTGGTGCTACGTCAGCTGGTACTGTTATCTAGGTTGTCTCAGATAAGCGCAACAGGATACACGGTATGCGCTGGCATCAGGCCACCTCTATTGTTTTTAAGCGTCAGTTAATCTCTCCGCTTCATTAAAAAGCTCTAACGTGAATTGAATGTATTTTTCTTGCTTAGAATTAAACAAATACTTCTTCTAAAAATCGGCCTATTTTATATAATACAAGTAAATGCGTATTAAATAATAATTATTCAGTTGATCAATTAAGTAAATTACACAAAGGAAATATGAACGTTTCGTATATTGTTGTTTCATTCCTTTGTATGTTATAATGTTATTTTATATGCACAGTAGCAGAACAATGCAGTGGCTTATGTTGCTCTACGAATGGCGGGCCCGGAAGAGGAATACAAGGAACTCGTAAAATATCTGCGAATTGTGGAAACATCGAGAAGTACGTTTCCCACATTCTATTATATTATTTCTATTTCACTGGTATGTAACGGACCGCATTGAGCTTAATATTCGTACACTGCCAAAGGTCGAATTAATTTAAAACTTTACATAGATACCAAAGATCAGTGACTATATGTATATTTTTAGCCAATTGATCGAGAAGGAGGATAGGGTATTGTTGAACGCTTTATGTGGATTATTGACCACTTGCGACTGCAAGAGGTCACAATGGAACGAAAATGGAACAACTAAACTGCTTGGCCCATTTTGAAGAGACCTTTGAACGACACTTCTTGCTTCAGATTCGCTTTTTTCACTGGATTATTACAATGTATCTGCATAAAACCAATATTATTCGCGATTCTGGTGACCAGGAAACGTCACTTTCTAAAATGGACGTCGGATATTTAGTTAATCATTTTAATACGTCTTATGGACCTTATCATTATGTGATATAAAAAGTAATGAGGCAAACGAGCAAGCCGTACACTCCATACCAAGGGAGCGCTACCCATAGGCATCAGCAAAAAGCTAACGAGTTTCAGATGTAACCTTTAATAGACAGAGGAGGGGGATAAACAGAAAATGGTTATTTAAGAATTTAGTACAACTATAAAATGGTATTATATGTTATTTATATAAAGAGGTGTAATTAAATTTCAGCAAGGTGATTATAATATCCGGTGCGGAAACTCGTGCACGGTAGAACTTCCTACGCCAACATCTTCTATTAGTGATAAATGAAAGTACAGTTAACATAGCAGAGCAGATAAGACGTTACTTTAATATTTACAGGTATTAAATTATAGCTTCGGTAATTTGTCATAAATATAAGACATCTTGATGTTTTATTTATTTCTAGCTATCATAATCTATCCCCAAATTTATTTTCTACCGAGAGAAAATATACTGTAATAATTGTTGGATACTACATTGAACTATCATCTTCTCGTCTAACTGAATGTCATAAAAAACTGGCTTGATTAATTTAATTTAGAATATCACACGGCGAATGAAATCACCGGAAGCCCAAATTCCAATCTTATACACTTCAGTCCATTTCCCATTCACCATCTATCTTTGTATGAATGAAGTAACCGTGTTTGAATGGTTTATAATATATAAATACATTAGTGAAAAATTAATATAAATAGAAACAATAGATTTTTTTTATTGATTTAAGGTCATCCAACACACGAGCGTATTCTTCCTTAAAAGGCCGGCTAAGCATCAGTAGTTCGTCTGGTGTTTCGGATGTTATTAGGCGACATGGTTCTTTATCGCCCACTAATGCTAATTAAAAAAGTATTTTAAATACTTTTAAAATACTTTTTTTTACGTAACAACAATGTGCTATTACTATAGCACATTGTTGTTACGGTTTACCTTCTCCTCTAAAGTTTTCATTGTTATAGAGCATTATTGTACGGGCCCTCGCGTCTGATCAATTAAACTGCACTGCAACAGTATTTCTGAATGGTACTTCATTTAATTTCGAAGCGCGCGCCCCTGTTGTTGGTTTTAGATATTTGAAGAGAGTATCGATGCCTCGAGTGGAGTTCGGTCTCAATGTATTGTTTTTATTTTGGAAGTCTGATGTAACAATTGTTACCATCTGAAGTATGAATAGAGTTTCGTGTTTATAACCAACTAACTGAATTACAATTACTATAACTTTATGAAATTACAAGAATACATGCATACATTAATGGTGTCCGATATCAAATAATAGATATATTAAGAATTATGATTGTAAGTACTGAGATACAAATTAGCTATTAATGATTTAATACGCACGTGAGGACAACCTCTCGATATATACTTTGTTAAAAGCTCTTAAGTTGATAAATATGTCCGTGTCCGAAAGGTCAGATAGCAAATAATTATTGACGTCACGAGCAGAGCGCCATCCATCGACAGGCGTGCGGTGTAAGCCGCATTTGATCCTCATTGAGCAACAATGGAAGCCTTCGTCTAGGCAGATTCCATTTACTATCCAATCAATATCGTAAATAAGGAAGCGTTCATGCAAGCCTTGTATATATTTTATTGGTTTCATTTCTATAACTCAATTTAAAAAAAGATCGTAAATTATTGACATATTATGGTTACAGAAAGTAGGATTAGGTGTGAACGTTTTAGATTAACTCAAGTTGAATTACATCTAATAATTTCTAAAGTTTATGGATACGTCAGATAAGATTTAGGTTGACAAAAACACTGAGCTGAATTTATAACCACGTTAATTCTGATATGCACTTGTGAAGAAGAGTTGTAATTAAATAACTAAATAAAACAAAATTAAGTCCAATCATGATAGTGATAAGGTATTATATAGGAGTACTTGGAATAAATAAATTCTCTGACAACCCTACTTACGGTCGCGGTAGCTCATTTAATACTTTCGTGTTGTTTCATATTCCTTTCATTTCATGATTATTTTCTCGCTCCTGAGGGTCTTCCTTTTTCTTCACTCTTTAAATTATTTCTTTGAGAAGAGCTGGCTTAAGACTCGTCTGTTTTAAAATGTTGGCAACCCTGTGCTGACTATTTTATACAAGATCTATTTCAAGTAATTATTTTTGTACTGTAAACTTATGTTTATGAAAAATATTCAACGATCTTGAGCCGCAACTTACGCATTGTGAACGAGGTACTTGAACGGTCCTTACTTCAAAGAAGACTACAAATGAATGCAATAGAATGCTTAAAACGTATGTTTTCTATCGTAAGCATTAACATGTTTAATGAAATAAATTCACCGTATTTTTGTCTGTCAATCATAACCAAAAATACGGTGAATTTCTACTAAATTGTTGTAAATTCAATACCACTGGACATTCAAAAACTGGTAATTGGATGGACATCAATAGTTATAAAAACTTTTCAGGCCATTGGTCTATGCAGCGCACCGTATATCAATACTAAATTCCATAGCTACATGGTTCCAGGAGCAATCGACAGCGCCCGGTGCAGCCTAAAGGGATCTCATGCTGCACTTTTAAACTTTTAAAATAAAAACGAACATTTTAACTATATGTACTTGTCTTGTCTTTATCTATTTTATACACATACCACATTTATATACACACACACATATATGCATAAAATAGAAAGGGATGTGAGTATGTATCTTCCCTATAGACTCCGAGACGCCTCGACCGATTTCGATGACATTTTCGGGAAATGTTCAGATTGGCCCAGCGGGTGTTCGGTTGAACTTTAGTAACGATCGGATTAGTATAATTTGTGGTACCCGGGCGCAGCCGCGGTGGATCACTTGTATTGTAAATATAATAGTTTTTGAAGATACATGAACATTGACTGATTTTTTGTCACGTTAATACATTTATTGGACATTAACTCTATCCAACTTTTAGATCGAGAGCCCCAGAGCGATCTGGCTTTAGTAATTTTATAAAACTTGAAAGTTTATCTGTGTATGTCCCTATGCAGATAAATACGATCCCCAACGAATTGAACTGAATTGAATTTATGTCAAGGTAGCTTTGAATGATATCTGGTATAAAATTGCACCTCAACTTCCTGAAAGTATAAAGTTCTCCTTAATATATTTCATTTGGTATAATGTTATAACGTCGTTCATTGTCTGACACCTTGAAGGGTTGCAACCCCCTGTCTGACGCTCTTAAACTATGATGAATTATGTTAATTACGACATAGTATAAAAGCTGAATTTCATATAAAGTGTTCCAGAAATTATCTGAAGATGTTTTCTCTGTTACTGTTCCGATGGTAGCTTTATCCCTACCTATACTTTAGTAGGACACATTGGGGATACATATCAAACTGGTCAGAATAGAAATCAGTTTGTGTGATTCGCATTAAGCTGAAAATTAGTACAGATCTTGAGAATATGATTACAAAGAAAATATTAAAATATATATAAAACTAAACTTCATTCTCTAACGCAGTTGAGGTGTAATTTTATACACCTTTGCTATCCGATATCTTTCAACGCTACTTTGATTTAAACTTTATATGAGGGGATCGTTTTTATCTATATATACAGATAAACTCTTAGGTTTTACACTAGACATTATTACAAATATTGTTAAGGACATTAATACAATATCATATAAGTTTATAAAGATTAAAACGTTTAAATACCACTAACTACTTTTCAATCGTGTAACCGATGGGTTGTATTAGTCGAATACAAAATTTAATTAAAAGAAATAATAATGAAATATGAATGTTTTAGCAGAATTAGGCTGCAGTTTTGAAAACCAAAAGCAATTGAATTCAAGAGTCAGTACAAAATAGCTCGGTAATCTAAAGTCCGAAATGCGGTTGTATGTATTTCTGTTCGGTTTCACTTTTTGTCTTCGCATGCATTATTCCCCAGATGTCCAGATTTCTATAGCGAATTAGCATATATTCCATTTGATACGGACAATGCAGATGTAGTCCAGATTATTCAATTACAAGTTTAAAGCAAGTAGAACACGGCAGCGCCAGTGTTTGCCGAAACAGACTTTTGCATAATAAAATTAATTAACACTCACGATTTTAAAATGATAATAGGGTAGTTGGAGTTTATATTCGAATACGTGGAGGTTTGAAATTTGATATGAATGTTATTGATATGCAAACTTGTTTTATTATTCCTATAGAACGAATATCATAAAAAGAAATTTCCGTAGCTTTTGGATACCGTATGCATTTATGAGCAATGGTGGCTCAGCGGTGTAGGCCCCGACTTACGTACTGTAGGTTGCGGGCGCGAACCCAGGCAGGCGCTTTACTTTGTGTAATTTATTTCATCACCACTGCTCCGAAAACGGTGAAGGAAAATCGTGAGGAAACCGGCATGTCTTTGAACCACAAATTTCGAAGACTTGTGACATCCACCAATCCACACTGCCACAGCGTTGTGGACTATGCAGGACAGCACGCAATGTCGTTAATGAAGGCCTTATGTACCTCCGGAATAGTTTTTTACTTGTTTTAAGGTAAGTTATTTTCTGTACCCTTGGCAATGTGTATGCGAAATTGCATGATAATCGGTCGAGTCGTTAGGTAGTTAAAGTGTAACACACAAACAAACTGACATTCGTAATTATAATATTAGTTAGGATTTATGGATTATAAGTAACTATCAAATAGTAATTGTTGATTTACCGCAATTCCTTAATATACGGCGGGGTTATGTATGTATTTTACGAGATCCTGGAGTTAGTAAGACTACGTATAGAATACGCAGTTATCCTATATTAGTTAGTGTATGGTTTCATTTGCCCTTTCTCTTATTTTAGATGAATCTGTGCAGTAAATCTCTGCTGGCTGTGTGTATGGATGGCAATGGTAACGTAATATTAATTGATTTCGCTGACCTGTTAATCAAAAATGCCACTACATTTTGGTTTTCGAGTATATCTTATACGAGTAGTGTGTGAATTTATATCTCAAATATGAATATTTCAAACAAAATATTATAATGTTCTAGAAACACACGCTATATAAAGGTGAATTAAAAAACCTATTAAAAAAACATTTTCTTTGGTACTTTAAACTCATTCATATAAAACATACAAACACCCGCAAGTTGAATGCGCTGAAACCTTGTCAAATTTACATTCACTTGACGTCAGCCGAACTAAAAAGTACAGCTAACAAAATAATTAGTGAATTAAATTTATTATTATTTGTGCAATTATAAATGTCAATAACATTATGTAATGATTGTACAGATATATTATTAAAAATTAAAAAAAAAAATTTAAAATGTAATATGTTTTTTTCCGACATAAGTCTGTTAGTTAATTCGGTGTCTTTTTATCATACAATGTTGATTCTCATGCGGTGACGAAGAATTTATATAGGTTTGGTAAGTAGGTTACAATTTTTGTCATGTCATCATCGATGTTTTGTTTAAGATTATTTTAATATATAAATAAAATCTTCTCATCTTTGTTATAATTTTTCTACTAATTTTAAAACAAAGATGGCAACAATAAAAATAGCAGCGAACAAGTTGGCGTTGCTAACGTTACTGACTGTTTAATATCACGAAATTACGTCACGAAAATGGACGCTATGCGCATTTAGCAATTGCGGGGGTTATAAAGTAAACATTAAAGCGACTCTCACATAAAATACTAATCAAATTAATTAAGTATTCGGAGTATGCCCATGATACCGAAGCTTTGACTCCGCGGTCATATTCTGAAGTATCGCCGTGTGGCACTCTAAGAAAATGAAACACGATGATAATATTCTCGTCGTCGTGGTTCTCTCGCTTGTGGAGGTAGGGCCTTTGCGAAACTAATTATTCAACTAACAACTAACTGCATAATATGTGTTTCATTGAAAGTCGTTACGTATCGGTATGAATGTAAATATTAGCTAGATAAATAGCTATCGGATTCAATTTAAAATTGCAATTCATAAAGTTTCTCTCATTTGTAATAGCGTCATAATCAAATAATGTTTTATTTAATTTTTTATATGTATTATTAACACCCTGTCTAATTATTTATTTAACTTTGCACGTATAAAACAACAAACCACAAACCTATGTAGTTCCTCATTTATTAACATGATTTACTATAGTGAAAAAATGTAATATTTTATGGGCGCTGTTTTTAATCGTAACTTTATTTGTTAATTAACTATTTCCGTAAAAATATTTTAATATAATTATTGAAAAAAGCAATTAAGCTAAATATTTCGATAAAAAATCAAATGAAGTATAAATATATGATAGAATGTCTCAATAAACTTCACGAATTATTCCTTGTATGTACTGACATCATCATTTGAATCTTCTGTACCATTAATTATTAAGCCTTGGATAGAAAAATTGAACAAAAATGAAATATCAATTTGCTGGATCGATTAATAATTCTTTTCATACCTGTTTATTTTCATAATTCAATGTTAAATTAAATTCCTTTATAAGTTAACTCGATTATTTTCAAAAATCGAATCTGTAACTCAATAAGGACATCACTAAAAAGTTAAATATCTAAATCGTATAAAGATTATAAACATGACTGGCTATAAATTATTAAATTAGTAACATATTTTATACGTATATAAATTACTGCTTTTTCCACTTCCGTTACCAAGGAAACAAGAAGGTAAAGAGGTTTAATTTCCTGCATCGAAAGCGAACGGACGGCTTCCTTTGAGGTAGCGCATCACATGTCTATTTGTGCAGTGCAGGCTGGCACGTTGCGGATTGTATGAGGTTCCTGTTACACATGCCGCTGACTGCTCTACGTAAAGCTAATTAGTTCGGTTAAATCAGAAATTTGCTGCAATTGTATAACGAACAAATTTTGGGTAACTGATACCAAGTCTATTGTATACTTAATGTCGGATGTCGGGGCCGATTATATACGATGCAGTCTCTACATCTTGTAGTTTGATAGCTTATGCTCAGTGATATTTGAGGCAATAATGGTAGAATGTAATTATCGATATTGTAAAAAATAATTAAAAATTTTAGTTTCGTTACTTCTCATTTCTGTAATTAATTTCTGAATCGTTCGTTCGTTCCCAGACAAAATCTTTCCCAATTATCTTTCTCTGTTTTGCTCTTAAATAATAATACATCACAACAAGAACTTCGTCGACGTTTATCGTTTACAGTCACCTCGCGTTGAGTGAATAAAATTGGCACTAGCTTTGAACGAGGCCGACAACTGATTATCAATCGTGTGTGTGAACAAGTGCCTACATCCGATTAATATACGGATCCCCGGTACTCGACAAGTGGGAACGAGCGCAAACAATCTCAACGCCCCACACTTTCAGTAGCATCTAATATCTAGCTGTTCCACAGACAATATAAACCGATTTATTAAGCGATGGGAATAATAAATCGCCAATGGAAGCGTGTGATATTTGGCATTGTTAATTCCGTGGAGGAGACGTGCCCCATGCAATTTTTTTAAAATAAAATATGTTGCAAATATATTAAACTAAATAGTTAACGTACATTTCAAATATGGCGCAATATATTCTCGGCAATTTCTTCTTATCTGACTTTGTAAAAGGCGATCTAACGGTAAATAATAAAAAACAAACAATTAAAAATTATGCCGATAAAATGATAAGCTAAATTAATTTGTATTACTTACATGTTATTGTTTACAGCCATTGACTGTAGTAGTGTACGTTTCACTTCTTTACAGTTTGTTATTTAAGAAGTTGGATTTATATCTTGACGCCCTTTGCCTTTTAAAAAAGCCATGTTAATCGATACCGATTCAACTCGACCGGTATTGCGCGCGAGAGTCGGAGGATTATTTTTATTTTTAGCGCTTTCTTTCTCTGATTCTTATTATATTCTAGAGAACTAACGATGTGCTTATATTTTCGTATTAAGTATAGACATGTGCCTATAATCCCGGACGCGTTTAGGTATTCGTCGGAGGTGAGGACCTCCTTAACTTTAACACGGGTTAAAGGTTCCTAGCTTTCTTAGGGACTCGAAGGAATTGGTCCTTGTCGTTCGTTATGTGCAGACGGGATTGTTGTTGGGGCAGCTGCTTACACCTAGAAGCTTTTAGGCACCCAAGCTGTATCAACCCTGCTAATCTAAGTGATATCAATTTAAAATAATGATTGCCTCAACTCATTCAGATCATATGTTCTCCTATATGACAGGTATTATGTCGATTTTATTCGACCGGGTTACGTGATTGGTATTCAATAAGATGAAATATTTATTACATCATCTGAAATGAAACAATACGTCAATAGAGCCTTGTAAAGTATGTAAGGAAGTATCAAATTGCGACGTCTCTAGTTAGATCTTTTGGCGTAATATTTATTATTTGTAAAGCTGAGAGCCGAGATTGTGAAAATTTACATTAAAATGTGACTTCAATTCCCAGATATAGTCGAGGAAGATAATAACGGGTATTTGCCTTCAAAGGTTCCCTCGGTAAAAACTACTTGGAATATTTATAGCGCTGTAAATAAATTTTTCTAGGTTCCATTTCTTTGTTCTCTGATTGTTAACAATCTAGTTGACGGGAATTTCCACTTTAAATCGAGGGGAAATTTATTTTTCATCTTGTTAAGCCTTTGTTTCGCGACAGTACTAGCTCAGTGTTTGCTGCACCTCTTACGTATTTCTTTCAGAACAATATATATTTTAGACATTATTTATCTATTATTTTGGTGTGTAGTGTGTATACACCTTGATAATGCATCTGAATTGATTCATAAGTATCTTTTAAATATTTCTGGATAGACTGAGATGAAATTTGTAAAGGCTTATAAAGTTTGAAAGACTGATTTATTATATAGAGTAAAGCGAGAAATCCTTCTATGTGGTAAACAGATGTAGTAAATGGATTTTTTATACATTGAAGTAGGAAAGAAAAAAAGGGATACGAATAAATTGTATTACTCAAAAGTAACATTTTAGTAAATATAGAAACTGTTGGAGTCAATATAAAAGCGAGAGAAAGATAGAAAGAGGGATAGAGACATCATGGATTTCCATTTGGCTCGTTCCTCGCACACCTCTCTCGTTTCTTCTACATGAATACATCTACTCATGCATGCTCGTCGGTTACGGGTGCTCCTTATATCGCTCTTTTTTAGTAGTCTAGTTTACTAATTAAACATAATTTTAATTTTTTAGATTGAAAGTATTTTATTGATCTAAGAAATTTAGTTTTTCCTTAATTATAAATGTCTTTCTAATATATGCATTATTATAGTAAGTGTATAAGATGACTTGGTAGAAAGTCAGCCAGATGGTCGTAGAACACGGGGTAGGCCGAAAATACGATGGCTGGACGACGTCGAGCGAGATCTAAAAAACATCGGCGTCAAGAGCTGGCGACATAAAGCCCAAAGTAGGCCTACATGGAAACATTTACTTGACCAGGCCCAGGCCCACCCGCGGCTGTAGAGCCTCAGATGATGACGTATAAGATGACTGATGGGACTTCATGATGATTTTACGTAATTTTAAAATAATCAACATTTTTTTACTGAAGTATTTTAAATTACTGAATCCCGGAAGGATTCGGAAGGATCCATAAGGAAAATCTATATACGTAGACGATAAACCAAAAAAAATCCCACGGGGACCGTACACTTTTCCGGGTTATAAAGTAGCTTATATACTATTCCAGACTGTAGTCTATCTCTGTGCCAAATTTCATCCAGATCCGTTCTGCCGTTTTTGCGTGAAAAATTAACAAACATCCATACTCACAAACTTTCGCATTTATAATATTAGCAGGATTGTTGAAAACATGTTATTAGATTATTTATAATATGTTTATATATACCTAAGTTATTCTGTATGCTTTCCAAAGAAAATAAAATAACTTAAAATAATCGATCCTAATGGCATATAAATCAAGGAATTATTTCCAGCATACGCCCTAACGACGATCTTAACACGTTTTTTCTGATGTACCTTTACTACATTAATTGTAATTACAATATATCATTACTTTAAGACATCTGATAGCCTAAACCTCAACGCCGCTTCTGAAATATGAGCGGACTCGTGCAGGAAAAATAAGTGAAACATGCAAAGGCAGGGTTCATGTATACATTATATTCGCGTCTCAAAGCGACTGTTGTAAACAACGGGCGCTTTGAGATGCGAATATATGCTTTAGATAATATGAAATCACGAGGGACAGTGTGTAAAATAATTAAATTAATTTATAAAATGATAAAATAGTTCATTGAATTTTCACTGCGCTTTTAATAAAAGCTACTTTATATAATTATTCGTTCATCATCTACCGTTCGCCCCTTTGTCTTTGTAACTGTAATAAAAGCTTTTTTCATGGAATATGTAAAAGGCAATCAACGTTTAATATACAGAGTGTTCGGAAATTAAGTCTATTACGAGTTGGAAATGTCACCTTGTCAAATTTACATACACGTGACGTCAGCCGTAACTAAAAAGTATATGTGACAAAATAATTTTAATACTTAGTGAATTCAATGTACTAATAATTATGGAATTATTACTGTCTAGATATTCTTAAAAATAAAATCAAATATTAATAATAGTAAAGGTCTTCATGTCAGTTACATTCGTAAGTGTCTTTTATCATTCGATGCTGTGATGAACAATTTATTATATTATATTATAGTCATCGTTAACGGTTTTGTTAAAATTATTTTAATATCATTCTCAAATCTTCAATATCCTTGATCAAAAAGCAGTAAACGTCACAAAACATTTACTGCTTTTCCATATTTAAAATTTCACAAGCACCACTGTAACATATTTTCCTAGTCATTATAAAACAAAGATATTTAGCGTTGCTAACGACACTTCAATGTCTCTAAATTTGGTCGTCAAAATGGACGCTAGGCACATTATAAATTTGCAGGGCTTCTACCACAAAAATCCTTGGACAAAATACATCCTAACTTAACTTCTCGAATGTATTTAACACACAGAAAGTTTGGGCGCTAGAAGACTAAAGATTATACCGATTTTCATTTTTTTATATGAGTCAAAATAGTCCAATTTTATTTTGATTAACTATGAGTGAGCTAGTTGTAAAATGTCTCTTGTACGCCGGTCATATTTGCGTCATCGGCGGAGGACTTACAACTTATGCTGAACTAGCTGTGCCCCGCAGTTTTACCCGCCTTGCAGTTCTATTTATACGAAATGATATTACCTGCTTAAATACTACCCTAACCTCATTACCAATTCTCTGCCCTTTTCCCGCACATGTGGGGTCAACACAGTGTGGCCGTAGCAGACTTTAACAATCATATATAATTATTTAAACTCGCCTGCCTAACGCCAACTCCTCGGAAATAATAAACTACTAACCTAACCTAACAAAACATATTACAAAATAATTCATGCATTATTTCTAAAATCATCTAAATACGTGTAAATACTGCGTTACCATTTGGTAACTCAGTATTATATAAATACCATTGTAACAGCTATATTTATAGCTGTTACAATGGTATCAATGGTACAAATGGTGTCAGACACTGACAAAAATAATAATAATCATTGTTCTAGGTTTTATTGCGTATATGAAGGTCCCCAATAATAGTTTTTCTCAAATATCTTCCATGTTAAGACAGCGATTAGTTACATTTTTATTACCTATTACAGTTTTATATGTATAGATTTTACTTCAATACTTTAATGTTAAAATATTTTTAAAAGTCTAAACTTTTTCATTAGGCCAAATAATTTTGAGAACATTGTAAATGTTATATAAACGCCATCTAGTAACGTAAACGTATACGTAACGGAATATTGATTATCATACTGGTTTGAATTTTTTCCGCTAAGGTTTTAGACGTAATAATTAAAAATATTAAATTTTTATTTTAATGTGTTACGTTTTATTTGATATTAAAAATAATACTAAATTTAGTTTTATAAAATATGTAACGAAAAGTTTAACATATTCAACTGAACAGCTATTTTTTAGCATTTTATCGAACAATTCTTTGATATGGTTCTTAAAATTGATATAACTTTTTTATTTATAACCCGATTGAGATAAAACAAACACTAAATGTTAAGTGAAGCTTACCACAATACATTAGTGAAAACCCCACCTAGATCGGTTAAGCCGTTTTTGAAATTAGGGGTAGTTTTTTTCAAATATCTTTCATGTACAGACAGCGATCAGTATGATTCATTAAAAGGTAAAGGCATGAAGAAGAATGTAGATAACACTAAAGTAATGGTGATTAAAATGAATGTTAACAGAAGTGGAACAGGTGGAAGAGTCCGTGTATTTGGGGTGTATGTTTTGTAGAGATGTTAGACACGAAGAATTTGAACGACTGGTGAATGCGGGAAATAAAATGAATGGGGCTATAGATACAATAGTGAGGAGTCAGCATGTGTCTATGAAGGCTCGTCTGGGAATACACAATGTTGTACTAGTCGCCACTTTAATGTATTGAAGTGAGAGCTAGGTTTGGCAGGAAAAGTACGCTAGTAGAGTTAATGCCGTTGAAATTCCTTAAGAAGTATGTAATGCGTGACTTTGAATGATAGCTTTAAAAATAGCGTTATAAGGGAAGAGTGTGGTATAAAAGTGGATTTTGTGACTAGAATTGAGAAAGGTATTCTTCGGTGGTTCGGCCATGTTGAAGGATGAATGAAGAGAGAATAACAAAACAAATTTATGTTGCAAAAGTGAGTGGTAGTGTTGGTAGGGGACGCCCTAGGAGAACTTATATCGATCAGATTAGTGGCTTATTAAAAAGGGCGATATTAGGAGCACACATAACCGAATAGCGTGTATGCGTAGATGTATGAATGTAGAAGAAGCGAGAGAAGTATGCCAGGATCGCGCCAAATGGAAATCCATGATCTGTGCCTACCCTTCTGAGATATGAGCATGATCGTATATCTAATTATAATAATTTATTTTGATTAAAGAAATCATTATATTACAATCTACATATAATCGGTGCCTTTTTTTTCTGGGTAGTAAGTTTTTATAGATAAACTAGCACTATAGTACAATCCTCCACCTAATATTAAGTGGCAACGTGGTCGAAAGATATCACGCACTACCTTAGCCTAGTAACAGCCTATTCACTCTTATCTTGAAGCTACCCACTTCATAGTTGGACTGACGCTGGCAATTTGTCCCAATCCTTTTCCGTACGCACGATGAACTAAGATTCGCTTGTTATGAACGCGTGGTATAACCGCTTAAAAAGTATAGAGACCAGCTGTATATCTAAACGTCTGATAGAAGAGAGGCTGGGTTTGTACTCAAGGGTTACTAAATTAAGATCCAGATCACCGATCCACCTCTTTCCGTTTGAAAAAGGACTACTCGATTGCGTATCAATTTATTTTGGGGATATCAAAATAAAAAAGTACAAAAATCAACCGGAGACAATTTAAAAAAAAATTATTGCAAAAACTTACCTTAAAAAAACACATCGGCCCTCTTCCACTTTCGTCATATTCCATATTTAATAACAAGGAAGGTTTTCCATGTCAGTAAAATATTACAAGTCCTGCTTTGTCCACATTATTGAATATGTTATCAAGTTTATTAACGTGGACTGTGCTGTTGTGTGTGTACTGTGCAGAACACAAAAAACAAAATATCGTAATGAATTTTTGGGCACGATGGAAGTGCGCACATTAAAATAATTATTAAAAAAAATTCAAATTAATACACTACACACGCGTAAAACCCTGGATGTTTTATTTTCGAGTAGAATTTTACTGGCTTATACAATGGACATGCAAAGAAAAAATCACAAATTAAGCTCTTAAAATTAAGTCGAGGTCCCTTGAGCCCAGAGCGTCCGCCGAAGCGACCTAAGAGGCGACCTTGGCGGTTTGCCAATCCCATAATAATATATAGTATATAATATAAGGTAACGATCAGAGTAGGCTACAGTGGAAGCTATCGAGCTAAGTTGCTCTTAAAGAGCTTTACCCTAGGCGCTTTCTGCGTCCTGCCGCCTCAAGACCGGTGTAGTTGTAAATGCTTCCTCCAGGCAAACGGTGACAAGTCAGTCACAAAAAAAAACATAGATCTGCATGAAGTTTACCGGATGAAAAATATGCATTATAATACCGATTGAAAAATCTTAGCGGATTTTAAAAGCGAAAAATTAATTAAATTTTTTTAATGGATAAACAACTTTTTACTTTTAACGGCGAAATAATAGTGGTAGAGTCCGCATCTAGCTTTTGCTGGAGCACGAATGGCCCGCTCGCCCGGTGAAATACCACAACCACACGAAAGACAGGCGTGAAGTGGAAGCAATTCCGCGTTTCGTCTGATAAGTGTGTGTGCCGGAGGCCAACCCCCCACCCCCTTAACAGCATGGAAGTGGGATCTATAAACAAACTACCCCAGGGGGGTACCGATACCACTGGTATTGGAGAATCCCCCTCCGCGCGTTTACGCCTAAACTCCCGCTTGGAGTCTGGGCGTGGGCGCGCGGGCTGCCCCGCGTATTCTGGGGGGGGCACCATCCCACTCGGTGCTGGAGCTCGGGGCAAACGCAGGCAGCACCTCGCGGCATCCCCTACCATGTTCGCCGTGGACTTCTGTAACATCAGGGGACTCCACTCTAACTTGGAGGCCGTCCACTTCCACCTAAAGACGGCTAAGCCGGCCCTGCTTTTCCTCACTGAGACGCAGATATCCTCCCCGGCAGACACATCGTATCTATCCTGCCCGGGTTACAAATTGGAGCATTCCTTTTTGCCCCGGGCCGGGGTGTGCGTGTACGTCAGGGAGGATGTCTGCTCTCGTCGCCTCAGCCTTCTTGAAGGTAGGGACCTATCTACTTTGTGGCTGCGCGTAGATAGCGACGACCATCCGCGAGTCTACGCGTGCCTCTATAGGTCCCATAGCGGTAATGCCGAAACAGACCGACTCATGGAGCAAGTCCAAACGGCTACAGATTCCGTTCTGGAGCAGATTACATCCGCCGAGATCGTGGTACTTGGCGATTTCAACGCCCACCACGCCGATTGGCTTGGCTCACGTACCACCGATCACGCGGGGAGATCTGTCCATGACTTTGCCTTGTCCTATGATCTGACGCAACTGGTTACATCGCCCACGCGAATTCCAGATGTGGAAGATCATACACCTTCCGTGTTGGACCTTCTGCTGACCTCACATCCGGACAGCTACTTGGTTTCCGTCGACGCCCCCCTGGGCTCGTCGGACCACTGCTTGATCCGGACAAAAGTGCCTATCTCGCGTCGCCCATGGTTCAAACCGAATGGCCACCGCCGAGTGTGGCACTACAGGTCGGCAGACTGGGATGAGATGCGGTCCTTTTTTGCATCCTACCCATGGGAGCAAGTTTGCTTCAAGCTGGACGATCCCGATGCCGTTGCCGATTCTATCGCCGATGTGGTGATTCAGGGGATGGAACTATTTATTCCATCCTCTGTCGTGCCCATCGGAGGCAGTTCTCGGCCCTGGTTTGGTCAATCCTGCAAATTAGCAGCGCGCTACAAGCAGGATTGTTACCGAGCTTGGGCTGAGGCGTCAGCGGCTAGGGATGTAAATACCAGCCTGCTCAAAAAGAAGTACAACTCTGCCTCCAGGTCCTTCAAAAGAATTATTGCTAAGGCAAAGTCGGAACACGTGGCCAGCATTGGCGAGAGACTGGTTCACCTTCCTTCGGGAACTCGTGCGTTCTGGTCTCTCGCCAAGGCTGTCCAGGGGAATTTCTGTAAGCCGTCTTTACCATCTTTGCGCAGGGGGGATGACACGTTAGCCCACACCGCAAATGAGAAGGCCGATCTTCTAGGCTCTCTTTTTGCGGCCAACTCGACGCTGGAGGATAATGGTAGTTCACCGCCGAATATCCAGTGCGGTGACACCTTCATGTCCGAGATCCAGTTTCGCCAGAGATCAGTGCGTAAAGTGCTGCAATCTCTGGACGTTCACAAGTCGAGTGGGCCTGACGGTATTCCTCCCATCGTGCTTAGGACATGCGCTCCTGAGTTGGCACCGGTTGTAACGCGCTTGTTCCGGTTCTCCTACTCCTTAGGCATTGTGCCGAAGTCATGGAAGACTGCCACAATCCACCCGATCCCAAAGAAAGGTGATAGCTCGGATCCATCCAACTACAGGCCGATTGCCATTACCACCTTGTTCTCGAAAGTCATGGAAACGATCATCAATTGCCAGCTCATGAGGTATCTTGAGGAGCACCAGCTGATTAGCGATCGTCAGTACGGCTTTCGTCAGCGTCGCTCAGCTGGTGACCTTCTTGCGTACCTCACGCATCGATGGTCGGTGGCAATCGAGGGCAAGGGGGAGGCCCTGGCGGTTAGTTTGGACGTGGCCAAGGCCTTTGATCGGGTGTGGCACAAAGCACTTCTTTCGAAGTTGCCTTCCTACGGGCTGCCCGAGAAACTATGCGCCTGGATTTCCAGCTTTTTGGAGGGTCGGAGCATCAAGGTCGTTGTCGACGGTGCATGCTCTGACCCGAAACCAATTAATGCTGGTGTCCCACAGGGCTGTGTACTGTCGCCCACCCTGTTTCTTCTGCATATCAATGACATGCTGCAAATTAGCAACATCCATTGTTATGCAGATGATAGCACGTGTGATGCACTGTACACGGCCCGCGCTAACGTTTCTCGGGCTACTGCCGCTGAGAACCGGACCAAACTTGTGTCTGAAATGGAGATCCTATTAGGTGAAGTCTCGGATTGGGGTCGACAAAATCTTGTTGATTTCAATCCCAAAAAGACACAAGTCTGCGCCATTACCGCTAAAAAAGAACCCTTTGTCGCGAATGTATGTTTTGAGGGCACTCCTCTGGTTGCCACAGCCAGCATCGGTATTCTCGGCGTTGACATATCGAGTGACGTTCAGTTTCGTGGTCACTTGGAAGACAAGGCCAAATTGGCCTCTAAAAAGCTGGGTGTACTCAGTAGAGCGAAGCAGTATTTCCAGCCGGGCCACCGCCTTCAGCTATACAAGGCGCAAGTTCGGCCCCACATGGAATACTGCTCGCATCTCTGGGCGGGAGCACCCCAATACCAGCTTCTTCCATTTGACCGCATACAACGGAGAGCGACTCGAATCGTCAACGACCGAGCTCTTACCGATCAGCTTGATACTCTGGCCTTGCGGAGGGACGTCAGCTCCCTCTGCATTTTTTACCGTATATACCACGGGGAGTGTTCCGAAGAACTGTTTGGAACGATTCCTGCCGCCGAGTTTCGTCATCGTACGACACGACAGACCGCCAGGTACCATCAACACCATCTGGATGGCTGGCATTCCTCAACAGTGCGGTTCTCTCGACATTTCCTGCCACGCACAGCCGCGTTGTGGAATGGTCTATCCTCGGCGGTATTTCCAAACCAGTACGACTTGGGGTCCTTCAAGAAGCGAGCCTTTCTTTTTCTAAAAGGCCGGCAACGCATCTGCAGTTCCTCTGGTGTTGCGGGTGTCCATGGGCGTCGTTGATCACCTGGGTGTTCCCGCCGCTCGTTTGCCCCCTTCTCTTATAAAAAAAAAAAAAAAAAAAAAAAAAAAAAACTTTTTTTCCACAAACACAGGAATTATGATATAAACCATAGGTTTTTTTAACGGAATTTATTTAATGGAATATATAACGAAATAAAACGGAAGTTATATCCAAGCCAATAACAAGCGGCTTGGAAATATAAGTTTTTCCTAGTTAAGTAAGAAAATTACTTTGATAACCACATCATATAACCATGTTTCGCATAGAATTTAATGAGTACGGTTAACTCTAGACTTTACCTTAATGAGGTAAAGCGCCTGTTATTATACTCAAGAAATAACTCCCTAATAAATACAGGCATAATTTAAGTCCTGTACCCCTTTCATCATACGTATGTGTTCCCAACTTCCCAGGAAAGGTCCCACTTTCAGGAGGGCATAGACAGGAAAAATACCAATTTTCCCGTCTATGCCCTCATCTATCCAATAAAGGTAGGCATCTGAAACATATTGCTTGTTGCGGATGTCTATGGGTAGCGCTGACTTAACATCAGCTGATCCGTTTTGCCACATTCATCCATAAAAAAAGAACGATGTAGATATCGTGCTTCATAAATAAAACTCTAGAGATTATGCCATCATTTTTAAAATTATCACTGTAATTATTTACTTGAACATTTTTAGCTTAAATAAATCGATGCACTAATCCTATAACTTAAGTATAACTTTTTCATATTCAAATATCCTTAAACGCACGTAATTTTATTGACGTAGTAGAGATATTCGTATTACATGACGTGACATTATGACGGTAAATGTATTTTGTAGTAATGTTACGTCATGTAATACGCCGGTAATTGTAAATTTATGTCCGGTATAAAGTTAGATTGGCATTATTGTTTGCGAAGAGTCGGGAGCCGTCATAGTTTAGTCACATGTTCGTAATATTTATCGTCCCGCAAATCGACGCAACAGTTTAAGAGCATATTGTTGTGTTAGTGACCTACCGTACATGCTATACGCTATATGCAGTACAAGTACAGATATAGTGGCTACGTGTACTTTGTACTATTATACATCTATATTTAAGCAACGATATACATACATGTATGCTTGTTTATAAATTAACTCTCCGGATCTCACTCCTCGTTATCGCTCGCTCACGTGACGACACGTGAGTCCTAAATAATATATATATTTTTAAATATTCACAACGACTGATGACTACGTAACCTATCAGTTACAATACCTAACTTTAATGTTGACGGCGCTTGATTAATACATTTATAGAAAAGTTAGGCACTGTGAACATAAACACACTACCGGGTGAAATTGGAAAAAGGATTTGCCGCGTCTCGTAGACTATGTTTAGCTTGACAAATTCGTACGTGTACCTTCCATGATCCGCTGGCGACTTTCGGGACACCTGATGAGAGCATCGGTCATCATATCGTGTGCAGCGGTGCACAATACGTCATCGGGTAGTAATGTCCTCCGCCACCCGCATGGACCATGGGTGTGTCATCTACGAACTTGCCAATATATGGTAGCCTTGAGCGAACCATCGGCTTTGCTTTGAAGAAATGCATAGCATACTCTTGGAGCTTGAGGTGATCATTCTTGGTAAATTCGTGGTGGAACTTTAAAAGAGTTTCAACACTGGGGATTGGGAAGAATTGATTTGTCAAGAGAGTCTCTCTCACAGAATTAGAGCAAGTATTATCTGACGACGCTGACGAGAGATTTGTACCCTCAATGAGTAGAGTTTTATCTTGCCTGAGCAGATATCAAAATTTTGTCATCGCGGGCCCATTGGTAGCCGTGGAGCTGTTACACCAGAGGAAACCATTTAGGCCCAAGAATTAGTGTTGCCAATTGACTCCGCCTTAGTGTGTGCTGGAATGGCAGGGATAGATGCAATAAGAGCACAATTTGCTGTTATCTCTGCAACTGAGGTCATTACCTCTTCGTGACTAACTTTATATGGCCCCGTATCATCAAATAATTTTTATGATAGGCACGCTCACAAAGGCATGTAAGTAGGCACACAAACGCAGATCGTGGTCTTTGTGTCTGAGTATGTATTTATATGTAATTATTTTTAGTTAATTTTTAGATGCTACAGCAAAAAATAGATAACATCACACGGATACACGAAACCGAAAAAAAAGAGAGAGTCTTCCATAACAGAAGAGCACCTTCTAGCGAGGTATACTCGGTGTTTTAAATCCCGCCCATGTTCTATTGGACCGTGTTAGTTAGCGATGGACAATACGTGTCAGCTGCGACAGCAATACGCGGAGCTCCGCCCGTCAACACCCGCTGCCCGCGCTCCGCTTGAGGAGCCTTCGCTCGCCGAAGAGCTGGCTCATTCGTTTGCTGGTCGCCATCGGATGCGGACGCAAACATTCGCTAGAGAAGGTCTCAACATGGGTCTTATAATAAAGATCCTCATATTACTATCATTAGTAAATTACGCGGTCGCCTCGGTATCGGCATGCCCCGAAACCTGCCATTGTTTCAACGACCCTGAATTCAGATTCAAGCTCACGGTGCGATGTATGCGGCAGTACCTGACGGTCATCCCAAATGCAACCGAAGAAGCTCACGCACTGTAAGTACCATAAACTTTGACAAAACTTTTTTCAGAGCTGCGGTGTAATGCACGGCGCGAGCAAAACTTTGCGAGAGATTTTGTCGCCAACTTTAGGCTGACTTTGTCTGCTTTGCGAACAATCGGTCGCTGGAGCTCTAATACTCGTATATTTAAATTGCCAGATAATAAATTTTGGACAATGCCCTACAGCTATTAACATGAAAAAAAAGGACTGAGGGTCCTTTATTTTTCATGTTAAATTATTTTTTCCTACCAATTATGAAGTATATTTATATTATTTGCTAAACGCTTCCAACCTAAAGTTCTTACTTAACTTTTTAAACATAATTTTCAATAACTTTTTGAACACAGTTTTACTGGGCTAACAAAAATGGGTAAGAAAATTAAAACAGATGTTAATTATTTAGCTTGGGTGTTTAAATAAAAAATTTTACAAACACTACAAAAGGTCGCACCGTGCGCTCAGTCTCGCAACACTTAATTTTCGTCACTATTTTCTTTGTATTTTGTAATTATCATATTATTTCGTTATCTTTTAACCTAATCATAAATAGTAATAATATATTTATACACCCGAAAAAACTTCGAATAAATGTCTATTAAATGAAAGGGCTTGACTAGTAGAATAGAGTACACTTTTTACTCATTTTCACTCCACTACAGATCGTCTTGAAGTGAATGTCTTGTTTCTTGGAACGTTTACATCTAAATTAGCTTGTTATTGCTTCCGATTCTGGGTACAGCGTGTGGAAGGCGTTGCGAAGTGTAGTTTTCACTGCGCGGAACAACAACTTAGCGACGCATTTTGAAAAAATAAAACTAGCGGATACCTAACGGTGACAACGAAGCTAGTTGCGCCCGCGTTTCCTCGTCTAAGAACCGCGAAATTCGAAAGAGCCCTCCACCACTGGCCCTAGTCAATGTTGGTCCACGCATTGGCAATTTATAGCCCACGGGTAGTATAAATGGATAAACTATTATTAATACGCATTACCATGAGTTTATAAGTTACGTCTAACATATATAATTCTTAAACTAAATGGTTCAATAAATATACATATTATAAAGTGACAAAATTATTATGGTTATAAAAATAATTACGGAAGATATTTCTTACAACTCTTTTCATAGTTAGAGTAAAAAGGCCAGAGATAATTACAAAAATTAACGGACACAGTTGCACTTCTTTTTTAAAGAAACGTTCTTTTTGCCGTCGTTAAACTTTAAAATAGCTTTAATAAACATAAATAAATATACTGTATATTCAAAATTTTTGAATAACACTGTCCAAAATGAAGAGCGATTTTTACCCGCGCCCGCCGGAGTTTCGGGCCTGTGGTTTTATTTCTAAAGTCACAAACCGGGAGTTCTGTTCGATTATGAATTCTACTTGTTGCCAGCCTGTGCGGCAGGAGCTGCAAACAATCGCATATTTTGCGGCCAAAAAACGCATCATGAAATGTATTTCATTTTCGGAGCTTACTCCTTATTATGAGAAATAAAATCAAACAAAACTTTACACGAAAAATTGACGTCTATCTCAAATTTACTGATTGAAATTTTACCGCCGCTACAAAATGGCAGATTATATATTTTGCACAACTCCCTCAACGTGTGTATTAAATGAAAGGGCTTGACTAGTAGAATAGAGTACACTTTTTACTCATTTTCACTCCACTACAGATCGTCTTGAAGTGAATGTCTTGTTTCTCGGCACGTTTACATCTTAATTAGCTTGTTATTGCTTCCGATTTTGGGTACAGCGCGTGGAAGGCGTTGCGAAGTGCAGTTTTCACTGCGCGGAACAAGAACTTAGCGACGCATTTTGAAAAAAAAAAACTAGCGGATACCTAACGGTGACAACGAAGCTAGTCAGGTAGCGCCCGCGTTTCCTCGTTTAAGAACCGCGAAATTCGGAAGAGCCCTCCACCACTGGCCCTAGTCAATGTTGGTCCTCGTATTGGCCATATATGGCTTTTAGCCCACGCGTAGTTTTAGTTAGTGCCTAAGTACACACCCGAGTGCACAATAAGATCGGCACTCGGACGCACCCTCTCGACGAACCCTTGCTCCCCCCCAGCCTAACCTAGCAGGGAGGAAGCTAGGGTTCCACATCCCGGCATCCCACCGGGACCGCCTTGTAATAAAGTAGGAAATTAGGAGCTAGTTAACAAAAAGCAGTGTAAGAAGTTCTCTTACCCCGCTGCCTCATTAGCCTTCTCTCCGGTGCCACAAAAGGTACACAAAGCGGAGCCCCAAGCGGTAGCAGGACCATCACAGCCCGCATCAGGCCCCATTACCGCTCTTATGGCTACCGCGTTAGGGTTTCCCAAGCCTCAAAATGTTATTCAAAATGCAACAAAGGCTGGCAATGGCTTTAGCTATGTCACCGGCTTTCTCCGTGAAAAGGAGATTTAAAAGAGCGAATTCGAAGAGCGCATTCTAAGGGTAGCGAGACCACCCGAGCTTATGACATGTATCCCTCAGAATCGCACCGAAAGCGGCTACTTAAACTACAGCGTGAATCGAAAGCACGCGTAGCCGCCCTCAGGAACGAAAGGTGGGATACAACACTCAATAGCTTAAAGCCATCCTATCTAGCTTTCTGGCGGCTTCCTAAGTCACTTAAGGGCGACATATAGTCACTACCACGATACCGCCTCAGCATGACTGGCGTCATGTCTGGGCGTAAGAGAGACGAAGAGATAGCCGAATGTCTGGGTGGCAGCTTCGAAGCCCAGTGCTCCCCTAGTAGCCTATCGGTCCACCCTGCCCATCTCTGAATGGTGGATAGCTAGGTCGATCGGAGAAAACATGAACCTTTTCGCGACTCCGTTCCCCGGTAACATTCAGCGAAGTTAAATAACTAACTAAAATCTTGCGTCAACGCAAAGCTCCCGGCTCAGACGGTATCACCAATAGGGGGACCAATTTCAATCAAGTCCTCATTTATAACGCGGGAATGACCAAAGACGGCTTTCCTAGCGAGTGGAAGGATGTTCAGGTCATTGTTGTCAAACCCTCAAACTCGGCCTCAAACCTCACGTTTAATCGACCTATCTCAAAACGTTTGGGAAGATATATGATCGTCTAATATTAGCCCACCTACGTACCTTTACTACGGCTACGGCTTATATACAAGCTGTATAAGTACGGAGTGCCCAATCGTCTCGTATGCATATTATAACGTTCGTTTACTAAGGAAGTCTCGACTTCCTTCGTAAACTAACGTTCCACTACCGCGTCGAGGGATTGTGCTCACAAGCACACCCAGTTCGAGCCAGGGTGCCTTAACTGTCGGTGTTAGGCCCAGTCCTCAGTAGTTAGCACTATTTTCCGATGATACCTGCATTTTCTCCTCCTGCCTCCACACCGTAGCCACTACTGTCGGTGAGTGGTTCCGGAAATGGAGGATCGAAATATCCAACAAAAAGCGCGTATCTTTTCGTTTCGCGACATAAGGAAGCGCACCTCCTGCGTCTCCCATCCATTAAACTCATGGACAGCCCAATTCCCTGGGAAGATAAGGTAAAATACCGAGGTGTATCTTTGACCGTAAACTTAACTAAGCCGCTCACGTTACCCGGGTCAGGAACCGGGCGGCTTTCGTACTAGGCCGCCTATTCTCATTAATAAAAAAAAGAGCAAAATGTTCCTCCGGAACAAGGTGACACTCCTTAAAAAAAACTATAAAGTACGTCCGTACGTAACAGCTCGAGCCGAGGCTACCTCTACGGCGGGAGCCCTCGAGCTTGTCACTCTTAAAGTGGCTTAGGCTGGTCGCTCTCTGCGCCTTGCCGTCTCGAGCCCTGTGTAACTGTAAATGAATCCTCCAGGCAAAAAGTAACGTTTCAGTAACAAAAAAATATTGTATACTTAATAGAAATAAATATATCATACATGCTTTAAGTAATATAAAAATGCATTCATTTACTCTCATCAACTAATCTACGTATTTTATTTTAGTTCGTAAGGAGTAAACTCTAATTGTGCGTCTGAGCTGACTTTTTTACATTAGTATCTGCATTCCACAGAAGCCTAAAGCCTAAACTCTCACTTGTACGTGAGAGAAACAAATGATAATAATGATCGGCATTATTGTTACAGTCATATTAGTAGTAGGTCTCTATTAAATAATAAGTTAATAAAAAAACATAGAATACTAAAAAGATTAATAGGATGATAAAAATATATATAAATTCAGCCTGTTGCTTTTTATAATAATAAATAATAAATCAGCCTTTTCTAGAATGTTTCCCACTGCAGGGACACAGGCCTCCTCTCCGAGAGAGGCAATGAGCCACCAAGCTGGCCCAGTGCGGGTTGGTGGATGTCACATGTCTTCGAATTTGATGGTTCTGAGAACATGCCGGTTTCCTCACGATGTTTCCCTTCACCGTTTTTGGAGCAGTGGTGATTAAATAAATTACACAAAGTAAGGCGCTTGCCTGGGTTCGTACCCGCGACCTACTGTACATATGTGAGTCGGAGTCTAAACCGCTGAGCCACCACTGCTCTAATTGCTTTTTAATCAATCTCAATTTTGGTAAAACAATATACTTATGTTGGTGTTGTTCCATTTTTCCAGTCCTCATTAGACAGAAAGCGGACAGAAGTTTTTGTCCGAAATACACGTAAAACAAAACAAAAAAATTTTGCATAAGCAACTTTTATAATTAATATTTTTAATTTCTAAGTTCACCCTATTTGCACAAATACAAAATCTGCCAGAAACATTAACAATACTCTTGTGAAACTGTTTGTCACCATTTACACGACTATTTAACGATAATATCATGCTGATAACCGCATGACCGCTTCTGACATGTTCCGGTCCACATTACAATTTATCTTTGTAACACAAGTAATAAAATAAGTGTGGTCTCTTTAGTTTATTTGCCTTTTCAATTTACAATTATAATTTGTTGCGGTAGACTCTATGCGAATGTTGAGATTTGAAGCCGAAGGGTATGGATAGGAAAAGGAAATACCTTTTTTATGCTTATTTCCTTATCTATCCGTAAATGGTAGACAACACATCTGAAACACAGTAGCTTATTGTGGACGGCTATTCGTAGCCGTCACTTAGAAACAGGTAGTAGTAGGCTTGCTCCTTTGCCACTTTGTTCCATACAAATTCTTTTGTTAGTCGTCGATCTTTGAAGTGAGAACTTCTTGAGTCGCATTAGGCGATATTTGATAGGGGAAAAATGTATAGGTTCGGATGAATAACATGCTCAACATGCATTAGCAACACGCGTCAGCAACATGGTTATTTGAATTATAACAGTTTCGAAGAAGTTTTTGTATTCGATTTCTGAACTTTAATTGTTAAGATACAACGGTTGTTTTGTTAGTTATTTAATCCCATCTGTTTTGAGTTCTCCTCTGTTGGCAATTCGTATGACTGTCTGTGTTGTTTTATTTATCGAAAGAAACTGAGATGTGTGTTTTCGGGGCTTGTTTGTTCCCGGTACATGTAACTCACCTGTCACTTGTCAAATTCTGAAACTCGCTCCAGCTTCGCACGGATAGTACAGCATATACACCAATTAATGGTATTATAATACAAAAATTAGGAGATATGCCATTAGCGGTCGAAAAGAGAAGACTCGAGAGTGTCCCCAATTGAGACGCATTTTCTTTAGGTTACGTCTTATTATACATTTACTGTTAAGCGACAAACAATAGCTGTTCTCTTTTTTCTTATTATATTAATTCGCCTATCCTTTTTGCACTATTTGAAATGTGTTAATGTTGCTCTCAGTGTCTGAAATACTTTTGACCAGTGATTTTGTATTACTATATCGTATATACTAATAGTACCGTATATAGTATGATGTGTAGAAGATGTCAATAGCCCGGACATAGATTTGCGTACAATTTGGGCAACGACTAACTTCAGTTGACAAAGCGACGGAAAAGTTATACGTGCACGCTTCAACGTCGTCGTTCGAGTTTGGGCAGTATTACTTCGTAAGGGTTGATTGCCGGATCGAGGGTTAACTATCCGCTAAGCCGCTTGAGAATGGCTCGCCTAGATACTCTCTTACGGCTCGTTGTACAGACTACTTCATAGTGGTTTAAAAGTATTGCTGCTTGTATCTTACGTTACGCCCACGAAGAATATCGGCCTGCTCGATCAAGGACTACCTTTCCAAGACACCCATGTCTCGTCTAGTCTCCGACAAGTATAACACATAACATAAAAGGAAACTGAAATATGTATGACTTTCAATATCAATTTTAAATATTAAATTTCGTAATCATATAATTCTCGCAAAGATAAATAGAATAAAATTAAACTTGTTAACTGAAGTCGGAAGATTGAACCAGTAATCAATATCAGGAATTGGTTACTGACACAAACGGCTGCATTAGTGGCACAGATTGACGGACGCTAGTCATGGAATTCCAAAAAGCCCTTTAGCCGCGGACGGTGCCGATATTGGAACTTCAAAAACATAGAAGTTTCCAACAATTAACGTCATAATATTTCAGCCATTTCACAGGAAAGCTTAAAGGATTATTATACATAATCCTTTCTCGTTAATCAACATGTCTATTAGTGAAAACTGTACGAAACTCAATTTAATAGTTTTTGAGTTTACAGCATTATGGCAGACCGCAGTGACGTGAAGACTTTATTTCACATGAATACGGGCCCGAGCTTACGACTGTCTATTTCGCGGCGGTACTTGATTTTTTCGGATGCCGGAGTAGTTGTAAATATTTCCATGTCTTCTAAAGTATCAGTCAGAATACTCTTTGTAGGTTAATAACATGTTTATATGGGTAAGAATGAATATTGAATCAAGAAAATGACATCGTCAGAAAAGTAAAAATTTTAATTGATTTTGTTTACGATTATAATTCTTTAACGAAAATTGAAGTTAAATTTATTAACAATTAATAAATAAATTTACTTAATATTTAATATTTAGCATTTGTATTGTATATGTCCGTCCCTTTCTTTTGCTCCCCGTACGCTATATCTTTCTTCTCTCTCATGTAACGAGATGAACGTACATTCTTTCAATTTCACTCGCGATTCTCTTCCAATTACGCCGCCGCCGCCGCTTAAGAAGTCTCACTTGCAACAAATCTGAATCTTTGAATGAATAAAATCATATTGAATGAAAAAACTAAAGGTCATCACCATCTATAGTTATTATATTTACAGCCGGATTATACTTACATTTGAGTGATATTTTCCTTAAACCTCGATCTTTGTTTTCGAGTAGGACAGATCTGTATACTATCCCAAAAAAATGAGAGCTTATTTATTTGTTTAAAAAAATATAATCTTTTGGTTGATCGTGGAGCGGGTACTAATACTATTTCAAAATGAAAATTAAATATTAATTCGAATCGTATCGGACGACTTAACGGAACGTTGAAAATTGTCACAAATAAAATATAATATCCAGTCCAATTACAGGACGTCGTTGACTCATGATTGACACGGAAAACCAATTAGTATTTTGCTTAAGTTTCGGCGCCTAAGCCAAAATAATTAGTTTACGACTGCACGTGATAATGATGTCGACAGATTGTCTTTATTGCCTTTAGGATGACCTTACCACAATGATGTCTAATCTGAGGGTTTCTCATTGTATTAGATCACATATTGTTATTTGTGAAACCAAAACTGCTCGCTGAAAACGGATAGGTCTATCTAGGTAGGATCTATTTTATTTATTTATTTATTTTATTTTGTAGGAAAATTCAAAAAACAGCTATCTTACAAACATGAGATGCTTATACAATATCTAAAGGCTATCCACACTATCCCAGTATAGACCAAAGAAGTATGGTTTTTTTATCATCTATTATCTTTACCAAGTTATAATAGTCGATTGTTGGCTCTGGCCCTTACAAGAGTGTCGCCACCCAACGTACGTAAGCACTGACGCTGGCAATTTCTTGCAATTCTATGCTGTACTCAGGAACGAAGGTGTTTCGGTTCACATCTGCCTGGCGTCCCGCGGCACACTTCATTATCTACGTACAAAAATATTCAATCGATCAGTAGAGCTACTGGAAGTTAAAGATAAGGATGTATTAGATTAACATTATCTAAATTAACACCTACAGCAACTCTGGTACTAAAAGACCGAAGAATGTTCGGTTCGGTTACTTGCTCGTGCGAATACCTTCCTCGAGTGGAACGCTAAATTTTTCAAGAAGTGAACTCGAGTAAAGTAAAAAGTTAAGTTAAGCATTTCTCGTGCACATGCATAAATAGCACGCGTTCTTTCCAGTCTTCGCTTCGCCAGGTTTCGCTACAGACCGTCGAGCTCGACGGTTCAGCTGAACGTACATGCGTGTTTCATTCCCTCAACAACTGTCGCTCCGCCTGACTTAAGTCAAGCTATTGCGGTCATCATCTGGCAAGAGAATGCGTCCGAATTCCGATCCGGGCTCCGGAATCTCTATTGGAACGCATCGGTATTCAATGCACTGAGCTTGTGCGCGATCCTGGAGAGCAAGCACATCGCTTGTACTTTTCTAGTGCTACGGCAGCACAAGACAACGCTACGTTGCCGTATTTCCGGAATCGCTTTATAGGGTGATCAGGGCCCCCACCCTAACCGCCCACGACAACGAGGTCACTTCTGTCGCTACTGTGCCCAGAAGGGACGCTGATACCGAGGTGGTGTGCGTTCAATCCCATTCCATTGTTTTCTTCCGATCCGAAGTATTCATGCCCAGTGCCAGAAATGCAATTTGAATTACTTTTATTTATTTTTGCTTCGACAAACAAAATGAAAACTATTACAGACAAGTGAATATATTTAAATAAAGAACAAATTAGCTTCGTAAATTCCACTTATATTTTTATGTGATAAGGTGGCAAACGAGCAAGCGGATCACCTGATGTAAGGTGAGCGTTACCCATAGACATCTGCAACAAGCAAATGTGTTCCAGATACGTTCCCTACCTTTAATGGATAGAGGAGGGCGTAGACAGGAAAAGGATATTTCCTTTTCCCCGTCAATCCCCTCCCCGTCCAATCATCCTCCCTTTCCCATCCTATCCCCTTTATGAGGAACGGATGAGAAGGTGAAGAGAGATTGAAATAAGGCCTCCGGCACCTCACTCATCAGACGAAACGCAGAGTACTTCTACTTCACGCCTGTCTTCTGTCAGGTCGTGGTATTGCACCGGTCGAGCCGGCCCATTCGTGCAACAGATGTTGTTGTTGCGGACTCTACCACTGTTAAAACTGATGTTCACGTATTATTTGTTGTATTAGTAGGTGCAAAACGACAAACGAAAAAATTATTCACATCTATACTTTTTTATTTAACCTTACGTATTCGAAAAAATTGCTATCACTACGAAATTTACAAACGTCAGCGGTTTGTATATAAATCATATTCCCTTATTATTAAAGGTACCTCGATTTTCAGGTCGAATATAACTTATGAAATGCACCTTCTGAATTAAGTTTAGCCGCGCTACTTTCATCTTACGCCGACTTAACTCGTAATGAGGCATGTTACAGAGTTAAAGTGTAATCAATTTCGCATAAAATATAATATATTATATGCAAAATTTATTACACTTCTCTCAATTCTAAAAATGTAACACGCATGAATTATAATTGTCAATAAGATAAACGTAATAAATGAGGGATTCGTACAAGGTTATCGTGATCACATTTGAGTTGCGATAATTCTATTGACTACTGTATACGATACGCTAATGACGAATGTATGTATGTGTTTAAAAAAACACGTATGATAAAATACCAAAATAGAAATAAACGACGCTGAAAATTAGCTTCCGGTGTCAAATTGGATGCTGCATTAGCTGCACCTCCTCAGGGTAAAAGACCCTAAAATTGCTTGTATTGTATTTTCTCTATCTTTTTACGTAATTTTCTATTTTATTCTATTAACATGTACATGGGCCATGGGAAGACATGAATAATTACCATCATACATCAATACAAAAATATCTGTATATTTTATTAGTTAATATAATGTTTCCATAATGAACGAATATATAAAAATTCTAATAAAAAAATGATTTTCTGTCTTCTTATTTTTAGTTTTAGGAACACAATGTAAAGCTAAATATGGGTTAAAATTAGTATGAAATAAGCTAATTCACTATCATTGTTAGTATGGTCAACAATATCATAATAATAGTACCTATACTCAAAGATAATCCGTACTCGAACTCCGGAGGCAACTCTCGACGGCACTTAAGTAACATAGAATATTAACAGGCCGTGTTAATCGTTAAATGCAAGGATTACGTTATCTAAGGAAGGGATTTAATTGATGTTCAGGTGTTGCGATTATACAAATTAGATTTGTATTTATGAAGTGTTGATGACTTTGTTATCCGAACACGGCCAGCGATATATCATATATTACAGGTTATTAACTTCAAAGTTCGGACTTTACAAATCAAATTTAACTTTTAATAGACTTAATTTCATAAAACACAGTCCTGAATTGATTTGAAAAATGCTGAGTTTCTCATGTAAAAGTCCTGATGTGAGCTTAAAGAACAATAATGTGACAAGGAAGCAGCTAATAGCATATCATCGAATTTAGCCAATAATTCTTATAAATTAGATTAGATTCCGGTCCATCTGGAAGTAGGCCCACACTCCTGGTATCTGTAGCCTCCGTTCCATGGGTTACATATAATTAAATGGAATTATAAGCATACATTACTGAGGAAGAATTTGTTTCTTTAATAACTAACGCTAAGTTCGGCTTCGAAGTTTGCATTATTAAAAGTTTCTAATTATTAAATTAAGTTTCCCGTCTTTATTACGCGCAACGTGTATTCGTGCCGCTACTTGTTGCATTAGTTTTAGTGGGACTCCACTGTCAGCGGAGCGGATACTTTTCTTATATTATTAATATATTTTTATTACGACTTATTTATTATCCTTGCTAGCTCCTTTCTAAAGGTAAAAAGGATGAACGTTTTCATGGAGAAACTGCCCGTGAGAAGACGGGGCGTGTCGCTCATAAAATAATAAATAAAAATTAATGCCTTCACCCAAGAAGAAACGGAGAAAAGACATTTTTATATGCAATTCATTCAATTTGAGTTCTATTTTAGCATTTCGCTTTCCCGACATTTTTCATTCATCGCAAAATGCCGCACTAATGCCTCTCCCTAACGTTCAGCAACTTGTTGCTACAGTTTGTTCTGTACTACGCCTAACAAATATTTTTTTTTTATATTGCTTAACAAAAATTGTTTTTCCTATAAAACATAAATTGGTTGCAAAGTGTAAAATGTATATATATAATACCTATGTGTGTATAACTCTTTCGTCGTTTGCTTTCTGCTTTCCCCTGCTTTCTTATTAGCAAAGGGGAAGAGGATTCGACGGAGGAGGGGTGGAGAGTAAAAGGAAATATCCTTTTTCTGTTTGTCCCGTCCTCGTTTATTTAAAGCATCTGCAACTCATTAGCTTGTTGTATGGCTATGGGTAGCGGTCACTTAATACTAGACGAACCGCATGCTCATTTGCCACTTTTGCAAATCTCTTGTCTGCGAAAGTGAGTTGGACCTACACACAACTAATATCTACTTATGTACATTATAGTCGGATGTCTTATTGAATGAATTTGTGATATATAGATAGTTCAACACAAGTTGGCGCGCGGTGTGATTTGTACGTAACGTTCGTACTGATACAGATCGAGTGTGTACGTGACACGAGGTTGATTAAACGCCGCTAGATCGTGCTGCGTCACTGACACTCAAAGCCACATTCGGTCGCACAAAATTAAGGTTGTGCGCCAACATCATTTCATCTTTAAGAACATATACGAACTTGTTAGGCTTAAAATCTGACTCTGCATGATGCTGACTTCAAAACAAACCTTATTTCCATCATACAGTATGTTTTTTTTGACGAACTATACAAAAGTTTTTCAATTTGGAAGTCAACAAGTTTTGCAAAAATAAAACTGACGAGTTTCTAAGCATTCAGAAAGTAAGCACCGGGGACGTTTCCTCATTTCCAGCCACAGCGCGGCTTCCTATTCTCATTAATCTTCGATTCAAATTTAATAAAACATCTTCGCTTCTAAAGAAAATAATAATTTCTCTGCACTATTTCTTTTTACTTGAGCAGCAAAGCTAAGTATCAATAACATTTTTAAAAAAGATGCCCCCTTATCATGAATGAGTCATCTCAACGAATGAGGTATAATAATCTATCTAAACATAGTATAAAAGAATTTCACGTCTGTCTGTCCATCTGCAAATTTTTTCTAAGCCACACAATGGACTTAGAACCACTTTTCGCAATCATGTAATGTTTTTTCTGGAAGGTTTCTATGTTCATTCTAATAAAAATTAGAATATACACGAATACGGACAATACTTCGGTTCTACTAAGTCGCCAAAAGTTTACTTTCTGACTTTTGTAGACGAAAACATAACACATACGTCAAAAAATCTCTATTAAGTACGAATGAATTCCGTAACAACCTTTTATCTACATAAACATGTTAGTAATCTTGCAATACAACTTACGTCTTTAATATTACGGTTGGAAGATTCGAATCCATCGTATAAGACTCGCGTAACATTATAGAACGTAAAAACTAAATTATAATAACGTAAACACCGCCGATACGATATCGAGAGTCTTTGAAGTGAAACTTCTTACAGCAGGTATACAATAGGCGTTTCGAAGTGCGCGCTTTGGAAACGAGCGTTTTAATAGCTCATTAGCGCTCGATATTGTGCGGGGGTTGCTAGGAGGATTTTTCCTGGAGGAGGATTAGCAGAATTTCCATGGTAATTTTTATTTCTATCGTTGCAACCAAAGACATGTAAATGGACAGACTTCTACTTCTTGAGACTAATTTTTTTTTGGTTATTAAATTAAACATTTTTTTTATTTTTACACCACAACCTAAACCGAATGTCCAAAAAAAACTGTGTAGGTAGTACGGTCTGTTTTCCTTCAATAAAACAATTTGTAGTCGTATAGACCATTTTGTAATACAATAATTAAGCTTCCGAGAAAAGTTATGTCTTAAGTCCTAAAAGCTGCTGTAGTAAAGGTCTTGATCTAGGCAGAGATCATATGCATTTGGCGCGATCCTGATACAACTGTCACGCTTCCTCGCATGTATGCTCGTTCGTTACGGGTACTCCTGATATCTCCCTTCTTTAGTATGTACTTATCTGATCGATATAAGTTCTACTTGGAAATCCCTGGCCTCAACCTTGCCACTCACACAATATACATTTATTTTGTTGATCTCTCTTCATTCATCCTTTTTAACAAGCCATCGAAGCCTTTCTCAATTCTAGCGACACCATCCCCTTTTGTATGTTCATGTATTTAATTCCAATTATATCGCCTTACTATTTAAAATAAAATATAAATATTTAGATAGAATGGTATCTTTTATTAGCCCGTGCGTTCCTGTTAAATACTAGTATTTTTAGGTTATCTATTTTGCTATAACAATATGACAAGGATAACATGGAAAATATAACAATCAAATAGGTATAACTCCACGTAGTATGATTCGCAAATTGCAATTAAAAGTCTACCGATTCCAATCTGGTGTCGAAACGGTATATAAATAAAAAACACATACGTGTCGGGGGCGATGGATGGGGTGTTGGTTTTAGATTTCATAAGGCAGTAGGAAATAAAAATGCATACTGCAGTTCACACATCCCCGCTTCTAGCGCTTTTAGCGGCGCGTGTAACATGAGCTTTAATTAACATCTCTTAATAAGACAAAAAAGACATCATTATAATTTTCACGGCGGCGTAGCTTTGACGTGGCTGGTTTAAAATGAGCTGTAACACTATAGTAATAGAGCTTATGTTGGCAATTTGTCATGTTGTGTAAATCAAACAGAAGGATCAGGTTTGTAATTGAAATTTAGATACAAGTGGCTCCCTGTGACCTTGTTTCACAGCAAGGTGTGATTTTTGTTTACAATTTTTTATAATTGATAAATTACAAAATATAATTTATTAACTATTTTATTTATGACTAGCTGGCTCGGCGAACTTCTTTCCGGCCGGAACCCTCCTTGCGCGTGCAATTTCGTATAAACCGTTCTTAACTGACTTCTACTCGGCGAAAGGAATATTCCTTCCGAATTTCAAGTCTCTAGGCCATATGGTTCCGAAGATATCGTGATGACTCGTCAATCAGTTAATCGTCACGTGACATTTTTATAAAATGTATCAATGCTTGCTATATAATGGACACCAATCTTACGCGGCCAATTACACTTGAGAGTCTGTGGATAGTGGACATCGACAACGGACTCGTCTTTCGCTATAAGTTGAACAATCGTATTTAATGTAATGTTTTGTACTATAATAAACATTTTTTTTGTTATAATGACGATACGGAATAACGTCGTTGAAACGCAAATTTTGATAAACATTTAGAACGGTCAAAAAATCAAGGCGATTTTTAATTGTCCACTCAAAACATTTTTCTTTAAAGTAATTAAGGTTGTATAATTTTGTCTCGATAGGTAACTGCTTTTATTATATTAAAAAAAGCTTTGAAGTCGTTTTATCATATCGGAGTAGGCAGAAGCAGCACAGTTAGATCAGAAGTCTTTATAATAGAATGGTTGGTGCCCGCGGCTTCGCTCGCATTTATAATACAAAATAGTATATAGTAAAGATAGGTATCGAAGGAGAGAATGATAGTTTTCCATAATCAAGGCAGTTTCTACTTGAAGTTTTTTTTTAATTCTTATCAGTATTTATAACAGGAATACATATACTTAGATCTTTAAAATGAAAAGGTTTGGCTTATAAATGTGAAAATCAAATGTTGGGTTTACCAGATTATCTAATTATAGATGATTAATATTTAAACGGGAAACCATAGTATGAAAACAAAATGTTATTATAAGACACGAAATATATAACTTGTTGTTTTCTATCAGAGATCCTGGTTCACTACGTTGCCATAAAAATATTTTCACCAGACTAAAACGGTTTAAATGTACTGTATATCTTTTAAACATATGTTTAGGACGTAGCCCTCCATGTATACTCATTGTTAATTTCTAATTAATGATATCTAAATAAAATTTCACAGCAATTACTACATTGTTTCAAAGAGTTGATAAATTTGGAGTAAAATTCAGTGAGTGTTGGCCTACCAACAACCTAGTAGCCCTATGGGCAGTTCGAATAGAGTACATTCTATTTGGTAAATAATATAACAAAGTTTATTTTCGTATGTGTCTTTATATTTTAGTTATGAGTCTGTTGATGCTAAAAATTACAATCATTTCATTTGAATCCCTTTCAGCGTTGAGAGAAATATGTAGACTAAGTAAATATAAACTTGGAAGTGCTTCAGAAATAAATCTAGATGCATTTGTGAAGCTTCACCCGTAGATTCCAATTAGAGACTGAATAAATTCTATTTATACAAGATAAACGAACTTAAGTCAATACCGTCAACCACAATTCAAAAGGTTCAGACATTTTAATTGAGTTATCGACTACTTTAACGTGATTTTATTATCTAAGGGTCAATATTACGGACACTTCACACAACGGGGACGACGTAAATTGAATTCGGAATAACAGCACAAACATTCGACGACTTTGTCGCAGGCTTGACACTTTGACAGCCAGGTTCAAAAATAACTATTTTAATTTTAAGCTTGAGAATCCACCATCCCATTAAAGATTGGCACACTTCAATATTTTAAACAATAACGGTTCGAGTTAATTTAAGCCATTTTCTCTATTTCATTCAATAAATTATATAATGTACGATATTAGCTTATCTTAAAAAAAAAAAAATTGAATTGTTTTCGATCGTCCATTAAAACAATAATTTAATTAAGAACGCTAGTGTGATGCACCAGTTATTACATATTTAGCTGCATAGCATAACATCTGTCCAAACGATTGTATCACATGTTATAATCCTATTCATCTTATATCTTTGTACATTTTTTTTTAATGTATATGTATGGACTCATGGTCTGATAATAAACATATTATTATTATTATGACATTTATTTATATTTAATACATATTTTTATTATTATTATTATTAGCGATGCTCATACTTGCTTATTTGTATCTCTATTGGTACATTACAAAAACGTATAAGCGTACGGAAATAAGTCGAAATAGATAGGTGAGCGATGTAAAGCGATGCGACGCGACGCGGCACGACACGACACGATTATGCCCCGTTGTCCTAGGTGAGCGACGCGATTGGTACCATGCGACATGATGCGACAAATACTTAACACGCAAATGAATATGGCAACAACGCAGGCCACAAATCTAATTATCGCGTCACGTTACATCAATACAAATTTGTAATCGGATCACGAAACATCACCTAATCATCTATCCTTTGTGTAGTCATGTGCATATGTTAATGCAATATTAGGTATGGTATGGATATACATGAATATGCATAGCGTACATGTATTTCGTATCATAGCGTTGTCACATATAAAAGGCTTTGCTTGTTTAGTCTCTTTGTAGTATGTGCACCCTCTGCAAATTGCATCATGTAACCTGCAAGGTTGCAAATAGACAAATATTGGACGTCGTGTTAGTTTAGTATTGAAAACCTGGGCGACCAAGCTTTCGTCTACTATGTCTTTTCTAAAATCGTGTATTTGGTCTTAAAATGTATGTAGAATTCGAATAATGACATACAGAGCCAGCTCACATCACGTCATGGTCCATTGTAATTTAGTAAATGATCGGCCAAAAATCTTCATCATTTCCTAAAACATATCAAAATCGATATCTTGCCGTCCTCGTTAAGATCACCTGTCATGTCGTGAGAGGTCTGTCTACCCAGACATATATTCCGCCTTTCTAGAACTTCCTAATCTAGTTTTGTAAATTTTACTCACCTTACAGTTCTTAATATTATTATATATATTATTTATCTTTGAGATAAATTACTCATCCGGGCCCCAGTTCACACTGGCCTTATCTCTGTTGGAACACAAAAAAATATATATAAAAAATTCCACTACTGTTATGGAGCACAATTTAGCCTCTCATCGTTTTTATTAAATCTGACAGCAAAAACTAGCATTTAAAGAAAAAGTAATTGGATCTTACCTCAAAATGTTTAAAAGCATTTATATTTTAACTTAATATTTAACACCGATTCAGAGTTTTAGAGATTTATTATTTTTGGTTCGTTAAAATAAACAAAATAGAGTTGTTGAACTCATCCAGCGTTCTGAAAAGTCGTTCCGGATCTGAGCTGGAGAAAAAGTTACATTACCGTTTCAATCAATCGGTCGAAACCAGCCTTCTTTCTCCGGGAACCTTATTAATGGAAAGTTAGTTAGTCTTAAAAATATCTTGTTTTTTTATGTTAATATATTAATATTAACTTAATGTTTCTAATATAGTGTAGTGACAACAATAAACTATTTTCTTTCTCTTTCTTTATTATTGTCAAAACATGAAACACTACCATGGCAAACGATATTGTAAATGAAGGTTTTAGGTACCTCGGAAATAGTTTAATTTTCAGGGCAAAAGGCAAATATCACACCATTTCATTTTCCGTACCCTTGACAAGGTGTGTGTAAAACTTCATGACAATCGGTTGCCTAATTAAAGCGTACAAAACCAACCAACATTCGAATTTATAAGACTAGTTAGGGAGTACAAACATTAAAAAAAATAACAAAGAAAGACAATGACAATACTCGACTCGAATGTGATGGAATTGTTCTAAGCCCAAAAGCTGCAACGTTGTAAAGCGTAATGTGATTATACCAATCAATTCGCTCACATGACAAACACAGGGCTTAAAGCAAGTTGTACGTATCGTCGGGCTTTAACCGCAGAATTCAGCAACCTACTGGTCGCACTCGGACTATGTTTGTCAACTCCATAGCACAGAATAATTGGGCGCACAGTTTGTTACTTGTGTAAATTCTCATTTCAAAGTTGTTTGTTTGTGTATAATTAAAGTCAACGCGCATGATAGCGCATCGCTGAACAAGTTACAGATCTTGTATTTAATAATATTATTTAACCAGTGATATTTACGTGTACCTTCAGTTAATTTATAGTAGAAAATTGATAATAAGTAACCGAATGAAACAGCTGTTATGTATAAACATCTAGAACCATAAGAATCTCCAGTAATTCTTTTTGTAGTAATTGGCAAATGAACAAGCGGTTAGTCTGATTCAATCTAACTTACCATAAAAACCGTATAAAGCTAACTTATTGTGGAATCGCGAGTTTCGGGAGTTTCAATACAAAAATATCCGTTATTCCCCCAGATATCTTGGATTTTAATAGTAGCAACATAAAAAAAATATACAGATGATCTAATATATAATCGAAGTCAATCCTGGCTCCTATTAACCTTATTGCTTTAATATACCTCGGCGTCTAGCACGGACAAGTTGTATTTCACAAATTAAATTACCTAATATTTTAACTTTTGAATAGAATTACATTTAATTGCTTTGAAGTTGCTGTTATTTTAACTCTATTGGAGGCTGGATGGTAAATAGATGACAAGTAAAATAAAACCCAATAATAAATACAAACTGTATATATAATCTCAGCAATTTGTATAAACGTGACGCCGAGGCTTTTGCACCGCGACATTATTTGTATTAACAAGTATTTATCTGTTACCATTACATATAAGAAACAGTAGTGTAACAAAAATATGACTTTTCACTAAACCTGTCTAGTATATTTAAGTATTTTATTTTATTATTAGAGTAGACAACAAAACAGGTCGGTTTCAAACTTGTCAGATTTATGCCCTAATTTTAAAATATAGATATTCATTTTAAAACATTGACTTGTGACCAAGATGGTCACGGTCCACGGTTATAAATCAAGTGCAAATATAAATAATGTATATTATGTTTATACAGAACTTCATAGAAATTTATCCGTTGCGAAGGTTCATATTTCGGGCGTCGATTTGAACTAAAATTCACGGTCTAATGAATTGACGCGGAGACGTATTGCACCCGTACAGATTGCAGAGCGAACTCCGAGCCCGAACGTACCGCCTTTCAGAACTCCAATGAAATTGGAATTTAATTCCTGACGCTTCCGCGCTGATTGATATACGACACATTAAAATTCAGCTTGGAAGCTGTCAATATTTTGCGCACGTAAAAATGCTGCATATAAAGGCAATTAAAGCTTTTAATTTTCCTACCTGTTTAAAAATTAAAATATGACATAATAATTGTTGTTCATTTTATATTTGAGGGATGACTTTATTGGCACTTTTTATTTAATTTACATTAACTTTTACATAGGCTGCACATAGTCAAACAAGCGAGCATAGAGAATGGAAGAGGAAGGAACTATTGACACTGTGGTCATCTATATATGTAACTATTGTTTTTAACACAAGCTGTTATAAATATGTTTTAGTTCAAAGATGTAAATCTTACTTATTTTGCGATTATTTTTATAATAGTTCTTGGCATTTGAAGCGCCCTGGTATATCGATCAGTTTCTAGTATGTTTCTTGAATTTGTACATCTACATGCATGTAATATATATAATGTATGATAATAGGTCTACACGGATAGTTACTAAAGCCATTATTCAATCGTCTAATCTAACATCTACATGTATAGTTACCAAACGCATTATACAATCGTCAAATCTAATATCTATCTGTATAGTTACCAAAGGCATTATTCAATCGTCAAACGCATTATTCAATGACTCTGTTAGCGAGCGTTCGGTCATTGTGATTGGACAATATCCGCAAGATATTATCAATGCTGTTATTGTTTACTGTTGGAGCCTTACAGTGGATTCTGCTTCTGGAATTTGCTCTATTGAATCAGTTTAACTAAAGGATATATATATATATATATATATATATATATATATATATATATATCACCCTACCCTTTAAGGATAGGATGGGAACGGGAAGAGGATTGGACGGGGAGGAGGTTGACGGAGAAAAGGAAATATCCTTTTTTATGTCCATCTCTCCTCTGTCCATTAAAGGTAGGCAACGCATCTGCAACACATTTGCTTGTTGCGGAAGTCTATGGGCAGCGCTCACCTAACATCAGGTCATCCGCTTGCACGTTTGCCAAATTCTTACATAAAAAAAATATTACAGTCAAAACAGTAATCCCAACTAATATTGAATATGCTAATGTAAGCTTGTTACATACTAGAAACATACTAATTTATATTGGACATATATTTTTTACCATACTTCTAGTACGTTTAATGTACATTGAGACGGGTGTAAATTAAGTGATTTTAGTACATTCTATTACAATATGACTCTATTTTTAGGATTTCAAGAAATCTTCGATGGACAAATGTATACACTAAAATTATCGTTATTACATAAAGAAATTTAATGGAGCTAAATTTAACATTAAAATTGAGCTCCATTAAATTTAAACATTTCGCTAAATGCTGCCTGTGAACACTTGAAATTTGATTTCACCAATATAATATTATAAGTGGAAGGAAACCATAATACTTTACAAAATTTCTCTCTCAAGAGTTTATATTTGTATTGTTTTGAGCTGAATACGCGTATGGTTGTGCTAATTAATGGAGTAGCTTCGACCGCGGTACGAGTGTCGGATGAATCGGGCTTTACACGACGAGGATGAAGAAAATGAATAGCATGTTGTAATAGATGTAAATACAGATTGCTACTACCATAAATATTTTCTAATACTTTGACATTCGAGCCACCCGTATTCTGTAGATGTTACACGAAAGACCTGGCTCCGGTGAACAAAACAATACAATTGTGATAGGTTATTTAGGCTTCACCATTCATCTGGTTAGCAACTAATCTTTTTTACCTGCATACAACTAAATAAACGGGATAGAAAATCATTTGCCAATCACGTCTTAAGATTGGCCATCCAATAAGTTTGTTTGTTTCTAATTAATAGGTCCAGTCCACATGGGGTACTTACCTTTTATACTCAAAATAAAACAGTACCCGAGTTACTTAAAACCTTAATTAACAATATCTGTTACCGTGGTATTGTTTCATATTTTAATAAATGTCAGTTTCGAATGCTGGCTGATGGAACGCTTGAAATGAACAAATTTTGACATATTATACTGACGCAAAAGGAAAATTCTTATATAGTAATTGTACTAAAAATATTACTGTTTATTGGCTGTATAAGGCTTGCTTAAGTATTATGTTTTAAATGCTATTAATTAAACTTCAATACGTTGAGCGAAATCGTCTAAGCGTGGGAGAACATTATCGGTCTTAAAAATATCAGTATTAAAAAGATACGATCAAAATAATTCCAAGAATAATTTACACTTTATTTTGAAAAGATTAGTTCATAACACAGATTAACATTAAATGGAACTAATATTCATTCATGAGCTCGATCGATTGATCCTTACTCTTCAAAAAGGACTAATTATGACGTATCAAATTTGGATCTGGGTGAGGATTTTAAGTTCTCTCGCGCTCGTCCCACTTGTTTTTTTTATTATTTATACTCCTCTTCTAATCTGTAATCTAACTAGTATAATCAACTGAAATATTGATTAAAACCTCCAAATAATAATGCATTGCCAACATTTTGTAATATTACGAAGTATAAAATATCTTCTGAATGTGTTTTTAGTTAATAAATTGAATGTTACTAATGAAAATAATTGTCTCTTTGGCGCGCAGTTTTTGTGAGCTAGCTTTCGTTTATTATAAAACCATTTCCCGTTCCCTTCTTCAGTGCTTCTAAGGAACAAAGAGTTTTTACAAAGCGGCTACAGCGACAAGCAATCTAAGGTATGATTTTTTCTAAGAAGAATTTAATTAACAGAAACGTTGGCTATTCCGCTGGAGTTGAGTGGAATTAAAATAGATTGCAACATTCTAAATAATATTTCGTTAGGTTACAAAATATTCTCCTTACAAAAGGTAATTAGAATATTTTGTAGACAAAGCAGAGCTTGAAGCAAATAAAATTTAAGGATTCGCGGAATCTTTGTTACCCACCTGCTCGTGGCCAAAAGCAAAACGGAAAGCTACATTTCGACGGCAAGTTTCATAAATTAATTGCCAATAATTCGGGTTCAGAGAACTGCTTGAACGGCTTTCTCGTCACTGCAGTTTCATTAGTTTAAAATCAAGTTAATCCTTTGAGATTTTGAGCTCAACCATTTGTTTCACTTCATTGTTCGGTGACGTTCTTGTCTTCTCAGGGTTGATATTTGTACATTGCTTTGATGTATTATAGTTAGTTTATATATAATGTGGTAGTTGAATTTCAGATTAGACATGGGTTCATAAGAATAGGCGTTTTTCATTGATACCTTTTTTTTGTATAGCTCCTTAGTCCGTAAACGAATAACGTGCGATAAAGAACTCCTGTACAAAAGTTTGCTTTTGTTTAGATATATTAGATCATTGTTAATGTATAAATATACAAAGCTAATCAACTGGTTCCACGTTCTATTGTCACAGTCTTGAAAATTATATCAAAACATAAAGTACTTTATTACCTTACATAACACGGCAATGTTTTACGGTAACATTAAAAATCTCCGTTTTATTTATTGCCTAGGTAAGTAAAATTCGCTGTGAAATGTATTTTTGTACGAGGAAGTTTTTCCGTCTTCATGATGTGGTCGGAAGTTTTCGCTTTGTATATTATTGCTCCACGCAGCAGCCGTCGGAGGAAACCGAGAGTGTTTTGTATTAAAAGCTAAACAAGTATGTATCCAGCTTTTCATTTGAAAAAGTTCTCGACGCTTGAATGTACGTATACACTCGATTTAGATTCTGGCTCGTGTAGATTTTAAAATGGGCTTTATTACTAAGTGCTAACACATTATGACCGAAGACTTTTTTATAAGAGCGGCTAGACCAAGAAGAAGGTCCTTATGTCTAGATCCCTGTCAGTCAACATACGCAACAACTACAAGAGTTTACTCTTGAGGGGGTGCTGTTAAAAACCTTTGTTCAGAGCTTATAGCGACCACTCTTCTCGCTCTACCCCTGGGCGAAAAAACGATAAAAGAATGAATAGGAAGGGGAAGTCGATGTAAATTAAAAAAAAAAAATTATGGCTCTTTTATTAAATTACAAATAAGTGTCGTTGAGTTATAAATTCAGTATATATCAATTCTAAAATGAAGTGTTACTACAATTTTACTATTACCATTTCGAAACTAGACACAATGTGTGTTGTAAACACAATCTATAACTTTATCTATCAACGAAAGAGCGGGATGTAAATATCGATGCTATTTTATTGAATCTAAACAAAGGAATTGAAATACTGGCGTTAGTATAGTTTCGTTTCGAATTGTTTGAATAAACGATTCATTTACACTTTCACAGAAACTACGTGGCTTCTGGAACACACATCATCCTGATTGTTTGTATGAGCGTATTTGCCATGATGTGGTCGGCTTTTTATGGTACGAATTTACTTTTTTAAATGGAACTTCAGTTTAGATTTCTTAACGTTAACTAAACAATGTAATTTATAAGTTGTATATAGAATAAGTCAAAGGAGACATGAATATGTCTTTTAATCAAATTGACTCATTCTTTAAAATTATTAAAAGACAAGTTGGTCATTCGAATGGGCCGTGAGTAGCCGTAGGCCGTAGAGATATGTTCGCAGAGATCGACCGAGAACGCTTTTCTCGAAGCAGTCTAAAGTATGCGTTCACACTCTACACTTTCACACATTAACGTCACATTACACACATATACATAGAAGTCTGACGTGACTATGATATCTTCTGAGGTAGCCACGACATATTGGGAGAGGTGTTTAGGAATGGAGACCTATTATTGGAAGAAATGTAGGGCGCTCTAGTCCCGGATTAACCGATGGCCTAGTGTGATGTACCTTTAGTTATGTAGTAAACTACACTTAAAAATTAATTATTATTGATGTATATTTAACGAACGTTAAATAGTAATTACTATGGATAAAATATCAATTGCAAGGTATTGAGCGTAATAAATACTCTGTTATTAATTCTCGATTACAGACAAACAAGCGGAATAATGATTCGAACCAAATAATATTAAATTTCAGAACATTTACAAAATAATTCATTTCATGTTGTCGAATTCATACGTTAATTAACTCCTTTCCACTTATAGAGTAAAATATATGTTATTAATAGCCATGAGAGCTCTTGGCGCGTTGTACTGAGTCTCAGTTCAGTAGCCTGAGAGCTTTGCTGGGGCAAAATTGGCAATTTTGGATAATACTTTGGAAAGCTTCGTATAAACATTGTCAATTATTTACTATTGTATGCACTACATACAACAAGACAGGTCCATTGTCGATCAGACGCGACACGCTGTCGATACGAACTTTTACACGAACGGCTCGTCTCGTTTCGAAATACGCTCCGCCACTGTCGAATCCTAGTCACTGTACTGCCTTTTTGTTTAAATATCTCCGTCAAATTTCGGATTTTGTAACCAATGATGAATTGCACTAACGGTAGAAGTTATTTTTTGATTAACTGTACCGGTGAGGTAGCGGTAGCTGCAGAAATGTGTTATGAACATGAACATGAAACTAGCAAATCCGTGGAGTTTCTTTTCAACGCGTCAAATCAATGGAGGGTAGCCCTTTCAGAATCGAAAAGTGTTAATTGATAATTGATGAGATTGTACACTGCTCGCAAAAACTGATTTTCCTTAATTCCTTACAAATGCTAATTTGTAAGGAATTAAGGAAAATCATGTAGAACAATTAGATTATAGATAGATATCCATCTCACTGCCACTCTCGTTGGCGAATCCGTCTCAACCATCGAACATAAAATGTCTCATAATAACCATTCGTTGCAGGTTAGATGCTATGTACTAGGAAAGCATGATTTAGAGAAAGTCTGTCTTTTGACTACGCCTCACATTTTCTCTATAACATTTCCAATGGGAGCCTAACAAAAACTACAACATTTCGTTTCTATTCATATCTATGTTCGGACCTATTGGCATAAAAGAGTATCGCTTAATCCAGGAAAAAAATACAATAATGAATACTGCTAAGTGCATAGTCAAAGGGATTAAATCAATGTCATTTCATTATAACTCGCTTTGTGATTTGCTACTGATATTCCGTTAATTAGTTTTAATATAACCGAATCAACGCATCCTGAACATTAACTAATTAAGCTGGTATAATACGTGGATATGGTTCGTAGTTTAATAAATAAATCATAACGCCGCAATTACAGAGAACACTGTACTCAGTAGAGTTACTCTCTCTATTCATATCTCGTCGGTCATGGATATTCAAGTGAATGAATAACCTGAGGCGGCTATACCTTTACCTTTGTATACCTTTCTTTTGGTCAGTATAAGTTCGCCTACGATGACCCCTACCAACTCTGCCACTCAATTTTGCAACATACATTTTTAATTTAATCTTATTTTATTCATTATTTTAACATACTCGAAGCACAAACGTGTACATTTCTCAACTTTAGTTACAACGGCCTTTTCCCTTACATCGTTATTTGTAATCGTATCATTCAGTCATGCCGAAAGATAAAAGTATATCATAACCAACCGTTCAATTAGTAATTTGCTCCTCATTATATATCCTGTCTATATAGGATAATATTATCCTATACCGCAATTTTTTTAGAACACAATTTGCTTTTAAATTATCATATGCATAATGGTATAATGCTGAAATAATTAAAAATTAATTCTGTTCGTATCAAAATATTAATTTATTAAATTAAATTAAATTTTTATTAAAATTCCTTACTTAAGTAAGGGTTCCTCGAGGCTAACTTTAAACTAACCTTAATATACTGACAATCATAATATTATAATAGTTGGTGTTTTTAACTCCTTAAAGGTTCCTTTTTTTAATATTGTAAAGTGCCGTCGAGTGTTCGACTGAGGCTTGAGCGTACGTGTACTTGAAATGTATGGAGACAATGTTTCCTCGTGCAATTCTGTAAGTGCGCATCTGATCAAATAGTACTTTCCATTCGTTCCTGTTCTTGGATTGTCTTGTAGTGATGAAAAAACAAGATGTTTTTGTAGATATAGGGTGAAAAACTGATAAACGAGCTCCTAAGATATTTTATGCTAATAACCCGTCCGGCTTCGCCCGGGTACCACTAATTATGTTGATCCGATCGCTACCAAACACAGGAACATTCTCTGTGCCAATCTGGACAATCCCTGTAAATTTCATCGAAATCGGTCCAGCCGTTTCAGAGTCTATAGGTCTATAGGTCTCTTTTTATGTAATTTTTTGTAAATTAAAAGTATGTTATGTTACTTCTAGTACCTCCAAGAATATGTGTACAAAGTTTCATGATGATCGGTTGCGTAGTATTCGCGTGAAAGCGTAACAAACAGACTTACATTAACATTTATAATATTAGTAAGGATAGTAGGGATTAGAAGGAGGGAAGTGGGTGAGCGGCTTTGTTGCTGTTAAGTAACTTCAGAAGATACATGTAAGGCGGTCGTTTTATACTTGTAGATTTAAAAAAATATATATTAACAATGATTATATTGTATAGTTAACAATAATATAAAGTTCTTATTTATAAATACTAGTGTAGATTAAGATGGCAATACCTTTTCGCCGACCTACAAAACCCTAATGATTAAAGATGACTGCCAAATGACAGATTGATTAGAAATGTTTCTTAGCCAATTATAACCAATCCGAATTATGTCCGATCCCTAGCACAGGCTGCAGTTTAGTTAGAATCGTTACAATTAACGTTATTATATGGATTACGTAATTAGCTAGGGTTATTATTTCTAAAACATATTTTATAAAATTTCTAGATTTAAAAACAAATGTTTATAAAAAAATCCTATATTTTTTTCTAAAACAATTTCCTGACACTTATTTCTCAGCCGTTTGCATCAAGTTTCTATATGCACTTTCGGATTAGTTTTAAATAATTATAAAAAAGTTCTAGGTCTTCGAACGTACTAGGGTTGACGATGTAAGTAACTCAGGTAGAGTGAGTGGATTCTTTAAATTGTTTGCGCTCTTTTCTGTATCGTGTGGTGATTAAATAAAATTGTTGAAAAGAATCCTGCTCCGTAATCTCCTATTCACGATACGTTGAATATTACTTCCGAAAAATAATGAATGTAACCTAACTATTGATTTTTTAAAATTATATATTAGGGTTGAAAGTTTGAAACTATGCGTACATATTTATTTTATATAAACCTTTGCAATAGAACTTTATTTTATACTGCTACTTAGTAAGAACATATTTTTCAGTAGTAATCGTAATTATAGAACAACAATGATGAAGATCGGTTAACAAGAAGCCATCATTGTTTGGGTTTCTGATATTTGACAATAATTATGATGTTAATAATATCTCGTGAAGTAAATTTCGTTAATATTAATGTGGTATGATTATTTACTATGTGGCAAATAACCAAACGGCTCACCGTGAGTTGAACTACTTATAAAATTAGGAGATATGCTATAGGAGAGACGTAAACATGTCAGGAGAGGAAAAGAAGATAACCAGGCTAATTGGAGAAATACGTTAATCATTCTAAACCGCTGTTTCGTATGAAATTCTTTCTCAAATAAAATGCTTTAAATCTATTCCGAAAATTATCAAGCAAATATTATAATAAATAAATTTATAGGTCATCAAATAATCATTACAGCTTGCGGTGCTTAAGTCACTTCAAGGCCCCATGTTTGCATGTATATATGACGTGCCGTCATCATACTACCAGGTAGTATGCTACCCGCTCTGTGTTAAATATTAAGTAAAATTAAAAGTGCTTTTTGCACGGGACTTTTAAACTACAACCGGAAAAAAACGGTGGATAATTCGTTACACTCGCTTTTACAGCTTTCAAAAGCTCTCCATAGCGCTTAAACGCTCACTCATTTTTTTGACTACGCATAGCAAAAAAGAACTGAGCATCAAGGGGGGAAACGTGGACGAGCCTCCCATATACATAAGTGCGAGGTCGTTGAGGTCTGCATTCGGATCGCGGTAGATCGAAACTCGGATCAACTAGCTCTATTTTCATACGTTTGAAAAATCTCGATAAAAGTATTAAAATCCTGATCTGTATAGTTTTTTTCAACTGTCTCTTGACCTCACTTAAAACTACTTGCCACCTATTGGTCTCTAGCGCACAATGCGGAGGGGGGGGGGGGCGTTGATCAAGCCTCGTGCCTCCTCCTCCGTTATTACTTTTATGGCTTGCTTACACGCACAAAGAAAAGACGACAACGGCGACCCAGTACTCGGCCTAGTATATAGAACGGGGACCGAGCTACTGTCCGAGTACAAGGCCCTAGAAGATCATGTTCTGGTCATGTTCAAAATATTGAAAATTAACTTTTACGTACTAACTACGTAACTATTTTTACGTGCCCTGAAAATCGGCACACGTCCTAAGTGGATGCGAGATTGCACGTGTCACGAATCGGAACAGCTTCCGACTAGTTTAATCTAAATAGAAATGTGTAGACGGAGACAATAATAGATCTGCTCATACTGGTGTCAGAACTCGACCTAATCCTCTGCAACGTGATAAATCGAGCGAGCCTAAAATAGTATTTCACAGGTTCAATTAACAATGTGGACAAGTGTGGCCAACTTCAGATGCCATGAATTAAGAGTCGACTTTCGTTCAACTCATTTGCAATTTTCAAGTTGCATCTTTTTGCCACCAATTTTTTTTAAATTGTATTTTTGTTACAAGTATTGTATATACATCATGAGTATGGAGTATGAAAATTTTATTTTATTACAAACAGACACTTCAATTCTATTTATCTATATAGATTGTACAGAATATACGTTAATTTCTTTTGTTACCTAACAATGTTTACATATGAATTTCTATTCATACAATTCTCTGCAGCAGTAATAAGTTTACTTCATCGTCAAAAGGCACAATCAACGTTCTGCTTTTCGTTCCTGGTTCACGTAAAAGGACTTTTTACAAAGCTTTTAATGAGCCGAATGTTGCATCTAAAAAGATAAAAACATTAGTTATTACATAACTAGTTTTCATGTAACAAAAGTTACGGTACTGGAATTTCACAGTGGTAGAGCCCTCAACAACAACATCTGTTGCACGAATGGGCCGGCTCGACCGGTGAAATACCACGACCTTACAGAAAACAGGCGTGAAGTAGAAGTACTCTGCGTTTCGTCTGATGAGTGAGGTGCCGGAGGCCTAATTTTAGTCCTCTTCCCCTTCCCACCCGTCGCTCATAAGGGGGATGGGAAGGGAAAGGGAAGAGGATAGGATGGGGAGGGGGTTAACGGGGGAAAGGAAATATCCTTTTTCCTGTCTATACCCTCCTTAGTCCTTTAAAGGTAGGCAACGCATCTGCAACGCATTTGTCTGTAGCGGAGGTTCATGGGCGGCGCTCACTTGACATCAGGTGATCTGCTTGCTCGTTTGCCAGCTTCTCACATAAAAAGAAACTGGAATATTATTGTATTGAAACATTATGATTTTAATATGAAGAATAATGTTTAATATAATCATAGATGGTCTAAATCATGATTTCACAGAGCGCCGATCATGCACATTCTGATTTCCGTCTGGAATAATTATTTCTGCTTTCATCATTTTAATATAACCAACATTTTAACTGTAATGAACAAACTGCTGTGTTAATAACGTACAGGAGCAACAATGTTTTAATCTGCCGAGCCTTAGTTATATTAATTAAATGACGAACGTTTACATATAATATTGTTTATTCATTCCGGAAGTGTATATGATTAAACTCGCTCAAAACGGCTGGACCGATTTTCATGAACTTGTGTGTGTCAGTGTCTGTACGTTGAGTGTCATGAGATGGTGTATTCACAATTGGAGCCGAGAGGTGGCACTGTCTTCGAATTCGAAGACTTTTTTATGCAAAAAAAGCTAATAACGAACAATTTTTAGCTTCACCTGCTAATACACCAGGGAATACAATTTTCACGTAAGACACCATGGATCCGCTAATATTATATATATATTTTAAAAGACCCGAAATTAAAATCCTGAACTTTTACATTCATTGGCATGTAAATTCAAGTTGTGACAAGCTTATTTTAAAATTAAAAGAGTTTGTTTTTCTTCTTTACATATCACTTAAAATAAATCCTGACACTTGTATTTACTAAAACAAATGTATTAATTAATAATTACCAATTACCTATTCATTGACAAAAGCTACAAACTACTATTATTTACTATACTAATGAGCTAATTTTGTTATCCAGCCTCGTATCCGTTTTATCCTTATTTAAAATCGTTCGCCGAGTCGTGATTGGCAGCGGTACCTGAGCCACGTGATCATCAAAACAAAGCGTTCGCATTTCTGTCATTGTTGTGCGCGAATAAGGCTGGCGCATATAAGCATAAAATTATAGATATACTTAAACAGGACCAACCACGTCTCAGTTAATGGCAGTTCTTTCAGTGACGTTTATATATCCCTTCTTCTTCTTCTTATTTTAAAGTTCAGTGAGCATCACAATTGTATTTACTACTAGCTGTTTCCTGCGATTTCGTCCGCGTGGTAATAAATTCGAGAAAACAATTTGGAGGGTTATTTAGTTTTTGCGCGGAACCCTAAATATTTTGCTTAGATTAAATTAGCCTATTTTAATCTCGACAATATTAGCTATCTTCCAATAAAAGTCCCATCCGAATCGGTTCTGTCGTTTCGGAGATTACCCGGAATAAACAGACAGACAGACAAAAATGTTAATAATTGTATTTTCGTTATAAGTACCGTATATACATCATGTGTATTGAGTATGGAAATGTTATTTTGATATTACATACAGACACTTCAATTTTATTTATCAGTATAGATATTGTTGTTACTTTGAAGCCATCGAAGTGGAGTTCGCAATAACTCAAATTGCTTGTGTACATCTTTTGTTTAAATTTTATTGTGAGCTTGTTTGGGGCTCAATAAATATATAAAAAAAAGAATAATGCCTATTTGCGTAGTCAAATTTAGAAGAGCCGAATAGCGATCGGTTGTTAGCCAACAGCGACACCGTGGTACTCTGTCCATATTAATCCGCCATCAGTCGATTGTCATGCATATATTGATTCACCAAGGCCATACGACACGATATGGTTACCTCTCGCTGTATACCATACATAATTCTAAGTGCTGCATCCTAATCCCAACCGAACAATTATATTTTAAAAAAGTGTGAAAGACAGTGATAGAAATATGTCAAATGGTGTAAAAGTGATAGAGTAGTTAAAATAATAATAAAAAATAGGACAGTAGAAAATGAGAATAGGTGCAAAGCGGCGGGCAACAACTAGTAATGTTTAAATTGACAATTTAGCATTCCTCATGCGACAAAATATGCTTCTTGATTTCGTTGTAAAAAATACCTGAATTCGAGCAAAACCTGGCAACTTGATGTTCTCTGATAAATTTGGTAGTATTCATTGGCCTGTAAGGGCTTTTTATCAGGTTGACGTAATTGTCGTATGTATAGACTGGGCAATCCAATAAATTTCTGTTTAAGACGAAAGTAAAAAAAATCTGCAATCTACCCTTTTTTATAATGCTGACTATGATGGTGACCAGCTTTATTTGCCGCCCTGTATATGTTTCTAAATATTATGTATGTTCATTTATAGATTTGAAACAGATAAATGTGAAATCACGGACGGCTTATAATGACGTTGTTGCTACTAATTACGAGCCATGTAGCTGAAAAAGCAAGTAAAAAAATAACATTTCAACGAACATATCCCGTGACAGCTGAACTAACGAGAACTGAGATTTTGAATAACAATTTTCTGTATTGTTTAACCTGTGCATGTGCCGACAGCTGAGTGAAATTTTGTTGGTTTTTTTATATAGTACGTAACGATGAAGCGAAATGAAATTTTATTTTAAACTTACAATGTATGCATATGCACATACCGCAGTTTTCAGATTGTAGAAACAAAACAAAAATTTTCTCACATATTTTACATACAACTACCATGTCGTCCATTTTAACTGAAATTTACGTAATGACACAAGTAAAATATTATTTCTGAATTGATGATTTGACTTCGACAGTTTATTAGCTGTCAAAAAATGACCCGTCAAATTTTGAATTATACGTTTCACATCATAAACTGACAAAGTAAACAATCGGTCGCTGATATCTCCATTATTATCGAAGCAAATTACGTAGACGTATTATAATTTATGGATAATGGTTCTTGGGTGCTCATGCTCATGATGCGTTGATTTAAAATATCCTAAAAATTGTTTCGTCTACTTACTTCGACCGATTGTGCTATTTATTCGGCAATGAAATCCTCACCGGTTCAACTATTTCTTTCGCATGTGCTTTGCCAGCTGAACAACTTAGTTTTTATTAAAGTGAAAACTTCTTTAGCCGATGGACGATAATTGTAATTTTTTATAGATTCTTTTATTGCGCGCAATGCATGATGCATGGGTTTACTATCTCTGATTTATATATTTTTAACTATGGTCGTCGTCTTACCACCTGTTTTTAATTTTCACTTCTGTCGGCAGTCCTTGTGTTTGTCTGTGTTTATTTTTTTTAAACTAAAAATACATAAGAATATTATACGTTTTATTATTATTCAAGTCATAATTGACATACTAGGGTTGGGTCGTACGTTTAAAACTTCCAGTTTCCAAAGGCTTCTTAGTGCTTAGCAGGCCCTGAGACAAAATATTCCTTGCATTCATTTTTTTTGTTATACTAAGCAATTTGGTTGCTTTATAGCTTCTTCTTCTCTTCTTCTAAGAGGAATTTAATTTTAAAATACGATACTATACCTTAAGGTAAAATATAAGGTAAAATAATAGGTAAAATATCTTAATCACTAAGCCCCGTGCCGAGGAAATCATAAATTTTTTAATATAAAATATTTTCTAAGAGTGCTCCATAATGCAATATTAATATTGCCAGTAAGTAATTAATTTTGTAATTTTTATTGCCAGTAAGAAAATTAAAGTTTTCAATATTTTTCATATCTCCTCGACAAAGCGGACTCCGTGCGAAGTCTGTGTAATAGAAGCCGTGTTAAAAACTTGATTCTACCATACGTATTAGTGCCATTTCTAATAAAACAGTTTTCTGGTGTAGAAATAAATTGCTTTGAAAATTTCACTACAGAAATATTAATCTTATTACCTTTTTATTTATTCTATTCTTGAAATTGATTAGAATCGGCTACTTTCTTCCTTCTAGGCCAATCCTCTTACCTTCCTCTATTTATAACAAGCAATTCACAAAGAAACAAAGAACGTATTGAACACTTTGGTTTGCTACTTTATTGGGTCGATAATAAATTTTATTTTATAATTTTGAAGATTACGAATTGATTTTTATCTTCTACTTAAGTTATTTTATCTTCTTTCCCGTTTTGTTTTATTCATATATACATATACTGATACACTGCCTTAGATTACAGACTCTGATATAAGTTTAAATGTGTTCTCAAGCTGGTCGATACAAGTTCGCGTAGTTTTTATGTACTACAGAGGGAGCTAGGATTAAAGACTGAAATGAAAAGATAAGACAATGAATAAATTTAAGTGAAGCGCCAGATTTTGAATTAGTCTTAAGATGTACATCAAAGAAAGAAGTGTTTGAACTTAAAGCAAACAACTTAATATCTGAACTACAATGTTAATAATAAACCATGGTTTAGGAGGTCAGCAGCCATCCGGTTATAGTAATAAAGTAACGGCCCGAGCCGAGGCCCCTCCTGCCATCAAAGCAGACGCTACAGTAGGAGCTATCGAGCTAAGTTACTCTTAAGGAGAATTAATGTGTGGCTTCCGACCCTACCGCCTCGAGCCCGCTGTAGCTGTAGATGCCTCTTCTAGGCAAACAGTGGCAAGTCAGTCACAAAAAAAGTAGCCAAGAAGTTAGTTAAGGATATGGGTTTAGCATACCGCTATTACATCAAGTCTAATTAAATCAATATTTACGCTAGTATAGGGCGAACGTTTACTCTCCGTACGTAAAGCGCTGACACTGTAACCACTATAATCCACAACACATAAATAAACGCTCTATATCACTTCGCTTCAAAGCATTTTTAAATGGACTGAACTCGGAATGATCTCTATAAGAATGACAACCCCGTGCAGGTTTACTTGCCCCGTTTAAAAACGTAGGCGATATTAACATAATGATATTGCAGATGAGCAAGAGTCTTGCTTTCTTCAGCGGTTTTGTGTTTTCTAATACGTAATGTGTTGTATGAATGATGTATATTTACGTTAATGATCAATGTTTGTTAATAAATTTTAAAATATGTTTCGTTCAAGTGAATTAAACTATTTTTTTTTTCATAATATGCTATATGACAGTCTGACAGCAGCCTTCACATTATTGTAAAATGTATGTCCCTTTTTAATATTATAAATGTGAATGTAAGTTTGTTTGTTACGCTTTCACGCGAAAACTACTTAACCGATCATCATGAAACTGTACACATATTCTCGGAGGTACTAGAAGTAGCATACAATAAAATAAAAAAATGTTTGTCAATCTAAGCTCAACCAAGGTTGACCACAGACCATCTCTTTTAACTTTATCAAAGGCCTTTTCTAAGTCTACGAAAGCGCAAAAAACTTTATGGTTTACAGCCAGACTCTTCTGTGATCATACGTAAGGAAAAATTTGGTATCTTTATATATTACTTTCCTTTAAAGGATATTAAGGTTAACGCGATATGATAATCTGACGATTTCAACAAGATGAATTAAGAATTGTCAATAAAGACTGTAGACATATGTCTACAGTCTTTATTGAAGGTTATGTAACCTTTTTTATTTTTACCGTTTAATCTTCAAAATCCAATAGGTCCGTATAACGCTCGAGGATGTATAAATTTAGCATCGTCGCCTAATACGTATGCAGTGTAAAGAAACTTTTTGTTTTGTATGTCGCCTCGGATTTAATTGCATGGCCTTGATTATCGGAGCGTGGAACACGTTTAAATATTTAAATTGTTAATGGAATCAAAGCGAAAATGCTATCGACTACGATTTCTTCCAAAGGAGCTCCTTACTCCTGAAGAGGTTTAGACAAGAGCATACCCAGTGGGGGCAGGATGTTGTATGCCGACATATCTGCTGTTGTCGGTAAAAGTGGCATAGACACCTTTTAAGTTTCTTTACAGTATATTATGCGTTAACTTAAAAGCGCCCAGTCAAAGTCAAGTTGCATCCATGCAATGCCGCCGCTGCGCCGACTATAGACAAAAATTACCGAATCTTTGTTTATCGTCAGCTTACTATACTAATGGCATGTTAAATGGGTATGGTATGAAGATTATTTTACGAGAAACGTGATAAGCCATTTTGCTGAAGATCCTCGAAAATTACTTTTAAAATAGATGTCTAATTATATTTATTAAATGAATTTAATAAAAAGTGCTGCGCTGTTGACGTAAATGTCGTAGGTTGCGCAGACGACACCCTGCTGCTGGCCATTGCGTAAACCTTTGAGAGGACCAAAGAACTAGCCGAGCTCGGTGCGGAAACCGTCGTTGCAAAAATTCACGACCTAGGCTTAAAAATTTCAAAATTGCAAAACCGGGGTATTGTGGCCCAAGGGTCTGAATAGGTGGTTTCGAGGAACACTTCGAGCGCCTAGTCCCCTGGATTGAGAGAGTAGCGGTTGCATTGAATTAACTGTTACCCAATTTCGGAGAACCAAGAAGGAAAGAAGTTCGTCGCCTCTGTGCGGGCATTGTACGATCCATAGCACTATACGGGATGCCTTTTGGGCTAAGAGACTGGCTGTCCGCCACTGTCGGGTTAAGATTTACAGTGTGAGATGCTATACGGGTCGTTCGAGGTTTACGCAAATTCTCCTTCGAGGCGGCGTCCAGTCTCGACACGATTCTCACCCCTTGATATACTGACGAATATGGACGCTAGGGTGTATGACCGGATTCGAATGTTTCGCCAAAGGGGCGGAGGCGAACCGGACAAGGTGGTCAAATAGCTGGAACTACAATTCACTTTTTCGACGTGGCGTGGCTCAGACAGACAGCTCAGACAGGGACAGAGCCTAAAAAAAATCTCAATTGCCCCCCCCCCCCCTTACCCTGGGCCAAGAGCTGGGTACGCCGTACCGCCTCTAAGCCCGGCTAAGTAGCTGTAGAAGAAGTGATAAACAGTGACGAAGCAGTCACAAAATAAAAGTATGAGACTGATGCTTTCCTTTAAAAATATAAAGAGATTATTGGGGCTAAAGTTGTAATTGGTTGCCTTTAAACCTAACGAGGGTGTAGCGAACGTGCAATAAGTGTATAGAGACCCAGGGTTTCCAGCGCTAATATTGTGGAAGTGATGTTAGACAAACTTTCCAAAGGCCAATTAGTGTATAAAGTACAAATTGTTTTGTTATTAGTATATTCAGAATTCAAAGCAGAATCATAAATTTTGATATACATAATACCTATTAATGGACCCAGCTGACGTAGCTTGCATGAGCTATGGCTAGCCGGCTAACAGTTTATCGCTAACTCGTTTTCTAATTATAAAGAATTAAAAAATTTCCTGAAACCAGCTGTAGATATCCAATGGGATACCGAGTTCGATTATGAAACTAAACCAAATATACCACGGGGCCTACTCAAACATAAATAAATAATCAAGCGATTACAAGGAGCTTAGTGACTCACGTACGGAAAAAATATACAGTTGCCCAGAAGTATTTTACATTATTTGTACGAAATAATATGTTCGTAAAATAGCGCTGAAAATCAGTGACCCCACTACCCCTGCTGACCTATTCGTTTCTTTGTAACTTAATTTTAAATTTGTAAGGTCGTATCACAATTTAACAAATTACCAATCAAACGCACATACTTCTTTCTTTCTTTCTTTCAAATAACGTGTACAATGGACGTCTACAGATTCCTTGGCTGAAAGTACTACCTACTATTTAACTCTACTTTTTTCTCAGTAAAATTTCTTAACATTATGAAAATTGTTACATTTGTAAAAAAACAAATATTCAATAGATTTTGTTAATTTTTAAACACGTCTTCGTACGTATCATTTTGTAACTATTATTTAGAAATCAGTAAGGTGCTCCTAGTGGTCACGAGAAATTATTTATCAATATACTTGTAACCACTTTCAATTTTTTCGACTATAAGTACCTTTATTACGAATATTTTAGCATTCTTTAAAATGTTGCTTTGGCTAATGGTCTGGCCACTAGAAATATTTTCTAAGCTACATTCTACTACATCCCTATTTATCAGTGGATTTATTTTTTTAGATTTTACTTTAAAAAATCTATTAAAATGCTAAATCATAAGCATAGTTTGCTTAACTTACCAATGCCCTGTTATATATGCGACAATACTTAATGTGTGTTTCTTTTCAGGGACTTACGTTACAACTATATCTTTGACATAACGCCTGGGATATTTACGCATCTACATAAACTACGGTTGTTGTTATTAAGCAACAATGAAATACGAGAACTGCGTGTCGAGGCCTTCCAAGGATTACATTTCTTGCAATATCTTTCCTTGTATCGTAATCGCATCCAATATATCGACCCAGAAGTATTCCACGGAATGAAATATTTGGAACACCTGTAAGTATTATTTACATTTTTCCTTAGCATTATTGTCCCATCTCCATTCTACCATACATACGGGCTTATATACATCATTTTTAAATTTTCGATATACCTTTGAAAGGACCGTTTTGAGTCATGTAACATTTCATTAAAACATTTTGGTTAACCATTCGGAACTTTCACCCCTCTGCGTCGGTAGGAGTCATCATAGAGAGTTTAATGCTGATCATATTGTACATACAAAAACGACAGACATACAAAAAAAATTAATATTCTGGAATGGCGGCCACACGTTGGACCGAATGTCCGCTTGAAGAGAGGTGCAGGGGAGATTTGTATGACGCTTCATGAGGGAGGCTTATCACGGCTATGTTATGGCTAGATCTTTGCCATTATCAATGAAATAAAGTTGCCCGTATATAACACATAACACATATTTATACAAATATGTATGCATACCCAAAATCAACAAATCTCACTCTGTAATGTAACTTAAATTTTTCAGGTACTTGCAGTTGAATGAAATCCATGTAACAGAACCGGAAACCTTTTCATACTTACCAAATCTTCAAACACTGTAAGTTGTTTTTTATACGTTTATCCTTTTTATAGTCTAGTATATTCCAGTAGAAATTAAAAGAAATAAATAATGATTCAACAAATGTGTGTAAAACAAATTATCAAAAACTTTTCTTTTGACAGGCCGTTTGACTTTTGACTGTTTGTCCTGAGTCTGGGTGTAATTATCTATTTAAGTATATATTTACGAAAGAAAAGTAGTATATGTAGTATGTCAGTTATCTGGTTGCCATAGTATAAGGTCTGCTTAGTTTGGGATCAGATGGACGTGTGTGAATATGTCCTAGGATATATTATTATATTATATTATATTTTTAGGTTTTTAAATAACAACTACCTGGAGAGAATTCCGCCCGATTCATTTCGAGGACTGGACAACTTGCTCAAACTTCATTTGGACAATAATCCCCTGATCTGCGATTGTTCAATGGAATGGTTTCTACAGATGCCGAAGGACTACCGTAAAACGGAAATTATGGGCACTTGCCTGGATCCACCCGAACTCAATGCAACTTTGCTATCCCAATTATCGAACGACGATTTCCAATGCCGTATGTACACTTTACTATTTATATTAATTATTTCTTATCCGAACTCAATATTCTTGTAAAATTTTTCATTAAAATTGTAAAACAAGTGCAATGCCCAGGATATTTTACTGTTAACCCATAGATTTTATAACAAATACAAGGCGACGGCGATTTATGTAGTAGTCCCTAAGATCGACTGGCGGAACTGGCGATCAAAATTGTGCATGTCTGTTAGGGCAGCAGGCGACTGATCTCTGTAGCAAGCCTTTGCCCAGCAGGATTTCAGGGTTAAAATGAAATATTTAACAAAGATCGTATGGAATAATATTTTAATGGAACTTAGCGCATAAATTCATATTACATATTTCATCGTGCAAAATGTAAATTAATTATAGCTTTGTTTGTAATTAATAATTTCAGAACCACCTGAGATTTTGAAAAATCCCCAAGGTTTAGTCGTTAACATTGGTGATAGTGCAATGTTTACCTGCGTGGTAACAGGAGATCCAAAACCAGAAATAATATGGCTCCGTAATTCGATACCTGTGCCACTAGATACCAAACATTTTGAAGCATTTGATAATGGTACCCTCATCATACATAGGGCAGATGAAAATGACGTTGGACTCTTTGAATGCACAGCTAAAAGTCTTAAAGGTGAAGCAAAATCAAATACAGCAAGATTGATTGTGGAAGCGATAGCGAAAGAAAACGGTTTGTTTTTAAAACCAAATGTATATACAGATACGTAAGTATGTGTTAAATCGGTCTCTAATTTATTAATACTTGCAGGTGAACCTATTTTCACAATATTACCTCGCGACAAAACTGTCAAAATTGGTCATGATGTAAGGTTTGATTGCGTAGCTACTGGGTATCCGACGCCCCACATAGTATGGTACTTCAATAAAGAACGTATTGCATTAGCGGATCGCGTTACTATGAGAAACAATGGCTCGATCATTATTGAAAATGTACAATATGCCGACGTAGGGCTGTATACATGTGAAGCTATACATATGAATCACCAAATATCAGCACAGGCCAGACTGGATCTTTTGCGTAAGTAGCACAATATTATATAGTATATAAAATATTTTTTACAGTACATTTCATAATATCGACTAAATTATTGCCTTGGCTCCTTAACTAGGTTGACCTGTATTTAAGGGGCCAATGACTTCCCTTTCATGTTCACAAATGTTATGTGCGTTTTACAGAATAAAGGTTTAAGCAAATAAATAAAAATTTAAACCAAAATTAAAATAGAAACAAAAAATAAGATTGTCCAATAAATACATAGATATTAATAAATGTTTGCAGTGGCACCAGCTTTTGTCGTCGTTCCTAAAGATGAAGTTGTACCTTTTGGAGAGACAGCGAAATTTAGATGTACCGCTCGAGGCGTACCTAAACCTGTGATATCTTGGTACAGAAATTCGATCTCGTTATCCGAAACTGAAAATATCATATTCTCCGATGATAACAACAATTTAACTATAGTTCAGGTGTCGAATGATGACGATGGATTATATCATTGTCGAGCTGAAAATTCCGAAGGTCTAACTGAAATATCAGCAGTTCTTAAAGTAGAAAAAGCGAAGAATATTACACCTAAAATTATATTAAAGCCAGAAAATACAGATGCATTTAAATACACTTCAGTCCAAATGCCCTGTGAAGTAGAGAGTGAGCAACCTGCATTTATTGAATGGAGGAAAGACGGAACACACATAGAAACAAATGATAGAATATCCATTTCCTCAATCGGTAGTCTAATAATCAATAATGTTACAACTACTGATACTGGTCGTTACGAATGTTCCATCTTTAACGAATATGGCCGTGATACCGCCTCAGGATTTTTAACAGTTAAAGAACACGTTCTACCTGGTGCCGAATATGTTAATATCGCTTTAACAGAAGCCGCTCGGGATATCGACCAAGCTATTACCAAAACCATGGAACAAATATTTAAAACTAATAAACAAAACTCCAGTCTCAGTGACCTATACAGATTGACTAGATTCCCAAATGCTCCGGCTAGAGCTCTTGCAAGGCCTGCTGAAATATATGAACGTGCATTAGAGAAAGTAAAAGAATTTATCCAATCTGGATCAAAGGTGACTTCAGTAGAGCCATTTAGTTATGAACAAATGCTTTCTGGAGAACATTTAGAGCTGATCGCAAAGCTTTCTGGTTGTGTCGCACATAGAGAAGAAAATAAATGTTTGGATATGTGCATGCACATGAAATATAGAAGTATTGACGGCAGCTGCAACAACTTAGCTCATCCTACTTGGGGTTCGTCGCTCACTGCTTTTAGAAGGATTCTTTACCCTGTGTATGAAAATGGTTTCAGTCAACCAGTGGGTTGGAATAAAAATATTAAATACAATGGCTACACGTTGCCCAGTTCACGACTCGTGTCTACCTCTATCATAACTACGAAAAAAATTACAGAAGATATCAAGATCACACACATGGTTATGCAGTGGGGACAATGGTTGGATCATGACTTAGACCATTCTCTCCCATCTGTGAGTTCACAAACTTGGGATGGCGTAGATTGCAAAAAGACATGTGACTATGCGGCACCATGTTTCCCAATTGATGTACCAGAAGGTGACCCACGTATAACCAACCGTCGTTGCATTGATTTTATTAGAACAAGCTCAGTGTGTGGTTCCGGAATGACATCTGTGCTCTTCGGCAAACTCCAACCTAGGGAGCAAATAAATCAACTTACTTCTTTTATAGATGCATCTCAAGTATACGGTTTTGAAAAAGCTGTGGCTGATGATTTAAGAGATTTTACAAACCACAGTGGCTTGTTGCGTGTTGGGGCTACTTTTCCTGGAAAGAAACCCTTACTACCTACTATTGGATTAAATAGCATGGACTGCAAACGTAACCTAGAAGAAAGTAATCGCAATTGCTTTGTAGCAGGTGATGTCAGAGCTAACGAACAAATCGGATTAACGGCAATGCATACTATTTGGATGCGCGAACATAATAGGATCGCTACTCAATTAAAAAATATTAACCCCTTCTGGGATAGTGATAAGGTGTACCAAGAAGCACGTAAAATAGTTGGCGCTGAAGTACAATTCATAACTTTCCAACACTGGTTACCTTTGATCCTTGGTTCTGAAGGATATGAACAATTAGGCCAATATAAAGGATACGACGCTAAAATAAATCCATCTGTTTCTAACGTGTTTGCCACCGCAGCTCTGAGATTTGGTCATTCCTTAATTAACCCTATTTTACATCGCTACGATGAACACTTTGAACCGATTCCGCAAGGACACTTAACCTTACGTAACGCTTTCTTTTCACCTTGGAGACTTATTGACGAGGGAGGAGTAGATCCTTTGCTAAGAGGTATGTTTATGACACCAGCAAAATTAAAAACGCCTTCACAAAATTTAAATTCTGAGCTTACTGAGCAACTTTTTCATACTGCCCATGCCGTGGCTCTAGATCTTGCTGCAATTAACATTCATAGAGGTCGTGATCATGCCTTGCCACCATATACTAAATGGCGAGAGTTCTGCAATATGACTGAAGTTAACGATTTTGAAGATTTGGCTAGTGAAATATCAAATCAAAATATCAGAGATAAGCTTAAAGAACTCTATGGCTCCGTTTATAACATAGATGCATGGGTAGGGGGAATATTGGAAGATCAAGTAGGAGGAGGAAAAATTGGGCCGTTGTTTAGATGCATTTTAGTAGAACAATTCAAACGTCTCAGGGATGGCGACAGGTTTTGGTATGAAAATCCTACTACTTTTAGACATGAACAATTGGAACAAATAAAAGAAACCAGTCTGGCAAGAATACTATGCGATAATGGAGATAATATTGACACAATTGGTGAAAACGTTTTCTTACTCCCGGAGATTCAGGACGGGCTTATTTCATGCGATGACTTACCATCCATAGATTTACGTTATTGGACTGACTGTGATAGTTGCGGTGATGATGAAGATGCCAAGGAAGGCCGATTCCGCAGGGATGCTCCACTGGCGAATGAAATTTACACCCAAATGGATGATTATGAAGAACGTGTCAAGCACCTCGAAAAACTACAGAAAAAAATGGCAAAACTTTTAAATGGGTTGAAAACCCGTGTGAAATATTTAGAGCAAACTCGTAGCGACAACTAAAACTAAAATAACATTAATAAATTGTGCAATCAAAATGACTCAGCAAGGCTTCAACAATATTTTTTAATATTAACATACAATTTATAATTTTTATAGTAGGAACAGCGGTAGAGCCCATGGCAACAACATCTGTAACACGAATAGGCGGCTCGACCGGTGAAAAACTTCGACCTCACAGGCGAGAAGTAAAAGTGTTTTATACTTATGCTTTTCGTCGGATAAGTGAGGTGCCAGTGGCCTCTGTCTCTATTCGTCTTCTCCTTTCTATCCTTTTCTAATAAGTTAAGGATGGGAACGAGAAGAGGATTTGACGGGCAAATGTGTGGATAGGAAAAGGAAATATCCTTTTTCCTTCCTCTTCCGCCACAGTCCGTTAAAGGTAGGCAACGCATCGGTAACTTATTAGTTTGTTGCAGATTCCCTTGGGTGGCCAACACTAGACATTAAGAAGGTGTACCCGTACGGCATTTTGCAAAATAAAGAAAAAGATTTGATTAGCAAAAATGAGGTAGACTCTAATCTCTCTATTCCAAATCTCTTATTCTTTCAAAATATCCTGTTTGCTTATCGTATATTAAATGCACATTTTCAGTAAAAGTCTGTTTATGATTGTCGTGGTAGAGATTACGTTTTGTTATATAATTTGTGCTATTATAGCTTCTATTTCTCATGCCAGTGTCTGACTGCTTTAATGCAGTATTAAGATGTTATTTTGCAATGGATTATTTACAACATTTTATAGCATATAATTTTGGTCTATTTTTTTTTAATGAATTGATGAAAAACACGATCATGTTCCGTCCTAAAACATTTATTGACTAAATTCCGTATCAACTGATAAGGCTTTCATGCCATAGAAAGCTCTTTGTCTAAATAATCGATATTCTAAATATTGTCTATAGTAATTATAAATTTCACGCAAATCCATATATATGCCTATAAATACCTGCATTAATATAATCAAATGTATCCACTCATCACGCTTAGTAGTTAAAAAATAAAAAAAAAACACAAAAAAATTAGATTAAGGTAGTGCTAAAATAAATACTTGCTTATTCATAACAATATTTAAATAGTTAGTACTGTCTACCTTAAACTCTAAACACACTTCAATCAGTATAATCAACTCATATTAAAGCCACATTTGAAATTTTTTCCGCGAAAATGATAACTCCAAAATTTAACAGCTCGCATTTAAAACTGGTCTGATTATTGAAAATGCACACGAAATAATAACGCGTCATCATTGCTAGTCTAAGATCAAATTAAAAACATCTTAAATCAGATCAGATGAAACAACTTGTAGGGAGATAAGTGCGGCGCGTGCGGAGTCGAATGACCAGACCGCGCGCGCCCTCCCGGGTTTAGGCCCGACTGACCCAAAGTCGGTGGGGGCCATGGGTGGTGGTGGGCTCGGACCATGACGGCAAAGTAGAATTATTAACAAAATTTTATAGCATATAATTTTGGTAATTTTATTTAAGTGAACAAGCCGATCAGGTTCCGTCATAAAACATCTATTGACTAAATTCCGTATCAACTGATAAGGCTTTAATGCCATAGGAAGCGCTATATTCTAAACAATCGAGATTCTAAATATTGTCTATAGATACTATAAAAGTCAACGCAAATCCATATATATAAATACCTATAATGCATTATATATGCTTATAATACATTATTATAATCAAATGTATCCACTCATCACGCTTAGTAGTTAAAAAATAAAAAAACACAAAAAATTAGATTAAGGTAGTGCTAAAATAAATACTTGCTTATTCATAACAATATTTAAATAGTTAGTACTGTCTACCTTAAACTCTAAACACACTTCAATCAGTATAATCAACTCATATTAAAGCCACATTTGAAATTTTTTCCGTGAAAATGATAACTCCAAAATTTAACAGCTCGCATTTAAAACTGGTCTGATTATTGAAAATGCACACGAAATAATAACGCGTCATCATTGCTAGTCTAAGATCAAATTAAAAACATCTTAAATCAGATCAGATGAAACAACTTGTAGGGAAATAAGTGCGGCGCGTGCGGAGTCGAATGACCAGACCGCGCGCGCCCTCCCGGGTTTAGGCCCGACTGACCCAAAGTCGGTGGGGGCCATGGGTGGTGGTGGGCTCGGACCATGACGGCAAAGTAGAATTATTTACAAAATTTTATAGCATATAATTTTGGTAATTTTATTTAAGTGAACAAGCCGATCAGGTTCCGTCATAAAACATCTATTGACTAAATTCCGTATCAACTGATAAGGCTTTAATGCCATAGGAAGCGCTATATTCTAAACAATCGAGATTCTAAATATTGTCTATAGATACTATAAAAGTCAACGCAAATCCATATATATAAATACCTATAATGCATTATATATGCTTATAATATATTATTATAATCAAATGTATCCACTCATCACGCTTAGTAGTTAAAAAATAAAAAAACACAAAAAATTAGATTAAGGTAGTGCTAAAATAAATACTTGCTTATTCATAACAATATTTAAATAGTTAGTACTGTCTACCTTAAACTCTAAACACACTTCAATCAGTATAATCAACTCATATTAAAGCCACATTTGAAATTTTTTCCGTGAAAATGATAACTCCAAAATTTAACAGCTCGCATTTAAAACTGGTCTGATTATTGAAAATGCACACGAAATAATAACGCGTCATCATTGCTAGTCTAAGATCAAATTAAAAACATCTTAAATCAGATCAGATGAAACAACTTGTAGGGAAATAAGTGCGGCGCGTGCGGAGTCGAATGACCAGACCGCGCGCGCCCTCCCGGGTTTAGGCCCGACTGACCCAAAGTCGGTGGGGGCCATGGGTGGTGGTGGGCTCGGACCATGACGGCAAAGTAGAATTATTTACAAAATTTTATAGCATATAATTTTGGTAATTTTATTTAAGTGAACAAGCCGATCAGGTTCCGTCATAAAACATCTATTGACTCAATTCCGTATCAACTGATAAGGCTTTAATGCCATAGGAAGCGCTATATTCTAAACAATCGAGATTCTAAATATTGTCTATAGATACTATAAAAGTCAACGCAAATCCATATATATAAATACCTATAATGCATTATATATGCTTATAATACATTATTATAATCAAATGTATCCACTCATCACGCTTAGTAGTTAAAAAATTAAAAAAACACAAAAAATTAGATTAAGGTAGTGCTAAAATAAATACTTGCTTATTCATAACAATATTTAAATAGTTAGTACTGTCTACCTTAAACTCTAAACACACTTCAATCAGTATAATCAACTCATATTAAAGCCACATTTGAAATTTTTTCCGTGAAAATGATAACTCCAAAATTTAACAGCTCGCATTTAAAACTGGTCTGATTATTGAAAATGCACACGAAATAATAACGCGTCATCATTGCTAGTCTAAGATCAAATTAAAAACATCTTAAATCAGATCAGATGAAACAACTTGTAGGGAGATAAGTGCGGCGCGTGCGGAGTCGAATGACCAGACCGCGCGCGCCCTCCCGGGTTTAGGCCCGACTGACCCAAAGTCGGTGGGGGCCATGGGTGGTGGTGGGCTCGGACCATGACGGCAAAGTAGAATTATTTACAAAATTTTATAGCATATAATTTTGGTAATTTTATTTAAGTGAACAAGCCGATCAGGTTCCGTCATAAAACATCTATTGACTAAATTCCGTATCAACTGATAAGGCTTTAATGCCATAGGAAGCGCTATATTCTAAACAATCGAGATTCTAAATATTGTCTATAGATACTATAAAAGTCAACGCAAATCCATATATATAAATACCTATAATGCATTATATATGCTTATAATACATTATTATAATCAAATGTATCCACTCATCACGCTTAGTAGTTAAAAAATAAAAAAAACACAAAAAATTAGATTAAGGTAGTGCTAAAATAAATACTTGCTTATTCATAACAATATTTAAATAGTTAGTACTGTCTACCTTAAACTCTAAACACACTTCAATCAGTATAATCAACTCATATTAAAGCCACATTTGAATTTTTTTTTCCGTGAAAATGATAACTCCAAAATTTAACAGCTCGCACTTAAAACTGGTCTGATTATTGAAAATGCACACGAAATAATAACGCGTCATCATTGCTAGTCTAAGATCAAATTAAAAACATCTTAAATCCGATCAGATGAAACAACTTGTAGGGAGATAAGTGCGGCGCGTGCGGAGTCGAATGACCAGACCGCGCGCGCCCTCCCGTGTTTAGGCGCGACTGACCCAAAGTCGGTGGGGGCCATGGGTGGTGGTGGGCTCGGACAATGACGGCAAAGTAGAATTATATATTTTATAGCATATATTTCTGGTATTTTTTTTAAATGAACAACCCGATCAGGTTCCGTCATAAAACATCTATTGACTAAATTTCGTATCAACTGAGAAGGCTTTAATGCCATAGGAAGCGCTATGTCTAAATAATCGATATTCTAAATATTGTCTATAGATACTATAAAATTCCAAGAAAATCCATATATATGCCTATAAATACCTATAATGTATTAATGTAATCAAAAGTATCCACTCATCACGCTTAGTAGTTAAAAAAAAAACAAAAAAAGTAGATTGAGTTAGTGCTGATATAAATACTTTCTTATTCATAACAATATTTAAATAGTGAGTACTGTCTACCTTTAACGCGTCATCATTGTTAGGCTAAGATCACATCGAAAACAACTTGCATCAGATCACATGAAAGAAAAAATGTCAGATCACATCAAAAACATCTTACATCAGATCACATGAAAGAAACATGTCAGATTACATCGATACCATCTTACATCAGATCACATGAAAGAAACATGTCAGATTACATCGATACCATCTTACATCAGATCACATGAAAGAAAAAATGTAGGATCACATCAAAAACATCTTACATCAGATCACATGAAAGAAACATGTCAGATTACATCGATACCATCTTACATCAGATCACATGAAAGAAAAAATGTAGGATCACATCAAAAACATCTCATATCAGATCAGATGAAACAACTTGTACGGAGTTAAGTGCGGCGCGTGCGGAGTCGAATGACAAGACCGCGCGCGCCCTCCCGTGTTTCGGCCCAACTGACATGAAATCGGTGTGGGCCATGGGTGGTGGTGGGCTCGGACCATATTGGCAAAGCACCCTTATAGCGAGGGATCTTTATGATTCATGGAGGACGCTAGCGTCCAGCTGGGGAGGTCAGTTAACCAATGATCAATATTCATAACAATAACATACGTATATTATTCATTGCTACATACGTCGCTGCAACTGATACTTTAAAAACATACATGCAAATTATGGAGGACGCAAATTATAGAGATAGTATTTATTGTAGCAAGTTAATTTTATTAATGTTTTCAATTACTATGTAACTTTTAATCATTAGCCTAAGGCCTTGAAGATCGATTAAATCATGACTACTCCGCGCCTTAACAATATCCCGCTAAGTGAAGGGATATTTATGAGTGTATGAAAATTGTAGCATGACGATAATATCGCCGCGATTTTCTTGCTCGTTGAGTTAGCACCTGTTAAGTAATGCTAGTAGTAATAATACCTACATAAATTAAGTTTGACAGCTCGGGAGTGCATTGACATTTTGAGGTGGTTTTAAGGTGTCTTCTTCATATGTAAAACCTGCAACCTACCTTATTCTCAGCCGTTTTTACTTACTTTGTTCATAGTAATTACCAAAATTGTATGAAGTTGGAGTGATTCACCTTGCAATGTTCACTAGATATTTGTTATTATATATCAGTATGTTTAATAATATCGCAATAATAACAGAATTTTAAAAAAATAATTGTTGACATTAAACTACGTAATCCTTGCGTACATTACGTGTGTTTCACTCCCGAGCTATATAGCAAAATACTTTTACTCTATCTGTCTTTCCTGTTTAAGTAGATAATTATCGGTATTTTCAATGTTTACTGTAGAATTAGTCACAAAATAATCCATCTGTTTTGACACATAAGAAAACAAAAAAAACTCTTCACTATAATGTTTTCAAAAACAAATACAAGGTCCCAACATTTTGAATCGATTGCTCGTGATAATCGAACAATCGGATTAGACAATACACATCTATAACTCAACTGCAATGACACCTGTTAAAACAGACCTGTTATTTTGTGATTACACTAATTATCTATAACTAAGTTTAACAAGTAGGTAATTGATATTCATGTTTAGAAGATGTTGCATAGACAGATAAATAACATTATGTTATAATCCATTCAACTTTAAATTTAATTACATCTATGTGATTTTAAGCTATTACATTTTTAGTTACATACATTTACGATACGATGTTACGATAAAACGAAAAACACTACGAGTAATTGAAATATATTGTAATCCAGGGTACCAGTGTAGAGAGAAAATAACCTTTCCTGCGTGGGAGGTTAAAAATGTAGGACTTAAAAACACCAATGATGTCGGCATACAAGATTGTAACATTATAACAGCATACAAGGTAGTTATCAAATTAACAGTCTGCAATATCCTGGATTAGATTTTAGAGTAAATGCCGAACGGTCAAACATTTTCTGTTTACGATATCATGTAGCATTTAATTATAATAAATGTCTAAAGTGTAATCAAAAATAAACGAAAAATGTATTTACTGTTTTATTTAGAAATACCCATACAATATACCTAACACAATTAGTGTACCTATGCCACGGATTATTGAGAAAAGGAAATATACACCACAGCTCCAATTTCCATGTGACATGATTTTCCCGTAAGTTTAAAAGTCTCTCATCCATATAGTTATACTACAAGTAATATATAGCGCTGCAAACTGCAAACAATAATAATAATAAACCAGCCTTTTCTAGAATATTTCCCACTGAAGGGACACAGGCCTCCTCTCCGAGAGAGGGAATGAGCCGTAATTCACAACGCTGGCCCAGTGCGTGTTGGTGGATGTCACATGTCTTCGAATTTGGTGGTTCTAAGAACATGCCGGTTTCCTCACGATGTTTTCCTTCGCCGTTTTTGGAGCAGTGGTGATGAAAAAAATTACACAAAGTAAACGCCTGCCTGGGTTCAAACCCGCAACCTACAGTACGTAAGTCGGGGCCTAAGCCGCTGAGCCACCACTCAAACCCGACCATGACGAGCTAGGGTTTGCGTACAAGAGACATTATACAACTAAACAAATAGCTCACCCATTCTTAATCCAAAATCTTCGTCTTTCAAAGTTTTCGAAAAATCATCCTTAAAAAAAATTGAACAGCCACGGGGATACTGCACAGCCCTATCTTACACCTTTACTGATGCTAAACCAGTATGGTTAGCCCTCGTTAATCCTAACACAAGCAGGAGAATCTTTATAACCAAACTTTAATGCTTGTATTATATCTAATGCAATCTTAAATTATTATTTAAAGTAATCGTAATTTACCGATTTATGCTTCGGCGTGTCAAAGTTAATTTCTACAGAATACAATAAGCTTTTGTGGTTGTGTCAAGTCTGGTACAACAACAACGCGTGTACAACAAATCTATGTTGTTCACATCAATAGGTCAGCGGCGATGCAATATGGCTGATTAAATGGCGAGAAATAAGGGTTTATTTTTAAGGTTGTTATAGTACGTGATGACGTGGGTGTATATCTGAGGAGTGACAAATAGGTACCCTTCTCATGGCCTCTCTATTTCCCCACTAAATTGTTCATTGAAGCGGTCGCATCAGCTAGCTATTGGTATATAGTTCTTGGTAGTCGTAACACGTCCCAGGTGAACGACGAACACAATGCGACGGACGAGTCAAGTAGTAGTAACGTTATTGCTTCGGGTTCGGTCGCCCTGCTAGAACTAGGGGTTCTTACAGACAGGAGGCAGATACAACGACAGCCGTTTTTGTGTACCTCGGCGGCTATTTCGTCAGTCGACTACATAAGCAAATTGTATCAGTAAAAAAAAGATTGTATCTTGAATTATAACTTACAAGACTACAAACAAAACAGAGCACAAGCAGCTATATCTGAGGAAATTGTAAGTTATGTCAAGAATAAATGTATAAGTAAAAAGACAAGCCTTGTTCTTTATACATACACACTTCTTCATCTGAAAATGAACATGTTTCAAGCAAGCAACAGTTTTTTTTTCATCCGAAGCCATTTTGAAACTGGCCTGTCTTCTGTACTATTGGAGCCAAAAGACTGCACTTTAGGCTCCATGCTCCAAGCTACGCCTGCCGTCAACACGCAGCGATGGCTACAGTTATACATATCTGCTGCCGCTCGTTTGTTGTGACAGTGTTGTACGAACGGGCCCGCTCTACCGGTTTAATACCATGACCTCACAGAATACAGGCGTGAGGTAGAAATATTCTGCGTTTCATCAGACGGGCCTTCCCCTTCCCCTCCTATTCTACTAAGGTAAGGATGTGAATGGGAACAGGATTTGACGCGCAAGGGTAATATTCTTTTCCTGACCTTCCCTTCCTGTCCATTATATGTAGGTACGCATCGCATCTGCGACTCATTCTATTGTTGCGAACGTCTATGGGTAGCAGTCACTTAACATCAGGTGAACCGCTTGCTCGTTTGCCACCTTTTCCATAAAAGAGAACGCTCGTCTGTAAGCCTAGGGCCGCACTGCTACGGCGATAGCGACACGGAAGAATAGGTGGTCGCATTGCAAAAGCGAGAAGTCATTGAAACGCTTGAAAACGGCTAGAATAGTTTACGTTTGTATTGTGAAAACACGTACGTTTCGCTATGGATCTATTTGCAGTTCTGTCAGCTAAGCATTGGGCGATAAAACTGTAATTTGATTGCCGAATACATAGCTGACAATATATATCCATTAAGATGGCTGATCAAGGATTGAGTAAAAATAAAACGCAGTTAATTCATTTATTTTTTTATTTCCCATCTACACACTAAGATCTTCAGGCTTAAAAATATATTAAACAATATATGATGTTTAAAGAATACGTACTAAATAAATTATTTATGTAATCAATAAAAAACAGTAATCGAAATTACAAAACTGAATAAACTATAGTAATATAATTCAAAATTATTCAACTTTTAATATAATATATTAAGGACAATTCAAAATTGTTAACTTGCCTACGAAGAATGTTTACTAAGAGAATTCAACATTTTGCCTACACTGCGCATCTAATAAGTAAATTTCAATTGAATGAAATCTACAATCAACTATAAGCCGTCTACAAACATTGATCTGTCAGTTTATTCATTATCAGACAGATCTTCTTGTGCACGCACCTGTGTAGCGGTGCGGCCAAGAAGTCGGTTGGCCCGCGCCACACGGTTGGCAAGCGCGCCTGACGCCGCCGTATTATAGTTCCATCTCTCACGAGCACCTTCCGGCCCCACAGGAGTCTCGGGACGTTCGTCCGGCCATGTTATCCCTTGAATACATGGCAAAAGAAACATGTGTAAAACTTATGAAATAATCAAGTCACAGACACAATTATACATAATTTAAATTGCTCATTTTCACTAAGCCTCGAGTCGTATACGGAGGATTTGAATACGATTAATGTAAATTTCATAGATGTTCATACATTTAGTAATCCTGATTGTTTTTAAACAGCATCATCTAATTTAATTTTTGTAACCGTACCTTTAGCAACAGAAAGATAGCCAGGTTAGACCGCGACCTGAGAATACGACGTGAAGCATTTAGCAGTACTTCCCTATTTCATCTGGTTTGTCTTGTCACACAAATGTCTAACTTCTTATCAGGACAGTTTTACTACATACCTTTATTTTCTACGTTAAACTCTTTTGGTCGTTGCTGTGTGTGTATGTTGTATGTATTTTCAGGGAGGAAGAGAGAACATGTTTTCTGTGAATGTTTTCGGCTGTGAGAACACGGTGTAAGATGTAGCAATTATTTATTACGGTTAAACGGTAATAATAGACCCCAATATCTGTAGTTTTCATGGATCACTTTTAAATATAACTGTAGGTAAGTATAGTCGGGATAAAAACAGGTTCGTCACCTTAAAGATTTTCTTGCTCCAGGTACAATGACTATCAAACAGAACAATATTTGATTCGAACCTCATATTGACTAATAGTGTTTACTATTTTGAACCTTGTTTCCAAGTAAGTAAAATGTTATATAGTTGTCTTAGTGCTCTTTTTTCAGAAAGTTCTAAGTATCTATTGACTTGACAGACTTGTTAAAGGAATTAATTTGAAAACTGACGAAGACTGTCGTATCCCGACTGTACATTGGAGTTAACTAACTAAAGCAGGGAAAGTGACAAAGCTAAGCACAGATAAAAAAAAAATAATTTAAAAAATCATGGTTCAAATACATAATCCAAACAAAAGTTCCTTCTTTTGAACCAAACCTGATCTACAGTTTTATTGCGACACTCACCAACCTGAAAATTAAATTATTTTTCCAATTAAAATGTCAGCTGTTCCGACCGTCAATTACAAGTTGGGCGATCTTACGTTAAATTTCTCACCGATTGATAATTACTTTTACATTCAAATCTTAATCAAGGGGAAGTAACAAAATACTCTTGAGCTAAAAGATACCTTGGCCAAGACATTCACATTGCCAAGGTATCGCCAAAAAGACTATCACCTCTATATATATATATATATACATAAATAAATTGTAATAACAAGAATAGACTGTCTGTTGTGTCTATACACCAAGGCAATGTCATGATTAAATTGAATTAAAATTAACTACACTTCTAGAAATTAAAAAACATAGTCAAATAGCATTTCATTTGATGTACTTTTCTATATTATATAATGTTTGACAAAACTTGAATTTTTACATATAACTACAATATCAAAATAATCTTCATAAATTGTTTTAGTAACTTTAATGTAGTCTGTGGAAAAAAGATATTATCCTTGATAAGATATAGATAATACAATATTAAGTAATTAATTTACAATACAAATTCTGCTATAATTGACAGAAAACATCATGGACATCAATAAAATAAAATCACCGTCGATAGAAGTTGACTTTATGCAGGTGGTCGAAACACTTGTGCAGCACAGCCTTTGATCGGGCTGGACTTGGGCTTTTCTCAAAACGGTAATAAAGAAAGTCCCAAGTCCATCCGGTCATAAGCAGTGTGTAGTCGTCACATCTTAGTTAGGCTCCAGCAAAATATCCTAGCCATCTTGATGGATATTTGCATCTTTTTGCTTCAATATAGTATATGCAATAACAGTGGTATAGGTCGCAATAACAACAGCTGTTTGGTGAATGTGCCGGCCACAATCGACATGAAGTAGTATCGAGATTCCAGTCCACTACTGATCCTGGATTGAACAGAGAAGGAAATTGATAGAAAAAGGAATAGTGAGATATCCTTTTAATATTTATTCCCTCCTTCGTCCAAAACAAGGGCAACGCATGCGCAGTTCTTACATACATAATTGTGAATCATCATATACTTTAAATGTTTCGAACCTTAATCACAAAATTAATATGCAAGATCCCTTAATGCCGCATCATTGCTAATGCAATTTTTCAATTTTAGTGCATACATGCCAGGACCACATGACCTAGAATGATGTGTGAATTAGTAGCGGTTTTAATATAAGTCCCATTAATTACAACACGTAACACAGAATTGTATTGTAATGATGATAAATTAGGCAGATCCAGGTGGGGGCTATGAGGCTTAAGTTCCTAATCATCACAATCTTTCTGTTGCAAATATAAAAGTGAACATGATTTTTTCTTTTACATTTCATTATTATTAACACAAGCGAAACAAATATAATTGTTGCATAGCTTCCAACAACAAATATTTGTAAAACGAAAGAGGTGATAGCCCTATGAATAAGTACGAAAAAAAGAACAACTTGATACAGTGATTGTAACAAGTGAAATCATTGCGATCCATTTCATAAATTGTGTGCACCTGCATTAAAACCCATATTATTAATACTTAGATAATATTATAAATAATGTAAAAAATACCTGACGACTTTAATATGATGACATTGATATGTTACTGAAAGAATATTTTCGTGTATTAAAATTTTACCAAAAATCGCCCATAATTATTTAATGTTTTGATAAACTAAAAGACCCAGTTTTTGTTAATGGTTAATTATCTGTATAATTATTTCTTCACTAGCGGTATGTTAAACCATAAGAAAGAAGTTTTGTTAATGGTATATTTTTATTTTCATTCTTGAACATAAATGACATAGGTAAAGCAAACTAAACAATATAAATAATAAGACACTTTATAAACATATTCAACTACAACAACAACAAATTAATCTATTACAGCTACTAACATTTCATTTTTTACCTACGTATTTTATATGCCTACCTGTAGCTACCAGTTCGTCATTGTCCTTATTGCGAATCTGAACCTCGAGGAAAGCTATCTTATTTCCCACCTTCTTGGTAACAGATTCTATTTCCAATCTATCACCTTCCGAAACTGTAGACAGGTAGCTGAAATAACAATAATTTACTATAGACGAGCCAGTTGCCGTGGTTAGTAAGATACTAGCTTTTCACGCCACAGGTTGTGGGTTCGATTCCCCAACCAGGCCAGACATTTGTATGCATGAACATGTCTATCCTAAGTCTGGGTGTAATTATCTATTTAAGTATGTATTTACAAAAGAAAATTAGTACATGTAGTATATCAGTTATCTAGTTTCCATAGTACAAGCTCTGCTCAGTTTGGGATCAGATGGTATTGTGAATGATGTTCCATGATTATTATTTTTAAAATTATACATGTAATTATATAAACATACATAGATAGTATATACATGTGCTCAAATCACTCATACAATCCTTTCACCAGTAACTACAATAGACAGCGCAGAGATTGCATATTTACATGCACTATCTCACACCTTTCTCGCTTCTTCTACAACCATATATGTACCAGCCTATATATAAAAATATGATAAAAAAATGTAATAATGATATTACAAGGAAAAAAGTAAACACCAATAGTTTATTAATGTAAGATATCTTAATGGATAACATTTACACTTGACATTTCATTGGATATTGTGTCCATATCTGGATATGGTATATATAAAGTGGTTGGTAAAGTTGTTAATAAGTTTCATAAATATAGTGCATAATCTTAATTTGTTTAGTTATATATTATTATAAGAATTCACTTCGATGGTGAGAATACCTATTCACCTTTTTTTAAACTTATTTCTAGGGTATCGCCATACAGTAGTAGCCTTTGCGCAAATGACACAGATTGGTGATAGGAAAAGACCCAATACCTTCTTTTTTGTAAAATGTCTGTCACTGTTTACACAATAATTATGCAAGATGCATTCGCATACATGTTTATTAAAATGGTTGGGAGGAGTAGTGGTCAAATGTTACATTTAAAGTAAGAAAATAGGTTTAGTATACAATCATTTTATACTGTACCTAACACTGAGATCTACAGAAAGTCCTCTAGTGACAGCTTGATCATTGGCTAGAAGGGCAAATGTTGACAAAGTGTCGACCATATGCGCTATAAATCCTCCGTGCAGAGTTCCGCTTTCATTCAGATGTTCAGGACCAACTTGAAGCTCAGATACCACCACACCATCACTGCAAGACACCAGCTTTATCTGAGAAAGAAACAATGTAAATGGTTACATTACAAAGAATTTTGCTGAACTGACCCAGAAACAAGACATTTTTTGCTGGTATATATGTATAACCATTCTATTTTGACCTCTTGTAGCCTAAACAGCTTGATCAATTTAGGAATAAAGGTTACATAAGAATAATATCCGCACATGACACTCCTGGAAGGATTCCAGGAGTGTTATGTGCGGATTTTTAAGATAAGGAAATCACAAAAGTACAACACTCATTATTTATACATCTATAATCTTCTTTAGTATGTCACCAATCAGTTTAGTATAACACCATCTTTTACATCACAAATAATCTTAATGTTTAAGAAAAAAATGTATATATACATATATTCTTACAAAACTAAGCAACTAAATTGTTATCTGAATTTATTTGTAGGCATTATTATCTTCACCATTTGTTTCATAATTTTTAACTAAGTTTTCTAGAATTTTCCTTTGTCTTCATCACGCTATTAACTCAATTTGCAATTGGAATACTTTTTGAAAAACTAGTGCAAGCAATAATTTTGCACATGCCCACTCTTACCCATGGGCATCTACAACAATGAGTTGCAGATGAATTGGAATCTTTGTGTAGGGGCAAGGAGATTCAACCTTCCAAAAATAAATCGGCTTTAAATAGTAACCAAGCCTCACTGCGGTGGCAGCTGTGAGCATTAAAACTCTTACCCATTAAACCCTTAGTTCCATTAAAAATACACTAAACAAATACAAAATACAATACACACAAATATTTTACACCTATTACTATCCTCGTTTTATAAATAGAATCTTCTTCTTTGTTTTTCAAAACAAAAATATATATTATTACTATTGGTAATTAAGATCATACATTTAATGATGATCAATGAACTCTAAGCAGAAACATTGTTCACAAAAGTCCAAATTACAGCCACACCCACTGGTTGGTATCCTCCATCTTACACATATTACATATAATATATAAATAAATGAATAATGAGTATGTTACATTTTTATTAATAGAGATTGAAAGATCAAACTTAAATTAAAGAACTGTTTAGCCAAAAACTATAACACAAAGACTTTGGTACAGTTCATTGAACTTGTACTAAAATATGCAAAATCAATAACTTAGGCACGACTGTTCTAGAGCTATATACCTAGGTAGATCTCGATTTTAATACCTAAAATAAATGATAATACTTTGTAGACACGTTATAGACATTTTAATGTTTTTACAGCTAAACCGAAATCAATATATGTTTTTAAAAAACCTTCAATCATAAAACATAAGTTATACGTACATTACGAAGATTGCGATCAAACCGCTTCGAATTTACGACTGTTCTTATGAAGAGCTCGGTAATCCTCGCCAATTTGCTACACATTTTGGTAGCCACTCAATTGAACTATAGAATTGAATTAAGTACTTCCTCTCCAGCTACGTTATACTAACAGAACAAAGAAATGCCAGTCATTCGACAGTTAAAAGTCTGAAGCTACAGCTAAAGCCAAACAAAGTATTGATTTACCATAGTCACGCGGGGAGCGGGTGTGCGGGGCTCGCCACAGATATTGACAAGCAACAAGTGCGGAACATAGACTATACAAAAATATGATATCAGCGATAAAAGAATTAGAAATTTTATTTTACTTTTGTTCAGCTTTAATGAAATTTTTCGCATTCTAAATATCTCGAAAAGTTTTAATATTTTTTACTCACGCATTTTTACCAGCGCTCGACATGTCTAAGAAACATTGTTTAGTGGTACGGGTGCCGAAGCAGGGAGTTCTGCACATCCTTGAGCACATCAGATTTTATTATTGAGGATACCTTGGACCCTGTTAACTAACCTACGCCACAAATCAGTGATCCGTGTAGAGCCGCGTGCTCGGGATTTTTGCATTATATTTTTCTCTTCTCTCTACTTCTTACTTACAATTTTTATTTTGAAAAGAACTCGATTTTTGCATGTACATATAATATACAATGTTTACCAAAAATTATAACTAAAACAAGAACTTAAAAAAGGAAATAAAACATATAAATGATGGAATATTTTAACCGCACTTGAAGGAAAACTACTCTAAATCCTAGCGATTTTACTCAAAGGAAACAGTTGTATGTTTAAAAAAAAAAGTAAAACCGTATTCAAAGAAGTTTAAAAATACGCATAACAAAACAAACCCGAGAATCGAACTGGTCAATATCCGAAAAATATGCTGTTTTTTTTTACTTCAATCGATTGTGTCAATAGTAAGGATCAATTGCCTTTAATAAGTTAAATTAAATGAATAGATAACCAAGAAAACAGGTATTTGATGCACATTTTTAACTCGTCAGGTTAAGAAACCCACAAAATCGTCAGATTATTGATCAGTATGCTTAGGATATTAAACTGAACAATTTTTTGTTACCATCTTATCCTCAAAGTCGCCCAACAGATCCCCATTTACGCTCGAGGGTCTACATATTTTACCAGTGGTGTCAGTCAGTAAATCAATCTTTTTCAAACATTCTGTTCTAAAGACTTAGTTGTTTATTTTTTATTGTATGTTCATATGCACATAGGTAAAAGAGAATGTAATAACTACAATAATAGGTAAACTTCGACAGAACCGTTAATTCTTCTACTAAACCCGCAAAATCGTGTATGGAATCGAGCTTTCTGGAAAAGATATGACAATATGTTTTAGGCAGTGTACCTTACCTTGTTACTTGTTTAACAGTTAGTTGTGACTTTTGTAAAGAAAGGTTTTTCGATAAATTCCAAAATATGGATTCATAAATTGGGCAATTCGGAAAACAGCTTATCCATATTACACAATTTCACATTATCTCATGATTTCCACAAAATTAAAACATTTCCGAAGAAAATATAATAAGTGTAATGGCCCCATGTCCATACAGGCATATTTTTTTTGTTTAGAACAATCATATTTTGCAATGAAAGAAGGAATAAATACCTAATCACAATACTCATAAAAATTATTTCAACATTTGAAGAACACGTATCAATCTAAATATTGGTTAAGTACAAAATACATATACATAAAAATATAGAAAATAGATTCTATATCTATTTTCAATAATTTTATCTATTTTTAGTATATTTTTCTTTACTTTTAGTACAAAAGATATAGGCATCTTGCATTTGCAATTCAAATAATTAACATATTCCATCTTTTAGTATGTGGTAAACACCCGTATCATGGCTATTAAGCCATTACATTACTAATAACTATCCATCCACTTGGCTATCTGGGCAGCTTCGTACGATATTCATTGCAAGAAGAATACCTACAATTCTTAGTACATAGTTAAAATTAACATTTATTTATTTATTAAATTTTGGTTCACATATAGTTCCTACGTCTCAAAAACGAGGACAAGAATTTGTCTCTCAGGAAAGTTCTTTTTCCAAAAAGCACCTTTCGGGAATGAAAGAGCATTTCTTTGTGATGAAAATGTTGCTATGATTTGTATTCGAAGGTGATAATAATTATATTGATGGGTTTAGGTAAAGTAAACACATAGTATTTTATATTATTCCTTCGAGATACTTTAAATAAAACACTATTTAGACTTTTCAAAATGCACTGTGATTCTGCTATGATTGGGTTTTATTTTGCAGGTCTGTCTTACTTGTCTTGCAGATGTACTGCTAGGGTAATATTCTAATTTCCTGTATTGTCGATAAACAGCGATCAAGTAATGGATTATTATTGAAATATTATATAATTATATTCAATTTTTCAAAAATCAGTACCTAATACACATCATGGATAACAACAGCATTGCACAGGATCATCAACCAGAACAGAAGTAGTCATAGCCATGACTCAAATCATTTAGCAAAAATTAAATAGTGAACTTTCAACTTAGGAACTGTTAAGAATATGTTGGAATTGAGCAATAACTGGAAAGAAAAAATGTGAGACACCCTCGTTTCAGTTTGTTAAAAACAAGATGGCTGAAAGTGACTGAATGCAAATGTAAAATTGGTCACCATTTTCTGTATATAGTCCATACTATTGAAAGCGTTAGATTCAGTTATAGATTGACAGAAGTGATATTAAAAAGATTTATATTGAAGTCAAAGAATTTTTGCTTGATTGATGCAGATGAAGACTGTTTTGCAAGTAAATATGTAAATATGTACTTGCAAATACATAAGTATTGTTTCAATTGTAACCTCTTCAGCCGAAACAGCTTGACCATTTAGGAAAAGTTGCATGTCATTATAATCATATTATTCCCTAGAGTCATGGCACACATGACGTCAGAATAAATCCTATAAAATCATTAAAACATCGATAATCACACAGTAAGTTGGGTATTTTGGCTTTTATAAACTAAGTTATACCTATATGTGTACCTTTTAGTTATACCTTTATATTCATTTAGTATGTCACCAATTAGTTTAGTATTACTGTCTTTTACATCCCTACCAATTATTGCTCAACACAAATCTTTTAGTTAGTTATTCTTATAAAATCAAAACTAAGCAACTAAATTGTGCTGTTAATTTATTAGCAGGCATTTCTACATTCATTATCTTAACCTTCCTTTTCATAATTTTAACAAGTTTATTGTAGAATTTAATTTGTCATCACACTATTAGCTCAATTTGCAATTTAAATACTTTTGACAAGCTCCTTATATTGAAACATATTGTCTCTCCATAATTAACTGCAACGCCTCATTTTTTCTATTTCCTTCTACTATGTTTCCTTACTTTTATATCAAGATTTGATAGAATTCAAGGATACATTTTGCTAAGAAGTAGGAGTTTACTTTGTCAGTAAGTCCATTCTGTACAGGTGAACCAATTTGTTTAGGTTATACCACTTCCTCAGAAAAAACTAGCATGAAGTGTTTGTAGCATGGCTTACCTCAAAGTCTCTATGTTTTAGGAAAAGAAAAAGATAAAGAAGCAAATGGTTCTCTGTGACAAAGATGTCACATACCCACTCGCATGCATGCACCTCCCCTACAATGAGTTGCAGATGAATTGCAAACCTTTGTGTAGGGCTGAGAAGATTCAACCATATGAAAATCAATCTGCTTTTAAAAGTAACCAAGCCTAATTGTGGTGGTAGCTTTCAGCATGTAAGCTCTCACAAGTAGATTTTGAAATAATGTTATTTTGGATAGTACTTGAAGCTCAATTGTCTTTACACCTCGTTCTTTTCTACTTAATGCACTCTATCTCTTTATTAGAAAGACTAGCAATATTATTGGCAGCTTTTATGAGTGCAGATGTTGCCACCTTCTGTTAAGAAAAAATCTATAAGCGAATGAAGAATAACAAGTTTTGTACCTATTACTATGCCCCACTTCCTCGTTTTATAAATAGAATTTTCAGAAAATTTGTATTTGTCTTTCAAAACATAAATATATATTATTACTATTGGTAATTACAATTATAAATTTAAAGATGATCAATGAACTCTAAGCGGAAACATTGTTCACAATTGAAGTCCAGATTACAGCCACACCCACTGGTTGGTATCCTCCATCTTACACATATTACATATAATTTATAAATTAAATGAATAGGTAAGTTATTTACATTTTAATAATAGAGATTGAAACATCAAACTTACGAAAAAGCAGTTTAGAAAAAAAAATAACACAAAGACTTTAGTACTGGCCATTGCGCTTGTACTAAAATAGAAAATCAATAACTTAGGCACGACTGTGCAAAAGCTATATACCTAGATAGATCTCCATTTTAATACCTAAAACTATTAATAGATTATAGTTACGTTATATCCAATTTAATATATTTTACAGTTATACAGAAATCGATATAATATGTTTTAAACAAAACTCTCAGTCATAGAAAACTAATTTATACTTACAGAACGAAGATTGCGATCAAACCGCTCCCAATTTACGACGATTTTGATGAAGAGTTCAGTAACCCTCTCGAATTTGCTACACATTTTGGTAGCTCCTTAATTTGATTATCAAATAGAATTTAGTACTTCCTCCCCGGATACGTTGTATTAACCGATCAAAGAACTCCCAGCTACTGAAGTCTGGAGCCTGCTTGGGGCTAAAGTCAAAGTATTGATTTATTTACAATACAAGCCTCACTCGTCTTGCTATTGGCATTGCCACAGACGTTGTTGACAACTAGTAACTAGCAACAGTGCGTAACATAGATTATCCAAAAATGATTTCAGCGATAAATAAATAAATAAATAAACGCTCACGCCCGTAACACAGAGGAGTAGGCAGAGATTATGAATTTTCATTTGGTGCGATCCTGGCACACCTCTCTCGCTTCTTCTACATCCATACATCTACGCAAACAAGCTCGTCGGTTACGGGTACTCCTTATGGGCGATATAGAATGTTACTATTGTATACTATTCTTTAGTATGTTACTAATCTGATCGATATAAGTTCTCCTTGGACGTCCACCAATTCCCTTGCCTTCCTCCCTTCATTCATTCTTTCAACATGAAACCTGAAACCAGCACTGCTGGGTGGACACGGGTTGTATGGCAAAAGCAAGGCCTGCCACATGCCCATGTTTTAATGGATAAAACAAAAAATCGTATCGATCGATGATGTTATCTCCGCCGAACTACCAAATACTTTGGTAGTTCCACTTCAACTGAATTTGAAAACACATGATACACGGGCCTTGTGATGAATTTAACCCAAATTTACCAAAGCGTTATCCACGTACGGACACGGACCAGCGGTCCAAGAAACTCTAACGTGAGGTAATGGATAACCTCTACATAAGCGACGATAGCCCGACGATTGACGTCGACAACAGATGGATTGTACACTAATCATCCTCACTTTTGATCCCCTCGTAATTTTTCAGTACTGCAATTCTGTGAATTTGATCAGACATATCTGCGAATGACGTATTCTGGATGACAAAGACAGTATTTGGGATGGTTTATCAACCTTACGAAATCGCGCAATTCTAGACGGGGCGCTACATCAGCAGCAACGAAGCAATATGGCGCTTATTAATATTCAATATCCAAGAGCGATATCCAACAGTTCAACATTTAGCTAGCTATAAAAATGGCAAGAACCTTTATTTCACTGAACAAAACGCAAGAAATAAATCGAAGTAGCCGTCTAACACCACTCTCAACGCTTTCTTCGAGTTCAACCGAAAATTACGCAAAGACTTTAATATATCACGAAGTTCCCAAATATTGCATATCGAACGCGTGGAAAATGAGATTTATAAGGAGAGAGCATGGCCCAAAATATGGTGGTAAGCGTTCTTCCTATACTTTGAAGCAATTATATTCATGATGCGATTATTGAGCTCTATTTCTTTGGCTGAAGTTATAGTCCTGACTGTTTTTGTCTATCTCAATTGGGTTAAAGAGATGATGTTTATTGCGCTCTTGTGAGATTTTTATAGAAGTATTATATAACTATATTCAATTCACGCCGGGCACTATGCGTGTAATATGAGCACGTTATATCGCGGCATTGACTCCAAATTTGAAAGTGGGTTTTTGTTTTCGTTTTGGTCCGGTCTCACGTAACCTATCTTGAATGCATTGTGCGAAACGATCGTCCAAACATAACTCACGTAACATTGGTAATACAATATATTATAAATGTAATCGTAATGTACATGGTGTCATGACGTTTGTAACTGAAGTATTCTTTTTATGGAATAAGGAGTCTATGCATCTGTTTTTTTTTTAAATTTATGTATCTCTCGAAAAATATACGACTTATGTTTATAAATTAAATTATTAGTTCATTATCAACATTTTAAGTTATTTCCTGTGTTTTGTCACCGAAGCTAAAGAAAAAAAATATTTGCGCATTTACACGTACTATGAGTTCAGTAAAATAATATGTCCAATATATAGTGAAATTTTTGCAGTGTTTAATACTTTTTTTATATAAAAAATCAGCCTTTTTAGTCAGTAGTTGGAGTAGTTTCTACACTGCAGGGACACAGGCCTTCTCTCCGGGAGAGGGGAGCCGTAATCCACCATGCTAGCCCGATGCGGGTTGGTGGTGTATGTCACATGTCTTTAGACATGCCGGTTTCCTAATGATGTTTTCCTTCACTGATTTTGGAGCAGTGGTGATAAAATAAATTACATATAGTAAATCCCTGTCTGGGTTCGACCCACGACCGACAGTACATTGGTCGAGGCTTAAACCACTGTGCCACCACTGCTCTTCTTTTTTATGTAAATAAACTATATTACTATATCGTTGTTGTTAACGGTGGCCTCGATATTTTTCGGATTAGTGTACCAGGCAATCGACCAGTCAAATGTCAATAAGTTAGAATTTAACAAAATGAAGATCAAGATATATAGAATAGAAATAGTAGAAAATAAAAATCATCTTTGAACCTGAAGCAATACCCGAATACATACATTTAGCCTTATACTAACAAAAACAGATTAAGTGACTAGGTCCATCGCTGTATCAATAAACTACAGACAACAAATTCAGCAAAACAGGTATAAAAAATTGTGCCAAAAAAGTGTGACATCAGTGATGATAGTCTGTATTTAATAACCGCTAGTAATTCAAATATTTTAATTGGTCTAACAATGAACGTTTAAAAGTTATTTGTGGTGATCGTATCATTGCGCAAAGCTTTCCGAGCATTCATTTTGATGCGAAAGTATCTCAGAAACGAGATAGCTATTTTCAAGTTCTGACAACAAGTACATCTACCTACACCTAGCAGGTGGTCGTTGTATCTTAGCGAAAGCCAGACCCGTTTGTAGAGGAGTTCACTTCCGTAAAAAGTACGGTAGCCATACATTTGATAGAGCTCGGGATTGTGAATAAAAATTACGCGTCCCTATATCGAATGTGCTGCTACCTGCAATGTCACGAAAGTTTCCTTAAGTAGCAAAATAATAACATTTTGCTTCCGTAGGTGAATTGCCAGGCGTGGATCTAACCCTCAAAAAAGGTTATGTACTCGCACGCCCGCGTTGTGGAATGATCTGTCACCAGCGGTATTACCAAATATGACTTTGAAACATTCAATAAACGAGCGTACTCCTTTTTTAAAGGCCGGCAACGCATTTGCAGTTCCCCTGGTGTTGCGGATGTTTATGGGCGGCGGTGATCACTTTAGGCGACCCATTGCTCGTTTGCCCTTATGCTATAAAAAAAAAGATTCACGAAAATTTGTCAAGTGCGAGTCGGAGTAAGAAATCGCTCATGATTGATACAAAATATATGACACCCTGTACAAGATTTTATCTGTATAAAACTGACTTTTATCTGTGTTTTATACACAGGGGCGGATCTTCATACTAGGCTTTGGGCTGCAGCACAGAGACTCATGGATAAGACACCCTGATCAAGTGTAAAGTTCCACGTGCTGGGGTGGATCATACGGAGATTTAGGCCAGGGGCCCCGTGGATATAAAAAACCTTCAGCCCCAACGGAAAATATTATTGTAAATTAAAAAATATTACAAAGTTTAGATGACGTAGACGAACATTGTACGGATGAAATATTTCCTCAATACACTATAATCGTATGTTGGTCTGTCACGTTGACCTACAAACTCCATCAACAGACTCCGCTGCATTTATCCACCGTACATTAATATCCGGCGAGACACACGGTCCGTCTGTCAACTGTCAGAAACCGGAGCGATCGAGTCGACACCGGTTTAATTCCTGCGCGTCAAACACTTCCTGACGCTGCATCGTGTCGACAAGGCAACTTGCGCAACTTGAATTTATTGAATAAAATTATATCAACAAGTATTAGCTTAAATTTTAGTGAAAGTAGATACTCATAGATCTCTAGTATTGGTAACACAAATTTTAATGTACAGATGTATTTCACTTCCTTTTGTTTTCTAATAGACATAGCAAGTAAAGGAGGAGAAACTACCATAGTTTGTAATGTGGTGATACCGATCGAGCTGTAGCTTGGACCTCTAAATCTCAATGCATACGTTACGCACGGGACGGGAGGGGTAAATTTGGAAATATCGTTAATTTATACGAATGTCCGTACATTTCGTCCCACGCACGGCACAATGCAAGTTTTATGTTTTATGCAAGTTCCCCAATATAATTTTAATATCTTCAATTACAGCTTACAACACTGGGATGGTAGTTCCTAGTCCCGGCGCGTATGCATTAAATTCCCCGTCAATGTTGACTAAACCACGTCCCGTGTGGGTAGTATCCTGTAGCGTATGCATTGGCTTTTAAACAATTCTGAATATATGCTATGTACCTGATACTTCATGATTAATATACGTTCATTTATGAATCAACGATTATATGATATAAAAATGGCGCATTTTTGTTACATTGATATTTAAAATGTCAAATTAATGATTCGAAAATAAAATTTACGCCGATATCGCTTAAAACCGTTAACATGTAAACTGTAATTATTGTTTTGTATTAAAGTTTCGTGACAAAAATCAAGTGTACAAGTGGTTAAGGTCCTCGTAATATAATCGTACATCGGCTTGTGGTACCAGTGACGCTGCTTACGATTGAAACTAGTCGGTAAGTTTGTCGCTTTTGATGAACTTAAATGAAATCAAAGAGAATCCGGATTGGCCCGGCGAAAATATGTTATTTTATCAGGATAACGCTTGCGTTCAAAAATTCGTTTTGTTTTAAATTTTCAGACAATAGCTTGAAGCTGAATTTCTTAAAGGCCTTGAAGACTAATTTTATGACAGAATAATTAAATCCTTAAAACTCAGTCGCAATAAATGTTCCGAACTATAATAGATTACATCATACATTTTGTTTTAATATTTTTGTTGTGACTTTTAGTTTATATGGTTTATTGTGTATTTATAAATTTTCTCTTTTTATTGGGAGGTTTACCTTAAAGTTTAGCAGTTTAACTGGTATTATAGTGCCAGTTTAACTTGTATTTTAACAGTGGTAGAGCCCGCAATAACAACATCTTTTGCACGAATGGGCCGTTGCAACCGGTGAAATACCATGACGTCATAGAAGACAGGCGTGAAGAAGTATTACTCTGCGTTTCGGCTGATGAGTGACGTGTCTGAGGCCTAATTGTAGTCCTCTTCTCTTTCTTCTCCTACCCTTTTCTAATAAGGAAAGTATGTGAAGGGGAAGAAGATTTGACGGAAGAGGAGGGGATAGACAGGGAATGGAATTATCTTTTTTTCTGTTTGTCCATAAAGGTAGGCAACGCATCTGTAACTCATTAGCTTGTTGCGGATGCCTATGGGTAGCGGTACTTCTTTCCAGGTGCCGCTTGATCGTTTGCCACTTTATATAATAATATAAAAAAATGCTAATTATTGGGCGTTTTACGCGATATATTTTTAAAATTTGTCGGGCCGGTTGGCGTGGTTTGTAAGATACTTGCTTTTCACTCCGCAGCTCGTGGGTTCAATTCCCACCTAGAACAGACATTTGTGTGCATGAACATGTCCGTTTGTCCTGAGTCTGGGTGTAATTACCTATTTAAGTATGTATTTACAAAAGTAGTATATGTAGTATATCAGTTATCTGGTTGTCATAGTACAAGCTCTGCTTAGTTTGAGATCAGGTGGCCGTGTGTGAATATGTCCTAGGATATTATACTATATTATTATATTATAAAATATGACTAATTTTGTGATATTACCTTATAAACAAATAAATAAATGCAATGATTACATAAACTTTAGCTTTCTTACATTGTATATAAAACTAACAAGGTGATAATAACGATAGTACACGGAGTCAAGGCTTCCAAATGCGGAGACGATGAGCTTGCAAATTTCAGTTACGCAAGTTACCTTGGTTGTTTACATTCATTTGCACCTAGGAGGCTGTCAGAGTTATGTGTGCACTGATCCTAATGTAGAGAAACTGCGCTTTCCTTTTCATAATTTCATGATTTGTTGACACAAAAGTCTAGTTCGTTGTCCCGTCAGTGTTTTTACTCTAAAACTAAGTAATACGTCGAAAGATCAATTGAATTTCATGATAAATGGTAGCAAACTCTAAGAGCTAAGGATATGCTGAAATAATACCGGAGATGGATATAAGTTACGAATCCATCCATCCACATTCTCTCAGATTTATAAATATGCGAAATTTTGGCGATTCCGCATTGAGATGTGCAATCATGTACATGTCGGTAGAATACACAGTGGTAGAGCCCGCAACAACAACATCTGTTGCACGGCAGGGCCGGCTCGACCGGTGAAATACCACGACCTCACAGATAACAGGCGTGAAGTAGAAGTACTCTGCGTTTCGTCTGATCAGCGAGGTGCCGGAGGCCTAATTTTAGTCCTGATCGCCTTCCCACCCTTTCCTCATATGAATAGGACGGGAAGCGGAAGAGGATAGGACGGGGAGGGGGTTAACGGGGAAAAGGAAATATCCTTTTTCTTGTCTATGCCCTCCTTTGTCCTTTAAAGGTAGGCAACGCATTTGCCTGTTGCGGATGTTCATGGGCGGCGCTCACTTGACATCAGGTGATCCGCTTGCTCGTTTGCCACCTTATCACATAAAAAAGTACATGTTTAAACACTCCACTATGTCGAATTCGAATTTCGATTTCAAATGGAAATCATGTTTTTTTTAATTTTGTAGGGTTTATATTGAAAACATGTCGGAAAACCTTACGGTGTTCCATGGGGCAAAGTAAGTCCACTCGCAGACCATCTTTTCCGCTTAGGTAATCTATCCATCGATCTCTAGAGAGGACGATTTTCCCCGTACCTCCTTCAGGCCAGCAAGCACGATCACAAAGCGTCGGGACCTCGAATTGTTGAAGATTGTATATAGATTAGGTGGATTTATCGTATAAGACCAGTCTCTTCTCAAGTCCTCTCATCATCACAAAATGAGGACTTGATCGCTTATTCTATCCCTCCATGATAAAACTAAAATAAGTATTGAAAAATATTCGCGAAATAAAATTACTTTAAATAAATATATAAAAAATAAAAAAATATATTTATATATATATATTTGATTTTATGTATGTACAATAATCGATAGAGGTGTGCCGGGATCGCACCAAATGGATATTTGTTATCTCTGCCTAACTCTCTGGATTACGGGCGTGAGTGTATTTTTTATGTTTTAATTAAAACAAAGTTCATAAATGTTGGCTCATTACACAACTTTACCGGCTCGTATGTTGGTCAACACAGGCGATGTTGCGACCGGATGTTGTCAGTAAAGACAATAAGCGACGAATTAATTTCGTTTGGAGCTCTAAATGAGACGTGCGTCCAAAACCAGCGCTCATTATGTAACTACAACCATTTTCATTGTTAATGGAGTGGAGATGATACATGCCTTATTGTAATTTTAATGTAAGATTATCGTTACATAATTATAGTAATTACTAGCCGTTGCCCGCGGCTTCGCATGCACTATTTTCTTATTTTCCACGCTGGGTTTTTTTGTAATGTTATTCCGCGTGTAATAACTTCGAATATGTCGCTGTCTAAAAGCTGTTACTGTCAAAACAGGAAACTTTACCAGGACAACCGATATTGTAAATTAAGCTTATTATAATATAATATTCCGACCTATAACACTATAGAGCTTTGCATAAAATTCAAACAGAAATAAAACTTGTGAAACAAAGTTTATTCACTCTTCACGACCAAGCATCATATTTAAGCTTTGATTTTATTACCTAAAGCTTTCACGGCCTAGTATTATATACAGCATAATACAATCACCAATATTGTTGTAGTTATATTTATAAGTTTTATACACTTGCAATTTGATTTTGACAGATTTCGATAAGAGAGACGACAATACGGAAGTTAGTAAGCGATTACCGCACTCATTACGTAAGACGACCGCAATTCGACGTACATACGGACAAACATACCTTACATACGAGTATGTAGTACCGTTATCAAAGGGTCAGTCACAGCCATTGTAAAGAGAAATCGTTACGTATACGATTAGCCGAAAATTATATCTAATATTAATTAATAAATAATTTATGTACTATACACGGTAATTACATATATGCCGCAATACTAGACAGTTAAGCATAATTTATATACTGCAGAGACTGTGAATTTCTAAAAAATTAAGGAATTAGGAAGACAATGAAAGTAATATGCAATACATTTTTCACTGAATTAATTTGATTTCATATCAATTGCTATTGGATTATTACTATTTAATAGAACGAGGTCAGCCCCATATGCGTACTACAGATATACATTTTGCTTTTAAGCTTTATGTTTATTATAACATAATACAAATATTGAAGAAACTAAATAGTGAATTGAGTATTGAAAGTACCTAACATAGGATGTGCTTAAAACGTTTTCATGTCTAACTCAAGAAACCTATTTGGATGAATTTTGTTACAGTAATATAGCCATATGACATACCCTCTTGTAATTGATAGACTATTTTTCTCAAAAATCAAATTAGAAGAGCTGGAATAGGGTGTGGGATTGTAACGGGATAACCATCAATTAAGTAACCTAAGTATTTCAGCGTGTTGGACAAAAAATACAATTTCTTATAACCTTCAAATTATATGACTTAATATTTATAGAATTTTAATGACAACCGGGTAACGATAACGAAATGATGAAAGAACAATCGAAATAGTAGCGAAAGTGCCCCCGTAAGTTGATATTGCGCTGGAACCTTGTCGTAATTAAGCCTTAACTAAAATATAAAGCTAACAAATTAATTCTAATTGTGAATTAAAGCAGTCGACGTCGCAGGCAACTAGTTACTAATCGTTTAAAACTGGCTTGTAGCAAAAGTGCGCAATATTTTGTAAAACACTATCAAATGAGGACATCTTATAAAATTCGACTGATAAATATAACAGATTGTTTTCCCCGCGACTTAAAGTTATTGTGGTCTTCGTGGATAGGCGAAATTATTACGTAAGTAATAGTATAAAAAGCGCGAAAGCTAAATTCGTATCTCCTTTTTTGTTGTGCTGTATGACTCAGTGTCGTGATTATCCGCCTTCAGAAGTCACATGTACCGGATTTGATGATCCAAAGTCGTATATCGGTGTTGTTGCATTCGATTTCCAGCCAATGAAAATAATTCAATGACGTTTATTTTATTTATTTATTTAATAAGTATTAAGTTTTGGAAAGCTTCCGAAATTTTGATACATTGATGTTCACTTCCGCCTACTTCAAGTAAAATAGTTAAGAGGATCACAAATAGAAAGAGGAATCGAGATTAGAAGCCAAACTAAACCCTCTCAGAACCTAATGAATTACATACGTCGCGTAGTAACGTATGAATTTTATACTGATTACAAAAAAATATCAAAATATTGATATTCTTTAAGGTATCTGATGTCAGACAGATTCGGAACTTGGCCGGGAAGAATTGTGTAATGCTTTTTTTATAACTTAATGGCCAAACTGGGTCGGTTAAAACAAAGTGATCACCGCGGCCCATGAACATCCGCAACTCCAAAGGAACTGCAGGTGCGTTGCCGGCCTTTAAGGTAGGAGTACGCTCGCTTCTTGAAGGACCTTAAGCCGTATTGGTTTGGAAATACCTCTGGCGACAGATCATTCCATAACGCCGCTGTGCGGGGCAGGAAATTACGCGAAAACTGCACGGTAGTAATGCCAACTGTCAAGATGGTGCGGATGGTAGTTGTAGCTCAGGAACTCGGTGGCGGGAATCATTCCAAATAGTTCTTTGGAACACTCCGCATGGTACAACAGGTAAAAGATGAAGAGACGCGACTTCTCTTCGTAATGCCAGAGGGTCAATCCGAGCATTAAGGGGTCAGTCGATGACCATTCGAATTGCCCCCCTTGTATACATTAATCAATTTATGATTGAAGCTTATAGTGTTGATAAAAAAATACCGTCTTGAATGTAGTTAAGTTATGACTGGTATTATAAATATGTTTATGTTTATCAATGTGAGCCAATGTGGGACGACCCTTGCTCATGAGACACAGCGAACTCTAGTTCATGAGTCAGGATCTTTGTTATTTAATTAACTGAGTAGTGAAAGAGTAAATATGTACCCGACGATTTATACGACGACATTAATTTTATCTACGCGTGCTGCTAGCCATGCACATTCATTTATATATGAGCAACTCATTATTTCAAAGAGTGATAGTGCCGACAGTGGGCTTCCTAAACTAGAAAAAAATATTTCATTGTCCAGAGTAAGGACCCTCAAATCAAAGAACATAATACCAGTGATTAAAAGATGTATCCTTGCTATTTCTTACACGCTCTGTTTTCTTTTGTACATAAAGGCGTAATAGCATAACGCAATTGCCAATATACTGATTATGTTCAAATAGTGAAAATGGGTACTAAAACTGCGGACAAACATTTTTTTTATGATTGAGTTGAAGGGTCGGTTGGCGTGATTAGTAACATGCTTTTCACGCCTCAGGTCGTGGGTTCGATTCAGCGATCCACCCAGGACAAGACATTCGCGTGCATGAACATGTTTGTTCTGTGTAATTATCTATTTAAGTTTGTATTTACAAAAGAGAAGTAGTGTAGTATATCAGTTATTGGTTTTCCATAGTACAAACTCTGCTTAGTTTGGGATAAGATAGCCATGTGTTAATAATGTACCAAGTATTATTCTTATTTATTATTTACTAGTGACCGGCTTCGCCCGGGTACCACTAATTATGTTGATCCGATCGCTACCAAACACAGGAACACTCGCTGTGCCAATCTGGACAATCCCTGTAAATTACATAGAAATCGGTCTAGGTGTTTCGGAGTCTATAGGTCTATAGGCAACATCCATACTTCGCTTGTTATATACTATTTTTTTCATAAAAAGTATCCTATGCTACTTCATACCTCCAATAATATGTGTACTAAGTTTCATGATAATCGGTTGAGTAGTTTTCGCGTGAAAGCGTAACAAACAAACTTATATTGATATTTATAATATTAGTAGGGATTCTTATTATTATTACTGCGTGATATTTACACAACAGATTGTTAAAAAACTAGCCGTAGACCGAGCTTCGCTCTGAGTTGTCATCCTAAGATCGTGTCGGAGATGGTTTACATCTTCCGAAAATCAGCCCGGTTTTTCTAAAACCTGATCAACTGAAAAATTTGCTGTAACGATGTCAAATGTCATTTGTCAGAGTTACTAGAAGCATAATCATTAACTTATTTTCTTTTAGACACCATAATCGATGACATGACTAAGTGACATTTAATTTGACATTAAACGTCAAACAACACGTAAAACAAAAAAAGATTTAGTTTAATCAAAATTTGACAATCCTTTCAGAAACCGTACGTTACTATTCAAATAATTACATCTAAGATTTGTTGGAAACATATTTGTTACCCAAAAGAAAAAGAGATGACGGCCTAAACTTATTTTTTTTGTGAGAATTCATGGTTCAACAGCTAAAATTTATTTTAAAATGTATCTATACGAAATTTAATCCAAATCTCTAAAGCCAAAGAAAAAGCTCTCAAAAAAGCCGCGTTCATAGACAAGAATTGCTCGCTTTTAGTATTAAAATTAAATGTCATAGACGTCAATAGTTGGGAACATTCCCGTTTCAAAGGAAGAGTAAATATTTGTATTTGTACGACGACGACGACGGGCCAAGCGAATCAAAGTTCAAAGCCTCTCGAGATTTATACCAATAGTACCGGGATCTTAGTCAACTGCAAGTTCAGGCCAAAGCAAGAGGATCAAAATTAATTCTAACAGAATCAATACCAATTTAAACTAGTGCAGTGCTTTGACATCGTGGTTTCATACATAATTGTACTCGATTGGGAAATGCACATCGAAATGCAATTCCATTTCAGTTACAAGCTGGATATTTTGTGAATCGATATTATTATGCATGGTAAAGTAAAGCCCTTGGCATACGTAACAGGACGGGGACGGTGCATGACTTAGTGAACATTGTCATACGCGCCGTGCCAGCGACTCGGTACTAACGTTCTAGTTATGAGCTGTTGTAACATATTAAAATTATATAGGGGAACATATATAAAATAACATGCATGAATTTCCGAATCTTCCCGTCCCGTGAGTGTAAAATCTCGTTACTTATATATTGACCTTTATTTTAATAATATGTTATAGGTATCAATGGACAGCTGATCTTTGCGTTACAAAGTGTTATGTTTAATTGTAGAATGGTTAATAAATTGTTTTGGAACACTTTTTAACATAAATCCATGATCTCTGCCTACCCCTTTGGGTTACGGGTGTGAGCGCATATCTATTTATTAATTTTAAATTTAAATTATTTATTAAATGAATATTAAACATTGGCATTATTGATATTGGAAATTAAAAATAGTATTTATGCTATTTTTGTAATTAAATGCCAGATGATCATTAATTATTAGACAAATTAAGTACAGAATTTAGTTTTTCTCTTTCTTTTGCGATTTATTTTAGTCATAATGAATTGTAATAATTATTCACATGCCGAACAAGTACATATGTTAGTTCGTGGGTTTCGTCCACGCAATGACCGAAAGATTGGAGTCTAAACGGAAAGATTTATACATTTTGTTAGGTTTCTTCTTGAAAGCGAGTGTCAAACACCCTCAGCCTCAAACTTTTAACTGGAACTGGAAACCCAATTTGAACAAACACACACTTGGCATTTTTTTGGGGGCCATAACAAGTTATTATACGCGAAATCAAGCTACAGTTTATGTTTTACAATGTATAAAATAAAAAAAATGCGGGCGGTGCCGTGGTTACCCAGCCAGTTAATCCTAGTTAATATTATAAACGCGAATAGTGAGTTTGTTTGTTTTAACACCTCAACACAATATATATTATAGGTTCTTAATCGATCATGGTGAAATTTTCCATACATTTAATCAGGGGTACAGACAAGGATAAAGGGTATCTTTTTCCGTTTCTTTTTACAGCATATGTTGCCATGCAATATTATAAATGGTTTTGACAGTAACAACTAAACTGTTTGCTACGTTCTAAGAGTATATGCGGACTACAATAAAAAAAACTGCGGGACAAAATTACGCGAAAAGCTTAAGGCTAGTTGCGGTATCAGGGATTACTTTTTCGGCAACCCACGTACCAACAGGTTAGTTTTTAGAAAATAGACTCACATCATCGTATTTACATAACTGTATCCACTTTTAATTAACAACAAAGCTTTTTAGTTGCGTAAGACGTAAATCCGGTATTGAGCAATGTCTACATATATGTAAAGCAACAGCAAAGCCCACGAAATTGACCATAGATGTAAGAGAGAGTTAGTATGTTACGATCAGAATATGATTCAATGTACAGAAGGTTAGGAACAGAACCTTATATCGAATACGAAGAAAAATAGTTTTGCAAACCAATTCACGTGTGCAGGCAAATACGTACTCTAACTGCTAGGCAGAGATCAGTCATATAAAATGAAATCTGTAATCGCTATATAAAATTATTTGAAGACTACGGTCCAAGATCTCAAGCCAAGTATTTAGTATGTACTAGCGACCCGCCCCGGCTTCGCCCGGGTATCACTAATTGTTGATCCGATCGCTACCAAACACAGGAAATGTGCCAATCTGAACAATCCCTTTAAATTTCATCGGAATAGGTCCATCCGTTTCGGAGTCTATAGGAACATATATACTTCACTTTTTATGTACTATTTTTCATAAAAAGTATCCTATGTTACTTCTAATACCTCCAAAAATATGCTTACAAAGTTTCATGATGATCGGTTGAGTAGTTTTCGCGTTAAAGCGTAACAATCAAACTTACATTCACATTTATAATATTAGTAGGGATACATGCACTAGTCATTTATTTCTGTTGTATATAATCTGCAGCAGAAAAGATGTCGATGCCTACTGTATGTCAGTTGAATAAACTTTCATTAATATTTATGAATATCCGTCAATCGTGTGAAGCCTGCTTTGAAATTTTAAAATAATGAACGACCACAAAAATTCCTTTGAACAATATACGTGTCACTTAGTGACAGTTTATAATATTACTAATGACAGCGAATAGTGAACTTAACGAATCATTGACAGTGTGAGGTGTCATCTCAGATGACAAATGGTCAAATTGTTAAGTAATATTTTTTTTGTGTTTTCCGTTAAAATAAAATAAAAGAGAAGTATCTTAAAATGTTTATCAAAATAAAAATAGGTGTGTTTCGTTTGACAGAAGTCAATTGTCAGTGTTTTTTTTTCAGTTCACAATTTGCTGACAGTTCATAATATACCTAGTCCGACTGCGAATTACAAAGTTCACAATCCTTCAGTGATATACATGTAATGACCAGATGAATGTGCTTTAACTATGTTTATTGGATACGCCTTCTGTCCTTACGATTTCACAGATTATCATAAAATTATGCAAACTTATTGTCAAGGGTACAAAATGATATGGCATATTTTATACCATATAAATAGTTTTAATATAAGATTTTTATCTTCGTAAGTAGTTAAACAGGCGTAGTAGCTGTAGTAATTGCTGCCCATTTTTAATAAGCAAAAATCAATTAGGAATTGCAACGTCCATAATCGATCATAGCTGTACACACATTTTCTTAGCAATATTTAAATCATTTTTGTATATGATCCTAAAAACACATAGCTAAGAGATGTTTTTTTTAATTACATAATTTGTCCATCTAAATAAGTTTACAATTATTTTTAATTATCATTAAGTATGTACTTACAAAAGTATATGTAGTAAATTAATTATCTGGTTCTATAATACAAGCTCTGATTAGTTTGAGATAAGACGGCTGTGTTGAATAATGTCCCAGGATATTATTATTAATTATTGATAAAATACTTAGTTGCTGTTCAAAAAGTATATAAATAACTAAGAGCTTAAATATAAAAGTATCTTAGGGATATATGTATGTGTAGATATATGTACTTGCAATTAAAGTCAAGGCGAATATGAACGTATATTGCAGATTTCTCATACAGATTTTCACAGCATATTAAACACTTCGAAGACAAAGGTTTTCATTCTCATATCAAAAGCCTAATCTCGATTGTAAAGGACCTGTCATCTGACCGTTTTACGTATTACTTGTGTAAAATAACAATAATGATCCTTACGCGACTTTAAAATGTACATTATAAATTACTTTTACTATCATACTGTATACTGTTGAATAGTTTAATATTAAAGGTCTCTACATTCATATCTAAAACTCTTTTTGCCTCATGCCATTCTTCTATAAGCACACCATGCTAACTTATTGCTTCTTGATTCATCTATCCCAAAAATTATAAGTCACAAGATCCGTCACAAGCGGCTAATGGCTTCTAACTCTTTCTGTAAGCTTAAAATAACCACAGAGGAGGAAATCAATTAATTTCAAATACGGAATATTTTCGTGTTATAAACCCAAGATATGGAAAAGAATTACCTACTGTGCCGGCCTCATATAGATGGGCAGGAATCATAATGATAAGCACACACTACCACTCGTACGTAGGTAAATTAAAAAAAAGGTAACTATTTTGATTCGGGGGCCTCTTAACTCATGGTTTCCTTAGAATAACAATAACCGGACAGGTGAAGATAATCTTTAAACTAGGCATTGTTCTTATAGGGTCTATTGTTCTATTACTTTTCTAGGCTTATTGTAAATAATTCTATTTGATTTTAGGAAACATCGAGTATGAGTTATATGTTCGTGATCATTTGAGTTGATGTTGCGAAGTCGCGATTAAGTCGTAAGCATTAATTTAATTCAATTGTTTTTTTTATATAACTACGTGTCACGACCTCTCGTGTGACAACTCACATTATCTTAAAACTTTCATATAAAGTATTGTTATAATTGTAGTAAATACCACATATATTTCCTGACATCCAGTTTTAATGTTTGATACATGATTTGCGACGATTTCAAAGTGGTAAATTGTATTTTTAACCCAGTTCAAAAAACGTCAATTTTCTCAATTCGCTGTCGTATATTTTATATTTGTTACCTCAGGACTTCGAAATTTATAAATCGATTTTTATTTTTTTCTTGCAATCGATGCTTTTAGTTGCCGAGATCCGATAAGTGGTTCCAGAGTTATTTAGGATTTTCGAGAATTGAAGTCGATTTTTTGCCCTTAAATCATATTTAACTAACTGCTGCCCACGGGTTTCTTTGCTTATTTCCTTACTTTATTAGTTTGTGTACAATAACTTGGAATTATTGGTATACCTAAATGTCAAAAAGATGTTATTGACTTGCCATAGATTACGGCTGCTATAGACGGCTGCCTATACAGGGTTTTATCTTTCTGGAATTTTTGTCTTTTCGTGATCAAAGGTAACTTAAGTAATATTCTGTATTCCTGGCATATTCGCATCTATATTATAAGTTAGTTATATAGTTAGCTAGAATTAAAAATCCTTCGGAAAGATAAAAGAAGAAGATTTGGAAGACCTATCATGAATAGACTGACGTATATTCATGATTCTGTTGTCCAATAGGTGAACGTAGCAAGGGAATAGTGGCATGGCGATCCTTCCACGTCCAACTGCGAAGTAATAATAATGAAATAACCAAGAGTTATTTAATATAGAATAATAATCGATTACAACTAGAATAATAATTTATTAAACTAAGCTTAAAAAAAAAACAACTAACTAACAAAAAATAAGTATCCTTTATTGTATCGTGTTTCGATAAGTTTTATTGAATACCAGCAGATCTGATCGTTACCAAACTTCACAGAAACCCTATCCCTAACCCTATCGGATAATCTGAACATCGCCTGAAAATTTCATCAAAATCGGTCCAGCCATTTTTGAGTCCATAAGGAAAATACATGCATCAGTTTTTATATACATATTTGTATAAACAATTCATCATTACTTATCAAGTCTTCAAGTACTGAAATTATACTGGCAACCGTAGAACACACCACGACAGTTCCTGTTTTCCCAAACACCTATCGTACACACAAGTACGTCTCATCCAGCGAAAGTGAATGCCACGCCGCGCCCCACCTGACGGCCCATGGGGTGGGCTTGCATATATATAAACACATACCCAAGGTAAACGGTATAGTGTAAAAACAGTTCCGGCGTAGAAACTACTGGAACGGCCGTCCCCGCCCCACCATGCGAGGGATCTGGAGCCAAGTGGTCAGTGCCAAGTTTTTTTTGTTCTTTTTGTAAATGTGTTCAATACTACTCGAATTCTCTTAAATTACATTTGTAACGACTGAAACTGAAACGTAGATAATAAATAATAATAATAATAATCATGATTCTATCTTTTGTAGAAAAACTATTTTATAACGATTGGATTTGACCCTATGAAAGCTCTGAGCTTTTGATATTCAAAAAATGATTTAAGAAATTTAACGTTAAAGTAATATTTGAGTTATTTTCTTCCAAGGCCAAAAAAGTTTGTTTTCAATTGTGTTACGTTCGCGGTGGTTTTAGACTCACTAAGTAACATTCAGGACATTAAAAGCTCTGTAAAAAATAATGTGGATGTGTAATTAAATTAATGAATGATAATTGTTATAAGGGTAGAGGAAGGCCGAAGAAAGTGTGGATGGATTGTGTGAATGATAACAAGTGTATGAATAAAGTGAATTGAGATATGACTTCTGATAGCGGGATATGGGAGAGAAGAACCCAACATGGCGGGAAAAGGTCAATGCAGAGGCAATAATTACTAAATCAAGTTTACCAAAAGATATTCAATGGGAACTATTTCTGTATAAATTAAAATAATTAAAAACATGTTTTTTTCTCTCTGAATTAATTTAATTTATTAGTATTGTTTTTCTGCCGTCGACATAAACGGTAGCCAAGTAAATATTGACCTAAGGCAAATTTGAGCATTCACAGTTTGTCCAGACCGGACAGTGCAAATATTGTACAACGTTACATAACTGACTTTGACGATGCCGTGATCCGAACAAGCGATGCATTTAATCTGAACTTCAAACGATCTCTAAAGCCGTCTATTGTCTTTGTAATTATTTTATTCTTTTACGCTCAAAGTTAGAATGTATTTTTAAATTTTAACCAACCAGACAATAATGAAGGTCACCAGATAGTAACGGGTACGTTTAATTACGAGTAGATGATATACAGAAGTTTTTAAATTACCATTCTTTTTATTCATCTCTCAATCTGACGATCTAGGTTTGATTTAAGCTCGCACCCAAGACCATTTTTGTAAAATGTACACAAAAAATACACGAAAAATATCTTAGTTATGTATTTCGATGGATACCCCATGTTAGACCTCATTGTAGTGAAAAACTTGATTCCTTTGAACATATTTGCTTGGCGATGTGCCCATCGAAGATTAATAAACTCGTTGCAATGAAGCTTTTACTATCTTTGACTACCCCTAAGGTAAATACTTTAGTTATATATTTCGTATTGTTTGTTGCGACGATGTTGCTATAGTATTCTTAAAGTACAAAGATCTTCATAAGAACATGAGTAAGATGGCCGTTTCTTATGATGCCTTTTGCGTCATTGTTTCATTTTTTAAAGCTAACAATGTTTCTCACTATTACCAGGGATTCATCAATGAAATGACATCTTAAATGGGTAGATGGCGAAGCCACTTCAAAGCACTTTCGTTTTCTTTTCATTTGTAAAAAAGAATGGCATGCAATGTAACAGATTTATCTAAATAAGGAATGATTGGCCGAGTGTTTTGTGTACATTATTACATTAATAGAAAACGACTAATGATAACTCGTCCCAGGAAATGAATAGGTACGTCGCACTACCCACATCATTTGGACCTTATCGCTCGCAAAAGTACAATGCATGTGATCCTTTGAACTTTGAATAACTTCATACAAAGATTATTTTAGAAGCAGGTAAATTGTGAAAAATTCGTTGCTACTCAATTAAAATAAAAAGCAGTATTTTAACTTTGAGTATGAAACTGTTTTGGAGTTCCGTATATTAGCACCAAATTTGAGGGCATTTATTACGCAACGCGGATACTCTCTAGCGCACTTAGATGCGCGAAGCACGATCATCTTTCGGAAACAGTAATAATTATAATACGTAATAAATGCGTAATAGGTGTGCGACGGGCGTTTGTGTTGACTTTATGCATTCGAGAATGGCCGGGTTACATAACGCGACCGATATACGCTTTGAGAATTAATATAGTCATCGTTATTGTGTCGTCATATTACGAATCTAAATGGAAATCTATGTATGTTAAATTTATTAAATTTTGGCAACACAACATTGAATTTATTACGAAACGGATTTATCAAAGAAAATATTTGCCGTGACTTGGAATCGAAGGGACCAAGACTGTAATTACAATGTACTCGAAACAAAAATATCTAAACGAAAAGAAACACAATGTCTAATATTATATTTATACGTTCAATGTGAAAGTTGTAGATAAAAAAAAGTGTACACTTTGCTTTACCGAGAGTCAGATTTTGCACATAATAAAATATTTGTTTAATTTAAAGTCACTGAACTCCTCCAAAAGCGATAGGCTGACTGAAACTTTTTGCGTGTGAGTCCAGGGATGGGTTTGTATGGTCAATTAATTACCGTAGGTGAAGCGGTCGTTGGGTTCCTGGGGTTTTATTTATTACTTTTCTGACAAATTAAAAAATTAATAACGAAAACACGTTACCTAAGCCCGCTGATGGAAGGAAGGTCAATGTCATACGAGAAAACATCCATGATGATGAATCCATTAGTAATAATTGTTTGTATATCAAAAAGTTTTCGTTCGATATAAGTTGCAGCAAGTTACGCAATTGTTTTGCAAGTGTGTCCTATCGTCCGTTTGCGTGTTGTGCTAATGAAACGGTTGAACTTTCACGGACCGTTTTCACCATGTTTACATAAGGTATTTACCGATTTGTTATTTGTTAAATGTGTAAAATACGTTTCATTTTTATATAATCGATTTTGAAATACAATACTCGCTTATAACTGGGATAATATAATGCATTAGGTTATATTATTTGTATAGTAGGGGTACATAATTATAACCGGTTGTGTCGACCGATTTCTGTACGTGCATTCTTAATAACATTAACGAATTTGATTTACTTTTACCTTCGAGAAACCATTTCATATCAAATATATCTCAGTTCTTATGTATTTCATTGTATTTGGTTGGCAAACAAAACAATTGTTACAGTGAATATTTAAATGAAAATCTACTAATTACGGCAGGGCGCAGAAGTATCTTTAAGAGTAATTTAGCTCGAGGCCTCGGCTCGGGCCGTTACTTTATTATTATTACCGGATTGGGAGGCAGCCGAATTCTTAGGTCGCTTCGACGGATGCTCCATGGAGTGACTGGACTCAAGGATCCCCAAGAGGGGACCCGAGGTCCTGGGCTGTCACTCATTACGCGTTTAGCATTCCGATTCGAGAGCGCCGAGCCTCGGCTCGATCGGTAGCTATTATCGGATTACATGAATTTCTAGAGCTAACATTACTACCACTTCGGAAAGCGTCAGCGCATGTAGAAGTGGCGGAAGTAACTCCAGCAACGCTTCCATCAGCAATAGAGGAGAAAATTCTGACAGCTACGTGGCCGTATCGAGAATAAGATGACCAAGACGAAAATACGATTTGCTTGCCTAGGTGTTATGTCCTAACTTGAGCGATGGTTATTGCAGCGTCTCGATAGTCGAGTACGTGCTAGGTCGCAACTAATACATGCATACTTCTATGGTTCGGAGTACGTTATTTCCAGAATTACGATTATTCACGTTAATTTTTGGTCATTGTATGATTCAATTTTCAAAACGAGTAATGCGACATGCCTAATTTTTATAAGAATATGGGGCACCGGGTCGCCTATAGAATAAATAATAAATAAAATATAAAATAGTGATATTGTTACATAGTAAAATCTATCCCAAAAATACGATTAGCTGCGATTAATATAGTTGTAATTATTTAACACATTTACCGCAATAATATTAACCGATGAAATTATATAATAGGCCTGTATCATGAAGTTTATGGTAACTTAACATCAATTGAAATCGATCGTATTATAACTTTCATTAATTTCTAAGATATGACTGCAAACATTCAAGTCGGTCGGAGTAATTGTAAAGTACATATAGGCTCGCGATACATACATACAGACCAAGCAAATAAAAGTGTGGTTAAAACTTATAGTTTAAAAAAGTAAAAAGGGTATTAAAAACGTGCAAGCAATCTACTGTTATTTAATTTCGCCCCTGGATGGCGATATTCTAAATCTTTAAAAATCGCTAATCCTGAAGATTATTTTTTCATGTTTAACTAGGTGGCGTTATTCTTAAGTTAAAATGGTATTTTTGGTTGTAATGATCCTGGTCATGGATACAGCGGTGTAAAAATGTATCCGTAAAAATAGTCAAATTGTAAAATTAATTTGGTCATCCTGAAGCAGGTAAAAATTACTTCGAAAGATTCCTTATTCCATTTGACTCCTTACATTTAAAGATACATAAAACATATATTCGGCAATAAAAGCTAGTTAATGCAGTTTATAATTATTTAATAGAACTTTGAAAATACACTAAAAACAGAAAAGCCTCCTCCTTTTCCACGTTCTTATTTTGTTTTTTTTAGGTATAAAGGTGGCAAACGGGTAAAGTGAGTGACTAAGTGAGCGCTGCCCTTAGGAATCTGCAATAAACTAATGAGTTACCTTTAATGCTCAGAGAAGGTCATAAACAGAACAAAAGAATATGACATCCCTTCCCTTTGTCAAAACCCATTATTCTTCCCATCCTTTGCTTATTAGAAAAAGATAAAAGAACTGAAATAAAGAAACTTCTCCTCCACACCTGTGTTCTGTGAGGTCGTGGCATTTCATTAAAGCTTACATAATATTTTGTTCCTTTGACCAGTTCAGCTGGTCATTATTTGTAATGCCCGCTTTAATTACTTTGTCCATAACATAATGTACATGTACTTATTCATTACAAGCATGACATATCATGCTTGTAGTAAATGGTAGATAGTGGATATTATTTGCATTTGTTGTTTGCATTGATGCATACAGCTATTTTTTAATGTTGCATTTTTTTCAGTCGTAACATGTCGTGTCGTAGTTCACACAGTTGTTTCCATATGTTGCATTGTCAAATCATATTCGTTTATTTTGTTTCAATTGCTGCGTGATTTTATATTATTAATTACCGCGCCATTATTTTTAAATATTATGGTTTATTCATGTAGTATTTATTACCTTTGTTACAGATTACCCTAGCGGTAATTCAAATCGCTCTAGTCACCGGCAAGGCGTTAATAGCTCAAGAACAACAACCACAACAGCAATTAGAACCAAAGTCAGATTCGAGCAACGTAGCCCAGAAGCGAGTAGGCTATGACTACCCCGCCCCGCCTCTGGATCTCGTGAATCCTTACCAAGATCAAGACGATCTTCATGTTCACGGAGACCATCATGAGGCAATAGAACATCACGACGATCACGACCATCACGGTGCAGATGATTACCATGACCACCATGAGCACCATGACCACCATGACCTGCACGAAGAGCATCACATAGAAGAACACCACGAGGAACATCACGATCACCATGACCATCACGATCCCGGTTATTGGAAAAAGAAACTGATCTGGAAGCCTGGTTGGAAGAAGATATGGAAACCATCCAAAAAACAAATATGGAAACCTTCATGGAAAAAGATATGGAAACCAATCTGGGTTCCTACGAAAATTCCCGTTTGGAAAGATATTAAAGTTCCCGACTGGAAAAAAATATATAAACCGGTATGGAAACCAATTAAAGTACCGGCGTGGAAAGAAGTGAAAGTCCCCGATTGGAAGAAAATTCAAGTTCCGGTGTATAAAGACATAGTTGTACCTGGATGGAAAGAAATTCAAGTCCCTGCATGGCGCAAAATATGGATACCTGAATGGGTTAAGCTTGGCGTACCTGGTGAAAAGTACCTTGGTAAAGATCACGACGGTTGGGAATATACGTCACATGACCTATGGAAGAAAAAACTAATCTGGAAACCTCTTTGGAAGAAATATTGGAAGCCGGCAAAGAAGCAAATCTGGATACCAGACAAGAAATTGGTATGGAAAGACGAATGGAAGCAGATTTGGAAGACAGAAAAGAAGCAAATCTGGGTGGATGACAAAAAGTTAATCTGGAAGGAAGCATGGCAACAAATTTGGAAACCATCCAAAAAATTAGTCTGGATCCCAGATAAGAAACTGGAATGGAAGGAAGCATGGAAGCAAATTTGGATTCCGGACTGGAAGGATATTTGGATTCCAGGAGTTAAGAAAATTTGGAGACCAGTTTGGATTTCAGAATGGTTCCCATCTCCAGATCATCATGAACACGTTCATGAATCCCATGGTTGGGAAAGAAATGATAATAACGTGGCAGCTAGCCAACAATCGGTAGCAGTGAAGAAGCCTCCTCAACAATCGAAGCCTCAGCAACCTCAACAGTCAACGTGGCAATTTCCTAAATAATTAACTTTAGTCTAAATATTTGGTTATAGATAATTGTCAAAGATGTTCGCGGAGTCATTAAAGCGCTCGAGTTACCAGGTCAAGGAAACCACGTCACGATTATAGGTAATGACGTAAATAGAAATTAAAATTCCTACAAAACGCACTGCGAAGCTTATGATCAAATATTGCGATTGTTTCTATGAATTGCCGAGCATTTCTTATTTTATCAAAAAATACAATTATGTTTCATATCATTGTAAGAGAGGAGTGCCGAAGCTTTAAGTATAGCGGAGAATTAGTAGAAGAGATAGGCTAGATATTAATTGATAATAGTTTCTGTGGCTTATTATACCTACCGTTTATCCATCCCAACACTGCTGCACTTCAAAAAGTGACAATATATTAAATTAAAAAGCCTGTAGACAGTATGCGTAATTTATTTTGAAGTCAGGTGCTTTACAACGTTGACATAATTTTGTCTCTTCTTGTCAATGGTGGTGATAATACATTAAAGATACGTAAATTTCTTCCTATTCGCTCGGAAAGATGTAATGTACTTTAGACGTGATGACCGTACCCACTGATGTTTGGTGTTTTGTTGTTGTTATTGTTTTAATTTTAGGTGACTTTAATTAGATATAGCTGAACCAATGAAATAAATATAAGTTTTGTTATATCCTAATTATTTGTTTTACTCGAAACAAGTTAAAAATATGTATTGTGTTGATATTCTTACACATAAATTTCGCCTCGACAAATATATCCGATGATATATAGTACTTTTGAAATACTGTGGAAATATTGAAATTAGATAGTATAGATAACGGCTAGATAGCGTTGTGACAATGGCTGAGCGTTTGGCTTCTAAGTGAATCAATGTGCTTAACATCTGTGTTGATTTTGTTAAGACTTTGCTTATTTTAGATATATTACGATTGATTGGATTGTATTTTAATAGCATCAGTCGTCCCATAAATCGTTGATTATTATTATTACTATTTAACTTAACCTTAGATGGACACTAGAGAGTCCACCAAGAGTGACCACTTCGGTTTTCCGTGTAGGTTTTAGTTACTCTGTTAGTTGACACATGGCAACATATTCCGACACACCCTTTTATTACGTATAATATTACAAAATACATTTTGGGTGTGTGACGATAACTCTGATGAGATAACAGAAACTACAAAGAGTATATAGTAATTGACTGACTTAACAAAACGATAATCCGGTAAATACAAAAAAAGGCGGAGCGAAGTTTGTCGGGTCCTTATAAAGTACTAACAGACAATAAAAATCAACTTATGTAAAGATTTTTTTTTTATTAATAACAAAGCATATTTCAAAAAGCAACGAAGCGTCCAATATGTTTCTAATTATGAGTTGTATCCTCACCTATTAGAATAGACTACAAACCTTTCTGACTCTTACCGTATCTGAGCGATAGATTCCTAAGCAACAAACAACACGGTAGGTTTTGTCTGGTCAAGATTTAAAACAAAAAATGTAGACATGGTAAGTCGCCGATAAAATAAAAGATGTTATCGCCGACTTGTCATTTGGGGGACGCTAGAACAAATGAGATGGATACATTGATATCTCATATAAATTATTATTTGTGGGAACTGATATTTTCACTTAATAAACGCAGCAATTAGTATTACATTCTCTGTGTCCGTCTCAGGTTCTAAATTAAAAAAAAGCAGGATATTAGCCTATTTTTATATAAGAGGCTCGCCCTATATAGATTTATATATATTTTTATATTGTTGATTTATATAGATTTGTAGTATTTAAAAAGAGTAGGACGCAGATCCGGTAAGGAAATAATACCAAAATATCATAATTAATATATAGCAAAAGATTTATACGTTCAGTTTCTACTTATGTCCCAAGTCGCCCGGTAGAATTCTAATATATTCTATGCAATAAGTGCTAATAATAAAAAATATAGTCTATGTGGTGAAAGATACATTACAATCGCTTCATTACTTTTAGTGATTATATAAAAAAATGACTATTAATGTAACTTTAACAGAAAATGTTGGTACAAGTGAATTATCTATTAAGTTATTAATATTTGCTTATAATAGCCCGCAACAACATCTGTTGCACGGATTGGCCGGCTCGACCGGTGAAATACCACGACCTCACAGAAAACAGGCGTGAAATAGAAGTACTCCGCATTTCATAAGATAAGTGAGGTGCCGGAGGCCTAATTTGAGTCCTCGTCCCGTTCCCACCCTTTCCTTATAAGGTAAGGATGGAAACGGGAAAATGATTTCACGGGAAGGGGAAATATCCTGCCTCCACTGTCTGTCATTAAAGGTAGGCAACGCAACTGCAATACATTTACTTATTGCGGATTTCTATGCGTAGCGTTCATTTAACATCGGGTGATCCGCTTGCTCTTTTGCCACCTTATTCCATAAAAATAATATATATCCCTACTTATCCTTACTAATATTATAAATGTGACTGTAAGTTTGTTAAGCTTTCACGCGAAAACTACTCAACCGATCATCACGAAACTTTGTACATGCATTCTTGGAGGTACTAGAAGTAAGTACTTTTTATGAAAAAAATAGTATATAAAAAGCGAAGTATGCATGTTACAGACCTATAGACTCCGAAACGGCTGGACCGATTTCGATGAAATTTACAGGGATTGTCCAGATTGGAGCATTCTTGTGTTTCGTAGCGATTGGATCAATATAATTAGTGGTACGCGAGCGAAGCCGGGGCGGGTCACTAGTAGTATTTTTTTTTTTTTAATTTATTTAATGGCTCGTCAACAATTGTACATTAACTTAGAGCAAAACACAATAACACAGGATACATGGTTGACAATGCACAATTACTTATAGACGAACACAACATGCCTTAAGCATAATACAATTTAGTAATTAGTTTAGTAAGCATAGTCTATATGCACCTACTTATAGAAACTAGTTGCAAATATCGGTCGATCCATACGACTTGACGGTCTGGCGAAACTTATTTATTGAATCGAAAAAAATATCTGAAGAATTTCCGATTGCATTAAGTTGCCTGGACATTCTATAGACAGGAGAGTTGCGACCCATAACAGTTTTACGAAAAGGACATGAGAACAGGTCATTTATTTTCTTACGAGGATATCTTGAAGGAACTCTCAATTTAAACTCCGACAGTAGTTGGGGGCAGTCGCTTAAATTGTTTATTAATGTGAAGGTAAGTTTGTTTATTACACGTTCACGCGAAAACTACTCAACCGATCATCATGAAACTCTCTACACATATTCTTGGAGGTATTAGAAGTAACATAGGACACTTTTATGAAAAAAAAAATCACGAAAAATAAGAAAATATATGTCAAAAAATGTAGCTACTTCAACGCCATTTTTTATCCCGGATAAATGTACGGTTCCGTGGGATAGGTTTTGGGTTCATCTGCAGGACAGTGTCTTAAGTGAGGAAAGACAAGGTACATTGATCAACTCTTATACCATAGTTTACTTTCTCTCTGTAGCAGTATTGGATGGTCGTCCTTAAGTCCTAAACACGCTTAAATACAAAACTCACTCACACTATTGTTAATTGTTTTCAAGCCTGTATGATAGCTAGATTGACTTCACTGTCATTCGTGTAGAAAATAACGAGCGAGTTAGATATACTAAATATTAAAGTTCAAGGTATTTTGTTGAACTTTAATGTGAAATGTATGTCTATTAACTACAGCATGCGATTTAACCCTACTATAATTATGTATGTCCAAAACAGTCTCTACTACTTGTTCACTTTCGAACAACATTACCTTCGTCTTGCCTACATTCATCTTTATACCTCTAGCTTCTAATGAATCATATATACATATCATCGATTTTACAAGCCCTCATCACCTCCTCGTTAAACTACGATAATGAGCAAATTTCCTTTAGCAACAATTTGCTATACATAAACTGTCAGGCACTTATGCCTACCAATACCCTACTATATCCTTGTTATGTGGACCCTTGCTTACAAATGTTTTCGCCACCAGTCTTCACTAATTTGATAGGTATGCCCGGCCCATTGCTACTTTAACAGATCTTAAGAGTTAAGTAGACAATTTTTTGGTCTCATTCGATCTTTTTCCCTTCGAATTGTGGTACATGCTACATGCTGCCGACATCTGGTATAATTTAAGTCGCATGCTGAGCTTGATTAATCCATTACAACCAATGCAACTCAAGCAAAAGTACCATAAATATATGATATATACAAGTTTGATTCTGAAATCGAATCGATCGAAAAGTTGATACGAAAAAGATATCCCATATTTTTCGTGTCAACTTTTCTGCACAAATAAAGTTATACATATAATACCAGATTTAAATTTTTGATAATATTGCGATTTGTATTTTTTTTGTATACAGTATTAATTGGATCATCGATAAACAATATGACAATTAGGTAGTACTCAAAGTGTGCGAATCTATTCACATAATATGAACATTGCTTTGATAACGAACAGCGGATTTAATTTTGCACACTGCCAAAATCACAAAGTAAGTGATGTTGTTTCCTAAAGCCAGGGACATAGTATGAGCTAACATTTCCATTGTCAAATTAATACAGAATTCAAACGAAATTATTTTGTCGTCGGTCGAGAACACTTCAGTTCAGAGATGGGCAATGTCTGAATATCGGCACACAGTATTTCACGTTCGTACCGCGTTTGTAAAATGTTTAAATGCATTTTCTCTTTGCGTCGACTGAACAATGCACGTGAAATATTGAAATATGCTGATGCCATTTCAAAAAGTAAACGCAACAGAGTCAATACATTCAAAACTTCGTTCACTTTTCAAAATACACCGCGACTAATACTATAGCCAATAGACACATCCATTATGTTTTAAATACCACCATAAAGACTTCTTGGAGCGTTGGTATCTTAAGTCTACAATCTGTGATTACGTTTTGTACGGCTCCCGCTATTAGATTTGATAAAACATCCTAATTTCAATAATGAAGATGGCTGGGTACTACCACTTGCTAGGGATTCCGTGAATTATAAAATTAAATCACAAACCAAGGATACAACAGTAGAGATCTCAAAAAATTTGAAATATACCATATAGATACCGTCAGCTCATTCTGCGCAAGTCGGAGCAGAAATAATAACTGAAAAAAGATGGTACTTCGTCAGCAAGCTTAACATTGGGACATCAAACAACTCAGTCCCTTGACCATGAGCGCTATAAAGTTCTCGAAACGTCGGAAACAGTTAAAAGTACTTGTGGTTCTGGTACTGAACCGTTTGAGCCAGCCTATTCATCCCACAGTTCTATCTGTTGTCACTGGTAACGCAGTAATAGTTAAACCAATTGCTTATTGTGTAGTGATGATGGTGGTAAGAGTAGTAAATAGGCAGGAATATACACATATGTAAGTTGGCATATCACATGTAGACAGGCGTCCCAGAAGATGGGCCGAGATTGATCTTGACGAGGTTTCTTCAGTCAGATCAATGTGTGGAATGTGTACTATTGTTGACTGAAACGCATGCTGCAGGAAATCTATTATATTCTTCTGTTAATAATACTGTCTATTAAACCTTTTAAAGTATCCCAGGACCACTGGGTAAGATTATTCAATAGTGCAGTCTCTGATGCTTGTAGATAATAGAACAAAATTCTCTGCGATTATTCAAACCCCTCCCTGAACCTTTTATTTTGAATAACATTTATCTGCATTACAATATCAATATTTATAGGGTATAAAAATAGAACCATTGAAGGTGTTTCTTTAAAAAGTTAGAAAATTTAAATTGCAAATGAAAAGAAAAAAGTAGATATGAATACAGTGATTTAAAAGAAATATTGCACACATTCGTGTATGCTTGTGTGTTAGTATGTAAACCATATTTACATCTGAAATGTATTTATTTAACCATAGCTTTTATGTGGAGTAAATAAATAAAACGACTACGTCACACGAAAAATCTTTAATTTTATTAATACAATTCAGTAAAAACACATAGACTAATATAAGCACTAATAAATTTCACACACAATTAGCTAATACAAAATCTGTAATCAAACAATTTAATGATTCAATATTTTATGGCAAAAATAATTCTATAAATTTTCAATAAGCCTAATTTTCCATCTTGTAAAACGCGTTGCGCTAATTTAGCACATAAAAGAAAATAAACAGACATCTTTCTCGATTTTAATTAGTAGAAGTTGGGGGATCGCAACAGCTATATAGTTTTAAGAGACCTGATTAAGAATCGAATATTATAAAGATGGCTTATAGTTTAATTTAAATCGAATATAAAAAAAACAATTGTAACCTAATCTGCTTACTCCAACTGTCATCAGTAAAAAATAAATAGGTGACATTTGTAGACCCATTAAAATTATAACCTAATAAAAAAGCTAGTGCAGAGGCAACTCTTAGTGCAATTCATCAAAATATTTATCAATAAGTGACTAGTAAATACCAAACATAAAATGTACTGACAGATCTAACTAGACCCATAGTTGACTTGAAATTTTTAATGGCGTAGCTCTACAGCAAACTCCCCGGGTATATCCTTAATCCAAGATGGTTCGGGCGCTTGAACCTTCACCCGTTCCGACACATTTACCGGCACCCAAACGAGCTTCCACCCAATATCAAAAAAGTTATGATCTTTCCAGGTCTTTAGCCATCGCGGCTGCCAAACGTGTTTCCTCCTCGTGAATGGTTCGTTCAAATAATCCAAGGTTTTGTTAAATCTGAAACAGAAATCAGTTAATTAAACATTATAAATTGTAAGTAACTCTTCTATTGGAGAACTTTTAGTGCAGATGAGAAGTTTTAAAATAGTATACCGCCTAGAACTAGATCCTTGCTACAGCACCTATATAGATAAAATATACAACACAAAAAAAAACAAGATTTACAGCTACTGCTTAACCTCAGAGAAATCCTGACGTAACGACGCTCAAATAGTGTCTACACAGTCTTCACAGGTGGTGGAGTTATTTTACGATTTTTTCTCCTATTCCCCATCCCATTCAATTTTAATAAGGAAAGGAGAGAGAGAGAGTTGACGGAGGATAAATAGGAGAAGTAATGTCATGTTTTCTGTTTCTTGTGCTTCTGTTCATTAAAGGCAACACATCTGCAATTCATAGCTCGTTGTAGATGCCTATGGGTGGCGGTCACTTAACATCGGGTGAACGATTTACCCTCTTGCCATCTCATATAAAAAAGATACATCTTCCTCCAAAGGCGTAACGCAGACAGCCAAAAGTACTAGTAAGTGTGCAACAACACGACGATCTTCTGCGAGGTCGTAATTTCTAAGTCAAGTATATCCATTTTAATATAATAATGTGCTCACTCTCCGGGACCAACTTCGCCAGTTCTTATTGTAATACGCTCTTCCGGTTCTACCATGAAAGCTACGGAAAACATCAACATAATCCACGAAGCAATCTGAAAATTAAGGGGATACATTAATTTGCCTATTTAATTAATTATAAAATTTGAATAAAGCACTGGCATAAGGAATGTCGATAGAAGTGAAAACGCAAAAGAGGCACGGCGCGACAATATTAAAAAAATAATTAACAAAAATAAATAATAGTTAAAAAAAACTTCAAAATACTAAAACTAGCTGAACAAAAAACCATTATTTTTTATCCAACGAACCATTACGAACCATTTTTCACCCCCGACTATATTTTCGCTTACCAATATGTGCCAATAAAATATTTAAATTGACACCAGGCACCTCATGTTTTTTTTAATGAAATTATTTTCACTATTCGTTTTTAGCTCTATATATATTTAACAATTAAAAGGAACGCAATCCACACTGTCGCCATTTTGACTACATTCTACAACTCAGGCGTCACGAGACTTCGCTCCCAACTAACAAATTGTCGATGCAAATATTCATTGCTCAAGTCAATCGCCACCTTAATAAATAATCTATAGTTATTTAAAGTCACACGTATATCTTTTTCTCGAAAAAATCGCAAACCCTGAAGATGCTTATAAGGATAATGGGACACATTACTACAAACTACTTTAAATTATTGCAGCCTCATCGGTCCTTGATAAGTGTGCGACGTTTAATCCAAGATTAAAAATACATACATACCTAGAAGCCAAGCTAATAAAATTGTATTTATAAACCTTTGTATTATAACAATAAAATGGAAAATTTTATACAAGAAAAATAAATGAAATTAGGTTCGTGGAAACTATTCCAATTTCAAATCTTGCTGACGGCGTATTACTGACGCGTGTTGCTGGCGCATGTTGTTCACGCGAACCTAGAATATTTTCCCCTATTAAATATCGTGTAATGCGGCAAAATAAGCTTCACTTCAAAAACCTCCAACATACTGTAATTAAAATGGATAAAGATTATTGCTATTCTATTTTCAACATGAATTAGATAAAAAAACAATGAATCCGACAGAAATTGCTACTACGATGCTCCCGAGAATAATACGAATCAAATGAGACGTCACTTTTCAAAATCTGTTTAGGCTATTTACATATAAAGCCGTGAAATACGTTGCCCTAAGTTTTTTCAATATTCATGAACGAGACTAAGAAATTCCAACTAAAAACTAAAGCAAACATATTATGTCTCCTCCGAAAATTCTTCCGCCGGCGCTAACGCTTTCCAAAGTAATTTTAACAGTAGAAGTTACTGTAATACGATAATATCTTCTAATCGACCCGAGGCTCGGCCCTCTCGGGTATCCTCAAATCGAAATATTAAACGCGAAAGCTAAGGCCCAATCTCGGGAGCCACGATCCAAGCCGCCTCCCAATCCGGAAATAATAAAGTAACGCCCCGAGCCCCTTGCGCCCTACCTCACGTCCAGTAAAACTGTAAATGCTATTCACCAGGCAATCAATAGTCCCAGTTAATAAATATTCCCTTGCATCTTCACGATAAAATTCAAAATTTAATGCCAGAAGGATAAATGAAACAGTTCTAAAGTAAAGCTGAAACTGTTCCAAATTCAAATAACGACATTGCTGACCAATACTAAGCTAGTTGTTCACGCGAACCTTAAGATTTTCCCCTACCAAATATCGTCTAACGCGGTGAAAGGAGTTATCACTTCAAAAAAATTGACAAAAATACGTCATTATCCCAGATATGTTGGATATTAACAGTGGTAGAGCCCGCAACAACATCTGTTGCAAGAATGGGTCGGCTAGACCGGTGAAATACCACGACCTCATAGAAGACGAGCGTGAAGTAGGAGTATTTTATGCTTCTGCGTTTCGTATAGTGAGTGAGATGCTGCGGGCCCAATTTTATCCTCTAGCCTTTCCTATCCTTTCCTAATAAGGATGGGATGCGAAGAGGAATAGGACAAATGGGAAAACGAAATATCTTTTATCCTATCAGCACCTCTGTCCATTGAAGTCAACAGTAGCATCTGCAACTCATTTGCTTGTTGCGGATGCCTCTTGGTAGCGATTCTTTAATATCAGGTGAACCGCTTGCTCATTTGCAACCTTGTTTCATTTTAAAAAATCAGATGAGACAATCCATTTATGTTTTATTCATAATCAATAATTACTTATGGGTCACAAACTTTATGCAAATATTTACTTATTTTAATAGAAATAAAATTATTTTTTAAATGTACAAATCCTATAAAAATTTAATCATAGTTCCCTGAGACACTAAGATTAATTCGAATAATTATTACTTTTTAAATATCTAAAATATATTTGTGAAAATTTCTTAAAGGAAAAGTATTTAAAAAATCTTAAAATTATTCTCTATTCATATTTTATTTTAATAAAAAATAAAGTTTATAAAATAGATTTAAATGATTAATTCATGATCAAAGTACAAAATAAATGCTATGTAATTAGAAAAATATTTAATTGATTTTTGTTAAAATTAAAAATAAATTATTTAACTCACCACGAAGTAGCGGATCATTTTGAAAATTCTTCAATATTCGAAGTGTTATCAGCAGAGCTCCTTCCGGCGACAAGAAAAATTGTAAGTGAAGTATGATTTAAACTGTAATTGCCCTTTTATAGGAGTTTCCCCGATCGCCGCCAGGGCTTCTTAACTTTTTTTCTGAACGCTGCATGTAGGAAAAAATATGAAGCCGTTAAATTTTTGTTTCTTTTTAAATATTCAACTACTGCCAGTATAATGTAATACGCGGGAAATATCAAGCATTTACTTCGTGGTAACTGTTTATGTATGATGTTTCATAATCGTTCAGTTAATTTGCTTCAAAATGTCTTAATATTATTTTTTTACTAGCGATCGCTCATTTGAATTATGAATTTTAGTTTATTTCGTTTAATTTGTTCGTAACATATACTATAGAAAAATAATCGGATTTTCCGCAAAAAATTAACTAAACTAAATATATAATATCCTTGTAAATAGCATGTATAGAGAGCATAGTAATCAGAGTGATATTTTCGAATGTGTGTGGACGTTTTTCAGAATGCTGTTACCTCAATTTGATATTCGTTTCAAATTGTTTTTTCTAATTGTTACAAAATGTTTAAAAGCCCTTAATTTTGCATGAATTCACGAAAATCAATCATCATAGATTCGTCTAAACAAAATGAGAGATAAAATATCTCGTCTTATGATTTTTGGCTCCATTTGAATTTAACATTTTAATAAATATATTTTTAACTAAGATTCGCTTTTTAATCCGCTTTCATTGGCGATATTTTTTTGATATGATTAGAACTATAGGTTTAAATTTGTTTAGAGGGCTATATCTTTATTTCCTACTAATGCTTCTACCTACTGATGAAATGGCTAATGCAGAATGACATTTATGTATGACGCAGTGTTGGAAATTGATGTAAAATATAGGCGTTTATGTTATTTAATTTAATATATTAGAACGGAGAACCTCTCTTCCACGGAAACTTTAACTATGCCAAATATCAAAACCCTTTTTTTCAAAGGAAAGCTACTGTTGACTCAAGGATAAATAAATGTAAATACATGACATAGCTTGAATAAAACGCATCCCAATTGGGTTGACCCTTTCGAGTCTACACTTTTTGACCGCCAGTGGCATATCCATTATGGCGTTGAAGTAGCTAGATTTTTAGATTTTTTGACAAACATTTTTTTTATATTTTTCGTATTTTTTTTTCATAAAAAGTATCCTATGTTACTTCTAATACCTCCAATAATATGTGAACAAAGTTTTATGGTAATCGGTTGAGTAGTTTTCGCGTAAAAGTTTAACATACAAACTTACATTCACATTTATAATATTAGTAGGGATCATTGCTGCTTGAATGATTTCCCTTCGCGTATTTGCAACATATATTATTATTTATCCGATATTTATCATATGATTTTTTAACATCTTGAAACGTTATGTTTACAACTTCTGTCGTGGAAAAGGTTGAAAAGAAACCAATGACGCTCGTGCATGCTAGCGCAGGTTGAAGGCCTCTGTCTGCCCTTACATTAGACAACGCAATATTTTTATTCGATACTACCTGTTATATAGACATTGTCTGGGGGAACAGAAAATAACATAGGGTACTTTTTCTACATCCTGAGGGATAGGAAAATAAAACCTAACATCAAAGATGTTACATGATTCCAGATGGATAATCTGTGATCTTAAAGTAAACCCTCAAGCCCATTGGCAACCTCGTAAAATCCCGGTCAGTCATTAACTTTTGTTTTCCGTCACACCGAAACATAATCTCCTTTTTAGTATTATAAAAATACCGGTTTGTGCTATGAAATCGTGCATAAACTACTAATGTGGTTTGTAATCAACAAAATAGGTGACAAAGACAAAAAAGTATTGTTGTTTTTTTTATTCCTTTTCTTTGGTGGGGGGAAAACTTTTGAAGATATCCTGTCATTTGGAGGAAAGACACGATTATGTGAGATTAGACGCACTAAAACCCCTCGGTGGCAAAAATAGGGGCTTCGGGATCTCCCACGGAACGCATCGGTGTCCCTCTGCACTATGCCTTAGCTAGACCCCAGAAACAACAATTTCCCTGTCTCCGAAGGAGAATCGCCTTCTCCCGCTCCCGCTCAGCGATCTCCTTCTTGACAATCAAGGTTTCGAAGAAAGAGATTAGCGTCGTCCACTGACTTCACTGCCAGCGGAGTAGCTACTCCTGCTGGCAGGGTGAGGTCCTGCACGATCATCTGGACCACGACCTACCTCGGACCTCTCGGAATCCCAGGCTGGGTTCACGGCGACCGTGTGCTTCGTGGAAGTGGAAACAGTTATGTCTAGTGAGTGCCTGTGTCAGCCTGGCTTTGCTCGCAGGGGTCACGCACGTCACATTGCGTGCGTGACCCCTGCGAGCAAAGCCAGGTTTCGAAGCTTGTCTCACAAGCGCCGATTATGCCTGCAGTGCACACCAGCGCGACTGCCTGCGTACCTCTCCCACGTCCAGGGGCTGGCTGCGTCGCCTTATGGTAGATGGAGGTGGTCGCAAGCCCGCGTGTTTTTTTCTGTTACAATGTCCAACGGTAGAAGCCGTCTATTTATTCCTAGCAGAGTTCGTATATTGCAAAGTACTTCTACTTCACACCTGTTTTTTGTGAGGTCGTGGTACTTCATTGCTCGAGCAGACCCATTAGTTTTTTTGCACTAATGGGTGTAAAAATAAAAAAATGTTGTCGTTGCGGGCTCTACCACTATTAAAATAGTATGTAATCTATAATGATACCTCAAAAGTTCTTGAATACTAAATATCTTTCGAATAAATATATTCTTATGATGACAGAGATGACAACGCAGAGCAAAGCTCGGTCCATAGCATTCATAACCGTGGGTTTCCACTACCGAAAACATTCGCCATAAAACATATTGTCATCTCAGTTTTTTCAAAGAGAAAGATAGAGAGAAATCTTGCGCCAGTGGAAACATTATATCAGCTTAGTGGCGGTTAAGAGGTATACCATTATTATATCAAAAAACAATGCAATATAAATAACAATTTAATTTTAGTTTATTTTAATTTTTTGTTTTTAGTTAATCGTATCGTTGCTATCGTTGACTTAAAGTAAATAATAAATAATATAGTTATTTAAACACTCCAAAATTGTACTTAACGCAGTACAGACATGGACAATATTCATGTACATAAGTGAGCAGTAAGCTTTGTGAATGTTCAAAAAGTAGTTTTGTTGAAGTGCAAACTTCTTTAGCCGCGTTAGTTAGTAGGGGAATCTAATAGGTCCGCGTGAACAACATACGTCCGCAACATGCTCCTTTGAATTAGGAAAAGTTTTGGCGAACTTTTTTCATTTAATTTTCTTGTATTCAATCTTAAATTTGATTGAAGAATTTTATTGATTGCTTATTTATTTATGATCTGTTGTCGCGCCTTCACGTCTGTTTTGATTTTCCTTTTCAATCGACAGTCCTTATCGCTGTTTTTTAATTTTGTATATATATATATTATATATTTTTATATTAAGTACAATTTGGATGTCATTGCCCTATTCAAAAAATATTTTTACCGACTCTAGCAGATGCAGTAAAAATGTCTTATTAATTACAAGAAATTAGAGAAACCTAAGAGAAAACGTGTCAAAAATGCACCATATTAGACTTTTGTTATACCATAGATGCGCTGTGAAATAATAAATTAGGATGACGGCAGAAAGAGGGTGGTGGGTTTACCATTTGAAATATTATACATCAATAATACACATCGCACCGGTATTCTATTAGATCATGAAGCTTTTGTTGTGATATCGACCCGTGCATATATGATTGTGCTATGCATTAACCATTAAGTAGGTACCAACTGCGAATAGTTTTTGAATAAAATATTTTCATTTTACATATTAATAGAAAACACTTCATTAAACATGCCACCAATTTTATGACGATAGACATGTTACACCGTCAAATTTGTGTATTCATGACTGATGGCCACTGTTTGCCTTTAAGAGGTATTTACAGATCCACTGAACTCGAGGTGACTGAGGACAGAAAGTGCCTAGCCTCTGAGGAGTCATGTAGCTCCAGGTCGATCGCTTTATCTGACGCTTTATGGAGTCGATTTGTCTAATAGATAGCTAATGAGCTTGGTAAGAACCGAATTAGCAATTACTAACACTGTCAGATGGCGAGTCTGTTGCCCGTATAGAAAAACGTGCTTTGTGTCCGGACATGCCTTTTCTAGAGTGGGCGTAAAGAGGCATGTGATCCTCTAGAGTTTAAGATAGAGAGCGTTCCCGTGGGTGCTACGCGGTATTTAGGCAGGAAGAGGAACGAGCATTACAGGAGGATCATTGTAAGATTATAGCCTGTCGTACGAGGCACATGTGGCTAGCTTACAGCCTAGCCAATAAATCGAAAGGAATGTAAGTTAAAAGCATTGTGATTGAGGTATTTCCTAGACGCACTTACTTATATCTTATATTTGCCGTCTTGAACAAAAGTGCAATAGAAAATGTAATATTTTTCCACACCCGTACTGTTGGCTTGCCAATTTCCCAACCATCTTCTCGTTCTTCCTTGTTTTTCATTGTTTTTCTATTTGATGATTATGTATGTTGTAGTTTAAAATAAAGTATAAATTTTGAATTATACGCCGAAATACTTACACATGCACAATTCCTATATATTTCTGGTAATATTTTATTTTTTTTAAAATCACACAAATGAATGTAAGTAAAACAGCCGTACAAAGTCGGTGTCGACACAACTAAGTACAAACTCTTTCGCAACGTCAAGTTTTAAGCCGTAGCCTTTAGTCGCCTTACGCAAACTTATGGGGAAATTTCGCACATTTTCGTGAGCGTGATTAGTTTCTAAACGAAGGCTTCTTGGCTATAACAAAAGAATACTTAGAGGCGAGTTGGAGTTGGAGTTTTAATTGGTTTTCTTTTCAAACAAATTGCTTCGATTCGAATTCTACGAATATTCGTAGCTGGTGTGTTATGAAAATTCGTAGTACCTGCGACTTTAAGAAAATACAAAAGCTTTTTGTTCGTAAATATTATATTACACTCCTAATTCTACTCCACTTCTTGAGGGACTTAACAATTAAAATAATCAAATCTTTAATAATAATATCTAATTTAAATTTATTTAAAGGCATCTTGAAGTGACGACCCCATCGCCCGTTGCACCAGTTTAAGTGACAAAATTGCTGCGCCAAGGCAGTCAGTCAGCGCTTTGCGGATGTTCGCACAGATGTTCGTGCCGCGTCTCGGCAGGAAGATAAGAGGCCCGTTCGTGTGTATGGCATATAGATAAACGGCAACTAGTCGGGCGTCCTCCGTTATCTGACGCTCATTTATGGATGATGGAACTAAGGAATTCGCGTACGGGGCTGCTACCTGGCGGTCGGCGGGGCGCGTGTGGAGCTGGCGCTGGACGTGGCAAAATGCAGACTGCCAGCCAAGCACGAGGGTTTGCCCGACCAACTGGCAATCCCCCACATCCATCATCCCCACCAGATGGTATGGTATCAGCAGGGTCTTCACAGACCCAGCAATTGGCACCCACTACTGGTGGAGTGCGCCGCATGCGCTGGCATTTGCAAACCAACAAAAGCGCATTGCGGGCATTAACCGTTACCGTCTAACCGTCCGTTAACCGTTAACCTGGGACAGATAAGTGTGGGGGCACAGATAGCTCTTTGAATTTCAGAACCCTCAACAAGGCTGATCGTACCGATACTTGGGTATGTATCGAAACGTAGGTATCGATGAGGGCAGCGTTAAACAATCCGTTCGTGAAGTGTTTTTGCGCGCTTGACAAAAGTACTAAACGGTCTTTTGTCGGGTGCGAATAAGGCATGCGATTACAATGGTTGGGTTGTGCCTGTCCTCATGTATACCTTTGGCATACTCAAATGGACTCAAACCAAACTCGACACCCTGGACAGATAAGTACGCACGGCTATGACGTCCTACAGGATGCACCTCCCGAGGTCGTCAATAATGAGGCTGTTTTACCGCGAACGCATGGTGGGCCAGGCTTTTTAAGTGTGCTCAACATGCATAACCGCTAAGTGTGCTGCCTCCGTAGTTTCTTTTTGGCGAAAACGGGTGGTGACATCCACATGGATGTCATAACATGTGACAAAGGGCTTACCTACCCCTATCCTCTCTAGAAGGCTCTTCAAGAGCCTTTTGTAGATACTGTACCTTCCCTCCACTAGCTACACTACAGTGATGTCCTCGAAGAAACCGAGGGTTTCGTCTATGCAATACAGGATCGGGTTATTAAGGCACCGTCGACATTTGTCGAGCATATCACCGTCCCGGAGAGTCATGTAATCTCCGGCGCTTTCTAACACAACCTAGTAGTCAGGATTCTCAGATAAATATTGTCTCTTGGATGTTAGACTGCCTTATTACAAGTATCTGCCGGAAGTCGCGCTCGAAAATAACCGCGCCAGGCTCTACTGGGACCGCCCCATCATCACGGACAGGACTGTTCTCGAGAATAAGCCAGACATCGTGCTGATGGATCGGGCACAGTCCAGGGTATTTTTGCTCGATATTACCGTTCTACGTTCGTACCGTTACTCGTGAACGTGACGTGATAGTCGTCTCTACAAACGGGTTAATCCCAGTCACCCTCTCTGGACATCTGAGGCGACTGGGACTCCGGGACGGTGTGCTACGCAGAAAGCGGTGCTTCTCGATACCGCCCGAATTGTCCGCCGGTTTCTCTCACTTTCCCCTAACCCTCGGCCGTCTGGTCTCACTTGCCGAGGGAATCGTCTGGTTGGGATTTATTTATTTGTGTATTTATATAATTATCTTATATATTACATATATTTATTGTTTTTTCTTATTTTAGAAACGTATGTATTTTACGTATATATTTACTCAACCAGACGGAGACATCATATTACCACCGCATTTTAATTGCTAATTTTATACGATAACCCGAAAACGATAAATAATAAGTGAAAAAAAAATGAAATCCTATACATTTCAGAACAAAACTGTATCCTACAAAAAAGTATTGAAAAAGGGCACAAGCTGTCTTAATTTTCCGGTTCGATAAACAGTACTAAAATCAATACGGGTAGGTAATGATTTGCTAATAGAGCAAAATTAATGAAATCACAAATGTTACATAAAACACAATATAAAATAAATAAATAGTCAGATGACCTCCATTATGCAAAGTTTGCACTCTTTTGACAATTTTTTTTCTGTGAATACTTAATGTATTCGTCACCCGATATTAAATGAGCGCTGCTCATGGGCATAGGTGGGCATAAACAAGAAATGGACATTTCCTTTTTCTATCCATCCCCTCAAATTCACTTCCTCTACCCATCCTTCTATTATTGGAAAAGGACTAAGATTAAGCCTCCGGCACCTCACTCATCAAACGAAACGCGAAATAGTAAAGTAAAGTACGTCCAGTCGGTCTTCTGTTGTTGTTGCGGGCTCTACCACTGTTAAATGTTAGTCCCACGCAAAAAGTTACAACTGAAAAGGTGAAAAAAAAACAAAACCAACTTAAAAAAAACTAGTTTCAAAAACGAATACCGCACTAAAAAGTATAAAATAATTACACTCGGCTCTGTCCTCGAGATCAAGAAAACTATGTAGTAACGCGCAGGTACTACTATCCAACCACTAAATTTGAAATCAACACATATTAGCAAAAAATAACAACTCGTAGCGCCCTCTCTCGGTAACTCATTCGCGTTTTAGTGCTTACACTATCCGCTACGCTTTTTTCGTTCCCCTTAATTATTTTAAATAAATTAAGTTATTCCAAGTGTTTTTTGCCTACGAGTTAAACTAATCATTATACGTAACATGGATAACAATCATTATGCCGAAAAAACGACGTAGTGATGAAAATATCGCCTATGTAAATCGAAAAATAAGGAAGATTGAAAAAAGTTACGTAAAAGACGTTTATACCGACAACGCTCATCTTCGCAGGATTCATTAATAACCTTGGGTAAGTAAGTTAAAAATACAGTGCATTGTTGCAGATTCTTTCAAACCTTATCAAATAGAATACAATAAATACCTAATCATTGATGAGATTGTGAACGTTACAAGGGAATGTTTCCGTCATTTTAATTATATAATTCAAAAAATGGATGTTAGCAGTAGGTGTTTCAGATTTTGACACTAAACCGTTGATGGGAATGTGAACTGTAATTACAATGGAATGTTTCCGTCATGATTTTTGTTTTAATACCTACATGGTAGAACTTATTGTACGCGGTCAAGCGACATAATTATATGTATAAAAGCATCCCTTATCGTCATAATTAAAAATTACTAAACAAGTAGGCAGTGGTGCGAGAGATAATAGTTAAAAAAAATGTCCATGATTTCAGTACACCAAAAATCCATCAGCATCCAGAATCGTATGTACGTATATATAATGCATCGAGAAAAGAAGAGATAATGTGATGTATATGTATCATGGAAGAAAGACTGACGATAACGTAATCACTTCCTTTACAATGAATTGGAATAATCTAAATTTTTATACAATTTCACCACTCTCTATCATATTAAAGACCTTAAGGAAAATAATTACAGATGAGGCTGAGGTAATAGTTCTTATACTGGCCTACTCAAACATGGTTCCCATTGTTTGAAAGTTTGTTCATATCTAAACTTATCTTGTTCGAACCAAGTGATCAAGCCGTTTGTCCTGTTCCCACAGACCACCACCACCACGGCTTACCACTACTCAAAAGAGTAGTCCCTCTTTCTTCTATCGATATTATGCTTGCTTCGCTTTCAAGATTAAAAAGGAGGTTCCTGTGTTGTCAACATCATAGTGTTGTTTTATAAGAAACTTCTGTTCCTAATATTATATATTTTATTACAAGCCTATCTAATTTAATGAGGGATGCACAATATGGCAAGCTTAAAACAGTCATCGATCAGCTTTGTCAATAATAAAAATTGGATCAAAAACTGGATCTGCTGACAGAAAATTCGTTTACTTATGCCAAGACCACTCACTCCTAAAGACAATGACATCTGTTATCCATCGATCATATTAAATTACTTGCATAATATTATCCTCACGATAAGTTAGACCTAGAATGTCCAAACAAAAAAAAATGTTACACTAATTGCATTAGTCACAGCTCACACGGTTCAGGCTTTCAAAAGTTAATATAACATGTGTTTAATTCTGATTATATTAGTATATTAAGATAGATTCCAAACTTGATTAAGACTTAAGGTAGGGCTCAACGTAACCCTTTCTTCGTCGTTCGTCAGGTAAAGAAGAAAATCTTTTCATAAGCTTTAAAAGCCCATATCAAGCTGTAGGTTCACAGTCGTTAAGCTGCTGGATTAAAAATGTCTTATGTGACAATGGTGTTGATACCAGTAAATTAAAAGATCGATTCATCAGACATGCGTCTACTTCAGCAGCTCTTAGATCAAGCGTATCCATAGTAGACCTAATCAGAAAACTTGTTGGCTGAAGCGGGTATTCCAATATTTGCCAGGTTTTATCAAAGACCTGTGTATTGTGACGGAGTCAACCTTTTTGGATTGATAAGAAGTCGGTTACAAAAGTATAAAATATGTATTGCTGGCAGGCAAATTTATTCTTCTGGAAATGTACGTTTTTGGTTGATTGATGGCGTTGTTAACTAATAATGCCAATGATTTTGCTTTATCCATTTAAGTGCTTAATTAGAACCTGTTAAATATAATGCATACTATTATATCTCCTATCAATAGTTTTGTAGATATTGTAAAAAAAACAAATGTACTTTTTTTATAAAAAAAAAGCCTTTCTACAGGAAACTATGACATACATACAACGCATTTTAATGCTTTCAAATTCTACATAGTTTTCTTGATCTCGAGGACAGAGCCGAGTGTAATTGATGATTAAACGAACTTACCTGAAGTGAAGTTCTATCCCAATTACACGAAGGCTCTGTCCGAAGAGATCAAGACCCACCCAGACCCGTACACTCAATCACTCAAGATCTACGAGTCCCTAATGCGTTTTATGTATGGTAACTGGATCCCATTCCTTTACTTCAAACTAAATGAGTTACCGAGAGAGGGCGCTACGAGTTGTTATTTTTTGCTAATCTGTGTTGATTTCAAATTTAGTGGTTGGATAGTAGTACCTGCGCGTTACTACATAGTTCTCTTGATCTCGAGGACAGAGCCGAGTGTAATTGGGATAGAACTTCACTTCAGATAAGTTCGTTTAATCATCAATTTTACGCGAGTAAAACATAAGAATCAATTCTTAATCATATTTATTTTTGCAGTCGGCGTTAGCTAAGGAAATACCAATATACGAGGATGCCTTAAGAAAACTATTTTACAAATGAACTTTATACTGTACTAGTGACCCGCCTCGTCTTCGCCCGGGCACCACTAATTATGGTGATCCGATCGCTACCAAACACAGGAACACCCGCTGTGGTAATCTGGACAATCCCTGTAAATTTCATCGAAATCAGTCGTTTCATAGTCTATAGGTCTATAGGGAACATACATACATCGCCTTTTATATACTATAAGATAGGCTATATGAAAATTACACTCGACTGTTCCCCTCCTACCCTCTCACCGGGAACTCGTGTCGACGGTGCCCCTAGTTACAGGCCTAAATGTATAAGGATTCATACCGAACACGAATAATAGCGTAGTAAGCGGCTTATGCCTTTTATAATTAAAGTTTAGTTTGCCGGAAACATTAATATGTTTCCGGCAAACTAAATCAAACTTTTTTTTAAATATAAAAATAGAATTTTGATACTGATGTTTTATTTTGTACCGTAAAATAATTAATTTAAATTATAAAGCTTTATTCTGCGAAGTCATTAATATTTTTTACTTGATTGCACGCGGTCGCGGGCAACAGCTAGTCGTAAATGAAGACTGTAAGCCCTTACCCCACCATAAAGTAAACGGAAGGTTGAAGGCATTGTAACCATCCTTTTTCCGAATAGGAAAAATTAGAAGTATATTAATGAAATCGACTCGGAAACATAAAATGTCTCCAAGTCGAAACACCACCAAGATCGTATCTTTTATATTATATTATATTAGGCCAATGATATATTTATAAGTGATCGTCTAGTTGTAGAACTTTGTTCTACTTTGTGAGTTGTAATAACTAGTTCTTCTAGGAATTATAGAGGAAGAAAGATTCGCCAAGCTTATTGAAGCCATAGGATGCTTATTAAAGTCCTTAAGTCTATATAAATTTGCCAAAATAATATTTTAAATTTATCGATCAATTGCAATTTCCAAAATATGTCATTAAAATTTTACTTGTAAAGGGTTTACATGCTTTAATCTCAAATACCCGATACAACCCTACTATCGCAACATATATTTTTGTCTTTAAAAATATATGGAGGTACACAGCTCCAGCGGAAATCCCCGCTGTGTACGGTGAGTGCCGTCCACCGGTTGCACTCCCACCGAACAGGGACAACAGATCGGCCACCGTATGTCGCAGAAAAATACTGGTAAACTAGTAAGAGAGTTTTAAGCTCATTATTGATGAATAAACATTTCATTCAGTCGATTCTCGCATATCAATGCGTTACACCGTCAAGTGTATAATAAGGCGTCACCACCAAGACATTGTCAGCACAGGTATCGACCTATGGAGCGCATTAAGAGTATAAAATTCGCCTCAGGGGATGGTTAATTCCCTCGTGCGGTGTCAGCGCAAGCCTTGAGAGCATAGCTCCCTCCAGCTACCATCTTCGCAAGAGGCAAATGCACAGGCTCCACCAACTAATGCCAGGGCAGTCTCGGCCACATTAATAACTTTTAGTATAATTCTCGAACATCATATAATTGTGTTATACACCAACTTTTCGCATAATGCGAGTCTCGATCAAATTTGCATCACCCACCAATAATTCGCCTTCGTTTATAAACATGGATACTTTACAGGCCACTTAATTGATTTGTTAATCATGGAGGGCAAATAGTCTGCAATCCCGTATAGAAGGACCCGACTTGGGCAAATCTAATTAAGACAAGCGTAATACTACAATACAGAATACCGTAGCAAACGACAACATCTTATCCTCAACCTATACGAATAATACAAATGAGCATATTAGCCACGAACCACTTATATACCCGTCACAGGATTCGTTGATCCCATCAATGATTCATCAAAAGATGTACCAAAGACCAAACATAAGCAGCATATCAGGTGCAGTAATGTCGAATTGCAACTCTACATACTCCACGACAGGCGATAAAGATAATACTCTAGGCGTAGCCGCTTCAGAGCAGAAATTTGCAATCAACACCCCGCAACCATCAATGACGCATTATGAACACAATAAACACCCGTGTAATGTTATTGTAGCGAGCATGTATAATCGCGTTTGCGAGACATACTTTCGAACCAACAAGAAATCAAGCTTAGGCAATAAGTATCCGCTACCTCTATTTTCATCCGTATAAACAGAATCAATTTCTGTACAAAAGTTAGTTGGAAATACATATAAACTCGACGTATCATAGAAGCAAGCCTCTAAGACGCCAAGTACACATTATCAAAAAGACGAAGCTCTAAGACATGGTTCTGAGCACGTTTAATACACCAAAGTGCAAAAACACACTCTTCCCAAACCAAAGCATAATTAGTGAGCAACTTATCAACTACACCCTAGCCGGTATAAGTTATAGACTAAAGATTTTATTCATCGTTAGAATATGTCAATGCAGTTATAATTTCACAACGCAACATTTTACGGAAATTGGACCCTGTATACCGCTTGTATACGATCCGAATTCCAAAACAACCACCACATCGTAATCGGCATTATTCATATTATATATTTCCCCTCAAATATATCTACCATCAAAATGAATATATTATTTCAGTAGTTCGACGTACAACGCATTACGCCGGCCGCATTACTTATATAAGGGAAGTCATGGTTGTGTATCTACGTACGGGCAATTTTTACGTCCGTTCGCGTACGATTTTTCACTTTCGTATTTTTAAATTATTTTATTATATACCTTCATTATAAGTGTATACAATACCCTTTGCCCTATTTTTGAATTTAATTTCATTTAAAAAAATCAATGCACGAACACACTTTTTAGACTTATTTTCATGCAAAATCATTACGAGAACACATGTAATTCTTATGCCCTTATTTTCCTTAATGTATTGATTCAATATCAATATTAATATTTATTTATATTACTTATAAGTGTTTTATAGATCTTTAAGTACCTTTAATCACGAATTATATCTTCATTAGACCAAATAATGTTCCTTTATATGATAATTTAAATCTCAATATTTTGTATTGATATTCTAATATGGTATACATATAAATGTAATTAGCAAATTTTTTTATTATTAAATGTCATATTTTAATGATTTAATAATGATAGTTACACCATGAAGGAATTGAAATAAAAATGGAAATAAGGGGTTGGAATAATCTCAAAAAAAATTCTCAACGGATAGAAAATATAATACAATATCAGTTACCGTGGTTATTTTTTATATTTTATTCGACATGTTATTTATATTTCAAGAAAAAATGGAACAGAACACGTTTTAGGGTCCTTCAAGAAACGAACCTATCTTTTTCTCAAAGGGCATCTGCAGTTCCTCTGGTGTTGTCCATGGGCGTCGTTGATTACCTCGGTGCTCACGCCGCTCGTTTGTCCCATTCTCTTATAAAAAAAGAATAGAGAGTGTTTAATAGCAATATATATTAGTTATAATATGTATTAATTACAGAAGATATTTATTTATAAACAGAAAGTAGTATGGGTGCAAGTCGAGAGTCTGCATACACCGTTTACCGTCACGGCATACTGTTCACTGTTACTGACAAGGCCCACCAATATGTGTTTCCAATCAAAAATGAAGGCGGGTGAAGCTGCGGGCAAGAGTTCAAGAGTAAATATATGGTTAACTAGCCGTGTCCAGCGATTTTACCCGTCTTGCAATTTAACTTTAACGAAATGATATTACCTACTTAAATACTACCCTAACCTCATCATCATCTTGCCCTTTTCCCGCTTATGTGGGGACATCGACATGACCGTAGCAAAGGTTAACAATCAAATGTGATTGCTTAAGCTGTGACCATAGTCCATATTGTATAGGTTCTGGCTAAGGTTTACACGGCCGGCCGCCTGCCTAACGCCAACCCCCCTAGGGAGCTAATTAACTAACCTAACAAAACACATTACAAGAGAATACATACATCATTTATAAAATCGTCTAGTATTTTCATCGAACAAATGTTTGACATGACTCTTTAAGTTGATATAACCGATTGAGATTCAACAAATACTAAATGTTATGTGAAGCTTATCACAATAAACTAGTGAAAACCGCATCCAAATCGGCTAAGCTGTTTTTGAGATTAGCGGTAACTAACGCAAAGACAAAAAAATCAAATATTCATTGTTTTGGGCTTATGAAGGCGCCCAATAAAGTTTTTCATGCAGAATGCTGCTGTAGGTACATTCTGTTTTTCATAAATTTTAATAGATGGTGCGATACTATATCGAGAATCGCGAAAACTCCCTAATACTACATACCCAATAAAATAAGCAATAAAGGTATGTATCAAGTATTTTCATAACACATGCACATATAGTATTCGTGGAATCATAATTATCAGTGTGTATTAATCACTTTAGTTCATTGAGTCAATAGACATCAATATTATAATAGGTTTTTTTCTTGGCTATCCTTAAAATATATGAAATGTTGACGGAATTGCTTTCTTTATTAATAATTTTTATTTAAATTAAATAAAGATGACATATTACTTTAGAATTAAATAATTATAACCTAAAGTAGTTTTACTTTACGCACGCTTACTCTGATTTTTTTAAATGGTGGGAATCCTTGGGTATCCTTCTTTTAGTAGTTATTTTCTTTTTGTCTATTTAGCTGGCTTGTACTGATAATTTAGTATAAAGGAAAAGATGACCTACATTTATATTATCTTTGACTTGTCATGTTCTTGACTTTTGAATTGTTATCATAGACATAGACAAACATAGAGTAACTCGAATGCATCTTAATTGTATATTGCATATGCTTACTGTTCGGTTTTTATTCAATAATACCCTTTCTGTAATCAAAGTTCAATGTTCGTAATTATACTCTAGTTTATCTACAGTGCTTCAGTGTAGTTATTGATAAAATAATTCTTATTCATCGACCTTCGTCGGGACAGCAGCCCAATAGTAAATCAAAATATTGTCCATCAATAGTATGATATCACGAAAAATATTTGCTGCTTTTTGGCCTGATTGACAATGCAACCACTAATATCCCCAGTAGGTAAGTTAATTCTCTAATACTGTCTTAATATATATTTTTTTACTTAAGCTTCGCGTTTTATAAAGTAATGTTTTTTAATATTGTGTTACATAAAGATTAAAAATATTATCATCTCATCACCTTACATCACTAAAGCATACTATAACACTAGATTATAATTGGAATATATACTTAATGGAAAGAATGGTCGAATAGGTCCGAAGGTCCTTGACCTACAGGTCGACGTAACGTTGGTAGGCTTTCTACACGATGAAACGATATTTTGGTTAAAGTTGCGGGAGTCCATTGGATGAGGGTGGCGAGGGACCTGCCATTCCATGGGCTTCTTGCGTAAAATAGTGTTGCAAATTTTAATAGTGGTAGAACCCACAACAACAACATCTGTTGCACGAATGGGCTGGCTCGACCGGTGAAATACCACAACCTCACAGAAGACAGGCATGAAGTAGAGTATTATTTTTATATTTCTCTAATGAGTATCTTCATTGTGGTGAGGAAACGCCTCACTCATCAGACGAAACATATCAGACCACACACACAAATAGTGCAGCTGTAACCAATTCAGTCTGCAAGCCAGAATTATTTTCATTGCTTGCGTATATGTCTATTTTTGTAAGAATAAGGAAATAAAAAAAAAACAGAATAGATACACAGATAGATTTGCATTTATATTATTAGGACTATTTTTATTGAACAAATTAAAAAAAAATACAGTATTTTTCAGTTTATAGCAGTCTTTATATAAATAAGTTATCATTTAATGGTATGGTTAGTTGTGAGCATAGTAAAAAAAAGAAAATTGTTTTTAGATTTTACCTTACAACTTCTGCTTTGTTTGAAAATAATGGGTATGGTTATCTAGCTTATAAAATACAAAACTAGATATTTGTGTGGCTTCACATGCATTTTATTTCCCTTGCTTGATATTAAATTATTTTTACTACAATATTGATTCCATAAATATATATCAAAGAATTGCTAATTTAACTTTATCAGGTACATTGAATAATTTTTATCTCTGTACAACCAGATGTGAATTTAAATAGACTACTCATATTACAAAGGATAACACTGCTGTTGTTATATTATTAATTACTATGTTCTAGTTTGAAAAACCCAGAACAGTTGATAGTGGTGTAGCTCATATAATGTGCTCAGCTCATATCACTAGTTGATTATGTGTCATTTGTGATGGTGTAAAAACATAATTTAGCATTAATGTTACTATGGTTGAGATTAGACTTCAAAATTTATGTAATTATATAAATCCCTTTAAGTTTCCTTGTACCTATATTTTCAACAATGTTTTGTTTGTATTGCGATGGTAGTATATTTTATATTTGAGTTAACTTTGATATAGTGGAGGAAGGATAAAATTATATTATAAATTACACTCATACGATACCACACATGTTTTGCTATTAAAGTAGGGTTTTCTCTAACTTCTTACTTTTTCATAATTTTACTATAACCATCATATTATGATGCGAATTAGCTGCTTATAAATATATGGCACTTTCTTATGTTTGGTATACCAAGGTCACTAACTAGTGGGCTTACACCGATTAGTGTGTCTGATATTTTTCTCTAAAAGTGGCTCGCTTTCATAAGTACTCCTGATTTTTTTCTTTGTGACTTGTCTGTTTACCTGCAAATGTATGGTATCATTTATTAGTATTTAATATCATATAATATATATATATATATATATATATATATACACATATATATATACATATATATAATTTTATTTTCAAAGTGATTTCATATTAGTAAGTACATTTAAATATTATTTGTCGGCAGATCATGAATCACGCACCAATTACCGCGGTGAAGATGAGACCAGGACCTCTGAGTCAACACCACTTATGCAACGCTTCCCTAGGTATCCAGGCAATGATAACCACTATCATACCAGGGCTGCTGTTTGCTTGCTTCTCCTTATCCTGCTATCTGGCATTTTCATTGGCACATATCTTCTGATTATCCAAAACAAATCAGGTGACTATTTTATTTAACCAATAGATATTTTCAAATAGAAGCTAAGATTACTTTTTATCATAACCATGTAAGTTGTTTGTGATGCACATTTTTCACACTTTTTTTCTTAATCTAATATAATAATACCACATCTTGTTTGTGTTGACTTTTAATCATTATTGTTCAGTATTTTTGTCTGTAGTGTTGCTTAGCGGGCAGTGGCCTTAAGGAACCCAGTGTAACCCCAGTGTGTGTTGTAAACCTAGATGTGCTTCAGCATTACTAATATATTAATGGGGCTGGAGGAATCACCTTCCCTTGCTTTTTATTATTAAAGACCATGAGCGGAATTATTGTGCCACCGAGATTTCCTCTTCTCTGTTTTATTATATTATAATTTTATTTATAAAATGCATACAAAATGTACTGAGAAGTCCTACGATGGGACTATTTTTCATAGACGGCGTTGATGACTTACAGAGAATGTGTTACCTCCAATCGAAGTGCCGGAGCGTTACGTTAGCCGTCTTCAATGGGACAAGGACAAGGCAGTCGATCTGCCGTTGGATGTTGTGATACAATCGAAAAAAAACGCAGTGATTATCGTTCAGACGGACACGGAGCAATGCAACAGTACAAATACCTGTGTTGGGCTATTGAACTCCATGAAGGTAAATACTATTTTATGGCAGAAAGAAGCTAACTCAATATTAAGTGACTGCTACCAATAGTCAACTGTAACAATCTTATGGACTGTAAAGGGATAAACAAAAAAACAAATATTTCCTTTTCTTATCCATCCCCTCCCGATTACCATCCTTTCCATTATCAAAAAGGAAAGTGGAAACAAAAGTAGGAGGCCTTCTGAACCTCACTCATCAGACTTGATGCAGAATACTTCTACATCATGCCTTCTTTCACTTCATTTGTGCATAATTTCTTGTTGTGGGCTCTACCACTGTTAACTACTAAACAAGGTTCCATAAAGGAGTTTTATCGCCATATATTAATTTACTAATACTCTCGATAGTTTAAAAATTGTACGATCTGCTTCAAGCATTATTAGATACAATTTAGGTACCTTTAAAAATGTACGAAGTCACACCGAGGACACTCAACATCAGGCGAAGCTCTGGCCTAGCTCCTATCCTATAAAGAAGACTTATAAGTATCTAATTTCTTTCTAGAAAAACGGAACCCGACTGCAATATAATTTTCTGGTGTCGCCCAACGGCCAAACCTTCGAAGAATTGGGATGGCAAAGAAATTCAATTATGTTTCCTGAGTACTCTGCAAACGCCTTAGTGTTGGCATTTATAGGTATATGTTTTTAAAATTATTTTCTATATATGTCCATGTGTGTAAAATTATATTGATCATAAATGGTAATCAACTGCAATTATATTTTCATATATTTTCATATTATTGTTTCCTTTATTTATGTCCCCCGTTAATACCCTCTTCGTACAATCATTTAATATCCCTCACGAGGAAAGGGTGACAAGGCCTCGAGAGTTATTTTTTAAAGCACTAAAATAAATTATAAAATTATATACATTAAAATATTAACAGTATTTATTTACTTTATTCGAAAACAAGCTATAAATAAACATTTGTATTTCAGGTAATTTTACAAGTCAACCACCATCGAACGCTCAAGTTTTGCAAGCGAAGATTTTTCTAGGAAACTCGATAAGTGACCAACATTTAGATTTAAATTTCGATATAATCGGTAAAAAGACTAGACAATTTCCAAAATATTTGTTCTTAGAGTTAAGTAAATGGCCGCAATGGAATGACCAGCTATCCGATATGAATTGATTTGAGCTGTTGTCCATGTAATATTATTGTTGTTAGTTGGTGTATTCTATAATGCTCAAAGAATCTCTGTAAATGTAGAGAATGAAAGTCATCTATTTAAGTAAAACCTAAACATAAGTAAGGAAAATTATATAAGTAACCAAATTTTTAAGTGCAATTAAAATTCGTTCTGTTGTAAACTTTTTTTTATTTCGATCAATTCCAGATTTAAATAAAAAAAAATAAGTGCAGATTTGTTTTAATATAAGAAGTGGGAGATTGATAATGTTATTAAAAATGTGTCAAAAAGTTATTATTGTGAAACATTATGACTTATTGTAAATAATAATTACGTTTATTAACGCATTAACAAATACTAGTCCCAAAAATAGTGAAAAATAGAAATTTTAATGTTGCTTTTAACACTTTATTTTTTAGATAAAAGATTAATGTATAATAATATCCTAGGACATATTTACACACGGCCACCTGATCCCAAACTAAGCAGAGCTTGTACTATGACAACCAGATAAGTGATATATTACATATACTACTGTTCTTTTGTAAATACATACTTAAATATATAATTATACCCAGACTCAGAACAAACAGACTTGTTCATGTGTTGATGTACATTTATCTAAGGCCCGCAGCAAGCAGCAGAGTGGTAGATACAACACTTCCACAGCGGTAGAGCCAGCAACAGCATCTTTTGCACGAATGGGCTGGTTCGATAGGTGCAGTACCACAACCTTGCAGAAGACAGGCGTGAAGCAGAACTATTTCTGCGTTACCCTTGACGATTGAGGTGCCGGTGGCTTTATTCTACTACTCTTCTTTTACTCCTTCTTATCCATTTCTAATAAGGCAAGGTTTCAACTGGGAAGGGATAAATAGAAACAGGACATATCCTTGTTTCCTTTCGTACCCTCTTCTGTCTATTATAGGTTAGATAGGTAGATAAATCGTTAGCTTGTTGCTAAAATGTAACAGTGACCAAATATAATAAATAGTAACATACTGTGTATATTTTTATTTACTCCCAATAGTAATTAACAAATAACATTTTATTAACCCTCTCAGAAACAATCGTCATGACATACAACATTTTTAGAATTGATATTTATAAGTCGACTTAGAAATTGTATAAGTATATATTATATAGTTTTATACATTCAAAACCGTTTCCTTACACTAATATTTTACATTATTCTGTAATAATACATAAAGGTGGTAAAAAAAAATTATATTTAGACTAATCTAATCTATATCTAATTTTCTGAAGCTTCCTTCTATCGAAACGGTGCCTTCGGTGATAATGGGCCTATTTCTGGATGATGCGATTCCTCGAGTGCTTAGGATCTCCATATCATCTAAAGCGAGAAGTTTCTTCTTCTGGTCTGATAGCAGCTGGCTTGTGTAAGAGATCATGTCTTGAAGTTGCAACGGACCGCCGTAGGCCTTCGGTAAACAGGAGACGTCTACGTTCTTGTGGAGCTGTTTAAGATTCGTGTGAATCTAAAAGAACAAATCGGTTTAAGAAAAAGTCTTGGAACAAAATTATATCTAATAAAAATAACATTAGTTTACTGGGTTAACGGAAAATATTAGTTAATCGAATTTTAACAAATACTAGAAATGCTTTCAATTTGCTTTCCATAAACTATTTCAGAATATAAAATATTTTTTTCTTACATAAAGTCTTTGGGCCATTTTGGGTGTGACTTTGCTGACAGCAAAGTCGATGATGTACTTAATTGCTGAGGGAATGTTGACGAGGTGAAGCTCCTTGTGGCGCATCGGAATTGATTGCTGGAAACAGTATACTATGGTTAAGCAAATGAAAGAACAGATACAAAGCTAAGCAGTTATAAAAAAATGTCTGTCTCCCAGCATATCGCAGGTCTGTGGGTTCTCAATAAGGCTCGCCAATCTATCATTGAAAAACGTGGATTTAAGTAATACCGACGATCAACCGCCCTGTACAATATAAGACAAATATAGACCCACGCTTTTGGTATGTAAAATTGAGGTTGGTATTGCAATTATATACCGACGAGTCTTTAAACCACAGTAAAGGCTGTTAGATAGATAATGCCCTTTACGGAAAAGTGAAGAATTACAAAAAAACGTGACCTTGATATTACATTCTCGATTTCCGATTAGAATCACTGCTATCTGTACCAAATTCATCACGTTGGTTGAGTTAGACATACAAAGTACTCACAAACAAACAGAATTATGTATGCTACAATTCTTTATATATTATATTAGTATGTATATAGGTTTAATTTAGTATTATTAAATGTTGGTATTTTCCTACTTCTGGTATTTATACTTTACAATTGTATCTTTATTTACTTGTTTATACCACCAAGGAAGTCATTAATTATGTCCATTAATATTATAAGGTGAGGCCGCATATAATGTGTATTTGTAGGTGATGTGGACCAGTGATCAGGCAAGCTGAGGTAGCTGTTTGAACGCCATGAGACGTAGATAATAGTAGCTTTCAATTAATTATCAATGCAATTTTATTGTATATAATGAAGCGCAAAATTGTGAGAACCTTATTACAGCACCAACTACAGATTTCTATTGTGAATTTACATCGTCATCAATCAAACAGGTCCAAAACAATAGTTGATATCGGTCCAACCGCTTAGGCTTAGGAAAAACAAATTCACTTAAGGAAGAACTTTAAAAATCCTTATCCTTTTTTATGTTAAAGGTGGCAAACGAGCAAGCGGATCACCTTAAGTGAACCTTTAATGGACTGAGGAGGCCATAGACAGGAAAGAGGATATTTCTTTTTCCCCGTTAACCCCCTCCCCGTCCAATCCTCTTCCCTTTCCCATTCTATCCTTATAAGGAAAGGGTGGGAAGGGTAAGAGGACTCGATACGAATGTGAGTTTGTGTGTTTGTTACTCTTTAACTTCTTAACGACTCAACCAATCATAATGGATTTTGAACACAAATTGTCATGGTTATAGAAAATACATTTTATTTATCTCGAAAATAAAACTGTCCACGAAGGATCGCATAGGAAAATTAAAAAAACCTGAATTTACAATATAGGTTGCCTTGTTGGTGGTTATGTTTTAACAATATTTAATATGTATATTATATGTTGTAAAGTAAGAAACGAAGCCGTGCGAAGCCGTGGACAATGGCTAGTATGTATATAAAAGCAAAATATAATCTGCCGCAGACAAAGGAAACGACCACCTGTTGGTTTTTCTTATGTTCAAAAACATTTTTATATCTACAACCATATAAGTTGATCAATTTCACAGTAACTATACGAACGACGATTCTTATTAAATTCATCGCGGCTTTTTGAACGTGAATTAAGAAGAAAGAATAAAGAAGAAATCAATCTACCTCTCCCCACTTCATCATTCTGCCGAAGTCCGAAGGATTCCAAGCGGTGATGTGAGCGGCGGTCACACCTGTACCCTCTCCGATGTGCGTGAAACCCATTACTTGGTCTACTGGGTCGTCTAACAGGCTCTCATATACAACGATATGCACTCTACACATATCCCAGCATGTGAATTTGTTAGCATTAAACTTACCTATCAAAACAAAATATAATGTGTTAAATTAACAACAAACTGTTTTTCTAGAACGGCGGCATACGAGTAAGCGGCTCACGTAATGTTAAGTGACCCACATTACCCATATACCTCCGCAACAACAACAACAACACACAAAATAATGTAGGGCAGTGAATTGAGTAAGGAGAAAAGGAAAGAAATTAGGTCCAAGAGGCTGTAAGATGTTTTTATATAAGAAAGCCAAACAAAGCACAAATGTGATCGGATCGCTAAGCAATTAAAACTAAAACTGTTATTGGCCATAAAATTGCAATGCTTTCAAGTAAACGAAAAAAAACAACTATCGCATATATAATTAAGATACTTGTTTTTTTTAAAATCGTCGTGAAAAATCTTGATATAAATAATGTCATACTCATGTTATACACGATGACACGTCGACCTTTGCCGTCTCGAATCGGCGATACCACAATGTACCTTGAAATTGAATGACAATTGTAAAACAGAATAAAATTAAAACAATGTTTTTTTTATAGTTTCAACAATGTTGCTCCATGTAGGCATGTGTATCTGGTAAATAATTGATTGCAAATTACGCAAGTCAATTGGGGAATATGGCCGTCGATTCCGAAATAAAAATTACAAATATATCTTTATTTTATTTGTAATTTTCCGTATCGTATCAAACGTTCCAAAGACTATTTTTTTTCTTTTATATCCACATTTAAGACATTATTTTTATATACAACTGTAATGTCCTACTAAATAAACCTAACCTATAATTAACTTCCATTTGAACTCTTCGTTATTTGCACACTTGCATTGATTCTCGTCTCACTCTTCGTTATTTGCACACAAGAGTAGTAATGTAATTTGCCGTTATGACGTCAATACTATTGAAAACACAATGCGTTAAATTGTAAATGCAACGTTCATTCTAGCGATTTTTACAATTTTCTGGCGGCATATAGACCTTAGAAGACTTACCCACTGTTCAAAATTTCCGCTATGCTGGGATCTTCGTAATCGAGATTCGTAAAACTCTCTGGATAGTACTTCCTCAAGCTCAGATACTTCAACAAGGTCTGCTGGGCTATTGGTATGCTGTACTTTTTTTGACGAAGGAACCGTAATAAAAAGTTATCGTCTGTAATAGAAAACAAAGCGTAAACTTTTTGTACACACATGGAAAAAGTTTGATTCTATATCGAGTGAGGCCAAGTTATTAAGTTAAAGATTATGCAAAACATCTGGAGCTTTAAATCCTAAGAGAAACGTGGGTATAAGATGCATTACGAAAATAAAAAAACGCCGATCCCTAAAAATTGTAAAGAAACAGTGATTTAAAAATATAGAAAGATATAAAAACAACAGCGTCAGCCCCAGATTAGATCGGCCAGCCAACTTTTAATTTACACATTATCTAGTACATAATGTAGGTTCAGATCAAATAACAAATATGGGTATAAAATTTCTTACGCCCCATTTATATACTCGTAATTTCCGAAATTTTACGTCAAAATATGGATCATTAGACTTCTTCTTTTGATCATGCCTTACTTAAGTTTGTTACAAATAGTATTTAGTTTAGTTGTGTGACACATAAAGTAAGCCTTTAGCTTTCTTCCTGCTAGTAGACAATCCACAATATTACGACGAATAATTATGAACAAAAAATACATTATCAGCTATTACACGACACAGAAATTTCAATATAAATTTGTATTTTTACATACTATATAACAATATCCGATGGCATTGTAAATTAGAAGTTGTTAGATGATCGCAGTCGCGCACTACCGTTCTGGTTTCGTACGACCTTTGCGTTACTTTATTCATATTACGCAATGAAGTACACGCTTTCTGTTTGATATATGTTACACTGTCTCCAGTTTTATATCCGGTGGCAAAGAAACGTCAAGCTATTCCTATAGAGAATGAATCTCAATGCCTTTGGTATTAAAGTACCTACACTTAAACCTTGTAGATGCCACTTAAGTTAAGCAAGTCTAAATGTGCTCAAATTAATTATTCTTAATATATATATAATAAATGAAATTGACAGAGGTTTCTGTTTATCGCACATCACGTAAAACCAATTTGGATAACTATCGGAATATAGATAGATTTAACTTTGTATACCATATGCACATATGTATAGCATTTGACGTAAAAAGCAAACTACTGGAAAAAGGGGATGAAGGTTGGTATAGGCGACCAATCATATTTAAAGTTAGAGTTACAACATAAAATATTTCGAGCATTTCTAAAACATCATTCAATACGGTGCTACTGATGAAGTGAGTAGTGATTTAAATTATTTTAATACTTTTGGTTCTGTATTCAAAACAAACAGAAGATTTTTATCTTTGTTACTTTGATTTGAGAGTCCGCAACAACAACATCTGTTGCACTGCAGGGCTGGCTTGACCGGTGAAATACCACGATCACACAGAAAACAGGCGTGAAGTAGAAGTACTCTGCGTTTCGTACTCATCAGTGAAGTGCCCAAGACCTAATTTCTACTCTTCCCCTTCCTACCCTTTCCTCATAAGGATAGAGTGGGAACGGGAATAGGATTTGAAGGTAAGAGTTGACGGGGGAAAGGAAATATCCTTATTTCTGTATATGCTCTCCTCTGTACATTAAAGGTAGGCAACGCATCTGTAACACATTTGCCTGTTGCGGATGTCTATGGGTAGCGTTCTCTTAACATCAGGTGATCCGCTTGCTCGTTTGCTACCTTATTCCATTAAAAAAGTTAAGTATAAGATGAAATTAGTAAAGTTTTGCTGTCGGTGTACCTTGTCTAACGTTTCTTATGTCATGGTTCTTCTGTATCCAGTCTCTCATGATTCTCAGCGCCTGGTCCCTGGTCGCCGGTGTCTCCCGGAGCTCCCGAGCAGCGATCGCCGCGAGGTTCCAGGCCGTGCGACCCACCCGCTCGTCCTTCTCGCATTTCTCATTGCCAGTACTCCATTTTGTACCCACAGTAAGCAGTACACTTGCTGTTGTCATCTTGCTGAGAACTTGCCTGTTGACAAAGTACAGTACCAACTTTTATCTTTCTATTTTATTATAAACATTAAAACATACATTCATATCCAGAAGTTATTCTATACGTAGCGAACTCTATTAGCAAGTAAATGTCAACTTTAGTAGGTCGTAATTGACATTGGAAGCTACATGAAAGTTATGCTTAAAAACAAAATATTCGAATGGCCATTACGATATATTTACGAAGATTATAAAATACCACTTTCTAAACGCGGTTAAGCGTTGCATTACATAATTTAAACCAGTTTTATTGATGAGTTGAATGGTATACGGCCAAGGTTGTAGAAGTAATAGAACACGTACTTTAATGGCTTTATTCTTTATTGTTGTATAACATTTGAACTCTAATAACAGCTATCAATTATTGAATAATGATTATCAATTTACTGTACAGAGAGCGAGTACCGAAGAATTCACAATCTATTTATTTATTTATTTTATTTAGGTACACATAACAGTTTACAATCGTTTTACATATATCTAATTAGGAGACAATACTTAAAAGCTAAATCATAAACCAAAGAGTGTGTACACAGCATGACAAAACGTGCGCAAATCCAATGACATTAAAGTGCACCTGCGTTATCTACTATCACACGCTTATGATTTCTTCGGTAGATATTTCGCAACTTCTCCAACTGCTTTTATAACCTCATCGTTCCAATTGTTTGCGGGACCGTATGCTTGTTTATGTACAGCTAAAGTAGCAAATGCTGTCATTATATCGGACTTGCATTTAAGTTTTCCTAACTCTTCTGATGCATCCTTGTACGCAGATGGATGTATTCTCTCTATTTCTCTTCTATCGAAGCCGCATAGTATGTTTCTGAGCGCTATAAGGTCGTACACTGTGTAATCTTCTGGCTTTTTAGATGCGAAGTCCTTTCTTACTCGAACTGCTATTGCTGACAATTGCTCATTGGTAAGATTGTAATCTAGGCCGAAGTTTCGTACTATGTCAATGTCGGTAAAAGTTAATTTAGCATAATCAGATATATTTAAACGTGGTATCATCCAACGTAGAACTAAGAGTGTCTCTTCAGGTATATCTGATGCAACATTAATAAATTTCACCATGGCTTCCCAAATGTAATCGGTATCCGATTTTGTTAAACTCTTATTACTGAATCCTTGTATACAGTTTGTTATTTGAGATATGTTTATAGGACGGTATTTGATATATAAAATATTGTTATTAGCAACAAAGATATCATCACAATTTAGATTATTGGTCAATAATGTTGTTTTCATGAATAGAATCACAACGAATAGCATTATACACAGGCGTAAGTTGAACATTGTCTCGAAATGATTGAAAATGTTACGTAGCCTAGTAGCCTATCGGCATTATTATTTATTCACGTACTTGATATGATTAATGAAAACATAATACACCCAATTTAGTAAGCGCCTTTATGACAGGGAAAATTGATTTTTGTATCGATATTCAAGCCGTGGCTAGTAAATAATTAATTTAATAAAACACTTTTTAAGAGTGGCTAATAGACGCATTTACTGATAAAAACAGGTAGTTATAAGGGGTGAGAGACATAGTCTTGATAATGTATGTATGTTATGTGTTCGTATGTATCGTGGGTATATAATTATTGTATGTATTGTATTTGCTTGTAGGTAAGTGTAGAGCGTAACGTAACGTACGTAACGTAATCTAAATACAAACATAATAAGCTTAACAGTGGTAGAGTCCGCAACAACAACATCTGTTGCACGAATGGGCTGGATCGGCCGGTGAAATACCAAAAAGGAAATATCCTTTTTCGTGTCTATGCCCTCTGTCCATTAAGGTAGACAACGCAACACATTTGCTCACTTAAAATCAGGTGATCAGCTTGCTCGTTTGCCACCTTCTTACCATAAAAAAACAGCGATGCCACACCGAGGCGATCTTACTTGTTACTAATGTATTTGTAAAACTTTATAATTTTATGTTACTATTACAAAAATAGTATATCCGTAAAGTAAACCTTAATAAAAATTTATGGTAACAATAAAAAATAAGTTCTTTGTTGTAACAAAGAAGGAAAATTCCAATAACAAACTTGTCATTATATAAAATAAAGCTTATTGCAACGTTGAGGAAATTGCTTCCGAGTTATACAATTAGATTAAATCATTTCATAGACTTCCGACGGACATCTTGGAGTCTACCTACATTTACTTACAATTTGTTTTTTGTTATTTACTGTATTTTGGTGGATTTTCATACGTACCGCGCCATTGATAGCCAGCTTACAATTTGATATATTTTTTTTATTTTAAAAAATAATCATGGACTAGCGCAACAAAAACTGCTTTTTCACGTGTTGATTGTATATTGTTTATCCCTTTATAGCTTTTTGTTGGTGTAAGATTTTAAGCACAGAAAATTTATATTTATAAGATTATTTTTGATTTTTATCTTTCTTTACCTATTCCCCATATGAAATTAAATAAAATAATTAGGAGTATGTTAAATAACCATATTATTGCATAATGAAGGTGTACCAGTTCCAGATAAACTATTCGAGGCCATTATAAAGACTGTACGAGTAAAGGGCAACGTTTTTATTACATACTAGTTATTGCCCGCGGCTTCGCACCCATTCGTTTCTTATGTTCTTCAATTTTTTTTGTAACTTGGAATGTAAAAAAAAATTTGTTATTGTTATTGGTTGCCATCGTTATATATGTCATGTAACAAAATGTCAAGTTTGTCATCCCTGCAATCATTTGCATCGCGCTCCAATCCAATCAAATTAGGTACTTATTACCATGTAAACAACTCCCCCTATCTCAATCTGAGGCGCTCGATTATGTCCGATGATCGACTTTTTTACGAGTTTAATGGGCTACCATAAGCGCGCGGCTCTACGTAGAAGACTGACGGTGTTCGGTACTTAATAGGATCCAAGGTACCCCGATATGTAAACGCGCGCAAGGATGTATAGGAATCCCTGCTTCGACTACCATTACCTACAAATTATTATTCAAAGACACTAGCAATCGATTCTGAGCTGAATCATGGTAAAAAAAACTAAGAAAGATAAGATACGATAGATCATTTTCAACCAAGAAAAATAAAAGAATTCATAACGTTACTTTTAAATTTATTTTTCACAAATAATTATGTCCGTCACTTTTACTTCTATCCGACGATATCTAATGCATATTTTATAAGTGATTTCCTACACAAATGTGGGCAGCAATGTATCGCGTGAAATATCACGTCAAGATTTAAAATGCAATATATCGTCAAGATGGCGGTGACCTTTGTAGTTTTGTACACTCCAATTGAATCATACAATATTAATAACTAGCTGAAAACACCCGCTTTGCTGGGTTTTTTTAAGTGCTCAATTATCATATAAAATTGTTTTTTTAATTAATTCAGAATAGTAATGTCGAAAAATACATTTACAAGCCCTGTATCTTTTACCTCCCTCACAACAATCCACATTTTGAAGCAACAGCCCTCAATCAAAATTGTTCTGTAATTTATAATTTTGGCGTAAGGGTGAAATATAGGGACGCACACGTCCATTTTTATATTAATAATTAATATATAAGTTTAAGAAAATGGTATAAAGCAACGGCTGACCTTCTCAGCACATCTGTTTAATCCCATATAGGTCTTGTCATCACAATGTTATTAGACTGTTACAAAGAGGCTGAAGCGTCTATCATGGCGACAAGCACTGAAGGCAGTGTTGGTAGGAGACGCCCTAGGAGCCAGAGAGGTGTACCGGGATCGCGCCTATTGGAAATCCATGATAGGCAAAGCCAACGCCTCTGAGTTACGGGAGTAAGCGCGTATTTATTTATTTAAGCAGTTATCTATAATTACTATTAGCGCGTTTTACTTTTTGACGCCAAGACTGATGAAATCTCATGAAGCACCTTAACGGCGGAGGAAAGCGGGTCGCTTTGTCTAAGATGTAAAAACCAAATACGGTTGAACCCTTGCATAACTCGCCATAAGTGATTTTAAAACTCCAATCTAACATTCGGTGAAGGTACGCGACGGCTTAACCTAATTTGGTTTATACAATTTAACCGTGTTGGCCCTAGATTTATTTATTATTATTTAGGCATATTATCAAATCAACAAATGTATATCAGATGAGGGTATACATTTATAATGTCCTATCTTGTACTATTATAATGTTGCAATTCCCTGACAGTACAAAGCTTTCTCTCTAATCATAAATATGTTACCCGGACTCCGAAGAGTAACAAACATTGGGAGATCATTATATACACAAAGGCATAATTTGGTGTCATGCACCGTAGCTCAGACAAGGTATCCATTACGACATCGAAAAAGTACAAAGTAGGACGTAATATCTTTTTGTTATATAACACGTGTTATCTAGGACTATGACTACGAGCGGTAATAAGACCACATTGGTAACTTCAAGAAAGTTTATACTATTATGCTATATAATAATTATAAGAAGCCGACTAACAAATATCAACGCACTGCCTAAACTACAGGGCCTAGAGACTTCAAATGTTTCACCGAGATTCCTGTTATTCGCGGGCACTGAGAAAGGATTTTTCTAAATTTATCCCCCAAACGTCTTATGTAGGGGTTTTGAAAGTTTGTACGAAGCACCCGTGCTAAGCCGGGGCGGCTCGCGAAACAACTTGCTAAAGGGTCTATAATAGGAGAAAGGCAAAATCACTCAGAACCTAGTCAATTCATACTAAATTAATGTAGGTGAAAGACGAGTAAAGTACACATATTTTTAAGTTGACGTAACAGTTTGAAATAAAAACTACACGTAACATATTTTGATCCTTCTCGAGCTGTTGCCTCTTATGTCACACCATTGTACAATAATTTCATACGACAATAACAAGACTTTGCACAACTACAAGCGGTCCCGTTGCGGCAGCGTCGTCTTACATAAACGTTAGCTTGCGTTGCTTTTTTAAATAACAAAAAATCCCCTAGAATCCAATGGCAGCGCCACTTACCAGATCCTTTTTGAATCTAGGCCATCCTGGGACGGTTATTAATAATAAACCATAAACATAATACATAAAACATAACGTTTTCATAGAATCGCATCAATTTAAAACAAATAAACTCTTATAACAACAAATATACGTAAGTGAAAGTATCAAAGTTATCTATACTAATATTTGAGCTCGGATGTTCGGGTTAATCTCCAGTAACACTGCTCTTTTTTTCAAAATTATTTCACTATTAGAAAGGTGTATTATGCCTGAATGATATATTTTTATATTTAATATAATAAAGTTGAAGTTATTTGTCTAGTCTAATTTCAGGGACTTATTTGTTTGGTTTGCCAGGACTATCAAATGGAAATCAGTAGTATCTCTGTCTACCCCTCTGGATTACGGGTGTGATCGCTTATTTATTGCTGGCTCTAAATCTACAATTATAATATAAAGTAGATAGACAAATGACAAAACTGAGTGTCTTTAACTAGACTCTTGAGATTTCAGATTTCTGTTATACATATATGCGAAAACTAAGAAAGGAGTTAATCTTAAATCTTAATTCATCCCCTGAAGGCTTGAAGTGGGGAAAAGTTTGTATGGAGAAATTATTTAATTCATTGTAAGTGGTCAACTTATAAGAGAGATTACAAGATATAAGATCAATCATATTAGCTCAGTTTAGACTGTACGTTCGTGGGTTTAATTAAATTGCACGCTGGGTGAAATCGCGGGTCTCAGACTTGACTTTCAACAGTGGTAGAGTTCAATAGTCGGAGGCCTAATTTCAGTCCTATTCCCTCGGGGAGGGGGTTAAGGGGAAAAAGACATATCCTTTTTCCCGTCTATGTTCCTCTGTCCTTTAAAGGCAGGGCAGGCTTAAAAGGGTAGGCAACGCATCTGCAACACATTTGCTTGTTGCGGATGTCTATAGGTAGTGCTCACTTAACATCAGGTGATCCGCTTGCTCATTTGTCACTTTCTTTCATAAAAAAAACTTATATGAATCTGAGATTCTATACAGAAACAATAATATTGATTTTTCTGTATCTAAATTCTATATTAAGCTATGGTGGGTTAACAGCACAGCTTATTAACACGCGCTTTAAAAAGGATTCCGATAATTGATTGGTATTAACAGATTCCTAGGGAATTTAAATCTGTTACATGTTAAATCCTTGTATTACATGAGCTATATTATGAAAGTGACTAGGTCATAAACATAAATTGTCAAAGCAAATATTTGGGTACTTAAATATGTTAGTCAATGTTAGACGTTTGTAGGTCGACAGTAGTGACGTGAGTATCATGAGGGGCATCGCTCTGACCCTAGTCGTGTTCGTGCATTTCACAAAAGTACCCAGTTTCTATGTGACGTAAGGGAAATGCGGAATTTTTTTCTGTTTAATTTTGCAATGTATTTACAGTCCGAAATTGCGACAGGGCCCTGTGTGTTGTGTCCGATGTAATAAACTAAATTACGTTGACTAAGTTAATGAACCTTCCATGTGAGTAGCTTGTTTACTTAAGTAAATAACAGATCCGGGTAACGATGTATCTAATGCTGCTAATGGTTTATAACACCAACACACAATTGGCGATACAAATCATAAACTATATGTTTATATCTGCTTAGTAACAAAGGAACCATATAGCAATACTAAATACTGTAATAAATGATAGTGACATTTATTAAAGAGATATGTAAACATGATTTATTTACTTTTGCCTACGAATTTTCAAACATTTTCCTTCATACCAACTGAAGTTATTCGCGGACATACATTCGGCAATTGATTTTTATCTATATAGATTTAGACTTAGCTTAACTTCGCCGCATGTATATACAAGGATTGCAGCTTATCGTACAGTTAAAGTATCAAGGAAAGCGAAATGTGGACCAAGGAAGAAAAGAATGAGAAAAAAGAGACAAAGAAGAACAAAAGAACCTACGACCTTCGAAAGAAGATGGAAAGAAGAAAAAGATACAAGTTGGTGATTGTCTGGAAAGGGTTCTTAATAAAAAAAAGTAAGAGAGTTGCGCGGAAAATTAGAAAAATTAAGAAAACTGAACTACCATATTAACTTTCATTATGTGGGTAAAAAAACATGATTTTTTTTAAAGACGTTAAATGTTGCGTGTTTTTCGTCAATCGATTCGTCGTCGCGGTATACCAAGGAACCGCATTGTCTTCATGGACAATTCACTTAGCTAACCGCTAAACTACGTTAATAAGGATACAGATTACTTACAGGTACTTTTGAAATACAGATCTCAAACAACATATGTAGAATATAAGTATGTAAAAAATAAGTACCGAAAAAAATCTTACTCTGTAATTGTTATAGTAAAGGTTTTAGGTTATGCACAATTTTAATTATGATTTTTAATAGTATACAAATAGTTTAGTCTCCTACAAAATTCTGAGAACAACGAACTTTAAATATATATATATATACATATATATCAGGATCATAACAATGCGTTAATTAGCTCTGATATTTGAGGTAAAGTAAGGTTATAATTTTTTTTATTGATTGATTAGACATCCTTTAGGAAAATTAAACCTATATAAATAAAAGTCATTGTCAAAACAATAAAAAGCGCAAGCCAAGAAATATTAATTAAATAAAATCACATTATATTATTAGTTTTGTTAATAAATTATATATATACATTATATGTAGTAAAAAATAATAAACATACCTAGTATTTTTTCTAACTACAACTTTTCTTTCGATTTATTTCTTGTATTCCGCGATACGCGCGTATTCGTCGTGCGCTCGTCCCTTTCGACGCACAAATGTGTAATGGCTCAAGTCCCGAGCTGCGTACGAGTTGTTTTGTTCTTCGATGTGTACCAACAACATAAACATGAGGCAATAACGATGTATATCGCGTTAATCGCATGCATTTGTTATTATTAAAATTGGCAATAGCAAGTAGTAATTTCCATGCAGTCAACAACCACAGTGCAAATATATATTAATAACTGTGCCGCCCGTAGCCCAGTGGAACATAGATTACGGACTTCCAGTTTACACAGTCTCTTGCTTCTTGTACGTCCACAGATATCTAATCTATACATACATGCTCGTCGGTTACGGGTACTCCTTATATCGTCCTTCTTTAGCATGTCACTAACCTGAATAATATATGTAAGTTCTCCTTGGACGTCCGCTGCCAACGATGCCACTCACATTTGCAACATAAGTTTGTTTCGTTACTCTCTCTTCATTCATCCTTTCAACATGCCCGAATTCCAATCCATGCGAAGGGCAAAAGGACTAGAAGGGACGGTCGGTCGAACGGGTACATTCGTGCTAGATATGTTGTTGCGGATCTACTACTGTTAAAAATTCAAATGATTTAAATATTCAATTTGTACCTAAATTGTTGGTAAATTATACCTACCGCTACCAAAACACGAATGAATAATTTATTGTGCCCAAGTTTTTGAGCACCTTTTTTTTGAATAAGGGTTACTTCGACAGTAAACTGTAATTTACTGATAACCGTGGCTATATATACTTAAAATAAAATAAATAAATAAAATACGAATATACCTATAGATATACCACTTTTCGATTTACTGAAAGAAATTTAAAATTTTCACCTTTTTTATGAAGCCTAAGTTTCATCACATCTGCGCCCTAGGATTTTTGTTTCGGACACCTGTCCTTAGATCTTTTAAATGAACCAACGGATTTCAATGGATTACGTCAACACATATAATATATTACAAGCATTTTATAGTAGAGAAAAGCAGAAAAAAGACATTAACGTCGTAAAACACAGAACATAATAAAAATAACATTACAAACGCCGATATAGTTATACAAGACTAGCTGTGCCCCGCGGCTTCACCCGCTGTACAATTTAATTTAACCAACTTTTATCCAGCCTACCTTAAACCCTATTTAATATGGTTGATCATATAGGTCTGAGGTCAACTACATTGGATAATATTACATAACAATATTACATAATAATATTATTCAATGTAGTTGACCTCAGATCTCTTCTCGCTTTTTCTATTTGCTAGCTGCCGGAGAGTCAAGAATAATTGGGCTGTCAAAGACCAAAATATTTTGGTGAAATTTTGTATATATATTGGTTTTTATTATCGTGAAATTTTACTCAAGAAATTAGAGAATATGGGAATTCGCGGAATTGCCTTTGAACTATTTAAGTCCCATCTAGACGATAGATACCAAGCGCAATACTACCTTAGTGTCCTACAATAGAAGTAATAGGTGCACTGAAACAGTTCTGTCTCCGCTGAAAAAAGTTAATCTTGGTGTACCGCAAGGAAGCATTCTAGGCCCACCGCTCTTTTTAATATATGTGAATGATTATTTAACGTTACTAAACATTTAGTGTATTGTTCGTAGATGACGCCGCTATCTTTTTCAGCGGTAAGAATTTAGAAAAAATAGACGTGAAAATGAAATTAATAATTCCTTAGAACTATTATTTATAAAACCTGTCCCCTAAATTTAACAATAGCTTGCGATACTTATGTAGTAGAAGAATTTGACAATCTTATTTTTCTTGGATTAAAAATGGCACACACTGAAACTGGAAATCACATGTTGACAAAATTAATACGAAAATATCTAGCTACTGCTATCTACGTCAATAAGTAACAGTGGTAGAGCCCGCAACAACAACATCTATTTGCACGAATGGGCCGGCTCGACCGGTGAAATAGCACGACCTCACAGAAAACAGGCGAGAACTAGAAGTACTCTACGTTTGGCTTGATGAGTGAGGTGCCGGAGGCCTAATTTGAGTCCTCTTCCCCTTACCACCCTTTCCTTATAAGGATAGGATGGGCGCGGGAAGAGGATTGGACGGGGAGGGGGTTAACGGAGAAAAGCAAATATCCTCTCGCCTGCCTATGGATGCCCTCCTCTGTCCATTAAAAGTAGGCAACGAATCTGCAACACATTGTAATCCGATAATAGCCACCGATCGAGCCGAGGCTCGGCCCTCTCGGGCGCCCTCGAATCGGAATGCTAAGCTCGTAATGACTGACAACCCAAGCCGAAGTCCCCTCTGGGGTGCCCTTGATCCGAGTCACTCCATGTAGCATCCACCGAAGTTAAAAAAAACTTAAAGTAACGGTCCGAGCCGAGGCTCCCTCTACGGTGGAAGCACTTGGGCTAAGTTACTCTTAAAGAGGCTTAGGCTAGGCGTCCTCTGCGCACTGTCACCTCGAGCCCGGTATAGCTGTAAATACCTCTAGGCAAACAGTGAGCTTTCAGTCACAAAAAAAAATGCAACACATTTGCTTGTTGCGGATGTCTATGGGTAGCGTTCACTTAACATCAGGTGATCCGCTTGCTCGTTAGCCACATTGTAACATGAAAAAAATGTAATACAAAATGCGTATTTTGACTACGTCTATCCATTGCTATCATACGGTATTGTATTCTGGGGCAATGCAACTTATATTCAAGAAACCTTCGTATTACTGAATTTTAAAATCTTTAAATTTTAACTGAAGAACTGATTGCTGGAACGTTCATTTTATTCCATTGAGGATTTTTTTTAAATAATAAGCACACAAATTAAATAATCCATATAAGTTATTGCTCTGAGTTTTCATTGTTACTTGTGTTTTTATTTTGAATTGGCATTTTTAGATTGTCGCATTAATAAACATTTCTTAGGTTTTTAATGCGACACATCTATTTAAGAATATTTAGTAAGCCTTTTCTTTTAGTATATCATGGATGCTTCATACGTTCTAGTCAACTGCCACCTGAAATAAAATTAACGTCAATACATGCACTCCCATTCCTAAATATAGTACAGCAGATCTTTTACTTATTAAAACCTCTCTCAACAATTCATCTTTCAAATATTCGTGATCTATTACAAAAACACTTATTTAATAATTATAATATCTAGCGAAGCGGGCGTTTGAAGACAAATAAATAAACACGTTCATGTATGACCAAATCTAGAATGTAGCGTCGTCGTAACACTGAACATCGTATAATTAATTACCTTTTAAAGCTTTTGAACTGTTTCTTCGATATCGTCACTGTTTTTCCTGTATTTTTGATACACGGAAAAACTTTGTGTTTCTTGTTAACATGACTGCATGACGTTTGATTTTGCTCGACGATTGACAATTACGCCATGGAAGCCAACTTTAGAAGTATATGTCATTAAAACCTTTTTAATTTTAATTTAACGGATTAGGACACGTATAAATGACTTATATTTTTTAACCGCTAAAGGATTTAATGCCGAAAGTAGAAAAATTAGAGAGATTAATTCAATTTAAATATTCGTCGTCATACTTTTTTTTATTAAATAAATTGATTTATTATTGTCAACATGTGCATAGCATCGCATCCAATCACATCACTCGACTGCTGTTTATCATTTTTGATATGTTGTCTATCTTGATAAAAAATATTGACGTTTTTTTATCCCTTTTCCAGTTTTTTCCATTTTACTCCGCTCTTAAGTTCCATTGCGTGGTTAAATAGCCTAGCAAATGTCGTAATAGCTCAGCTTGTTAATACAAAAATAATTTTTAAAATCCGATGAGTAGTTCCTATGATTAGCGCGTTCAAACAAACGAACTCTTACGCTTTATAATATTAAGTATAGATATAGATATATCAAAATAATTAGTAGCAGTTTCGTAGTAACGAAACTGCATATTTTTAAAAGGTCTACAAAAAGTTATCTTTTAAGGATAGCTTGCTATGCCCATTCTAATTTCTAAAAAAATGGTGGCTTACAATGCAGGTAAATAAAAATCAGCTTCGACGTATACAGTATCAATCCTTATATACGTAAACACGCTGTTACCCTAAAGCATCTCTTGTAGAGTACGATAATTCTTTACACCATACAATTTAAACGAAGATCTTAGGAGTTATCGCAAAATACATGTGCGCGCGAAAATAAAATCAAGCTCGGGTCTCACACCGAACATTTCATCATCACTGCTCAAAAACTGTGAAGGAAAACATCGTGAGGAAACCGGCATGTTCTTTGAAACAATCTTGAAAAAAACATTCTATTCTGAATAAACATTCTAGAAAAGGCTGACTTATTATATTATTTATACAATTTTTGGTTTGTCATAGCCGAAAGTATACGTCATAAATAATGTACTTTCTTATGCTGGCTATGGCTAGCTTCGTAAACAAATGCCGGTCATATTTAACAAGACGATTTTCAATATTCAATAATCAAACCAATACTTGTACGCGTAATTTTAACGGCTCCAGATTGTTTTTCAGTTCGCGTTACCAATTATCCCCTGACTCTGTTATACGCATTTTGGGTTTATATTAACTCTACTATATTATCAAATATGCTTATGCACGAGCGGGTGCATAAAATAATTAATTCGAAAATTATATTATTTGACGTGACAACGTCTTATAAATTGATGGATAGTAGGTGGCATTCGCTAGAAATGTAGCGTTACGGTCGGGTCCCGCTGCGCTTGATCCGAGAGTAACCGATCGTGCACGATCGATGTGCTGCGTGTGTGGATGTGTGTGAGCGAGAGAACGATATGAGAGACAGAGAGAGATAGTAGCGACGATAGTAAGCAAGGGACAGCGCGAAATGAGTTAAACAAATAAACGACCGACTATTTTAGAATCGGTTGTGTGTGTGTTTTTCACGAATTTAACGTCCAAGCGCCTTGCACATCGATACCTGAGATTTTTAATGTTTCATCTACGATCGTACCAATCACCATCAATTTAAGACCCCTTTAGGTCTTGGCGGCGAAGCAATCTCTAGTACTCCCTGCAGTGTTTGCAAAGGTTTGTAGAAGATACAATAAAAATTTATTGATACGTTTATTGATAGACATTGAAATTACATTGATATTATTAAAACAACCTTCTAAAACATCAAATTGCAAATATGATTTACGTATTTTGATAATACACCAATGACATCTAAAGTCTATGTAAATTTAAGATCCGAAATATTGACACAAAGGTTCCTTACCATAATACATTTTAAACAAAAATGTGATAAAAATGGAAAAAGGTTTATAATTATGATATATTTTAAATTGATATGTTTCAAAATAATATCTAAAATAGATTATAAAATAATTATACAATTATTTCTTCAAAATATTGTGGTGTATTTAAATAAAGATGCAATTTTTTTAGATAGTTAATGATTGTTCAATTTCTGTTTTAGCTTTTCATTACAGAATAGTGCGACGTCTAAGTCGGTAAAAATTACATCGAAATATTTTGTTGAAATACAGACATACAAATCAAGCTACAAAAGCATGAAACACTGGCCAGTTACAGAATCAACTTTAAGTATAGTTTGACAGATAGATATTTAAAAATGGCAATTAAATTCACTTTAGACTTATACATTAAAAATATGTTGCTTTTTATAATCAATATTTTATTGTACGGATATTTCATAGGCGAGCGCGTCGTGACTCAAATACGAGCCAATTGGTACGTATTGTAGTTAGTTTGCTTGTTATTGTAATCCACGCGGGTATTTTACCTTAAATTTTTTAATGACATCGTATAAGTTTCGGCAGTGTACTCCAAGTAAACAAAACACAAGCGATCTTGTACCACAAGTGAGTATGCCATATTGCAAGTACTTTTTCAAAAATGCTAATATACTGTACTTAACTGTCACAAGAAAACATATGTAGAATTACAGATATCTCTTTCACTTGCGTGCTATTTCGTAGCTTTTGTTCCACTTATGAAACTTGTCAATGTGTGCATTTTTTACTGCGCGGAAAACGGCGAGAGATTTCAACACAAATTGCTATGAACATAACGTATGAAATTATAATATTACACAAGAGCTAAGTATTTTAATTACATGAGATCATATGTTTACGAAGCTCTCGATAAATTCAAGTTTGCGTTCCTTTCGGGTGCATGCCGACTGTAATGTTCCTCAAATCAATATTTTTTTATACGATTTAGCTTTTAAAAAGTATTAAATGAATATATTATATAAAAAATAACTCATAGGTCCCCCTTTGAAACCTTTTCTCTTTGAAGTTATACTTCTTTTGAAACACTTTGAGATATAGATGACAAGTTAAGTTTTAGCTTAAAACGGATGTCACTTGAAATTAATAGCATTAAAATTTTGTAAGAAACTTTCGCTCAGCTTTCATTCAAAATACTATCCAAAGTTTAAAAAATATATATTAATTTAGGTATATTTTTTGTCGATCCTCTGATTCGGTTTTTTATATTTGAGTTAAAGAAGTATAACTTGACATTTGAGTACCACACCCTCATTCTTTAACCAACATCACATTTTACAATTGATTTTTCAAATCAATCCCTTACAGTCTTTCAAACGAGTCTTTTATCATATTTTTAATACAATATAATAATGCTCATACTATAAATAAAACAGACTTACAAGGTACTTAGGACAATAATAGAGATTGCTTAATATTCTACTGACAGTGTTTCACATAGACAGATATAAAATAGATGTATAAGGAATAGGTTCACTATTTTATTTTATACCTATATTACACCAATTACATTATTTAAACTAATAAAAAACGAAAAATAATTGGTATACATTTTAACTGTAACACTTGTAATTAATATGACTAGAAAAAACTACAATTAAGTTGTAAAACATTTAACATACATTAATAATAAATTAATACTGTAACTCAGGTACATTTAAATATTCACAATAAATTAAAGTAAACTAAAACGAGAGTAAAAATCGTATTTAACAATAAATTATAATGAATAAATATGGAACTAAATGCTCAGTATTTATCTTATAATAAAATAAATTAAAGATATATATGATATCATAATGTACAGTAGAGTTCCGCTATAACGACAATGAAGGGTCCACTAAATTAAAAATATTTATGTATATGTTTCTAAACATTTGCTAACCATCTGTGGATGTACACAAAACACAAGAAAGCATGATGATCCAATGAATGAATCTCTGTTTGTTGACATGGCTGTACCATCTGCAGGGGATATCTATGAACTTATTAAGAACATTTATTAAAACCATTTGCTGTATTTTATATTTCTTTTAAAAATTATACCTTAAAGACTTTTCGGTTTTACGTCGTTATAAATTAAATGTACTGTGTAAATAAAATTTGAAGCATTCTTACTGAACTATATTACATTATGTTAATTATTACAGTTACAATTAACCTACCAAATTGTAAACATCGAGAATTATTAAAACACCAATATAGTGAGCATAAAATGACTAGAATAGGTTAGAAGTGTGACTACAACATCGATCTACGCTATTTCAAAATACAAAAACCACGAACATAAAACATAAAATCTAAAAAAAATACTGCGAAAGAAATATATATATATATATATATATATATATATATATTAATATTAAAAGAAAAAAACGCTCACAATTTTAAAAATTTACAAAAAATCAAATAAAAAATTCCAGTACTGTACGAAAATTAATTTAAAACTTTTGAACGTCTTCAATGACAATGACATTGTATAATTTATAATTATTTCAGATTTCCTACTGTGAATTACCTAAATGTGTTTAAAAATAAATCTTAAATATATTAAAGAATAATCACAACCCAACAATATGAGCAAATAATTACTATTAAATTAATAAAGTACTTAAATATGATACTAAAAAATCAACATTTATATATTTTATTTAAGGTACAACCTAAATATAAACAACCTAGGGGTAATTTTAGGACTCAAGTAATTAGGACCCGACCCGGACCAGTCCCAGTTTTTTGCCTCTAGTACTGTTTTTTTTGAGAGAAAAAAGTAATGACAGAAAAAAATGCGAATATTTTATAGTAAACGTAAAAAGGGAGTTCATCATAATCGAAAGAATAATTTTGTGTTATTCCTGACTAACAAATATTTCAAAGAGAAATAACATTCAACTATTTACATGTACCGACGTTTCCTTTTCACAACCACTTGGGATTGCCTTTCTTGTGCTTCAATGTCTTCAATGCGCTCCTGATTGAACCAGGGTCCAAGTATGTTCACCCAGAACAGCCAGAAAGCTCTCAAGGGTATAACCATGAGAGTAAACCAGAACTTGTTCGAGAAGAGAGCCATCAGTTGAGTGACAGATGTAACAATCATAATGTCTTTCAAATGTCTGAAAATAAACCAATAGAATATATGTTAAATATAGATTAATTAATAGATAAAATATATCATACGATATTAATTATTAGGATGACAAAATATTGTAACTTCAAGTGTTTGATATCTCTGGAACTCCCCTGTTGGTTCGGGCATGTTGAAAGGATAAATGAAGAGAGAATAATGAAAAAAAAAATTATCTAGCGAAAGTAAGTGGTAGTATTTGTAGAGGACACCCTAGGAGAACTTATATCGATCAGATTAGTGAATTACTAAAAAAGGGCGATATACGGAGCACCCATAACCGACGAGCATGCATACGAAGATGTATGAATTTGGAAGTAGTGAGAGAGGTATATTTATTTTATCCCTCATTAAATTATACTGTCCGGAAAGTACCAGGGGATTTTTAAAGAAAATCAAAACACGTCAATTCTATTTTGCTAAAGTGGCTGTGTTGGTAGGGGACATCCGTGTGAATTGATATCAACCATATTAAAGAAAATAGATGTTGACAGTACCCTTAATTGACGATCATGTATGTATGTGTGGATGTAGGCTTGTTGTATGAGAGAACTGTGCCAAAACTATGCCAAATGGAAATCTGTAATCTCTGCCTACTCATTTGGGTGATGGTGCTTATTCATACTATATTTAATATCAACTTACTCTCCAAGGCCTCCTTCCATGTTGAGGTCAAGTCCAGGGTCCACGAGTTGGTAGCTCTGCATGGAATACTGCGGCTGGCTAACGAGCCTCATCAAATGGTAGCAGGTGAAGTAGATCATGGTAACCAATATGTTCATGCACTGTTGATAGAACACAAAATATAAATCAATCATAGAACCTCTCCTAATTTATTTTGTTAGGTTTTTTGTAACAAAAATTACAGTTTACGTTTTATGTTAAAATTCGTGAATTTCTACATATTTTCTTCTCACACTACCTTATAAAAGTGCTATCCATATAATTTCACTTCGCTTTATCAAAATAATCCACATTTACAACATTCATCAACATCTGAAGAAAGGATAAAAAGTGTAACCGCTGCCAAATGGTAATAATGTTTTGTTTGTTTGCGGAAATTCTATCTTGAAGTGGAACAAACCATATATATATATATAATTCAGATCAAATTAGATCTAATTATAAGCTAAGACATTAAATAAAAAAATGTACAATACAGATGGCAGTGATAAATTTATAAAATGTATCCAATATTAGTGTAAAAAACTTACCATGACTAATAAACACATGTGGTGATAGAAGAAGAAAAAAAATATGACATTGTAAGAACCTCCAGCGGCGAGTGTCAAGTTTCGATAGAAATTCACTGTAGCCACATTTTCAGCCAGAATTTGCCTGACACTTTTTGTTGGTGGTTTTCCTTTTGGTGGCTGCAAATAGTTTTTTTCATTTGTACATTTTCAAAAACACCAATTTGCTTACTCTTTTGGTTATGACATGGTGCAGTTTAATTTTAAAAAACAAAAAATGTGTATACCACTTTTCTGGTTGTTGCATGTTATACAAAAGAAAAGAGAAAATTTTGAAGAAAGTTGCAGATGTCAAGTCATTTTATATAACGGAGGGGCAAAGAGGACAGGCCCTTTGGCCAACCTTTGTTACTTTTTATATAGGATAAGGTGGCAAACAGCCAACAGGTTGCCTAAAGTTAAGGAATCACATCAGGAAGGATTTTTTTGTCGCGGGCTCTACCACTGCAATATCAGTATTCTGAAACTTATGGATTTTTTCATTTCAGTTCCTCCATTGTTGTAACATCTGTTCCTGCTGCATAACTATATATATACCTAAGAGCTGTCTTCAATATCAATTCTTTTGTGAGGTATAAGAAACAGTAACCACAATGGAAATTTTAACCAGGGTAAAGAAATCTTTATCATTGTTATAACTTTTCTCATTTTTTTTTTGCCAAATGGTATTGATTTCCATGCAAATGATATGAACCTAGCGTGGGTGTTAGCTGTTAAAGACAAAAAGTTTAAATATTACGCATAATAATTTAATTATTACAGATCGATACACACGGTATTATAGATTTGATTTTTTTTCTTGTGTAAGACAAATAGACCACAGTGCCTGACAAAGTAATAATATTTTAAAATGCCATTGTAGTGGGTACATCTGTTATTTTATCATGCCAGATAGATTTTTAATTAGGAGAGGACTTCTTAATTAAAATTTAATTTTTATCTTAGATTTTATTTTTGTTAAAATAAAATATGTATTACTCACCGACGGCATAGCTCAATATGGTCTTAGTCTTCGATAGTAATTAAAAACTAAGAGACCACTACTAAGTCAATTCAATTCCAGGACCAGCAGAGAAAGCAGCCCAGGCAGCATACAGAAAGTGAATACATATACTACACAGTATATCAACCAACATCAAATAAAATCAATACTAGGATACGAATAGGAGGGTCAGTTAACTGGATTTAGCGATTGACGTCACACGAATGAACGAGATCGCAATATACAAACTCTTCTAGGAATGAATAAGATGACAATTAAACTTGTCGTCCTTGTCAGAGTTTCATTTCTCTTTCCACAGCATACAGACACTTGGGTCACAACAGCGTCGTTCTTGTGCAGATAAAAAATGTGCTGCAGTTGTACAATAAATTTACATTGTTTGAAGAAATAAACAACTCAAAAATTATTTTATTTTTCTATGTACGACTTTACGCGATTCTGAGCAAGCTAAGTTATGTATGTATCTTACTGTTCAGCATCCGCGTCCAGTTCCTTCACGTACGGTGACATACGTAATCTAAGGGCGGCTGTAATCACTTTCCACGCAACGAGAGTTTCATTTAAATCTAAATGAATAAATCGAGTTCGAAAATTGTGCTTCAAAAATTAATGATGAAAGATGTTCCATTAGAGAGAAACGAAAGTAGTTGGCCAACTTCTTACAAAGCTATTAAAACCAACTTCTTACAAGCCAACGTCGACCAACATACACACAACAACATACGAAAGGCGGTAATTTTAGAGTTTGTCCGCCTTGTAAGAAGATTAACAAGTAGTTGATATGCATGAGCCATAGAAGAGTAAAGTTTCTTTTGAACAGGAACCTGCAATTGGATGCAAAACAAAATATTTTTATACGATTTATTTTAAAAAATCTATTATTTTTGTAGAATTTTTAAAATAAATATTTTGTGACAATTGTAATATATTGGTCATAATGTGGGTAGGTTTGAATAACCTACCGTCTGTTCATTAAAATAAAATCAGTCCCAAACCAACCTACACTACAACATACACAACAACTGGCGACGAGGTGATTTATTTCGCGATATATGATCTTAAATAGTAAGAATGCCTTTCGGGAACTTACACGAATACGATCTTGGCGAGCGTAATAATTGGATCGCGTACGTTTGACTCGTAAAACAATTTATTTTGCTTAACGAAATCAGCGATGAACTGCACGTCGCAAGGCTGCTCACGCACGCCGGGGCGGCGATATACGAGCTGATGTGTAACTTGTGTGCACTACTACAACCCGAAAACAAGTCATTCGACGAGTTGGTCAAATTAGTAAGCAATCACCTAGAACCCAGAAGATCAGAGCTAGCCGAAAAACACCTGTTCAGACTAAGACGACAGACAGAGACAGAAACTATAGATGATTTTCTACAACATTTAAAACACCTGGCGAAACATTGTAATTTCGGAGCTACCCTCGAAGAAAATATCAGGGACGAGTTCGTCTCTGGGCTTCGAAATGAAGAGATGCGGTCTCGTTTGTTCGCTGAACCCACATTGGACTACAAAAAAGCGGTGGAATTGGCGCTAGCTTTGGAGGCGGCCGAGCGGCATGCGGAAGCAGCCGGCGGCGACGGCCAGGGAGCGGCGTCGGCACCGGGCAGTTCGGGACTCGAGCAGGCGGCTGGCCCGCATCGCGTCGGCGACGGCCTGTTTGCAGGTGCTGCGGTAAGGAGGGCCACACAGCTGATAAGTGTCGTTATAAGACGTACATGTGTTACAAGAGCAATGAAAAGGGGCATCTGGCCTAAATGTGTTTTAAAAATGCGTGTAGTGGTAACATCAGAATGTCGACATTTCAAAATTACATTGAGAGCGATATAAGTGACGGCTTACAATAGCTGTTAAAAATAAGGTAAAGGTACCACACCACTGTGAATTATTTGCATTCAATTGTATTTGAAACTGTTACAGTTCGCGAAATCTCAGCAATATAATTCAGTTTTAATAAAAAAAAATATATAGTACGTATTTTATAGTTAGTATAAAATAATGACTATTCCAGTTAGGCAATTGTACCAACCGGGTACCAACAAACAAAGCGGTACGCGTACAAGTATGAGCGAGAAAGCCGCGCCGCTGTTACCGTAGAGAGAGCGAGACGACCGCCTCGCTATTGCCCCGTACGATGAGCCGCCAGCACCGTATATTTTCGGACGTAAGGTTACGAAAATAAAATAAATAAGTAGATATCAAGTAAATGCAAATAGTACGCCCATCTTTAATTGTTATGTATGTATTGCGATTTAATTTTAGAAATTTGCTTTAATGGTATATACGTTCGACTATGTGCAGTAATTATAAAATTAACTAATACTAGACAATAATTATAAAGACAACACACCTGTATTCCCGCTCGCATAATGTAAATGCAAAATTAACATAAGGAATTGAAATGGTAAAAAAAAGTATTAGCATTTCATAGCTGCATAGGGTTTCATTATCAACTTTATTATTATCCACCATTCATGTAAATTTTTATGGATGTACGTTATTGAATAAGAAATATAAATAATATAATAATAATAATAAGGCCTATGATAAAGTTAAGAGAGATGATCTGTGGTCAACCCTGGTTGAGTTTGGATTGAACAGTGATCTAATACAAGCGTTAAAGTCTCTTTATAAAGATTCTACTGCTTGTTCGGATAAACGGGGCCTACTCAGACTGGTTTAGCATCTATAAAGGTGTAAGACAGGGCTGTGTAGCATCCCCGTGGCTGTTTAATCTCTTTATGGATGATTGTTTGAAATCTTTGAAAGACGCAGATTGTGGATTAAGAATGGGTGAGTTAGTTGTAAAATGTCTCTTGTACGCTGATGACCAGGTTGTGTTTGCGTCATCAGCGGAGGACTTACAACTTATGCTGAATGTAGTGAATGATTCACTAGATGGCAAAGGTATGAAGATGAATGTGGATAAGACGAAAGTAATGGTGTTTGAAAGAGAACAAAGTAAGACAGTAATTGAAATAAAGGTTAACGGAAATGTAGTGGAACAAGTGGAAGAGTTCGTGTATGTGGGGTGTATGTTTAGTAGAGATGGTAGGCATGTTAAAGATTTTGAACGACGAGTGAGTGCGGGATATAAAATAAATGGGGCTATAGTTACAATAGTGAGGAGTCAGAATGTGTCTATGAAGGCTCGTCTGGCAATACACAATGCTGTACTAGTCTCCACTTTAATGTATGGAAGTGAGAGCTGGGTTTGGCAGGAAAAGCATGCTAGTAGAGTTAATGCCGTTGAGTATAAGGAGCACCCATAACCGACGAGCATGCATGCGTAGATTTATGAATGTGGAAGAAGCAAGAGGTGTGCCAGGATCGCGCCAAATGGAAATCCATGATCTCTGCCTAACCTCTGGGTTACGGGCGTGAGCGCATATTTATTTATTTATATAAATAGGTAGATAGGGTAATTGGCGACTTATGGTGGAAACGACAACGCTCATTACTCTTCGCCCTTGCTGATAGTTGATAAGACGATGGAGGATGACGACGCCTCGGCATATCACTTACAGCGAGATGACTGCGGACAGAGAAGTCTTCATCTACTTCGCATGAGTTCGAAGACGTTTTGTTTAGATAAGAATAAAAACAGTAATAAATATTGTGACAGCACAAAGCATTCCTTAGGCAGTGACGCAGGTCACATATGAAGAGCGCGAGCCCGCCGGGGCAAGGCTCGGCTCCTGTAACGTGAAGCGCACTGAACAGGCAGAACTGCAACACGCGGGGAGCAGATCACGCAGGATGGGTCGCACGTGGCAAGGGCAGAGCACGCGAGGTCGCTTAGTCATTTCGCATAGACACGGTGCTACGAAAGCAGTTATTGCAAAGGGGAGAAGCGGAGAGAGGCCGTGGTGACCGAGCACATAGACATGGTCACTTACAAAGTCGTGCGTAATAGATGTGTGTATGTGTAAAAATACCATTCGGTTACTTTGTCTTGGTCCCGGGTCTTTAGAAAAGATTAAAGTATATTTTATTTCATTGAATTATAGTTTATTTTCTTACTTTAGGTTTTTTTGAAAAATGTATTGCTTACTCAAATGTGTAAAATTTTGTAAAATTAAATTAAAAGTAATGTGCAAAATTACAAGAAAGAGACACTAACTACAATAAATATTTAACTAGCTTTTTGTTTCAATATTACATGATAGGGTTCGAACCCATTCCGTGGTACGAACGGTTTGTACTATGCCGACTTACGACTATGCAGTTCATTAACAGTTGTGTGATTATGTTAATTATTAAATCTTATACTTTATATTACCTGCATTGTTTAGTATTAAATAGTGTGTTATGTGTATTATGTAAAGGGGAGTGTTGATTTTTGATATAAAAATGTAAATAGATTAATTTGAGAAGGAGACTGTAATATATTGGCCATAATGTTACCTACATTGGCTTGAATAACCTACCGTCTGTTCATTAAAATAAAATCAGTCACAAACCAACCGCCGTTTTACTAAAACACGATACACAATAATAATAAAACATAAAACAGTGAAAAATGTATCCAACGAAATATTAAAATAATAAGTACATTAGTGGCAAATTATCAATTGAAAAAAAAATTATACCAAAAAAAATATGAATAATTGTTATTATGTATTAAGCATAATAAATATCTTTTCTTTTCTTTGGCAGACGCTCCATAGAGTAAGAAGCACAAGTCCCGGGAGGGGACCACCTCAGCTAGGGCTGTCAGCGGCACAGTGAGAGTAAGTGTATTATATAATACACTCCATTTCGAGGGTGCTCGACGAGCCTCGGCTCGATTATCGGATCTCTATTGCTATATAATGCATTGATATATTGGGGATTACCTCTTACAGTCCGTCAGATGTGATTAATTCAAGCGCCAATAACGCATGTAAAGAGAATGATAGAAATTTGCTGGACTCTACTCTTCTTTGTTTTATTCGTTCACTGAATCCCCTGTTCCCCTGTTTTCATAAACAGGCAGCATTGTTTTTTGACATGCATTTTATTGTAATTCCATTTGGATCTACGCTTATGTCAAATCTACATAATTTTTTCTTTTAGTATCAAAATTTTCATGAAACTAAAACCATAAGAAACATATAATCCACAGATAAATAATTTTTGGAGAAGAAATTGTACTGCTTACTTTTTATCAAAAGAAACGATTATATGGTTTTAAATTTCTTAGAAGTTCCAAGTTTGTTGTATTTTTATGTCAGATGTTTTTTCAAAAACAAACATCTAAATGTTTGTTTTTGTTGTGGATTTTAAAATAAACGATACTTAATGTAAACAATGGGCATTTTATTTATGGAGAGAATTGTGTCAAATCGAGGTGACAAGTAAAAGAAGAAAACAGAGTTGTGTATTAAAACTATGAAGAAGGTTTGATTCAACAGTTTTCAAGTAATTCTTTGAATCTTATTTCATAATTATAAATTGAGGGAATTTATAATTACCGATCTACCTAAAAGTATATTACCGCCATGTCCTATCAATATAAAAAAAAATGCTTTAGTAAAATAATAAATAACAATTAGATCCTTGTCTTGTAGGAGTATGTATATTCTTTGACATGGAATAGAACCAACAACCAATTTACTACGAATGTTGAACGATTCACTCGATGTCAAATCGAAACCACAAGCTGACCCACGGAGTGCTTTTATATATACTGAAAAGCCACAATCATCGATCCATCACTAATATACCAGCGTGAGAGAGCGATTTCGTACCGCTTTATTGATTTTGAATGAATAAGTCTGAAACCAAAATTGTGTGAAATCGAATGAACTATATCGCGGCCTTTACGTGCTACACATATCTTTCACCCTAAATTACATTAATATGAAACTTGTAAAACGATTTACTAAGTTGCGACCGTGACCCTCAAATTAGGTTGACTACGTTTCGTGAGAATTCCTCAGGTGGGTTGAGCTTTAGAGTTCTTTCGTTTGACAAATGTTCTTGTCACAATTTTTTTAAATTTTTCTAATGTAAAGTTATCCATTGAAATTCACATGATAATTACTTCGTTTCTGTAACAGCTATAGTGTTTTATATTAAATAGATTTTACCTCACGCGTGTGTGTTTTTATATTACTATTTGTGTATAACAAACAAACCATATTTTCATTATAATCGCGCACACTTTTATTATTAAATTTAAGTAAATAAATATAATATCACTATTATAATAACACTATTATACTCATCTAAATTTCATATTTACAGAGTTTGAATAAAATAATTTTAAAATTAAAAATCAACAAAAATCAGCTGGCGTTTTAAATATTTACTCAATAATTTATCAATCCTTTACATTTCAAAGGGTAGGAACACATTATTCTCTGCTTTGTGTGGTATTTTCTTAGTAAAGGCGAGTGTGATAGTGATATTCAACAAATTTAAAATAAACTTATAGTAAAACAAATACAAATGTTAAACTTTTTTGAGTAGACTTTTATATGTTGGGGTTTTGGGGTATTTCATTTAAAGGAACACTTCCTGAGAATATGGAAAAGAATTTTGTACAGCTTGAGGTAGCTTTTGGCACAAAGTAACATGCAAGAAGCTCTCGCCAGATGCTCTGTGGGTTATAATGTGAGTGTGTCGATTTTGCATAGCTAAAACTGTAAAGAAAGTTTAAAAAATCGCAACATTAAATACACACTCCTGAATGTTACATCCCCTCTTTTGTTGCTTGGAAAAATTAATACCTTTGGGAGATGTAGCTGAATAACAAGACAAGTTCCAAGACTGACTTTATTTGGCCTAAATGTGCTTGTTTTATGCCCGAGAGGAAGGTAGGCTACCCAAGAGGGCTTAAAACATTATAATGTCCTCCCACTCTGTAGTGTGTGAGTGAGACAGCAAGTGTCTCCCCCACTCCGCATCGTGGGAGGCATACTGTCTGATTATATTAAATAGCTACAGGCATCATAGTGAATTCCAAAAACCTAATAGGTCTATTGCATAAATGGTCTCTTCTTTAATAGTACTAGGGGAAACAAACAAGCGGTTCACCCGATGTCCTACCCATACACATCTGCAACTAACTAATGAGTTGAAGATGTGTTGCCCACCTTTAATGGATAGACAACCCCTGTACAACCCCTCCACCATTAAGTTTTCTTCCCCTTTCCCTTCCTTATAAGAGAAGGGTGGGAAGGGGAAGAGAACTAGAATTAGGCCTCCAGCACCTCACTCATTAGACGAAATGCAGAATACTCTACTTCACGCCTGTCTTCTGTGAGCTTGTGGTATTTCACCGGTCGAGCTTGTTGCGGGCTGTTTTGTCTATTTTTGCCTTGCCATTTGTGCCCTATTTTTGTGCTTGTGCATAAGCGAATTGATCAGCTTGATTAAAACTGGTTTCTATTTTTTTTTGAACTCTTCTGAAACCTTTGCTTGTCTATGTTTTTTAATTATTTGTTTTTGTATTCAATAATATTATTCAGTCTTTGTTACAAATAATAACATTAAAACATCGATTTATAACCATGTAAATTATCCTCAATTAAATTACATTTTCAGTTAAAGAGAAAGTTCTAAATGATACGAGAATTTAATGAGTCTTCAGGTGAAGATGAAATGGAAAATCACTATCAAACAGATCCAGAATGTTTAGTGCTTACTCGACCAGATCGTGATATGCATAACAGGTGCTGTGGTGGCAAGGCTTGGTGCATTAAAGTAAGAAATTTATAATAATAATAATAATATCCTAGGACATATTTACACACAGCCATCTGATCCCAAACTAAGCAGAGCTAGTGCTATGGAAACCAGATAATTGATATACATATACTACTATACTAATTTTCTTTTGTAAATACATACTTAAAAAGATAAATTACACTCAGACTCAGGACAAACAGACATGTTCATGCACATAAATGTGCATGAATATGTCATTGTCCTGGGTAGGAATCAAACCCACAACCTGCGGCATGAAAAGCAAGTATTTTACAAGCCATGCTAACCAGCCCGTCTTACATTTATATTTACTGCTTCCTTAAGTCCATATTATATTCATCTGTACTTAAGGACTGAAAAAATGCCTGACCAATTTTGATGATATTAGCCAGAAATCACTAAACTTCACACCAAGCTTCACATACCCCTGATGGCTGAGGCTGATGGATAATTCTGTTAAGCTTGTAGCAATCCGATAATTTTCCTTTTTTCTTTTATTTTCTTTCTGGTTATAAAGAATTTCTGTTACTTAAATGAAGTGGCACACACGCTCGTAACGGTAACACACCACCAGTTTACTATAATCATCATGAACCTGATCTATGGCTCAATGAAATGAAACATAAAAAAATATTTTAATGTAAAATACTGAATGGAATTTATAATCCCATGAGTAAATATTGCCAGTCACTGGTCATATTTTTTAGTTTTGTTTACATTACATTGCAGATGAAGGCCAGATGGCTTCTTGATAATTATTTACATTATTTGTGTTCTCTCCATACAATTTAAATTCTGAGAATCTGTAAATATATAATGGAATAAATATAAAATGAAAGGATTTGTTACAGCTGTAATAAATCTCAACATTGATTAAAATATGTACATTATTTCACTTTTATGTTTCAGGATATCTGTGGAATTATTTGTGCAGTTTTGACATGGCTGTTGATATTGTATGCCGAATTTGTGGTAATGATGGTAATGCTTCTGCCAGGCTTGTCAACATATCCTTTCTACAGTTATGTGAATATCATTGTCTTCCAGACATTAGCATTCTTGGCTTTTGCATCTCACCTTAGGACAATGTTCACTGACCCCGTAAGTACAATTAATATCTGGCTTGACTACAATTGATGTGTTGTTTGAGTATCATTAGAATTAGCATATTTTGTATTCAAATTCTCTTATGTCACCTCAGATGCATCTCTTATATAAAATCAATACAAATTTTGTTTAAAATTGATAGGAATATTGATTAGCTAGTCCACATACTCACTCATATCTAACTTATTTTAATAACTAATTTGGCACGGCTGTTCAGCATCTATGACAAATTATTTGTAGTAGCAATAATAATTGTTAACATTCCCATTTAATTTTTATACTGTTTTTCTATCTATTATTATATATATTGCTTGTATAGTCTTATAAAAATTAAACTTAAGTACTATTTTTTTCTAAATTAGCTCCTTTTTACACAGGGCGCAGTCCCAAAAGGAAACGCAACTAAAGAAATGATAAAGCAAATGAGCTTCCGTGAGGGACAGGTCATCTTCAAATGCACGAAGTGTTGTAGCATAAAACCAGAAAGAGCCCATCACTGCTCAGTTTGTCAGAGATGTATAAGGAAGATGGACCATCATTGCCCATGGGTGAATAACTGTGTAGGCGAAAATAATCAAAAATACTTTGTGTTATTCACGGTAAGTACTTTAACAAAACATATATTTTCATCTTAAGATCCATTTTCTGTAATGGATTGACTGTTGGTAATATCATTGTGGTTATATTATCTTAAAATAACAGATTCCAGATCTAATATGGCAATGGCTAGAAATGAGTAGTATATAATCGTATTAACTAGTTGTGCCCAGAGCATTGCACAATTTAAAATATTTTACTCTCGAAAAAATTTTGTATTTTGTTTCTGTGTCATTATAAACTTTGATTAATAGGTACATTATATCAAAAAATTATAAGTGTGAAACTATTATATAACATTACCATGGCAATCAATATTATATTGTATTATTGCATCCTTCGGGACTTTTTCTTTTGGCCATAAATGGTGCCAATGTACTTTTTTGTACCACAAACAGTGTGCAAAATTAAAAGACAATCTGTTGAATTATTAAGTCGTTAATGCGTAACAATCTTCCATTCACATTAATAAATATTATAGTTAGAATATGAAAAAGACTTCAATGTTTGAAGGTATCAGCTATTTACTTTAACAGAAGGTAGCTCTCGATTGTTCTCTTTTTAACCAACTTCGAAAAGGAGGAGGTTATCAATTTGATTAGTATTTTTTTATACCAAATAATTACTTTTGTTTCAGTTCTACATAGCTGCAATATCGATTCACTCACTGACATTATCTGTTTACCAATTCGTGACTTGTATAAGACACGAGTGGCGTGATTGCAGCACATATTCACCGCCAGCTACGGTTGTGCTTTTACTGTTTCTCATTGCTGAAGCGCTACTGTTCGCAATTTTCACTGCTGTCATGCTTGGAACTCAGTTACATGCTATTTGGAATGATGAGACTGTAAGTAAAATGTTTTTTTGTATAAAATTTAGGTTTTATGCATATAATAAAGTCGCCAGGGTTTACATACATCAATTTGTAGAAAATAAAAATAAGATAACAAGTTCTGCTAATCCAACAATCAACAGAAAGAATAGTTAAGGCTGTAGCTGTGAAGCATTCATGTGAATATAGTTAAGTATAAATTAATTCAGTAACTGATGTCTCCAACAACAGCTTAGTCTCTAATAATCTTTCTTAATAAGGCACTAAGAGTTAAGCAAGTTGTTTTTTTTGTATGTAACTTATTATTATTTGTGTACACACATTATAGAGCAATTGTGGGTAGTTGTAGCCTTAACATTTTCATGTGTCATTGTAGGGTTGTAAAAGATATGGGGGTTGAAATTATATTTTTGCGTTAATAATAAGGTGTGGGTGTTTTACGAATTCGTCTCGATTTAATAATAGACCTGGTATTAAAATTAAAATGAATGAAAGTATGTGTGTCTTTTGTTTACATTATTGGAATGTAATGTTAATATTGTTGACATTATTGGAATACGTCACCAAGAGAGGTGGGCAGAATCACCTTTGGGTGAATGTTGTAAGGGCTGTATACAGAAATTATTTGAATATGTTAAATATTACCAGTCTTGAAATCGAAACTTAAATTTAAAAAGAAACTATAATTAGTAAGTGTTCTATATTTTGAAAACAAAGAAACAGTAAGAAATTGCATCCTAGCAGAATTGTTGAATTTTTTATTCAATATTTTGAAGGATATTGATAATTATTATTCAGACATCTAATAATTACATTATTATAATAAATCATTATTTAGTTATCTCCTTTTAAATTAAGCAAACCATTTCGTAACTGCCTTAATCGTTAATGTCGCCGAAAATAATGAATGGGCCTTTCCCCAATTTTATAATTAAATTCTTCCATGTATAGTTGTTCTGCAATTATTTACAATGTTTTGGCTTCAGTATGTAAATAAATTACGCGAGTCCGAAACCAGCTCAGACTGATCTAAACCGATGGGTGCGCTTCGCTTGGAACGAAGGCAGTGTCTTCACGACATCCCCGCCACCTCCGCCGAGGCCCAGCGCACTACGACGCCTGCACAGTTGCAGAATAATCTAACAGCGATCGAGATACCTGGAGGGCACGATAAATACGTGCCTGAAAGGGTACATACTCGTTACAATTTTAAATTGTATTTATTTTCCAATAACTGTTTATGTATCTTCTAATATATTTTTTGTGCAGATGTTCTTTTTTGTCGTTGATAGCCATGACAGGTCGTAACTGCAATAGAAAGGATTTTAATTACAAACTTACAAGTTGTAATAGTTAGTCAGATTGGCTACACAAATAATGTGGTACAAATCGTACGAGAAGTCTATTTGTTTATTTATAATGAGCCTCGGAATGCATTGCCAGTTAAAAGTTCCATTTTTCTAAGATGGAATCTTATATTAGGTAAAAAAATTCGAATCCTTTCTCTGTCTCGAATTTTCATAAAACATCAAGCATGCCGCTGCTATATATTTTTTTCTATTATAGTTTTCTGTTTATAAACTTTTGTGCATAATTTATTGTGACTTGCTTTGAAACTATGTGTAGATATGCTATTTCCTAAGTACACCCACTAAGTGTTGTATAGTTGAGAAATGTTAAATGACTAAGGAAGGTCCAAGAGCCAGGGAATATGAGAACATATATATCCCAAAACATTAAGACGTTATTATTACATATCATATCAAATGAGCATTAAATTCTTGTCATTTTGTATGAAAAAAAATTAATTAGTACAAAAACAGTAAGAATTGTTACTCTTGTGACAAATCAATGTTAAAATGTTGATGTTAATATTTTGGTGTTAGTTATCACAGAGGTCATGAAATAGTTTTATTTATTACAGGGTATTGAACAGCTGAAGAAAGAGCAAGCGAGATGGGTACGAAAGTCTCGGTGGATGAGCATACAAGCGGTGTTTGGACGATTTTCACTGCTATGGTTTTCACCGTTCACTCAACCTTCGGTCAAGACGAAACTCGAGAGTTATCTTTACAGTGTGTAAATTGATAAAGAATGTGTAAAAAAATTATCACAAGCTTTCGACACCTGCAACACATAATGAAATTAGCTTATTCTGTAAGTGTATTAACTCGTACCAAGAAACGCTGGTAATAATTAATAGAAAGTGTTCCCAAAGTCAATATCGAACAACAGCAATATTTATTTCGTATTAATTAAGCATTGTATTGTTAATTGTGATGTATTGTGTGATTCAAGTTTTATTAATGATATACCAAATGACTGCATTTACTAGTGGGCTTCTCTCTTTGTGTTCCGATTGACATTATTATATAAAGTGCACCAATTCAATATATCTTTTTATACACTTTTAGAGATTTCTTGTCTCTTCACACGTTTTTAAATATCGTAATGTGTTTAACATTTTTTTTTATAATTATCAACTTAATAATTAAAACAGTGCCTTAAGGACGTTAAACACAGCGTTAGCAACAAAACTTTCATGACCTTAAATCCTTTTTATTTTTGTATATCCCACAAGGTATCTTTTTATCTTTGCATCGGAACTAATAAGATTTTATCATGATGAATTGGGAAACAGACCAGCATGAATTTTTTTTTCAAGCCATATGTTGCCAATTATGTGAAGATATCAGAATTAATTTAAATGTAATTATTTAATTATATTGGTTATAATGATATATCAATATCATCTAAAAGTACTACAACTGTCTGACTTTAAGTTCAGTGATATTACTATGGCTTAGCATTGATATACACATTATAATAATGTTTATTGTCATTGGAACACAAACGGAGAAAAAAACTTAGTGTAGTTATATAGCATTTCAATATTTTTAGATAACAGATAACATAATGCTGAGTTTTATTATTATGTATGATGACAAACATGCATTGACCGCTTGTAGAGGATTGATTCCTAGTTAGAATTAGTAGGGATTATAAATGAACACGAATACGAATAACTTCTTGAAATTTTCGTGAGACGTTATTTGCTAAACGTTTATAAAATGGAATTACTCATATTCGCGTAAATAAGTATAGGTTTATACCGACAAGTTACGAAACTGTCGGAGGTGACACTGACTGTCCTTGGTGTAAACCTTTATAAACTATACGAACAATACAATATAGAAAAATCTTGTACCTAGTATACTCAAATGAATTGGGGCACAAATAATATATTCGGGGAAATAACTGCGTGATATGATTTTAAAACTTTTTGAAAAAGAGCAACATTCAGCGGTGAGAGGTCAATATAGATGTTTGGTATTGGTTGTGGTAGGTATGGCTTAGTGTAGGTTATTAATTGCGCTACTTTCGTATTTCTATTTTTTGACCTTTTCTTTTAATTTGTCTATTATATTTTAATTAACCATTCCAAGTTAACTCAAACGTGCGCGACAACATGGATCGCGACAATAGTTGGGTGGCGGATTCGAATCGTCGACTGTGATTTGCATGTTTCGCAGTCCGTACCCTCAACCCATTGACTTCCCTTTTTTATTAACTTTATTATAGATTTTCTGTTAGAGATAGACCTCAACAACGGGTTCCTATCTACAAAGACTCTCCTGCCACTATCACAGAACAAACTCGATTAATTCCGATCAAAAACTGTTAACGTTGAATGCATAGTTTTAGGGCCTTTTTGTGCCCGCAGACGACTCGTGTTTTTGTTGATTGCGTCGCGGTCTCGGTGCGTTGTATGTGCGTTTGTGGCGATACAAAGTCAATGCGTCGATGGTCTTGCCTTCGCTAGGTAATCGCATTCGACGCGCATCGTCCGCGCGCTCAAAAAACGTAGTGTACAAAGGCCCTTACAAGTAAAGAGAGTAACAATCACAATTTGTGACACTAATGTTTTTGGTTTTTAATTATTTTTAAGTAATTTGTTCTACATTGTAGCATGTGTATATAAATATGTATTTGTGTACATTAAAAAATAATTTTTATATAATATTTGGAAATTCCACTTGTGTATAAAAATATATTTTATAAATGTAGACATTTAAAAAAAAGTATCTATAGGATTTTCACATTATTTTTATTTTATTTGTATAAAATTATTTTCCATTGTAACCCGATTTGTTTTTACATATACACATTCTTATTGCATAATTTGGATGTTTTGATATAATGAAATGGTGTTGTCCAATCTTATACATTAATTGATTCGTAAAATCAACAACTATTAAATACCCAAGGATGAAATATAAAGATTGTACACCAGAGTTTTCTCAGCATTATACTCTGTCAAATTTAAAATTATAATTTTGACATCGTACAGTAGGGATGGGGTAGTGTAGTCATTAATTAATTTATTTTATTTCCCTTTATTCTCAGAGTACTTATAATCGATAGTTTCATGATATTAATAGAAAACAAATTATTCCTTTTTCTATTAAATTAATAATTTGTCTCGATGGCCAGTCAGCTCGTTGAATAATTAATGTGTTGTCACTTAAAATGAAATCATGTTATGTTTTTTACAATTGACTGTGTGATAGATAGTCACAAATACAACATAGCTATCTATTTGATTTCATCGATTTATTTTATTTAAAGACCGATTCTAATCTATGGTTGCTCATTGTTCGTGACACTTCACTTCTCTGTGGTAAACGAACGATACTTATAAATAACAACTTAACATTATCATTGCAACCAAAGTGGTTTAAATAGATGACGTATAAAAAAATCTTATGTATTTATTATTAATGTAAGTAATATGCAGTATAAATGTACGAGGCCATTTGTGTGAGTTGTCTATTTTAGTTTTGTTGATATTACACTCAATTTTATATACTGACATTGATTTTCAAAATTTTTTTTAATTGCTTGGTAAAAAAATTTACTGACAAAATTAATGAAACTTGTCATAGTTTGCAACTTATAATGCGATTTGGAATGTGCTTAGGGAAACTGAACTAAGAATTATGAATGTGAAATTGAGCAAATAGTGGGCAAAGTATTGAATGAGCTAATGCTGAGATTGCTTGAAAAGTATGTATAGATTTCGTCTGTTTTTAATTATAGTTAATAATTTTAAATAATAAAAAGTTAATTTGTCATTAAAAAAACGTTTACAATTTTTATGTAAAAGTTACATTTTTGAATTCGGCTTCGCTTGTTTTATCAGATTTTTTGTGATGTCTCATATATGTGACGTCATCATCTGTATAAATAAAATGAATTCTTGCATGTCTCTTATAACTTGGAAAATATTGGAGTGCAATTTTTTATGTTAGTTCCCATTTGTTCCATTGAAAATGACATTATAGAAAAAAACACATGGTATCTCTTCACCCTAGTCTAAAGTCATCGAACAAACTGGAAATCATATATTTTCCCAAAATTTTCCAAGAAATATTGTACGACATTGATGTAGACATCTTCTTATGTCTAAGACTATATTTTATATTGTCTGCTGTCCTAAATAACAAACAGAAGCCGAAACCATAGATATTCATGGCACAATAACTAATTAACTTAACAGCTTAATGATTCATTTAATTAATTACTCAAAAAATTATTCTCGGTTAAACGTTTATACATTGCGTAATCGGGTGACGGCTATATAAATTGATTATGCGGGCCGTATGTTAAATGTCCGCAATAGATATTAATGGCAAGAAGCGGGAGTACTCCTAAGACTGAAGGAAAGTTGCAACCTCGGAGCACGTTACCAATAGTTTTCACCAGCTACCATCAGTTAACACCTACCTATTGGCCAGTTAATAGAGGTAACAATTTGGGAAATAGAAGTATTACATGTTCTATAGTACAAAATGAGAAAAAAAAATCTTATTTTGTCCTATGATGTTATATTTCATAGAACAATTGGGAACTACTGATTTTATTAATTTATATATATATATATATATATATATATATATATATATATATATATATTATGTGTGTTTACAATGGTTTTATATATATTTTTTAGGTTTACACTGAAACCATTGCAACGGCTTACGATCTCTACGTGTGATTCTTTTTTTACTATCGTATAGCGAGTGGATAACACCATGGCCTTTACTTTTACAGCCGAATGAAAGTTATTTAGTAATTAAATAAAAAGTACAAATAGAAAATGATACATCTAAATAATATATATAATATCTCCAAGCCGAGCCTTGGTGAATCCGTTTGTTAATTAAATGTTTGCTAATGTTTATATATAAAGGTTCATTGTTTATATAAACAATTTAATTCCATAATGTAAGAGAGTAGATGGGAATTATATTTGTAATTGCATATTTGTAACTCGTATTTGACATTATTAAATAGCTGTATCTTGTTTCATAGGAAGCTAGTATGTATTTTGTTTTAGCATTGAGAAATATGAAGTTCAATAATTATAACAAACTGTTAAGGTTTTTGTTTGTCTTAGAAGTTATCAAAGCACTCTTATTATATGCAGTTTTCAATGTGAAGTTATGACTATGTCACAATGCTATGTTTTCAAGCTGCTAATTACAAAACTTAGTGCCTATGCGTTATTTTAAAGCGTTCATGGAGTGAATTCGTAAAATTAAATAGTGTGAATATTTATTAACACAGTCGTGCCTAATAATAGATTTAGGTCTATAACCTATATTTTTATGGAGAACTTAGAACCATTATTATGTCATATTAATCAGGAATGATGCTTCAATAGTGTTACTTAGCTAATTGAAGGTAGTCCATATCATTGTCAAAATGTAAAACTATAAAAATAAAAAGCGTGTTTTGATAATGCTTAAAGCAATAAGAGTACAAATTAGCGTGGTTTATCACCATTTACTATAGCAGGCATATTAAAATGGTTTTGCTTCCGGGCCGATATGAAAAAAAATCATGGACCAAAAAAAAAATTTGCTAATGATTTTTTTTACAAAGACACAATAACTAATTAACTGAACAGCTAATTATTTAATGCGTTATTGTTGATTTAAAAGTGTTAATAATTAATTTAATTCATTACCCAAAAAATCATTCGTAAATTCATTATGCGGGCCGCATGGTAGATGTCCGCATTAGTTGGCCGCATGTCCAATTGAGTAATTAAAACCAAAACGATTACTTATTCGTAATATTCGGCTTGAGCGTGTAAAAAATGAATCGTATAATAGTAAATAATTAATATTTGTCGATACTATTTTAGACTTAGTGGCCTTTATTTTATAGTTGTAAAAAATGTTTTAAGTAGATTACTTAGATTTTTCTATATTATATAAGATATTTAAACTAAGGTTGTAATGAAACGAGCAATGTTAATATTCATTGCATAAATATGCATAAATATTTCAACAATAATAAAATGAAATATGAATGCGTTATAAATGTTACACATAGATATATGCTTGCATAGAAATATATGAGTAAATGTGTTCACTTCGCTGACAAATATAGTACGATTTTTTCTGAATTTCACATTACTTATTTAAGCTCTTTAAGCAATATATACTATACTATATGTTAATGTTTAGTATATTAAAGGTATGGTTTTTTTATAGACGTTAATAGTATTTTTGTACAAGGGCACCTTCATAGTGTAGATGTACAAATTGAACCGTAGTACTTCTACCGTTGTATATTCAAGGGGATTGTTGTGTCAAATTTTAAAAGTGAATTCGATAACTAATAATAAAATAATAATAATTATGTTTTTGGCCAACATTATTTTACTTTGTTCTGATTTAAACTATATAAAATGTTGTGCGGTTTTTAGTTTATTATTTCTATTAGTAGTATGCCCCGGATCACAATTTTGGATTTGTCATTTAATAAAAACGAATTGTTCAATTGTACTGAATCACAGTCTTTGTTGTTATGAAGGTGCCTTTGATCACTGTGATGGGGTCACTATAAGGGTCAATATAATTCATTAGTGTGAACGCGTCCTTAACAAATGTGTAGACATCGTATAATCAATAGGGGCCGCTTCTATCTAGTGTATTCGTAACACCAACATTTTTGCAATATAAGAATTTATATTTATTCAAGTTGTAAATGCGTATACTTTTGATAGAGATTTGAAATAGAATTCTAGTAGTTGTTATCGTCATTAAATCTGAATACTGAATTATTATAGGGCATTGTTGCCATGCCGTGCCACACATAATTGAAGCTAACTTTAATAAATATTGTTATAATGATTTAAATGGCCTAACAAAATGCCAAGGTCGAATACACTGCGAACTAAAGTTTAATATTAATTCATTGGACGGTAATTTCCATGTTTTTAATTAATCTTAAATGGTCCGACGTAGTTGTAGTCGTTTAATCGGTAAGCATCGTATCAGTAATATTGCTAGAACACATTATATATTGTATGTATTGAGTGAATAAAATAGTTATGTATTTTTACAAGCGAAAAATATATTTAAATATCCGTAGTAATGATTTTTATATGTCTTTATGAAATGTATTTATTTACAATATATTTTAAAATATGTACAAAAAGAATAGATATTCTAAAATATATTTTTTGTGTGTTTCACTGGCTGCTGAGTCCTGTGACTGAAGCGAATATTATGTTCATTTAACATTACACTATATAAATGAACTTTATTTCAGTAACATAAAGATGTAATCAGTATGTACAGGCATTGAATGAATTATAATTGACTAGCTAATAAGCGATTTCCAAAGAAACAATTAGTTATATTGAGTAAAAACTATGCGTTTTTTTTATTTTTAAAAACTGACAGTAAGATCTTTTTCAAATAAATTTGTGGTTAGAGAACAAACACGCGTGTTACTGCTATACATTATAAGCAATATTACAAAGTGTCCGTTTTCGTTTTATTGAAACTATAAAAACAAAAATACTTTTAGGGTTTTCGCTTTTGCTAGATATTGTTAGAAATGTGTTTGAAATCTAGGCACGTTAACAACAAAATAATGGTGTGAAAAATCATTGGACGTTGATGTTTGCTTTAACACAAGGAGTTATTATTACACCTTACAAAGAACAGAAAGAATAATAATTGTATCTTAAATTGCAACTAGTTCAAGTTTTTAGTACTTAATAGGAACTTGTAAAAGTTTGGTTTCTGTTAAAATTATTACATGGTATAAAAATATTTTTATTAACACTTTCTTAAGAGTCACTTTTTGGTCCATTGAATTCAAATACGACGTATTTAATACTTGGAAATCAATTGGAGTAAATAATTATGTAATGAATAACTCATTTCGAGGCTTTGCTTTACATGATTTCCTAATAGAATCATAAGAAAAAAACAAAAATGATATTATTTTAAATCATCACTAGAAAATATATTATCTACGTATATACACACATAAGTACTTGTAAACAGTAGAACCTTTTCTATAATAAATGTAAGTATTTTTGCGGGAAAATATTAAAGATGATGTATGGAAATTGCCTTGTTTTTTTAAACTTCATGAAAATTCACTTCATTGTTTACCTATTGCAGTCCGACACGACAAACCAATTTTACTAAGACATGTTAAGTGATGATAAAGCAGCTAGTCGATTATTGAGAAATATCCCAAAAACTATGGAAACCTAATTTTGAAATCAAGCGACATAATTAAAAGAGTGGTTTCAATCACTAGCATTTAATTCTACAATTAAAGAATAAATCTTAACCGACATATTGACTTGTCTCGCCTCACCGTTGCTTTTTCCCACTTTTGATCGGTGATTTTGTATGAATATAAACCAATGATTTTTTTATACTATACATATGTTATCATCAAAATTAGAACAACCCGTCAAAAGTGTTCCAAAGCAATGCCATTAACATTCGCATATTTCAAGCGGTCTAAAAAGGATAGCTTACTTAACTTATTTCTATTACCGTTTTTTATTTTAATCTGTGACGGCAAACAAGGATATAATGACATTTTCTAAAAATGAATCCTAGCTAGATCGATTTATCGGCCCTAAAACCCACTGAAATCATACAATTAATTCAATTTAGAGCCGTTTCCGATTTAAATTATATATATAGGTACAAGAATTGTTCGTCGCGAGAGGTATGAGATTCGATATTTATATAAAATTCGTGTGTGAATAGTGAATAGATAAATGGAAAGTATTACACAACACACGGTCGGCCTACACTCGGTTCCACCATGATCTGTCTCCCGTCCCGTCAAGGCAAACCACTGCCGCCGCTCGCCCGCAGCGCCGCGCTCTCCGATCTGTCACATTCTTTTACGCAACTAACATCACTGAGTCACGCTACACGGCACTAAATTTGCATCTGTTACCGCCATTGTACGTCAAATATGGAACATTTTATTTAATTATTTTCTCAATTTTACGTATCTAACAACGGTTTTGTTTCAGATGCACTGCTCCTACGTGTTGTTTTTCCTAGCGTTACTCACGCCGTCCTTGTCTCGCCCTTATGATCCTGACGATGTTGAATTGAAGAGCGTCTTGTCGAATAGTGGTAATTTTGAAGCGTTTTATCCTCGTCAAGCACATGGAATCCCAAACGGGTCTTCGAGACCGGCGCACGGACATGGCAGCTTCTACAAACACCGCAATCCAGCGCTAGTGGACGTTAAAAACGCAGCGGCTTACGGTTTCAGATTTGATGGTATGAGAAGATTCAACTTTGACGATGACGAGTAAAATGAAGTTAAAATTGTTTTACACCATTAAAGCTTTTATAAAATTAAATATGTCTTTTACTATATTCCTATATTAAAACAATATAACTATAATTTCATTATGTACTATATAAAACAAATCAGAAACATAAACACAAAAACAACTTCTATGTGTTAGTATGCATAGTCAATATTACGCTATGGACTAGTGACTAGAACAGCTGTGACCAAAATATAACGTTTGTACTACAAAAAATGTATAAGAGCAATTTACGGTCTCCAACCACAGGATTCGTGAGAGCCGACGTTTAAAAACTCGGGTTAACCACTGCCAGCTCTTTATATATTTGAAATATGTATATGTTTGTTTGGAAGCATACAAAATATTTAAAGCATCAAATGATATCGCTACTCGTAACCGGCGAGACCCTTGTAGATTAATACTGGAAGACAACCCTTTTTTTACGTGAGGAAATGCCTTACGCATACTTAATCTTTATAGGGGTAAAGACAAATTATGTCGGGGTTGCACCGACTAAAACCCCACGGTGGGTGCCCACATCGTTGACGAGGGATCACGGGATCTCCTTTTGGAATGTAACCGCGACCCCTCAAACGCTTTGCTAAAAATATAGCCCATCTCGAGGATAATTCTACTCAGGGCCACTCTATTGGTGCTTAGGACCCCTAGCCTGTGCACCCAAAAGCTCCGTTTATAGCAGCAGAGGAAACTCTGGAAGACAACCCTAGATTGATTAATACTAAAGCTGTCTGTTTATGTGTATACGAATTTATAACGAGATACCTAATAAATTAAAACTATTAAATACTAGAATGCTTTAAATAAAGCTACATGAATGGTTGTTTGAACAACGATTAAATCGTGTCGCGATAGAACCTTTCTATTATCGTTCTCTTTGAAAAACCTGAGATGACAATATGTATTATGTGTTTTGGTAGTGGAAACCGACGGTTAAGACATAAAATGGGAGTACTATGTGGATTAAACAGAAAAAAAACTCACCTTACTTCTTACTTAAGATGCGAAAGTTTAAATGGATGGATGTTTGTTACTCATTCACGGCAAAACAACTGAACGGTACTGGATGATATTTGGCACAAAGATAGATAAAAGTCTATAGTCTGGAATAGCGCATAGGCCATTTTTTACCCAGTAAAAATGTACTGTTCCCGAGGAATAAATTTAATTTTGTGAATAAAATGACAAGTCTCCCCGCACCGAAAGCACCAAAAAAGCAAGTATTTATCCAGTGTTACGAATACTTACACACTTTAAGTAATAATTTTGAAGGTCTGGTCCTTGTCACCACACTTGTATCTAGTATAAATCCTCCGCTTTTATTCATTGGTAAAATTCGCTCCGAGAACATCGCCCCGTGTTCTGAAGACTTGTATTCCCTATTGTTCGTTTTTATTTTTTCTTCTATAAGCTCATTCTAATGTGAACATTTCTTTATACTAAAATGTTATATTAAACTAGTTTTTGCCGGCTTCACACGCGTTCTTAATTTCGGCAGTGGATTTTTTTGCGTATAATAACTTACAACTATAGAAAAATATAAAAGGTTGTTATTATAAAATTACAAAACATTAGAAAATATTAGAAAATAAAAAGCCAAAAATATATATACATACATATATATCTTACTTTTACTCTACTACTCTTCTTTTTATTTTGGGATAAGGTATCCTGCGTTATTTTCACAAAAGGTTAGATTAGTTGTCTTTCGTCTCTCGTCCTTAAAGTCAGGCAAATCACATTTGTTTCACAAAGAAAAGTCACATTATGTGTACAGTGTCTTACTCGGATTCGACTTACCGCAGTAAGCACAAAAAAAACGTTGACGTCCATAAGGCGCTCTTCACTGCCTGTATCCACAAGATACGCGTTGATATAAATACCACACGCAATGTACTCTTCGCAACCGTAAACAAGCTCACTTTATATAGCCGGTTTCTTGTCAGTTTTCTGCTTGATCTAGGGATACCTTAATAATGTTTGTGTGGTAGGGACCTCAACAACATCTGTTGCATGAATGGGCCGTTTCGACCGGTGAAATACCACGACCTCACAGAAAACAGGCGTGAAGTAGGAGTATTTTATGCTTCTGCGTTTCGTCTGATGAGTGAGAGTGAGTTCCAGAGGCCAGATGTCAGTCCTGTTCCCGTTCCCATCCCTTTTTACAAAGGATTGGATGGGAAAGGGAAAGGTTTCGATAGGAAGGGGATAATCCTAATCCCTCCTCTCTCTATTAAAGGTAGGCAACGCATCTGCAACTAATTTGCTTGTTGCGGATGTCTATGGGTAGCGGTCACTTACCATCAGGTTACCCGCTTGCTCGTTTGCCTTACTGCATAAAATAAAGTCTTAACTGTTTTTCCACTGAGTACAGTCTGCAGGTCTAGGAACCTAGTAACCCCAACAAGATATATTTGCCTTCCATCTGCATACATTTCGAATTTGTAAGGAATTTTAGCCTAGTATGTTTTTATTTGTTTGATTTGAAACAATACGCCCGCTATATACCTGACCGAAGCTAATCTGATACATATATCCCCCAGCCATTTATTAATATCTCAGTATCGTATATTGATTGACTGAACTTTAAATCGTTTTTCTATGTTAATTAAATAATAACTGGCTTGTAGGTTGAACCTCTCAGACTATTTGGCTTGTAATTACGCTTACAAATGCCTCTATAAGCGATGGAGCGCGGTGCCGTCTCTAATGGGTGCATTCTTTGGGCTCATTCGGGCGGACCATCTCATCCATTATATTTGATAGTAGCAATCGGTGTTTAATGCCTCTCTCCGTTTCTTATCGCCTAGAACCGTTCATTGATGGGTTGTTGGGTTATACCGTTGGATTATACTGTTCTTTAGAACGAACTGTTATGTACATTTAAATAATTATTTGTTTTGTTTATTGATGCTTATACTTGAATTATTTATCGTTGTAAAATTTTTTTACTAGAAATTTTAACGTTCATTCATTCGTAATCACTTAATACTTTTATTTTATACAAATGTCTGCTGTCGGATTTCTACAACAGATTTACGTAATACCGGGAGAAGGCAGTGCAATACAATCCTGATAAATTATGAGAGACTTAGCTTCGAAGGTGTCACCAATTAAGATGAGTTACGACTTTGGGACGATAGTGGCATCTATTTTGGACGGTAATGGTATCAAAACATGCCAAGTAGATAATAAAATATTAAGAGAAGAGAAAAAAAATACCATAGATTATTTTTTCTATAAAAAAACAAATACGAATTAATTATTTTTTATTTGTTACGGAAAAATAACTTTAAATTTAAAACCCAAAACTCGATTTTAATTTTTATCTTTCTATTTGTAATTCCAGTTTGTTAATATAGAAGAAATTTCACATAAAAGATAGGCATGGCGTGCCAAAAGATATCGCCCCCTAATCTTGTGTCTTGGTGTGTGAGTGACTGGAGGGTGTGCTAAGATAATTACTGGATCATCTCGAAAGTGTCGTTCATTTTATTTATTTATGTATACACTACGTGGCATTATATTATACATATATATGTTTATTTTGTGAAATATAAAGATATAAGAAACATTCACACAAATTAAAGTAATTCCTCATTTGTCTTATTTATCATCCACAATTTCAGAACCCTTGTCGGTGGAGCAATCTCCAGTACTCCCTGCATTGTGTTGTCATCTCTGGAATTCCGGAATTATCAGTATTCTGGATACTATCAGACGTCTATTTCCTCTTTTATTTATTGCATAAATGATCTTGGAGGCTTTCATTGTTGGGCAACTGCTGGCTGGCGTCGCATCAGGTGTTCCAACATTTTCCTCTACGGTTTCACGATGGTATCTATTAATTTTCTTCTGATCTAACCTTCATGTGTGTTATTTCTAGGCTTCCAACCTTTTCCTATCTCTATGAGTCATCGTCAATGTTTCCCTCCTATATCAATTCCGATTTAATTAAACTAGGGGTAATTTCTATTCTGTCTGTATCTGTAAAACATGTTTTACACACGATCAGACATATAAAAATGGTAAAATCAATGGGCATCAATGTTAAATGTCAAGAGATTTTACGATAAAACATATATTTTATACACTGTCATTTCCTGTAACAAAATTAAATCAAAGTATATATATTTTAAAGATGATGCTTCATTATTTTTTTATTATATGTTACGGGCTAAATGGTTTCTCACGATCGCAGTCGCCTTGCAACGATTACCTTAATTTTAGACAAAATTTTAGAAGGAAGACCGTACCTTTGATAATATCAATCACCGGTAATTAAGCCGTCATGGTTCCGTATCAGCTTTTTGAATTTCCATTGTGAGTGTTGACTTGGTACTATTTAGGATTTTACGCTCCGGGAAGCATGTCGAGTCATGGATCCTGTTCGGAAGTTTTAAAAGAGATGTACCGATTCGATCCGATTGTCCGATACATCCTAAGCCATTCATTATAGTCTACTCATCAACAGATGCCGAACTCTACCACAAAAACTGATCTAAACACTAGACAACGATAAAAAAGTGTGAAATTATGTTAAGTGACCAGTGTGTACAAAACTCCCCTTTCAAGATCTGTTCAATATAACAGTATCTTCTAAGTAAAGATGGAGTGTAGATAAGTTAATAAGATTATTATAAGTTCATGTTGGGGTCGTAGACCGGCTTTTAGGGACGGAATGTTTCTTAAAGCGTGTATAAAAAACGAAGGCTCCCTTGGGAGCGGTCATTCCGCGGTCGGAGTAGGTGAGCGCGTCTTCTCCGAGGTTTTTGTGTGGAAGCCTTATTAGTTCTCCCTCAGTCACATTACCAACTCGGCTTTCGGGAAAACTACAACGTGGTATTCAAATCAAAATATCCGTTTGAGTTTAAAATAAGTGCAATGCAGTCGTGTAGAAACCGAACGGTGAGTAAAAAACATAATTTTTTGGCGACATAATTTTTATTTTATTGTTTTTTTCATAAATTGTAAATATTTATTTGTGAGTTAGATTAAATCTCCTAGTGTCAATGATAAATATATTTTTATTATTTTTAAAGATTACTAGAAAATTTATTTTGTAATAGTAAAAAAACCCAGTCAATTCAATTTAGTTAATCAGTTTCATTCTGTCGTAATTGTCCCAATTTATCGTATTTATGCATAACACATTCAATAGATATATAACTAAAGTAGTTATTTTAAATTTGTTCCCTGTTTTTTTTTATTTACTCTGTGAAAGAAACAAATCGAAAGTCTATTGTAAATACAACAGGGCAGTGTTTGCCTTTCGTTAATTGTCCATTGATTCTTACAATTTCTATTGACGGCGAAGCACAAAGAGGCTGTCGGCGGTGGCTAATCCTGCAAGTCACTACATCCTCAGGACTTACGGCCACACGTATGTGGCGCTTTTATTTTGACAGCTGCGATATATCGAATCAAAACAATTCATTGTAATACCTATCGAAACATTTTCACGCCCTTTAATCTTTATTATTTTAGTAGGAAGTAGATTTATTTAATTTTTTGGATTTCGTGTATGTATTTAATAAATTAATAATAAATGAACCAGAATGTTTTTTTAGGCAGTTTTTTCTTTAAATTATCGTTTTACATACGAAACAATTATACAAATATTAAAATCAGATGAGGTTCAATTAAGCCGTTAGCATTGGGGTTTCGTGAACGTTGTCGTTGTCGATACTTTACGGTTACTTCAAATCGAACCTTTTTCTCAAGTTTTGTGCAATATAATTGTTTTTTCAATTCATCCGAATTTCTAGTATCACCAACTGTTATATTGGTCAAAATAATGTTTGACTAAGAATAAAAAACGCATTTTTTAATTTAAATAATATTTTTTATTAATTATAGTCCCATTTAAAATAACTAAATAATTATAAAGAGCAAAGCAAGATAAAGGAAAAAAAAACGGATAGCTGGAGTTAAGTAAGGCTTTTAACTTTTTATTACATTATTATGAATTATAAGAAGCTTATTTCTTTACTTATCTTAAGCAAATGAGGACAACATCACGAAAATATGGTTTTAATCGGTCCTTAATAATCATTACCAATTTAAGAGCTTTTTTTGCTCTTGTAAATGGAACAATCTGCAGTCCTCTCCGCAATTCCTTCCATCCTCTTGACTACCAGATGCGATACAATGTCTACTTTCTTTTTTATTTATTGTATGTGATCTTCTTGAGGTTCACCTCTTTCTAATTTAAAAATAATTAAGGTGAGATAAGTAATTTTTTTCCATATTAAATAAACTAGAGCTTGACCAGGATTAAGTCGGTGGATATGAGAAACCGACTGTGGACCCGAAACTCGCGTGCAGTACTCAATCGATTCGCTAAGGACCGATACCGATCATTTTGTAATATGACCGCGTCCACCAAAATATTGGCCCTCGGTGATATATGAATATATGAATCGAATATTACCTATGGTTAGAAATAAACTCTTAAGGATTTTATCTAATGGATATATCAGAATATATACCGCAAAGAATGTTTCAATTAGTTTGAAGTCGCTTAACCCGATGTAATGTTTATAAACGTGAAGAAAATATGACTTTTTCGTGACTTATAAAATGTAAATATGTTCCTCATCTATTTATATACAAAAACGCGATGTATGTTCACTATAAATTCCGAAATGCGAACCGTCCGTACTGTTTTCGATGAAATTATCAGGAAACATTGAGATGCCGGTGATCCATTGACGTTTAGTAGGGATCGGATCGACATAATGTGTATAATAGTGGTACCCGTGCGAAGACGGGGCAGTCCAGTTGTGTTGAATAAATAAGCACTCATGCCTACCATGCATGCCTACGGCGCAAGCAGAGATTACGGATTTCCATTCAACACGTTCCACACCTGGTATACCTAACTCCCTTCTTCCACAGTCATAAATCTACACATTCGTGTTTGTTTGTTTGGTTACGGGATAACGTTACAACTTTTGATTTTTTTTCAATGAAATTATTACTTTAAAAGTAGTTTTATATTTTTAATGGCACCGATAGCAAAAAACGAATAAATTATATTAAAAAATATATTAATTAATATGTGAATTTAAAGAAGAATTGAGGAATAGGCCTGTACTAATAGCATAAAGAGATAGATTTGAGTCTTTGTTGGATTTAATAAGTGGGTGGACCAGCTAAATCTGGCGCCAACACTTTTTAAATCGTAAAGACCAAAATAGGTTGAACCTTTGTGTCGTTTGCCGTTCCGGTATAAACCGGATGGATATATTCGATCAAATCGAATATATAAAAGAATAGCCTCGGGCACCTCACACGTTGGACTAAGCGCAGAGTACTTCTACTTCACGCCTGTCTTCTGTAAGGTCGTGGTATTTCACCGGTCGAGGCAGCTCTTTCGTGCAACAGATGTTGTTGTTGTGTGCTCTACCACTGTTTATGAGCTTAATAAACCATTAAGACTATTTGACGGATAATTAAATAATGAATTTATTTCAATTTGATTAGGTTTTGATTTACTTTTACATTTCACACATTACCGAATAGACGTTTTAAATGTTCGTAATCGATCATAGTAAAGGCTTCTATTCTGTTTTTACTCGGGCACATATATGACCAAAAAGCATCATTATAACCAGCCAACGGGCACCACTCCGCTGGTTTCAATTAATCGTCATAAAGATCGCTCCCTTGTCGCCTTTAACCTCTAAATTCCTTACGTAGAGCTCACATTCTACAGTTAAGTTAAGTACCTTTTGTACAAGTACAAACATACTAAATTACTGACTATTTTTAAAATACTGCTAATAAAATAACTAACTTAATAAATAATTTCAAAGAATTAAATATAGTAATAGTCAGAAAATATCCTTTTAATTTTGACATGAAGACAATCGGTTAGTTTCAGGGTTTCAGCTTCATCATAACAATCTTTCTAAATAATGTTTAACATTTAAGATAAAATAAAGTATTATAACCCCCGCGAGTTGATAATCTGCTAGGACCTTGTCGATTTACATCCACGTGACGTCAGACGTAACTAACAAGTATAGTTCTAATATGTAGTGAATTTTATGTAGTTATAATTCCGAAATTTCTATTGTCAATAACATAAATAAGATTTAAATATATCTAGAAATAAAACCAAATATCAATTGTTAATAACCTGTTGTCTACAGATCTGATAATTAAAATGATGTGTCTTTTTATAATCAGAATATACTTGGCATGTGATGAATAATTTATACTGGCTTGGTAAGTAAGTTAATATTTCTGATATCACCAGTTCATCATCAATGTTTTGTTTAAGATCATTTCAATCTCATTCTTAATATTTCAATATCTTTGATCAATTGTGACATTGACTGGTTTTTGACGCACGACTGTATAGTATTTTCGTAATCATTTTAAAACAAAGATGACAACTATAACGTCAATATTAGTAAATAACGATACTGACTGGTCAATTCACAATTTTTTTTGTGACTGACTTGTCACTGTTAGCCTGGAGGAGACTTTTACAGATTCACCGGGTTTGAGGCGACAAAGCGCAGAGGGCGCCTAGCCTAAGCCTCTGTCAATTCACTAAATTACGCCACCAAAATGAACGCTAGGCGCATTAACAATTTGTGGGGCTTATAAAAATAAAACAAAACAAACAAAATCCCCGTTAAAAAAATGTTTTTTTTTAAATGTTGCGAATGATGTTTTATCTTGTTGCGTAGCGAATGTTTACTGACTTGACTGACTTCAATGACTTTAAAATACAGTATGCAGGAGCGAGATGTCATGTGCCATATTTTTGGTTAATCAAATTAGGTTGTGCCCTAGCATAATTCGCCGTTGTCGATTCTAGGGATCAAGTTTATGCGTTTCTTATGATATATCTGTTTGCATAAGATTTAGTTTAGTTGAAATGGTTAGATAGAATTTTAGTATATTATTTATACCATTTTTACATTTAAAAATCTGTATTTATTTCTGTATTGGACTTCAGAGTGCTAGGTAGAACTCTTTATAAATTAAAAACTAAAAAGTTCCGTTCCACATGGTATCCTCTGTTGTTTAAATTTTAACACGTCGTTTTTCTCAATATTTACAACACCTGATAAGAGTAATGGGACAAACTATTTAAATTATTGGATTTTCATTGGTACTTGATTGACTTTCTGAAGAGGTTCAAAATCTTCCAATCCAAAATCCAAACCTTTTGAGATTTTCAATGTGGCTGACTTTTGTAGGGTCGATAGGTAAATAAACAACGTTATTTCGTTGTTGGTTTTCAATTACTTTTTAAAACCATTTTACTTGCGTTTTTTTTAAGAGAAAAAGGAGACAAAAGAGCAAACGGTTCACCCGTCATCAAGTGACCGTCAACCATAATATCTGCAACTAATAAGTTGCAGTACTTTGTCTCCTTCCCTTTTTCCTGTTGCCCCCTCCCCCGCCAAATCCTCCTCTCCTTCCCATTCTTTTCCTTATAAGAAATGAATCGAAGGGGGAGGAGGAGGCCTCTGGCACCTCACTCATTAGATGAGACGAACAATACTTACTACTTCACATCTGTCTTCTGTGAGGTGGTGGTATTTCATCGGTCGAGCCAGCCAAATCGTGCAATATATTATGTTGTTGTTGCGTAAACATCTGACCGATTTTTTAAAATTGTTTTAGTCCTGATAGGGGCTATAATGATAATAAGAAATAAAATAAGTTTAAGATTAAGAAAAACGCCATCTAGTACAAGTAGTAGAACATGAAATAACAATATTTAACAAATAATTTATTTCTTACTTTTTCCATATGAAGTAGTTGCAGTTTACAATAATAATTAATTTAAATATTCGCCCGTACTCATACTGCCTACATGTACATCTGCACGCATCTAGTGTCGCAGAATAGGGTAATCAGGCTTATCACTAATGCGGTCCGTTTGAGCAATACGGTGTGAAACTCATCAGTATGGGCTAGCATAAACATCTCGGATGCGATGCAGTAACGTGGCAGCTCCAACAACATCCTAAGACCACTATTATATTGTACAAAGAGAGCGTTGAAACCCCAATGTTACAAATTGCACGTGTACAATGTTTAGGCGCTTTGCGTAACGGGAGCTTTTTTAATCGATTTTTTTGTATGCATTAGTTGTTATTATAAAACATGGTTATTTTCAGATGTGTGTGCTGTTCAGTTTGGTGCTGCTGGCGTCGACTGAAGCCTTTTTCCTAAAGTGGGGCTCGGATTCAACGTACGTAACCCAAAATAGAGATTAAACCATGCTAAATATGCTATTCTATTATTAACACTAATATAATTAATTATTTACCGAGCTTGAAACATTTTGTCGTTATTCAAATTTAATTCGAATAAAATTGATAAAGTAATCCATAAAATTTGATTATTACTGGTAATAGAATGTTTATGTTAATGAAATTGCATTCATAATCGCATTTTGAATCTGGGCAATGAGGACAGAGTGAGATTTATTCGAATTAAAAAGAAAAAAACATATAACATTTGTACCATATATAAAATTCATATGATTAGTAGTTTTGGGGTGGTTGTGATTGTGTGTAAGTGTATTAATGTTAATGTCAGCGTGTATATGTGATTTATGACTTTCATACATTTATTTGCTCATGCATTACGCGCATGCTTCTGCATATATGTTTAATTTTCGTGTTATGTATAAACCATTGCGAAAGACTTTAAACATTTCTTTCAGTGTTACGCTTCAAGCGATATGTGTACGAATTTATGTACATTTTAAAAATGTTTTTAATAATTTCCGTTATTGTTGTGCAACGTCTGTTATACTATTTTTCTTTGCTATTGCGTTTTGTTCTCAAGAAATATTAAAAATAATTCTTAGTATTATTTTAAATATATTAAAATTAGTCTCCCGAAAAGATAAATAGATAAATAAGAGCTGACGAAAATTTTAAGTCCGGAAATGCTTATCATCACCTAATATTGAATGAGTAGCGGCTATTTTGTTTCCCTATTGTTATATATTTTAACGTCAGCAGAAATAATAATAGCTTGATTTATCTTTATAAGCACAATCATCAACTGCCTACCATTTTCTTCATGTGGGGTCGGCACAGTATGATCTTAGTCCATACTGTACAGGTTTTGACTTGACGCCAACCCTACTCGGGAATCACTTAATAGGTACGACAGTAAAGATAATTGTTTACCCATGTCTTGATTATAATTTCGCTTGTTACAGACCGCAGTCCTCCCAGAAGACTTGGGTCCAGCCGCTCGGACCGAACATGACTCCAGTGCAGTACCGTTACCAGTACTCGTACCCGTATGAATCTCGCAAGGTGTACCAGATGCAGAGCCAGCAGTACCAGCAGCCTGAGATTTCGGTGCAGCAGAGTATGGCTCCTATACCAATTAGCGTACCAGCTGGTGCCAGTTTGACTCCGGTATCTCTTCAGCACGTGCAATTAGTTCCTTGCATGTGTCCGGTGGCCCCGGAGGAAGCTGAAAAACTTCAAGAACAAGTCGGCCCTGGTCCATATCTAGCGCAAACTTATTCGCAGAATTCTTATTCCGCCCCTCAACAGATGACCGCCTCAAGTGAGACCAAAACGACTTCTAAACAGTGAACAATTCCATTGTAACTTTGCTAGAGCAGCTTTTATTAATATCATTAAATAAAACCGGTAATGAATTACGATCTTTGTGTAATCTGTAATTTGTTTCGTTTATTTATGTATAATAAAACTGATAGAGCTATGTTGATTGTATTCAAAATAAATTATTAGTAAATGATGCCTTCAATTTTATTTTATAACCTTATCATTAACTTCTTTCAAGTCACTGCTTGGGTACGCTTTTATAAAGAGACACCTCTCAACATATACCAATTGCTTTCCGCATATAGCAACTTTCAGAAGAATAACTTAGCTCAGATCATTACTTAACTTAATAAATAAGGTAAGTCGTAGCTTAAAGGAATTAAAATATTTAATTATATGTACATATATCTTATATATAAGAGATTTCCAGATATCTATTGACTTATCAAGCTATCTCTGGAACCATATAGCCTAGAGCGGCAAAGAACGGTTTTACGAAATCCCGTCTTCAAGGGAGGTTGCGGGTGGAACAAAGTTCGCCGAGCCAGCTAGTTCTATATGTTATTTGACTCGCTACCGAAAACAGGTTTTGTCTCTGACGTAATAAAAAATTGTTCCCACGCATTCAGCTCTCATTCTAATTATTATCGTATTTCTTTTGTTTTTTAGCCCTCAATTTATTCCGTTAATTTAGTTTGCTAGTATATTCCTAGTATAATCAGGTTTACCAATTTTTACCTTTTAACCAATTGACTGTCGTTATCGTTGAGTTCATTAATAATATTAATTGAATAAAAAATAGAAGCTTAACTTATTTTTTAACATCTTAACATGGACAAAACTTTAATCTTTTTCTTTTTAAGTTACCAAATAATAATAATAATACATGAAAACATTTTAAAAAACCGACTGCTGTCATCTAGACATTTACAAAACTTGTTCTATTTCCTCATACAAAGTTTCGTAGTCCATTACAACCAAGTAAATTTATTAAATTTATTACTTACTCTTTCTGAAATTCTCAACTAAACCAGAACCTAAATACGCCAAAATCTTATCTCTTAGAAAAAATATTCTAAAAATATGTCTACAGTACGATTCTACTGAGTTTTTATAAATGTAAAAGAAAAGAGGGAAGTTGGAACGGAGTTCCCTTCGCTATATTTTTTTTGCTTATGTTAAGTAATGATTAACGATTTTTGGTGGCGTTTACATTACACTTTTTCAATCTAGTCCCAAATCCCACAAACAAACGAATAACGTGCGATGAAGAACACCGTTCTAATATATACATATTATTCATAACGAATCAAGCCTAATGGGCAATAAAAGAGTTTAAAATAAATATAGGAATGTTATACATTCTATAAGTATGGGCTTGCCTAATTACTTTTGTTATAATTCTAATATCTCTTAACGTACGCCTACGCAGTCGATCGGAAGTGCAGGGAAGTGTTGCGCAAGCACTTTCATTGTTTCCAACGTAATATAACCGAGATGCTTCCATTCAATGAATGAAAACGTATTTTTTTCATGAGCGCCTTTTCACTTACGGTTATAGAATTTTAAATATTTTAGCATAATCCGTACACATTGAGATGAGAAAAAGCAACGCCCCGCTCATATATGTACCTTTCGAATGAGCTCTTATTCCAACAGTGAACAACAAATCTAGAATATATTGGTTAATCACATTATTTCAAGACACAAACTTTTGTACGCTGTACACGAACAGAGGTGTGACGTCACGGTTTAAGTATGTTACTGCGTACAAGTGATAACCTTAAAAGAACAAAAAAAACAATTTAGGAGCTTTTTTCTCTTGTCGATGTAACACCCACCAGTCTGAATTGGCCCATCCTCTTGATCTATTTGAGCATAAATGTTCTTCTTCGGATTCCTTCTACTTTACTTTCTATAATTGTGTTTGTAAGATATTCGTCTCGTATCAAGTGTCCTAACATGTATAGTCTTATGTTATTTTATTTATAGTATTGCCCGCTGTCAGAACTTGTTTCAAGTCGGAGACAGATGCAAGTAGATGCACCCTAAGTGCGAATGATTCTGGCTGTCGATCATAATTCGCTGTTCCAGCAACTCACAGGGAATTGCCATCGAGTACCGGATGACAATGGTTGACCCACACAGCGGTCATCGACTCTGACTGCAAATCCAAGATGCAATTTTGTGCATGCTACTAAGCTTGCACATTGTAGTCCTTAGTTAGGTTAAGATAAATCGATATATTGGTGAAAAAAGAGATTGACGAACTAATGGTTAGCAGTTCACCTGATGTTAAGTGACCAGCTCTAGCCATAGACATGGTAACATCAGACGCAAAATCTCTACCAGTCATTATGAGCATTGAAATGGGTAGACTAGGAAAAGGCTATAAGCAGGAGATGGATCTTTGGAAACGAAGTTTAAAATATTTCCACTTCACACTAATATTTTGGGAAAACTGTGGTATTTTCTGATCGAACCGGCGATGTTTTTCGCAGCCGCCCTTTCGTTCCCCTAATATATAAGGTCAGGGACTATTGGCTACGGGGTGTAAATAATTTTTTCAGTTGTTCTTTATTTATATTTAAAAATATTCAAGAGTACAACATTTCTTATTCTAATATCACAATTTCGTCTAATACTAGGTTAAAAAATGTACAATTTCCAATTAAAAGTGATAAAAATTTTAAAAATATAATATATTAAAGAAAAATTGGATAATAATGAACCGGCGATGGCCGTATACGCCTGAGTGGACGCAGATGCGGCCAGCTGCGGTTTCAACTGCGGATGACCGCGCGCTATAGGGTGGCTAGCCTAAGGTACCTCAGCAACAACGGATCGCAGCTCAGTATTTATATAGCGTCAAACTTCAAGTCTACTTTCATTGAAAGATTAAGTGAATGTCGCTGCGTCTTCCCAGAACTGTGCGTTGCGTTGCATCGTCACAATAGGACGTGTGAAACGATGTTCGTCGAAATAATAGCAATGCCACGACACAAACGCAACGCCCGTGTTGGCACCACTCTTATGTTATACTAGCTGGCTCAGCAAACTTCTATCCGCCTTATAATTTATTATTTTACTGCTTAAGGCAACCTTTGCAGGTAGCGGGCGGCGCTTTCGATACGGCGACGTGTAATTTTTGTTACAATTTCGAGGGTTTTTAACATTTTGCGCGGAACCATAACTATTTTGCCAAAATTAAATTAGCCTATTTTAATACTTACAATATTACCAATCTTCCAGTAAAAGTCCCATTCAATTCGTTTGAGTCGTTTTGGAGTTAACGCGGAATAACCGGACAAACAGACAGACATAAATTGTATTTTTATTTTTATATGGATATTTTATTTTGATATTACATACAGACATTTCAATATTATTTATCTGTATAAGAATATTGACAATAAACACTAACTAACATATTTTTTGTTATCTATCCTTCTATGTCTACGTCAAAATTGATTTTTTATAATTTAACTGACATTACAAGTTATGATATAGTATATAAGTGAAATATAAATGAATTTATTGCGAAATGTTTTCAAAAAGAAAGCGGAAAACTCTCGAGGGTACGAACTTGGATGAGAAAGTAAATCAGCTCGCTCAATATTACATGCCAATGGACCTCAATCCACTGTTCAAAAATCATAAAATAATAGGTATAAAAAAGGTAAATTATATATTGGAACACGCATCAAGGTCAAATTTACAGAATTCCAATTTTAAAGAAATACTTCGCTGCTCTCTAACTTTAGTGTACTATTTTGCAATGAGATTGAAAATTACGAAAGAAAATAGAAGATGCTGGAATTGGTACGGTCGAAGGCAGTTTAAGCGTGCTGAACAATTATTCCACAAAGCTATGGAGAGTTTGCAACCAGAATGTAGTGAAGATTCCATAAAAGAGACACTTAATTTCTTCACCGAAGTATCACTTTGGCCGTTTGAAAGTTTCGTTCAGCAAATATTAGAAATAGTTTTGTACTATAACCGGGGTAAATCGACACTATTTTATCTCATGCTTTCGGATATTCATTACATTTTGTTCACTGATGTGGTGTCAGCTAGACATCGAATGAGAGTGCTCTACGAATTATTGCAGAGTGAAAACTGGATCATTGATAAACAAAAGTTACTTCCTTTCATTATAAGGTTTTTGAATTTCTTCGCTTATAGCATTGATAAAGGCGAAGATAAAGTTCCCGCATACAGATATCTTAAGAAAGGTTTCGAAGTATGTTTGAGGCGAATATTCGAGAGAGCTGAAAATCATCATAGACTAACTATAATTGCTACAATGTTAAATTGGTTTTACATTGTTAACATGAGCGATGACGATATTTTCGAGTTTTCCTCTTTATTAGATTACGCAGCGCAATTATATCACGTCAAAATGTACAGCGAGAGCTTTTGCGAAGGATTATTTGATCACGTATTGAAAAATCTAATCGGTTCACCGAACACTCTTCACAGTCTTGTTGGTATTCGACTGCTTGTTAGATTCCTAGACCGTCAATTTAACGCACAGTATCTTGTTGTGCCCACAATATATTACAATTTTTCGCAGGTAATATTTTAATTTTCATGTAATTTTATCGAATTATCCAAAAAAATGACCACAAAGTAAATATAAACTCCTTGTAGTAAATAACCATGGCAACTGAGATAACAACATGAATAATGTTACCAATGTTACTGTTCGATGGTCTCCTGGTAGACTTGCGCAATTATAAATCCATGAACATTGTAGTGTCAAAAACGCTTAACTTCTTTGATAGTCAGCCGCAGAACATTCGACAAGAAAAGGAAAAATGTGTATTAAATAAAGTACTATAAAAACATTACTTTACAAAATGTACTTTATTAAACAAATGTATCCAACATTTGTTTAATAAAGTAAATTTTACACGGACACTCGATCCTACAGTTAAAAGTCTTTTTTTAATATATTAAGTTCAATAAAATAAAAAAGAATAAAAAGAGAATAAAAAAGAGTTAATAATATTTTACGATACAATGAAAACTGTTTCAGGTCAATCTAAAGGTCGGCGTATATGACAGTGGCGACAAAGCGTTCATTCGTCAGTATCGAGAGAAATTCCATAACTACTTCCTTAAGGCTGTCAAACAGCACTACTACAGCGCAGTTAACTTAAAAGCACTGTTCACTGCCATAAGCTGCATTGTCCTTGAAGTACCGTGTGGACTTACAGCTGCCGCTGCCGCGTGCATGGCCATGGTTATACAGGACTTCGCGATAAATGCTGACGACATACCTGTGAGGTGCAGGTACTGGATGCATGCGATCGTTGTGTCCGTAATGTCTTTAGTATGCTGGGTGCACAAAGCTCCAGATCTCTACAGATATGTCAATCAAATAATATCAAGACGGGCAAAAGAAGCACCCCAACTCAATCCACCATTGACCAAAATCTACAACGTGGAAAACAAGCACATAATGTGGAATAAGCCGACATTGTTCTTCGAGGATTGGGAATTACGTTATGGTCTGTGGAAACATTTTCAAGGTACCCCGGTAAGTTGCAGCTCGGTATATGTTTTTCTGTATCTTCAGAATTCAAAAGATTATTTTAAACGATAAAAATGCGTCTAAATGTTTATACTATATCGACAGGAACAACTTTTTATGGTTTATTTGCTAATTATATTGATTTAGCATTGTTCTTTTTGTTGTACCAACAGAATAGAAGACATCAGAGTTTATCAAAATTGAAGACGCCCTACATTAATATCAAAGCTTAAATTTTATGGCACGCGAGAAGACTTTTCAATTTGGTTACGTAAAATAACCTTATAATCATAAGTTTTATAAAGCAATTAAGATAAAAGGAAATAAACATTTTTTTTAAACTTAAGGTTACTACGAACTGGATGAGGGTGGCCGGGGCTGATGTTCATCATCACAAAGTGATCAATTGTTCAGCAATGAAAGACCAACAACTGGTCAAATTACAGATCCCAAAACATCTTTTGTCCGAATGGATCGGCTCGACCGGTGGAATACCACGACCTCAAAATGTATAGATATGAAGTGGAAGTATTCTGAGTTTCTCTCTTCGCCTTAACATCCATTTCATATAAGCCAAGGATGGGATAGGAAAATAAGACAAGTAAATTTCCTTTGTCTGTTTTTCCCCCACCTCTGTAAAGTTAGGCAACGAGTTGCAACTCGCTAGTTGTGGGTGCCTATGGGTAGCTTAATATTTGGTAAGCCTGTTGCTCGTATGCCAACTTATTTGAAAAAAAGTATAAACCCTTTCAGTATTTATGTTGGTGCCAAAGTATGCTTGTACGGGATGTCCGTACAAAGGATATAACTAACTGATACACTGTCTTTTTGATAATGAGAATTGTGTGTCGCCCTTGATGACCGGCGACGAACTGAATATTCACTGGTATTATTTTGCGTAACTTACCCCGTACGTTGCTTGGAACCGCGGGTTCATTTTTATTTAATTACACACATCGGAACATATATACTTTGTAATACAATAAAAATATCACAAGTCACAGGTTCAGTTCCGAAATTCACTGGTTCGCAGACATCCCGTACATTTATAAAACTGCTACAATTAAACACGTTCGTTTTGTTACGGAGCAGCCGCGGTACGTAATCTTCGGAAGTGCAACTAAACGTGTGTTAAACAAGGTAATTAATAAGACAAACGTGAGTAGCAACGAATCAAAATAATTAGGTATTGAAATTATATAATCGTTGTTTTCATTGTCAGGATATAACATAGGGTACTTACATTAGGGTACTTACACCCCGAAAATAAATATTTTCCCACGGTACCTTAAATAACAATATCGGTTGCCATGGCGATGTCTCATGTTTTAACAGTACCAACTTTTTGATAAATGTTGCCTATCATTCGAAGTTAATACGCCGAATCAAATTACAAGAATTTAGAGTGTGAGAAATGAGAAACGAGTGCGAAGCCGCGAGCTACATCGTATCTAATACCTTTAAACGATATATATATATATATATATATATATATAATCTGAACCTCGGAACGGCTCCAACAATTTTCATGTAATTTTGGTATATAGGGGGTTTCGGGGTATCTTTATCATGTAATCCGAAAAAACACCACAATATAAAAAAAGGCCGAGCAAAGCTAGGTTGACACAGCTAGTATTAATTAAGATACATTTTATATTTGTCAGTAACACAAAAACGCTTGAATATGCTTGTCTCGATTTAGAATCGAACTTATCGAACCGTCGAAGTTGCAAAAGTTAGGTTGCTCTAACCGCTATACACTAAGTTCAACTTTATATAATTGTTTCACAATTGAACATAAAACATTCGTATATCGCTTACGATATAAGATACATGCTAATGCTTTGTAATAACTAAATTACCGCTTAATACCTTTCCTGTCGGTATTACAAGACATGCATTTGTAATAAATTCGCTACACGTCAATACGTACAGACTAGAATCAGTTTATCTATATAAAAGGCGATGCCCTTATGTATGGTCCCTGTCGACTCCGTAACGGCTCTTCGAAATTTTCAGTTTGGTCTCGCGGGTGTTCCCATGGAGTTCGAGAGATATACATCCTCGAGCGTCATGGTCCTATAAATCCGTATTGAATTCTTAAGATTAGTTGGTAAAAGAATGAAAAGATAATATGATATTTTTTAGCGGTGGGGAAAGTGTCTATAGTATTTATTTACTGTCTATATATTTGTAAATTCCGCTTGTTGAAATAGTGAGATTATCCTATCACGTTATCACTGAACTTATTCCTTAAAAAAAAGAATGTACAGGAGACGGTTTAGTATAACAAGTTTGTGATCATTCCACTAGATACATACTGGATGACTTTTTGCCACCTTTTACTATAAAAAAATATTTCTAATAAGGAAAGGATGGGAAGAGTAAGAGGATTTGACGGGGGAGGGGATAGATAGGTAAAGTATTCTTTCTTCTATCCTATGCAACCTTTTTTCTTTTTATTCTGTCTTGTGTTAATGTTGGCATTGCATTTGAAACTCCTCAGCTTGTTGTGGGTTGCTGTCACTTGAAATACTTTCTATCACACCACTTTCTTCTATAAATATATTTGGATTATTGATTACGCTGGAGCTGGATATTCACAAGAAGAAACAGAAACACAGAAAACAAAACTTCACATGACTTTGTTTAACGGGAAGCTTATTTGACGCGAAACAAAACACAAGCTATTCAAGATTACCGCTTTATTCCTGAACGTGTTAATGACTGGAAAGTAAACCTTTTGTAACACTCACACTGCAATAATTGCATTTCAAGTAAGAAACAGAAATATATTTTTTACACAATGTATGATCATAATAAAGTCAAAGGTTGTTACTTGATATGTTTACTGTGTTTTGTATTGATTCTATTTTTATGTAATTCGTAATATCTACATGACTCGTATCGTTTTTTTATCTGTATATACGTTATCTGTGCGAATGCCGTAAGAAAACAATGGCGGGAGCCGACTTTCAAATCACAATTATTGCCATACGTATTATTTGCTTTGTTATAGGAATATTACAGTGTCATAGAATATTTAGATGAAGACTTACTAGTTTCACTTTTAAGCTGGTAATATAAAAAGCAAATGGGTTAATCTGGTACATAACACATTTTGTTATCTACTGTTTGTGATTATTTCTAGTTGAAGCTATAAAATCCAGTGTTACAAATATATAATATAACCTTAATAAAACTAGTTCTAAGTGTTTGCATGAAGGCCGTAACTTATATGTGGATTTATAAACTATATAAGGCCTTTTGACTGTTAGAAGATATATTTCATATGTCTTAAACAAAGAAAAATTGATTTGATCCATTTGACATAAAACGGTATACTGTTAATGATAAGTTCAGTTCACAATTTGCTAGTTTTACAGTTTTTAAAAGGCATATTACTCTCGCTCGAAAAGAATCACAATTTTTCCACCCATAAATACTGCGTGATTTTTAGGTTCTCAGGATAAGGTAAGGAGTTGTAGGGATAGAGATTTATAACAGTGACAACTAGTGCAAACTAACCCTTAAAAACACATCGTTGATAACTGATATAGATTCATTAACTAAGCCTCTACTGTAAAATTATTAAAATACTTTAGAGTTGAGATTGTATAAAATATTCTTTGCGCTTTTCCCTATTTTTTATGTGTCGGCACCGTGAGACCGTAGTCCATACTGTAATAGGTTTTGACCACCCTCCTCGGGCATGTATAGAAAATATTTATATATTATGGAAGTAATATTTATTTTAAGCATTCCCAAAAAATCTTGGTTGGAAATGAGAAGAGTTCACGATAATAGACGAAAGGCGGATTCGAACCCGCTATCTTGTTGTGCATGTTTGCATGCAGTCAGTACCCTTAACCATTAGGTTAGTGGCGTTTATAAAAGATATGAAACATTAATCAGATTATAATTTAATTTTGGTATATTTATTTAATAACAGAGTTATAGTAAAAACAGATAACAATAAAATGTATTTATTTGTGATCAATCATAACCCCGACCCCAAATAAGAAATATCTATCAGATATATTTGTGGTGCATTTTTGAAAGTTTTTATGTCAAGTGTATTGTGCTATGATCATCCTCTGTTACATTTGGGACCAATTACGTTCAAAAATCGATTTGCGATCGTAATACATAAACGATGTGTCGAAAGTTTTGTGCCTCGCAATTCTATCAATTCTACATAATTTTATACATACATTCAAACTGTGTTAAAAGGTCTTAATTTTTGAATAGATGTTATTTTAGGCGCACTTAGGAAAACTATGAGAGTGAATGTCCACGGCAACAACTTCATGATTTCACAACTTTGTTGAACATTTACCTTTAATTCCAAGTTATTTATTTATTTAATTGAACCGTTATCAATTATATTTAAGATTTTTTTTTCACAAGCAAAGAATACTAGCAAATGCGATGAAATTTTTAGTTATTTATGTTATTACACGATAGAGACGTAAACTCCTTACGTACTTACAAAAGTACACACACCAGAAACGGTTTTATTATATATAAACAATTCAATTAGTGTTTTAGGTCATTGAGATTATACCTAGTGTATCCAGTTTAATGTAGTTAGCACCAAGACAGGATTAGTAACGATCCGCTCCCAATAAATAGGGCAAAGTCCTGAGAGCGTGGGAACGTGACCTATGGAGTCCTTGCAACGGACCTTGTTGCATCCTCTAGTGAGGGGCTTACTTGATGTTATCGCACGATAACGTATCCTTTAATTGATTTATAAAGATATACCACACATTCAATGTTTAATACAGTCATACAGATTTTACTTATACGATTTTCTGATACAAAATAAGTTATTATTCCATAAAACTTTCACTGTTCGAAGTCACCCTCCCAAAGGAACCTATAGTTGTCCTTAGCTAGTGAGTTTTGATCAACCCTTTAAGATTAATCAAAATACCAGGAACGGACCTGAAAGCGCGAGGGGTGGAGGAATTAAAAAAGCCTTATTATACTGAATGAAATATTTTATACCAAACTTTTGAGATAGTAACGTTATTATTGGACTAAAAGCGATTTCATCTTGACAAATATGGCAAAAATCATGGTGACTAGATATTAATTTTTCAGATACATTTTACTCGTATTGCAATTTACTAAAACAAGTTACCGAAGAAAGTTTTTTTTATTTAGCGGGAAATAGTGCACTTAAGAAAACGTAAGATTTTTTTATTTTTATTTTTCTTTTTTCTTATAAGGGGACAAATGAGCAGCGGTTCGTCTCGTGTATAAGTGATCACCAACGCCCATGAACATCTACAAGGAGTACGCTCGCTTCTTGAAAGAGATCAAGTTAATTTGGTTTGGAAAACCGCCGCCGCCAGATCATTTAACAACGTGTCCGTGCAAGGGAGGAAATTAATGAAAATCGTACGATAGTAGAATGCCAAACATAACGATGGTGCGGACGGTAGTTGGAGATCTCTCGTGTTGAGATTGACATTACGTACAAGTACATGCTTAAAATCTTCAGTATGGTTTTTATTAGTGGTGACCAGGGGGTAAGCTCTTGTAATTAATGTGTATTGACGCTAGAAGACAAAAAATAATAGAATCAAGTAGTTGCTGTAATCTTAAGTATTTCCCCTATTCCTTATTTGTTAAACCTGACCCAAGTTTATTTTTTTCACATGTTAACTTTAATGTTACTTCAAGTTTAAATACAATTCAAGGATATTGTCTACCGCTGAAATGGGCTAGGACTAAACAGTGAAGCCTTTAAGATCTCAGGGGCGATTGGTATGGCGGTATATAGCAGAGACCTTTGACTAATTGTGAACTGTTGAAGCCTGTTCGGTATTTACAACTTCGAGCAATATCTAATAGTCTGTTCGATGGTCAATTCATCTCTGTCCAAGTGGCTCATAGATATTGCTCTTCAATTAACATATTCCCTACCTTGTGCAGCACTTAACTGGGGTGAACCCTATCGAAAAAACTGAGAAGGATCTTAACCATATCAATTAGATCTTAGTCAGCAATAAACAAAAGAAAAAAAATTTAAAACTGTTTTTGATCGACTATATCGTTAAGCTGTGCCATTCCCTATAGACAATGCAAATACAATGCTGCTATCATCGAATTAAAGCATTATTGCAATATGAGAATATCCTGTAATTTGTGACCTGAATATCCAACAGCCCTAGCATATAGAAGAGAGAGAGATGCAGAAATTTGCACCTTAAAGAGAGGAGCAATTCGTGAATCTGGATCGCGTGCAAATTATGTGGGGTATAAATAAGAATGGATTCATGCTCCAGCTATCATTGTTAGTCCGTACGTGGAATCGGTCGGTGCTAAGGGTGAAAGCTGGTCCGACGTCTCCATAGTGCTTTGCCGATTGGTCGTGCGTTGAAGTGCGTGCCCCTGTATTGTTTAACAACAATGCGTTGCCGAATCATGGTGAGTTTTTTTGGTTTTGTCTATGATGTCCGTGTTTCTTTACATTATTTTTATATAATAATGATTACTCATTATTATTATTACATTATTTGAATTTCTATTTTATTATTTTTATTATTAAATTAACGTAACGTTCTATTATTAGTTAATTTAATAAAACAATCGTTCTTATTGACATTAGCAAGTAGTCAAAGATCTGTCGAAAATCTATTGAAGCCGGTTCGAATCCAGAATTACGTTAGGGTTGCTCCAAAACGATAAAATATCGTTAACTTGCATTTTTAGGTTATTGAGACCTATAATAAAATTGAATACAAATGATATTATTTTTCGTTTCACCATCCTGGACTGGCCGGTTGGCGTGGTTAGTAAGATACTTGCTTTTCACGCCGCAGTTTGTGGGTTCGATTCCCACCTAGGACATACACTTGTGTGCATGAACATGTCTGTTTGTCCTGAGACTGGGAGTAATTATCTATTTAAGTATGTATTTACAAAAGAAAAATAGTATATGCAGTCTATCAGTGATCCGATTTCCATAGCACAAGCTCTGCTTAGTTTGGGATCAGATGGCCATCTGATAATAATGTCCCAGGATATTATTATCCTATTAAGTTACTAACCTTGTTAAATTGTTCACTTACTTACAACCCGTTAAATATTTGTTTTATATATTATCGACTTATTTTATAACAAATTAATGAGAAACAAAATTGATTTAAATTAGAATGCATAATGTTAAGGAGAAAGCAACTAAGGGTAGGTAATATTTTTCAGCTGCTTTTAACTGCCGCTGTCTTCTTGTCGCTGTTGGTTGCGTGCGTTGAAGGGTATGTATATAAAATTTGCTCAAATAATGTCATTCTAAAATAGCGTTTCTATCACCTAGTCATTTGAGAATCTCTCGGTACTATGGGTTCAATTCCCAGATGCTGTTATGAGCTCTGTGAGAAGCGGATAGCGGTTACCTTTCTGTCTATCCCAATAGGATTAAAAGACAGCTAATATAATATGGTTATCATTTGATAATATTGTGATGTACGGATCGGAGTTTTGGGCTGTTAAAGGAACGGATGAAAAGAGAGTGCATGCGGCAGAAATGCGAATGTTGAGATGGATGTGTGGAGTAACACTAATGGATAAGGTACGAAACGAGTATTAGCGGAAGCCTGAAAGTAGCAGCGATAGTGGAAAAGTTAAGGAACAGATAGAGGGAGAAAGATGGATGTAACATATTTGTAGTATACTAGTTTAGGTAGCTCAATTGAACCTTTGCGCAGATTTGCCTCCCAGACAGGGTGTGGCTGGGTGCTTTTAGCGCACCTTGCGTTCGGAAGCTTTAAAGCTGCGGTAGAAATTGGCCGGTCATTGACCGGACCGGTAGTATTGAGTTAATTTGTTAAGGGTAATCTTCTTTTTCATTATCCGCAATTCCATATAATAATAAAATATAATTCTACTGACGGGTGAATGTGGAGTTAAGATGTAAACTCATCAGGCCATCGACGTAAAGATAAATGACTTAATGAAAAAGTCCGCTGGCAATTTATACTGAAGTGATACTTTATTCTTGCTAAGCCTTCGCTTGTTGAAATTTATTTCGTTTTTAATTTTTTAGGTATGACGCTATATAAATTTGTAACATTACCACGAGGAAAAAACTGATTTGTAAATCAGATCTTCTATACTAATAAATTCTTGTATATGAATTATTCTGCTTCTATTACTAGTTTAAGTAATATTGTTAACAAATATGAATGTTAAATGTCTCTTAAATAAATATTTATTATTATTATATCTTAGTCAAAAGTAAAATTTAAGTAAGACCCAAGCCAGCTCTATGCACCTCTACCTCAAACTCAGTCATTATGCTTTAGACTACTTCAAAAAATGATGCAATAATTTTTTTTATACAAAAACAATGATTAAAATTGTTGGGAATGTATTGTGAAATACTGAACAAATGAGTTGACTATAAAATGATCGTGTGAAAATTATTTCTAAAATAGACAAAAAAAATATTGCTTAAGTAGTCACGATAACCAAAAATGAAACTATATGTATTTACAAGTAGAGTTACAATCTATGAATGTCTTATTAAATTCAATTTAATGTAATTGCCATAAAAATATTAGCTTTCCACGCATCTCACAGATTTTTCTTGTCAAATTCCATCCGTGCCCGGAATATGCTTAAAAAAATCTAACGTATATTCATATACGATACGATACGATTCAGATACGATTCATTCATATGCGATACATTAAGCGTGTTATATCAGAAGTTATATGATGTTCACTATAATGTCATTGGCTTAAACTTATTGTTTTTCAAGTGTACGGAACCATGAAATTTAAGTAATCTAAGCATTGCTTCCCCAACTGCAGGAAACATGTTGGTAGCGCTCACTCACGCGTAACGTACTACGAATTACGGTAATATGACGGAAACAAGCGCTTTTCATAAAGCGCACATATTTTCAAAGTGAAACCTTCTTTAGCCGCGTTAGACGATATCTGGTACGGAAAAATCTGTTCGTGTGAGCAACATGCTTAACACGCGTTGGTAACACGCTTGAATTTGGAACAGTTTAAACTTTTTTCATTTATTTTTCTTGTATTCTATTTTGTATTATATTATTACATGCAAGGGTTTATTTTCGTTGATTATTTATCTATAATTTATATATTATCCACTTATTTTCGAGCTACTGTCTAAAGATGATGAAAGTGGTAGAGCCCGCAATAACAACATCTTTTGCACGAATGGGCCGGCTCGACCGGTGAAATACCACGACGTCACAGAAGACAGGCGTGAAGTAGATAATTCTGCGTTTCGTCTGATGAGTGACGTGCCGGAGGCCTAATTATAGTCCTCTTCCCCCTCCTACCCTCTTCTAATAAGGAAAGGATGGGAAGAGGAAGAGCATTTGACGGATGAGGAGGAGATGGACAGGGAATGGAAATATCCTTTTTCTGTTTGTCCCCTCCTTTATCCATGAAGGTAGGCAACGCATCTGCAACTCATTAGCTTGTTGCGGATTCCTATGGGTAGCGGTACTTATTTCCAGGGGCCGCTAGCTCGTTTGCCACTTTGTAATATAAAAAAAAATTAAACTTCGATTTTTCTAGAACAGGTGGAACCGCGGCAGAAATAAGTTTGAAGATGGTGATATGACGATTTGTAAGCGAAACTATCTTAAGGAAATATAAATTAAAGCTATAATATGCTACCGCTATATTTCAAGATATAAGAGAAAGCGTAGTAGATTATAGCTAACTTAACATGAAGTAATCACTAATGCAAACGTTGTGCAACATTCGTAACAGAGCATTTTTAAATTCAATTGCTTTCAGTTAATAATAACATATCGCTAAACATTAGATAGTATTAATAATGCATGGCTCGGTATTGCATATGAATTAGACTTTTTTTGCGATGTAAGTTTGTTGTTTTATTCAATATGTTGATTGCTCATTTTTTTAATTTGCCTGTTTAGTTGGTCTTCGTAAATTCGATAGCGATCATAGTTCTCTTACAGTCCTGCCTTCCATCGCATAAGATACTTTAGTATTTTACCAAAAATAAAATAATGTTGTACCATCGGAGCAAGTCGTAGTGATGTTAACAAATATAAGTATAAACAGCCGTAGGAAAGACTGTAATTTAGTAAATTATAGCTTCAAAATATTACTGTAAGGTATAATGCCCTCGTATACATTTTTATTTTTACAGGCGACCAAAGAAGGTTGTTGTGCATGTGCCAATGATGACGAATAAATTGAAACATACGCACACTGTGTACAAGACAATGCATCACCATCACACTCACCACAACCTTCCGCCCCACGGCCCGTTGCCGGTTCCAAGGCACGAGCATTTCCACCATTTCCCACGACCCGCGAAGCAAGTTTTGACTCACCACAATGAGCCCCTCAGCTCACTCGGACTCACCGGAATCCTGCCCGACGCACCAGTGGAAGTGTATGATCTTCCCAATTTCGAGAATAAACCGTCTAAGATCCCGCTCAGCCCACGTTTCATCTATCAAGATTTGCCCCATTTTCATCATGGTTTGGTAAGTACTTTTCGTATTTCACCTGTTATTAATGTAATTTTAGGCTACTAGATGTTTAAACGTTATTTTGTTTACGGTTGAACTGGCACTGTAGACTAGTGCATTGAAACTTTCCAACACGTAACGGGATATCGATGCAAGGCTGGTGACCATGAGTATATTATATTTTTGAAAAATGCAGAGTAGTATCAATATTATTGTTTTGTACGACAGACAGCCAGCGTTTACCAATTTGCAATAGAAAAAACCACGCAAATCTGACTGTTTTTAATTTGTTTCAGGTTATAGATAATTAAGCAAAGCGTTCATGAATTCTAAAGAGTATTCTTGAAAATATAACGCAAAGAAGACGCTGCCATTTCGTCAAACCACATCAAATTAAGTATTACATACCTTTTTTTACATTATCTTTTTACATATTGATATAACTAAATGTTTAGCGATAGTTTTGAATAGTTGATAAGACGGGTTTTTGGGCATTGTTATGATGTCCACCCATTTTGTTTAACGATATTTAAACTCATATTTTATTCGTAGGAGTTATATTGTTTAATACGTACAAAGTAATATTTTGAGATGTCAAATTGTCATGTATGCCAAAGAATAAGAATCGCGTTTAATTTTTTTCTAAATTATTAGTTTCGTTACTTATTTAACGTTTCCATGTATTTGTCACTTATTATTATTACTATACTTTTAAAGTATTAGAAGTTATAAGTTTAGAAATTGTCTTGTCAATTTTATTATTTATATTACTAGAATGAGTTCGTTATTTGGAAACACTTTTATTGGGAAAACACGCACGTGGAGTTGTGAAAAGGTAGCCCCCAACTATTAACTTGGTGGGAACACAACCGGTCACGTGGTACCAAATTCAGGATCCAACACGCATCTTTGTATTTATATTGACGGGAGTTAGGAAGTCCATTTGGATTTTAGAACAGTGATAGTATTTTAGGAGTTTTGTGTAAGTAAGACTTTAAGTCAAGCTGTGCGTGCAAAGCAATCTTGTTCAATCCGAAAATAGTTCTCTAACCTGAAAAATTATTTTATCTTATTATTTTGAATCTGTATTTAACATCTATATTTAATGCAGGCGTTTTATATTTCCGTATGTGTTATAGATCTAAGGTATAATACTATGTTGTGTAACCATTATATTTCTAGAATAAATGTATTGTACTCCAATTTTCCACTTTTTGTTCGCCTCAATTGCCTTGGGTATCAATATTTGTTTTGGTACATTTGATAAGCGAATGTTTTCGCTACGGCGTGTGTCTGTACGATTACAATTCTAATAATGATATTAAGCTTAGTATCAAAACTGTGAAGCGATTGTCAAGACTATGATCACAAATCGCTCGCTGTCTTCTAAGCATTTTCGTAAGATTTTAAATCTTCTAGACAGCATTTACAAAAAAATCACGGAGATTCAGATTTCCAAAGATCATCGGGATGATAATGACATTTTCCAAACGTACACCATCATACAAATATCATGCTCATACTGTAGATCGACTGTCTGACTTACTGACTGACGGAACTAACAGGGAACGCAACGTTTAAAGAAGTACGTAGGTATTCGGATGTTAAGAAATTCTTAACAATTTCAGCTTAAAATGATTTCATAAAATTTTCATCAGGACTACTACATATTATCTATTCTATATATACTACAGACACACACAGCTATCTAGGGGAGGACGTAGAGAAGCTTCAATCCTGTAGAGACCACTAGGGATTCCAGACGACAAGATTGCGAGAGTTCTTGAGATTTTCGGCAGGTTTAATTGAGGCAAGGGTAATTTTCGGCAGGCTTAATTGAGGCAATTGTAATTTTCGGTAGGTTTGATTGAGGCAAGGGTAATTTTCCGCAGTTTAACTGAGGAAAGTGTAATTTTCGGAGGCCTTTCAGACTGAATCTTATGATATCAAGCGATAAATTCTTGTTTTATCTAAACATACATTTTTGCTATCTCGGAAACGGGCCCTATTTATAAATCTATCAACAAAAAAACTAATTTATGGTACGCCATCTCTTCGGCCATGGATCATGGATGATAATTCTTTGAACAATGCAAAATCTTACTGACTTAAAATTTCTGTAACGTAATCCTAGGTGCCTTTATTCGAATTCTAAATATTTTTTGAAAAAAAAAAACACGATCTTACGATGACAGATTACAATACAGATTGAAGCTCAGTTCACAGATCACCGCCGCCCCTGAACATCTTCAACAGCAGAGGAACTTCAGATACGCTGCCAGTCTGGAGGTACGCTTTATCACGCCCTGAGAAGTGAATCTGGCAATTTAAGAACCTATACAAATCAAAACTATTAAATAACTGTAATTTTATTTCTCATCTCTGAGGGAAACGTTTTTTTTTCTGACATTAAATACTCAAGAACTAAGTGGGGCAAGTCACCGATGTTTTATTTTTGAGAATTAAACATGAGTGTGAAACAAGTTTGCCAGCTTTAGTTTCTCAGTAAATATATTGTGGCTATCTAATAGAAAAGTTAAGAGTCTAATAAAGCACTTTTTATATAAAAAAAGAAAGAAAACCAATGCCCCAGTTTCCCAACTGCTAGAATATGCCAAATATAAAAAAATCTTTTAGTCGGTAGACATGACGGATACAATAACAGTAAAATTTTTTTTTTTTTTTTTATAAGAGAAGGGGGCAAACGAGCGGCGGGAACACCCAGGTGATCAACGACGCCCATGGACACCCGCAACACCAGAGGAACTGCAGATGCGTTGCCGGCCTTTTAGAAAAAGAAAGGCTCGCTTCTTGAAGGACCCCAAGTCGTACTGGTTTGGAAATACCGCCGAGGATAGACCATTCCACAACGCGGCTGTGCGTGGCAGGAAATGTCGAGAGAACCGCACTGTTGAGGAATGCCAGCCATCCAGATGGTGTTGATGGTACCTGGCGGTCTGTCGTGTCGTACGATGACGAAACTCGGCGGCAGGAATCGTTCCAAACAGTTCTTCGGAACACTCCCCGTGGTATATACGGTAAAAAATGCAGAGGGAGCTGACGTCCCTCCGCAAGGCCAGAGTATCAAGCTGATCGGTAAGAGCTCGGTCGTTGACGATTCGAGTCGCTCTCCGTTGTATGCGGTCAAATGGAAGAAGCTGGTATTGGGGTGCTCCCGCCCAGAGATGCGAGCAGTATTCCATGTGGGGCCGAACTTGCGCCTTGTATAGCTGAAGGCGGAGGCCCGGCTGGAAATACTGTTTCGCTCTACTGAGTACACCCAGCTTTTTAGAGGCCAATTTGGCCTTGTCTTCCAAGTGACCACGAAACTGAACGTCACTCGATATGTCAACGCCGAGAATACCGATGCTGGCTGTGGCAACCAGAGGAGTGCCCTCAAAACATACATTCGCGACAAAGGGTTCTTTTTTAGCGGTAATGGCGCAGACTTGTGTCTTTTTGGGATTGAAATCAACAAGATTTTGTCGACCCCAATCCGAGACTTCACCTAATAGGATCTCCATTTCAGACACAAGTTTGGTCCGGTTCTCAGCGGCAGTAGCCCGAGAAACGTTAGCGCGGGCCGTGTACAGTGCATCACACGTGCTATCATCTGCATAACAATGGATGTTGCTAATTTGCAGCATGTCATTGATATGCAGAAGAAACAGGGTGGGCGACAGTACACAGCCCTGTGGGACACCAGCATTAATTGGTTTCGGGTCAGAGCATGCACCGTCGACAACGACCTTGATGCTCCGACCCTCCAAAAAGCTGGAAATCCAGGCGCATAGTTTCTCGGGCAGCCCGTAGGAAGGCAACTTCGAAAGAAGTGCTTTGTGCCACACCCGATCAAAGGCCTTGGCCACGTCCAAACTAACCGCCAGGGCCTCCCCCTTGCCCTCGATTGCCACCGACCATCGATGCGTGAGGTACGCAAGAAGGTCACCAGCTGAGCGACGCTGACGAAAGCCGTACTGACGATCGCTAATCAGCTGGTGCTCCTCAAGATACCTCATGAGCTGGCAATTGATGATCGTTTCCATGACTTTCGAGAACAAGGTGGTAATGGCAATCGGCCTGTAGTTGGACGGATCCGAGCTATCACCTTTCTTTGGGATCGGGTGGATTGTGGCAGTCTTCCATGACTTCGGCACAATGCCTAAGGAGTAGGAGAACCGGAACAAGCGCGTTACAACCGGTGCCAACTCAGGAGCGCATGTCCTAAGCACGATGGGAGGAATACCGTCAGGCCCACTCGACTTGTGAACGTCCAGAGATTGCAGCACTTTACGCACTGATCTCTGGCGAAACTGCCTCTCGGACATGAAGGTGTCACCGCACTGGATATTCGGCGATGAACTACCATTATCCTCCAGAGTCGAGTTGGCCGCAAAAAGAGAGCCTAGAAGATCGGCCTTCTCATTTGCGGTGTGGGCTAACGTGCCATCTCCCCTGCGCAAAGATGGTAAAGACGGCTTACAGAAATTCCCCTGGACAGCCTTGGCGAGAGACCAGAACGCACGAGTTCCCGAAGGAAGGTGAACCAGTCTCTCGCCAATGCTGGCCACGTGTTCCGACTTTGCCTTAGCAATAATTCTTTTGAAGGACCTGGAGGCAGAGTTGTACTTCTTTTTGAGCAGGCTGGTATTTACATCCCTAGCCGCTGACGCCTCAGCCCAAGCTCGGTAACAATCCTGCTTGTAGCGCGCTGCTAATTTGCAGGATTGACCAAACCAGGGCCGAGAACTGCCTCCGATGGGCGCGACAGAGGATGGAATAAATAGTTTTTACCGGACTTCGGTAAATTGCAAACTTATTAAAAATACTAACAACCAATGACGTCCTGATCACATCGCTACATAGCGTCAGGGATTATCGTCGAACATTAGTTTATTCATGATAAAATAAAATCGATGCGGGTAGAATATTTTCTGTGAAGGTAAACAATAAATCTAACTGTAGAAAGGTGATTAAGTTATAAGCGGTGTCGGATTAGCTTTCGGTTTGTTTACGAGCACTCACAACCGCGGGATATTTATTAGAGGACCGTGTGCATTCCGATGGGAAGCATAAAATATTCTGTATATACGTTTTTTTTACTTGTGACAAGGTTAACGAACTGGCTATGATATGGTGAAGCTATATGGTGAACTGCTGGCTCGTTCGCCACTTGGTTCAATAAATAAAAAAAAACAGAAATTATTATAGAACCACATAATTTCTTTTGATATAGATATAGATAAAAGTTAATAAAAAAAACAAAATACGCCTTATTTGTTATGCCCCACATTGCTCGCAGAACGCAAGTCCTAAAATGGCGGCCACACACTCGTCGACCCATAGAGTAGTAGTTAGTATATAGTTTTGGGTTTGGGTCAGTTAGTCAAGGTTACGTGGGCCTACTGGATGACGGCGGCAGGGGACCGCTGTCTGATGCGATCATTGGGAGTGGCCTTCGTTCAGCTGTGGACGAATACTGGTTGAAACGGACGATAATTATTGGAATTCGAAAGCAGGACTAACAGCGTAACAACTGAGTTTTCTTGACATTAAGAAACGGAGTGAATCTGATATATTCGAATTAACTATTCTTATCAAACTAAATTAACAGGAGTATACAATTTATTCTTAAAGCAAAACCGAGAGAAGCGATTATCATTCGTTAAAAAATTTGTTAATTTGTTAGGCAGGCACTAGAATGGAAAAAGTTTATAGAAGAAACAAAAATAAATATGGTAAATTCCGATGGAAAGCGCCATGTTAGACGTCCTGTTAACAAGGCTTTTAATTATAAATACTATAATATATACACAAGGACTATAGTTAAGCACGGTGGCGGAATCATTTAAGTTTGGGGGTGGTTTCCGGATGTGGAGTTGAACCCGTTCGGAAGATTGAAGGTACAATGGATCAATGGCAATACAAAAATATCTCGAGCACACAATGATTCCCTACTCCGACGATCATTTGCCTGTAACCTGCATCTTTCAGTATGATAATGACCCTAAACACACGGCCAATAGCGACAAATGTTTCCTTAGCGAACAGCGTATATTCGTTTTAGACTGGCCAGCAAATAGTCCGGACTTAAGTCCGGGTTTAAACCCGATGGAAAAGACTATACTTCTGACAAGCTAATAATAACGACAAAATTAATTTAATTATAAACCAGGCACCATTCGGCCAGAGTAACTTGACAATAGTTAGAAAGCAAAAGAGTGTCGATGCCAGCGAGGAATTGCGTTGTATAGATTTTCCGTATTGTTCTCGATTCTTTTAGAGCTCTGCTGACTCTCTCTCTCTCTATTATAAAGTGGTAAAATAATTGAATACGTCAGGAACAAATTTAAAATATACCTAAACAATCAACGTAAATAATTAAAAAGAAAACGAAAACGGAATCCATGATGTCGCCTTGAGTGACGTGTGAGAAGTCTGCCAGACTGCGCGCGCCGCCACCCTCGGCCGATGTGCCTAGACGCGCCGAAATGGAGTTAGCACTGCTCGGCGTGGTTTCCGCTTTCATTTAAAATAACCGAATGCGACATATATATCTTTATATATATCATTCTTCTGTACGTATGTTGACAGTGAACTCCTCCCAAACGGTTGAACCGATTTGAATGAATTTTGTGTGTTCATGTGGATTCGAGGTTGGTGTAGATTCACAAGTTAGTGGTAACCGGACGAATTTTTGTGCATGTGTTCAATTGAATTCGAGTATGGTTTAGATTCACAAATAAACCCAGCAGGTGGCGCTGCAATCTACACTGCAAGTCGAGTGTGATTTTTATATAGTCTATCTATATCCCTACTTAATATCATAAATGTGAATGTAAGTTTGTTTGTTACGTTTTCACGCGAAAACTAGTAAACCGATCATCATGAAACTTTGTACACATGTTCTTGGAGGGATTAGTAGTTACATAGGATACTTTTTATGAAAAAAAATAGTGTATAAAAAGCGAAGTATGTGTGTTCCCTATGGACCCATAGTTTTGAACCGGCAGGACCGATTTCGATTAAATTTACAGGGACTGTCCATATTGGAACTTTCCTGTATTTGGTAGCGATCAGATCAATATAATTAGTGGTACCCGGGCGAAGCCGGGCGGGTCACTAGTATATAATGTTAATAAGAACCTGCAAGTAAAACTCAAAGCCTTTGATAATTTAATTTATAAACAAAAGATACCATTTATAGTTGACCGTGATATAAAATATTTAACGGAACTGGTCACCTGGGCGTGAATATAGTGCAATAACTTTTATACCGACAACCCTAGTTCCAAAACAAAGTATTTGACGTTGTTTTGTAACTACGACGTAATAATGATTTCAAGCGGCGATGGTGAAAAACGTATCTAGCTGCAAACACTTGAAAACCAACTTTAAATATATGTTAATTAGGTTCAAAATCGTGTCATCATTGTAGATACACAAGCATGTCGCATGGTTCGCTGATAATAACAATTGTTGTCTCTTTGTTGACATTACAGGCTTATTTAAGTGAAATTGGATAAATGGTCATCTCACGATTTTCGTCCCTTCAATCCGTCGTGGTTCGGCCACAGTGCGGTTCTCCGCTCGCGATGTTCGACGGACGTCGGTGATCTGATAAAATAAAAAAGCAAAAACCGGGAAGCGATGAAAGTACAAGTCGTTGTGCAAAACAAAATGTGAAGGTGGCTTGGCCGTTTTGTACCGGCTCTGTTGATATTGGATCGCAGCAAGTTGCGGACCATTGAGGTGTTAGCACGTCTTTGGGAATGGATCTGTCGAGGTACCTGGCGGTGCTCATTGTACTATTCGTCGATAACGGTGAATCTGGTGGTCATGGAGGAAAACATCAGTAAGTTTGAGTTACATTGATTTTTATAGGATAATTGGGCAATTAAACAACGGGTCGCCTAACGTTAAGTGATTGCCGATGCCCATATATATCCACAATATAAGAGCAACTGTAAATGCGCTGCCGGCCTTTAAGGAGGAGTACGTTATTTTCTTGAAGCTCTATCATTCTTTGTAAAAATATACCTTGAGGGCTGTGCGAAATATGTAATTATTTTCAGTGTTCATTATAATATTAACTGTGTAAGCTACGTAATGTTCAATTTTATAAATCATATTATATTTTAGTTCAAATGACAGCATTTACCACCTCATTTAGTAACACGTTTTATTTTAACTATAATTTAAAAATATTAGCTCTAGCGAAATATCTACTGAATTAAAAAAAAAAATATTTTTGATCGATATTTGTGTAAGTACATTTTTTAAATTATATTATTTTGTTCGCAGTGATCATGTCAAACTTCATATGCCTGAATTTATTCATCACGATCATCATACAAAGGTGATCACAATCCACCATCACCATCACAAGCCGAAGAAAGAGCATCATCACCACCACCATCACCACCACCAGCCGAAGCCACATATTCCTCACCATCATTATAATCATCATCATCATAAAACAACTCTTAAAACAACTACCGTATCAAAAGGTCACAAACACGGTCATGGACATTCAGGTCATCGTGGGCACCGCAGTCACCATGAAAATCATGGCAGCCATGTTGGTCATCATGAACAATCTCATCACGATTCACCATCATTTAATCACGACCTACCATCAATCGGTTACGACCCCCCAAGCCATGTTTCCTTCGAAGATGATCACAAATCTTTTATCCCATCGATACCAGTTAACGTTCCCCATAATCCGCACGTTCATGGTGTTGTGCATACAGTAAAACAAGTAAAAGTGTTTGATTCGCTGCCCGGTTCTGTAAAAGGAAACTCAGGAGGTGCAACTAGCGGCTACGAAGTGACAGAAGAGGGAGAAGATGGCGATGAAGACGCGTTCACATCTATCAATTCTATTCCGCAAACTTATCAAGGTACATATGGATTTGTGAGAAGTGGTGCCCAAACTGACTCTTTTCCTGGAGTGGCACTTCAAAGCTCTGTGCAATTAAATCACGATCCCTTCGCAGCACCAGCTGGGCCCAGCGCTTTTTCTGGCTTAGAGAATTTCTCTAGCGATGGTCAAGGTAATTCTTTTCCGAGTTCCTTACCTGCACAGAGTACGACTAATGCTCATGCTCTACCAGAGTTCGCGGCAGAACATATTAATACACAACAGATTTCTGGATTTGATGATCCCGAAAATAGCTTTACTGGTAACGATATAAGTTCTTCGTTGCTTTCTTCAGAAGCCAATGATGACACTCCGGTGACTTTTTCAAGAGAGGCTGGCATACAACAATCGGTTAAGACCGGGGGTGTTGAGACGGTTGCTTACTAAATAGTGGTATAACTTATATATATATATATAACTTATATATGATATTATTCAAATATTTTGTTGATTTTAAATAAGCTTTCTTTTAGTTATGTATTTTCGTTTTTTTTATTTGTTATTTCATTTATAAGGTTTTTAGAATTTTACCGAACCAAATATTCATTGTATTGTCTATAGAAATTTAATATACTGAATTAGTTTCCAAAAATAAATTATTTTACTTAATTAGTCTGTATAATGGTTAATAGCTAATGGTAGAATAATAATAATTATTATATATTTGTTATGAAAAAATTGTTATCACTTTGACATTTTCAAAATGATTTGATTGAAATAAGAGCGAAGTAGAAAGCTTAGGTTTAGAACGTTGTTGATATTTGTTAAAGTTGTTTAACTTTATTATATTAAAAAAAATTACAACTACAATTTTTTTCTGTTATAATCCTACATTAATTAACTATTGTCATTAATTATTTACACAAAAGTTTGCATCGGTTACACTAACTTTTTACACGTGTATGGTTCTTGTAATAAAATTTCAAGCAACTATTCAACGACAACAATACCAATTGATATTGAAAGTGAGTTGTAGAGAGCAAAGAAAACGCACACAATGAGCAGATAGAAAACATTTGGCGTGTGATAAATGGGCATTGCAATGTTAGCAATTTTTGTTCGATGCGAGACAGCCAACGGGTAAATAATTTATTGCATACAAAAAAAAGAATTGAACAATTTCGAGCACAATTAGATATGCCCTAGATTTTAAGTTGCGCAACCGACAAAATAAACTGTGTCCAAGTCAACGTAACCGCTACATAACAATCGAAAAGAAACCAAAAAGAAGCAAGAAGGCATCGACTATTGCCCAACAGTTTTATTTATTCCAACTATTGCTAATGAGAAAATGCGTACCAGTACATAGTTATATTTTTGTTACTTATTTATTAATGTACTAAGAAAGGAAAAATAACTAATGACACCGGAAGGAAAGGGGGCAATGTCATATTTTCTTGCATCATAATGACTGTAGTCAAGTAGGATAGCGGTTCGCTTTGCTTACCGTTGGGCTTAGAGCTTGATGAGTGGTGTTGAAGTATTATTCGTTATAACACTTAATATTTACTTTTTTTATTTAATAATGTGTTTGTATCTATGTGTACATAATCATCTAAAACTAGAAACTCCTTAGTACCTATAAACTGGCTATGTAAGATTACAAGCTATTAGATTGACAGTAAGACGCTCAGTGGACATCGAACTCACTTAGAGTTATGATAACTATATCTTTATTTTATATTAGAAGGAGGGGCGGGGCTGAAATGACATTAAGTGGATGTCGCCTCATCTTCGCGACGATCAAAAGAGTTGCTGATGCATGGCCAGCCGTTGTAAAGGAAAAAGGTGGCTATATCGAAAATGACGAGTGTTTTGACCTTTTAAAACTTTCATGACATAATAATATGTGTATGTCACAGTTAAATTGTAAATATTGTTAGTTCATTATCTCACTACCGATATTATAAACTGAAGGAAAATTATGAACTGAACTAAACATTGACAATTCGACGTATTATGTCAAGTGTAACCGCCTTTTTTTCTTTGATCAATATCTTTTTAATATTTTAGTTTTACTCATAAATTAACGATTTGACTTCAACAGTTTATAAATTTATCTAGAAATGACACGAATAATTGTCAATGCTTTATAAAGCTCACAACTTTCAGTTAGCTTATAATATTTCTAGTGAGAAAAAAAACTTAACTTACAATCCGAAAATTATAGTCATTACAAAAAAATTACCAACAATGTTGTCATATAACAACTACGATATCTAAGGCACCATTTGCCACAGTGTCATTCGATAACCATATTAACGTAATAAAGAGAAGTCTGATTGGAAAATGTTATTACTGCTATTGTAATTAACATTATTGCACAATGTTCGTTATTGAACAGTACATTCGTAATAATTAAGTATTCATGTGATTTTTTTTGGTGGAAGTAGTAAGTAGAATAATTTGTTATTCAACGTGTTCAATGAACAACTACAAGAAGAAAATAGCGTGAACGTCCCATTACTTTGTTATAAAAATCATCACCAATATATATTTTGTTTCTTTCGTAGCAAGATATGGTTGTTGTAAACAAGCAAACATCATTTGCTATACATTGCGGCCATTATACATTTTATAGTTTCATCGGAAATATTGTAACTTTGTGGCAATTGTGAGAAATTTCACATGTAATATGGACAGCTAATATATAAGAAAATATTTTAAATTTACGAATTTTAACATAAAAAGATTTGCATACAAATATCACATCTTAGTGAGAAACAAGGTATACGCTTTAAAATTATTACTACGAGCATCCTTATTATATTTTTTCTGAATGAAGAGAGAATAACGAAACAAATATATATTGCAAAAGATATTGGCAGTGTTGGTTACACTCTAGGAGAAATTATATCGATCAGATTAGTGGCTTATAAAACAAAGGGGTGATATAAGGAGCACCCATAACCGACGAGCATATATGCGTAGATGTATGAATGTAGAAGAAGCGTGAGATATGTGCCAGGATCGCGCCAAATGGAAATCTATGATCTCTGCCTATCACTCTGGGTTACGGGCGCGATATTTAATTAAATCCTCTGGTACTAAATCCATATTTTTATTATTTTTATCATTACTTTATTATATTATTCTTATTAAATTTATTGCATATAAAATAAGTGGACAAACGTTGGCTGTGAATAAAGTAATTTCGAGGCGATGAGGATTTCCATAGCAATGTCCAAGGACTGATACTTGTTATGGCGATATTCTACCTACATGAGGGTAGAATACGGCAATGTTTTGATAATGAACATTGATTTTTTTATTTCCGTAAAAACTTTCATCACCTACTTTAGACCTTTCCGGGACGAATTTAGCAAAATCATTTGTTAGTATTCGCCTGAATCATTACAGAAATCTCTGTGAAAATGTTCGTCTCTAGGCCAAATTTAATGTTTATGTGTTTTAATTCTTTGCTAAGACAAAGATATAGTTCCTGTTGCTACTGAGCAGTAGCGACGAGTAGCTAGCAATCTTACGTCACGCAAAACGACAAAGCAATTTGACAGATAGAAAAGCGACAAACTTATCGTCTGTGACAAATTTATAGCTGTCACCAGAGAATTACATAAGTACCATGTTAGATGTATTAATTTACTTCCTATGTACAGAACACACTAAAAGGAACAGAAGAATAAGTATTAGGAGTACCCATAATCGACGAGCATATGTGCTTAGAAATTGGAAGAAGCTAGTTGGGTGTGCCTGAACCATGCCAAATGGAAATCGAAAATGATTTCTGCCTATCCCTTTTGGTTACGAGCATCAGTGTTTATTTATTTACGTATATTTTAATTTACTAAATTTTTTATTGTAAGCTAAGCATAAGAGTGACGCTGTTCATACACTGTCTCAGTATGGTTTATAAGAGTAAATTGTAACGCTTAGAAATATCAGTTGTATGCAGGGCAAGGACTTTCACACGCTAGTCATCAAAATTCTTTTTAACGCCTTAGTAAGGACTCACTTAGAAATGAATGTTTGTATCTGTATTCCCTATGAATGCAAATACAGTCTCATGGTGACAAAGATCCAAAGAAGATGTTTATCCTTGGTTTCTGTTCCTGAAGCGCATGGCCGTATACATCACGCGCAGGGATGTAGCCACAGTGCACGGCGTGTCAGCCGCCCGAACTAATCTTGATAAATGTACATTATATGGCGTCCCAAAAGGCTCTTAAATATTGTATTTAAAGATGTATATTTAGTCGGAGCGAGTAAAAGCTGCATTCAAATGGTAATAACAGTGGTAGAGTCTGCAACAATAACATCGGTTGCAAGAATGGGTGGCTCAACTGGAGAAATACCACGACCTGACAGGCGTGAAGTAGGAGTTTCCTACATATAGATATGATGGATGGATAGAATGGGAAGGTGATGGGGGAGGGAATGAATTGAAGAAAGAAATACACTTTGTCCCGTCTATAGGCAATTTAGCTGCATATTCTTTTTTTATTGTTACGTTTCCACCAACATTTCTATTATTACTATGTGGTATATTATAATGTCACGTATGTACATATAACTTCGAAGCGGAATTATTTAATGATATATATATATATATATATAAGCATAATTTTAAGCAAAAAAGACTCCTCGCCATTTTGAATGAATCAGACTTAACGCAATGATCTAGTCTGGATTCTGGTCAGTGATGGAACCCTGTTAGATATTTATTCCACAACGAAGTTTATACGGATAGATGATAAGCCAATCGTCATGAATATAAGTACATTTCAAAATATAGTGAAGTACAAGAAAATAAATAAAACGCTAAATAATAAAAACGTAATAACTTTATTTCAACATAGTTTTCCCATTCTCAAAGGCATCTTACATCACACCGATATAGCATTTTTACCCAAAAAAACATACAACTCTTCTCCAAACAGTAGAAACATTTAATAGACATATTAATTATTTTTAAGAAAGATATTTATAAAAAATCTTGTTAACATAAATAATGTTCAAAGTGTAATCCGAAAATAAAATGTACAAGTTACAACTTCGATTAACTTGATTTATAACTATTACAAAATAAGATTCTTTCTACAGATTGTACTCAGGTAAAATTTGAATAAGATGTCAAGCAAAATTGAGCTTAAAGTCCTTTTGACACTTAGATTGGAAACTATTTTAATTCATAGCCCAAAATGAGTTACAAGAAATAGGAATCGCTAACAACTTATTAAGCCACGTTTTGTTACTCAAAAACACAAGGTAGAGTGTGTATACCGGTGATTATTTTTGGCAATGAAATTTAAATGGTTAAAGCTAACAAACTCATTTTTGAAATATTTAAAAATAGAATGAATAATTAATAAATATTATGCAGTCACCATTATGTTGGATTCCTGTACACAAATTGAATCCAAATTTTTATAAATCTAAATTCTGATTTGAGCAACGCCGACCATGAAAATCCGGGATATCGGAGGAGCATTGCAGGTTTGTTGCGGAGTCTTTTTTACGCTCTTTTTTTGAATGACCCCGGTATTTGTTTTGAAATACCGATGCAGATAATACGAGGCAAAAAGTCAGGTTTTGAATAAATAATATTAGAGTAATTTCGACCAATGATATACACAAGCCAACTTTTGTTTGTTCTATACAAAAATATAATTTGTTTACATATAAATAACTTCAAAATTTGTATACACACACACAAGCAGACATAACAAACGCACGCATTCACATACAAACAAACAATGAAGACAAGCTCATTCAAAAAGTGCACCCGGAAGAAATTACAGTTACTCTTAACAATAATTAAAGCGGATACTATTAAAGTCTTATTTTAGCTAATTGTAGAGTTAATTTGTTTTACAAAAACGAGTCAATTCATTCATAATAATTAATTTGTTGCTCAGAATGGTTCCGGCAAAGACACATTTTATAATGAAACTTAAATGATTTGTATGTTGATTGTTTTTGCGAAATAATTGCGAAACTGACGCTACGATATTAATATCCGTGGCCACTTAATTCGCCGCCCGAACTGGATAGGCCGTAGCTTCCGTGGTCACCGCCCTCGAAGCTCACTGGTGAATCCTCGTGACCGTGACCCTCATCAGCGGCACCCCAACCATGGCCTGAAAATTTTAAAACATTCGCATTAGAAAAATGTCGAATTTATTTAAAATGTTGTTCCCTTATCAAGGACCGATCGGAGATAACAATGCAAATTTAAATAGTTTGTAAATTATTAGTAGGACTTTTAAGATTTGTGATTTCTTAAGATAAGAGAATAACGCCATCAAGATGTTAAAATGTTAATAACATGTAAGGAACTTAGGGTACGTTTTAGTTTTTGAAACTGTTATTTGTTAAACTTTTTTATTGAACCATAATGCACAAAATTCAATTGAGGTGTTACAGTATTACTAGCTAAAATTATTTGTTTTTAAATTACTAATTACTACGATGCAGAAATATGTTAACATTATAAGGTCATTGTAAGTTACTATTAGCACAAAATTGCTAGATTAACCTGTACCTCAGAGTAACTATTGGAAAAGATCATGGGCCTGATCCAAAAATATTTGTAATTTTTTTTAAAAAAATAGTGACCGTGTTACGGATAATTCAATATGAGAGAATTTTGCATTTTTACAATTATCATGAAATTATCCTCAATCTGCCATAAAATAATTAATTAATTTTATGTATGCGATGGTAGTGCATTGATAATGTGATTGACAAGACAAAAAAAGTTGATTATTTGCACAATTGTGAGATCATTTGAAATCTTGTATTGTTTCGTAGAACAACAACAATAGAAAATAACGATTCCACTGAAAATTTAAATATGTAAGTGTACTTACCACCGCCAAAATGAGGTGCAGCCTTTGGTTCACCGTAGGTATAGCCGAGAACCTCGTAGTGGTCGTCACCACCGCCGCCGCCACTCTTGTGGTGGACGTGTTTCACGATGGTGTGCTTGTGGTGATGATGCTTGACGAACAACGGCACGTGAATGATCACTTTCTTATGACCACCGCCGTGACCATCAGCTGCGACCATCGAAGCCAGCACGGCGACCCCAACGAGCGCCAACTGAATTCATAAGAAATAAGAACTATGAAATGATAATTTAAAAAATATCTGTTCTTGAGGTATTTGGAATACAAGAACTACGACTAACATTCCTACTGGTAACGTCTTGATCAAATGTCAAATCACTCTATACAATGTCTGGTCTAGGCTAACAAAATCTTTTCTTTTAATTTTATCTTTCATGTTTACTTTCTTTTTAAAAACTTTTATATCATTAAACTAATTCGCAATGCACACCATATAAATACTATGTATATGTACAAAGAAAATAAACAATAAAATTCGCCGATGAGCGTCAAAAATGATGCAAACAAAGCAATAGAACGGAATACCTGAAAGACGACAGTACCTTGTAATGAGAATAGCGCCCCATTCTATATCTGTACTGTTTATTATACATCGAAGTTATTAACCGTGTCTAAATGTATAGTTTTGTAACAGCTTAGTAATTCACTTTCAAGTAAAAAGAAATAGACTTCTTTTGGTACAATCATGATTTGCCTCTCACTATCTTATTTTGTTTTATTTGTGACTAGCTTTGGAGCGACGCTCGCTTCTCGAATTGCGGGCTTATGTTTAGTTGAGGTCATTAACATTGAATGCGTTTTAGTGTTTATGTACCTAAATTTATAAGATTATTGCAAGCATGGATGTGAATAGACAAAATGTCTCTGGAGGAGAAACAAGAGAAGATATTTTTTAATGAAATGTATGTCACAAGTACTATAAAATATTAAATTTTAAATAACGATATATTTAAAGTATTATTTGTTCATTGTTAATTTATCTCTAGATGTTATGTTTTGTTTGTACATATATAGGCAGGCGTTAATATGTTAAAATTATATGTAATTTATTTAAGCAATATCACAAATTAGTATACCGTTGCTGCAACATAAATACCAATTTTGCTCTCTAATGACAAAAGTGTAGCCACTGAAAGCAGCTGAAAAAATCTGAAGGTCGATTCAAAGCTGATTGCCACATTGATTGATAAATGCGTACTCACCAAAAAGCGTGCAGACATGGTGTTGATAGAGGTTGGAGCGTTGGACTAGACGCGGTTGCAGTTCGACGTTGTGTGATAAAGAAATTTAAACAAAACTTGCTTTTATATCGCAACGTGATCGCGTTTCGCGACACTGCCTCTTTGAGGCTTCGGTATAATTCACTGACGTCACTCTCCATGCGAAATTACACCCTATTACATAGGTATAAAATTCAAAGCATATTTTATAACTTGTACAGTTGTGTGTCCTACAATGCTGAACAAATTTCAAATCTATTGTATTACAGTATAGCTGAATATCAAATGAAACTTTGGTTGAAGATCTATCAAAGTGTAATAAGGTCCACAGTGAAGTCGATAAATTGTAAATTTGATCGTGAAGGTATTTGCATTAAGAAGGGTGGAATAGGGGGATGAAAAAGTACACAAATTGTTTTTATTAATAATATTACTTATTAACTATTGAACCAAGTTTTTGGGGAAGTCTATCGTGTCGAGTCTCGTATCGTCTAGTCCTAATTAAATTTAATATTATTAAAAATATGAAATAAAAATTCTTTCATCTGTTAACTAAAACTTTACTTATGTTTACTTTCTCTTTTTAAGTTAATAACAACGATTTTTTTTGTTACATTACTTTATGTTACATTACTTACGCGGTCCTTCCTGGTTTCGTCTGAAATAAATCGTACCTAGATCGATTTATCGCCCCCGAAACCTCTTGCATACTAAATCTCATGAGCCCTTTCCGAGGTTCAGATTATACGAGTATTTGTATGTAAATACATACAAGAATTGCTCGTTTAAAGGTATTTGATTTTATAAAATTTAATTTACTTAATACCATATATAATTTTATTTCAATGCAACCTTTAATATTATTTAAATTATATTTAAAATATTTATAATGAGAACGAGAATATTGAGTTTTAAATCACACTCCCACGTAAAGGAAAAACAACAAATTCCGAAATACAGAAGCTGTGTCTGCAGCGTACGATTACTATTTCTTATCTATTAAGCCGATCGTCCACCGCCATTTTAACTAAATACTTAGCTCAGTGAACTAAAGGATTAAAATTTACTATCACACTCTACATAACATACAAGCTAATAAAATTATAAGGGGCACCCATAACCAACGAGCATGCATGCGTAGATGTATGAATGTAGAAGAAGCGACAGAGGTGTGCCAGGACCGCGTCAAATTGAAATCCATGATCTTTACCTAGCCCTCTAGGTTACGGGCGTGAGCGCATATTTATTTATTTATAATAACTTGGAAATATAAGCAAATATCAAAAAGTTGTTTTCGTCGTATTACCACCATGTTCACCTATTAGGCAAGCTTTCTAGTCCTATATACATATGTCTCGGGATTTTTTTTGTGTATTTTTGTGAATAAATGGTAGTCTTATTTTCTGGACTCGTGACAATGTATGTGCATTAAATTTTATGACGATCAGTTGAGTCGTTAAGGAGTTAAAGCGTGTAAATCCACTCCAATACATGACGATAGTTACCTTCTACAGGGAAAATCGAGTCTCGAAATATTCATTTTACAATATAATGACAGACGACAGACTTAAAAAGCAACACTATATGTAAATGTTTATTTCGTCGCGTAATACGCGTAATCGGCCTCAAATGGGCATAAGTCCCGGAATCCTTTTCCTGTGTCTACTTTCGACGCTAGGCGTTCACATCAGTAAACACAACTGTTAGTATTCTAATTGGCCTCAACTAAACGCGGAATAGAGTATTTAACTGTGAAAGGATGAAAAACGCTGTACGGTTTCATGCAGATCTATTTTTACAACATAAGCTTGAGCTATCAATTACCCTTACGACATTTAAATATTGCGTGCTGAACTGTTTAGCCATCGTCAGTCAACAATGGCAGTGTATATGGCTAATTAAATAGCATTTCATGTCACTTTATAGCAGTCATAATTAGATATGTGTGCAGTGGCGGCTCAGTGGTATAGGCCCCGATTTACGTACGGCAGATTGCGGGTTCGAATCCAGTCAGGCGCTTTACGTTGTGTAAGTTATTTTATTACTGCTCCAAAAATGGTGAAGGAAAACATCTTGAGGAAACCGGCATGTCTTAGAACCACCAAATGTGAAGACTTGTGACATCCACCAACCCGCGTAGTGTCAGTGTCCATGCAGTGGGGAAACGTACTAAAAACATTGATTATTATTTATTTTTTATTAATAAGACATGTTACTTTTCATGTTTTACTAGGTAGTAGTTAGTTACTTCTCGTATCTTTCATTAGTATGGTTGTGGTTAGTTAGTAAACATGGAATGTTTGCGATTCTACCTTTACTATTTACTTCGAAATGCTAAAATTTGTAATTGAATAGTTTGGTACTTTAATTTGACTAGGTCTAATCCATGGGAGTGCTCCGAAATTTTTTTTGGAAAAATTATTGATGATCAGATGAGGAAGAAATATGTTTTGTTATTTACATATGCCTCTGCCCATTAAAGGAAAGCAATGCATCTTATTAATAATACAACTTATTAGCTTGATGCAGATACCTATGCCCAATATCAGGTGAACTGCTTGCCCGTTTGCCAAATCCTATTATAAAAAAACAGTTTTTAGATGCATAGAATAGTGTCGTCGCCACTAAAAGCAGCGTCAGTTTCGGCGTGCATCTGCCCGGCGAGGCAGCTGATTGCGAGCGGAAGACTCTCACTTTTGCCGGCATTAGCGCGCGAAGGAGACCGATGACTCTAGATTATAGACACAGCACTACAACTCTGATAGTGACAAGCAACTATGTTGTTCAATATTTTTTGTACACTTTTATTAGCTTGGCGTGTGTTTATGTATGTTTGTTTGTGTGTAACTGAATCTATGAACGTGATTTAAAACCTTTTCAAAATATTGTATAAATGTTAAAAAGTTTACCCCCATTATCTTTATTTAGTATATTCGGGATTTGCGTTAATCTAGGTGATAGTTTAAATAAGTATAGATAATATTTGTGATAATGGAACTGATTTTGTTTTTCAGAAAAAATACTTTATACAACTAACATACAAAAGTACTACCATACATTGTAATTAAGACATGTAAATAATCTTAATTTCTAATTTTTCACCCACAACGCAGTACAAAATGTCAAAGATTCAAACTCAAGAAGCAACTGACTAATTCAATCATACAAATAGACGAAAATGTGTATTGGAAAGATACTATAAGAGTGTTTAGAATTCAAATGTAGACTCGTTAAAAAGATAAGTCGACATGGATACAAGCAAACAAGTAACATCCTTACTTATTTTAGGTAAGATTATTATTTTATAATGAACTAGTGATCCGCCCCGGCTTCGCCTGGGTAACATAACCACATATGACGTTGATCCGTTCGCTGTAGCGAATGTGCCAATTTGGACAATCCCTGGGAATTTCATCGAAATCGGTCCAGCCGTTTCAGAGTCTATAGGGAACATACATACTTCGCTTTTTATAAATTAATTTTTTTTCCTTATAAAAAGTATCCTATGTTACTTTTAATACCTCCATGAATATACAAAGTTTCATGATGATCGGTTGAGTAGTTTTCGCGTGAAAGCGTAACAAACAAACTTACATTCACATTAATAATATTAGTAGGGATTGTTTAAATTAAAGTTGTTATTATAGACATTAATGCATTTCTTTGTTGATTGCGAGGAATATAATGAAGGATCGTGTAAATGTTTTAACGTTGAAATGTGTCTATGTTTGTAAACATATGTGATGTGATGATGAGACATATGTAATCATATGTGAACGATTACTATACGTAATACATAACATATAATGATTTTATGAAAGACTTAAAACATAACATAAATGAATTAATAATACTATTATTTGCGGAAGTTGTGCATGTAATTATTTTTTTTATAATATTACAAATTGTATATGAACTAGTTGTTACATATCTTATATGTGCTAACTTTGCCTGACGGTGTGCTTACACTGCCTAAAACACGCACACAAGACATAATAGTTTACTTTTCAGAGAGAAACCTTGTATCGCGACAAGTTTATACGCCAGTGGAAACCCGCGGTGATAAAAATACAACCTCATGTAATACCAACATGCTGCAATAGTCAACAACAATAGCAGTGACGTGCCTGTATCAAAATTAGTTGGGGGGCCCAAATGAACGGTAAAGATTTCTCACAAAAACACATTTGAAATGGGGGAATCCCGCATTATACGATATAGAATAAGAAAAATTAATATGGAAACGAAATGAAAGAAGAAAAAGAAGTGAAAACTCTATAGAAACGTATAACAGTTGTTATATTTTTTATATCTGGGAAACACGAGATCAAGTGACAATGTGGGTAACATTTTACAATTTTTTTTCTTAAACACGTTAGGGTCTCTGTAGCCTGGGGGCCCTGCATAATTGATACAGTGTTAGCAACACCCCTGAACAATAGTTAAGATAAATGTCAAGTTTTGACCATTTATATTTTTTATCTTATATTTAAATTCCGCTTTAATATAAATGAATAGGCGCTTAGTTGAGTATTCTATCTCAGACAGCGTTATCACTAAAAATTTTAGATTCCTTGTACCTAGCCCGACAGTTATGTTAGCGCTACTTTAAAACAAATCGACAAGAAATTTGTCAGATATCGACTGGTCTATTGATGCTCAACTAGTTTCAACTGGTTTATTATAGTTATCTGAAGGTCAACAGGAGAAACGCATTCATCGAATACAAACCTAAGAAGTAAAACTACGTTTTCGCCATCCCTTTTATACTTATTATATCCGTTACGGTTACCTGCTTTGATTTATGTCTTTACTTTTTGTTATTTATAATTTTACTATGCAACATTGCGTTCTTGTCGCTTCGGATAACCTGTTTTATAGGATATCACTATAAGGCAAACCATTTTAAAATCTTACATAACTACTACTACGTAATAATTAAAAATGTGGTAGATACGCCATTAGCGGTCGAAAAACTGAAAGCTCGATAAAGTCCCTCGGGACGTTTCTTCCTTAGTTTATCTCATGCGTGACCAAACAACAGCTGTCCACTTTTTTCTTACTATTTTAATTATGCTATCCTTTTTACACCATTTGACGTGTGAATGTTGCCGTTACAGTCTTTGGAACACATTTGACCGGTGTTTGTATGAGTATAACATATCTAACACAATCTCAATATATAGTATAAACTATAATTTCTTAGGCCTAATTAAGTCTTCAGATTATTACGATAATTCGGACCGTATAGTGCATGTTGTAGGAATAAGTATATCATCACTATTACTATTATATCATTCTATCTTACTAATATAACAGGTAACAAACATACGTTAAATTTTCTAAGTATAAACTTGGTACACATACCTTCCATGCAATGTTTTAGCTCAAAATTATAATATGTAACGCTTAAACCTCTTACAACACTCTTAGAAATCAACTCTAATTCAAAAGGTAAAAAAAATATCTAAATGAAATGCGCAGACGTCGGAACGTGTATTAATATATAATTGTTCCATCTCAGTCTAACGATCAAGGAAGCGTGCGTACCGGACATTGGATGGAAAATGAAAAAAAAAGAAGCACATTCTCGCTTTAGAAGTCGTTTGGATTACATAAGTGCACAGAAGTACTTTCACGTATAGGCTGTGATGATGCTGTAATATATACCTTGAAGGTATAGTTGTATAAAGTTTTAAATATAACATTTTTTTCTAAATACATATAAGTAGAAACTAACCGAGTGATATATCAACGCACAGTCCAAAATACTTGGGCTAGACACTTGAAATTTTACACAGAGATTTCTGTAGGCGATGAAAATTTTTACGAACAATCCGTTAGACAAGGTCGTTCCTTTTAATTTGTTGGGGCAGGGGATTCCGTGATATTTAGAGACATGGATGGGAATTGTGAGTATAAAAACATATTTATAATTAATCATGTTCCTCGTAGTAAAACATGTTATGCATGTTACATATATATCACTGATACTGATTGTGAACTTCATTAGTTTATAACCAGACTAAGCTTATCACGAACTATAAGTAAATTTTGAAATGAATGAATCATTGACAATTTAACGTATCACGTCAAACGCAAGAAACCTATTTATTATGAACAACTTTTTAAGATATTAAATTTATTAAAACTATCACGTCCAATTTAATGAACCAATTATTATCTACCATTCTAGCTTAAACTTAAAAGTTAAAACGCAAGCAAAAATCAGTTCACAATTTGGCAGTTGTTGGCAGAGAAATGACAAGTCGAATTGAGAATGATTCGCTTAATTGACAACTTGCCGACAGGTTATAATATATCTAGACGGATCGGTCAGCGACATCTGTAGTCACATTTTACTATTAGTAATACATATATAAGAACAAAATGATTAAAGCACAAGTGGGTCGGCACAAGCAAGCATTGTTACAAACTCGCGCAACTAATTGCTATCAACTATCAACACTAGTTCTGAATAAAGAAAACTGTTACGTAAAATGTTTAATAGATTTATATGGTAGTTTAGTTAATTTAGCATATTTTGTTATTTAACGTTCAACAGTTGTAAATAAATGTAATTGATACGAGTTGACGGGAAGATGGTATTGGGACGAAAGTAATGGATGGAGGTTTTCACAAGCCATGGACATGAGATGAACGACTGAAGTAGGAGGATAAAAAAATACTCATATGAGTCTAAATCCTAACTAATTTTTTAAATACGAATGTAAGTTTGTTTCTTTGTTACGCTTTAACTCGACGAATTAACGACTCAACCGATCATCATGTAATGTTGTACTCACATTTACAGGGGTACAGGAAATTCTTATGCGCAAATAAAACTTTTAAAGTACATAAAACCTTCCTTAGCAATATCGGTTGCCATGGCAATGTTTAATGTTTTCACAGTAATACTTTTTGACATATGTTAACTATAATCTGAAATGATCATACGCGGAATCATCTTACAAAAACATCGAGCGTATAAAATGAAAAACAGAAATCAGTCAGTTAATTTGTAAACCTAAATTAAGACCCCCGCGCATAACCCCAACCAGACATAGGCATACATTTGTTGTTTTTAAATAAAGGAATTTCCATAACGTGTACAGATTGTCAGTCTTGTTTTTTCACCAAAAAATCATCATAAAAAATAATCGATATATACATTCTAGATACGCTTCGACATTTTTACGTTAAGTTTTTTTAGCCTTGAAGGTAAATAAAGCAATTTTTTTTAAAAAATTCTTTGGCTTGCAAAAAAATAATTTCGTAGTTTTTAGGGCATATATTATGGTGTATTGATCTCGTTTCTCAACACTTCCAGTATTTTGTTGTAGTTTGGGTTCGATTAATAAATAAAACAAAAAATATGTATATTAAATTCATGAAAACTTCCATGAGACATTAACTAATCAATTAATTGAAACATATTAACTCGTGTTCACTTTAATTAATCATTTAGTTAATGTATATATGTTAAATACAAGTATAATAAGCTACCAAGTTAAAGATAACTGTAACAGTTGTAAGGAAATTGTTAAATAAAAACTTCGCAGAATTGTATAATTAAAAACATTTTTAATCTATAATAAAGATCAGATGGTATTACAAAAGAACATTTCCTAAAAGATAAATCATTTATTCCACTTTGTGATTTTTACGGTATGAATCAAGACCTTGCCCGCCTCTCTGTTAATAAGCGGTTATAATTCCCGCTACAGTTTGTAAGTGAAATGACGATTTTGATATAAGACTAAAGAGAAAGTTAGGATCACGTAGCATTCAAGGTAAGCGGGGTTATCACAACCCGTATCATGTATATTGAGAGAGGATTAATACACTTGGAAAGCATGACATCAATTACGCGTGACTGAACAACGCATCATTGTACATAGAGAAATATTCATTACTATAATACTGTACGTAATAAATGGGCTGGAGCTTTAAGAGATAGTATAAGCGAAAAAGTGACCCTGTTATTAAATGTGTCATCTATATGAATATGACGTTAGTAAGTAATTTTACGCTTAAATCAATCAATACACATATTTTGAGGAATCTAGGCAAAAATAGATTAGACATTGGAAAGTCAAACTTTCAAACCCACCGTGACCATTAGTACTGTAAAATATACTCGAAAAGTCGGAAAATTGTCATAATAAACGCCATAAAATCCATAATATTAGTTTAATTCCGATAAACCTTAGGTAATTCAAGTAATTATTTGACGTAAACGAAAATATATATGTAAACTGAATGAACAAAAGTTATATAAATTTACATGTGATGATAATAAGTTGTTATCAGACTTTAGACCTTTAATTTAATACAAATCATAAGTAAATAAAACAGACCCGTCGGTCGCAGTCAGCGTGATGGGTGGTACGGGTTGGAATTGTTCTCACTCGTCTCCGGTGCCGACCTCCCGCACGCCTACAAATGGTAGTTTATTTAGAAATATTACGTTCCATCTCCTTCAACTATTCTAATTAATTAAACCTCGGTTCCTCTCTTTCCCTTTGACGGTAGCCATTCGTGGGATACTTGTTACTCTTAATGACATTCTTAATAACATGTCGGGATTAATGCTTCAAAATTATAATAACTTTTCGTTGTCCATGTCTATTTTATACTTTAATGTTTTCATTGAATATTAATATAAGGGTTAATCTTAGACCTTCAATTATATTTTAAATGTACAATAAGATTAGAGGTTTCGTCTTCAAGTTGATTGACCCCAGTGCCAATGTAATCGAGAAAAAGTTTGTTTTTTGAGTTGTCTTTTTGGCTTGGAAACTAAAATGACCCTAATGAAGTTATCTTACTTAGATCACATCCCAATAATAATTTGCAGACTAAACTAAAGCACAAATTAATTACGACACCTATTTCATTCACGCGATATAGTTAAAATGGAACCCTTGTTACTATTTTAACCGTCAAGGCTTTGTTAAAAGAAATAATTGTTATTGATATTTCATCGTGTTGATCTTTGAATCAATTTATTTGTAAATTTGCAAATGTCTCGTGTACATATTATATTTAGGAATTCAGCACCATCTATAGGTAAAGTTGTACGACACGTTGATTTCTTTTGTAAGAAGCGTTATTGCTTGAAGTATTAATATTGAATTTGCACGTTTCTTTTGGTAGATGGCGTCGTAGAAAACATTTCGCATATTTTTTATAAACATAACAGCTACATATACATACATACATACATTCATGTATGTATGTATGTACACACACACACATATATATATATATATATATATATATATATACATATTGCTTAAATGTTTAATAAAAAGTTAATAAATAAGAAAAAGTTAAGGTTTTTGACAATAAAGTAAATTAAATTTAAATTGTAGAATATTTTTTTTATTTTATTATTATTATTACATTTTCATGTACCTCGCGAACAATTTTGTTTAAGGTCTAAAGGTACCCAATGTCATTTTTGCAATGTGTTTGCAAAACTTCAAGATGATTGTATAAGTGGTTAATCAGTTAAACTGTAACGAACAAACTCACATTCGGATTTATAATATTACATAGGAATACTGAAATAACATTTGCATTTTAATAACTCATTTCTGTTACTTTATAATATTGCGATATCGTTTAAGGAACAAAAAAATTTAAACGAATTATTTATTTTAAAATTCCACCTCTTCATTTCAACGTTCACAATATCACGTGTTAAGTAACGTAACGACACCCTAATCACGGACACGTAACTAGATTCAAAATTATCAGAAGTACCGTAATAAGGACGTTCCGAGGTTAAGGAGGAGTGGTTGGCTGCAGGCGGCTGTCCTCGGGCCTAGGGAGACGTCTGGCAACGATTTACCGTAACACAAAAAATGTTGAGATAAGTCGACTTTCTAATAAACCCCACTGGACCGTCGAACCTTCTTCCTTGTATATAATAAATCTTAAAGAGTCCTCTGCTTAAACGCAGCGGTGCTCAAACTGTGTCAATATTTTTTGTATGTATAATAATGCATCTGCCATTCAATTACTCGTTTCGGATACCTATGGGTAGCGGCCACTAAATATCAGATGACAGCTCGTTTCTTTGCCACCTTCTATTATTAAAAATAGCATTTATTATTTTACTATCGTTTCATATTATTTCGTCGTTTGCTCGGATACCTACTACATTTCAACCAATCCATTCTGTATGAAATTACATTACAGCAATGTTTTACAGTACATTACGGTTTGTGTTAATATTTGTTGATATTCACATTTACAGTGAATTTTTTTCTTTGCTAATAAATATACCAGCGACAATTCAAAAGCAAATTTTCCTTATCACTATGAACATCGAATACGTTTGTACATCTAGACGGCGATATTTAAAATGAAATAAAAATATGATTTGATTGAAATTGCTTAAAACCTTTCTCAATACGAATTTTCCTTGAAATTTCTATATTGAAAAGTTTAACATCTGCCGGCTGACATTTTAATGTGGCCTAATAATCAGGATGGAAATAAAAAAACCGTGAAGTGTACCGGTGGGCTTTAGCATGGCTTTAGATTGATGCCCCTCTCGTTGGTACCGTTGGTGAGCTCACTCTTATCGAGCCTCTTATTTTTTCCATTTTTATCTTTACTTTGAATATTGCCTCTCGTAATAAGGGCCTCCGACCGTTATGGTTGGGCCATAAAGTAGGCCTGTAAGATTTTTAATACGAGCGGTTTTTACTAAATATTTCCCGGCTTAAAACATTTACGTCGGCACGTAGCATACAAGTCAATCATTTTTTTTGTTAGTGTACATAGTGTACACAGAGTTTTATGTTTCAAAACCAATTCCTTAAATTGCTGATTGCTCAGTGGTTAAACGTAAGACTTTGAATCTTATTTCGGGGTTCATCAAGTATCAATAACTTTCAGTTTTACAGTTTTTATAAACAACACATAAAAAGCTAATGATAAAACTGTTTCAAAAGTCCCTTATGCGTAAGATGAGTTTATTTCACACTAATTAACTTTTCCCAACTGGAAGATATTTCATTTTTATTTCAATTATATGTAATTGTAAATCTATTATTTATAAGAGTCCTATTTAAATTGGCTTGTTCGTTGTACCTTTATTTATATGTTTATTTTGTTTCAATTTTGTAATTGAAATTATACCCCCTTCCTGGTGACAGATTGACCTAATGTTTGCGGAGGGTCACATATCGTTGCTCAATCCTTTTAATATAGGTATCAAATACAATATTGCCGCCAAAAAAAACACCAACCTTGGGCAATGGTCAGTCTCAAAAATAAAATCGTAAGCATACCTGAGCAAATTTGTAAATAGCATTTATAATGATATAAGCGGTTGAACGTAGATAGAAATTTAATGCGCGTGAAGACATATGTCCTAGCTAATTAAGTTTTAGCTATTAGTGCATTATCTTTAATAAAATCTTTGATATTTTCTTATTAATAGTTTTTCCTTCTTGTTATTTATTTTTCGCTCGCTAGTTTAATGGCCCCACTTTATGATGCGGCGAATGCATGTCCAGTGAATGAACTCCCATATCCCCGCACTTCGATGATGGGCCGGCTTTTTAAGCATTTATTTGTTTGTTATACTCACACTACCTTTCACCCGCGGCTCCGTTTGTAGCCAATATTGTTCATAACATAATTGATTCTGGCACCGTGTAAATTGCTTTTTGAGTGGCCCAATAACTTTTACGAATGTTAGCTCTTACAAACTGTTATTACTGTGGCGATGATACCATTTTAAATATAATAACAGATTTTATTTTTATAACATTCAAGATCATTTTTGACATAATTTTATATAATAAATTGCTAGTTCTATTTTAGAATAACTACATTAATTTACGCGTCGTTTCACAGACGGGTAGTATCTTGAACGATGGATTTCGAGGTAGAATAAAAGTAGGCAACATTTAAATTTTAAGTAGGTTTAATAAGTGAGTTGAGATGGCAATGTCACGCAAATCAATCAAATATATAAGCATTTATGATATACAGAAAAAATATAAAATAAGGAGTGATAGAAGACTGTCTGAGACCGAAATCTGTATCTCTGCCTACCCTGAATCTGGATGTAATTTTTTCTCTTTATTTAAAACATAATAAATCAGCCTGTTTTAGAATGTTTCCCACTGCAGGGACACAGACCTCCTCTCCGAGAGATCCCTCTGATGAGCCGCAATCCACCAAGCTGGCCCGGTGCAGGTTGGTGAATGTCACACGTCTTCGAATTTGGTGGTTCTAAGAACATGTCGGTTTCCTTACGATGTTTTCCTTCACTGTTTTTGGAGCACTGGTGATGAAATAACTTACACAAAGTGAAGCACCTGCCTGGGTTCGAACCCGCAACGTACAGTACGTCGGTCGGGGCCTAAACCGCTGAGCCACCACTGATCCTCTCTTTATTTATTTCATTCATAAAAGTAAAAATTAAGAAAGTTGGACGGAAAATTAGAAAATACAAGAAAACTTAACGGCTATATTAACATTAAATAAAGTGGGTAACCTTTTGGCTTAACTGTCAATTGTTTGACAGATCGTGCGATTATATAAGTAGGGGATGAACTTTTGTACGTAAAAACTACACGTGCGTAGCCGGGGCGGGTCGCTAGTTATATATGTTATGTGTTTTACTAGTTTTTCTCATATATTATTAGCTACTAATGTGTTTTAGTATGAGTAGAATGTAGTGGAATCAAATTTAAGTCAAATTATGTATGAATAATAGCAAGCGTCGTTGATGTATTATAAGTAATTACACATGACTTCATTTTTATATCGCATACATATCTACCTACTTCTAATTTACAGCTATCATACATGTATTTTTCTAATATAAAGCTTTGTATACACAGTGTACAAATACAAAGTCATAAGTTGAGTGATTAAACTACTACTATTACACCGTACTTTTTGGATTCGATCCCTATTGTATTTATTGAACAATTGTTAAGTTAGGTATATTGTTTTTCGGAAATCAGAAATCTTTACGGTTAATTCGCCAAATATGCGACTATCACTGTCACTTTACTTTTTTTTTAGCATAAGGGTGTAAACGAGCAACGTATCGCCTAAAACAAAGTGATCACCGCCGCCTATGAACATCCGCAACACCAGAGGAACTGCAAATGCGTTGCCGGCCTTTAAGAAAGGAGTACGCTCGCTTCTTGAAGGACCCTGAGTCGTATTGGTTTTGAAATACCGCTGGCGACAGATCATTCCATAACGCGGCTGTGCGAGGCAACAAATTACGCGAAAATCGCATCGTAGTGGAATGCCAACCATCAAGATGGTGAGGATGGTAATTGGAGCTCTGTCGAGAGTCTGATTAATTCGGTTAGGGGTGAACGATTATCGTTTCTGCCTAATCTAAATGCATTATAAAAGAATTGACTGCCTATTTTGACAAAGGTGAAGTTAAGTTTGATTAAATATATATTTTAATATAGTCGTAATTGGTCGACGAAGTTTTGCATGGTTTTGAAACATTTACAAATACGGATTGTTTCTTGAACGATTCGCCATTGATATTTCAAGTTTTTACTGAACTTAAGGTCATTATTCCAAGGTGACACAAGGTTATGTGTATTATTCAGATGATGTCTGAATAATATAAATAGTAAACATTTGTTTTAATATGTAAAATGTATACTGTAAGATCTATACGCATTACCATCCTACAGGTTTAAATATAAAATATATATTTAACATCAATGCTGTGTAGTGTATTCATAGCTTTAATTTAGGTGTCAAAACGTTGCGTGATCGCGAATAGCATTTCCTACACTTACGCTAGCGGTGGTGAAACTCATGAAAATGCGCCGATGTTCAGGGAAATGATATAGCGAAAGTGATTTATTAAATCAACTAAAATTGATTCCATTTAAAAAAAGGTGTTGACAATAAATGGATACTCAAAAAAATACTGAGACCCTTGACATGGTCATAGTATATTTTAAATTACAACAAGACGCTCTTACGAGTGTATAATGGCTACTTCATTACTATTCAAACAAAAATTAATTCATCTAACTGTATTTTTTGGACAATGGACAAATATAGAAGGTTGTTTTTTATAGCAGAAGGTGGTACCCGATCTAAAGGGACCGCTACCCACAGACTAATACGTTGCTCTCTTTAAGTGGAAGCCCAAACAGCAAAATTTATATTTACCCTTTCTATCCATGCCCTTTCCCGACAATTAATATTCCCCTTCCCATCCTTTCCATACTAGAAATGGATAGGAAGGGGAAGAGGACTAATATTAGGCCTCCAATACTTCACGCCTGTCTCCTGTGAATTCGTGGTATTTCATCAGTCGTGCCGGCCCATTTGTGTAGCAGATGATGTTGTTGCGGACTCTACCACTGTTAAAATTATTATTATTGATTCAACAATAATATTTCGTATGATTTATTGTCTCAGATATCAAGATTTGAAAGCAAGGCTTACTTAACTAAAATAATAAAAAAATTATGTTTCAAAAACGTTTTAACTGAAAAACACACATTAAATAGAATTTAAGCAGTTCATAACCGTTTCAACGTTGAAGTTGACATACTATACCTTTATGCGCTCTAAGCGCTTGAGCCCCTGCTCTATATTTTAAGTTGACGTAGCGTTGTTCGTCCTGTTTGTGATGGGAGTATAAAAACCACGTCGTCGGCGCGTCTTCAACGTCCGGGGCGTTTCTAATGTGTCCATGTATCTAACCTTATTTATGTTTGAAATTTATGATTTTTTCACTCTTGTATTTGTAACAACAGAGACTGGGCGAATGGAAAGTAAACCAATGAGATGACGTCTATGCCTAGATTACACATTAAAGAGTGTCATGTATATTGATATTATACGTAACTGACATTGCCTGAAGCGTTGCAAACCTTAACTGGCAACGTGTCGGACACATTGGCCGCAGAACGGATAGAATGGCGACTACATATAAGTTGACACAGCGTCGGTAGGCCTCCCACACGATGGACCTTTGGTCTGGTCAAGGTTACGAGAGCCCACTGGACGAGGGCCGAGGGGATCGATCTTTATGGTGAATTCATGGGGAGGTCTACGTCCTCCTATCATGATCATCATCAACAGCCTGTGGAAACATAGAGCTTCTTGTATGCCATCCAGGATATACCCTCGTCTCTTTTCTTTTAGAAGTCAACAATTGTCAATCAATATGATTTCAATATGTTTCATCATCAAGAATAACATATTTAATGTTTTTTGCTGGACGTAGTTCTCATCTCAAGGATCTCTAGAAAAGATTGTAATTCTTACCAGTCTCATTTTGTAGAGTCACAACCTTACTACACTAAATATTAGTGAATAATTTTAGTCCTCTATTAAGAATGTGTCGAGATTTTTCGAAGTAAGAAGTTCTAGTTAGTTAACTGCTGCCCGAATAAAAATACGTAAACAACAAGTTTAATCGCAGCCGAATAACGAAGAAATTATATTAATTGTCCACTAATTCACTAAAAGCTTTGTCACCGGTATTTTTGTCGAAGCATGGCACCTCTCCCGGCCGGGTTCAGATAACGATTTAATAGTTGCATGGGTAATAAAAAGGTTCAGAAATTGGTCACAATTACATTGGTTACAGTCTCGTAACATTTTAATAGCGCGCTCACATACTGTGTGGGAAACAAAACGAGCGTCGGGACCTACGTGGGACGGGACCCGCGAGTAATTTTAAACCTTCACGGACAGATAAGAATCTTATCCTTAAATAACGGTAATAGTTTAGTGCATTTCGAATACGTAACATTTTTAAAGATCGTAAATATAATTCAACCCTGATTCGTGTACGTCACTATCTGTTATATGGGATAATATGTACATTAAGCACAGGATTACGACACAGAGGTACTAGCGGTATACCATGAAGACGGAAAAGGGCATTGCTTCTACAGGAATGGAAATTGACGCGGGATTATCTTCACAGAAGAGTACGTCACGCAAGAAATATGGCAAAGAATTCTTTAATTTACGACTTTACTTAAACGAAAACTTAGTACCGAGAAAATTAACATTCGTACCAAGGGCGACGTGCACTAAAGTCTTCTGTGATCCGTGATATTTACTTTTCCTATCCGTGATACATCGTGTTGTAAACATTATGTAGTATATTGCTAATTTTTGTAAGATTTAATGAACTACAACCAGTATCTAGCAGTAGTAGTAGTCTAGTAGTAGCCAATGTATGGCCGATGGGGCCGAAAGTCGTGGCAGCCAAGTACAGGTTAAAGCTGCGTCGGTAGGCCTCCCACAAACAGGACTGATGATTTGGTGAAGGTTGTGGTTGGGTGTGGCGATCCTACGTCCAGCAGTTGACGACTTTGGGCTGAAAAGAAGGAAGGAACGAGTATCTAATGAACTTTTATAGGCTATATTTCTTAAAACAATATATTATCGTGTAATATTGAAATTCGTAGGCGGCGTTTCATAAAGTTAATTTAAAAACAAAAGTGCCACAGACCCATAATATAAACAACAGCGACGTGAGACCGGAAATTAAAAAAGAGTTTTTATAGCTGCAACAGATAATAGTCGGGCGATGCACCAGATTTCTAGAAAGCGGCAAGGCGTCGCTTACGCAACTCCTGTGAGCGTATTAGTTTATAATTCGCTTTCATAGTTTATTTACACTTTCTTTCTAAATTGCACCATTACGCCCAGACGTCGTCAGTCCTCGCGCCATTGTTCTCATAACGTGTGTAAATTGCATACGTTTAAAGACTTCTAGTGATATCTTTCTTGCTAAACAATAAGACTAACCGAGTTAAATGTCAAGTCACATCAAAAAATTGTCTTTTAGTCAAAATTTATGGAGTACGATTACTATCCCTGTGTACCCCAGCTGTGCAAACACAAATTATTACTGATTACCGTGATACTTAACATGACTATACGTATAACAGGTATTTTTCGCTGTTCCTCATAGTTGCGGACCCTTAATGGGTCCCCTTGAAAAATTTTATACAGGTTGAATTTGTGACAAACCTGCCATACAGATAAAGTGGATTAATCTTTTTAATTTCTACATATATACAGGTAAATAAAATTTCCATACTCAATACACAGGACGTATATACGGTGCATGGAGCAAAAATACAATTTTTTGAATGTTTGCCTGTCTGTACGGTTATTCACGGTAATCTCCGAAACGACTGAACCGATTTGTATGAGTCTTTTACTGGAAGATAGGTAATATTTTAAGGATTCAAATAATTTAATCCAAGCAAATGAATTAGGGTTTAGCGAGAAAGTTAAAAGCAAAAAAACTGTGGTGGTCGACGAGGTGATGGCGGGGATGTCGTTGTTCTTGAATAAAAACGCGTATTCTGAAAAAAATAATATACAGCGTGTAAATAAAATATAATTTAATAAGTATTCTAACAGTTACAAATATCAGTTGGAATTTTTTAATACCTATTTTTTTTGTTGCCGCAGCTTACGAGGTCGTACCGCCGTCTTCTTTGTTACTGCCTTGAACACATGCGTTATTACTTTACCATTTTTTGTACTTTAAAATTGATTAGCAACAACACCGGGTGAAATTTAGCTCTATACAGATAAACAAAATTCAAATCATTTTGATACTAATGTTTTGTTTTGTACGGTAAAACAATTAATGTAAAAATTCGGTTATAAACTTTTATTCTGCGAAGTGATTAATATTTTTTACTTAAATCCATGCTTGCGAAGTCGTGGGTATCAGCTAGTGTAAAAATATGAAGCTTAAGAAGCTAAATGAATTGTCTTCGAGCTTCAACACCTGGGCGACCACTAATTTATGTTAAAACGGACGTGTTTCGCGTGTTTTTCCTCTATGTTGTAACGGCAGAGCATGCACGCAAGTGCAAGGCTCCCAGCTCACGGTCATGCACAGCCGATGAGACTAATTGACCGAGCGATGTAATCACTTTCTGCATCCGTTCCATATCTTTAACGTTTACGTTTTTCACAGACGTTACGACACATTTAAGTCGTTACACAATACAAATTGTACATGTAAACATTAGAACAGTTTTACGAGTACTACTATTGCAGGGCTGATTTAAATAGATTACATTTGACGCTTCGCATAAATTTAACAACAGTTAACGATGAGCCAACAATATTATTGTTTAGCTTTTTCAAGTAAAAAAATACACATTTGTGACGTTGTCAGTGAAATGGGACCTTATTGTCGGTTTTAATTTCCAAGATATTTCAACTGGGAGTTGTCCACTTTAAGTTTTGACTGGATATAAATTGGCTCTAGGGAAAGAAAAATTGCCAATACGTTATTGTACGAAAGGTGTTGTAATTTCACTACTTTTCACCGCTTTTTTGACAATTTTGTAATGAGAAACCGATCTAATTTGTCACGCCGATAATTTACAGGTAAATTAAAAATAACTATGTAATACAGTATGCGGTTTGGCTAGTTTTTACCGGTAAGCACAAAACTTTTCAGAACTATTGTGTGGAGGAAATAAGTAGTAAGAAATATAACAATTGTATAGAGATGAAATAAAAAGGAACATCATGCGCACCAGGAAATAGCTGCTCAAGAGGAGTGCTTCTGTCTGTCTGTCTTACAGTTTAAATATAAAGTATACAAACATTGTTACAATATAAGATTTTGTATTATTCTCACGTGTTCCAACTGACATCAACCGCTATTTCAACCGCTCATGGGGACGCTGCAGTGCTACCGCACTAAATATGTTTTTTACGTCAAATCTTTGAAATTCCCTGCTTTTCTCTTTGTATTCTCTTAATATAGTAATATTATGCATATGTTATACATATTAACTTTCCTCTTGAATCACTCTGTCTATTGATGGCTTTTCAGATGTACTAGTGTGGTCATGGCGACGAAAAGTAGTGCGGGGAACATGCCAGAGAGTAGGGAGAAGAGAAAACATAATAAAAAAGAGGTGTAGACTGGGAAATAAAGCACAGCACCAATATTTCTTTACGATTTTTGTTACTTCGGCTAGTTGAAATCGTCAGATTGCTTATCCCGTTATCATTTACCTAATTCCTTAAAAATAAGAAATTGACTGCACTTGAATACGTTCAGTGACGAAGTTTGTGATTCTTTGCGTTGCGCTGAAATCGTTAGATTATTAATCTGCACACTTATCAACTTGTAAACTTGTTTGGGCTATAAGTACTTAAAAGGCTCCAAGGTACCCCATAGAAGTAAATCTGTAGCGCGCGGGCGTATCCAGTAATCCCCACTTCGGCTCCCCTTTGAACTTTACCAGTTAATAATACCAAAATTAGATGAAGAGTAAAATGGAGAGTTAGCAAAAAAGATACAAATGTATTCTTAACTTTAAGTTGTACAAATTACCAACTAATAAAGTGCAAAATACACACATATAATATAAAATAATCTAAATAAGAAATTATTAATTTTAATAATACAACAACACAATTGTTTAATTTAATAAAAAAAATACTTTGTAAAGCCAATTGTCTCAATGAAAAAAATATTATAAGAAAAAGAATTAGTAGATGTAATGTCATACCTCGACACCCTTCAGATTTTCTCTGTCACTTTTTCAATAATACGGTGTTTCAGTATATGTATACTTTGTTATTAAAGACTTGTAGTAACTAAAATAAGAAAATATAAGCACTCAATATTATTTAAACTCTTGAAAATACTGCGGCCAATCAATGAACTCCAAAACATTCCAAACCAACATTCAATTTGATTCATGGATTCAGCCACCTTTCTCTGCTATCGGTTGTCATGACAACCGCGGTAGCATTTAGACCAATCTCTTTACCAGCGTGTTCCTAAGGAAATTCTCATTGTAATAACGTTTAAAAATATTGACATCTTGCTAATTTCTACAAGTCTGTAGTAAAAACGGAAAAATCGAATAATTTTGCACCTTATCGAAATTTTGTAGTGCGATCCTTATTTTGTTATTTTAATAACAATATAATTATTTAAGGGACTTTTTTATCAATTGAACTTAATGAATTAATTAATCTTAAGTCGACACGTATTGACATAAATTATTGAATTGGGATTGCACATGAAGATAATTGGGTGAATCATGCCAACACACGGGGCTCAAGCCTCATAACCGCCCTTACCCCGTATCTATTTTTCTATATTCTTGGCAACGTGTGTGTAAAATTTTGTGATGATCAGTTAAATAGTACATGGAGGAAGGTGTTACAAGCTAACGAATAATTTTACAATGTTAAGATAAGGATCTAAGTGCTAAATATTACTTTCATAATTCATTAGCAAAACAGACAAGACATCAACGTATTCGGCCTTTGTGCATTTCCCGCTCTCGACCATATAATGTATGTATGCCTCTTTCGGCATTATGTTGTCATAGCAACCATGGCCGCATTTCCAATGTTTAATAGATTATGAAATAAAGTTAGACATAATAGTTACATAAATATATAATTGGAAATATTTGTGTCAGCGCGTTACTAAGGAAATTATTATCCTTATAACTTTCAAACTACATGTAAAAATTACTTTATGTGAAGACAAATATTACCTTTATTTTAAGCCATAGATCAATTTATTTTGATACAGTTTAATTAAAGCATAGTAGTATTTTGTGAAGATTTTATCAGCGCGTTGCTAAGGAAATTATTATTCTTATCACTTTCAAATTACATATAAAAATTACTTTATGTGAAAACATATATTATCTATAACTTAAGCCATAGATCAATTTATTTTGATACAGTTTAATTAAAGCATAGTAGTATTTTGTGAAGGTTTTATCAGCGCGTTGCTAAGGAAATTATTATTCTTATAACTTTCAAATTACATGTAAAAATTACTTTATGTGAAGACATATATTATCTATAACTTAAGCCATAGATCAATTTATTTTGATACAGTTTAATTAAAGCATAGTAGTATTTTGTGAAGGTTTTATCAGCGCGTTGCTAAGGAAATTATTATTCTTATAACTTTCAAATTACATATAAAAATTACTTTATGTGAAGACATATATTATCTATAACTTAAGCCATAGATCAATTTATTTTGATACAGTTTAATTAAAGCATAGTAGTATTTTGTGAAGGTTTTATCAGCGCGTTGCTAAGGAAATTATTATTCTTATAACTTTCAAATTACATATAAAAATTACTTTATGTGAAGACATATATTATCTATAACTTAAGCCATAGATCAATTTATTTTGATACAGTTTAATTAAAGCATAGTAGTATTTTGTGAAGATTTTATCAGCGCTTTGCTAAGGAAATTATTATTCTTATAACTTTCAAATTACATGTAAAAATTACTTTATGTGAAGACAAATATTACCTTTATTTTAAGCCATAGATCAATTTATTTTGATACAGTTTAATTAAAGCATAGTAGTATTTTGTTAAGGTTTTATCAGCGCGTTGCTAAGGAAATTATTATTCTTATAACTTTCAAATTACATGTAAAAATTACTTTATGTGAAGACAAATATTACCTTTATTTTAAGCCATAGATCAATTTATTTTGATACAGTTTAATTAAAGCATAGTAGTATTTTGTGAAGATTTTATCAGCGCGTTGCTAAGGAAATTATTATTCTTATCACTTTCAAATTACATGTAAAAATTACTTTATGTGAAGACATATATTATCTATAACTTAAGCCATAGATCAATTTATTTTGATACAGTTTAATTAAAGCACAGTAGTATTTTGTTAAGGTTTTATCAGCGCGTTGCTAAGGAAATTATTATTCTTATAACTTTCAAATTACATGTAAAAATTACTTTATGTGAAGACATATATTATCTATATTTTAAGCCATAGATCAATTTATTTTGATACAGTTTAATTAAAGCATAGTAGTATTTTGTGAAGGTTTTATCAGCGCGTTGCTAAGGAAATTATTATTCTTATAACTTTCAAATTACATGTAAAAGTTACTTTATGTGAAGACAAATATTATCTGTATTTTAAGCCATAGATCAATTTATTTTGATTCAGTTTAATTAAAGCATAGTAGTATTTTGTGAAGGTTTTATCAGCGCGTTGCTAAGGAAATTATTATTCTTATAACTTTCAAATTACATGTAAAAATTACTTTATGTGAAGACAAATATTATCTGTATTTTAAGCCATAGATCAATTTATTTTGATTCAGTTTAATTAAAGCATAGTAGTATTTTGTGAAGGTTTTATCAGCGCGTTGCTAAGGAAGCTTGAAATAAATTTTGTCCACTTTTTAAATTTATAATTTGTTTATGGACTATTACTTAATTTGTTCATTTTTATTTTTAACTACCAATAAATCTGTGTTTCTATATTTATTTACTGTCCAATAACACGCTCGTAATTACGTAGACCCTGAGACCCGACGATTCCTAGTCTAATTACAATTAGTATAATAAGTAATTGTTCGTAACAAGAGCTCTAAGAGGAGGTTCGGGTTTTGCGGTACGAGAAAATATACCTCGTATTCCCAATCATCCCACAAATCAAATCAAGAGGGTGAGCGTCAGGCAGGCGGAGGGACTATAACACCTATGGGAATATAAAGAGTTCTCTTTTTGCTTTTTTAATTTTGCATTGTTTATTGAAAAGGGATCACATGGGATTCACAAGGATCTGAAATGGTGGTCACATACACGATGACAGTATTAAGGCTGACCATTGACCATATACTAGGTGTGGCGAAGTTTGCAGGAGTCCAGTAGATGAGGATGGCAAAGGATCAATCTTTGTTGCGATCTCCGAAAGAGAGACTTGACGTGAGCCTCTCGACACCACCACACTCTCGCAGTCGGCGTTTTGGTTTTTAATGATATAATCAGAAGGAGAATAAGAGTGGTGGCTATTTTTGTTAGGAGTAACAGATATAAATACGTATATAAATATATTTACGGTCATGTATACGTTATATATATATACTATGTACATTGTCTTGACGTGTATAAGTGCATTGCGCTTGCATTTGTATTGTACGCACACTGACTTATCGCTGTATTCTTTCAGGCGTGAAAATGAATGTTATAAATGAACAAGCGCATCACGGTCGATTACCATACGAACCTCTCGTCCTGCGAAGTTTTGACTGGTGCAAAATTAATTTAAAAAAAAAATAGTGTCTAGCTCTGCCTTCGCCACAGCAACGGCTGACGGCCATGGATTGGTTGAAATTGGTCGGTATCTTTTTAGGCGATTTTTTTGGTATATTTGTGATTCAATTGTGACAGTGAGTTAGTGATTTCCCCTGTGTATATAGTGTTTATGAATATAAGTGGTGAAGGTAATTTATAGAAACAATAAGAATCTCTATTTAAAATTGTCCACCAAAGGTAACGATGTAAGCGACGTCGATTTTATTTTACTTAATGTTTTGATTACTGGAATGTATTTTAATGTATTATTTTTGATAATTTAGTTTATTCAAAATTAGTAAGATTGCTACATCAACATCTCACTGGTCCTTTCCCGCTTTTGTGGGTTCAGCACATCAGGCTAAGACTTCCATATTAATATATCGTCAATCAGAAATATTGCATAATTAATGGGTGAATCAATTTAGAACGATAAAAATATTATCTAATATATTATTTAATACGATGAGAGAAATTATAATCTTACTATTTCTAGTCTTGTTTTATTCACGTGATGTTAAACTGACAGCATTCAATTATCTACTAAAACTATAAAACGCTGAGTAAAAGGCTCTATAAACTATAAAACTCACAGTAAATTCGAAAATTATAATGCCATTTGTTGACTTAAGAATTACCTACTGTTTTTAATGTTTTTTTAATCATTTCTTTTAACGGAAAATTCATACATTGTCCAAAACGATGAATGCAGTTTGGAAAGTTTAAAAAAAATCAAATTCATAAAAAAGACCTGAATGTCTTTGCATTTGAAATGTTATTGAAGTGCATTTTAAATTCTATTTTTTTACATAATCCATACTATAGATATATAAAAAAGTCCGCGATAAGACACACACACACATATATATATATATATATATATGTGTGTGTGTGTGTGTATATGCGTGGTAGCGTATCAACCTCATAATAATGCAATAACAATATTGTAAATGAATGTAACATTTTTCTACCTCTCTGGAAAAGTTCGTTTTATTTTTGGGGTAAAAGGCACTCTACGTCTTCGCTAATGTGTGAGCAAATGAACATGATAAACATTTGAGTTGTTAGGTCGTACAGACGTTACACATAAATAGTCGTTCGTATAACATCGTAAATCTATTTTCGCAAAAATTTCTTACCGATCGTTTTCAAAATTTTATACAACGTTGTATTTTATATAAGGGCATGTATACATGGACATGCATTATCAATACGAATGTATGCTTGCTTGTTACACTGCAACGCCTAAAGGACTTAACCGATCATTATGAAATGATACACACATTTTCAAGGGTAAAAAAAATAATATAGAACCTATTACGCCCAAGTTAACTGTTTCCAATGGATAGGAAACATACATAAAACCATTCTTATTCATTTACAAAATTTAATAAAACTGCCGATTATGTGGTCGTGGGTGCGATCCCTTATTCGATTATTGTCGTGAACCATATCCTTGCACGAGCTCTTAAGCTTTTAGAAAGGTTAAAAGCAAAATTAGTAAAGTATTTGATTAATCTAAATAGTATTATATTTTTCATAATTAATTTATGTTTAATTAAAACTGAATATATGTTGCCATGGCAATGTTACAACGTATTAACAGTAACAACTTATACTTGTAAATTTCGGAAAGAATGCGTGAGAAGCCTTGAGCAGTAGCTAGTAGTCTATATTTTAATACTATTAGAAAAATTGCGTAGAAGACGCGGCGGACACCAACTACATAAGTACTAGGACAGTCTTAGCCAGTACAGAGATAGGAAAAAAACATTGAATTATTCTAAGTTATTATTCATACAAATGCAAGTATTTTTGAGAAATCATAAGATGCTTAATATTAATGACAACGTTTTGTTACAGTTGGCTCTTCTTGTAGCTGTCGCTTCCGTACAAATTCAGGCAGATGGGCCTAAGTAAGTATTACTAGTGCAAGAATCAATATTATACATTTCTTATATTTTAATTCTTCTTATTAAAATTGTAACAAATCGAATACTGGCTACCGAAACTACGCTGGCGCATCTAACTTACATGTAATCATAATCATTCTTTTTTCTTATTAAGGTAAAAAAAACAACTAAAAACTAAACTCATAAAGCAAAGCGATTGAAATCTGAAAGAGATATGCTAGCGAATGAATTTCCGTGTACTTGAATGAGCTTACTCAGACACGCTAAACTAAGTCAGTCAACCAGGCGCAATACGCATCCAATAGAAAGCGTAAGTCCATTGTTCATAGGTACATGTACGACGCTTTGTATGGAATAAAGTCAAACACGTTCTTTAACAACCTTCTCTCAGAATTTTAAGTCATACATCAAACGGTATTCAAGGTGAAGCGGCCCCAGGAGAAAGCGACTACCGCGTCACGCGTTGTGCCAATGACTTTATACGGAACCGCGTAAAACGCTGTTTAACAACGTGCTTGCGTGCGATCAACAATTAATTGTAAAAACACCTTATTTCGCTGAAACAAATCCATTCGCAATAATCTTGTCTCATCAACAAATTTGCTTAATTTTAAGAAGCAAGTACTAGTTTGCTCCTTACAATTGAGACAATAAAGTCCCTTTGTTGCAGGAAAAAAATTCGCATACATCTCCCGCAAACAGTGAAGCACATACATCACCACAAGAAGATATACATAACAAATCACCCTGCACCCTCACAGTACGCTCCGGCCTATATGCCGAACGCAGAGGGTGCGGTCGCTGTGCCGACTAATATCGCACTGCCGACTGTGGCCAACATCGTGCCGCTAAATTCGGTGGACTTGCTCGAAGACTCAGTAAGAACACCGGGTCTCACTGCCTCCGCTTCCAAGCTTTTACCACTTTACCATGCCCGTGGTTACTACGGACCCACCCACACAGACATTGATGAACAAGACTTTGACTTAGCGCCTCTCCCTGAACCTGCCGATAGCTATATTGTACCGACGTCTTTAATAGCATCTTCATCAGATTCGAATCACCATTCACCTAAGCGAATCAAGGTATTAAAAGTCAATGAACCTTTACGGAAAAAAATTATTAGAAAAGTTAAAAGTCCTAAGAGAGCTTCAGTTCGTAAGCCAATCGGTACAGTACAACAAGAAAACGAACTTCCTGTGTCAAATTTCCATGAACAATTTTATTCAGATGTCCAAGATGCAGGTACGATAAGGAAATTTAAAAAACCACAGCGTTTTGAGAAAATTGTAGATGGCAATACTGAACATATTCATACATACAGTGAAGAACACATACACAAAGTCGTATTCGATGATGAACCAAAATATACTCGCGTTGTTGGAGTGGAACCGTTAGGTGCTATGCCGGCATATGCCAATTCTTTTATTCCATTTAAACAGGGTCAAATACTTGCAATGCCTTCGGATCTTTACAGAACTGTATCGGTACCAGGCTCCATGGGAACGCCCGCTCAATATGAATATGCTGATTACAATCCCCGCGAAGTAACGCATGACCACTACTTCCACGACCATGGTGAGATTCCTGAGGAAGTGGACATAACAGGAGATATTTTTAGTTTACCCCCAAAAGTGACCTACAACAGCCAAGGCATTCGAATCGATTCAGGTTTTCCAAAAAGAGTTAAAAACAAGTACAGTCAGAGACCAACGAAAACTCCTTCCAATTATTATACTTCTTATGGAAATATATATTCATCTAGTCGCGTTAAGCCAGCTAAAGCGACAGCCCCTGCGCAATTGTATGTAACATCACAGAACGAAAATGTGAATCAATTCAAACCCGTATCAACATTCAGATTCAAAGACGGCATAAGTAGTAAAGTCCGTAATAAAATTCCAACGTATTTCGGTAAACCAACACCTGATTATCGTATAAAGAAACCCTCTAATGTTCCAGTTCCATTTTCGGTATCATCGAAAATAAATCATGACTATAAACCAACGCCACAATCATACTCTGCTACCGCACCAAGTTCGAATGGCTTATCAGCTTATGAAGATCAATTTGCAAATTTCAAAGATAGTTACGTGAGTAACTTTGAATACGATAAATACGCATCTTCATCGAATGTACATCTAGCTGAAAAAAATAATAATCATAATACGTATGGTCATCAAGACAGAAAAGGCAAAAAGAAATCAATATCAACGCAAAATATTAGATTCGGAAATCAAAATGTGAAGTATTCAGAAAATTTAGGGAAGGACAATATACTAATTGGTGATAATGATGGTGCACCGTCAGCCCTTGATGGTGAAAGCTATGATGAATCAGTTATATACGACAGCGCTTCTCCAGCGTCATTCACCGGAAAGGAATCATCCCCATATCAATATTATACACTAATGGCAGTAAAGGCGTTAACTGATGATCAACTATCAATGCCAGCAGCGTCAAACAATAATTATCAATACGCTGAAACGCCAACGCCTTCTATTACTGTGAAACCAACTCTGGTAACGACTACCACTCCTACTCCAGAGTTCCTAACCAATGAAAATAAATTTGAATCAACAACACGGCCAACGGAATTTATTGAAGAATACAGATATAACAAGAAGTATCCCGAAAACAATGCGATCACAGTTCCTAGCGGGCCACCGCTTGGAAGTCATAGAAGCTTAAAAGAAATGCAAACCGGTGATAATTTTAAGTCTCGATTACGTTCAAGCGAAAAATACTCGTCTAATATCATCTCTAGAACCTCGACAGAAAGAAGCAAAGTTAAATATGGTGATAAAATTTAGTTCATTGAAGACTTTTACCTAGTTTTAAGAATCTAGTGTAAATATTCGTGATCTTAGTTCTATGTTCGCCACTATAGAGAATCAGTGACAAAGTATTTTATCTTATTGTTTTCAAAGAAATATTTATTAAATGCAAAGTTGTAGTATAAAAATCGACGCGATTGTTATGTTATGTGTAAATTAGTGGACCGAGACGATATAAACGCATTTTATTCGAATTATAAATTGTCAAAGTAGAAAATTAAATTCTTTAAAATATTTTACTACTTTTTCCTTCTTTTTTCAAATGTTACCAAGTAATGTAACATGCTCGAAGAAACGGTCGAAAAATAAAAACTGTGTTTTTTTATTTTAAAATAATAAAAAAGCGCCTGTCAAATTATTATGGCAATAATGCTTGAAAATGCAAGAAATATAAAACATCTTAAGGAGACTAGGATTAAGTACAAAGAAAACTGAACTCTTTTTGTCGTTGAGTTCGTTTACTTTGAATTATTAACTAACAGTTACCGAATATATAAATTTATATAATATGACGACAACAAAGGTGACAAAATATGTTGAAATGTAAAATAAATAAATAAATTTACATCACAATATGATAGAATCTTTTCATCTTTTATATGATTTAAACATTAAATGTGCATTAATAAATACTGAGTTAAATAATTGAGATAAAAGCTATCGTATTTAGCCGTAGTAACACATAATTACCAAATTCTCATTGGGATCGGTTTAGTAGTATTGGAGTTTATCCCCGACCGGACACCTCGTACATTTTTATATATAAGCTTACGATATGATACTTCTCCTTTTTATACCAGAAGTTAGTTTATTTCGAAATAATTGAATAGTTATTGTAAAGTAGATCCTTATTTATTCCTTTAAAGTAGATTGACATTAATTTATTAATTTGATAAGTTGATGAGATGTGAAAAAAATGTGTATACGAATCATTATGATATATAATTGTTTATGCAGATGTCAATTTTAGTTTCGGCCTTTACAATAGGATATTTATTTGTATAAACATGTTTTATTCATAAATAAATCATTCAACTTGTTTGTAGCTGTACTATAAAACATAAAACTTTATTTTGCATTTGTCCTCACTATAGCGGGTGTGTGTCAAAAGTAATTCAGTTTGGCAACCTTTTGATATTGCGAGATACAATAATTAACCGTGAAACAGGGGTCTATAAGAGTCCGCTACAACATCTGATGCACGAATTGGTCGGCCGGTGAAATACCATGACCTTACAGAAGATTACAGATAGATTGAGAGATTTTTGTAAAAGCAACAGGTAAATAAAGGAAGAATAAGGACTTGAACAAAATTGTTTTTCCCATTTGTTGTCTCCATTTGGATAGAGGTGGCTGCTCAATTGTCACTTTAGCCCACGGAACTTCGTATGTCGACTGCTTTAGTTTTCGTAAGCCTGATACATTGTAACATTTATAAATATCTTACGAACATCCGTTAGGGTCATATACTAACACTACAACTGAATTACAGATACATTCAAATTGATTAAAGGAAACAATTTTTCCTGTCCGGCACGATGTTACGAGATGCGGAACCAGTGAACGGAGCTTACGCGTGGAAGTTCTCAAGAGAAGGGTTAGGTGTGGCGTGGTTTATGTAACATTAGCTAAGAGCCCTCTCGTGACTGTACAACTTAACCGTGAGTTTCTTATGTTCTATTATGTAACTTGAAAAGAAGTGCACTCTTTTAAGATTACAACATACCAGACTATTTCAAAACCCCAATTTGTCTTATACTGTTGAAGTGTTAAAATTATACAAGCGGGATCTTTGAGGCGTTCCTGGCGATGTATATATTTATTTTACTTCATACATCTTTTAAGTACTCTTGACATAAGTTCATCTTATAAAAACTGCAACGATATAAAATAAAAAATAAAATATACGCTAACGCCCGTAAGCCAGTGGGGTAGGCAGAGATTATGGATCTCCATTTAGCGCGATCCTGGCACACCTCTTTCGATTCTTCTACATCCAAGCACAACCTCGTCGGTTATGGGTACTCCTTCGCCTATATGATTTTTTTTCGTTAATCTACCTTAATTCATCCTTTCAACATAGCCGAACCACCGAAGCATGCCTTTCTCAATTCTAGTCACAACACCCACTTTTTAGCCACACTTTTCCTTTATAACGCTATTTTTAATTCTATTATTCAATGTCATGCCTAACATTCTTCTTAAGGATCGCATCTCAACGGCATTAACTCTACTAACATGCTTTTCCTGCGAAACCCAGCTCTCACTTACATACATTGATGTGGGGACTAGTAAAGCATTGTGTATTGCCAGACGAGCCTTCATAGACACATGCTGACTCCTCACTACTGTACTTATAGCCCCATTCATTTGATTATTTCATTTGTAATGATATGATACTAAAATTTACCCCATATGTGTAACTAGAGGAGTAATTAGAGTACTACATACTTAAATAGTCGACCGTAATCTAACTTGGCATAAGGTAAAATAGATAGTTTACCGGAGAGCCGAAACACTTTTTACTTTTTTTGGTATTTTGATGGACATTGGACGTTGTACACATTAAGGTAATGAACAATTTTAGTTGACGCATATTGCCGTAAATACATAACTTGATGTAAGGTCACCAAGTAATGTATATTTTTTTACGTAAGGGACTCCAATCCTAAGTTTTCTTTACTTAAATATATTATTTTTTCAAAAATATTTTTAACTAATTTTTCTATGCGACTTTTTTCCAAGATACAAAGATTTTAAATACATTCAAATAAGCGCCAAAAGCAATATCGGACTGCATTCAAAACTCAATTAGAGCAAAATGTCTCTTACGCCAACTTAGACTACAGTCGACGGTATAAATAGTACGAATACATATATGCTTCACTGACGCGCGGCGTCATCGATTGAGTGAGCGTGTATTTGCTTCGAATCGATAAGTGAATGAGTGAATGATGTAGCTGCCGTTCATTCGTTCACATTCTAGGTTGACGGCGTAAAGATCCCGCCCGACTGCAGACCGAAAGGTTGTTTCACGTCGTTAGGACGTGCATAACTTTTCGTGTCTGTTAATAAATTAGATATATCTATTAAAGATTATTATAAGTAGCATGAAAATTTCCTGCAGATTAGGAGTCTATAGGGTACATACACATATCGCTGTTAGCGTATAGATTCGTCATAATGTTGGGTCTCAAATTGACTTGAATCGCATCGGTGGAATTGCAAGGAGTTTTTTACACTCTATCCATGTTTGTTAGCAACGAAAAATAAAAAATCCCATAATTGTGTCTCGGCGGGATAGCGAGGCCTTCAAAATAGTTATTAGTGAAAAAATATGAAACATGAACCATTACCACGGCCACTGATATGCTAGTGAAATTTGTATGTACTTAGGTAACAATTTTATTTCCGGGATAAAACATTATATTATTATACAAGATAAACTTAAGCCTATCTTAAATAGATATGTATTAATGAAAAATAGGTTTGTTGCAATTTACGTGATATATTTCACCGTTCACAATTTGCTGAGTTTTTTATTACATATCTATAACCCGAATGAGTTTAGGACGCGGTTTAAATGTAACATTTAATAGTCTTAATTAAAACTGACGGTATGAGTGAAGTTTCATAATCGAGTGCCGCCCCCAATGAAATAACCAACAACCATGAATTATTTTCACAAGCGACAGCTATATATAAAAAAACAATCACACGTTCTTTTAATACGATACTAACAATTTTAAAACAAAAAAAAATCTTGATAAAATGTATGTTTTTTGTACTGTGGGCAACAACCGAACCTTCCGACCTATAATAGATAACCAACCAATGTGATAACCGTTCCCAATGATTATAACAATTTAACAAGGTACATAACAATGATTATTACCTTGTTAAATTTAATTAAACAAATATAACCAAGCATGTACAGTCGCAAAGAAAATGTAATGTTTGTTTGTCCTCTATCAATACCAAAAACATTGATCACATTGTAATGAAACTTGTGTAGAGTGTTAAGAGGATGCCCGCAAAGGCCTGTGGCTCAAAAAATCTATGTAAATTAAAAAATATTATAAATCATCTTAATGAATCTTTTTGCAAAATGCTTCGATATAATTTTGAAATATTTGTTGTAAGCACTTTTTTTACTTTACTTGGAATTACCACGTTTGCTGGGCGTAGCTAGAATTTCATAAAATGTACAGTTTGTTTTTTTATCATACTTGGCTATGGGAAATCACACTTCTACTAATATTGTGATTGTAATATGACAAGTGAGGTCAGAACTATAGGACATTCACATTGGGCCCCGACCACCAATGTTCTCGGCGATTGTTGTGGCACCAGGGACGTGAGAAAATACAAAGCCCTTAAATAAATAAAAGATTGCATTTATAATAAAATGGATACGATCTATATTTATAATTAGTAGTTGGAAGGCCGTCATCATCTCCTTACTTTTTATACTACACGCTATACATGTAAGTTCTGAAAAAGTTTTACGATCAAGAAATTGCATCGGTGTATTTTGAATACTGGATTACAAAAGTTTTCATACGGAGGAAAGGGAGTATGATGTGTGTAATTATTATAAAATATCTAAAGTCTCTTAACTTTGCATTGAATTTTGTATGAACTCAATAAAATTACCATAAATTCGTCTAAACAATATGAAAGATTAAAGATTCACTTTGTACTTCGCTTTCATCGACTACGTAATTTATTAAATATAATTATAATTATATTTAATAAATAGTATATTTGTATAGTTAGATAATTGTATATTTATTTACCTGAAGAAAGTGCAGGCTGATTTTTGCACTCGGCTCGTAATAAGGTTTAGACGGTACTGGTAGAATGTATACTTTTATAACCAATAGCTGTACACACAATATTACCTTTGCTTTTTTCCCAAAACATCTTTGACGACTTTTTTAAATTTCATTTACTATGTTACAGCAAATATAGTGCTCTAAAGTATTAATAAAAATATAAAATAATGTTTTAAATAACAAACAGTAAAGAAGTAGACCGTGCGGTGACTGTACAACATCATTACCTTTGCCTCTCTTCCTAAAATAACGATGGCGCTTTCTTTACAAATTAACGTAAACAATAAGACAATAGCAAGTAGTACAAATTGTATTGATTCGGTTTAGTTGATTTTTTCTATGCACAAATTTTACTATTTAGATTTTTGTTTTTTTTTTAAATTTTAATTTACTCATCATTTTTATATTATACGGTCAGACGGCCGTTTACAATGTCAGTATTATAAAGTACAATGGCCAATGCAAAACGACATGTACGGCGGCATGGTGGTAAAATATGGGCATTTATGTTATTTAATTTATTATATATCCAACATATTTTATTTAGAAGAAGAAGAATGGGGAACTTCTCCTACACGGAATCTTTAACTTTGCCAAATATCACACGCCTCCGTCTTCGCGTTAAGCTTAAAAAAATGTTGAATGCTTTCCTTTGCGTATACATAGGCTTAAGATTTTGTGCCGTATACATTTAACACCAGACGACTTGTGGGTTTGGTTATTCTTCTGAAAAATAGCATTCCTGGGCCTATACTAGTGAGGCATATGCGATCTACTGAAGCTAATGTAACTATAAATGCCTTCTCATTCAGATAAGTGTGCCTCTATAACTACAATAGTTCTAGGTGTACATTGCATGTACTTACAACGGCCCAGCATCTTTATGAAAATGACAACAGCGATACAACGATATTACTTAGGAGGCAAGTTGGTTCCCTTAAATAAAAGGCAATTTTTATAATTAAATAATATTTTACTACAAAACAAAATAACAATAACTTAAGCTAAGCCTATGTACAAACAAAATATTGAACAAATTTAATACTGGATAAATATCGTTGTATTTTTATGCACATCGGAATCTATGACTTAGTTGATTTATTTTTAAAAATGATAGCAACATGTGTGTCTATTTCCGTTTATGGTAAGGACCACCGTCATGACCTGCCCCAAGGGCATTTGTGTAACTGTCACCCCCAAATTCATCGCCGCCGTGGCCACCGCCGATATTTGTTAAACTTATATCCGCAATCCCATGGCCACCGCTTGATCCATGGCCATGTCCTATACTGTAACTGTCGACGCTATGGCTGCCACCGAAACTTCCTCCGTGACTACCGTGGCCGCCACTGCCGAATGAGTCGTAACTGTTGGTAACTGAGTAGCTGTCATGACCACCTCCTCCGCCGTGACCACCGATGCTATAGGAGTCGTGGCCAGCACCAAAATCACCAAGACCGCCAGATCCATGACTACTATGTCCACTAAATGAAAATCCATGACCACCTCCACCGCCAACGCTGTAGCTGTCATGGCCTCCAGATGAAAATCCACCACTTATTCCTCCTGATAATCCACCATCGCCGTGAAGGTCATGGCCTCCGTGACCACCTCCAAAACCATGACTACCACCATGGCCGCCTCCAAATCCCCCTCCTAAACCTCCGCTGAAATCTGCCCCATGACCGCTTCCATATCCACCACCGATTCCTCCGCCTACATGTCCACCGCCATGGCTACCGTGGCTATCTCCACCATGTCCACCTCCTAAATCGTATCCACCATGTCCACCTCCAATATCTAAGCCGCCCCCGTGGCCACCTCCAAAGTCATGACCGCCAAAATCACTGCCTCCATGGCTAGCACCTAGGTCATGTCCCCCGTAACCACCACTGATTCCGAGACCACCTCCAAATCCACTATCTCCATGACTTCCGCCGTATCCTCCACCTACATGACCGCCTCCAAATCCACCGCCGTGGCCACCACCAAATCCACCTCCGTGGCCACCACCAAATCCACCTCCGTGACCACTTCCGAATCCGCCTCCGTGGCCACCACCAAGACTACCTCCAAACCCAACTCCATGGCTACCTCCAAAATCATGTCCTCCACCTCCAAGACTACTTCCGATATCGTGGCTTTCGAATCCACCTCCACCATGGGAACCTATAAGTCCTATATCCCCGTGGCCTCCGTGATCGCCACCAAAGTCATGTCCACCACCCGCGCCGTATCCTCCTCCGATGGATAGGCCATGACCACCGCCAAGTCCGTCCCCGAATCCTCCGTGACCTCCGTGATCGTGACCTTTCAAGTGGTCTATAAAACCGCCGTGTAAGTGATCAGCAAAACTGCCGCCATGACCACCGCCGTAGCCACCTCCTCCTCCGCCGTGCCCGTGATCATGATGCTCGTGCACTACAACTTCCTTTGACGAGTGATGTTCTTCCGGTATATGGACTCGTATGTGAACGCTGCAACAAAATAATTAATACAATTATTAAATTAATCTACAGTTATAATTTAAATTTCTTCGCTTAAATGCAAAAAGACTCTCTGAATTAAAGAAAACAATACCTAATGTGAAATCATAGATCGCATTGCCAGCATGTCAGATAAGGTATAAGTGAAAACTATATAGGTAAATGAAAACACAATGGCTCCATTTTCACTATTTACCACATTGAATAGATAGATAAGTACGTGAGAAGTAGACATCAAGGCACAGACACCACTTAAAGTTTTTGCAGTTCCGCTTGTTGCTTTATGTTTACGCTAATACATAACAAATATAGAACAAGGAAAGTAGAACTGTTCATCGCCAAAAAAACATAAATATACTGACTGTTCATGGCCAAAAGTCGCGGAGCAGATGCCAACGCCAGCCAGTAGGATACAGGTCAGCTGAAATAATAACATGGGATTTCAATATTGTACACTTTTGTTCACATTCAATTCAACTAGAGTAGTAAACTAGTTTGTCCACACTTTGGTGCCAATGAACATAATAAAATAATTAATGAAACATTAAAATTCTTAATAGTAACAGAAATTAATTAACAAAGGTTTAGTAGAAAAATATTTTTGAGTGTGTTTGTATGTGTGTGTGTATATATGTATATTAATCTTCATAGATTTATATATCAAAATTCGTGTAAAACATTATAAAATACTAAAGAGAAAACTGCCCAATAAAATTAAATTTACATATATTTATATACACACCGACAATTTTTATTTCCAATCAACATTATAATAATGAATGGCTGTCGGATTATAATGAACTGGGCAACGTAAATCATGTTCCGAGTCCCATAAAACGGTCAATTGCCCGTACGAAATGGAAAGCAGGCTGAAACTTGTTTGATGCTATTAACATTCAAACCCAATTGTTTTACATGACGTAACCATTGTATGACAAACACGTGTAATGGTTCACCAAGATGGTTACTTCCAGTATTAAACGGTGATTACTTGGGACTTGATGACGAAGTAATTACCTTGTATATAAATACAATATTATTACTAATTGTATATATGACTACGAGAAATACAATACAACGATCGCTTATCTTTAATAAAAAGTCATTTTTATTTTAAACAGATTTTTACTAAGTACGCTTCGTGTATCAATTTGCATAACTGTAGATCATATAGCTAAGGGATCTGAATATAATAGTAGGCTATCTTAGGATGATTCGTCACGACCCTCAATATTAAGGAAATAACTCCAAGGATAATACTGGAAAAAGGTTGTATGGTGATTCAGGTTTAAAAAAAACATAACAATTTAATCGCAAAAGAAATCTATAAGATGTGTATTAAACAATAAGTTTTAATATAATTAATGTGGCCATCAATCCGTCTACAAGCTTTTGTGATTCGTGTGAACTTTCGTTAAGTTCAAACAAGAATCGCGACGTTCTCACATATTCCGGAACTAATTTATTTATCACGTAACATTACTCACAGCCAAGCGGTAAGCCATCACGAATGGAAGCGACCGGCTCCGTGAAACACAACCACTGATGAGACGAACACGAGTCTTTTGACCACGGTGAGGCCGGCGAAGTCTTTTATAAGTCAGTGAATGTACCAACCCCTACTCGCTGCGCTAAAACCAAACGAAAAATGTAAATTTGTGTAATTAAATAGAATCGTCTTCAATTCGAGACGAGATTGAAGCGTCTATGATTAATCGAATCGTGTTTGAACGTAACATGTTTTTTTCATTGTTAACTTTAAAAATTTAATCTTTGCTAATTTAAAAGCGATTTATTTTTTCTTTTAGTTTCATTAAATATGAATAACTAATAATATTGTGAGCATTAACCTTAGGAGTAGCTTATAAATACTTTTGGTTTAGTTTATGGTCGACAAAGCAGCAAAGCTTTGTAGAATTAATAAACATTTTGATTTATCAAAAAATATTTTTTTGGTATTGTTAGAGTAAGAGCATATTTTGCTATCAAATTTCAGAAAAAAAATATCTCCACCTCAAACCATTAACAGATATGGCAAAAAATGTAAAGCAAAGTTATAAACGAAGCTCAAAAATTTATTAAATGTATAAGTGGTAATTATCAATTACTAGCTGTTGCCTGCGGTTTCGCGTGCATTTGTTTAGATTTGTAAGGCTGGAAATTGTCGTCCGATGATTCCGCGTATAATAACTCCGAAATATAAGTAACATGTATCAAAATGATTTTATTCTTAAAACGTGAAAAATTACCATGGCAACCGATAATGAAAATTAACGTTTTATGTACCTCGGGAACAGTTTTACTTTCGGGATAAAAGGGAATTTCATTTTCTGTACCCCTAACAATGTGTGTGCAAAATTTTAAAAAAAAATAATGTGGTTAGCGTAACAAAAAACAAACAAACTCTTACTTACTTTGCATTTATAATATTAGTAAATATTTTATTTTTTTATAAAAGAAGGTGGCAAACAAGCAAGCGGTTCACCTCATATTCAGTGAACGCTACTCATGTAGGCATCTGCAACAAGCTAATGAGTTGCAGATGTGTTGTCTACCTTTAATAGACAGAAGAAGGGATAAATAAAAATTAGTATGTTTCCATTTCTTATCCATCCCCTCCTTCTTAAAATTCTCATACCCTTCCCATACTTTCCTTATCACAAAAGGCAGCTCACCTATCAGACGAATCGCAATAATACTTCTACTTCCCTTCTCGCCTGTCTTCTCATAGAATCCGACCGGTGAAATACCAAATACCACGACCTCTATTTCACCGGTCGACTCGGCCTATGTTCAACGGATGTAGTTGTTATGGACAATGATATTATACGTAATAGAAAAAGTAGCAGGTATGCCATTAGCTGTCGAAAATGGAGCCACGGAAGCGTCCCGCTAGGGACGCTTTGTCTATAGCTTATGTTATCTGTTCACATTTACGCGACAGACCCTAGCTGTACTCTTTTTTCTTGTTATTTTAATTACGCTATCCTTTTACACCACTTTACATGTCTTTAGAACAATTAACCGGCAATTTTGTATGAGTATGACATATCAATAGTAGATGTTGTTTGATAAGAGTTTCTAAAGGATGTAACAGAGGTGCACTAAGTAGTATTACTATAGAAGATTTATTGAAGTCTGAATCCGTATCAGAATCTTCAATGGATGAATTAAAGTGATAACAAACTTCTCTGACGGGTTTCTTTACGAAGCACCATTTAAATGGGTAAGTGCGTTGGATTATATATTATGTTTAACAAATTATTTTATATTTAATTATTATATATTTATAATTACGCACGTATTTTGATTAATTTAGTTGTAAAGTCAATCAACCTCGAGTATGCAGAGGAACTGACGAAGAATCCGCTTATAAACAACATCAGTGAAGACGATTAGAAAATGTTCGTATGACTGATCATTGTTTAATTACTTGCCACGGATAAATGTCAAACGGATCTTGTGAGAAAGCTTCGTTTGTTCGACACTTAAACCGAATACGGTGCAGAAATCTTTATTGTTCCCAATGAAGGTCGGAAGGTTGAATAGAATTGTTAAATCGCTATGAATGAGTTATATTTATTTAGTAAAAATAAATAAATATGCACTCACGCCCGTAATCCAGAGGGATAGGCAGAGATAACGGATTTCCATTTGGCGCGATCCTGGCATATCTCTCTCGCTTCTTCTATATCCATACATATACGCATACATGCTCGTCGGTTACGGGTACTCACTATATCGCCCTTCTTTAATATGTTAGTTGTTATTCAGTTCAATTTATTTAGGTAAGTAATATATAAGAAAATTTAAATGCATAATTAGTATGTTATTTCATACTTTGCGTTAAACGTTACAGCACAATGTCCTGTATCATTAATGAATAAAATAAATATTTTCAAAGTAGATAAGCCGTACAAAATGCTAGCCGTTACCCACAGCTTCGCACGTATTTGTGTCTTATCATCCTCTCAGGAATTTTGTGCAACTTGATTTCTCGTGTAATAGCTTGGATAGGTAAATGTTGTTTATAAGGAGTTCACTGTTGAACGGGCTAGGTACAGTATGAAGGGAATAATACATACTGCATTGATTTAGGCTATAGTTTTGACGCCGACCTCTAAAGAGGAAAGGAGATCCAAACACAAATCATAATCTAAACGTCAAGGGACTGAATGTAGAAATAGAGAAAAGGATATAAATTTGCAATACTTATGCTTTTAATATATCAGTATCTTTTTCTCTTTGAGGCAAAAAACAAAATTTTACGCAAAAATATTACTTATACCGAAATAAAATTATTTTGTTATTTAAAGTAGTTCTCTTTTGACAAAGTTGTAAATTTCCATGAACCATAAGTTCAAAATTGTACAATGGCTATTGTTAAAGATGTAAACAATAAAAACGCAATCATTAGAGAAATAAAACTTCCGTGACACCGCTTCCTTCCAGATTAATTTGCCCCTTCTAAGAATTGAGAGGTCAAGTTCAATTAAAAACATAGTAATACTGAGGAGTATATAGTTTTATGCTTCTCAGTATTGACAACAACAGTAACAACTTGTACCCGAAATAAATTGTGCAATTCTTGACGTTATCCATGATTACAAAACAATTCTTAATTATGTAAAATTAAAATTTATTATGGTTAAAAATAGTATCAATCGACATAAAAATTCTACTGTTGATAGTGTTAAGACAATCCGATCGTGAGAGTCAGTATGCGTATTTCAATTAAAAAAACGAAAGTAATTTTAGAACAAATCGTTAGAAAACTTAGTGTTTGAGTGATTGTATATGTTGGAATATTATTTATAAATGATTCGGTGAAATTATGTAAGCGATTAATAAAGTTACACGTCCTCTGGCGCGTTTAGTAGAGTGTAAAATTATAAGCCGCGCGGGCACACCATTAGAGGACTTGTAGACATCCGTTTTTTCGCCGGATGTTGGACCATGTTTTTTGTCGAATCCGCGGTGGTGTATTATTTATAATGAATGTGTATGAATGCACCGCGCCATTGACGGTCCGCACCCTTATGGGCTAACCGGACCGGTATGAAGTTGGCCGTAATATAATTAAATATTTATCCTTTAATTAAACTTTTTCAATTGTTTTTAGAAGGTTAATTTCTTATTACATACTTATTTGTTATAATACACACACACACACACATATATATATATATATATATATATATATATATATATATATATATATAATATAAACAAGACGTTTAAATTTGGTTTTTTTTAAATAACGGAAGTATCAATTTATGTTTTAAACTTATGGTGGCAATAGTGGGCTCATAAAGGCCTCGTGTAAGCACGGAGCGCCGTCCGCGGCTCGGTGGACTAGCGATAAACGAAAGCTTCTGAATGGCGGCATTGTGAATATACCATAATGGCGGACGATACTTCCTGTTGTACCATACACAGTGGTGTTATGACGCCTTTGCATAACTGTCGCGAAATCGCTTACAGGTCAGTCTCGATGTTTTGATAATAACTTCCCGGATTGAATAATTACGCGCTTCATAAGCCTTACGATGTTTGTCCTTATTAAATTTGTAAAGATGAAAACGGTTACTCTTTCGTCTGTCTGTCGCTATGATATGTATGATCCATATATAAGTTCTCCGTGGGACGTCACTTTGTAGTGTCAAATATCAACTGACTACATACACTATGTGTAGCACATTGTATTTGTTTTGAAATGAAAGTATTATTGTGCGAAATATGAATACACTCCCCCTCGAGAGGGTGTGCCCCTGAGCGGAGAAACTAAAAAAAACAAACAAAGGTATGTATGCTACATCTTTCTCGACTTTGTTACAACGGCCTATTCTAGGCTACAATTTCCCCTTGCAATGCTATTTTTAATTCTATTATTCAGACTAGGATACTTCTCATGGATTGTGTTTCATATAAATGAAAAACGGAATTATTTACTGGATTGAATTTATTCGCGTACGCGTGAATGACTAATATGGCTTTCTAGTGTCCCTTGCGTATTGGTAAGCGAGTAGTAATCTGCACTAATGTCATAAACGTGAAAGTCTGTATGTATGGATGTTTGTTACTCTGGATGAAATTTGGCACAGAGATAGATGGAATACACAAGCTTTACTTTTTATCCCGGAAAAATGTACGGTTCACGTGGGATTTTTTTGTTTTTTACGGGTACATATTTACATATACATATAAAGGGCGATGCTCCCTATAGATTCCGTAACGGCTACCCGGGCGAAATTGGTGACACCAAGCGATAGCTTTGCTGCATAGCTGCGTTAATTTGACCGAACGTTTCCACGAAGTATGAGCTACGTAGAGGAACTCCTATTTTACTCAATGAATGAGTACATTTATTCATTCCTTTATAAATACACAACGACAAAAGATGTTTATGTACAGCGGTTGTTTGCTACCTCATAGTAATATATATTAAATATATATAAATCTCGAATATAAATCACTATCGTGCCACTCTCGAATGCGGTCGGTAATCCTATGGTAGGAATTGATGCCCCTCTGCGCCAGCCCGACCACCTCCAAGGGGGACTTTGCCTCCTTCTGACCGTTTTCACCTTTCACCACTCGTAGATAATTATGTAAGCTATAAGTTTTATGCGGAAATCCTAGTTGTTTATGACGTACAAAGCTCCGTGTTTCATATTTGTTATTACAGCTAGAAAAGTATACTTTACTATAATTTTAAAAGTGGTTCCGTCAACATCGACCACGTCTAAGCCGCAACTAGTGACTTGATGGTCCACTCTGCTTATAAACAACTATGGTACGATATATAACACGGAATTTCAAAATTAAAAATAACTTACGTACGCAGTAAATAAAATTACGTATACGCATTGTGCCACGTAATTTGGTAATCAAGACTGTATATTATTAAAGTTACATAAGATATCCAGTTATATTCACGCCTTTATTCAATATTCTTATCATTTTCGACGGCTAGATATTATAACAAAGCGTGGTTTTAGAGATTCGCAAGTCAAGTCATAACTGTCGTCATTTCTAGATACATGACGACGGTTATGTTAGCTATATATAGCTAGCTATATATAAAGGCTTGACACAATTATTTTATATAATATGAAAATGACGACGATGTTACGTTCTGTTGTTAAATACAATTGATTTTTATCATTTTCAACATCTATGTCAAGTGTATAAAGTCTGTGTATGTGTACGTCCGTAAGCGATAAACATTTATTATGTAAGTTTGTAAATGATCGACTTAATGGTACGTTTGCGTTATTGTCTTAAACAATGTTATTATGTCATTAATAACAACATCTATTGCGCGAATGGGCCGGCTCGGCCGGTGAAATACCACGACCTCAAAGAAAACAGGCGTGAAGTAGAAGTACTCTGCGTTTAGTCTGATGAGTGCGGTGACTGGGGTCTAATTTCAGTTCCCTTCCCTTTCCTAATAAGGATAAGATAGGAAGGGAAGAGGATTATACGGAGATGGGAAAGATAGGGGAATACCTGTCTATCACCTCCTCAGTCCATTAAAAGTAAGCAACACATGTACAACTCGTTTGCTTATTTCGGATGTGTATGGGTAGCGATCGCCTAACAACACTTGACCCGCTTGCTCGTTTGCCACCTTCTTCCACAGATAAACTTTGAATAATAACATTATTGTTAAATAAAAATACCCGACTTTAAATCGTTTATTTTAGCGCTGATTGATTTTTAAAGTCATAGATTATGTATTCGATATGTATTTTTTCTTAACTTATTATAAACAAGTTATTGGTATATAGCAGTAAATGATCGTGCAAAGCAAATGGTGATACCATGTGTTGTATCACCATGTAGCGAAGCATGGTGGCAAACAATACCAATCCCACTGAATAGCGTCGTGAGGTTTATGAGTAAGGATCTATGTCCCTACTTCTTTTAATTTTTTTTATTCATCCCCGTATTGTATAAAAAAGCAAAACAGCATGATATGGGTAGAATGTCTCATTATAACGGATTTTACGTGCCGGACTTACGTAACACCAGTTGAGAAATTTTCAAAAAAAATTACTTATTATTTAATGACATTGAACTCCGACTATTCCGTTTAGTCACTATTAGCCACTGAACTATCAGCGCCGACGTCGTTTGTCTCCGGACAATTTATTCAAAGCACAATATAAACTCCCACACGCATAACAGCTATCTGAGCATCGCATCTTCGTTTATATTCCTCAAAACGGAAGTAACAAACATTATGTAACACATTCGCCCAAGATTATCAACAGATGCTTGACCTAATCGACTTTCCGTGTATTTAATTAAACTCCATGCAGTATTTACTTCCTAGTAACGAGCAGAACTTTGTTGAATGAAATAAAATTTCGTTAACTTTGTGATGCTGTAGTACAATTGAAATATAAAAAATACCCTACACTAGCTCAGCGTCTCATACAAACACTGCGCCCGAAAATGGCTTAAAATTATTATGCTTTCTTACAGTTAGTTACAAAAAATTTAGCCCTGTCTGTTAAAGTTTAGTTTCCACTAATACATAATTGATACAGAGCCCGTTGCTCCGCGATAAAGACGAGATCTAGAGAGACGTAAAATTTAATTACCGTGCGGAGTGAGCGCTTAAAGTCGACTTTCTTTACCATAATTAAAAAATGTGGGAAAAAGGAAAAAAGGCTTAAAACAGTAAGATCAACTAACATTTTGCGAAAGTGTTGGTTTTTATATGACATATAATGGTCAACGACTTTTGGCCATGGCCATTTTTTGTAGTGTAAAAAGTCCTGGGATATGAAATGATACGACGTAATCTAGCACAGTTTATTCCGGCCAGTTAGCAGTTGCATACCTTCGTTATCGCACTAACATAACATATCACTACTATTACGTATATCATGACACACGTGCGATACTCGTGCTCCACCGCCTCGACGCCGGTCCACCACACGTTACTATGAGAAAGCGCCTTCAACTTCACGAAGCCTATATAAGTTTCGTGAATTATATTTAAAACCTTGTTGGGACAGCCCACCCATACAAATCTACGGCCTAACTTCTCACACAACGCAGACTTCCAATTAAAGAAGGCAAGGCTCGACGTTTTCAGGCCAACCATCGGGTATGTAATGTCCTAACTAAATCGGGGTCTTTCAATGTTGTCTTTTTGCTTTAAGGAAGTACCAACTACGTTTGTCTTAACAAAGCACCTGTGTAAAATGCCTAAAGATCAGGAATCAATTATGTAATAATGTTAAAGATTGACTATTATTTTCCGGTAATTACGATAACCCGTCGGCACAATAGTCCGTTACTATTTCAAAGTCATATGCGGAAAGAATCCCAGCTAACCGTTGCATCCGAGTTGCTGTCTTCGTCAGTATACCCTAGTAAGGATACACCATCCACCGGGCACCAATTGATTTATCACTAAACTAGTAGAAACATACTGTACGTGACCCGGCGTCGTAACACCGATGGTGTGCAAGCAATTTTTGCTCTAACGGCCCACTCAAATTTTACCAAAACCATTCACCTTCGCAAATCTACAAAGGCGAAAATTTCTTGCGCCATAAGAATAAATATCATGGCATTTATTACGTATACGCTTTTACATACGTTCACTTTTATTTTTAAAGAGAATGCTAGTGATAGGTTACACAACGTGACTCTATGACTAAATCGATACCATTGTAATCAACGCCATTATCACCATCATCATTCTTACATCTGGAAACTTTTGTTAAATTTAGGCACCCCTTTAATAAATCTTAAAGTAAAATTTTGGGTCGTAATTTTATTCTAAAAAAAACAATCTAATCTTTTTTTAATTGATAGACTACTATTTGTGTCTGCCGTACCACCTAGTTATTTATTTATTAGTTATAATTTAAGTACATTATTACAAGCAAACTAGAAGCTGGGGCGTAGTACATGTCTATCAAGTAGGCAAACAAAATATATAATGTAGCCTAGATTACGCCCTGATAGAAGAGCTTTCCATTGATAAAAGGATTCATCGTTTGGATTGATTTGAAATGTTTTTATTTTTTCTGTCATATGGAGGCAAACGAACAGCGGGTCACCTATTGTAAAAGTGATCACCGACGCCTATGAACATCCGCAACAGCAAAGGAACTGCAGATGCGTTTCCGGCCTTTAAAGAAGGAGTACACTCGCTTCTTGAAGGATCCAAATCCGTATTGGTTTGGTTTTCTTTTTAATATTAGATTACATAAAATACAGATTATATAGTTGACCATTTAAATTAATTAAAATAACTATCTACCGACCTTAATAAAAAAAATCAGCAACATAAACTTTTAAAAACGAACGAAAACATGACATACATACAAATTAGATTGAAAGTGGACGAATAAATATTATGTAAAATGTTTACAATATTGTAGCAATTGCGTAATATGTATAATAAAACCAGATGAACTGAATACATAACAAAAATAAATTATTTCAACTGTCAAATTTTTATTTTATCCTAGTGTGGGAAAATTCTATTCCCATGAATCAGTACCCCTTAAGTTCGTCGGAATGGATGGAATTTTGAGCTTGCGAGATTCCTTAAAGTTATTTACGCTGCTCGAATTATTGAGAATAATAACGCGCGCTTAGATAGAAAGTGCGCGGCGTAGCTCCACAAACAGGAAGCTCGGAAGAGCCAGAGTACGTAGAACCTGTTTTAACCTACCGGGACCAGTCCCAACTTAGAACGCGTATTTGGACAGAACATACTGGTAAATACAGATTAAATTGGTAATTTAATAATTACATATTATAAATTACAATATAAAATAAGCGCAAATACATAGTGCAATCGATATTTATAGGATTAATTGTTGAAACTTTAAAAAATATGTTGAATAAATAAAAATGATTGTATAAATTTCAAAGATCACATTAGAAAATGCTTTCTTAGCTACCACAATTTGAATTTTTTTAAAAGGCTATGATGTAAATGTATAAGAACACAAAATGTCGAGCGGCGTCCACTTTCTTGGTCATTTGGAAGATAAAGTCAAGTTGGCCTCCAAAACCCTAGGGTTGGGCTCAATTGTGTTGAGCAGTATTTCCAGCCAACTGATGTTCGTTTAAGGCGCATGTTTGGTGACATGGAACTGTCAATCTCATTGCTTTGTCTGGGTTGGAGCTTCCAAATACCAACTTCTTTCATTTGACTGCATACAACAGAGAGCTATTCAAATAGTTCTTGTGAAGAGACGTCACGTCTCTGTATTTTAACCCACTACCACTAAATACCACTCACATCATATTAAAGATTGGCCATTAAAGAACCTCGCAGGGGACACAGGAGAGCAGTGGTGGCTCAGTGGTTTAGGCCCCGACTTACATACGTACTGTAGGTCGCGGGTCCGAACCAGGCAGGTGCTTTACTTTGAGTAATTTATTTCATCACCACTGCTCAAAAAACGGTGAAGGGAAACATCGTGAGGAAACTGGAATGTCTTAGAATTACTAAATTCAAAGACATGTGACATCCGTGAACCGCTCTGGGCCAGCGTGGTGGATTAAGTCACTTTCCCTCTCTCGGAGAGCAGGCCTGTGTCCCGCAGTGGGGGACATTCTAAAAAGGACGATTTATTATTATATTCTAGAACTGTAAGCTTTTCGCGACGTGTTACCTTCTCAAGTCGTATTTCAAAGCCATTACGATCATCATTCAAGAGAGGGTACACCTTTTTAGGCCGGAAACGAATCTATAGTTCCTCTGGTTTTGTCGATGTTTATGGGCGTCGGTGATCACTTTACGTCTAAAAAAAGTTGACAAGTCTGTGAATTGCCAGAGCTAACTTTCCCTTTTGGCTTTTGATACGAGTAGTTATTCCTGTGAGTTTTAAATTGTAGTAGCATTCGCCTGGTAAATAGCGTCACTTCAATTCTTCTTTAAGAGAACGGATTTCGTTAAGGGCACGGACTTCGTTAAGGGTACGGACTTCGTAAAGGGTACGGACTTCGTAAAGGGTACGGACTTCGTAAAGGGTACGGACTTCGTAAAGGGTACGGACTTCGTAAAGGGTACGGACTTCGTAAAGGGTACGGACTTCGTAAAGGGTACGGACTTCGTTAAGGGTACGAACTTCGTTAAGGGTACGAACTTCGTTAAGGGTACGGACTTCGTTAAGGGTACAGACTTCGTTAAGGGTACGGACTTCGTTAAGGGTACGGACTTCGTTAAGGGTACGGACTTTGTTAAGGGTACGGACTTCGTTAAGGGTGCGGACTTCGTTAGGGTACGGACTTCGTCATCTGCCATTAGATTTCAGGAAGCTTAGATGATGCCAGATCCTTTACCTTTCTAGGGCCGTCTCGTCATGGGCGTGAAGCTTTTTCGAACGAATATATACGAAATTAGTATCAACTGCTTTTTTATCTCATATAAAATGTATATGTAATGTTGGCTGTTATAATGATTTTAAGGTTAGTTCACTGTTAATTCGATATATTTTATTTTCAACTTATTTCTTAATAAGCCGTGAGTTCTTTAAAAATTGTGTGTATACTGTGGATGAATTAAAATAAAACAACAATCATTGACATCAATTTACGTATATACTATATTAAAGATACATTATATAATAAAGATAAATTGATTACAACCGGCCGTAATATCATATATTGTTGGGCAAATTATAATTATTTTGACATAAAATAAATGCAAAATACACAGCAAAGTAGTAAACAATGTGTCCTTAAAAATCCATAAAAATCAATACATTTTCAAGATAAAATAAATTTCAATTAACCTAGCTAGTTAAGTATATTACCATTTAAATATGCGACAGTCTTGCACTAGTATCGAAACTAGTAATTGGTAACTAAACTTTACAAAAAACAATATAATACAAATAGACATTATATACAATAAAATTGACTAAGCAACAAAGACAGAGTTGCGAGACAGAGTTCCGGTCATATCATTTATGTCTGAATGTTAATAGAATCTAAATCTACCAGGAAGCCTTCATACAGATATACTAATAAAAAGGTTAACCTTACCAGAAGAAAGAGGAGCCGTTTCGCCATAAACGGAATCGTCGGAATGCTTTGAATCTATCGAGAAATTGTCACTATCTAAATCAAAATGCAATATTATTCACTAGATCGGCATTAGCTACATTTAATTGGGACCAGTCGGTAAGTACACAGTATGGCGATATTATATTAGATATATATATTAGGCAATATTCCGAAGTACGGTATCTATAACATCAAGAAACTCTATTTCGATATATGGATAGCTTTCTCACAAATAGTAACCATACTACATAGAATTGCCTATTCAGAGATTCTACTATTTTTTCGAAAATAGGCCACACCCAGAATTACAACTTGATTTCCTATATTAAGACAACTAGATATATCCTGAAAATCGGTATCTACAACATCCAGAATTCCAAAAAACCTATATTTTCTACTTAGACATATTGATAATTTTCCGTCAATCGAAACACTAAATGAAAATGTCAATTCTTCTAATATCGTTTAGTGACAATGTTCAAAAAAAAATAGTATCGATTGTACACAGAATTGCAACAATTAAGACAATTGATACTTTACAAAAATTACATTAAAACTAAAATTCCAGCATGACAATGTTCCATTAAAAACTAAATACTAATACATGTCACTGTCCATAATAATATTGCATTGTATTGCAAGTAAATATTTCTCCAATTATACAAATTCATACTGCATTTTAACAAACACAATGTCTACAACATATAAGTCCTACAAATTGACAAGTGATGTACCGAAATTAATATTACCATAATATTATAAAGCATACAACCTATAACACAAAGAGTAACATTACCCACTGAAAACCTCAGACACCCTAAACCGAATGTTCTTTATTGCTTTGATTTAATCCAGACTATTTATTTTTTAATCCGTTAATTACCGTATGTGTCAATATACTTTGTCAGTATGTGAGATGTAAGATTGTTAGGTAGCTCCTGTTACTGTCAAACGTCTGTTTGTCATAGTAAACATATATAGCCAATAAGAGAAAGTAAAATCCACAACTTAAAACAATGCAATCAGTTATCCTTTCGATGCTTCGACATTTTCAGTGGGTTGAGTTACACGTTGTATGTGTATGTATATTTTAATAATATAAAATAAAAAGCGATTATCTGACATTTAAAATATTTTATCTAATGTCACAACGTCATTTGCATTAAGAAAAATTAAAATCAATTGGTCAATAATAAAAAAAAAGAATTTTGTGCCAACTTATGCCCTCTTAGTCTGACCAGAAACGGGCACGTTCATAATTTTATTATATTTTTTATTAAAATAATTCGGGTATTATCATTTAAAATATTAGACATACAAACTACTAATAGATTTCAAAATTCCAAATACCTTTTTTTCATTGGTATAATTCTCACTTGATGAGTTTTTATACAATTCATAGCTTTGGACGTCTAGAATTAATTTTTGTGCACCGGAAGCGGATGAGCCTCCGAATTGATAACGTACTTATTTAAATCTATGAGATATCTGTCCTCGCTGAACAGCAGATACAGATACTTAAGCGTTTCCGAGAGGAAGAATGATTCCATCATGTCCCTGTGGGCAGGTCTCTCCGATTTCACGCTGGCTAAAGAAGAATACCCGTACGTAACTCTAGCATACTTTTCAAAACCCTGAAAATTAAAAAAGAATCCTATTGTCATTCAATTTAATCAAAAATCCTCCTCCAACGATCCGATCCACGACGGTGTGCCACTTCTTGTTTTACACAGTAAATGATTAGAAGTAAAATTCATTCTTTGTCTATTATAGGTAAATTAAGTACGAATTTAATAGTTTCAAGTTACAATAACACCGGTGAATTACCACGACGTCTCAGAAGACAGGCGAGTGTAAATACTGTGTTTCATCTGAGTGAGGGGCTGGAGGCTTAATTTTGAGTTCTCTTAAAATAGAATTTGATTGGAAAAGGGGAGTGATGGGAAAATAAAACATATTTTTTCGTTTTTTGTGATCTTATCATTAGTACTGTTAGCTTTATATTATATTGATATGATTTAATTGGGTCATGAAAGTTACCTGGTATACTTGCCAGCCCCAGTCTTGGTATGTAGTGTTGCCAGTTAATTGATACATGTACCACAAGCTCTCGACAAATTCTGGACGCAGAAGGCTGTGAGCGTCGGCGGACTTTGTGTACATATCATCGGTGGTACTGGCCTGTGACAAAATCAATAATTAATTAACCAGTTGTTTATGTACAAGTAAAAAAGAGTTAACGAAGAAGTAGTTAGTTAGTTAACACTTACCATGTTAAAGTGTGTGATTTCAGGAGCCAAAAATGTAGGATGCGCAGAGTACATCAGATAGCATGTATAAAGAAGTTCTTCGGCCATAGCCATGTGCCAATCCGGTAGACCGTTGGCATGTCCGAGTGCCAAAGTGCCAGGCAAAAAACAAGTCAAATGGTCCATCTTTGGATTGAAAGACTGTAAGAAAATAAATATTTACTTTAGAAGGTATTCTTAAGGACACATACATTGTTACTCAATGTATAGAATTTTAATTTTACCTCTGATCCGACGGACAGTTCTCCTATAAACAAATGCTTATTCGGCGACGAACGTTTCGCTAGGAATTCCCGAATACCCTCTATAGCTGTCATGTAGTCGTCCAATAAACTGAAAAATACAACAATATTGAAAAATAAAAACAAATATATAATTAGACAATTGATATTTAAAAGATACAAGTTTTATTGACATATTCTCTTCAACTCTCTTTGAGCCAGTCAATAATGCCTTTTATTTAACCATATAATCCAGACTCTGTGGTGTTCCACGTTATATACTGTATACCGTCTCGCTTACTTCGCACTACGTCCGGACTCTCGGACTCACAGAACACAACTAATATATTAAAAATACATTTCCCTGACCCAAAAATCAAACGGGTTAAAATTAAAAATAATATATTAATAAGGACCAAATGTCTCTAACAATCTACAATTTTGAGTATATATATCCAGTTTGCTGTGTTACAGATATTTGATCCTTATGATTGGGTCTATTGACGTGATAAAAGTACATGTTTTTTTTATTCGAATTTAGCCAATTTTATATTCGGGTTTGATAAAGGTATTTTATAATATTTGTATACAGTTTTGCTTCTTTTCGAAAATAAGAAATCCAGTATTTAGACCACTTTTCCTCCATTCCACCTGTATATTATAATGATGAAAAAAAAAACAGAAATAAATAAAAAAACACCTACTAAGTTACTGTTTTCCCAGTTTGCAGCCATTGCTTGAGGAGATACTCATAGTAACTGTCGCCTCTTGCTCCGAGCGTGATGGTAGCATGTGGTAGGAAGTGGCCGGTGTTCGGATTGATGAATATGGGGACCAGACCATGTTTCTTGGGCAACTGGTGTATCTTCACCGATACGGCTGATGCTGCGTCCTGTATAAACGGTCACAACTTAAGAACACTAGATAATTTACAGTAAGTAAAGCTTATGAACTAAAAATTCAGGCTACAATCTTTCGCTGGATTAACAAAATAAATATATTCCACAGAATCTTACCCCAGGTCAATCTGAACGTTTCTTGAAAAATTCGTTGAAATCGGTCGAGCCGTTTCGGAGTCTAACACACATACATACATTCACACATCACCTTTAATTGTAAATATAGATAACTAGTGATCCGCCCCTGCTTGGATCTGGTAGCACTATTAATGTTGATCCGGTCGCGATTAAATTTCACAGGATCAACCTCTAGGCCAATCGGGACGTTTCGGAATTTACAGGGAACATACATCGCCTTTTATATATATATTGATAATTATTTTTTCGTAGCCCATAAGCCGATGTGGTTAATTTTAATCGAAAAAAATTAAAAGCCCTTGTAAATTACACGCGAGCATTGTCACTAAAATAAGGTTAATAAATGTAACAACATTATGTAACAATGTTACATTTACGAAAAAAAAAAGATTTCAAGGACAATCAACATTCGTAAGGCAACAATGAAATCGAAGCAATATCAACAACAGCCAAGTTTTATAAATAAAAGTCGCACTAGAAATTTATAGGTTTTTCTAAACAAAAATGAAATAACATTGTACCCATGTGAAACAATATCTCGCTTCTGTTATATTTTAAACAACACGCGTTGTTATATTTTTTCAAATACTTTACCTTCTTGTTGTGAGGTCGGTTTGAAACAGACAACTCCCGAAGTTCTCATACTGTCATACGTAAGTTATTTTCCTTACTATATTGTTACATTTACAAAAAATCGAACAAAAATGTGTTACATGTCACCGTCAAATTGTAACTATCGTTAGTTTATAATCTTACTAGCTATATTATTAAATGATGGAAAGTTTTGAACATATATTATTTGACTATGTCCAATCTCACAAATCTAACCAACGTTTATCATTCTTGAATTTAAAAGTCAATGTAATAAAAATCTTCTCGCTCTTTACGCACTTATGGGGTTGACACAGCACGTCCGTAGTCCATACGGTAATAGGTTTTGGCCACAGTTTTTTTATGGTCGGCCGCCTGACTCCATTCCTGCTCGGGTGTATATTTATGTATCTTCTTTATGTACATCAAAAGAAAATCACTGACTCATATACCAAGGCACAGCCCAAACTACGAGGAACTATAGAGACTTGACATTTTGCACAGAAATTTCTGTTAATAAGAAGGCAGCCCAACTAAGAAATTATTTTTTATTCTTTCAAATACGATGTAAGTTAACCTCAGATATATATGATCAATCATATTAAATAGGGTACAGCTTAGATTGGACAACAGTCAGTTAAATAATAGGGCGGGTTACACTGTGGGGTTCATGTATTTATAAAATATCAGTAGATTCGAAATCATTTATATTTTTTAACCATTCCGAATAAGCTTAAACTTCACGAATATATATACCTATACGCCTCAGAGCCTATATACCTTTACATCTGTCACGTGACTCAAGTAGAAGCAAAACTAGAAACATTTTTTTAAAACATTAGTTTCACATATTTTTAAGACATCAGTTTAAACGTGTTGACAATAATATGTCGTTGTTTCAGTTCTACATGACATTATTATTAAAAATACAAAAATTACATAATATAATAATTAGTTATGCGCGACAAGAGGTATGTATGTGTATATATGTATACATATATAAAATATAGATACATTCTTACCTCATAAGTGGGATTGTCTGTGGCCCTAGAAAGTTCCCTGAACTCCAATTGCACGGTGGTTACTTCTGCGGTGGTACTGTACTGAGACCATTCAGGTGCATGAGCTGTCCGAGTACCAAGGTTCACATCCGAGTAGGGTATACCGGAGGGCGATGAAAAAGCTGCCATGAGACGATCCCCTAAGTCCTTCTATAGAATTATAAAAGATCATGATTATTTTTGAAGACTGTTTGGGGAACAACGTTTTGGAATAGAGCCCACGTTGGTGAAAGTGTGGGCGCCTAACACTTCTAGCGGATGATTACGCAGTCTAGGAAAACTAAACGAAAAACCTTTTATGGTTGAGGGTATTAGGTATAGTGGTTTAGAACCATAGTCCAACTATCATAAGGGATTTGGGATTCAACTTATATATCAAGTTATAAAAAAAATAGGATACAATACTGACCGCTTTGTCGAGGAACATTTCATCTTGTGAGAAGTGATAATTGGTCAGCAGGGCGCCAAGCACACGAATTGTGACCTCAAAGAAATTTACATCCTTGTTCTTTGTAAAAGACAGCTCGGTCATGACCCACTTCTTGCCCTCTTCATACTCTGTTAATATTTTATTGTTATCATAAAATATGTAAAACGTTGTATAAGATAACTTAGCTTAATAATATCGAAGTATCAATCATCAAATATATTAAATAAGCCTTAAAAATCTGTAGATTGGTAGCCAGGTACTATGTTACTTAAGTCAGCCACTGTAAGCTAATTAGAATATTAGAGGATACAATTTCAAAATGGAAAAAATAATATATTAGAGAGAAAGAGTGAGATACCCTTGCTCAGTCCCATAATAAACGCTGTATCCAATCCATCAACTATAGTAAGACCCAGTGAAAACCAGTCGTAGGCCATTCCAGATACAGGTTTCAAATTGTCATGGCCCCAAGCATGCTCTTTGTATCCTTGCCAGGCATGTTTGAAACTTTCAACCACAGCATACTGTCGAGCGTTTGCAGGTCCTGAAATATTTAACCACTATATTTTTAAAATTAAGTAATTTGATCAAGTTACCAAAAAATATATATTTTAAATATTTTAAAAAAGATTATTATATTAGGGTAGGGTAGGGTAGGGTAGGGCAGAAACAAATATATATTTTTATTTTCTTCATTCCTTCTCATACTGTCCTTATCAGAAAATAATTGGATGGAAAAAAGGACTAGAATATTATTTTTTACAATTCTTAAATATATTAATTACCAGTAAATGTAGGTTGTTCATCGGTATCAATATTCATTGCAGTCTTCTGGTGAGATTGCACTATGCCTGATGCGTTGACTAGAGTAATGTTTCGCTCCTAAAACAAGAATTTAAGCAAGCATTTTAAAAACCCATATCTTTCACATCTTGTTTTAAGTTCTAAACTGATATAAGCACCTGCAAAAGACTTCTAATGTAAATATTATTAATAATTAAATCAGTATTATAATCTAATCAATATATTGTTATTAGATATTTGATATTATTTGGATTTATCCGCCACAAACAGCAGTAGCATAAAATATGAAACATTCACTAAATGACATGTAGTTCAAGAGAATTCGTAATATATTAAATTATTTGTAAACAATGATAGAATTATAGAATGATATATGATGAATACAATATAATTAAGCATACAACAAAACAAAACATGTTGTATACTTCAATCACCTCAACCCATCCAGAAATACATAATTTTTTTTTTTCCGGAACAGCTTGTTTATTTTTAATAATTACTCAATATTTATCTACAATTTAGTAGATGATGTATTTGATTCAATGACTCCTCTTAAATGTTAATCAGTTTTTAAAGTGGCATGTTTTTATCATTCATAAAAATGAGTAGTGTAAACAAATATGGACACTCAATACTAATAGTGGATAGGTTATCTATGTTTCATTACCAACTGAAACAGTCGTGTGATTACTCATTATCAGTCAAAAAAGCCACTGTTAAAATGCTCTTGATATATGATTAACTTTTTTATATTTATATACATAGAAATGAATTCATATTTCCCTTGGTCCAGCATGATGCTTGAACGGCTGAAGCGATTTCGATTTTTTTATGTAAATTGCCAGAACGTTCTTATGAGAGAAAATATTTGAGTGTTGATACAATAATAATAAAAAAATTAAAATAAAATAATTTACTTACCTGCAATCCTTTCTTTACATTATCCTTTTCCGGATCTCCCATCTTCGAGCCAATATATATAACTATCAATGTTATCGTCAAAACTAACAAGATGTATGTCATAGACCTTTGAAGGCGAGAAAGACGATTCCATCGCTGTAATTAATTGTGTTATTAATTAAGAGGTAATTGTGACTCAATAATAAGTAAGTAAGTCAATGCTTAGCACTTAACTAAGTCGACTCCTGAAGCAAGGTGAGGGAGCCCTATCACAATAGATATGGTAACTGTCAATCACCCGCTTTCACTTTTCAGGAACCAACTAAGTTAGATGGGCCTTGTAAATTTCTCTACAAACTTCTAAACATATTTATGAATATATTATAGCTGAATCAAGTGATAGGCTATAACATAAAACGAACTACTAACTATAAAGGGCATAGAGTAAGAATAAGCTCTCAAGTCTTTTGTCTCTACTTAGGTTGACAGAGATGGCATACACTATTCACTTTAACAATTAACACAAACAAGCATCAGTATTTTTAAAATATTACACTTATTTCATCTTCACCATCAATCAAAGGTAGAACCCATGTCATAACAGCTAGGCTAGGTAACTCTTTGAAAGAAAATTATTATTTAAAAAAATCGCAACTAGAGTCATCAGCTAAAAGTTGTTGAACCACTACCTCACAGAGGAAGTAAAGGTCAATATGCAAAAAGGACTTATCTCTATGTATGTACAAAGGAGGAAGAAACTGCATCGCACATCATGCCACAAGTTCCATAAGGCACCATCAATTTATAGGTAGGTACCTTAAAACTTTTTTATTTGTCATTTTTATCATAAAAAAAGTTTATATATCCAAGCAAGCCATGCATGCTACTATAGTTTTATTTGACTATATTGTACATTAAGAAGTTTAATATGGGTTGTATCTAATAAAAAGCAATGGAAATTGGTACAATGAACAATGACATACTATACTGTACTACTATTATACTGTAGCAACTAATTAAATTGATCTAATTATAAAAATTTAACACAATGAATGTAATATGTATCTTGATTATCTTACTCTTATCATTTTTCTATGAGATATAGCTGGATCAATGAAGTCTAGTGCGTTCCATGTATAAATACCAATGTGAGGAGTGGTAGTTAGAAGTCCCTCTTCAAAATCTATTTGCGTGTCTATTGGAAGCCCTTTCATTTTGAATAATTTTACTTGTTCAACTTTAGATTAAAATGTCATCATTTTACATCTGTAAAGGATTTCATATATCACTAACCTTGTAGAAATATTGTAAGGTAGGAATATATCTTCTAATATTCTCTCTATTACTCAGACTTGTATTATTGATTTTTTCCGAAATTAAACATGTAATCAAATTACAATTACACCAAGTAATAATGCTGCATTTATTTTATTTATTATAGATTTAACAAGCTAGCAACTATCCAATATCCTCATGAAATTGCTTATACAACTTCGAGTGCCTTGGAGGTTAATGGTGTTCATTATGAATGTTACTACCATAGCCTAATAATGATACTTCTTAAACCAGTTTTCTAATATAAGCCAATGCAATTTTCATTTAAAAAAATGCTAATTCTGGTTATATTTCTAGATTAATTGTTAGGAACTAGGACTTTTCCAAGCATATCAAGCAACTAGTTTAGTTTTGGAAGAAGCGGCTTAGCAACATTCCAACCTCCAACTCAAATGCTGCACACTATTGATATGTGCCATTTTGTTGTATGACTTTTGTCTTTGAAGGTAAAGTAATAAAATCTTTTTGGTATAGAAATATATCAAAAAAATGCAGAGTAGTTTTGGCAATACTCCCTTGATGTTAACCTGACACAACCAAATGAATTCAGGAGAGACCAAAACAGGTGAAAATCTGAAGGTGCAAGGTCAGGGCTATATGGCTGATGCAGTAACACCTCCCAGCCAAGGTCTCTTAATTTCTACTGAGGGGCTAAGCATATGCATATGTGATCCAGCATTGTCATAATGAATGACCACGCCCTTTTTGGCCGCTCTCTCTCAACTTCTTGATTTAATCATATCATTTGCAGGCAGGAGAGATCTGAATTGATGGTTCTACTGTGTTAAATGCTCATGAATAATGCCCTTCTAATCCCTTCCAGCATCACCTTATTGTGAGTTAACCTGGGTTACGGCACATTCTGTGAAACCTGACTGATCTTTGAACATGGGCTTTACTCCTTGTTCTTGTAGTCCTTATTCCACTTTTCATCACCAGTTATCTGTCTCTTTAAAAATTGTTTAATTCCATTATGTCTCAATAAAGAATCGAGATTCAGCATATGGTTCATTAGATTTCTCTCAGTATGTTGGACTCCCAAATATCAAGCTTTTTTGCACCTAGCTTTCTTCAAATGGGTTAAAACTGTTTTAAGTCAATTTCCAGTTCTTTGGTGTTGCAAGTACTCCTATGCCGATCCTGATCCACTTTTCAAAACTCACATTCATTTTATCCATAACATCCATTGAAAATCCCTAAACCAACTTTATGCTACTCTTACTAAAACTGCATAAGGTTTATAAATATTAAAAAAAAACCATCTTTAGTTCAGGGCACTCTTATTAGTGTATTTTCTTAATATACCAATAATGGGGTCAAAGACATTTTGTTTAATAAGTCAAAAAAGAATAAAACATAACTTAGGAAGTTTACGGACCAATGAGAATGTTAACCAGATATAGCATTATCATGCTAGTATTTTTTTAACTTTTAACTAACATTCTTGTTAACCATTCAAGTCATGCTAAAGCTTGTTAAAGATGATTTATGACAATAATTGCTAAATTTGTTATTGCCACCATGTTTTTTTTCTAGACCACACCCTAAGGCATAAGCTATTGTTGCTTCAGATCTGCATTTACTATATAGTGAAGTTTAATAAAACTGACATCTGTTAAATGTAAAAATAAAAATAATCATATTCATTTCTTTTTTTATTATATTTTTTTATAATCCTTTGTTCACTTTTATATCAAATTGATAGAAAACCCTTTTTAATGACATATCTAATTTTGAGTATAAAAAATAGTAAATGTAGTTAATTATTAACCTCCCCTTAAAGATTAGCACATTCTTCATAATTTTGTTAAATTACTATGAGGCTTGAGTGTATTGAATGGATATTCGTATATCATTATTTTATATGAATTTACCGCTTATTGCTGCACCTCTATAGAATCAGAATTATTTTCAAAAATACTTACACACTTTGAATCGATATGAAAATTAGGATTAAACATTTTATAAGTGGACAATACTTAAATAAAATGTTAAGTTTTTTAGAGAACACAATCTAGCTCTTTTTAGAGATAATAAGCTTTGAATATACTTTGATTCAGTGAAATTATCAAATTCCAACGAAGAGGAATAGGATAAGTACAATGTAGTGAGGTATTGACGTACTAATCGAATGTCACTCACCTCTGTGCTAGTGCTAGGGCTGGGCTGGGGCAACTACCGGACCGGGGCCGGGAGAGGAACTCTGGAATATTGAACGTGTTTATTATTAACACAGGTAACACACACAAATGCCAGCACCACTACAACGTTAAAAATATAGGTCAAGAACGTAAGCCCGGCCACATCTATTTTACCTGTAAGGACATCCTTATTTCAATAGCAATAAAGGCGACAAAGATCGATCGATTAACAAAAACTCACAGTGCGCCGGCGTACTAGAAGTTACCAGTGTAGAAAAACTTGATAAATAATTATTACATTTGTCCAATGTGGTTATAAGTACAGTACATATGTTTTATATTATATTAGAATAAAAAATATTTAAAATTTCAAGTGAGTGGTTAGTAAATGTCAACCCCAGATTCAAGCGGTACATATTTTATCTACAAACTAAGTATTGATCTGGGCAGGGAGGTCAGATTTAGAACTAACCAATCCCAGGAAGAGAGGATACCAGTACCTAAAGAGATAACATTCTACAAAAGAGTAAGAACGTTATATTACTTTTGTAATTGTTGCCATTTTTCGGGAAGCTCTAATTTGGTAGAACTTATAAATGATTGTCGGAAAATTAGACTTGGAAAAGAACAAGCAATCTGCATTTATTGTAAAATAAGTAATATGACTTCTTAGCTTTCAATACAAATCTATATATTATTATTATATTACAAGCCTCATCAATAAATTTTCAACAATATTTTGAAATTTCAATAGGAAATTGAAAAAGGGACTTTGTAGTGGCTAGGACACACACACATATATATATATATATACATACATACATACATATTGGGGTAAGTTTCACTTAAAATTTGGTGTATGTTTTATGTCAATCAGCTAATAAATAAAAAAGTTATATCAATTTAAGGAATCATGCCGAGCACTTGTTCCATAAAAATATTAAGTTGAATAGGCTGAAAATTAAGTTAGCGGTTATCAGAGATTATTCGGCACCGTCCGGTGCTCCCTGGTAATAGCTAACAGCTTTGTTAGATTTTAGAAATGATAGATGTGTTGTTATGTAATATGTTTTGTTAGGTTAGGTTAGTAACTCATTGTTTTCGAGGAGAGTTGAATTCCCGCCGACGGTTGACCTAGCAAAAACCTATACGTACAGTATGGACCACGGTCTTACTGTGTCGACTCTATACATACTACATACACTGGAAAAAGGAAGGGAGATGATGATGAGGTTAGGGTAGTAATTAATATTAAATTTTACTTAATGGTAAAATAGCAGGGCGGGTGAAACCACGAGGCACTGCTAGTCTGAAATAAAGGATTATATACTGCACTACTCGTACAAGATGGCTAAAGTTTATTTTCACTTTATAAATTTTGTTTCTTTTAGTTTATTACGAACTACCACACCAATTTGGGTAATTTTCCAACATCACAAGTGGTATCACTAAAATTTCGTAAACAAAATTGTCGTCGTTTGTGGTACCATGGATCACTTCTAGTACGTTTTTTAAGAATTAAGGATTTATTTAAATGGAAATCCTATTTACGAAGCAATGTTTATATTTTCGGATTTATGCTCACTACGGCTCTTATAGCCTAATATATAATTTTTCATATCACAATCTTATAATAATTATTAAATATATAATTAATAAATCGGCCTTTTTAAGAATGTTCCCACCACTGTAGGGACCCAGACCACCTCTCCGAGAGAGGAGTGGCTGATCTTCCACGCCAGCGTGATTCACCGTTTTCGGAGCAGTGGTGATGGAAGTACACAAAGTAAAGCGCTTACCTGGGTACGAAACCGCAACCTACAGTACTTATATAAGTCGTGGCCTAAACCGCTGAGCCACCACTGCTCAATTTTTCTAATTTAAATTATTAAATATTTAATAATTATTATGATTTCCTATTACACTATTAGTGGTAGTTAGTGGATATTTCGCAAATAATTTACAAATTTTATAAAAACAGCTCACTCTCTAAAAAGTGATAATCTGAGGACAAAAAAATTATTTGTCGTCTTTTTTTGCGACTGACTTGTTTCTGTTTGCCTAGAAGAGGTATCTACAGCCCTAAGCCTCTTCAAGAGAGCTCGCTCGAGAAGACACTTCACTCCGAGAAGGGACTTTACTTGGGCTGTCACTCATTACGCTTTTAGAATTCCGATTCGAGAGTGCCCGAGGGGCCCGAGCCTCGGCTCGATCGGTAGCTATTATCGGATTACTCGACTTTTTTATTCCTAGCCGAGTTCTTGTATTGGGATCTAGTTCATTCGCGTGACGTCATTTGCATGGTAAATCCAGATATTACTTGATCCTTTCTCTGTCTTTAGAACAATTTCGACCAGAGATTGATTGTGTTCCAGCGTTCACGATTCTGACGCTCACGACCACGGTTTTTCCTATTTCTTCTCTCAAGTGGAATGGATTATAGAGCGGTTTTAGCGTTGATGTAAATAATACAAAAGGCGAGTTAGAAAAAATAAAGCAAGAGCTTTGGTTGCAGATTGAACAATAAACTTTAATAATTATTGGCTTATATTGGTTAACTCGATTTATGTAGAAAAATATAACTTATATTTAGTTTATGTGGAGTTCTTAATAAATTTACGTTTAAATATAATAAAAATTTCTTATACGGTCATAGTAGGATATTAAGTATTTTTTGCGTCGCAAGAATCTTCTATAAAGTATCCTTTGCTTCTTTAAGTTTTAAAAATCGCGCGAAATTTGTTAACACTCACAACACTTTTGTAGTGAGGTTGGCGCGCGCGAAAATGATAACGTTGCTAGTGAGGTGACGTTTTCACCGCGACCCCAACGTTCGTAGTCAAGTGTAACGGCTAAAGGAACATTTTAGGCGTTGTGAAGGCTTAGTGGGACACACTAGAGTATAAGATTTATAAAATAAAGTGTATAAAGCAATGGAATAAAATATCATTGTTGCGAGATACAGATGGTGAGGAGACTGGTGCACCTTTCCACAGGAACTCGTGCGTTCTGGTCTCTCGCCAAGGCTGTCCAGGGGAATTTCTGTAAGCCGTCTTTATCGTCTTTGCGCAGGGGAGATGACTCGTTAGGTTATACCGCAAAAGAGAATGCCGATCTTCTAGGCTCTCTATTTGCGTCCAACTCGACTCTGGAGGATAATGGTAGTTCACCGCTGAATATCCTGCGCGGTGACGCCTTCACGGCCGAGATCCAGTTTTGCCAGAGATCAGTGCGTAAAGCGCTGCAATCTCTGGACGTTCATAAGTCGAGTGGGCCTGACGGAATTCCTCCCATCGTGCTAAGTACATGCACTCATGAGTTGGTACCGGTCTTAACGCACCTGTTCCGGTTCTCTTACTCCTTAGGCATTGTCCCGAAGTCAAGGAAGACTGCCACCCGATCCCAAAGAAAGGTGATAGCTCGGATCCGTCCAACTACAGGCCGATTGCCATTACCACCTTGTTCTCGAAAGTCATGGAAACGACCATCAATTGCCACTCATAAGGTATCTTGAGGAGCACTAGATGATTTGCGATCGTCAGTACGGTTTCCGTCAGCGTCGCTCAGCTGGTGACCTTCTTGCGTACCTCACGCATCGTTGGTCGGTGGCAATCAAAGGCAAGGGGCCTCCCCCTGGCGGGTAGTTTGGACGTGGCCAAGGCCTTTGATCGAGTGTGGCACGAAGCACTTCTTTCGAAGTTGCCTTCCTACGGGCTGTCCGAGAAACTATGCGCCTGGATTTCCAGCTTTTTGTGGGTCGGAGCATCAAGATCGTTGCCGACGGTGTATTATTCATTCTTTCATTAGGCTGGTAGCACCATTTTTCCTCGTATGTCAGAAAATTCGACGTTAAATATCTGTATGTTGGTTGAGAATGTCTGCCAAATTGACATAGTTCTTTTGTTCGAAGTTCACCATCTTAATAACTGAGAATTATTACATTCTCTTTGGCATGTAAACTGCAACTGGCCGACTTCAAAATTAATTGTTATAACGCCTGTCAACACTTTACCATAATATATATATATACATATAAATATATGAATTTTTGAGTAAAACATTTTCTGTTACTGTAATTTGTTACTATAGTTTTTATTAATGTTTGTATAATTATTTTCTCTTTCAACATTTAATTATTATATTTTGTAGCGTTTGAATATAAGGCATAAAATTCATGCCTCAGTCAGAGTATTGGCCGTTGGCTAAAGTAAAACCAGAGGGTGTTCAGTGTAGCGGCGAATCATCTTTGCTAGTATGTATATTAAATTGGCTCTACACAATCACATAAATATATACTCTATAATATCTCCTATTCAATGTTAATATGAGTTTTAGCTTCATTTACATTGTTCTTTGTCTGACAACCGTACATATATTTTAAATGCGACAGTAACTCCGTCTATCTATCCGTTTGCCAGATTTTTATGCCTAAATCACTGAATTAATTTTCATGAGCTATATTATTATATATCCTTATAGATACATTAGATCTCGGACATGTACATAGGGTAAAACATCTCAGATATGTTAAGCTTCTAAAACAATATACAAATTGTGATAAATTTAATACAGCTTATAATAAATGAACCCTTTTCACTAAATACTTTTAAAAACATGAAATAATTATCTATTATCGTAAATCAGGTTTTCAAACTTAAGTGGTAAATTTTATGTAACATTGTGTCGTTGTGGTCACTTGTGCAAATGACTGGTTCTCTTGTGAGATCTAAAATATATTTTATCTACCTCTGTAAGATTAAGACATTATAAAGTGAAATCGTTTTACAAAGTCGTTATTTAAACTTTCTCTTTGATTTTACAGCAAAAGCAGCTTGGGGCGATGGAGGGGGAGGTCAAGGAGATACAAATGGAATTGGCGGCCATCAAGCGAGACCGAATAGATCTGCACAATACAAAGCGTCAACCGATATATGAAGTTAGTTATTTACACATATACTACAAAATAATGTTGTGCTTATTCTGATATATTTTATAGGATAGCTAAAGAGTAAAAAAGCGGTTACTCTGATTAGTATTTAGAAACATCTATTGCATTTTTTTTGCAAAACAAAAAACTTTTAGTTGAAAGCATCTATTTACATTAGACTTGAGGTGGTAAATAGCAGAAGGAGTTAAGCCCTAACGCCATAGTCCCTCTCAACCCTCATGCACCCTAGACTCCGAAGGAACCCCACTTTACTTTTTGTACTATAGTCCATGTCGATCGACGTTCGTCGACCGTAAGATATTCAGTAATAGGAGAATGTCATATTGCCACCACAAGATGTCACTATATTAAATACCTTAGAGAAAACTGAATACTCAGGTCGCCTGGCCTGACTGACTGCGGAGTAGCTTAGTCCAAATAATCGGCAACTTCGCTTTGATCTTACTTAGAACGCGATTAACATTCCATTTACGAAATTATAAAAACGTTTGGGACTACCCTTGATATCGACTTCACATCATAAGAGACGTTATACGACTGCGAGATACGTAAAGCGTCGTTTTGTTTATTTTTACATTGCGTTACTAACGCTGATAATAAGACCGATAAATATTTTTTTGTTTGTTGATTAATAACATATATTGATAGCAGTAAAAAAGAGACTATTAGGAAATTCCACACAGCGGAATTTCCTGTTGCGGGATATCCTGAAGCGATTGTGTACAAACGGGGAAGTATTATCTTTCAGTTGAGTAGTCCGACTCGGTGTCCTTAAGGAATATTGCAGGTTGTCATGCTCCTCTAACCTTGTCAGTTCTTCCCCATTTATATATAAAGAAAGACAATTCATTTGATCTTTTTTTTGGTTTTTATAAAGTATTCTATCCAGCCTTGCTTTCACCCGCTCATTGAAATCAAAGTGCTGAACCATTTATTCGTTAAGAAATAATTATTTTTGTTGTGGTGCCCAAACGATTGCTGTTACACTTCCAAAGCGTTAACATGTGCATATTGACGTATACCGAGTTCTTTGTGAAATATGTTGAACTAATGCTTATGTAAACACCAAAAGTCTTTACGTAAAATTTTAAAAGCAGACTGCTATCGCTGAAAAACTTGTAATAACATGAATAGAGAGCGTAATAACATATATTGTACGCATAACCGGTTCGACCTGTGGAATACCACGTCCTTACAAAAGACAGGCGTGGTGTGGAATTATTCCCTGTGTCGACTGAGGTGCCGGAGGCCCAATTTCAGTCCTCCAATCATCTTCCCCTTGCTTTTTTACTTTTCATAATAAGGAAAGGATGGAAAGGTTAAGAGGATTAGATAGGGAGGGGATTAATAGGAAAAGGAAATATCCTTTCTCCCTTCTATTCCCGACATCCCGGATGTCCATTATAGGTAGGCAACGCACCTGCGCCTCATTTATTGTGGGTAAGCCTATGGGTGGCGATCCCTTAATATCCGCTGGTTTACCACCTTCTTCCATAAAAAGAACCAGTGACGTGATTATCCAATTCTTTTTGGTAACAGAAAAAAGTCTAAGCATTAAGATTTCCAAATGTACAATAAGCTAAAATTTTGTGTAATTATGTAATCTCAATTCAATATTTGTTATTTCTTTGAAGGGGTCAGAGCACGTTATTGAAGATACTGTTTATATTACCAAGATTCAAGATAACGAATTTACTAAGTACACGGAGGTACAATGATTTTATAATTTTTTTATATAAATTAAACGAGCAATATGCATTGAAATAAGTATGCAGGGGGATTTTGGGGCGATGAATCGATCTAGCTAGGAAGCTAGGATTCATTTTTAGAAAATGTTGTTCTATCCGTCTTCTCAGGCAATGAAAACTCCGGTTCAAGTCTAGTCTCCGGTCTGATTATTTTTTATTGTCAAATTCCTTCTTTTGTGAGATAAAACTATTACGTTATTCGTATATAAATATAATTTCCAAAAAACACGATTTATCAAAAAAACATACCGAGCAAAGCTCATTCACAGTTTTAGTACATTTCATTCTAATTTATTGTAAATGCTCTACAGATAGGTAAGTTTTTCGTGGACATGTATATATTTATTAATTTATATATATACAAACGATTGTAACCAAATGGCTCTACCGATTTTGAAGAGTGAGGTGTGATTCGATTAGTATTGTTCCCCGGTGTGTTATGACCGCACGCGGTTAGTCATGTCTATATGTTTTTGAATGAAGTAAAAACTGCTTGTTAATTTGTAACAGTTTTTGAATGTATCAATGCAATACAAAAAGTATTTATTGCTAATGTTATTATACATATACCATTTATTATTTTAAAATATTGAGATGTAATATTACAGATATCTAAATTACGGGAAGATCTCATTCGAGCGAAAAATGCCGCTGACGAGGAACGTTTCAAAAGACAAAAATATGAGACGAAACTAAAAGACTTAGAATTGAAACTTAACAATATTTGTACGACCGCGTTGGCTACGACTAAAAAGGTTCATTTGCTTTATTATAATAGAACAACGGATCCTGCACTTTTTAAGCAGTATAAGATCTTATAATCGCTTTTAGTGAATTAATATAATATGCATAGCCATTTATGATTAGCATTTTTTTATAATATAAGGTGGCAAACGAGCACGCGGTTCACCTGATATCAAGTGATCGCTACCCATAAGCATCCGGAACAAGAGTTGCAGATGCGTTGTATATCCATTTCCTATTCACCCCCTCCCCGTCCAATCCTCTTCCTTTTCCCATCCTATCCTTATGAGGAAAGGGTGGGAAGAGGAAGAGACCTCACTCACCAGACGAAACGCAGAGTACTTCTACTTCACGCCTGTTTTCTGTGAGGTCGTGGTATTTCACCGGTCGAGCCGGCCAATTCGTGCAACAGATGTTGTTGTGGGCTCTACCACTGTTTTCTATGGATGATGTTAATTACTGGTACTGGTGTTCGCGAAATATCGTAATTTATTATTCTACTTTGTTGTAAGTATTCCATTGCTTTCCTGTTAGGTTAGGTTAAGTTTTAGTTTACATAATATTAATGAACACGAGTTATAGTTCCAAATAAAGATTTAAAGTTTGTAAGCAAACCTTTTTTTTACACGCATATGTACATAACAAATACGTCCGTACGATTTTGTAGAATACAAGTTTCAAGTCAATTTCAACCTATAAAGTGAAAGGGTGATTCAGTTAAATACTGGCGTTTACCTCTACGAGTAGACATGTTAATTACAACGTTTTATCCATTTTTAAGGAAAGGGAGCCTCGAAAAATAACCGATGAAGAAATATCACGCCTCAAGGCGCAGGTCAGGGATACGAAGGACGAGCTCGAAGAGACGAGAATAACGCTTTCTGAGAAGACTGAACAATTGCAAGATTATAGACTAAAGGTATATAATATATATAAAGGTATATAGTATTAGATAATACATATATTCTTAATTATATCTACTTTTTTCTTTACTCTTCACTTAACTTCTATTGCACATTACTGATAGTTTAACCTTGAGCACTAACAGCTGCTGGTCACCTAGTGTTATTTAATCCACAACTAAAATAAGCTAAAACAAGTAACAGTTGATGTAAAGAACCCTACTACCCTACACCGTTGATTGAATCATGTCACCTCATTCTTCAAAATCGATCAAGCCGTATCAGCTACAGAAGGTCACAATGAAATACATGCGAATATCGTTACCCTTCGGGCTCAGTCCAAAATGGGTGTGTACAAGAAAAAAGGAGGAAGAAATAAAGACTTATGAATTCACTACTAGTTAATTATACGTTAATGAATCTGACCATCTAAAAAGACGGAGTTCCAAACCTCATCTACTCATGCCACCTTAACGAAGCAGTTATTTCGTTCCTACATACATACATATATATTTCAGTATCTTCAAGCACAACAACAAGTCGAAGAATTAAAAAGGCAATTAGACTTATACGAATTCGACAACAAACAAGTATCTGATCAAATTCAAATCGAGATACAAAAAATGAAGGTATTTTAGTTTTTTCCTAGCTAGGTATAATCGCAGCGTGTCTTTATTGAGGACGTATCGTCTAGTCTTTAAAATTGATTTGAAAATAATATTGATTTTGATAAGATAGACAGATCGTTGGAGATTATTCCGTATTTCAGATGCAGTTCCAGGAAAAGTTACAGGAACTTGCGCCTTTGCCTGATCTGCTTAAAGGTTCGCAAATGCAATTGCAAGAGGCAAAGCAGATGCAAAGATTGGCGGAAGATAGTACACAACAATTATCTAGTGAATTGAACAGAGTGAAAGAAAAGGTATAAACTAAAAGTTGAATTTTCTACTTAACATTACATTTTTCTTTCCATTTATCGCAATTTGATTCAAGAGGTATATTCTAAAACGTTCCTGCTCGAAATTAGTATTTTTTTATTATAATCATTTGGAGAGAGTGGGAGGAATATTGCATTGTCCGTCTATGTGCGATAAAACATTCATTTCAAGACTACGGGTCTCGTTTTTTGTTAGTATGACACAAACTTGTCGACAAATATTAGTAATAATATTTTATAAATACTACTTAACTGTTTACTTGGACATGCAACTTCGTGCAGTGGTTTACATATATGCAGTCAATCCTGTCGGCTATTATGGCAAGAATGGAGTTGGAGCTAGCCCTCACCCTGAACACCAGTGATACACATTTTTTCCGCATTATCGTATAAAAGTAATCGATGCGAGCTTAAACGAACATCGCCGAAGCGCTACATAAGGAGGCAGACCCTTTAAGAGTAATTTTAAATTTTGTTATTATCCAGTTAGTTTTAGCAGTCAACAATTTTAACCAAGAAAAAGCTGAGACTATTAAAATATTAGAAGAGAATACAGCAATGAGATTGTCCATTGATGACAAACAAAAGGAAATATTTGACTTCACGCGGCAAGTTGATGAACTGAAGTAAGTATGTTCTATATATATATATAAATATATACCTACTTTAAAGGGGGGTTTTGGCGTTAGGCAGATGGCCGACCGTATAAACTTTAGCCAAAACTTATACAGTATGGACTACGTTCATACACGGATATTTAATACTTTTGTAATAGACCGAAGGAGCGACGAACGCGAGAACATTTTAGCGCATACGTATTTTATATACGCTTTTCACTATTCCTACGGCAGATTATGGGGCGTAACATATCCTCGTCATCGGGTTTTCAGTTCTGTCACTTATTTGTTATGTCGTTTAATTTTATGTTAGATGCAACGTACTTAGACTAGAAGAGAAATTACTTCAAGAACAAAATATGTACGACGAAAAATTAACGGAGTGTGCAAAGCTGCAAAAAGGAATTGAAGAAATTAAGGAAGAGAACAGTAGATCCATTACTCGCTCCAAAGAACGATCAGAGTCTATGCGCCGATACATGCAAACGCAAATATCAGAATTAGAGCGTCAATTGGTACAGAGTAGGGCCCAAACTAGAGCCAGCCAGAAGGAACGTGATGAGGTACAATACAGTGATATTAATAAGTAGCGTACTAATGTCTTGTTTTAAATAAGAAAGATAAAGAGTAGTAATTAGGAACTAAGCAAGAACTATATTAGTGTGTATCCGAACATCTCAGTAATGTTACGGGGATTATACTGTGTTAGTTCATAGTGAGGTTAAAACCACTTTTTTATTCTTATCCGCGCTTCTTTTAAAATTTGAACTCAAAGTTAACTTCTGATCTGAATGGGCTTATTCAATCAATTTCATAAGATATTTCTGTCTCATAAGATTATTGTGTCTCACCTCTCCGATGGTTTGCACTTCCGGCAATCATTTAAAATCACTGATTTTGACATCTAAATAAAAAAAAACATTTAAAAATCAACCGCTGTTAGATTTCCATCTCACTAAATTATGGTAGTCGCTTATAACTATTTCATTCTAACTACACCTAAAGAATGGCATGATAATAGTCGTGACTTTCTTCATGAAGAATTTAATTCGTTAACCATTATTGAAGTGTTTTAGTAATTTATATTCCTTGTTTGTTTAAATTGAATATTTAATTATTTTTATACGGAAAGCAACAAGGGATAAAGAGTTAAATTTGTGTCTTTTACTATCGGAAAATAGCGCCTGCTTATAAACTATAGCAATTGAGTCTATTCGATTAAAAGAGGTTGTGTACGTATATGGATGGAATGAGTACTAGAGAACTTCATTCTGTAATTCCAGATACGTTCCAAGGAAATTATCCCTTTAACCCTAAAATCTCGCTGTGATTATAATTTTAAAGGACCCTTACAATTTCTTTTATGTCTCCTTAGATTCGTCAGCGAATGCAGCTTCAAATAAACAATCTCCATGAGAGCTTCGAACTGGTTGAGATTCGGCTTCGCGCTCTGCAGTCGCAGGTTACTTCATTGAAGAACAGTTACACCGTCATACTTGCCGATGAAGATGAGGTCGGCGAACTCAACAGGATTACCACGTGATTTATTGGTACAACATAAATGCTTTGTAGTTTTTTTTCTCATAAAAATAAATAAACAGTATACATTTAAGACCCATTTTTTTGGTAAGATTTGAATTTTAAGTCAGGTTGCCACTCGTGATGTTATAAAAGAAGTCATTATGTAGGACATGATGAAAAGGTTTTTATTTTAACTAATAATTAGTTAGGCACAATAGTTAAAGGTTAAATGAAGCTTACGCAATCCTATTTGATACCTACGTAAGAAGTACAATAGTAGAATGCAGTGAGTACTGGGAAATAAAGTGAAAAACAAAAAATACTTTAAAAAACTACGCTACCATGGTACCAAAGTTAATTCACACTGATGTTATTATTTTATGAATATAATCGATACCAACTCCATCCAATATTCTTTCAAGCCGATAATTTGTTGCGAGCATATTCGGATTATCAAACATATTACATACAAAATATCGGTTTTCATCGAATTTTACTGCAGGTGCTATTCGGAAATGGGAAGGTTCATATATTCCGCCCAGTTTAGTGCTTTATGTCTAAAGGTAGCCAAATAAACTTACTTAATTAAGAAAACTTATGACAAATTGTTGATTTACTGACTGGCTTAATTCATTGTCTGAGATTCAACAACTCTTTTGGATAACTCCTAGGGCTATACCCAAAGTTAAAGTATTTAGGAACTTCTAAAAACGAAAGTATAATTATGAAGATTGGTCGTGCTGTCATCAGAACGTCAAAACAAAACGTCATTTTGATGCTGATTTGCTATTTTTATTTTCAAGGCAATTCGTTATTATACTATAATAATTGCGGTGCAAATTTAATTTCCTGTGTGATGTGAATAATTTAAGATAAATTGTACGTACGTATTTCATGCAAGTTTTTTATTCTCTTGCTTTAAAACATATATAGATAAATTTGTAGCATTACAAATTAGAATTTTAAAAATTATGACACAAAACTTTATAAAAATATGTAAAATTCTACCCATTAATTTTTATCGTAAACATCTCCTTCTGGTCAATAACCATGGCAACCGAGAGAACGACTGGTATGGCATTACCAATGTGTATAATAATATATATCCGTTCGATGGTCTCTGGCAGATTTAGTGTACCAAAAATACACAATTATTATGGAAGACAGAAACGCCTATCATTTTTGTTAAATAGTCTGCCTAACAGCATACGTCAAGAAAATGATAAATGTAAGAAATCACTTAAAAACCCTAATATTGATTCACTAGCTTAATTATTAATCAGTGGACCTCCTAGTGATGGAACGAACCTCATAAAGGCGGCTAACGTTTCGATGCAAGATCGAAAATTGTAGAACTTCATGGCCTCATTAACATGAATATTATATCCAAGCCGTTTGTTTTCGTGTCATACATTACTAATAATAATAATTGCGTGCTAGTTACATGAAGAACATAGTAAATTAATAAGTCTGTATAACTATGCTATAATACATAGACACAACTGTCGGCCAATCGATATTTGCGTAAGATTTGTAGGGATTAGGTGAATGTAACACTATTAATTTCAAAAATGAAAACTTGAAATTAAAATATGCATTCCCGCCTGTAACCCAGAGGGGTAGGCACAGATTATAGATTTCCATTAGGCGCGATCTGCATACATGCTCCTTAGATTACTACATCTGTTTTATGTCTGTACGTGTACTGCATAGTATTCAGTGTGTCTTTAAATGTATCTACCAGTGCAACACGTCTGAAATATAATGTTCTACACCCAGTGATCGCAACCTATGTATAACGTATTTCAAATAAAATAAATTCTAAAAATATTTATATTATAGTTAATTTATAACTTAGAAAATATATTAATATGCATCTAATGAAATAAGTTTATTAAAAATTGTCTATGTAATGCCCTTCTATCTGACTCAACATTAAGCACTCGAAGGTAACCCACCTTTTTGAGGATACACTGTTTGGATTTTAACACAAAGTTCCCACTACGAGCTGTATCGATGACCGTTATGTATAATACGAGGAAAACAACACAAGTGTATAAATTTGCTAGTCATAACTTTATCACTTATCAATGCTCTTTGATAAATTACAAGACCCCTGGTATTACCAGCGCACGGTGTCTCCGGATCTTCATACTTATCATTAATAATTTAAAATATGTCTTTTTTTCTCATCACAGTTAATAATAAGCAACCCGTTGTCGATTATAATTTATTCACACAACTTACTGTATACAAAGAATAATAGCATGCTGTTTTATCTGAATGCAGTGTGTTCAAATTAAACTTGTCCTTATTATAAGAATTATACGGTTTAATTTGCATTGTACTTGTGTAGTGTAGTAAGTTGCGTGTTACATTCAGATATTACGTGTAGGTGCGTACGTAATGAGAGGCTGGCGGCTGCTGCTACCCGGCTTTGTCTGCAAACTCATTTGCCCTTGCTTATGTTGAGGCCATGCCTCTCTCGCCTCGTTTAATGTCAACGCATAAGCATGACCTTTTTTTTTAAATACACTTTATTTTAAACAAATGTTTCATTCCAGTGTACTATTGCTGCGATCATTTCGAACCGTTTTACAATACCGATTTGTTTACACACTTTTAGGCTCCTATACTAGGCTAATATACTTACTACGATACGATTTAATTATTCGATTAAATCGGGAAGCTGATCTGAATTATTCAATGTCAAATGCTATTTGTTAAAAAATTCTTGACAATTAATGACGTGATAATTAACTGAATAATTCATTTTGTTACGTATACTTTTTGTCGTTTCCTAGTATGAATACTGCATATTTTTTTTATTGATTATTCATCTAAATGTATTATGAATTTAAAATGATTAAAGTGTGAATTTGATTTTATAGTAGAAAAATATTTCATTGAAATACAAATCTAAGCCGAAATTTGACGCACAATTTGTTTTGGTATCATCAGGTAAACATTTCTATTATGCCGTTTAGTTTCAGACACACAGACTATGATATTGTATACTAGTGATTTTCTCACACAAAATCATATGTCAAAATTGTTCCAAAGCTCCGGCAACAAATTCCAGCAACATTCAAATGGTGTGAAAAGGATAGTGTAATTAAAATAATAAGAAGAGCACAGCTAGTGCTTGTCTCTTAAGCGTACACGTACGTAATCACGTGACGTATGTTTTGTACGCTTTCAAGTTCTTACTTTTACACAGCTCATGGCATAAATTTTAAATTTTTGATAATAAATTATCACATTTGAAAAAATTTACATCACTATCACAGGTGTATAGTCTATGCATAACTTAATATGACCCTAGTAGGAATCTTAGATCATATTAAATTTTTATAAATCAAAACTTTAAGAATCTAATTTATATGTCAGATTAGGTAGTAGATATACTAGACTAGACTAGACCTTTACGCTGTCCATGTTTAGTATCCCGTATAATTTTGGATTTATATTTTTTAAATTATGGAGATTAGGCTTTAATTCCTACAAAAAATAGGCTGTATAAGGATATAGGTAAATGATTTTATAACTATCGATGGGTTATTTTTATTGATATTTACTTAGATAACGCGACGTCTTTATATCGTTCTATGAATCCATATTTGTATTGTAAATCCATATTTCTCGTAATTTATCTATTATCAGCGAATCCTTTTACAATTTATGTGATGTGATGGCTAGGAAGTGTGCTAATACATTTACAATCCCTTACTTCTCGTACTAAAATCAAAGCAAGATTTTGCAAAATGGATTCAGATTTAAAATTACTTCGTGTTCCATATTGTAAAATATCCATGAACGCTTATGCTTTTTCTAACGGACTAACTTAGTTGGATAAAAAAACACTACTTGCATTATTCAACATAACTAATTGTGGTAACAACTGAGTAGACGAGGTGAAGCAAGAAATAAAAAACTGGATTTCACTTAAACACATATATTTTCTGTTTCATTTTTTTTTTTACTTTTTGGTGCTCCGTTTTTTATTAATTATGTGTGTTTCTTATTGAATTATCATTTAATACTAATACTATGAAAGGACTCGCGAAGGTCAGGTGGTACACGCTTAAATGGGCAATCAGGTGTACCGCCCGCCTTCAGAGACTCGGGCAATGAGTTTGGCATAATAAATAATAAGGTACAAAAGGATTCGATGAAGTACCATCCGATGGTTCCACACTCGCTCACTCAACATTCACGCTCCACGCATTCTGCAGTCTTACTTAAGTACAATATCACTAGCTATACAGAGTGTGGCGTCGCCACTTGCACTGAACTATTGATTTGTGTTAGTGTATAGGTGCTTTATTCAAAGTGCAGGCCCTTCATCTTCTTTACGGCATTGGTGAGGTGCAGCATCTCCGTGTTAAGCTGCCAGATGAGGGTCTCCAGCTTGTCGACGGAGTCCAGCACCTCGACGCGCTCTGTGTGCGGGTTGAAGCGCACCTCGAAGGGTCTCGACATGGTCGATACCCAGCGTCTGTAAATAAATTATCAAAAATGATTATATTGTTTCATTGTTTCTAATCAAATAAGGAAGAGTCCTCTTATCTTTTCTCATATCCATCCGCTATGGAAACAGGAGGTTGGTTGTTGAGGATGTCTACGACAGATCACTTAACATCAGATGAATAAAGAGTTGGGTTGAAATCGTCCTAATTTAATAAGGATCCTATTCAACCGTCTGATAGTCATGCCAGAATGCGTCTTGGTGACGTAATAAAGTAATGAATTATACCTGAATTTTTCTTTGGCATCTTCGAAACTTTCAGCTACGTAATAGATGGGCTGATATTCTTGGTCTTGGTAAGGCTGTACTGATGTTGACGCTGGTTCGAAGGCTCTCAGTTCAGGTTTATCACTCAGAGCGTGTAGCAGTTCCCCGATCGAAGATAGGAGAGCGGCACCATAAGCCTTCAGCTGCTGATTCTCCTTGCACAAGCCGAACTCTACGGTGAACCAGTACACCTGACAAAGACATCAAATTATACACAAAACGAACGATAAACATAAATTATACGATTACATTTCGCAAGACCTCGGGCCCGTTAAATTTTGAAACATTCGCAATAGCCATATGACCTTGATGAGATGTAACTTACCGTGGAGAGCTTTTCGATTTCCGGATCGGAGGCGCCAAGAGATGCAAGACCAATTTCTTGAGAGAATTGAGCAAAGCTGGGGTCTGCCAGAAGAGGAATGTGACCAAGCAGTTCGTGGATGCAATCACTGTGGAATTTTTTTTCGATCAATAAGCCGTTCAATTGATATACATATAAGAATGTTAATAATATCATTGACCGTCATAACTACTAACTTTGAGAGAGTCTGACATTCATGCAATTAATGTGCAACTAATTTTATTTAAAGTTTATGTGCCACTAAAGCGACTTCTGGGACGAGTGAATTTATTAACTCTCCGAAACTTTGCTCTAATGTAAGATGCTGGACGTGCATCTTACAAACAGTTATCTAAAAGGCCAATTATAAAGTAAAATTTGCCTATTAAGTCTAAAACTTTAAGACGAATCGACATTAATTGAACGATCGCGTGGGCTTTGAAAATTAAGGGTCCATCAGGAATGGTTGCTTTGTACTACGGGAAAAGATCGATACTTTGAAAGCTTCGATATAAATTGCAAAGGGAGTGAGCTATTAAAATGTCTCTATATAAGATAGGAAGAAATGTAGATAGGAGGTGGTAGAAATTTTGTTTAAATAGCATTATTAAGAGGTAGGCCTTGTAATTCCGGTCTACATACGGTTGTTACGGTTAACAAAACAACTACTAAGACTGGTTAACCGTATTATTTCCGTAAGTCGCTACTCAAGGTAATTTCAATATAATATTTCGTGAGAAATAATTGTTATTTTTTTAAATAATAAATTACAAGTTGCGCGCTAATTTTCCATCCAGCGATAACCTACAAGACTACGTCTCTGTAATAAACTGTATTGAATTTAAAATGTCATTTTGTTTTCGAAAAAATAACATTGATTAAAAGTACACGTATATGAAATGTGCGGACGCGTTCATAACTGAAAAGATTTTAACATTAATTTACTTGCTTAAAAATCGCTAATTGCTATAGATTACACGACCTGGCTTCTAAGCGTTCAAAAACAATCGTATCAGTCGTAGTGGCGTAGTATCTTGTAAATCTCTGAATAAAGTCAGGTGGCGAAATCCTGGGAGATGTTAGGTGGATGTTTGGCCATGCTTACTGCGCGCTCGTCGTGTCTCTGCCTTGTGTTTTATGTATCTCTTTATGTCTAGTAAACTTTATCTATATGGAATAATATGTTCGCGCACTACCGACAGGGCAGCGCTGAAAATCAGTGTTGTGGAGCCCACAGCCTATGCTGAGCGCTGTCCTATTCGCTTATTATTTCTATTATTGTAATTTGTAATGCGTAACTATCTACAACATTTAAAATAACGAAAGATTCCCACAGTTCGTTTCATTTTACTTAGTATTAAAATGTATAGTTAGGTCGATATTTTTGTTGGTCAATACTTACGGTTCGGGTGTATGGAATGGCGAGTTGGCATGACGCACGTACTGTGTAGACTGGAATACGCGGAAAGCGAGCGAGGCTAGGAAGTCGCGTGCAGTCAGGAGACCAGCTGCAGGGCGGAGCGTGAAGCCGGTGTGCTTTCTCAGGAAGTTGCTGACATCTTCCAATTGTGGAATGCGGTGAGGCACGAAGATGTCTGCCGCTTGAAGCTTGCCGAACGCTGCCTTGTATTCGCGGCAAGCGTGCTTGGGCATCAAATCCAGCACAGTGTTGAACACTCGCTGCCAGGTAGCATTCTCAGACTCGGTGTAGGTGATGGATGGGATCGGGTCTCCGTATTTGTATGCAAAGGCGATTTCAGCGATCTGCTTCCTGCGCTCCCTGTAATCCTTGTCAGCGAAACCAGGGTGGTTCATATCAAGTTCCGGTTCATACTTAGTCATTAGGTGGTTGCAGTTGTCGAGGTCGGAAGCGTGGCGAGGGAACCATGGGGTTTTTGTAGAGATGTTATTATCGGACATCAGATCGACACCGGCGAACGATGTTGACTGTCGAAGAGATCGGATAAGCTGCAACAGGTTGATGCGAGACATGCTCACTTTAATGAGAGCATCGAACCGCACGCCGGCGGCTTGCGATGGCCGGGTTTCGAGGTGTTCGACGCAACCCTTGTAGTTGTCGATGGTCTTGAGAATGCGAGCTAAGGTGCCCATGCCGTCGCGCATTCTGAGCAACAACGCAGCCTGTTGGATAGCTTGCTCCGCTTCAGGGCTCTCGCTTGCTGCATTTTGCAGAATAACTTCCTCTTCGGTAAGAGTGTAGTCTGCAAAATAAAGAACTCAAATTAATATAATTCACAAGTTACGTTGTAATACTTACAATTGTTTTTGAAAATAACAATCGATATGATAATTATGGAGCACCTACCTTCATCTGCCTTTTCGGCGTCGTCACCGATATCTGCATCTGCTATAAAATAAAAGACAAACGAAAAAATAAGTAAAATGAAAATAAAATAAACGGCTAAAAAATATAGTGACCTCTAAATTTAAGGATATACTTTATGTAAATTAAATAAGGATAAATAAAAGTGTAAAAAAAACAAAAGGACAGTTACCAAGGTGACCGTTCTTAGTTTCGTCTTGCTGCGTGCCTTCTTCGACGGTCGGGGTGTTGCCATCGTTGCCAATGTGCGCGGCATCTTGGATGAATTCAGAGTCCAAGCCAGAGTCTATTTTTGAAATGATAGTGAAACAAAAAATAAGTAAACAAAAACAAAATAAAATACAAAAAGAAAAGGATTCTATGTAGGTAAGTTCACTACACTAGGAACTGTTGCTGTATCCTAGATAGTTTACTCACCATTGGCACGAGCACGAGCCTCTTCGAGCACACTTTGTTTGGTCTGTTTGACAACCAGGGTCTCGAAACGAGCGTCGTCCACAAGAGAACGGCGTCGCGATGGGTAGCCGTTCTGAAACAACAATATAAACCTTGATATAAATAACACAATAAATAAAAAGTCAACATACTATGGTATGTCTATGTCAGTAATTTGATTTAATTCATCGTCAATTTAAGACACAAATGTAAAAACACTGGAGCTAGTGATGTATGTGGAATGTAAATCATATTCTCTGTCTAGGTCTTTAGATGGCAGTCGTGAGTGCTTTTATGATTACAATTTAAGCCATTGTATCCACGTAATAAGTATTTTGAATTAAAATGCAACTACTTTTAATGGTCATAAGAAATCATTGTATGTATGTGAGTGATTTACGTATAAAGGGGTCGGACATGGCCGACAAGCCAGGATAGTTGGCAGGCAAGAATGTAATGCCGCATTAAATACGTATTCGATGTGCCTTGGTTAAAAGACAAGAAAGATCGATTTGTGTACAATGTAAAGAACGAAAATGCAAATTTTTCAGTTACACATGTACATTATGGTCAATTTAACAAATCTGTTTAACTGTTATTTGTTATGCTTCCTAGTGCAAGGACTTGTAGATTATTTCAAAATTCTAGAATAAAGTAAGTAGGGTCTTAAGGAATGGATTGTACGTGCGAAATCTATTCGACCGCGACAAAGGAAAATGAAAAACTCTGATCTTCTAAATCCTTATAAAAAGGTCGACTCACATTATATTTCAAGTGCGAGTATGAATTGCTTTTACGAAGTTCCTAAGCTTATTTCCTGAGTGTGTCGGAGCGTAAAGTACCGCCATTATATGCCCGTCCCCCACCACACCGCCGGATGTGACATCTCTGGATTTCACAAAGGGATTTCTAGACGGGTGCTCTTGAATGGGACAAATTAACATCGGCATCTGAACAATCGTCTTCAATCATATAGTTAAAGCCTTTTAAGTGTTTTCAACGTTTTCGTGACTACGATTTAAGTGATCCTGCCACCGTATTTCTAGGATTTAAAGTTTGCGGCAGCTTAATTACCTGAAGAGCAACTAAATTCGCTAAGGATTTTCTTGATCTATTTAACAAGGGTCATGTTATTTGTTTCATCCGGATGAAACTTGTTTTCACTTTAGTACGTGTTTCTTTATTCATTAATATTTTCAATTTAATATACCCGATGTTTAACGATACGTATTGTAATAATCTCAAAGGCTTCGTAATAAAATATCTTAATTAGAATCTTCAATCTTTAAAATTCTCTTGTTGTCTTGTCTCCCTGAGATTGTTTAAGTGGACCTTTGAACAGCCGAGTTATATAACAAGGCACTCAAAATGGTATTTGGTAATATACAAACTACTTGGTGAAAGATATATTAATGTCGGAGCAAATTGATGTATGGGAATTACGTCTGGAAACTGCGTAAATATGACAATCTCGCGGCGATGAGAAACCAAAAACCCTTGAACGGGGTATTTTGTTTTATCCTTTTCCTCTATTCTACTACTATTACCTCTACTGTCATTACTTATTAAGGAAAATGTTGATGGTCGTCACAATGTTATGCAATTTAGTAGCATTGAATTACCGTGTCTCGGTCAAGGCTTCGGTTGTTAGCGTTTTGCGTAATTAATGTCGTAACAATTGACTATCTAATAAGAACCCTTGAGAGTATAAACGTGGTACAAGATACGAGGAATTGCGAGAGAAAAAAAAGTCGGGGAAATACATTTTCTAGCTTAAGTAATGTAGTATTTAAGCGGGATTAGGACATAGCTGTTGTGTGACACATCTCATGGTTGCTCTAACGGTGTGTAACAAGGCTTATTGTTTTCAAGTAGAGTGGCTGCTGACTTATGTGTGTCAAGGGTTGCTAATCACTCAGCGTGCTACGTACACTCCTGAAACGCGTTTTACAAAGATTAAACAACTTTTGCCTTCGCTAATTATTTTGTTTAAATCTTAACAATTTTGTAGAGTTCAATAATTTTATATCGGGCAGTTTATTGTTAATTTTCATATTAACAGTACTACAGTAATAGTAGGTTTTGTTCAAAGTGCTTTTATATTAAAATTTTGTAAAGAGCCCGAGCAATGTTCTGTGTTTTCGCTGGGAATCAAATCTTTAACTTTGCAGTCATAGGTCAGATGTCTTGCTATTACTGTTTATTGTTATCTTTATTTGTAAAAATTCGTCCAGTGTAAGATGTTTATGTAATATTTATAATCGCTTTGATATTAAGAATAAATTACAAATATCAATTAATTTTATGTACACGGAAATAGAAATACTAGTCGTGTATAAAGCACGAAGTTAAAGGTCCGCCTAACTGGAGCGGGCAGGAGTCGGAATCCGGTTGTTCTAGCCTTGGTCACTTAGTTACCGTCCACTTTGCCGTTCAAAACGATCGCAGTTAATGCAGTAAAGTTAGTTATAAACTATCGATCGACCTGTCACCCCTTGTTTAATTAAAAATAAACATTCAAATGACATACTCGTCTAGATCAACCAATATTCGTTTTATTGGCTTTGTTTGGCTATTGGCTCCGGATTTACTTTTAGAAATTAACGTGATGTTAGGATTTATGGTATGTAATATATTTTAAAATTGTTTGGTATACTAACCAATATATGTATATATGTATATATAATGTTAATATATATATATATATATATATATATTAATTAGGTTTCAATGATATATAAAACTTTTAAAATATGTACTATATTGGAAAAAAGACGACAGAGGGCGCTGGTTTTACAGGAACGGAAATGAGCGCTCGATTTATTATAACGCTAAAGAGATGAATGCTGATCAGAGATGCACAGTAACATAGAACCTGACTAGAAGGGAAGCGTAAGAAGACTTGACACAACCATTTATTTCCGAGGAGGTTTGGGGGCAGACGGCCGGTCGAACAAACGGTAGCCAAACCTATACAGTATAGACTACAGTCATACTGTGCCGACCGAAAAGGGTAGGGAGATGATGATGATATGTAATATGGACTTAAATTAATGGCGCAATGAAATGGACATGCACTATTGCATTTCTCGGTAATATCGAAGTTTGTTAGTTTGGCCTTTTTACGCGAATAATTTGACCGCGACGGATGACCTCGATTGGTCAAGGTCATTCTTATGTGGCCTCGAGATGCTTGCAAATAGTGATTTCGATTACTTTGTTTTACTTTGCATGACTATGATCGGTTAATCTAGAAATAAATCCAACTCTTTGCGCGATATTATTTTGGATTATTTTTATTGTAATCGTATTTAATTGTGTAATTAATATAATTATATTTAAGTATGTATTTACGAAAGACAATTAGAATATGTAGTATACATATCGTTTATCTGATTTCCATACTACAAGCGGTACTAAGTTTGGGATCAGATGGCCGTGTGTGAAATTAAGTATATTATTATTATTTTCGGCTATAAGTTAGTCAGAATATACAGGTTATAATTGTACCGTGTTATTTTATTTATATTTTTAATAAACCCCGTTTACAGCGGTGAGCGTTGCAACGCCGCACATGCCGGCCTCCGCCGGTCAAGGAATTACAGTCATTGAGAAGTAAATTATAATATATACGTTAATTAAAAACACGTCACACCTAATTTTCGCATAGCGTTCATACACAATTAGCGTTTTAAACAATAAGCTGGGCATCGCATCGCAATTTAAAAATAAACGATTTTCAATTGAACTTGATTGAGAAATAAATTCGTCATTGGTATTAGTTTCGTAATAATTAAGGTTCCGATCGGCATCCAATGGTCAAATATTCTAATAGTACGGACCCTCGACAATTCGCAGCATTCGCTCAAGCCTGTGAATTAGTCCTCTATTTGATTTCTATCAAGTTATAACAGATTTATACAATTACCATAATAAATGTTAACTAATACGAAATTGAAGATGGACGTGAATATTGACAATGGAAATTAATTCTCTCTGTAATGAGTGATAATGCACTCATTAAAAACGTTTGATTTTTTCCCTCGTCCGTTGCTTTTGTTGTATCGGAAAGAGACCCGATTATCGCGCATTGACCTAACTGCAACATGTTTTACCTTTCAAAATTATTTTATTTTCTGTTAAAGAGTATTACGCGATTCGTCAGATTATTTACGAGCATTGTGGGAAAGCGGCTTATTGTTTGAGACAAAGAACTAAAGTGTGTCCCCGTAAGCAAATAATTAACCCAAATATATAAAGCCGTTTTATTTTTAAAATGACTGGATTCATGTATTCGCCGTCGCTTTCACACGATTTCTTCGACATTATTCACTTTCTCGTAAGTTTTTGTTTATATATACTGGCAGAAGATTTAAGCGGTCTATTTAAATGTACATTGTATAATTTGTGATCATGTTTATTTGCAAGGCAAGGCTAGTAAGTGATTTTAATGAAGTTTATATATGTGAGATGCCATGCAACTAAAAATGGAGGCCGATCAGTTGAATGTGCCAATTTTAAATTTTTTTCCTTGCAGAAACATTTTATGAATGATTTTTATATGACAGGATTACTTTCGGAACTCAAATATAATACTTTAGTTTTCCACTTCTTGCAGTTTTCAAAAGCGTTATTAAAGGTTAAGTAATTGTAGTATGCGAATTGGTTTTTTTTTCATAAAGTTTCAGAGCAATTTTTTATTTAAGATGTATAAGTATTTTAAAAGATTATGTTAAAACAGATTAGCAAATACATGGTTCGAAAGAAAATATTTAGTGTGCAAAAAAAAACAAAACTATGAATGAAATGTGAGTGGAAAAAAGCTATTAAGTTATAAAGGAAGAAAATACTAAACTTGAAAGGATTTACAAGGCGATCGGTTAGCGGATTGGCTATAGAATTTCCAGAGACAGTAAATGGAATAGGCAAATGCAAGACCTCCTCACCTCGATGCTGTAAGATTTCTTGATGGCGAACATTTCGCGGTTCTTCTGGGCAGCTGCTACGGCCATTTCTTCAAACGACACTCCACTGGTAACGGTAGGGCCTGAACGTGGGTTCACTGCGCGCTTAGCTAGCATACGTCTGCGAGAGCTTTACTGTCTTGACCACCGGCTATTGCCTGTCTGTCTATGACTTGAGCTGCCGTATTACAGTAGCTAACTAAACTTTGGATTGCAAACAGACCAATGCATGATGACCGTTCGCAAGAACAGTTTAAATAGTGTTAGGCGAGCGCCTCCCACCCCGCAGCGCCTTTTCTCGCGCGTGCGTCAGCGCCCGCGGCCCGCGCCCCCTCCATCGTCCCGCCGCCCCGCAACCGCGACACCTATGCATCGCCACCTCGGACCCCACATCGCTGCCCTGTACAGGCTGACATCACTTAACACCCTCGAATTGACCACAACATGACATCGAGAATGACATAACATAATACCAAAAAATTTGTCCTGTGTTGGATTTTGTTTTCAATAAGCTGGCAATCTTAAGCATTTTATAATTACAAATATGGAATCTTATTAAATTATGAAATATTTTTTTTATTTCACGACTTAAAAATATTGATTTGATGACTTAAAAATACTGAATACATTGTAATTATACATATAGAATTTTATTTATTCTTAGATAAAATTAATTGAATTCGAGCGAATCTGTTTATCCATTTCCAGTTTAAGTTACCCGTCATCATGGCCTCTCTTTCCCCAGAAATAATGTTCAAATCCGGCGCATCGTAGCTCTTAAGCGGAAACTTAGTACACATTTTTAAAGATTGATCAATTACATAACACCTATTTATATTTTATATTATCTGTTTAGTGATAAAATCAAAATTAGTCTAATTTTTTTTTATTCGTGGTATTAAAGAAGAAGATAACAATAAGTGCTTATGTCCCTTTAATGTGAGTAAGCAGACGTAGGCAACGTACGATGCACATTTCTTACGAACAATGCGCTAAGTTGAGATAAAAATCCAACAGAACTGTGAACAATTTTTTCTCGAATACATAAAAATATATATATAGAAAAAAACAAATATACAAAAATATGATTTAAATCTAAAATATTCGAGAGTGTTAAAAATGATTATTTAAACATACAAGAATTGCACATTTAATTTAATAAGACTAAAACTGTAAGTCGTATAAAGTCGCAAAAAATTACGTATTAAATATTTTTACATTGTTGTAATAAAACAGCTGCTTGATAAAACCTAGTTCGTGTTAATGTCGTCAGCCTGGTGTATCCCGGTGGCGGGGCAAAGGCCTTCCTGACTTTATCTCTCGCGTAAGCGTATCGTTAGTATGAAATTAAAAATAAATATATATTTTCCCAAGTCATTTATCTTTAGAATAAATTATTAAGCCGCACGTAATTGTCTATATCTTTGTGTAAAGTTTTGTACTGATCCACCTTATACCATTTACCGGGTGATAAAGTACATATAAATCACATTTTAAAAGTTAAATAACTTATATGATCACTATTAAAAATGTAATGTGTCCAACGTTTTAAAAGAACTCAATTCCACCACCGTGACAGATAGCAGGGTCACTGCAGTGCTTACGTAAAGCAAAACAATATTTTATATACAAAAATTTACTTGACCGAATATAGACACTGCAATATCAGTTAGTATAACTTTGTACCCATTAGTTTCTTATTTTCTCCGCTAGAAATTTTGTAGGTTGATTACGCATATAATAACTTAGAATTATAGGTGATTATTTAAAAACCATTACCGTGGCAACCGATACAGTATTATATTTTCTATCTAGGATAGGATAGTTTTCATTTTTCGATCATTTTATGTATCCCCGAAAATGTGTGCGCATAATTTCGTTTAAGAGTTACATAGGATATTATTCTCTTAAGAAATCTTTCTAACTTAACAATACTGTGGTCCCCAGGGACGTTGTAAGCTTAGCAGCCAATCTCCAATTGGGTCGTTAATGTGCTGAGAATCGGACGTATTGACTATTTTTTTGTTCGAATTAATGTCAAGGAATTCTATTTTTTATTTCCTTTTGGAAACTGAAATGTATTGGTTATAGTATGGATCGCTTTAATGTCGGTAGTTTTTTTTTCATAGGATAAGAATCCAGTTGACGTTCAAATCAGGCCAAAGCATTTTCTTTGTTAAGCGCCAAACGACCAATAAATAATTCAAATAATTCCCAGTCCCACCGGGATAATAATTGTTAAACTGCGTCTAGACCCGCCATTGGACGGGCAGCAGCGTCCTCTCTGTACGTTACAACCACTGTGATAGTCAACCTGCCTGCGAAGGGTGGCAATTATGGCACAAACCCTTCGCAGGATGGCGGCCACCCAATAGCCCCCAGTACCCGGCGTTCCTGCCGTTCCTGGCTACGGTAGCGGCTTCGGTGACGGCGGGGTTGATGCTAAGAATCCCTTAAAATCTCTGGCTACCACATTGGACGGACATAGCGTTGGTAGGCCTCCCACAAGATGGACCGATGATCTGGTGAAGGTTGCGAGAACCCACTGGATGAGGACAACAGGCGATCGATCTATGTCGTGATCAATAGGGGAGCCCTACGTCCAGCAGTGGACAACATTTACTTGAAAAAGATGAATGGAGAAATGTAATAAAATCTAGGCATTTTTCGACTTATTTATATTTTTTTATTTCGAACAAAAATGTATACGAAAAATCTTTATTTCATCATTTTCTACCAGAAGAAAGATAAAAGCCTGGGAATAGAATAAATAATATTAAATACCAAAATGTTTTATTTTGTACTGTACTTATTTTGAGACTTTCTCTTAAGTCTCTTGTATCGATTTTTTTAAGGCGTTCGATTTTTATCATTTGCGCAATTTACATATTTTAATTGAAGCTACAAGTCCGCGTAAGTTGTTAGTAACATTTATTACTAACCATCATCTAATTAGCTGCTAAGAAACATTCGATATTCCTAACTGTTTTTACGAATTCACATACGCCAACAAGGAAGCGAGCACTTCCCGTATAATTATAAAAAATACCCGTTCTGAATAAATTTCGAATTTAAAATTCAATTTTGGTTAGCCTTAGTGTTCAAGTATTTTGAGTTTACGATATTTAAGAAACGCTTTGAATAAAACCTTCGTAATATAAACCAGTTCTATGCCATGAAAAATTTTTTTTCTTCTAATATCAAAATTTTGGTACGTTTTTTATTTGTATTTCAAATTATTATATAAGTCAACGATTAAGTAACACCGGAAGAGTATATTTTTTTTGTAATATATTTTTTTAATTTGAATAAACTTAACAGTTCCATTTATTAAAGCCACGTTATTTATTTAACTACGAATTATTGCGTTAATTAATAATATTAATACTTATTTACAAGAACAATATCGTCCATGTATAACCAGCAAGAGACTACAGCATTGCTGACAAAAGCTAGACAGCTTACCGCACTCGCCAACCTGCATGCCCGTCGTGGTGATAATGGGCATATCCCTCCATATATGGGGGGCAAACGTCCAACATTGGAGATGAGCTGATGACGATCAACAACATTATTATCCAATAATTTTGACTGTATTTCGAAGTATGCTTTGTAATTGGCCAACAAATTCCACCATAAGTCATATGGCTTACTACGAATCTTCGTTAAATACGATACAATAGTTTTTGAAATGTTCTTTTGGTATGTACGCATGTGACTAAGACTATACAGTTTTTAACGTGTTTCTGTGGTTCGGGCATGTTGGAAGGATGAAGGAAGAGGGAGAGAAACCAAACAAATTTACGTTGAAAAAATTAATGGCAGTGACGGCAGGGGACGCCCTAGGAACTTATATCGATCAGATTAGTGTACTAAAATGTGCGATATAAGGAGTACCCGTACACGAAGAGCATGTATACGTACGTATGGATGTAAAAGAAGCGAGAAAGGTGTGCCATGATCGTGCCAAATGGAAATCCACAATCTCTGCCTACTCCTCTGGGTTATGGGCGTTAAAATCACGACTAATCATGGTGAATATATGATGAATGACGTGGAAGTCGATGTCTAGTTTATAGACACGTAATTACAAGACCGCAAACTGGTTAGTTTGGCAGTGTCAATTGTTTATAGCAACGATTTCCCGTTCTTCCGTAAAGTAATTCATAGAGGCCTTTTACAACGTAAATATATGAAGGTAATACCCTCGCTCTGGCTTGCGTCAACCGCAGGTTGCGGGGTTTACCGAGAGCGCCGTAACAACACTGAGTAATTTTTCTGGGTCAAAATACAGGTTTTGACTTTTAATTTATTTTATCGTTTGACAATTAACCGACTAAAAACCCAACAATTTGATATTGTAGGGACAAAGATCAAACCGCGCTCTCTGATAACTAAATTGTTATGTCATTAAGTTTGTTTCGTAACACAGATTTTGAGGTATTCTCGCGCGAAAAAAACCCGATGTGTTTTTTTTGTTTGTTTGTATGACGCTACGATGTTTATCTCTGTGCTAGCATGAAAGTTTGGGAAACGGTGAAAGCGATAGACAATGAAAATAAAAAAATTTCATCTGCATATTTGTGCATCCATGTTTTTTTTAAAAATAAATATGTCGTTGATTTTTTCTTGTCCTCTTTTTTTCATTACTCTTTTCTTTTCGTTTAAAAAAAAGTTTATCCATTCCATACTAAAAATTAACATTAGCACAGTATGAAGGAGTATACGATGGGATTATGTTGTATTGAATTTACTAGTTGTATCATTTAAAATGGATTTATTTCTTTGTCTTGTAACTACATATTTAGAAAACATCACTCGATTTACACATTTATACATTTTAGGTATATTTACATTTATTTATAAGAACGCATGCTGTTTCTTTTGTACATCCGATAACCTTTGATCTCAATCAAAACAAGGCAAACTTTTCTAGTTGCTTTTTACCCGATTTGATCCCAAATTACAGGTATTTGTAACTGATTAACACCTATTAACTAATAACGCTAACAGTGTACATTTGGTGGGAATTGAATCAAGGATAGTTGACGACACAGCTGTAAGCGCTAAACTATGAGGTACCTCAGACAATCAGTGAGTTATAGATAGTGTTTTTAAAGTGTTTAAATATATAATTAATCTTTGTGTTATTATTTGAACACTGGCAGCAGTTTTAAGCATGATAATATACGTCGGTATTTACGTCCGCTGCCACATTTCAACGGTTACGCTGATTACTGACGTGAATGGAGTATTATAATCACGTATAGTATATGATGTCACATATGCTTATCTCCAAAAATATACACATATACGTATGTTCCGTGTACAACCAAAACTCATGCAGTATGGACTACGTTCATACTGTGCCGACCCTACATGTGTGGGAAAAGGGCAGGGAGATGATTATAATTGGGTAAACAGAATATGCAGCTAGGTAATAGATATTAGCAAGAGAACAGGCAACGGGGGATTCCCATCAGACAGGTGGCAATGAAGAGCGGGCAGCGGGAAAACGAACTCTTGATTGCACGGATGCGTAACAAAAACCTATGGTTGGCACAACTAACTTTTTACGTTTACAACCTAGACATTCGTTAATAAAATCTATATATCTATAGATTTGTATACTGTCATTATTATAGCTAAAGTAATATTATATTGATTTTATTATCATCTTGCCGTTTGCTGTGACAGCATACTGGTCGATTTTACTACAAAGGCGTGCCAATAGATGTTTCATGTCAACAATATTTGTAGAGCAAATAGCCTTATTTATGGCTTTGGGAATTATGAAAAATTACGCTAATGGATGTCTTATGCTAAGCAAAACATAGAAATTTTGGTAATACAAGAGAAAAGGATTTTGGCAACCCTGAATCTGAACAAGTTTTAACTCAGCCAACAGTCGCGTTTGCCGCCGTAGATTTTTTATTTGAAATATTTATTGCACACACTTATCTCCATATATCTTAGAGCTACATATTTAAAACGAGACTTGGCATTGGAATTAGCAAGTGTTACATTCATCAAAGTACTTGCGTATATGTTTAAATATGTATGTACATACATATTTAAACATATACGTATACTATGCCGTCACGTATAACGGTAGATAATGACCAGGTTAGTTTTATTCAAGTCAGGTTTATCTTTTATTCTAATTTGTAGTGATTTGACGACTGGTTTCATTTCTAATCAGTATATTATAATGGACGAGTATTATTTCTGAAAGCTGGCTTATAAATTCTTCTCCAAATTCGTTGCCGATGTCTAGATGGGTCTGTTGCGGAATTAATTCATGTTATATTTGTGATTTGTTAAATAGCTTTTCTGTGGACAATCCATTACTTTGAATACTTTTAAACCTACTGACTTGTTTGAAGATAGGCTTCTTTGGTTCCGCTATGTATATCGTTGAGCTTTAAAAATCAAAGCCAATTTTCATCTGATATCAAAGTCTAAGTATGCTTTGGTGAAATAAAGATTAATTACCCCTTAGTAGGTAGGTATATGATTGTAAAAGTCCATTCTTTAGTTTTAGAATTTTACACAGATATTTTGATTAAATTTTACAGTGATTACAAAACAAAGCTATGTGAGATGTGATAAAAAAGATGTTTAAAAAAGGCGTTCGGTTACTACCTGCGGGTGGGTTTAAGCGTGTGGGCAAAATCTTGTTAATGATTTTATTGGGTTGTACAGGACTTTAACCTTTTTTATTTATGCGCCTCAGGTCCAGGAAGACTCGATCATAAACCGGATCAGTGTTTGTATGTATGTACATTTCGATGTAATATAAAAATATGTTTTGCCAAACTTGTGTCCACTAAAGTGTCGTGGTAAGTGGATAAAACAATTTGACACCTACACTCAATCACTCTCTCTTCATCTAATACTTTACTCTGAACTATGATGGAACTTAAAAACATATGAATCTTTGGCACCGTGGAATAAACTCAGAAAAAATCCCAATCTTTGAAGGTTTGTATAGGGTTGTCTCTACTAAAACGTTATCTCTAAAACTATTAGAGTTCTATTCATCGAGCTACAAATTTATGCCACGGTGCCCTTTCTTCTAAGTCTAAACGGGGTTTAGTTCAGTTAACATCCTTCTATAACTCTATTTTTAATAGATAAATATGACATACTTTCTTCTCTTATTTGAGTCACTTAGAGATATTGGCAATTTGATGGTCCTTGTCAATAGTGATATCTTTCTGGTTAATGCCAATGAGATTTCACATGACGTTTCAGATGGTGAATAACATAAGTATATTTGTTGTCTATGTACTTTGGGCTAACAACGATGCGATTTTTATAACAAATACTGAAGCTTCACGAAGGATTTTTTATAAGTTTGATATATAATGTGTCGTGATGGGTCGTGACTGCGGACGCAGGATAGAGGTAAACTTCCTAGAAGAAAGTCATAACGGGTGAGAATTTGCATGACATTTGTATATTAGCTGTCACTGCGCTTGCATGCAACATACAGTACGTAAGTCGGGGCCTAATCCGCTGAGCCACCACTGCTTCCTAACAATACATTTATTAATATTTAATTAAGTTACTAATACATATATGATTTTATAATATTACTTTCGTAATTTTCGTTGTCAAAGCGATTTACCTTAAACTATCACCAATTAGTTAAATCGGGTTTCTGATATTTTCGTTGTTAAAGTATTGATTAGTTAAGCATTTTAAACTAATTATACCACTGTAAATATGTACACATGTTACATCGATTACGTATTAAATAATACAATGATAATGCTCTTTTTAGCAATGCTCAGTATGCGGTCGACGTTTAAGTTATTACATTATGAAATCAAGCATTTATTATATGTGTGTAGACTCAACAAATAAAATATTTAAAGATTATTAGTATTTATTGCTTAGTACAAGTATACTTGTGTCTAAGGTGTTTTTGCTATGGGGATCTGCAAATGTTTGTTTTGATTTAATTCTAATTATGACTATCAAAGTGCTGCTGCCGACCACATGGTGCTGTGAGAACTCTGTTGCTTCCACTATACTCGCCAATCTTATATTGTCGCTTGTTTCTGCCCTTCATATTATTTTCAGATAAGCACTGGTTTAATTTTAGATTTTAAAAATGAAGCATATATAAAATTGTCAATTGGCAAGAAGTCATAAATAATTATGGCAATTATATTTTGGAATAAATATGTAAAAATCCTGTGATTTTATTCTAAAAACGGACGGAATCGGTATACCTTATATTACCAATATTTTGTCTATTTATGTCCGAAAAATATTAATGAACGAATTCTGAAACTATTTACTATTGAATTTACGATAGATTTGGATTCGATAGGAATTCAAGTTGTGCGAATTCGTAATCGAAAAAAATATGAGTTCAATGGAACTTTTCTAAATGGATTAGTAAAATCAACGATTTGATTCAGAAAAGGATTAATTCGATTTGGAAATTGTTTTCGACTCTAAGATATGTTTGACTTAAATGAGATTCGGTATCTTTAATAAAATGAAAGCTCTAAAAGCTAAGGTAAAAACTAAAGAAAATGTTAACTATAATATTTTTGAAATAGTATTTAATTTAAAAGTTATAGTAAATAGTAAGTAAGCATAATACTTTATGTAATCGAAGCTTAGAAATAAGTAATAAGGTATTCGATCTATTACAAGATTTGTTAAAAAATAATACTATTGAAGGTGTTTTATAATAAAATAATGTTGATCCGATCGCTACCGAACACAGCAATGTGCCAATCTGGACAAACCCTGTAAATTTCATCGAAATCGTTCCGGCTGTTTCGGAGTCTATAGGTCTATAGGGAACATACATACTTCGCTTTTTATATACAATTTTTTTTTCATAAAAAGTATCCTATGTTACTTATAGTACCTCCAAGAATATTTGCCTTGCAAATATCTACTTCCTTATCTCTTATTATTTATACGAAAGTTTTTAAATCTTTTTACTAATTATTTGGGGTCAGTCTTCCGCGTCCTAGGCCTTCATACAGCACGGTTTCAGTCTATGTAATTCCTTTGTTGTCGTCAGCCAAGTGGCAGGTAGCATTTTAAGCGAAAGTCGTATAACTAAGATAATCTTTTAAATTGAGGCATGGTATTTTGAAAATAAAGATTGCACATTACCTTTTTATATAAACTGTTCGAATTGGGAATTTTATTCATTTACTACATTACTTGTAATTCGTAAGTATGTAATATTTTATGAACTTGTTACAAATTCCTTGCTTTTTATGGAATAACGCTACTTTCGTTAATATGTCAATTTCAAAAATTTTGAATAATTCAATAGGCCGATTTTTTTTGTTTTAATTTACCAATTAAATAATGTTTTGTAACATAGTGGTAAAATAATACGAATACCTGAGGCATTTGTCATTATGTTTTTTACGCACAATGAACACGAAATGAGTACTACCAGACTGGTTTAATGACCATTTTAAACCGGTAAAAGATTGTTCTAGATATGTATTATAATTTTTATGTGTGTAACATAGGCAATAAATGTAAAAAGATTATGCCCTTAGTCCAAGGGCGTAAGCATAGAGCGAGGATTTTGAACGACCTTTATTTAAAGTAATTCTTTCAGCCATCTACTACCTTTACGTGTAATATTAGGTAAATGCTTATTCTTAGACTCGGGTCTGATTCTAAATAAATTATTTCCTTGTAATATAAAACGTAAAAGCGGAAAGTAATGAAGCAAGGAAACTCACTTTGTGTCCGGGGAATCCCCTCCCTTCGTAAGTCGGTTATGCTAACGTGTCACCATTTCTTATTGAAATGAAGCGATGGAAGATAACACATTTTACCTGGTGGAATGTTACCATTAGCAAAAGGAGAAAAGGTGTGGTAACTTAACAAAATCTTTATATGTAGATGGCTGAGGATTCGGCATCATGATTAACTGAGGCCATGTTGGTAACAATGCACAATAGGACTAAGAATGATAATTGTAACTTAGGTCACTGTACAAATATAACACATCCCTACTAATATTATAAATGCGAATGTAAGTTTGTTTGTTACGCTTTCACGCGATAACTGCTCAACCGATCATCATGAAACTTTGTACACATATTCTTGGAGCTACTAGAAGTAACATAGGATACTTTTTTGTGATTTTTCTGTATTTATTGTTAAGGTTATACTTCTTTAGCCGGGTTATGAATGAAAATGATGAGTGAAATTTTAAGATGCGCGCGCAGCAGTATGACACAAAAGTAATGGGTTGAAGCTAAATAGTAAAATTTTAAAATGCGCGCGCAGCAGTATGACACAAAAGTAATGGGTTGAAGCTAAATAGTAAAATTTTAAAATGCGCGCGCAGCAGTATGACACAAAAGTAATGGGTTGAAGCTAAATAGTAAGATTTTAAGATGCGCGCGCAGCAGTATGACACAAAAGTAATGGGTTGAAGCTAAATAGTAAAATTTTAAGATGCGCGCGCAGCAGTATGACACAAAAGTAATGGGTTGAAGCTAAATAGTAAGATTTTAAGATGCGCGCGCAGCAGTATGACACAAAAGTAATGGGTTGAAGCTAAATAGTAAAATTTTAAGATGCGCGCGCTAAAGAAATAAATTTGATAAAACAATAAAATAAATATGATAAAAATACAAATCGAACACCAAATTAAAATATTAATTTTTGATATTTATTATTAAATTGTATAAATAATAAATATTTTTAAAAATAAATGAGCAAATTACGAAAATGATAAATATTAAAACAATGAATAAACTTTGAGTCATTTTTTTTTGATGTATTATTAAATATATTTATTATTTATGCTAAAAAAGTGTAACTTCTTACGCGCGTACATAAGTACACACACTTTATTTTGTCATTATATTTGCAGTATAAAACAAGGCACAAGGGCAGACATTACAGGTAGCGGGAGTGCATCTAGAAAAGCCGTGCTTCTCTCATGGTCATGTAGCCTGTTCGCGTGTGTCTAATGCCCGGAATTTACATATATTTGCACCCAACGGAAAAACTTACAATATAGTCTACAAAAATATCCTACATTAATACTCTGCATTTATATATTTTCAAGTTGATAAAATTTAAAATTATCTATTTTTGTTACAGAGAAATATATTTTAACATTTGTTGTTGCATTTCAATAAAGAATATTATAAGTTTTTTAAACTTCATTGTGCGTAGTAATTTTAAAAATTGATGATCCCAGCTAAGCAATAAAATAGAGTTATCATATTGATTCATTTATATGATAATGATCTCTGATACTTATTTAATGGCTTCAATGCGAGAGAAGCCGCGGGTAAGTTAAAAATAAGACACACATATGTAAGAAATAAAAACTAAATGTTAAATTGGATTATAGTAAATTAGCAATTAAGTAGCAACATATGTAAGGTTCTCTTTATTCAGAGCGTCGAGAATCGAATAAGCTTTGTTCGCTAAACTTATATTTGTTCATTTATTTAGGAGCAAGAAGGAAGTAACTTGCCTAATAATAAGTAATACATGTGATACCTTTCTGTTTATATTGAGAATACTAGGAAACTTGCAGGAGGCAAGTAATAACCTTATATTCTTGAACAAAGCTAAGTCGTATTCTTTCGGAAATACCGTCTACCTCTACATCCTCAATTGTATGCGAAGCAGGAAGTCGGAAAAAAATTGCAGTTGTAGCAAGAATATTCGCCATCATTTTGCCGAAGATATTATTTGGAGTACTAGTTACTATGTGAATTGGGAAATACAGTATAATACTAACATAAGGCAGTGGTGGCTCAGCGGTTTAAGCCCCGATTTACGTACTGTAAGTTGCTTAGTACGCGCTCTACTTTGTGTAATTTATTTCATCACCACCTCTCTCGTTCCCCGGACATGGAATAGGTCAGGGACCTTTTTTGCGGGTAATAATTTTTTCAAACATGCCTTTATTAAATTTCAGTGCACCATTATTAAGAATTTTTACATTACAATTAATTACAATTAATATATATATATATATATATATATATATATATATATATATATATATATATATATACAAAATTCCAATAAATAAATACAGTTAAAAATTACCCTAAGTCTAATATTAAAATTTATCACAATTTATACTTTTAGTTTATTTATTCCTATTTATCGCAGTTTCCGCCACCTTCTTGCTAAATCTTAAAATGTATCTAATGTCTTCTTATTCTTAACTATTTCCTTTATACTTTTCACCGTTATCCTTCCTTCAATCTCCATCTCACAATCTACCCTTGCCTCTTCGTGAACGGGGCACTCCGTTAGTAGGTGCAGCACGGATTCCTGCTTCCCAGGTTCACAAATACTAGAGGGGTTCTCCTTGCATCTGAACCTTGTCAGATACTCGGAGAACCCTCCATGTCCCGTGAATATTTGCACTATTATTGGGTCCATCTCGATCTTACGCAGGATGGGGTAGGCAGCCACCGCGTCCGGGAAGAAGACCTTGGTCGTTGAGGCGTTGTCTCCTTCTAGTACCTCATGGTTACGATCGAAACGACGGGAACAAAAACAAACGCGTTCAAATTCGCAAAATAAATGTGATTTCTTTGTGTGTAGTATTCGCGTAAATCAAAGAAATCGTAAAGTATAATAGTTAATATAATATGTACCTGTTTTTTACTACTCAAATAAAGTTGTACATATCTTAAAATAAACTACAATATGAACACGGCACAACTAGTCAAGGTTGACACATTGCAGGACATTAATCAATAATTCATGATCACAATGTACTATCGGTGTACCAACAGATAAAACATAAAATAATTTATATAGACCCATTATCGCTGCTGTATATTTGGACTTAGAACAAAGTGAACTTGCACTTTATTACTATATTTATAGTCCTTTTAGAGTCTAAGGACAGTACACACATATATATATATATATATACGATATTTTTTTGTAAATTATGTTTTTGGCAGTAAAAGTCACAACTCCCTGCCCTTTGTGTTTTGTGGGGTCGGCATATTATTACTGTAATCTATGCCCTATAGGGTTTGGCTACTGTCCTTACATCCGGCCACCTAACTGACGCCAATACTCTTAGGGCATAATTTATTATTGTATCATAATTATTCAATTTACACCCACTGTCTTGTGTTCTGTGTCTGTTATTTATCTCAATTGAAATGACTTCCGCTTTCAAGTGTATATATGATCTCAGATTTATATCCTGACCCCTTAAATCATTCAAAGAACCAGGCATTTTGATTCCCATATGCATTTGTGGCATGTGAAGAATCCAGGATATGAGTACAGAGGTTCAGAGTGAATAGAGAGGATTAAATAAAGCTTCCTACATCCTATGTAAATTGAATTGTAATCACTCATCGCTCACGAAGCAAGAGATAAAGCGTCTGATATCCATCTACTAAGCAAATTCATTCATGGTTTGTATAGAACTTTAATCATCGTATAATATGGTTATCAGTTTGTGAATGTTGCCCGATGGGTTTTTATTGACCGAAAGCGTGAGTAACTTCACTTTCGTCGACTTTTACACGCGCTACCACTTCCAGATTCGACCTGTGTCGAGTTATAACTTTTTTTTATACCACCGCGTTTTAAAATACTTTAATTGTAGAATGGATAAGAATGAGGTATTCAAAGTGGAGTACAATAGAAATTTCCAAAAATGCTATAACACCTCTGCGTGTTTTCTTCAATGAAAAACACACAATGTGTGAATGAAATGAAGTGTGACTAATAATATTATTTATTTCGAATTAATCTGATTAATAACAACCTATATATATATATAAGGGAATCAGACTGACCGATATTTCAACGCACAGCCCAACCTACTGGGCCTAGAGACAATTTGCAGAAATTTCTGTTATAACTGTGCCTATAACGAAGAAGGTTTTTTCTAAATTCGTCATCTAAAGGTCTAAAGAAGGTGATGAAAGTTGGTATGGAGAAATAATAGAGGATTCCAATACAATTTGACCTCAAGTCTATATGATAAATCATATTAAATTGGGGTCGGTTTAGGCTGGATGTCGTCCTTTAAATTAAATAACAACGGTGGGTGAACCCGCTGGACTAAGCTTACAATTTGAAATTAGTAACAAATAGTTAATGTGATTTCTTTCAAATTGCATGGCGAGTGATAGCACGGGGCTAGGTAAAAATTAATAAATAATTATCGATATAAAAATGAGTTGAACAATTGTTGATTGTATTTTGGGTTATCCTCACAGCAGTTACATAAGGGATTGTTAAATATATATGTGTTCTCTATGTATATATGTATGTATGGTGGTCAATATGAATAGCGGAAAATAGCTAGTGACTCCAATTGAGAAAGGTTTTGTTTGTTTAGGCATGCGCTACGTTAGTAAATTATAATAATCATTTTATTTAGTTCGTAAAGTTTTTGTATATTTTTTTGTTACATACTTTTAATATATTGTAAAGTTAAATCGAAGGCAATAAGCAGTATAGTGCATACATATTGACATAGAGTAATCTCTGATTAGGTATTTAATCTTAATTGAAGTTTAATGGACGGAATGCCATTTCCGGTTTCGCTAAGGCCTAATAAAGACCTTCCGGCTATGAGTGTGTAACATATCGATTGTTTGCTGTATCACGTTTATTAAGTTCACCTTCTCTGCACGTTTCAATGTCATGTGTGTTAAAATTGTGTAACATTGGTCTTATTTAACATGGCGGCAAATTGCGGCCGGCTTTGCGCGATAAGCCTTACCGATTCGATTGTTACATGAACTCGGTTGTGACGGTATTGAGATCGTAACATGCTGCACATACCTACATTGTTTGTACTCGAGCTAATGTCAGCGACTTTATTTAAGTAGAGTTATGACTTCGAGCAGACTATTTATTCTTCCCACACTTAATCTGTCTCCATACTATAACATATTTCAGCAAAATCTCTTAGTACAATCTAAAGGGCAATGGAGAGGACAATGCTCGGAGTCTCTCTACGGGATCGCATCAGAAATGATCCGCGGTAGAACCAAGGTAACCGACATTGCTCGAAGAATTGCAAACATTAAGTGGCAGTGGGCCGGATACATTGCTCGCAGAACGGATGGCCGATGGGGCCGAAAGGTCTTAAAGTAGCGGCTTCTTAAAGGACATAGCGTTAGTAGGCCTCCCACACGATGGACCGATGATCTGGTTATAGTTGCGGGAGCCCATTGGATGAGGGTGGCAGGGGACCGATCCTTGTGGCGAGACTACTATATACCATATAGTGGTATAATACTCGACTAACATCGTCATATTTTCGAACGATCAAGAACGAATTGAATAATCGAAAAAACGGAGATGGGATATAGATATTAAGTAATGTGATTGACACGTATTTATGTCTGTCTGGCTTTTTCGATGATTCATACTATAATGAAAACGCACTTTTGTAATTAGATCACGTGATTATAAAACATCTTTATTTCATGAAACAATTATTATTTGTTTTTATTGAAGGTTTCAAATGTGGAAGATTGGACGTAACGAACGAACGTTTTGTGTTTATATAGTTCCACCAAAAACATGTCTTATAAAATTTGTCCGGGAGGAGACCTCGGCTTGGGCCGTGCTACTGTTAATATTCCGATTCGAGGGTACCCGAGAAGCAGAAGGACCTTGACTTCGTTGGTAGCTCAAGAGTAAAATTACTACCACTTCGTAAATCGTTAGCGCTGGGTGAAGAAGTGGCGGAAGAAACTTCAGCAACGCTTCTATAATTAATAGATGATTATGCTCCATGACCTTATCCTAGCGTGAGCGATAGTTATTACATCGTCTTGAGAGTCGAGGACGTATCTAGGTCTACGATAATCGGACTTCACCTTAAATTGGTCTAGTCAACTTAGCCAAAAATATGGGTCAGCTTAGAAATGTGACAGTATTTTAATGTTCTAAATGCTATCTATAAATCACAGTGATTGCAATTGGACTGTGGTAGGCAATTCTAAGTTTACGTGTAAATGGATGCATGACCTACGGCGTTCCGGTGTCTCTGCGCAGTAACCTGTTCTGATTTACCTGAAGTCGGTGTATTTGTTTCGGGGATATGGCGCGAATACCCGACTAGCATACGTCATAACAGCTTAGGAGCCACGTTTATAGTCTAAAATGATGCGTCTTTGCGAAGCGAAAAGATCTATAGAAAAGCAAGCAAGCGAGTTGGCTGCCGTAGAAAAAAGAGCAAACGATTTCACAAATTTAGTGAGAAGACAATTAAGACGTATTTATAGCCTTGAATTAATTCTCAGGTGAAGATAATTTAAAAGGATTTTAAACATAAATATTTATCATTTTCGTGATAGCCGCGACATTTGGACATGACTTTGCGTGATAAGACAATAGATTGATCTCGTTAATCTTAACATTTGCTTTTTAACATTTTTATTGAGAATTTTCACAAGGTTATTTATATAAGTGGATTAAAGGTAACATCTTGGAGCAAGAAATTATTCAAAACCTTGTCGCCTTATTTACTTTTATTGATATAATTTCTATTTAGAAAGTAAATATTAATTACAAGAATATTAATTGTCGTTTTAAAGAAATATATCTCTCAGTAAGACATCAAGATAAAGTTAGGTGAATATGTTGTCTGTTTTATTTCGGGGAATTTTAAACTTTCTTCAAATTTTTCTAAGTAGGAAGAGGCAATGGGAGCGCGTAGGTAAACTAATTATTTTTATTTTATGGTTACATAATTTTATTTCTTTGTCCGACTTTTATTTAAATACAAAATAATGTCAAAGCAAAAAGTTTAATCGAAATATAGATATATAGATTTATTTATACACATAGATTTTATGGGCCACAAACTTTTGCGAGCGTCCCGTGAACACGCTACACACCCCAGAACTCGAACACAATCTGATCAATGGCTTAGGAATGCGCAAAGGACAGACGAACATACATTCATACATTGAACTTTGTTCACAGAGATAATCTAGAATCACGTCTATGATTTATCTTCGACTGACATTTGTTAAAATTAGTTTGAAATAGCACCATGCTTTCAGCTAGTTCCGTTTCTTCAAATTAAAGGTATCTCAACTAATTTAATGAACCGTCACGGTCCTGCTAAGAGCTACTGAAGCTCGACATGTTTTTGTCTATTAACAAAACCTGTAACTATCATTCCGAGTTTATTTCGGTAACGCACTGCAACGCGTCGTTCTAGAACATTACCTATCTGTTTATTTTAAAAAGATCCGGTTTAAATTCACCATTACTTGATACCAGAACTTTGTTCTATACTTTTTGTATACCATACAAGTGATAAGTCCCGGCTTCGCGCGGGTAACACTAGTACTTAGTAAAACTTCATATGATCACCCGCTAGATTAAATTGCTGGAAATGTCTTCGAAATCTGTCCTGTCGTTTCGGAGTCTAAAGCGTACAAACATACACACATCACCTTTTTTACATACATGAAAAAATTAATAAACTGTCGAAAGTGTAAAAAATTGAACGGTTGAATTATGAACCTTGGGACCTTAGACCTTGCGTTCGATTTTTAAGAAAGGTATTTGTTAATTATATTTAAACTCCTATAGCTAGTGCATCATAATATAACATAAGAGGATTGTTAAGAGACCGAAGGATGGAGAATCTTTTACTATGATCAAATATAATGCGAGTTCGCCGGTCAAGAAATTATTATCGACATACTATACTTTAGCAGGGATGTGTCATAGATGTAACCTTTGGTTTTTATTGGATCATATTGAGTATTTATATCGGTCAAAAGATATAAAATCACGACACGGAAATGTTATCGTTAACTTTAACATGATGTTTTTATTTAATATATACCTAATATGAATAGTGAATGTTACTTTAACAAATTGAACAATGTAATGCATGTTCATCGATTAAGAACAAAAATACATTTGTTACGGAAACATTCTGACATTGTATATGAGCGGAATAGAACTGAATAGAGAGCAGATTTTTTACTATCAATACGTCGTTGATTTTTTTATAAACTAACTTGTACGCAGTGTCATACGCGTTCGTTTCTTGTCTTCCTTTCTGGAAAAAAATTGTAACTTGATTTCACCGAAATGTTGTTATTGGATTGCCATAGTAAGTAGTAGTAGTATGTAACGAATTGTCCAAAAGATACAATTGACGGATCATCCGTTACCATGGCAACCGAATATTACGTTTAATTTCCTAATAATTTTTTGGAATAAAAAGTACCCCAATCTTATTCTCTGTATCCTTGACAATATGTGAGCATTTCATGATGATCTCTTGATTTGTTAAGTATCTAAAGCGTACAGACAAACAAACAAACTAACATTCGCATTTATGATAATAAGTTAGGATTATAGGTTTAAGCTTTGACAAAAAAGCAACTGCTCCAATTAGTTATGCAGACAGAAGGCCACTGGGAAGTTGTCTGGAAAATTTCTTCCGCCGCTGAATCACGATACGGTGACTTGTTTCTGTTTTAACATTGTTGTTTTAATTATTACATTTAATTAATATTTTATTGAAAACAATTATTCAAGTAATATAAAAAAGGTTTCTAGTTTCTTCTTTGTAATCCCTATGTAAGTATAGGCTACACTTAATACTCTATCGCTATTGACCTTCGAATCTTATCTAATGTTATACGTAATACGAATGTAAGATTAAATTGTTTGTTAGTACGACTTCATACCTCGACGACTCAACCGATCATTATCGTTTTCCCTTTATCTTGTACTGTTCCTGGGATAGAACCTTTTTAAGACAGTACATAACAGTTATAATATCGGTTGCCATGGTAATGTTATATGGTTGCTATATTACTTACTCATTTTATCGATGATTCAAAGTTTTTCAAAGTAATAGCGAAGATGAAGAGACTTCTATTATTCTGTCATTATAGCCGCAAATAGTTAAGTGCATAGGTGGAAATAAAAAAAGACGTAGTACAAAAACAGAGGTAACAGATATTTAATTTTAAAAGGTATCTACTATCATTTATAGCCAAATATAATAAATATATTATTACAACTGTTGGTCATCAGACTTTCAAATGTTCTACGTAAAACGTGGAATTATTAGGATTCGTATCTCCAAATTTTAACAGTAGTAGAGCCATGAACAAAATCTGTTGCACCAACTGGCGGGCTCCACCGGTGACATACTAAGACTTCACAGAAGACAGGCGTGAAGTATTTTGCGTTTCGTTTGAAGAATGAGGTGCCGAAGGACTAATTTTACTGCTCTTACCTTCCAAACCATTTCTAATAAGGAAAAAAAGGGGAACGGAGAGTTAAAGAAAAAATGTCTTAGTAGGCAATGCATTTACAACTAACTCATTACCTCGCTGCAGATGCCTATTAGTAGCGATCTCTTGATATCTGCGTGAACCACATGTCCGTTTGCCGCCTTCTTCTATAAAAAAGTAGGGTAGTAACACTAATACTCCAGTACTATAGATTGTTCCATTTCGTTAATCGATATAAATATCCAAAAGAAATTTATGAACTTTGTGATAGGTGAAAATGTAACTAGAAACAACGGATGGGGGGACAGTATAAAAAACATTTTAATAAGACATCTTCATAGAACTAACCGGATGATTGTGTTTTTATGTACTTGTTCTAAGAAACTGTAATGTTTATTCATCTTCTTAATGATTGGATCATTAAATTAATAATCTTTATTACAGACGATCTCTGGAATGGTTCTCGTAACATTTTCGTTTTTGTCGAATTTAACCTCAAAGGACATATCAATTAGATTCAAGCCATTTTTTCACAATTACATAGCATTAAATCTATTGTATCTTTTTTTTTATTAAAATTTAAAAACCACAAGCCAGTGACCTAGGTGGGTAAATTCTAATGTGCTTACTTCATATTTCAATGAAAACCGCGGATTGAAAACACTTAAATGAGAAAGCCTGATATAAATAAGTTAACTGTTCAACCCTAGAAAATCTACTTATCCCTGCCCTATTATTATATTATACTGGTGACCCGCCCCGGCTTCGCCCGGGTACCAATAATGTTGATTCGATCGCTACCAAACACAAGAATCTGGACAATCCCTGTAAATTTCATCGAAATCCGTCCAGCCGTTTCAGAGTGAAGGGAACATACATACTTCGCTTCTTATATACTATTTTTTTCCATAAAAGTATCCCATGGTACATCTAATACCTTTAAGAATATGTGTACAAAGTTTCATGATGATCGGTTGAGTAGTTTTCGCGTGAAAGCGTAACAAAGAAACTTACATTCACATTTAAAATATTATAAGTAGGGATGGTGTTGGCAGTCGATACAGTACAACCTTAGTCCAGGTTTTGGCTACTTTTTTACGGCTGGTCGTCTGCCTGACGCCAACCTTCATCGGGCGTGTATGTGACATATTAGTAGATTTTCGTAATTATTTTCTAATTTTTCCATTAACCAATCCAAACCAAGATTAAAATATGGTTGGAAGTGGTGCACAACAGTTGTTCATTGGCGGATTCGAACCCACGACCATATTGTGCATGTCTCGCAGTCCGCACCCTTAACCATAAGGATATTGGCGTTCCTTCAGGGTCTTGAACCTTTTGATACTTAATAGAAAAGTATAAAAAAGTCATAATGTATGAAGTTATATTGTTGATGTATGATGTTTAATTATTTAATGATGTTCGTTCTGTCAATGCCCAGAGGCAGAATGGGGAAGGAGTGGAACCTGTGATTGGATTGCTTCCAATCCCATTACACTAGACTTAGTTTTACCAACAAACACTTCATAGTAAATACCCAGCGAAAAATTCATTGGTGCGCGATATCCGGGTTTTGTTCCGGGTGTTGATCCGGCTTCTCCAGATTTAAAATCTTATCACGCAACTAGCCAGTGCTCATAGCTCACTGAGTCTTTAAATAAATAGAATACAACAAATAAAATTTCATTTTATCATTCAAACATATCGTACCTAAGCAATACTTAGGTACGATATGTTTGAATGATAAAATGAAAGGCAAAACGATGGTAAGCTTAAATTACATTCGCAATAGGTTTGTACGGTAGTGTTTTGATACGCGAACTAACGAAAATTACACAATAACAGTATCGAAAGTAATAAGGCGATGCCGGGTTAGTTGTAAGCTTATTTTGTTATATATAGACCACAATAAATAAACTTTCTGTTCGCTCAGACTAATAAAATTTATAAGTCGACATTTTTATTTATTTCGCTGTTAGATAATGTCGAGGATTGTTATTATACATGCGGTGTTTACCACATGTGTAATAGTTTCTTAAGTATTTACGTAAGAAAGTATATGTAATAACGAATATATAATTTATAAACGATAATAATTAAACAAAAAACCAACTTATGTTACAAATACAAGTCGACTGTATTCATCAAAGTAGCATGTTTGAATCCTGTCCTAGGTCACGGCCTTTCGGAATATTTTACAATAGATGATCAGTTAGTGATATTACCATTGAAAACTAAGTAAACTATTAGTAAATGCATAAAGAATCAATACTTCATTACCATGTTTTTAACCAGCGTTTCTGTAAGGGTAAGAAAATTTAATTCATGAATTTACTTACACAGTGGTAGAGTCCACAACAACAACTTTTGCACGAATGGGCAGACGCGACCGGTGATATACCAAGACCTCAGATAAGACATACTTTATACATCTGTGTTTCGTCTAATGAATGAGGTGATGGAGGCCTGATGTTAGTCCGCTTCCCCTTCTCAATGTTTCCTACAGATAGGAATAGAAGGGGAAGAATTGGACGGGGAGAGGATGAGTATGATAAGGAAATATCCTTTTTCCTATCTATCATCTCCTCAGTCCATTAAGGTTAAGCAACACTTCAGCAACTCATTTCCCTGTTGTCTATGGGTAGCAGTCATGGATGGACAACAGTTGAACTGCTTGCTCGTTTGTGCCCTTCTTCAACAAAAAAATTACTCACTCATCAAACAAAATCTTTAACACACAAGCTTATTTATTATTTACTGTGTAATAATTGTTATATGATCACTTAATGTGTTTATAATGACACAGTGAAACAAGTATAACGTGAATTACGGAAACATTAATGTATTGTCATTGTGTGATTGAATTCGCAGGAACCTTGTATGTATGAACCTTTGAGTTCGCTAGTTCGTTAATTAAAAAATAAACGTTAAATAAACGTTATTTAAAATAAAACTTTTTGCACATTTCTTTGAAATGCAACCAAATATTATACTTTAGCATGCCGCATGAAGCTAGTAATTTATACAGTCGTGAAAGTCAAAATTATTATATGTATTTATTGCTATATTTATTTAATGACATATAAAAACGAATGTAACATAATTCGACAACTTTCTTGCCTTTGCAAATACATTATTACAAAAAGTAGTAGATATGCCATAAGCTATCGAAAAGTGAAGACTCGTTAGCGTTCCAATTGGAACTCTTTTCCTTTAGCTCAAGTCACGTGTTTACATGGACGCTTATGTGACAAATCCTTTTTACACCATTTGACATGTGTGAATGTAGCTGTCACTGTCTTTGGAACACATGCGACCGGTGATTTTGTATGAGTTTAATATAGCGACAGTATAAAGTATCATTGTTTATTTGATTTTTTCTCGCGCTATTTATCTATTTGAACGTATTTCATTTTTATTGAATTAATTGGAACACGTCAACCAAACGCCACATTCAAGCGTCGTTATTGCATCAGAGCATTATGTTGGGGAGGACCTATTAATAATTATATTATTTATCGTAGCGTCATTGCTGCTGTTTTAATGACTTTTTAATTTGGTTTTACTGTGGAATTTGTTTATAGGTTACGTCAATCTATTTCCGGTACTTACCCTTGGCCGCGGTGGAGATTAAATATTAATTAAAGATACGTCTATAAAAACGTTTCTACCACAGTCGCAGATCAAGTGACAATTAAATCGACGAAATGAAACCTTATGATTAATGTGGTTAGTTCCATCGCAACTATGTATACGATGAGGAACAATCTTTGTTTGCCTCAAGAATGCATCGATCTTACAAAAAGCAAACGGTTTAGATAGTGTAAAGACCAACAACAACAATATATAGACGATTACTTATTATTATTTACATTTACACTAAATTCGTGATCGTATTTCAATTTAATTATTTGACTAAACATCTAATAATAGCCGACTGCGTGATTGATATAGCCACGATTTACAAACTAGAAAAGAATAACAACCTCTTTTCAAATTGCCTTTGTGTTGAACGGAATTAATAAAGTAGCGCCGCAAAAAAAAGGCCTTGAACCCGTATGGTGTCAGACAACAGCTGACTGTATGAACGACTTACGTTTTGCTATTTAACAAAATAAACGTTCGAAATAATCGTGTCTGTATGTCTTGTGTTTATGATATATTTTAAACGTATTTTCATTTTTTTGTTCAGAAAGTGCGAACGTACTTAACGTATAATGCAACAAAAATTTGTGTATTGAAAAAAATATGTAATTTTGTAAATTTTTACTTGATTCTAATACGACAAGACGGCGTGATGAGTGAGTGTCAAACTCCCTTTAGTAGCATCAGTTTTTTCATTGATTAATGTTTTATTGTTCATATGTTATTTATGTGACGGATATAATTTCGAAAAGAAATTTCGCATATACGAGTACATGTTGCCTAGCAACCATAATATATTTTTTTACACATTTATAGTTTATATTATATTTATTCAATACTCTATTCTATAATTACGTGAAATGAAATGAGAATTTTGAGAAAATTATCACTTTGTTAATGATTTAATACTGATATTATAAATATTTATAGATAAATTTACATATTAAAGAAATGAATTATAGAATAATCTCCTATAGAAATATACAACTATAATAGCAACAGGTTCACGTCGCCAATGGAAGCGGATTCAAAAGTCAATCTTGGTAATTCCAAATTTCCTCCATTAAAAAGGTTACAACTAGATTTTGTACTAATATTGGGTACGCATTGAACTTAACAAGGTTAAAGTTTTTGCAGTGTAAGCTATTTCTCAGTATATGTTTAATAAAGGGAATTATTAAAGGTCCATTGTGGTCTAGTTATGCTCTATATGACCTATGTTTTCACATATTTTAACAATATAAGAAACCACGTTGCTATACCCGGATTCGACTTACAATAAAATCCAGAGAGCAAAATAAAAGACTACCTTGTGCGAAGCCCCGAGCAAGTAAAAAATATATACATTATCTTACATCAGCGTTTGGTTGGTATCGTACCTCGTTACATATATATATATATATATATATATATATACCATGTTTCTTGAAACGACGAACTTCCTCCAACCGCTGATGTATGTATTACGATTACGACAAATATACAAGATATGGTATTTAATAATATTTGTCGTACAAATCCAATAGGCACATTATACTATCGAGAACTTGACTAAAAGCAATATATCTTTTACAAGAGTACGTTGTACTTGGGATAGGGTTGTCGCTTTTGGAATAAGAAAAACATTTACAACCATTATATAATTTATGCGAAACGTTGGTACCAACCAGATTGTACAGATTGAACCATATACTTTTTTAATGAACCTAGAGTTACCGCGCGGGGAAGGGGGTGGGGCCACTAAAAACTGGTTCCTTATTGAAAATGTAATCGCAATGAAACGATTCATATAAGAACAGCGCACATTTTATACGAAGCATATTTTTTTCAAAAACAACTGTTCTTATGTCATCTTATGTGTTACTCGACACATATTTCGTAAAAACTACTAATTACACAATTTTTTTCAATGTCCACGTATTAATTTAATTAAATTAGCCGCCGCTTCGTTGGTTTTTGTGTTATTTTTAATTATTATCTGATATCAGATTATTCTAGAAGTAGACGGATAATAAGAACATATTAACGAGATGTATATTTTGCAAGGCCCGTATCTTTAACACCCCTACAACCATCCACATGCAACCACCAGACACATGGGCCGTTGAGGCTTCAGCCACCCACAATCGAAATTGCTCTGTGATTTTTCGCTCAAAAGTGAAATGTAGAGAAACAAACGTCCATTTTAGAGTAAGTGAAAGTGTTTGTGGGGCTATCAGAATTTGTTTAGTGCAAGCTTTCATATGCTCTGGATAAACCCCGCACAACTTTCCACCGATCATTGAAATTGCAATTTGAACCTGACACCCCCTTACCGCACCCACAGCTCTGAGGTGTAGGAATTAAAAGAAAATAATTTAATCATGACAAAAATTTTCGTCGATGTTCTCTTGCGAGCGGTACGGCTTCATCTATGACATTGTTTTTCGAATGAAGCCCAGTTCCACCTGAATAATCATGTAAAAAAACTAAATTGCGAACTTTTGAAATATCCTATTAAAAATTCAATGATATTTGCATTTTCTCGAATTGCCGGTTTGGGGATAATTTTACTTCAAAGGTGTTACACGACACGACATAGTTGCGTTTTGAGTTCCTATTAGACGTTATACAAAATGCACGGGGTCAACTTAACAAAAAAAATATATCACGCTTGGAGAGGACATCTCATGGCTTCCCTGGAGCCCAGACCTATCTCCAGATGCAGATTATTTAAATGGCATCTGCTAAAAGTCAAGTCTACGTGAATAAAACATGAGCAATATTCCAATTAAAGGAGAAATTGAATTAAGAAATAGGCTACATACCACGTGGTTTGCTTAGCAAAGTTTTCAAAAACCTTAGAGCCACAGGCTTGGAGAACTCCAGAAATGAAATGGCTTTATTCCTATGGGATATTTTTTGTTTTTTATAGGTGATATTCCCTATAGATTTCGAAACGGTTAGCCGGGTGAAGCCGGGGCGGATCATAAAAAAAGTAAACTGCTTGTTTGGGGAGCAAATTTTAGGCTTAGTTCTATTAACTCTTACAGACTACAGTAATGACATGCCATCTATTATTATGACGAATGTATGAATAGAAATTGGCTTAACCCGGGGAAATCCAAGCGACTGGCAGCCCTTGCCTTGATTGTATATCGGCCGGTATAAGTGAACGTGAATTACTAGCAATGGATATTTTTCTTCTCTTATAGACACAGTTGAACTCACTTCCTGAAACCTACATAATATAAACAAAACAATCTCGAAAGAATTCTAAGCTCTATGAAATAAGAGAAAATATCTTTTGCACCACTTAAATCGATTTAGATTTTTTTTTTATATAATATAAGGAATTTAAAAGACGAATGTGTGCGCATATATGTTTTAGAATTCTCATTTTATATAAAGCAAGTATTTATGTTTTTAAGTTGTTATGTTATAGTATTAGATACATAAATGTTAAAAACCTACAATTAATTTGCATAATTATTCAGCCTGCTGGAGGGTACTGCAAAGAACAGGGCGGCCTTCGCACTAGGCCACGTATTACCATTAATTAACAAAAAGAGCAAAATGTCCCTCCGGAACAAGGTGACACTTTATAAAGCTGTAGTAGCAACCGAACTAGCATACTTCACGTTATGACGTATGCTAGTCCTGTATTCGCACACATATCCTAGAAACAAATACACCGACTTCAGGTGATTCAGAACAGACATTCATAATTCTAAGCGCGTAAAGAGTGACAGCCCAAACCGAGTTCCCCTCTCGGGGGCCCTTGAGCTCTTGAGCCATGGAGCATCCGCCGAAGCGACCCCGAGCGAGCTCGGCGGCGTCCCAATCCGGTAATAATAATAAAGTAACGGCCCGAGCCGAGGCTACCTCTACGGAGAGCCTTCGAGCTAAGTTACTCTTAAAGAGGCTTAGGCTAGGCGCCCTGCCACCTCAAACTCGATGTAGCTGTAGACGCTCCTCCAGGCAAACAGTCAAGTCAGTCACAAAAAAGGTTAATGTAAATAAGATACAATTAAATAGATCTGTTTTTACGACTTATAATACTACTGTCATCGGCAGATATGGCGATTGCTCCGCATTCCACCGATCTTATCATACTTTCGTAGGAATTACTAGGAATTCCACTTTATGCTATTAGCATGTTATCTCACATAGTTATGTCTTGTGTTAATTTTCTTGTCGGTAGCAGTCACGTATTTGTGCGTAATTGTTAACGATCTGTGTGTGCAAAAAGGTTATACATATACTTTTTATATTAACTGAAAGCGCTTGTGCTGCAGAATAGTTTTCAGACGTCAAATACTTAAAAAAACTCTAAGCTCTATACTCTATAATATTAAAAATTCTAACTCAAAAATATAATCATGATATAAATATTATTTAGCATAACTCCAATATAGTCGATGTACGTACTTTCAAAAGCCACTTTCGATCCTTCAGTAGTAAGCAACAGTTGCAGTCTTGTTAAAAAATACATTTACTGCCTACACCAAACAGAATACGAAATGATTAATTGTATTATCATAAAAGCAACAATAATATATTATAAAATCTTACTTTTTTATAACTTATTATAAAACAATTTGGCTACCGAGTGAAGTGACGTCGTAAAACAAAATTTAATTTCAGCGCGCTCTATTATCCATAGCGGGTTGAGTAAATGGAAGCGAGTGCCGACAGAGGTGGCGAAATTTCATTATTTCCGAGTTCCGCCGGCCGGTCCATTGAACAGCTGCGAGCTGCGAACGCTCGCCACTTCTCATAAATCATTCGACAGGACGGAATCTAATTACATCTGTATCAATTTTACATAAAACATAAAGAGCCTTTCGATTAAGTTGTAATACCGTGGTAATATAATCGTGTTCAAGTACATACATTTTTATCGTATTTAATTTACTATTTATTTTAATTGTAGCGTCACATATATCGCCGAGCCTTGCCAAGCTATGCTACGCCACACCACAACCTAGTCAGCTACTTACTGTAAAATAGGTCTGTAGCACAATTGTGACCAATATTGTAAATTAAGCCTGCCTGCATGTACTCATAAAACAAGGGCCATTAAGGAACACAGCTGTAATGCCATTTATAATTGTTAAGTAAGGATATATCGACAAATTGACGCATTCAACAATGGAAAAGGAACAAAAGCCCTGCTCTGCCTGTCATAAAATAATGAATTAACAAAAGCCTTTTATTTCGAAATATTATAAACTTGAAAGCTTGCTACGTTATAAAAAAATCGCTTGTTACTTTTACGGAACAATTAAACACCTTTATTAATGAAAGCTTACATTAATATAGTTTTAGCTTAACTAACTAACATCATATAATAATAACAGAGGCAAGCAAATGAATAATAAAATATAGGTTTGACATTTGGGAGGTACGTTGGCATTGCAAAAGCACCTTATCTTTTGATAACTACTCTATACTTAAAAAAAGGAGTACGGAAGAAAGATAAAAGAAATAAAATGGCAAAATAGAAGAATGAAAAGCTAGATATAAAAGGATTCACTATTACGTCTGTACTTTGTGCGGTAATACAGGAAGAAGTACTTCGGGCATGCTTGCTCATACAAATATGTACATACATATGACGCTATATCTCTTGCTATACAGATATAATACAGTACCCATAGAACATGGATCCACATTTATATGTTTCGATTGGTATTCATATAAAATTGACATATTGAATTGAACACATTTGTTCGTTTGTTTCAGTCAACAGTCGTTCACTAGTCTAGTGTTTGTAAGCACCCTCAATCACCCTCATCTAAACATTACTTCTTGTATTGCAATTAGAGTCTCTATTTAGTCAATTGAAGTTACGTAAAAGGTAAGTTATAAGAATTAAAAAAATATGTCAACTATATTATACATCATCTTCTCATGATTTGCTTTTAATGTGCCTTTAATTTTACGAGTATGTTCGACTTTGTTCAAAATGTCCGGAAGTGCGTGTGTGGTGAACGCGTGTATCCACTTGCTTGTGTTACTTAAATTAACATTTGCGTGATTAAACAATCACTCGATTGAGATGTTGCAACCTCAATGCCGTTTAAAAGGGAATTGTAAGTAATGGGAATATTCTAAATAAATCTGTAAATACTGCATTGAAGTACTACGATTTGCAAAGAGCTTCATAAAGTGTTTATAGTCAGTAATTATACCATAATTTCTTCGTTTTTTATTAAATTGAGAAAAACAGATCATTTGTCATGCTGATATGGTATAAAGATGACCATATTTCCTGTTTACATCGAAAATTCTGCGTAAAATATAATTGATAATAAATGCTATAATAATTTATGTATGATCGTAAACAAATGCCAGTTATATGTTTAATAAAAAAAAAATGATTTCCGACACCTTCCGTTATGAATTAAGAATGCTTATACACATGTATACGTTGCTTTTTAATTGGTATTTATTTCCGAATTAAGGTCTTACTTTTGCAGTAATTGTATGTTGATATATGTTGTTGATGACAAATGCCTTTTGTCCTTCGGGTATTTGCGTCATGAATGGGCCGACTTTACTATCAAGACACAGCGTACAACGATCGACTGCTCCTTTGTCCAAAATAAAGTTGCACTGTAACATCGACTGAAAATATTTTTCTTCATATTAATAAAACAAAGTATGAATGGATTGTATCCATCCATACTTTGTTGTATTCATTCATCATAAAGATGATATGTGTGAATACATATGACGACTCGTAGGAAGGCCTAGGGATATGGAAGAGCACAACTAACTGTGCCTACCACCGTGTTTGGGAACATGTCAGGAAGATGATGCACAGCTATTACTTGACTAAAATAAGATTACATCAAAGTTATATGCACAACACGAAATTAAAATTAACACAGGCTTAATAGATCCTAATAATGTCTTTCAAAAATACATATTCCTTTTATCAATTCAATAATAATGTAAGCATTTAGTTTTGTTTAAACCCTATTAAACAGTTAGAAGGTATTTAGAAGGCAAATCAATAGTCTATTGATAAGGCCCCAGTTGGCAATAGCCGTCACGTAATCACGGCCTAAACGACTGGCGTAGGACCTTGGCGTATTACGATAATGTCACAAACACTTTCCTGAAGGAATCGAACAACGGAATAAAGGTCCTCGCACATCACACCGAACAGTCACGACAAAAGAAAATAAATGTTGTCAAAATGTTATAGTTATTCATTGTTGTCAACCTCAGAAACATGAAGTCATACAATTTTTTCTAGAATTGTGTATGTTTATCTCTCTAAGATACAAATAGTTAATTATTTATCACCAAAATAAGTTTAAGTGTAAGGTTAGTTTCGACAACTTAAGTTATTCTAATGGTACCAACATTTTATCATCGATTCAAGGACTCAATAGTAATGTATCCGAAATATACTCGATTGTCATAAGATTCGTTAATATTATGTCATATTAAAAAACCGCAGAACCTCGTAATAATTAGTTTTAATCATTAAATCCTACTAAAATCTGATTCATTAATTAATTTAATTTGACGATTAACATTAAAGATCCGATATTAAAATATAGATATTAGGAATCCTATTATTGTTTAAGAGTTGATTAATATCGGGACCCAACTAAATCGCCTGCCAGGAGACGCGCGGGGTCGCCTTCAGCCGTCGCTCACTGTCCTCCGCGCGCAATTCAGTCGCAACAGCAACGCGCCGGCAATAATGTTAAGTGTAACTAAGTCCTTTAAATACAGTCGCTTCAACAACGTGCCGGCGTTTACTTCACCTTGCCTTGACTCCAACATACAAACTAAAATACAGTCCAGTCAACCACGATAACTTAAACAATTGACAACTCTTAAACTTAGAATTTTGTTCTCTTACCATTAAATGGCTAAATGCTCTGTAATTCTAAAATAAGTATCTTAATTATTTTTAAAAAGTTTCATTCTGGATACATACCTTGGTTGTTACAAAAATATAGGCAATATTTTTAACAAGTATCTGAGTGTAACACCACATCTACAGTATCTGCTCTTAAATTAACATTTTTTTCTGAGGTATTACAAGAGAACGAGCGAAATGTTCTAAAAAATACAGACCCCAACACCAAACAACCAATCCGATACTGCTTCATTTCTTGAAATTGAATCATAACGTTTACCCTTAAATAATACGTAACTGCGATGTATTGTAAAGTTTAAATTAGTATCGTAAAATGTAAACAAACACATTATAATCGCGGACCTGGCCTCACGTAAACAACAATTATAAATAAAATAAGATAGGGTACACATTACTAACTGTCTCCCACTACATTTACCACATGTTATTAGCGTATAGGTCGAGGAAAGTTTGAAAGTTGTATGAACAATAAGTAATATGCGTATGGCCTGGGAAACGATACCGAGGGTAAAACCTCGCCTGTGGATTGACCCCGGGTCTCCAGCAAACCGGTCTAAGGTCACGCTGCCGTCAATTTGATCCACAAATAATATAAGTTTACATAGAATGTGCGTTGTTGTGTTAAATGTTAATCATTATGTATACATATTTATTTCTGAAGGTCGTCTACATACCTAGTAGTTTTATATTTCGACATTACTTCGTAAGCGTTTTAACCATTCTATGTTACTTACATGGAATAGCCAGACTTATTAAAAATTTAATATGTGTAGAGAGCATATTCGCACCTAGAGATAGTAATATTATAGATAATTTGGTAGTCATAATAATGATGACTTGAATAATATTCGATAACATCATATTTGTAAAAATTCTTTGTAAAAAAAGGTGCGCGGCGCGACATTGGTCTTCAAAATTTCGAGGTGAACCACTAAACCGGGCTACCGTGGCTTTTAATAAATATCTGAAATTGTATATTATATATATATACAAAGATGGAGCTGACTGACTAATATCTCAACGCACAGCCCAAATTACTGGGCCTAGAGACTTGAAATTTCGCACAGAAATTTCTGGTCCCTTCTTAATTCATCCTCAAAAGTGTAAAGTAGGGGTTGAAAGTTTGTATGAAGAAATAATTTTAATCCAATGTAAGTACACTTCAGTACCATATGATCAATTATATTAAAGCCTTGGCTCAGCTAGTCATTAGAAGCAGAGTAAAGCAAATCAATGTTCTCTGAACATCTACGTCCTTAAGTTTACTTATATATGTACATGAATTCATGCATATTATCGCTACACGAATAATCTATGTGACGACGAGTCTAATGTTTATTTTTTTGTTATCGCCAAAAAAAAACATAATTATTACGTAACATGTTTTACTTCCTTAGACCATTTAAAATGAGTCATAGGTTGCGTTTTAGGTGTTAATGTGTATTATTTGATATAAAATTGATTTTAATACTACATAATATTATAAATGTCAATGTGAGTTTGCTTGTTACGCTTTTATTTTTTAATGATTTAACCCGAAATTTTACACACACGCCTGTCATGTCATGTAAGACAATATTGTGCAATAATTAACTATTGTCCCGAAACTAAATCTGCTCCGAGGGATAGGAAAATACACAAATACTTTATTTACAATATAGATTTCCATGGTAATGTAACATGTTTTGACAATAACAACTTCGAAGTTATTATACGCTTAATCGACTTACAAAAGTTCCCAGCGTGGTAAACAAGGAACGAATACGTGCGAAGCATAAATCATAAATGAGTGGAGATTAAATAAATTTATGTAAAAATATATTTTAGCAACTTTTGAGAAAAATGGCCTCTATGACTAAGTAATTAACCTAATAGCCACCGGATATCAAACTACTTTGTTAGCACCCGATGCCTGTGTGACAAAAAACTTTTAAGCAGATACTTTTATATGGCGCAAGCACTATGACGTTCACTCGACATCGATATGATTTCAAGGCATTTAAACTTTTTTATAGCAGGAGTAGGCAAACGAGCAAGTGGTTCACCCAATATTGAGTGAACGCTTCATAGAATATGCTGCATCTGCAACATTTTTCAGATTTGACACACATAAAAATTCTATTCGAGAAAAGTTAAAATTCATATAAATATACATGCAAGTACTGTGTGGGTACTGTGTTCTGTTCTGCGGCATTGCATTCGTTTCATATTTTCGTCAATGGAATTTTTTGTAACTTGAGCGCGCGTACAAAATAACTTGGAATTGTATCACAAAAGTTGTTATTGACATCAAAATATTTATATTATTATTATATTTACGTATTAGTATGACAACCACGTCATTACCACGGCAAATGAAGATTAGATTGTTCCATATCTGAGGAACAGTTTTTCGGCATAAAACCACCACTTTCTGTTTGCGTAAAATGTTTTGATAATCAGCTGAGTTGTTTAGGTGTAAGACATAACACAAGCTAACAATCTTACATTCAAATGTATAACATTATTTTCATAAAACAAAATATTTAACATGTGTGTATACCGTAAACTTTTTCTTTGGTCAGTGCCTATTACAAGTTTGATTTCTCGCAATAAATTCTCCTCGACACGTTAATTTATTCAATTATGTTTTTATCGATTGGAATGTTGACTACATAAGGTGACATTACGTCCATACCCCAGGGCAAACAATTCACGTTTTTCAAAAAAAATGTCGCAATAAAAAAAACGAAAAACTCGTTTTGTATACTGCGCTGCAGATATCAACATAGAATTCTAAACTCTTTATTTTTTTTATGGAACACGTGAAAATACGCCCGTAAAAAATAAGAAGAATAAAATTATAATTTAGTGGTTAATGGCTTCTTGTAGGTTAAAGTTGCTTTATGCAGTATTAAAGCAAAAATTGACACCGCAATTTTAAAGAGTTTGGTTGCATTTTTATGAGGTTCTTTCCCGCGGGATGGAGATGGAAAGAGGTTGGAAATCACCCAACGACCAAATGAAAAGCAAAAATAAATAAATAGCTCTTCAAGCTTATATTTCGTTAGTTCTCGGTAGTTTTATCAATAAACTATGTAAGGCCAAGACTGCCAATCAGCAAGGCGATTTTTTTTAATGTGTGATTAATAGGATTGTGGTCCTGTATAGTTATATTACGCTTTTAGAAATGTTAGCAATGTTAGCTGTAATAATACTAGTAATCAGATAATGGCTACCGATCGAGCCAAGGCTCGGCCCTCTCGGGCAACCTCGAATCAGAATGCTAAGCGTATAATGAGTGACAGCCCAAGCTGAGGTCCCCCTGACACATCAGCGACCTAAGAGCTCGGCGGCCTCCCAATCCAGTAATAATAAAAAACTAACAGCAAGAGCCGAGGCTCCTCTTCCGAGGGAGCCCTCGAGCTAAGTAAATCTATAAAAGCCTTAGGCTAAGCAACTTCTGCGCCCTGCCGCTTCGAGCCGATGTAGCTGTAAGCATCTACAAGGTGCATGCCCTCTAGGCAAACAGTGACAGGTCAACCAAAAAATTATGTAAAGGAGATATCCAAAACCTGTGACTATTTTTATACAAGAAAAAAACCTCTAAGTCGGATTTGTCGGAATCCTAAAGACTTATAATATGAACTGTTAATTATTCAAAGTATTTTAAAATAATAGATTGAATTAACCTGTTAATTAATAACGATTATCGTTGACTCTTAGATGTGGATCTATCTTAATTAAATTAAGAAGTCGTGACTATCTACATTTGACGACATATTTTGTAATGTTCTTATGAATAATCATAGTTCCTATTATTTTTTATGAGTGATACAGCGAATTACTTAAAATGTATTATAGTTGAAGTTGCTCTCGCTAAACGAAGTCAAGCTTAACAAGTCGTATCATAGAAACACATATATGATTGCAAAATACTTATTTCAACTAAGTCAAACATACATTGTTGACAATTAATAGCAAAAATAAAATTCATAAGCAATCATTGACAAACAATGATTTGTCCAGTTGACGATTTATAATATTCCTGGTCCGATTACAAAGTGATGAAAATTGAAAGATTTGTACGAAAGTATAATAACATTTTATCTTATTCTCTTATTATTGTCGTTTGTTTCTATTTAAAACATATTTTCTATAATATACTTAAAATAATATACAAAAACAACAGATATTCTAAAATATTTTATATACAAATTGTATTCCACCGGCTGCGGAGTCCTTTTTTCAAGCCACCGGTGGTCAAGGATACAGGAGAGAGGAACTTTCTCATAATGCGGGCAAACTCTAAAATTACCGCTTTTTGTATCAAATCCTTCATCCAATCGCTTAGCGACAGCTTCTTAAGATGTTGGTCGAAGCTCTTCGCTAAAAGTCCTTTCACTGATACGACCACCAAAAAAATGGTAGTCGATTTCGATAAAGTCTGGCACAACGGGCTTATATACAAGCTGTATAAGTACGGAGTGCCCGATCATCTCGTATGCATAATACGAGACTTCCTTAGTAATCGAAAGTTCCGCTACGGCGTCGAGGGAGAGTGCTCTCAAGCGCACCCCGTTCGAATCGTGGTGCCTCAAGGGCGATGCTAGGCCCAGTCCTCTTTACTCCTTACACCAATGCGATACTTCGTGTACACGGTGTAGAGCTAGCCCTATTTGCCGATGACACCTGCATTTTCACGTTAGGCCTTCAGCCTGATGTCATATGTCGACGCCTCCTAACCGCAGCAACCACTCTCGGAGAGTGGTTCCAAAAATGAAGGATCAAAATAAATTCAACGAAAAGCGCAGCCCTCTTATTTTTCCACGCCTGCCCTCCATTAAGCTCATGGACAGCCCAATTCCCTAGGAAGATAAGGTAAAGTACCTAGGCGTCATCCTTGACGATTAACTTAACTTCGCCGCTCACGTGACCCGAGCCGGGCGGCCTCCTGGGCCGCCTATACCTATTAATCAACAAAAAAAGCAAAATGTGTGATAATAGATCGTTCCCAGTAGAGCGTGATATGACTATTTTCCAGAACTGGCAATGACTGGCATTGTTACATCAGTATTCACAAGGACATGTTTATTATTGTTATGTTATTTTTATTATAAAAATTAATAAAGGGTTCATATACATAAATAACTTAATGTAAAAATATAGACATTTATTTATTATTACCGATTTATTTGGTAATTAAATAATTGCAAATGCACATTAAATAAAAATTACAAATTAATAGTCGAATAAATAAATATAACTTTATTAAAAGGTCGAAAGAATTTTCTTGGGTTCAGGACAGATAAGCTAGAAATAGGAAGACTATGTATATAGGTGTTGATACTAATACATTATGGAACATGAGGAATATATAATGCATATAAATATATAAACATATATCATATTAGGGCTCAGCGTAACTGATAACATATTATGACCATGTATAAACTAGCTTAAGGTGGACAAGTGACCAGGGTTACGTAATGGAACAAAAGGGGGACATGTGTTCCAAATTGCTAACTACAAGGTTGATAATCGACCTCCCCGGCCAAGAGCCGGTGGGACACGATTTATTAGAATTCATTGATATTGTTTGTGACACAGAGTGACTAGTATTTGTGTAGCTTTGTATCGCAAAACCGGACCTGAGGAGTATTGCCCATGTTTAAGCGTTCTAGTTTTTGGTTGACGGAACTTTCGCTTTGTAATTATTTGTTAATTAAATAAATATACGCTCACACCCAGCGGGGAAGGCAGAGATTATGGATTCGACCCTGGCACACCTCTATCGCTTCTTCTACATCCATACATCTTACGCATACAATCTCGACAGTTATTAAATTGTATTAAAAATATTATTTACAAAGAATAAAACTGTATCTTTTTGACGCATTCACAAAATATAACTCACAGAAATAGACGTATTAGTAATTATTATAGAATTTATTGCTTAAAAAAAAACAGTGATTGTAGCTTGTGTCAGCGTTTAGTGACTAATCATCTGACTTCACGTTCGAAGATTTAATACCTGCATATATGTCCAATTATATGACATGATCATCTGTATTTCTTATGTATTTATTTTTTGATGTTAGGTTTTCCTCTGCCTTTGCTTTGCCCTTTATGCAAGGAAAAGGCAAAAGATATAATCCACATATAACACTTGTACTTTTTTCTGTGCAGCTGCTCCAATTTAGACCACAGTTTTGATTGCGGTGGTGGTGGTAGGAGAGAAGTGAATTAACTTTATTTATCCTATCAATCATTAAAAAATTTAGAACCCTTAATATAGTAAGGTAACTACATACCATAATCTTTTTTTATTATACGAGATGGCAAACAAGCAAGCGCAAGTTCACTCGAAGTCAAGTGATCGCTACCCATAGACATCTGCAACTAACCAATGAGTTGCAGATGCGTTGCCCACCTTTAATGGACAGAGGAGAGGACAAACAGAAAATGACCTCACTCATCAGACGAAACGCAGAATACTCTACTTCACGCCTGTCTTATATGAGGTGATGGTATTTCACCGGTCGAGCCGGTCCATTCGGGCAACAGGTGTTGTTGTTGCGGGCAGTGGTAAACCACTGTTATCTTACTTTTATATTACGAAACCAATGTAGATTCTTTAGCGGAAAAACGCTTTTCAATTTTTATTAGGTGACTTATATTTAAGCCTCTTTCAAGGTGGAAAAGCTTTCGTTTTAATCAATCTAACGGAATTGTGAGCGAGATGAAATTGAAATTATAGATTTTTAACCTTGAAAAGCTCTTAAATGGAAATGTCATCTGTTAGAAATTAAATTACAAACGCAATAAATTTATCTCAATAACGTATTATTATAACTATTACCTTATCCCGATATAAGAGCTTTATGAAAATTATTTTATTAATAAGCTTTTGTGTCTTAAATATAGTACAGTCTTAAATATAGTAGTATTTTTAATATGAGTAAAAGCCAACCTTTCTGTGCGTGTTTTCCTTCCCTTGTATGATCCTTGTCTACTATTTGCGGTCTTCTGCTAATTGTATAGCATTATGAGATTAATACTAATTGTTAAATTAACTCGATAATACCAAGAATTAATATATTAACTCACATTGGGATTTAAGTGTTTTTGTTCGCTTGAAACGGTAAAATAAAAATCATTTTGATATTTAACGAAAATTTTATTTCCTTTACTTTTGAAATGGTGACAGGCCTTGGTTGTGCTGACCTGTGGTTAATAGACAGTCGCCGTCTAATCATATTAAATTTGTTGCCATACTGTGACTTAACTTAAGCTTTATTCAGACGTTATTATAGCATTTTTCTATTATAACTTAAATTGTTGTAACAACAGGTGGATATAATAGATCGTTAGTTACACACCTCTTTATTAATGAATTATGAACAATTGAAAAGCGTTAATCCTAACTAATATTATAAATGCGAATGTGAGTCTGTTCGTTGTCACGCTTTAACTACTTAACGACTCGACCGATCATTATGAAATTTAGCATACACGTTGTCGAGAGTATAGTCCCCGAAAATAAAATGTTCCCGATGGAAAGAAAACTACATAAAATCATAAATCCTTTATTTACATTATCATTTACCATGTTGATGTTACTTACAACTTCTTAATACATGTTACCTCGTAGTTATTATATGCGGAATTAATTTACAAAAACTTTCAGCAAGGAAAATGAGAAATGAATGTGCGAGGGCGACGGTACCACTAAAATCTACGCGTGGACTGTGAAATACGGCACGTTACAATCTGCGATTTTAAACAATTCCCTGATCGTTTCCTAGCAAAAGCTCTAATTTGTTTCGTTACGTCAAAGTAATATGACCTTGAGATTGTTCCGTAACAACGCAATAATTGTACTGCAAATAGAATACCCGAGACAAGGATATAGTAGAAAAATAAAACATGTCCTTTACATTTAAAATAGTTAAAGGGTAATGTTGAGGTAATGCAAGAAGTATGTCACGTCTGTGCAAATCTATAGTCTATGTCGAACACTCTGGGCCAAGGCTGCGATTGCTTTCTATCTTAATTCGGAGTATTGAAAAAGATTATCCAATGATCTTAATTTTATATTATCATAAGATTAAAAAGAGGCTATTAATGGCTTTACAATAACGTACACGTACTGAAATAGACGGCCTTTTCAAGATTTTAATTAGCTGAATTTAACGATCTAAAGGTGCATATATTTATAACCAATTGTATTTATTTTTAATTATTTTTTTTTATGAAAGAAAGAGGCAAAATAACAAGTTGTCCGCTTGATCTTAAATGACCGCGGTTACCCGTTGACCTCCACAATCACCAGGTGAGTTGTGTGTAACATTTTAGGTACATCACTAGTCCAAAAACAATTATATCAAAAACCAGTAAATGTTCAATGCTACAAATGTATACGATATAAATGTATACACATGACCATGTCCCAATTGGGACGATTTTTATTTAGCAAACACTAGCTGTCCTTTTTTGTAACCGATTTCAAAAAGGTTATCAATTCGTATGTATGTTTTTTTATGTTTGTTACCTCAGAACTCCGCTTCTGGTGAACCGATTTCGAAGATTCTTTTTGTGTTCAACAGGTTGTGCTTGTCGTGTGGTCATTTTTTTAGTCACGATCCGACCAATAGGTTTTTAGTCATTATTAAAATTTAAATTGAATTTGACTACATCGACGGAGTTCTCGTTTAGTATTAAAACGGCTGTGTATCAAGTCAATACGGTGGGAATATTGCTCCTCCGTCTATTTAGATAAACGATCGTATATCAAGCCAAGACCGTGATTGCGTTTCTTTATGTAAGCCCATTTTTGCGTTCTTCACTAGTCTGTTTTGAATTGGACCTGGAAGTAGATTTTCCATTTGAGATATTCCGTTCCGTCCTCTCTTCGTCTATCTGAAACGTCTCATATGTGCAGTGCGCTTAGTAGGTCTACCCATATCCCGAGAAACAAAATGAGATTAAAAAACTTCAGATTTACTTAAAATCGAGAAATAAACAAAAACCAAAACTGACTTCAATATATATATATATATATACAGGGTGTCCCAAAAGGTTACGTACATAGGAAGGGGGATGATAGGGGTGGTCACAAGGGTCACCAGAAAAATAAAATAAAAATTCCCCTCTGGGTATTAAAAAAAATAAAGGGCATTTTTTAAAAACTTAAAAATTTTACACCTTCTGGGGCAATTTTGTAACCAATGACCTACAAATATTGCTACATTTAAAAAAAAAAAGCTATTATGTTATCGTCAATAACCCATTACCAATATGAAATAAAAAAACAATACAACTAACAAAGATTTTAAAGAAAATTAAGTTCTTGTCCAGTCAAGAACTAAGTAATTACGATTTCAATCAACTTCCTCCAAGTGTACTGAAAAAAAAGTACTATGCAACTCCGGCGAGTAACTTAAAAAGATAGGTAATTTTATTACAATTCCAAAATGGTATAATACTTGCTTAAAAAAATCATACTAGGACATTTAAAAATATTTTTTGCGGACAATACCCCTTCAAAACAAAACATACCAATAAAACAACAGTCTCAAATTCGTACGCAAATACATTTTTACATGTCTATTCTCTTCCTTAAAACTTAAAAAGACAGGTAATTGTATTGCAATCGTTTTAAATGTAACTAAAAAATAAACAATATTGCAATTTTTTTTTATAATCGACATCGAACCGAGGTCTGCCTTCATTAACCGCTTGGTGAGGAAATCGACCCTCAGACAATAGTCGGTGGACATTGACGAAAACACGGCTATCCGGGTGACGAGCGGTAGGTGGATGGGAAGGGCCGGTGCTATAGCGTGGCCAGCTCGTTCACCCGATTTAAACCCGTTAGACTTCTTTTACTGGGGTGCTATAAAAGAAAAAGTTTATGGAAAACCCATCAGGGACTTGGCTGACTTGAGGGCGAGGATCACAGAGGCAGCGGAATCAATTAATAATAGAAGATTTGCTCGCCATATCTCCCGTTCATTTTTGAAACGATGCAGGGCGTGTATTTATGTTGGTGGTAGACATTTAGAACATTTTATTTGAATAAATAATTGCAATATTGTTTATTTTTTAGTTACATTTAAAACGATTTCTATACAATTACCTTTTTAAGTTTTAAGGAAGAGAATAGACATTTAAAAATGTATTTGCGTACGAATTTGAGACTGTTGTTTTATTGGTATGTTTTGTTTTGAAGGGGTATTGTTCGCAAAAAATATTTTTAAATGTCCTAGTATGATTTTTTTAAGCAAGTATTATACCATTTTGGAATTGTAATAAAATTACCTATCTTTTTAAGTTACTCGCCGGAGTTGCATAGTACTTTTTTTTTTCAGTACACTTGGAGGAAGTTGATTGAAATCGTAATTACTTAGTTCTTGACTGGACAAGAACTTAATTTTCTTTAAAATCTTTGTTAGTTGTATTGTTTTTTTTTTATTTCATATTGATAAAGGGTTATTGACGATAACATAATAGCTTTTTTTTTAATGTAGCCATATTTGTAGGTCATTGGTTACAAAATTGCCCCAGAAGGTGTAAAATTTTTAAGTTTTTAAAAAATGCCCTTTATTTTTTTTAATACCCAGAGGGGAATTTTTATTTTATTTTTCTGGTGACCCTTGTGACCACCCCTATCATCCCCCTTCCTATGTACGTAACCTTTTGGGACACCCTATATATATATATATATATATATATATATATATATATATATTATACATCTTATTTTCGTCGATGGTAAATTTTTTTATTTTGATTCGCGTATAATAACTTGTAATTTTTAAGACGTTCTGATTTGTTGCTCTGTCTGACGTTATATATCATATCGATCGTCATCGTGTCGATAATACTGCTTATCATGGCATACATTACGTTTTATTATCCCATTCCTTATTTTCTGTATACCTGACAATATGTCTGCAAAATTTATTGACGATTGGTCTGAATCGTTAAGAAGTTAAAGCGTATCAAACAAACAAACTCACATTCGCATTTGTAACATAAGACATAATATCATGATATTTAAAATTTAAATCGCGTTCGTTAGTAAATAACAACATAGTTTTATGCTCGAGCGCTACAATGCAGTACATTGTCCTATTACCAATGTGATTTTAACAGACAACAAGTCTACGAAGTGAAAGCAATCTGACTCACTAATAACTATTTTAGCCTTCCAACACGGAACAAATTTTTATAAATGTATTTAATGAACCCGATAAACCTTACCACGATTTAAATTTGCATTTTTAATCATTTATTTTGAACCTTTTAAGCAAATAAATATACGCTAATCTAAACCACAGTCGTGCTGAGATAAAAATGGAAGAAAAATTGTAATCGGAAATATAATTAATCTAGTCAGAAATAAGTCAACCAGAATTTTTTTTATATTGTATATGTGTAGCGAGTAAAGTTATTAGTAGAAATAAGTCGCCACAAAACTAGTCACTAGTCATTTAAATTTTGATTTCTTACATTTTTTATTTAGCTTTTAACCGTTTTGTTTCGTTATCTATTATAAGTGTCTTAATGTGTAAATTTTACATCAACTAGTCATTTTAATGTATTAGAACAAATTGTTTAAAAAATAGTCAGGAATATTAAGTTTTAAAAAAATTGTAATAGTAAGTAATTTTAAAAATTAACAAAGATTAATAAAGGCTCTGGCCACACCATGCCAGGGGAAGGAGTGATTATGGATTTCCTTTTGGCGCGTATCGAACCTTTTATTAAATGATTACGATGTTATCAGCAATCGTTATTCAAGCGCCAGGGTGCCACTTTTAAAAGTTGTAGCCAAATATCCAGTATTAAGGTTACTTACCACAACACAACACACACATAAAACTTATTCCTTGGTGCATTGATACATTAAGTAATGATAAAAATTAGATAACAATAATTTTTAAAGCTTTTGAATAGCTGTGCCATACTCAGAAAAAGTGTTCAGTTATAAGTAATTAAAATGATACGTTACTAAATTGGGAATCGGTGTAACGAAAATTATTTCAATAAACATACAGAATATAAAAATAACAAAATTTGAGTTTGTTTTTAAATACACTCATAGATAATAGAAAATAATAATAAATTATAAAGATGAAATAATAATAAAAATGAATCCGCCTTTCCTAAAATGTTTCCCACTGCACTGGGATTGGGACATAAGCCTCATCTCCGAGAGAGGGAAAAAGCCGTAACCCACCACGCTGGCCCAGTGGATGTCACATGACTTTGAATGTGGTGGTTCTAAGAACATGCCGGTTTCCTCACGATGTATTCCTTCACAGTTCTTGGAGTAGTGGTGATGAAATAAATTACAGAAAGTAAAGCGCCTGCCTGGGTTCGAACCCGCAACCTACAAAACGTAAATCGGGGCCTAAACCGCTGAGACACCACTGCTCCTATAGATATAATTTCGAAAAGCTAAAAGCAAATACATCTTGTATACAAATACAAGATGTATTTGCTTATATTTTCAAAATAAGAAAAACTTTAAGGTAAGTAGCATAAAAAAACATTCAAGGATCAATAATTGACAGCTTTATTATGGTAATCGAAATAACATATTACGGTTATAAGCCTTAATACTCGATGTGTTCCCCTATCGTTTTATTCATTAGATTGTATTTAAACACATACAGATTATAACAGTGGTAAAGCCCGCAATAACAACATATGTTGCACGGATGAACCAGCTGGACCGGTGAAATATCACGACCTCACAGAAGACAGTAGGTAGGAAAGTGGATTACGTCGATTCGAGTGGAAAACTAGCTAAACAAAAAATAATCTAACTTCTTAGTTGTGGGACACAAAAAATCGTGTGAATTTTTTTTGAGAGATATCAAAAAATTAACAATAGATGTGACCCATCCATTGTTTAAATTTCTTCTGGACTTACGTATTTTCTAAATCACATTATATAAACATATAAATAAGTGGGCGTTTTGCTTGTAAAACGTAACTATATAATTAAGTTAAGTTAAATAACTTTTTCTATTCTGAACTGTATAATTTCATCCGGGTTACAGCCGTTTTGTAGTCTGGTTCCACACGATGCAAACAAAAACTTGCAAATGATATAAATATAAAAGAATATAATTAACCGATCAATATTATACTAGATGACCTCGTGAGTTCAGCGTTCACAGCTGGCTACTGATACCGGAGTTTCCGATCTAAATTAATAACTTTTTTTTAATAGTGCGTCAATACTCGTTTGTATTAACACACTTATCTGCCCACATTTGTCACTTTTGACGCCTTATAAAATAACTAGTAACTAGTCTCTATCTCTGTATCTTCCTCGCTGGGAATTTTTGTAATTACGTTTTTATTGGTTACTTTATAATAGTATGTTCATTTTAATTTCCTATCCCACGGATAATACTTTTTTGGGGACAAAACCCTATATTTTTTTCTATACCTCTGACAATGACAATAACAATTCGACGCCATAACTTATTAGATAGTCAACTAAATTACAAAATTATATTAACCCTAAAAAAAGGATAGATTAAAAAAGTGCTGTATAAAAATGTTTTGTAATATAATTTAATTTTGATTAACATTTGTATTTCTAATGTTAATATGAAAATGTGAATGTAAGCTTGTTTGTTACGCTTTCACGCGAATACTACTCAACCGATCATCATCAAACTTTGTACACATATTTTCAGAGGTACTAAAAGTAACAAAGGATACTTTTTATGAAAAAAAAATAGTATATAAAAAGCGAAATATGTATGTATGTAGAATCCGAAACAGCTGGACCGATTTTGATGAAATTTACAGGGATTGTCCAGATTGGCACATTCCTGTGTTGGTAACGATCGGATCAACATAATTAGTGGTACCCGGGCGAAGCCGGGGCGGGGCAATAGTTTTTCTATAATTCCTAATTATACATGTATATAAATAAGGTACAAGAATTTCAAAAGAAAAATAATAATGCGTGCGATGCTGCGGGTGACAGCTAGTGTCAAATAAAGCAATTAAACAATTAGATCATACTATAGATATTATAGCGGATCCGGAAAAGATTTGTATTGCGGATTGTACAATTTGTGATACATGTATCGGTTATTCCGTGATAAAAGTCTTATTAGTTCCTTAGCCTCTCTCTAATTATAATTTGCTATAACACTGACCCCCGACTCGCTCGCGGAAGCGAAATGTTCGATTATTCAAGAAACCTCTTCTCCTCCCCATCCTTTTGTAATAAGTAAAAGTTGGGATTGGATAGGAAGGAAGATGATTCGTCGGTAGAATGGATGGACACACATGAAATGCTTTTCTATGTTTATCCCTTTGTCTATCTGATATTCTCTTGAGTGAGCGGGTCTAATAAATGAAATTGCGCTTATTATGGTAAAACTTACCGTACTTCAAGAATGTTTATATATAGCCAGAATGTGTCTATAAAGGCACGCCTGGCAATACATAATGCCATATTAGTACCCACATTAACGTATGGGAGTGAGAGTTGGGTATGGCAGGACAAGCACTCGAGTAAAATTAATGCAGTTGAAATGCGGTCTCTGAGAAGTATGCTTGCTAGGCGTGACACTGAATGATAGGATGAGAAAAAGCGTTGTAAGGGAAAAGTGTGGCTTAAAAGAGGATGTTGTAACTAAAATTGAGAAAGGCATGCTTTGGTGGTTCGGTCATGTTGAGAGGATAAACGAAAGAAGATTGGCAAGAGACATTTATGTTGCGAAAGTGAGTGGCAGTGTAGGCCTAGGCGTACCTATACCGACCAGATTAGTGATATACTTAAGAAAGGTGGTATTAAGAGTGTTTGCGTAGATGTATGAATGTGGAAGAGGAGGGAGGGAGGACAAATGGAAATCCGTAATCTCTGCCTACACCGCTGGTTTAAGGGCGTGAGTGTATACTACCGTACTCAAGGTAAATTTCGATTTTCATTATGGCAAATCCCATATTATCTCTGTGTTATTATTATCGTGATACAAAATCTTTCTTTATTTGTAAATTTGTTTATGTTCTCAAGATATATGATTTCAAATATGTATATAGTAGGATAATAAGGGCTTAATTCCAAAGTCTGAATAAAGTGCCTAATAACCGATTGTCAAATTAGCTGACCCATAAAACATCCCGTTAAAATTGTTTGCGTTTAACAATTGAAGTTTGAGGCAATTTGTCACTTGTAAATACGAATTGGCGACGTCGCATTCGACGTTTCGAGTTACGGAACATGTGAGATAAGAGCATGAATCATTTTTTTAAGTTCTACAATTCAAAAGCATTTCATAAGCGTACTTGTGTTACATTTTGATATACTTTAAATGTATATTCAGCAAAAATTATAATTATACAAAGGCATTTTTTAGAAATCGTTTATTTTTATTTCTAACGAAACGTAAGGCAAATGTCAAGGAAAGAAATAATCTGTAAAAAAACTATAACCACCCAGTAACATCCTTAGCTGACAGATGATCCAACCTATAATTTACTTGCGATTGTGAAATGCCAACGATGACTTTATTCGTCAGATAAGTTGCAAGCAGCTTATTCAGGACTTTACTTGGACACTGTGAAACAAGCCCTTGTTATATCAAAATTAATTCAATTATATTGTTATCAATGATATCATAATAAAATTGATATGCCGTTAGCGGTCGAAAGTAAAGACTCGAAAAGCATCCTATTTAGGACATTGTTTCTTTAGATTACGTCATGTGTTTACATGTACGCTTGTGTGACAAACACTAGCTGTCATCTTTTTTCTTGTTATTTTAATTATGCTATCCTTTTTACACTAAACTTCGAATTCTTCTTTCTTTCTCATTCTTGACTTAATATTTCATGGAATCATAAAATTTTTATATTTAATAATGCAGTATTCGTTTTTTTCCTACAAAACTATTGTAATAAAAGGATTTATAATGTCACGTTAAAGTAAATGAGGCAGCGCATAGCTTTGCATAATTATTATGTATCATTCTTGATAAGGTTAAATTACGCAGGTTACATTAACGATGGAATTATTGGAGCCAGAGGCTACCTTTACAATAACCATGGCAACTAAGACAACGACTTGTATATCATTACCAATGTGTACAAACCCGTTCTATGGTCGCCGGCAGATGTGTACCAAAAATACAGAATTATTCTGGAGACAGAAACCTGCAGATACGATTACCATATCTGTTAAGTAGTTGTGTGTAAAAAATAAATGTGTGTTTAAGAAACTACTTAAAACTAATACGTTATATTCGCTAGCTTAATTAATAATTGCATGCTTTAGCTAAAACTATGTATGTACGGAGACTCGATACGGTCAAATAATCAGAAGTCAAACATGGTTTTGTGGAGCAAAGACCGTTTTATATTATACTTTATAGTCAATAAAAAAAGTTAAAAACTCTAATCTTAAAATTGAATAAGTACGTTTTATGTTAAAACATTGTGTATCACGAATCAAATGGAATATTGTACTATGTTGTATTTGACTAGCTGATGCCCGCGGCTTCGTATGCATTCGTTTCTGATCTTTCCTTTCCGATATTAAATTTTGTAAATTAAATTCGCATTGTACAACTTGGAATTATTGGTAGCCAAAAAAGTTATCATTGGTTGCCACGGTAATGTATGTTATGTCATGTAAAAAAAATATCGGTCATGGTCAAGTCATTACCATAGCAACGTACATTGGATTTTGTTTTGTTATCCCTCGGTATATAAAGCTTAACAAACAAAATAACATATATTTATATTATTAGTTAGGATAGGATAGAAAGAACTTATAGTTTTAGAACCCCGTAACTTATAGAACCCGTAACATATGTTGTCATTCGTCGTTATCAAGGATGCTACGTATGTATAATCTGTGACTGCTTAAGCTGTGATTTAAAAAGGCTCATTACAGTTATACAATCGTATAACAATCGTCAAAAACTATCTTTTAATTTCTACTTATTTTTTTAGTTTATACTAGTGTGCGCCAAGGGTAATTCGAGGTAATTCACAAGTAGTTTGTTTAGCCGATAATAAGTAATCAATAGTATGTGTGATACTTCAACGAGGATACTTTTTGAAGGAAAAGAAAAAATAAATTAAAATGCAATGAGTTTTTCGACTAATTCTTTGAATTATACACAAATATTAGATTTTATGATATGATTTAAATATGCATAATCTCAAAAACCTCTGAGAGAACAATTTTTTAAAATAATATAACAACATTTTACGCTTCTCACACGATATATAAAATATGTTATTTATCAAGTATCTGTATAAATATCGATTTATATCTGTACGTGGCTAACTAGGGCATAATTTCCTACATTCTTTTTACAAACAGGTGCGACGCAAAACCGTCGTAGGGAACTATTTGTACAGCATTAAAGACGAAAAGTGCGTTACTAATTAATTATTTACATATTTATTGTGCTAAAAACCGCGGAAGATAACAAACCTTACCTTTATTTAGAATACTTGTTGTGTTATTAAATAAACTTTGATATCCTTTTAAAGAAGATAATAAATGTCATAAATATAAATTAAATAAATTGATTAATAGTCCATTATTTAATAGCAAAATTACTAAGAAATGCCCAAGGATAGTCTCTACCACATTGATAAGAAAGTAGACTAACAAACATCTAGTATAAGATTACGGTATAAGAAATGTATACTCTCACTTGTTATTTAATGAGGACGTAGATTATATTTTAGTAGTATTCGTACATAATATGCTATGCTATATATGTAATATGTTTATTGAAATAATGAGCAAGCGAGTTTTAGGTAAAAATAGGTTGCATGGATCAGACGATTTTCTTTACGTATGGTATGGTATATCTTTGTACTTTGTACGCCGATGGCCAGGTCGCGAAATAAAATGCATGGGTCTTTAGATACAATAGAGAGCAGTCACCATGTGTCCATGGAATCTAGTCTGGCAATACAAAATGCTACACTAATCCCCACTTTAATGTATGGAAGTGAGAGCTGGGTTTGGCACGAAAAGCATTTTAGTATTGTTAATGCCGCTGAGATGCGATCTATAAGAAGTGCATATGCTAGGCGTGACGTTGAATAATACGATTAAAAATAGCATTATAAAGGAAAAGTGTAGCTTAAAGATAGATGTTGTGACTAGAATTGAGAAAGGTGTACTTCGGTGGTTCGGGTGTTAAATAGGTGAATAAAGAGGCAAATGCTTACTTTAATTATGTCGCAAATGTCAGTGGCTCTGCTTAAAGAGGACGTCCAAGGAGATCTTATATCGATCAGATTAGTGACATACTAAAGAAGAGTGACATAAGGAGTACCCGTAACCGACGAGCATGTATGCGTAGATGTATGGACGTAGAAGAATTGAGAGAGGTGTGCCAGGATCACGCCAAATGGAAATTCATGATCTCTGCTTACCCCTCTGGGATACGGGCGTAATCGCATATTTATATATATGCTCTACAGTAATTTACTGCTTTTGTTTTTGTTTGTTTGCACACGATTTAAGTATCTATCAAAGCTAAATCGATGTCAAATGTTTGTTATACAAATGATGCTTAATAAGACTTGCATGATGCGATCGTTGAAACCAAAGATTGCGCAATTATTTGTAAATTACCTGTCGGCTTTGCGTCCATGCTCGAGTCATTATTGTCAGCGCCTAGAGGCGGGTACAAGGCAACGTTGGCCCGTTTGAGACGCGTGCGTACAATACGTAAACGCAGCGAAGAAGGTAGATACACATATTTCACCTTATTCAAACTTAGCATTACTTACTTACTTACCACTATGCAAGTATATACGATAGATAGTTATTGACAAAATCATCGATTCATGTAACAGTAAATTATAGTTATTTTTATATAGTAACAACAATATAAATTCTGTACAAATGTACAAAAATTATTTTACATTTCATTACTTGTGCTTGTTCAGGGAAGGTTCAAGGCAAGTAGAATAGCAGATTCGATGCCACGATCTTACATTTAAAAATCATACCTAAGCCAATATTACTGTTTTTAAGGCAATGAACGCAGTTTTTACTTAAGGACCATATTAAACGGAATACTGTTACGATATTACGATACTACATGGCGGTAGTTTAGCGAGATCGTGATGGCAGGAGTCATAAGGATTGTAAGAAATTTCCAGTGAATTTTCAGTGTTTTCGTCTGATTCTATCGTACTGATACGTTCAAGAGAAGAGTGAATTGGCTAGTGGTCAATTAACATAAGGTCAGATTGTGGTCAAGCGATTTTTTTATTATATTGGCGTACTATCTAATATTTTATTTTTATTTTATTTTAGCACGTTGACCTTACTAATAAATGTCAAACTAATTTCTTAATTTCAAAATGCAACAAGCAAGCGTGCATTGCAAAAATATTAAGTCGTGTCTCTCTGCAAGGACTCGGGTCTTCCGGTCACGATATCGATATGGTGTCGTGCTTTGGCGCAAAATTTTAGTACGTATTGTGATACTGAACATTATTACCAGTCAGTATGGATCTTTATTCTACCTACACAATTCTATACAAAATTGGTTCCTATATTAGCTTTCCGCGTGTCATAGTCTTCCACCACTGATGAATGTACATAACTCAAATTAGAATAATATCAATTCGACAATTGTGAAACAATTTAGGAACAATGGTGCCATACTCGTGTTAGTAATTCAGGCCTGACCCACATATATCTCTGAAATAAAATGTTCCCAACGGCATTTTACCAAGCTTACTCACACTTTGGAACAGTCCATTTGGCGCGATACTGGCACACCTCTCTCTCTTCTTCTATTTCCATACACCTACGCATACAAGCTCTTCGGTTACGAGTAATTCTTATACCGCACTTTTTTGTAGCGTGTTATCAACATGACCGATATAAATTCTTGTTGGACGACTCCTGCCAACGATGATAAATCTATGAAGGACATTTTGTATATCACTAGATCTGTCCTAAACAAACTCATATTGACATTTCAATCAAGACAAGATCTATCTTTTGGATATGTAAATGTGAAGTTGAGGATACTGTTGGGTGATTTGGAATCTGGTTTTAAAGATCGAAAAAGGTTGTTAACATATTTTTTGATGCGAAACATCTTCTGGCGCACCTTGACGGAAAAATGAACCGTCTGGCAACTCGGCGAACATTACCACTGTGATATTTAATATAATTACAATTAAAGTAATAAATTATTTTTTTACTCTATATTTTTAATTGGTTTTTGTGAATGAGTAATTCGAATATTTTTTGACATGTTTAACATACATACGCTGGTCGTTCCGTGACGGCCAACTTTTTCTTCATCCTAGGCGATATTATAAAAAATCCAATGATATAAATTGCTGTAATTTAACAATGAATCTGAGCGTGGCTTCCCTTGACCCAAGCAATAGGCCGATAAACGTGATCGCTCGCTGGCCACAAGTCGCGAAGCTGAGCTCGTGACCCATCTCGTGTCCGTTTACAAAAACCTTATAACCCTTTGAATGATGTACTTTATTGACGATGTTTATGTATATTGTTACAATTGCAAAGAAATGTTAATTTTATTTGCATTGCAACAGAAAGGTAGATAACAAAATAAGTAACAATTTCTTTTAAATAATATGAAATTAGATAGATAGATAGAGAAGTGGTGGCTCAGCGTTTTAGCGCCCACTTACGTACTGTAGGTCGCGGGTTCGAACCCAGGCAGGCGTTTTACTTTGTGTAATTTATTTCATCACCTCTGCTCAAAACGGTGAAGCAAAACATCGTGAGGAAACCAGCATGTCCTAGAACCACCCATTCGAAGACATGTGACATCCGCCAATTCGCATTGGGCCAGCGTGGTGGATTATGGCTCCTTCCCTCTGTCTGAGAGGAGGCCTGTGTCCCTGCAGTGGGAACATTCTAAAAAAAGGCCGATTAATTTTTATTATTATTATAATATGAAATTGATTTTAAATATTAATGACAGGAGTTACGTAGCCATAACTAGCATTAAGTTATCATAAGTTCACAGAAAGCCACTCATTGTAAGATAAGAGAATAGCCTATAAGAAATTCCATTGTACTCAGATGTCTTCATGGGAAAGACAGTTGTAAACATAATCAGTTCGTCCGCAGTGCTCCTTGTGAGCAGTTCTCTGTTAAATAAATAAAGTCTTAGTTTCTTTTTTAAAACACTTTACTTTGAGCTCCCAATGTAACTGGCGCAGTCGAAAAGGTAGGATATAGCAAGCGTTTGGTAAAATCCCAGCGCACATATCCTAAAAAAGAACTCAACAAGCCAAGTAATAGTGATAAAATAACAAGACTAGCAGAGCGGCGAATTCCTGGGTCCACCTCCAGTCGAGAAAGGAAGAAAAGGCAACGTAGAAGAAAATGCTCTTGGGGTAAGCGATAACATTTTGTTTGCCGAGTATCCTATCATTGTTGCTCCTATTCCTTAATCCTCGAGAAGTGTTAGTAGTAAGTTATCGATTATTTCCGTAGGAGTGCGCATATTTCAGTTGTGCTATATTAGGTTATTACCCTTTTGTAAAATAAATAGATTCTTCCTAATAGAATATTGGTCGAATTCTTATTTTTTACGATAAAATGGCACAGACGTCACAAGCGACTATACCTATTATAGAAATAGATCAGAACTTACTAACGGCCAGTGCCGAGTACGCAAAAATTAGCGAGTTATTACCATCTTATGACGGCAATAAAAAGACACTGAATTTCTTCATTAAGGCGGTTGAAAACGTACTAGAAATCGTAAATAACCCAGAAAATGATCCTAGCATAGGATGCCTAATTGTAAAGAAATTAAGAGGTAAAGCTATAGAAGTTCTTTCAGAATTACCTAGTTTTAAAACATGGCACGAAATTAAGAACGCTTTAAAGAGTAGGTTTGGCGAAGTTCGCGATGAAATCACAATGGTCCACGAATTAAATAATCTAGCTAAGAATAAAATGGACTTAGAAAGATTCGGAGATAGGGTTAGAGACTTAACATATACTCTGATAGGTCTAGACTCTTCGAAAAAATGTTTTTACGAAAAAATGGGCATTAGTGTTTTCATAGGGCAACTCAGTCCTTTTGTGTCCCTCGCAACTAGAATGCACAACCCTATCAGCCTCGAACATACGATTCAGATCGCGATACAGGAAGAAGCAAAACTTAAAACGTATCGAAATAATAACCCCATACCTAGTAGCTATAATACGGGTAACCAAAACACAAATTCTAAGGCATCTTTCAGTAACAATAACTCAAATAATAAATTCTACCCTAAACCAGGACAACCACCAATTAAACAAGAATCTAAATATAAAATGAATTATCAACAAAATGAGGAAAGCGAGGACGAAAACTATTCCGAACGTGAAAAAACGGAAAACGCGGATACGTACGACGAAAATTTTCAGGAGATTATGAAAGAATTAAAACCGGAGTAACCTATATTAATAACCATAACGATTTACCATCGATTTACATAAACGAACTTGGTGGTAGATTTTTAATCGATACTGGCGCTGCTAAATCATTAATTAGCCCGCGAACAATTAACAATCACCCCCATCTAAAAGATAACATCTATATTCAACCTCACACGATAATCACGGTACATGGTACATCAAAATTAAATAATGCTATTAACTTAAAATTACCATCTGTGTTTAACACTAATTCCACACACTCATTTTTAATTTTTGACTTTGATAAAGATTTCATAGGCTTATTAGGTCTCGATTTTTTAGAAAGATTCGAAACCAAGATAAATCTCAAACGTATGATACTACAAATTAACGATACAGAAATCCCAATCAGGAAAGACATCAAGAAAAGATATACTTTACAACCACATACACAGTGCAAATTTAACCTACTAATTAACGAGAAAGAAGGAGAGTATTTATTCGAGGGATTCGAAACGCCTTCAGGTTTATACCTACCAACTTCTTTAGTCTGAGTTAAAGACGGCACTTTTAGCATAATAATAACTAATACCACAGACAAATCCTTGCAATTTAGAAAACAGATAAACATTAAACTCCAACCACTACCCGAAACGTTAAAAGAAAAAGACTCACAGGAAATATCCCTGAATAAAATTAACTTTAACGAAGTTGACGAAATATTAAAAGAAAATTTATCCCGAATTAGGCTTAACCATTTAAATGACGAGGAAAAAAGGGAGATACGAAAAATATGTTATCAATACAGAGACATTTTTTACGCAGAACAGCTACCTCTCACATTTACACATTCGATAAAACATAAATTACGCTTGACAAATGATACCCCAATTTTTACAAAAAATTATAGACGACCCCCTTCCGAAATAGCGGAATTAAAAAAACAAATAGATGAACTTTTACGTAAAAACGTAATTAGGGAAAGTCAATCCCCGTGGTCGAGTCCGATCCACTTAGTGCCTAAAAAAGCCGACGCCTCCGGAAAAGTTAAATGGAGAATGGTTGTAGATTTCCGCAAACTTAATGAAAAAACCGTGGAAGATAAGTTCCCCATCCCGAATATAAATGACATATTAGACAAATTAGGAAGAGCACAGTATTTTAGTACTATAGACCTAGCCTCAGGGTATCATCAGATTGAGATGCATCCCGACGACATAGAAAAAACAGCTTTCAGCCTAGATAAACATTACGAGTTTCTTAGGATGCCATTTGGTCTAGTCAATGCACCAAGTAGCTTTCAGAGATTAATGACTAATGTACTAAGCGATTTACTTAACGACACATGTTTAGTTTACCTAGATGATATAGTCATATATTCAACATCCCTAGAGGACCACTTGCAAAAAATAAAAAAGGTATTCGACAGACTAAAAGCACACAATTTTAAAATACAATTAGACAAATCCGAATTTTTACAAAAACAAGTGAATTACTTAGGCCATGTGTTATCAAGTGAAGGTGTAAAACCGAACGGAGAAAAAATTAAAGCCGTGAAAGAATTCCCCATACCTAGTACCCAAAAGGAGATAAAGTCTTTCCTAGGTTTGTTGGGATACTATAGGAAATTTATTCCCGATTTCGCAAAACTTACAAAACCACTCACCAAATGTCTAAAGAAAAACGCTAAAGTTATCCATACCCCAGAGTTCATAGAATCATTCGAAAATTCAAAATCGATTTTATGTAACGCCCCCGTATTACAATACCCGGATTTTAACAAAACTTTCATTCTTACAACAGACGCTTCAGACGTGTCTATTGGCGCTGTCCTTTCTCAAGGAAACATAGGTACCGATAAACCCATAGCATATGCATCACGCACGTTATCACAAACAGAGTTACGATATTCGACCATCGAAAAGGAATTATTAGCAATAGTATGGGCGACAAAGTATTTCAGACCGTACTTGTATGGTAAGAAATTCACCGTATACACTGATCACAGACCCCTCGTTTGGCTCATGAACATTAAAGACCCCAACTCAAAACTTACACGTTGGCGACTTAAATTAGAGGAATACAATTATGATATTGTCTACAAGAAAGGCAAGTATAACACAAATGCCGTCGCACTATCGCGCATAAAGATAAATGCACTGGACATTCCATCACAAATGACAGCCGAACAATCTATGGAAAAATTTATAGAAACCTTATCTGGTTCACCTCCTGACATCCCTATTAGAAATAACCCCGACCTCATCGACTTAGATATATCATCACTGTTCGATATACCGACCACTTCAAGTCCAAACAATGAACAATTAGAGTCCGATAAAAACAAAAACTTACTATACTGCGAAGACGCAATAGATAAGCAACTAAAACATAGAACATATAGAATTGAAGATAAGTCAAAAAATAACTTCACAATTAAGCATGTTTTTATCCCTATTAATAACACGAAAGAACAAATCATTAAATTCTTAAAGGAAAATACAATAGCAGATAGGAAATTTCACTGTTATTTTCATGACGAACATTTATATCCATTATTCTGTGAAGTTTATAACACAGTGTTTGACACTCGTGGCCCAAAATTATACAGATGCACAACCAAAGTAATGTTGGTACATGAGAAAGACGAACAACTATCAATTATAAAGAAGTATCACGAAGGTAAAAATATCCACCGTGGAATTCAAGAAACATTTAAGAAATTAAAAAAGAATTATTATTGGAAAAATATGCTTACATCCATACAAAACTATATAAATAAATGCGATGTTTGCTTAAAAGCTAAATACGAACGAAATCCTCTAAAAATTGCCAATTAACTTAACTTCAACCCCATCAAAACCAATGGAACACATGTTTATGGATTTATACACAATTGATAACTCAACATTTCTTACAATTATAGATAATTTTTCGAAATTCGCACAAGCAATACCTTTGCAAGCAACAACTAGTATACACATAGCGGAAGCATTACTACAAATATTTGCAGTAATAGGAATACCGTCTAAAATTACAACGGATTCCGACCATAAATTCGATAATGATATAATAAAAGAAATATGTGCTTCACATAATATTTCAATACATTTCACGACACCCTATAACCCTAATTCTAATTCCCCTATTGAACGTTTTCATTCAACCTTAGGTGAATTGATAAGATTGCAAAGTCTGACGAATAAGAATCCCATTAATATCTTAATGCGAAATGCAATTATCGCATATAACAATACGATTCATTCGGCAACTAGTTTCTCACCATTCGAGTTACTTTACGGTCATACCAGTAGTCGAAACCCGTTAGAAATATTTTACCCTCAAGAATATTACCAAGAGTATGTGGATAACCATAGGAAACAAATGGAAATAGCACATAAATTAGTAACAAGTAAATTAGCGACAGAGAAGGAACACATCATAAATAAGATAAATCTAAACACCGACGAAGTCCGATATAAAGTAGGTGATAAAGTCTACAAACAAGTAGCTAAAACATCACGTAGTAAAAAGACAGAACCGCGTTATCTAGGACCGTATACGATCATTAGGATTCATCCCAATCAAATTGCAGAGATTGTAGGAAAACATATTAATGCAAAAACAATTAGAGTGCATTTTAAAATGCTTCGTCGTAATATTGTTCCAGATGCATCGCCATCATAAGCGTCCTCCGGTTCGCCTCAGGTGTAATAGAACCCGTGGAAAATCATAACGGACTGATGATCCTTAAGGAAGCGTCCGTACAGCAACAAATAGACACATATCATCTTATTTGTGTTTATAACCTGACCCAATTCAGAGAATTATACACGGAAACGAGAGAAATTTTCCTTAACCTTAGTAGGATAGAAAATAATAATAAGGAAACACATAGAGATAGATTAGTGTATAGGCAACAAATAGAATATATCACTAACGTAATAGAAAACAAGTTAACCTATTTAGGATCCAGTAGAAGTAGCTATTACGAACATTTATATTCACAAGGTAGAATTAAAAGAGGACTTATCAACGGATTAGGTTCAATAGTAAAGGCCATAACGGGCAACCTCGACAACGAAGATGCCCTTAGATTTGAAAAAGAAATAAATGAAATTAGAATGAATAATCATATTTACCAAAAACAATCATTAAGTATCATGAAAGAATTTATGGACCAATATTCTAAAGATATTACAGTAATGAGAGATAACCAAAGACACTTAGCTGATATCATAAACAGTCTAGGTACCAAGATAGATTATCTAAATAATAAGGTTAATATCTTAGGTTTATACATACAAATAGAGAATTGCTTACAACTATTGTATAACAAATTATCTATGTTAGAGAACGCAATAACTTTTGCACAACTGAATAAGCTACATCCGAGCATTGTAAACCCTAACCAACTATTAGATGAGTTGAGTAGAGTAAAGAATAATGTTAAATATGAATTACCCTTTGAACCCAAAATTGTAAACATACATAACATAGAGAAAAGCATAGATGTTAAGGCATATAGCACTAACGAAAGTCTCAATTTTATATTGGAAGTGCCATTGGTAACACCTCAAATGTACACACTCCTTCACCTGTATTCGATCCCTGACCCCAATGATATCATGCTTGTTCCCAAACATACCTATTTTATACTCGGGAACAATGAGTTCGCATACCCCCAAGGGCCCTGCACATCCGTAACAGAAGACCTACAAATATGCAAGCATTTCGAGTGGCAGCCACTTCAATCCTCAACAGATTGTATTGCACAAATAATAACGCAACAAAAGGAACCAAAAAATTGCACCAGAGTTATAGCATCGTATAGAGATATACTCATCCAGCAAATCAAGCGGAATACGTGGATAGTTGTATTGAAAAAGGAAACAGTTATTCGCACCAAATGTAACAACGAAACGCAATATCAGCGGATCAAAGGAACCAACCTAATAACCATCAACGACCAATGTAAGGTTAGAATTGGAAATAACATCTTAGAAACGCACCAAAGGTATATAAAAATAAAGGAAACTATACCTTTACCCCAGCTCCAATTCCCGAATGCATCAAACACTATAGTAGAGATTAAAAATATAGAATTAGACAATATCCACTCGCTGCTTAATAAAGCGCAAGTTTTAGATGCAAATGCCATACTAGAAAAACAACAAATAATAAAAAATAAGCCTAGCTGGCTGACCATAATATTACTTATTGCATTATGTACTACAATCACGGGCTATATCATAAATAAAGCAGTTAGAAAACACAAGTCCCGGCGTGCAACTCTACATCCTGACGTCGAGCTACAAGAAGCGCAAGATCTAAGGGCTGATGGCGAAGATTCACCCCAACCCCAAGCTCCAGTACGCTTCGTTCTTCGGGCGGAGGAGTTACGTAGCCATAACTAGCATTAAGTTATCATAAGTTCACAGAAAGCCACTCATTGTAAGATAAGAGAATAGCCTATAAGAAATTCCATTGTACTCAGATGTCTTCATGGGAAAGACAGTTGTAAACATAATCAGTTCGTCCGCAGTGCTCCTTGTGAGCAGTTCTCTGTTAAATAAATAAAGTCTTAGTTTCTTTTTTAAAACACTTTACTTTGAGCTCCCAATGTAACTCAGGTTAAATATAAAAAAATGGTACGAATCATATTAAAAACCAGACATTAAAAATGTATACTACATATATGTATTTATAGTGACTATACTTCACTTCTTAGTGATAATTTATCATCTGTACGATTAAGTAAGAATACCTTTTTAGTCCAATTCTTATGCGTTTTATAACTGTAGCAAAATTTTATATCTTGGGATACAATTTTATTAGCGTATTTTCTCTAAGCTTTGACCTTCTTAAAAAAGTTCAATAGCCTTATTTTTCTGTTTTGACAGCCATTATATGTTCTTCATGTAACTTTCCTGCTTAGAATACCCTTATCGTTGGTAAAATAAAATAAAAACTAAGGGACCCACGACTGCTTATTAACGTGACTTGAGGTTATAGCTTTTTTTAAGTACTAACCGGTAAAATAATATCACTATGGATGAAATTGAGCAAACGTGTATCATCACACTTCGGACCGGTATTATGTGGTTCAAGAACCTCGTTAATTCCCAAGGAGTGCTTCACCCTTTCATACAATACTACAGAGTGCAATAGCCGAATTGTCAGTTATGATGTAATTGACTTTAAATAAAGAGGACAGACATGCGAATAAATTGTTCAGTGTCACGTTTAAGGCTATATTACATTTTTTAAATTTATCTGGATGATGTCCAAAGAACTTTCCCAAGTTAATTTTTTTTTTGTCACAGACCTAACCTTTGCATCCCTACACTAAACCTTATCAAGATTGAGTTAATTGAGATAGTTATTTATTAATTTAAAAGGATATATACGAGTATAGAGTGACATATGTATGTTCCCTATAGACACCAAAACGTTGTACTGATTTCGATGAAATTAATATGGAATATTCAGATTGGCCCAGTGGGTGTTCCTGTGAAATTTGGTAACGTTCAGATGAACATAATTTGTACCCAGGGGAAGCCGGAGCGCGTAATGTACGAAGGTGTTCCGTCGGTACCTTAAGTTGAAATATAAACTGACTAAAATATCAAGAAATATATTTAATGTGCATAATCAATACGTCAATCAAGTAAATCGTTTCACACAGACGGCGACTTGTAGTTGTACATTTGCTTATATAAAATAATCTTTATCATATCAAACGTCATCCATCACAAACGCATCCGGCAATAAGGAATGTATTATATTTTAGTATTAAAGATTAGTATAGCAGACTTTTTACACAAAAAAAACCATTATGCTTCATTGCTTTGTTCTTGTGCAGAAAGATAATGATAATATTGTCTGATGATATTAATGATCCTTCCTCATCGAAAAGCAAGCAAAAAATATACGAAGATTGACCTGCGCCTGTCTATTTATAAGTACAATACAATGAGAAACATATTGCAAGACATAAAATGAATTTTTTGAATACCCAGTAATTCCACGAAGTCACCGTTCAAACAGTATATTCGGGCTCTACGTGCTCACATTCTGGTCCCACGATCATGTTGCTTATTCCGGTCTTTTACACGACAGAGCTCCGAATTCCATCCACCGCCATGAGGTTGGCATTCCTACCGCGCGGTTTCCGCGTACCACTCTGCCAACTTTCACCAGCGATATTTCCAAGCCAATACGACTTAGGGTTGATTAGGAAAATAGCGTACACCTTCCTCAAAGGCAGCTCCTGCAGCGCATCTTGAGTTTCTTTGACATTGTTGATGTGTATGGCCGGCGGCGTTCAGGTAAATATAGGCAACCCGTTGCTCTTTTGGCCCTTTCACCTTTAAAAAGCCCATTCCAGTGAAACGCGACTACTGACCATCCATTGTACAAGATGAACTAAACGCGACAAACTAAACGAGTATTACGCTGTACCAAATCCAATATTAACGAATCCATATTTCCCTTGGTCACATTACACGTGAACGTGAATATACTTGTTTTATGTTTGTTATCAAGATAAGGTTCTTATGAAAGAAAAAAATCAGGAAAATTAGAATATTTAAAAACCCTAACGACTACATTAAGCACGCGCGTTTGAAGATTCGAATGTTCAGTTAATGTGAATTTAGCACACAGATGTTTTGTTATTTATGAATAAATATCAATACAATAGTTAGAAAAATGGCACAGAACTTGGTTTTTTGAAAATTTCCATGTGCACCTTTCTGTATATTTTTTGAAAGGATTTCGTTTAAATTAAAATGAGAGGCGAGTGAAACAGTGGGGCACAGTTAGTTGTTAATAATTGCCGTTCCTTGCTAATAAGAACACGTTTAATCGCATACTGTTAGTCAATTCTTTTTTCGTTGTGTTATTTCTTCGAAAGTAGTTTCATTATTCTTAAATGTCAATCTACTTGTTAATCTACTTGTTAATGTACTTGTTAATATTTCAATACGCACAAACGCACTTTCTTATACGATTGAGAATTGCAATAAATAAGTTTAAAGTTTGCTGTCCGATTTTGTCTCGGCAGAAATATTTTTTACAACCACACAATCATAAGAAATGATATTTTTATACTATGTTACAGCTACCAAAATAGTAGCGTAGGTATATACAGCCCATACGGCTCAAGGATGTTGGAAAGGAAAGCGATGTTCCATTAAGACAAGTGAGAGCTTCTCGAAGAACTCCAAGGTCTATATAACTCTTCAGGCATTAAGTAGTTATTACTCCTTGTGTAGAGTTATAAAATATAAAATATCTTTAAAAAAATCTTAATAACATAGAGTAATCTTGTCGCCTTAAAATACCGATATTATTTTATAATTAATCACAGAAAATAAGTAAAAAGCCCCGTATCCATGTAATGGATTATGGATTTCATTTTGTCACGGTGCTGCTCTCGCCTCTCTTACATTTATATATCAACGCTAACACGCTGGCACGGTTATATACCATCTCTATTTATTTACTCATCACTGCAAATAATTGCAACAGTTATACTGTTAGTAAAGATATCAGCTATATGTAGTAATATTAAATAATGAACTGAAAATTATCAAGCAAATGTAAATAATAATAAGTTATTAAAACAGGAAAGGAAATTATAATTCAAATTGAGGTATTAATAAATTTTAAGTGTACTTATTAATCTGTTAGGCAAGCGAATTTCGTCTGAGTCGAAAATAATTGCGTTAAGCTTAAATTGAGTCTGCGCTATTTTATTATATTTGCAATTGATATTAATGCAGCCTGTTATGATTTGTTTCACGTCCATTTATTTAAAACACTCAACATTCTGTTTTAAATAAAAATTTGTTAGAGATACGTAATCTTTCGATGACATCAAATTTGAATTTAATCACCACTGTCAAATAATTACATAAAGCACGGGAGCCGACTATTCTAAACTTATACATTTTCGAGGGTCATGTAGACCTATTGGATTTTGAATTACTTTTAGTGGCGAGCGCCTCGAGCGCGTAAGATATTTATTTGCATGTGTGTGCACCCACTGTCCCTGACGTGGTGGTTACGGAGGTGAATAATCTGAGGGTTTGAAATTATTATTCTGTATTGGTAATAAGAAACGTTTAAAAATGGATTTATATTGTATATATATATATATATATATACATATAGGTATATATGAACGTTACCAAGGTCGAAGGACCTCTGTCCCTATGTAAATCTGACGCGTTCGAAGATGTACAGAAATCCTCACTTCAGCTTCCGTATAGTATAACAATAGATACTTTATGTAATTATTATTAGCGTGGCTTTTAGTTTATAAGACTGTTATCATTTTGAGATATTTTGAATTTGAATAAAGTTGTCTAGTTAAGGAATGAAGTAACAATATTGTAATGAATTTGACACTTTATTATCTTTTCAAACAGATTTAAGCCTTTATATAAATCACTAGCGTCCCGCCCCGGTTTTACACGGGCTTCCTTACGTAATAACAAATAGCAGTTTGAAAAATTAATAGCCTCTAGGCCCAGTAACTTGGGCTCTGCGTTGATATATTAGGCAGTCATCCAGTTTCTTCATTATTGGTTTCTTATATATTTATATATATGCATACATAGACTATGTTTGAAAAAGCATACCTATGTTTATATATTTAAATCAAGGACGAATGATATCTAAATGTCTTTTTTTACAAACCATTTAAAATCCGTCAAAATAAATGTCAATTGCAAGATTTTGTTCATATTTAATTTTATTTTCGTTTAAGAACTCGATGTATTTATTTTGTACTTTCTTCTGTAATTTGTAAGTTTTAATTTTTGTCGAGTCGGTTGTTATTGTATGATTAGTCTTAAAACGAAAAGGGCGTATTTAACTGCCGATAAAAATTTTTATTTTTTCTTCATGTCGTATAAAACATTTTCAAAACGATGTCATGCGTGATTTTTTTTTCATAAATTATGCTAGTCGTTATAGGTACAGTAGTGCGAAGTTAATATGTGTCTATAAAGGCTCGTCTGGCAAAACACAATGCTGTATTGACAGACGAGCCAAGGCGTGACATTGAAAATTAGGATTACAAGTAGGTTGTATGCGTACATGTATGGATGTTCTAGTCCGGTTTTCGCGCTTATATCCCCGAAACTAATACACCAACTTCAGCTGATCCAAACAGATTCTTGCGCAGGGCAACTGGCTCGACGTGGTTCGTGCGCAAGATGGACGATCACAACACGTGGACTTAGAGCTGCCCACCATAGCATAACACCTGAAGTTAGCGTCGCGCCGATATTTCGACTCCGCCGCCGGTCATCCTCATTTGTTAGTTGTAGGTGCCGCCACCTACAACCAATCAAGCTAGGTACGTTCCGCCACGACTATAGATGACCTAGGCACGTACTTGACTATCGAGACGATGCTATAACCATCGCACAGGCTAGGTTAAATCAAATTTGCAGCCAAATCACCCACCGTTCTCGCCGGCGAGGACGGCCCTCTAACTCTCGATACGGGCACATAGCTGGCAGGGTTTTCTCCCCTAGTAATGATAGAAGCCTGACTGGAGTTTCTTTCACCATTTCATCTCCCAGCGCTAACGCTTTTTGAAGTGGTAGTAATGAAGTTGCAAGAAAACTTGTAATCAGATAATAGTTACCGATCGAGCCAAGGCTCGGCCCTCTCGGGCACCCTCGAATCGGAATGCTAAGCGCGTAATGAGTGACAGCCCAAGCCGAGGTCCCCTCTCGGGAGCCCTTTTGCCGAGTCACTCCATGGAGCGTCCGCCGAAGCGACCTAAGAGCTCGGCGGCCTCCCAATACGGTTATAATAATAAAGTAACGGCCCGAGCCGAGGCTCCCTCTACGGAAGGAGCCCTCGAGCTAAGTTACTCTTAAAGAGGCTGAAGGCTGCGCTTATAATTAATGATTTATGACGACCCGTGACGTCGTTGTGTTTGCGTTTTATTTGAGTATCTTCAATAGTTTTAAAAAAATTAGCACGATTCTGTACTGTAATGAATTACGTTAACCTTCCCAGTCACGAATTGTTGTAGAATCTAATTTATTTGGAACAGTATATATTATGAGTATATCCATCTGTTCTGTAGGTAATTTAAACGTCTACAAAGCTCTAACTTTCTTATTCATTGTATCCATAAAGTAGCGTAAAGCTTTAGAAGACTCTCTCGGCGATGTCTCAATATTAAAAATGGCTTAGATATGGTTATTAAAAAGCATCCTTATATTGTCATAACGTTCGCAAAGAAGTTCCCAGGCAATCTCGTAATAGTCAGCGGAGAAATCGAGTGAAAGAATTATCAAAGCGGCACTATCTTTGAGAAATGCTTTCAAGTAGTGGAATTTATTAATTTATTTTAGTCAGAATGAGTGAGTTGAATGTATCATGAAATTCGATCCAGTCATGATAGTTTCCCTAAAAGGTGGGTAAATGTATGGTGAGTAAGCTACTCGGAGCAGCAGTCCTTCTAGTTTCGCGCCAACACTTCTTTGGCCTGTATGAGGGCACCATAGTACTGCGTCTCGAAATCTTCCCGTTCTTCACACTATTCATCTGAAACTTCATTCATCAACTCTATTTCTAGCGGAACTGTATTGCAATTAGAGTAAAGTCCCTCCATTTTGGTTGTTCTAAAGTAAAGCTCGCCAACTTACAACAGATTATTTAACTGCCTGCAATTTGTTACCGGCTCTTTTTTTGTTGACTGTGCTTACTTTTAAATATAGCTCGCTTTTCAATTAATGTTTTCACATCCATTATGCCCTCAATTACTTAACTTCTGAAACCAAATGTTCGACAAATGTGCTGTAGATAACTGTAATTATTATTTTTATATGCAATGCAGTAAAAGTGCAGTAAAGTTCAATGGGGGCAGTCCGTGCAGTGCAAGCGCCCGGCGGAACGATAACAAGCGTTAGTAGCGGTGTGAAGGCAACGAAGCAGTTATCATCCTCACCATCTTGATAGTTGGCATTCCACTACGGTGCGGTTTTCGCGTTATTTCCTTCAAGAAGCGAGAGAACAGTACTCCTTTATTAAAGGCCAGCAACGCACCTGCAGTTCCTCTGGTGTTGCGGATGTTCATAGGCGGCGGTGATCACTTTGTTTTAGCTGACTCAGTTTGGCCCTTATGCTATAAAAATAATAATAGAAATAAATAATGATATATGATACACCAACAAAGCAAAAAATTGAAAAATATATAATACACAGCTTACACACAAACAAAACAAGAGAAATAACCACAGGAACTTTGAAATAAAGAAATGCAAATTAAACTTGCGAAGATTCTAATGGATACAATAATCGTTCGCTTTTAACGTACGAGTAATTAAACGACGAGAGTAATGTCTCATCCTTTTTAATGCACGAGAAATATAATACTGAGATGTACAATTTCGTGCACTATTTGGAACGAAGTCGCAAAGAACCGTCTCCCGCACAATAATCCACTAAAAATAGTTGTGCTTTTCCGGCACAGTATATGAGCTCTCCATTTTTATTAAAATACGCACGTCTGTCTTAGGATTTAGTTTCTTGGCTCTTTTCGATTATTCTTTATCCAGGTCGTTAACGGATCAAATATTAAAGAGAAAAGGGCGTTCTTAGCTGCCGATTGTAAATTTTAATTTTTCTTCGTGTCGGAACAATATCTAATGTATAATAATGACATTTTCAAAACGATGTCATGTGTTATTACATTATGCTCGGCGTTAACATTTAGTATTAATTTGTATATCTTTACTAGTGCCCCGCCCGGCCTCTCCCGGGTACCACTAATTATGTTGATCCGATCGCTACCAAAGCACAGGAATGTGCAAATCTGGACAATCCCTGTAAATTTCATCGAAATCGCTCCAGCCATTTCGGAGTCTATGGGTCTGCAGGGAACATACATACATCTCTTTTTATATACTATTTTTTTCAATAAAAAGTATCCTATGCTACTTCTAGTACCTCCAAGAATATGTATACAAAGTTTCATGATGATCGGTTGAGTAGTTTTCGCGTGAAAGCGTAACAAACAAACTTACATTCACATTTATAATATTAGTAGGGGTGTAGTAAGTAGTGAAGGTGTGGTATATTTTATGTAATGCGTATTTTGTATTCATTTTTTGAATACAAAATACTTCTTATAAATAAGACCTTAGACAAATTTATGAAATGTATATTTTGTTATCCTTCTGGACAATATTTATCACATACTAGACACATACATAATTGCATATTTCTTCACTTGACAAATACAGAAAATCTTGGATACGCAAAAATTACTTGCTTAAAGCGACAATAAAAACTAAATATTTACTGAATATATTCCAGAAGGTAACATTTATTGCACGCATGGACATATTTTATATAAGTATGTATGTGTGTGTGTTTGTGCGTATGCATGTATGAATGTATGTCTCTTCTATTGTGACCTACTGTAGCCTAAACCGTATTCACCGATTTCGAAGAGTAAGATGTCATTAGTTTCATGTGCTTCCTTGAAGTGTCATAGCGATAGTCGGACAGGTCTAGCTTTAGGCCAATTTGAATGTTATAAATTGCTTTGATTTAAAATCCATAATCAATTTATAACCAATTTCAAAAAACCGGACAATGCCACGTTTGTGCTACGTGATTTTGGATCATTTTGCCTATCAAAATGGTTATTAAGTAGTAAACTATAATGACCTTGCAAATACGTTAGAGCACATTAATATAAATACAAATTACTGAATTATATTTTTATAAGTGAATATAACGAGCCAGTCCAAAATTATCTAATGTAAACTAGTTCTATCAAAATTATACGTTTTAAAATAAACAAGTTTTTAAACGCTCTGTTGTATAGCAAAAACGGAATTGTTTTTTTTTTGAAAAAACGATCGTTTCTGGCCTTGTAGTATTAAATGATTTGCGCAACAAATCAAGGTTTCACTTAAAAGTAACAGATTTTAATGTAATAATAATAATACTTAACTTACGAATTACGCAATCGGACATAACTATACGCTTGATAGCAATAAAATAAGTCTCACCTACCACTGTTTTAACTACGAATTTTATGTACCTTTTCTTCAGCCCACAGTCATCCACTGCTGGACGTAAGCCTCCCCCAATGATCGCCACTGCTGCCCTTATCCAGTGGACTCTCGCAACTTTGACCAAATCGTCATTCCATCTTGGAGGCTTACTACGCTGTATCAAGTAAGTGGCCACCATTCCAGGACTTTTCAACCCCACCGGCCATCAGCTCTGCAAGCAATGTATTTGGCCCATTGACACTAAAGTTTTGCAATTCGGGCAATTTCAGTCTCCTCGGTTCTGCTGCGGATCACATGATTTCTGATGGTATCCCGCAGTGATAATCCAAGTATTGTCTTCTCCATTGCCCTTTGAGCGATCTTGAGCCGTCTAAATAATAAAAGTGTTGCCATCACTGGCAACACACACTGCTTATAGATTTTTGTGTTGAGACAACAGTGTCTCTTATATACAACAGGGAAGATGTTAGGACGAGAGGATATCTCGCAAACTCATCGAACGCTGCCCATTCTAGTCGGATTCGGCGATTGACCTCCATCTCGAAGTGGGGCCTACTTAGCATGACCCTAGAGTTTGTCAGCAACTTCGAGAGTATACGGCCTCCGATAATGAACGCCGTGGGTGAAACATGGATGCTTGGCATAACTTTTGCCCATCCTTATTTTGAGACCCACTCGTTCGAAGACTTCTTTTAAGTCATCGAGCAGAGCCTGCAACAACAACATCTGTGGCACGAATGAGCCGGCTAGAACGTTGAAAAAAACCAAATACCACCACCTTACCGAAAACAGGCGAGAAGTAGAGGTACTCTGGACTTCGTCCAATGAGTTAGGTGCTGTAGGCCTAATTTCAGTCCTCTTCCCACCTTTTCTCTGTAAGGATTGGATGGGAACGGGAAGAGAATTGGACGGGGATGGAACTGCCAGATGTGTTGCCAGCCCTTGAGGAATAGATAAGCTCGCTTCTTGAAGGACCCTAAGTCGTCCTGGTTTGGAAATACCGCCGAGGACAGACCATTCCACAACGCGGCTGTGTGTGGCAGGAAATTTCAAGAGAAATAGGTTCTCTTCCCCCTCTCTGTCCATTAAAGGTACGCCACGTATCTGCGACTCGTTTGCTTGTTGCGGATGTCTAAGGGTAGCGCTCACTTAACACCAAGTGATCCGCTTGCTTGTTTGCCACCTTCTTCCATAAAGAAAAAAACCTCATCAATCAAACTAGTTATGGTTGTTATTGCAATGATGTAAAAAACCTCTAGCATCAATTAACCTAGTAAAACTCAAAGTACTCGGTGTTGCTTTTAAGATAACGGTATCCGCTGTAAGGTAATTAGGTAACAAATATTACAAGTTTAGTTATCGTCTATACAGGGGTACCTATGGAGTATTGCTGATGATTGGTGGTTAACCACAATTCAACTTACAAAAGAACTAACAAAACGTAGACAATGTGGTCTTACGCTGGCGTTGTTGTGAGGGTTAAAGTCAAGGTCGCCACGTAACGTCCCGAATCACGTCCGCACCGCGTCCACTCACCAATGCCGAAGGTGAAAGTCAAGGCGTGGCTCATACACCATGCATTATGTTATGTATAAACATTGCGTAAACCAAGTTGGTAACGTTGCCTACAATAATTGATGAAACTCCAGTAATGTTGCATCCAGTGTTTTATCAATCTTTTATAAGGTTTATAAGAAACGGGATTAACCTTTTTGGGCTCTCGCTACTTCGGGACAATTGCATTCACCATAGTCACGGCCTCACTAGAGATATGTAGTGCGCAAAAATGTTATAAGTAGCCGTAACAGTCAACTTTTTTCCAATTCTGCGACCACTAATACTGTTCGATTTCTCACTGCACGCTAAGCTTGCACTTGATATTATTTTTTATGGTCAACAAAACCAATGAATTTACGTCACTACGAGAAAAAGGATATTTACCTTGGGGATTACTGTGATTCCTTTGCGATACTTCCCCAATGGGACTCCGCGTACCCTCAGAGCATGCGTACATGCGCATGATGAAATCGCTGGTCTATATAACAATTGTAATATTGCTGATGCACAAAGTTCGTTACACGAAGACAATGAATGAAAAAAATGTTTCGTTCAGCAAATTATAAACAAGTCAGCAACAGCATGTATCTGTATTCTGTGTGTGATCAATTACATTTAAATTGACGACTGTATTAGCGATGCACTTTATAAGATATTCAATTCATTCTTATCATAATATACACTAGGAACTGGTGTTTAAAACTGAATTAAGACATACAGGTCGACGCAGCGCGGGTGGGCTCCTACACGATGGACCGATCATCTGGTCAAAGTTGCGGGAGTCCACTGGATAACACTGAGTGGCAGGGGACCTATCTTTGTGGCGATCAATTGGGGAGGCCTACGTTCAGCAGTGGACGAACATCGGCCGAAACGACCAGAGTCGTTTTTCAAGAAGAATTTTCAGGCGGCTGGTACAAAAACCAGTAAAACGCTAATATAACTGAATCTTATAACGATGAGTTAAACTTTATTAATTTGTATTAAATAAAGTTAGGTGTGTGACCAAGACTACAATTTTAGTTCTACGGGTACATTGAAACCAGTGAATAATAATAATAATATCCTAGGACGATTTCACACACGGACATCTGATCACAAACTAATCCGAGCTTGTACTATGGAAACCAGATAACTGATATACTAGATATACTACTTTTCTTTTGTAAATACATACTTAAATAGACAAATTACACCCAGACAAATAGACATGTTCATGCACACAAATATCTGTCCTGGGTGGGAATCGAACCCACGACCCGCGGCATGAAAAGCAAGTATAGTACAAACCACGCCAACCGGACCGCCAGTGAATGCAGGCAAGGATTCAAATCTACTAAAAATATATAAATAAAAAAAAATATACATGCACTATAAAAATCCTTCATATTCGTATTATAAATGTATAACAAGTATAAAAGTCTGCATAATTAGTTTACTTAGTTAGTGCTAATATAATAATCATACAAAATTATTTTTAATAACTAAGAATTGAAAAGTAGTAGAAATTCCACTACAATTTTCCCACTCAAGAAAAAGGACTTTGACTATGATATTTGGCCAGTATTGACGCACGATACGTACACGACGGCTTGACAAAGGGTACCAGTAGAAAGCTAAATGGTTCTACGGGTGATTTAATGGATAACCCTAGGATAGTTACAGCAATATATAATCAGAGTGCCTATACAAAGTATTTACATTCAAAGTCGTTCCCTAACAAAATTTACCATCGCTATCTATAGCTAACACAACTAGCGACATCGCTTGTCAACACATTTGTCATTTGTATGTATTAACGATCGCTAAATTGTGAATTTATATGATGGAATAAAGTAATATTTCGATCCGCTATAGACCACGTAACATTTCGAGAGCTTATGTCTATTTTAGAATTTACTTAAAAAAAACAATACTTTGTCTAAGTCCCCAGATATACTGTGGAATCTTCTTGACGATCATCGATGACAACGTAACGTAATATTTTGTTTTTATATTAATCATAATATCTGTTAATTAAATCAGTAACTGTTATAAAGAAGGAAGTATTAAGTGTTCTTACAATAACAGACAGCCCGGAAATTAAAAATCAAAACAAATAAAAGCGTACCGGTTTTCCAGAATAAATTTACAAGAGTCTATTATAGGACGCATCTAAGTAGAACCAAGATGGCCACTACTGCGCAGGTACACTTGTGTGAAAAAATGTTTGATAATAACATTATTTATTATTCACTAGTTTTTCGGTTAGTCGGTGGATTCTTAGATTTCAAGACGAACTACACAATTAGAAAGAAAAAAAATATAGTGGAATTAGGGACCCAAGTCAGGAATGAAGTTCCTTACGCCTTTTCTTAAGTTTCTCTCTCTCTCTTATGATCTCCTTTTTCTTCTTTCTCAAATGAAATAATGTTAATAATCGAATCAAAACTTTGTATTTAATATAACAGCGCATTTCTTAAAACAATAATGTTATTCACTCTAATATGTATTAATGGAAATGAAGCTTAAATAATAATCGTAAAAAAGATCGTAAATAAATTTAATCGCTGTTCGCATTGTGCTTTTGGGACTGCGAGACTTCTCTTACATTATCTTCCACCGAACAATTTATAAAATTTACCATTCTTGCCAGTAGTGCAAGACACTTCTAAAGCTTAACTGGATTACTTTTTCAATTAATCTTTTCACTTTTGTAAAATATGTCTTGAGCAGATGAACTTTGTCGTGTCGTTATTGTTATGTTCGACTGTACTCGCATGCGGCGAGAAGCGACTTGAGCGCATGCGCGCTGTCACTTGGTCGAGAAATTCAAGTTTTGCGCAGGTTCTCATTATGTATCGGGCATAATAAAACCTTCGTTCTACAAAATATCAGTCGTCAGTGTTTAAATTTTTAAATTATTGAATATAATTAACCTTCCTGTTATACGGACTGTGTGAATTAGAACAAGATATCCAAGGCTGGCTTTCGGGTTTTAGTAACTAAGGTTAGAGTCATTACTTGTCAAAGACGAAGCATAGCAGTTAGAGAACCCAGTTACAGTTGTGACGTTGCTAGTCTTGTGCTCGATTGCCAATATATTTTTATTAATTTTAAAAACTTTTTCAATGAACATTTGGAACTTTATTTTGATGGAGTTTGAAATATCTTTCCTGCACTGTAGAATTAACAATTATTATTCTTATAGGTTCAATTAGTAAGTATAAAAGTTTCATGGCTGTTAACATACATAATTAGTGCTGTCCACTAGTGAGACGGATCCTATTTTATAAAAGTGAGAAGAGCATCAGAGAGTTTAACATTATACGAAGATGTATTATGAAACATTGCAAAGAATACTTGGAAAGCGCTGCGTGGTTCCTTCCCTTCCTCCTGCAACGTATTGTACGTTGTGCTATGTAAAAGGATATCCTTTGTTATAATCACATCGATATATATGTAGTTATAAGCAAATCGCGTTATAATAAATGGTAAGTGATTACCAACAAATATCGTCTAACGCGGCTAAATAAGTTTTCACTTCGAAAATGCGATATTAATCGGTAATTGGTAGATAAATACTACTAAATGGTTTTCAATAGTAAAATTTTTTACTTGCTTATATATTATTGTAGTAACTATTTGTATATTTTCCTTATAAGTGTTCGTGTGCTTAAAATGACATCCTAATAATTCGTTGTATAATGAAGACAGATATAAATAAATCATAGACAACGGTCTATGATTTATTTATAGTCTAGTAACATCCAGCTTGTACCGGTTCTTAGTAGATTTTTAGGGGCAATATAATAACCATTCGCAAGGTAAAAATATTTAAGGATTTTTTTAAATTAAATTCCATTATGTGTGTGTGTGTGTAATGACCTACGATGGCTTGTAATTTGGTAACATTTTTGATAACAATTATAACATAAACATTTAATACATGTTATTTAATTATATGAACTTGTTTAAAACAGTCTTCGGACATTCTGTACTATTCGTAGCCCATGGACCGAAGAGATATAACTTCTTCCTTTAATTTATTTCTCTTACACATTTCAGTCTTGGAAATTTAATTTAAAATTCTCGCCACATTATTGATTGATACATTGCGAAGAAGAATTCCAAAATTTGAATGAATTTAAGCTTACTTTATGGTAAGCCCAAATTTATTAAAATTTTGAAATAATATTATTGGACATTATAGATTGAAACCGCGACGTAACAGGTTTATGGGTTTTTTCTTAACTGTGTATGAGGAAACACTATTTCATTATTCATTGAAGCAGCATATAAAACAGGAAAATACAAAAGGTATTGGGAGCAAAAAAATTACCTGTTCAGTGACAGGGAAAATGAAATTATTGTATGTTTAATTTCGTCATTGTCATTAGTTGTGAATAATAATGTAATTTGTTCGGTAAAAAAAACACATTTTAGTCACCTACGATAATTGATCATACTTAAGAACATACCCATGAATAATGTATGAAACATGAATCGCGTTAGATTTCCATTGAGATTGCTATGTATGTTGTGTTAAATTAAGGATTATTCTCAAAGAACCCGATACCAGAAACTATAAAGGAATATCTAAGCAAAAGAAACTACAGATGCCTCTAACAGATAAACATGATTTCAAATAATGAATTTCTCAAAGGAATAGCCAGAGCGTTGAACTTGTACATATCATTAATCAAAAGTCGGTCACATTTTAAGAAACAACCAATAGTCGCTTCTTTGGGTTTATATGACGAGGAAGACATATGGTTCGTAACTTTTTCAGACTAATTTGATTCGTTATGTTATTTAATATATACTGCTAGATGCAGCAACGGTAACCATTCCACAAATGGTTCCATCAACCGAGAAAGTTCTATAGACGCACAGAATACCTACTGGTAAGTTTGTTTTTGCCTTACCTCTTTTTTTAGAGAAACAGAAGATGGCAAACGAGTAAGCGTTTCACAGGAAATCAACTAACCGTTACCCATAGGCAACAAGGTTTTGAAGATGCGTTGCGTTACTGGCTCTACCACCGCGAAATCTTATGAGTGAGGTGCCGTCCCGATTCCATTCTTCTTTTTTCTTTATTTATTCCCTTCCTCTATGCTATATCAAGATGACAATACAGATGCATCTGGGTTTTTAATGTGAATACTTCACATATTCTGTGTTTTGTGTGCTCAGGGATGTGTCGGACGCCTTATCCTGGTCCTCTTATAAGGAAGAGCATTTAACATGTGTGTTAATTAACACCAAATTGAGACGATTCGTCTCTGATCTATACTAGTGTCTCCTAAAGCCCAAAACAATACATTTACGTAATAACGTAAATGGCACACAGTATTTCATTCATCTCAATTCCCCCATAATTAGAGTTAGGTATACCAAGTTAGTTCATCAAGGCCGATCGATTGCCAAGCTTTTACGACTTCGTTGTTTGCCTACGTCTTTTACGTTGGTTATAAACACAGACCTGTCATTAGTCAACTCCAGGCGATGTAATTTCGTCAATCGTTCGTACCCAGTGGTTGCGAGCCGTTAAATCATTAAATTCGGAATATTTAATGTCAATTTTTCAATTACTATGTTTGAAAACATTTAATCATGGTTCCCTAACCACAAATAATCTTCCACGTTGTAAAAAAATATTAATTCAAATACATAAATTAATATTTGTTTCAATATTTACTGGCATATTTGTAATTGAAATCTAATCTAGTGTTAGTATTAGAACTAATATTATCTACATATATACATATATGAAATAAAAAATAAAGAAAAAAAATGCATCCATAGTTGCCTTGGTCATTGCATCGCGCGTGAACGGCTGGACTGATTACCATATTTTCTTAATTTTTTTAAAAAAACATAAATTTCGTAGTTGCAGTTGCAGAGCAGAATTTTATTTCTTGGAAATTTCCATGTGTATCTTTGCACATATTTATTTAACAAAAGTATTGGTCATGTATGTGCAAAACGATCCCATCATTATTTATTTATTATTATATATCAAATCGAACTCGAGTCTAACATTTTTATGATTTGAACAGTGTTGGACACAGATTTAACTCGTCAATCCACTTGTGCTTTATCAATATGTACATTAATAAATAACAAGTGGGTGTTCGAATTGACATGTAAACTAACTCCTGATCGTATAACATTTGTTATGCCGTATCTAAGACCCAAATCGAATACATTTGTTTGATTGACAGCGGTGTCTTTATGGTATCGTTATTATAAAAACGTCTAATTGCACCGACCGGTGCAAATAATTCAGATTGCATTCGTGCCCTGAAAAGCGCAGCCTTGTTCTCTTTGAATCAAGTCAGGGCGAACGGATCAAGGCGATGCTACCTATGCACTGTTGACACGCGGACGCTCCGTCACGACAGACATACTATATTTTAAAATAAATTATAAAGTAGTCAATGAATGTAGATTCAGTTATAGAATGTAGATTTATTTATTTTTATTAGCGATTAGACTATTGTTAACCAACAAAACTTAAATATTTTCTAAAATTGAAAGAAGTAGCAAAAAAGCGGTGAAAAGTATCAAAATTTGCTAACCTAACGAAAGTAAGTAATATCGCAATATTACCGCCATCCTTGAGACATTTTTGAAGTGACAACTTCTTTAACCGCCTTTGACTATAATTAATAGGGAACATGCATGGGCAACACGATTATTTAATTTTTTCTTGTATTCAATTTTGAATTTTATTTTTAAAGTACAAGGGTTTATTTTTGTTTGTGTTTTCTTATTTTTGTATTATCGTCGCGCTTTCCCTCTTGAGTTTTCACATCTTTCGGCAAGTCCTTAACACTGCATAATATTTTTTAAGCTACAAAAACAGTTAAAAAGAATATATGATTACGATTCAAATAAATTTAACATATTTGAACAGCAATTATTACAATATTCTTAGCATTTACAATTTATCTACTTCTCGGAAGACATTAATCAACGGCGTCTCGCCAGCTTCTTCACACATAAAAATTGACGTACATTGTTTAATTATTATGAAATATTATATACGATTTGAGCTTATAAATAATCAAATTAAATTTAACCACACAAGAGGAAAATGACAAGACGCCGCCCGCAAATTATCTGTATATTTAACAAGCGCTCGCGACCGCAATATTATCCGCATCGCGATAAATGTATTGTACACAATGATTACTCATTATAAGATTATTTACTATATTTCTCACTGGCATTATTCTTAGCTGACCTAATGATGAATTAGTATCTGGGACTGAAATAATTAAAGGATTAGGAAATAGGTGGCAAATGAGCAAGCGAATCACCTGATGGTAAGTGAGCGCTACCTATAGACTTCCGAAACAACAAGCAAATGTATTGCAGATGCCTTGCCTACCTATAAGGTAGGAGGAGGGCATAGACAGGAAAAAGGATATTCCCTTACTCCCGTCAACCCCCTCCCCGTCCTTAACTCTTCGCGTTCCCATCCTATCCTTATGAAGTAAGGGTAGGAAGGGGAAGAGGACTGAAAGTAGGCCTCCGGCATCTTACTCATCAGACGAAACGCAGAGTACTTCTACTTCACGCCTTTTTTCCGTAAGGTCATGGTAATTGACCGGTCGAGCCGCCCCATTCATGCAATAGATATTGTTGTTGCGGACTCTACCACTGTTATAACCTAATGTTTTCTGTAATGTGGTATTTCACGCTTCGCTCTGCATTGTCGTAGTAAAATCGTGTTTTTTCTGAAAATATTTGTTATTCGCATGTCATCTAGCGTTATGTCATACTAATTTTAGGTCCCAGTAAGATTTCTCATCAACTGATGGCTATGGCAAAGAGATGGCGCTATGAATTTCTTTTGACGTGTTATTCATTTCTACAGAAGATACACCTATGACCATTATCTCTCTGTCCTCTTCCCACTGTATATGGAGCTGATTGATCATCGACTTTTTAGTCTATCATTTTAGTCGTGATGAAAGGTGACATGATTACGAATACAGTGATTCGTAAGCATATCACCTTTCATGCAATCCTTAAGCCCTACCGACATACCCCTTCACATACGTATCTAAAACTCCCTGTTACATAGAACGACAACTATATAAATAAATTAAACAATAACATCTGATGAGCATATATGCGTAGATATATGAATGTAGAAGAAGCGAGATAGGTGTGTCAGGACCGTGTGTAATCGAAATCCGTAATCTCTGCCGACACCGCTGGTTTAGGGATGTGAGTGTGTATTTTTTATATACAATTATTGGTCACTTTGTACATTATTATAAATAAACTATACAATAATATAAAAATATGTTTGCAATTCAATCCTAAAATTCCACAAAGGTATGTGCGGAAATATAACGTACAAAAGAAAAACATTTTTAGGTCGTTATTTTCACAAAGTATCTGTTACCGCATTCCTTCTTTTATTATTACTCTTGACCCTTCCATTTTCATTTCATTTATATAATCTACATAAGGCTTACTATCAGGAGGACAACAGGACAAACTTGATTGATTGGACGCAATTACTCAGATGCGCGACCTAAGTTGTTTATTAATATACAATCTTCGTTGTTACTGGGCGTTGCCTTTGTAAATGACTACATCTTAGTGGAAAAAATCATTGAAGAGCTGAGACACGTCATGGCTGTTCATTGGATTTACTGTGTCGCTGTGAGAATCATGCAATGATTGAAATAATACAAAATAAGTCAAATACCACAACCTCACAGAAGACCAACGTGAAATAGAAGTATTTCTGCATTTCGTCTAATGAGTAAGGTGCCGGACAGTCAATCCTAGACGTTTTCCCCTTTTCTAATAAGGAAAGTTGATGTCGAGCCCTTTCCACTCCAGGGATTTGAAGACATCTTTCAACGACGCGGTAAAGTATGTCGGGAAAATAACGTCTCCCTGTCTTATACCGCGCTGATGTAGTGACGTCTTCGTAAGACACCTCAGCGGCGCGATGTTGCTAGTAGTAGTCGATTTGGGACCGCTGGAGAGACTGCAGTACCGCCTAGGTCTCGACGGAAACGAAGGCTATCTCGGTGTAGTAATACTCTTTTATATAATATAACCTACCTTAGCGTATGTATGTGGTCTACGGTACTAAGGCCTTTACGGAAACCGGCTTGTTCGGGAGGCTGGAATTCGTCAAATCTGCGAGGGAGACCTCATCAAGACAAGACAAGACATCCTCAGTCCAAGAAAACAATTTGGAGCAACTCACGTTCGTATTTATAACATTAGACGGGCCGGTTGGCGTGGTTTGTAAGATACTTGCTTTCCACGCCGCAGGTCGCGGGTTCGATTCCCACCCGGGACAGACATTTGTGTGCATGAACATATCTGTTTGTCCTGAGTCTGGGTGTAATTTATCTATTTAAGTATGTATTTACAAAAGAAAATTAGTATATGTAGTATATCAGTTATCTGGTTGCTATAGCACAAGCTCTGCTTAGTTCGGGATCAGATGGCCGTGTGTGAATATGTCCTAGGATATTATTATTATTAGTTAGGATGGCTACCATTAACAAGCACAATACTACTAGTATTCACAAATTCACCTTATTTTTTGTCAAACAAATAAAACGTTAAGCTTAAACTCATTTTATAACATAACCGTCAAATTTTTAAATTGCCTTAGATTATCGTCGCGCCATCCAGTCTACAGTTGAGATAAATATAACAGCAATTTATAACCGGCTGAATAAACGTGAGTCATGAATATTACATCTAATGGATCTGATTAGAAACATAAAACCTTAATAGATATTATTAAATTTATTAAGTAGTGTTAGAGTGTAGGTAACATTCGTAATTGTAAAAATAGGACATTCAAGTGTATTATAGAAAATTACTTGTCCTAAAACTTGCGACCAGAGTGGTAAATCTGTAGGTTCCATTGGGAAAGTACGATGACTTCATATCGGCGTGATGTAGATGTATTTTCCCTTATCAGTTTCATGATATGAGTAAGGTTCCGTAGTTTCCAAAGAAAAGAATATCCCGTATCTTATGGTTATTCACTCCGCCTTCTGTTCTAGTATGAAGGTGACGTGACCAAAATTATTTCTACCTATATCTGAGTTACAGTTAACAAGGAATGTAATCCTTCCGGATACTTCATTATATTTGTTTTAATGCCTTTTTGTTAAGTTTATTTCATTTTTATTCGAGCGCAGAGAGGATATGAGTCACTCATAAGAAATACTTTCAAGGTATTTTATGTATGTACAAAGTATATAATCTTAATTGGCTCAGTAATTAGCGCACTGGATTACAATCAATGGATGCGCCAGCGCGTGCAGCCGCCAGGAACCATCGCTCGCCTGAACAGCATAGAAAATACATTAAACCAGTTATTGAACTACATTGAACATCCTGTATAATGCAACAGTGAACATTTTATAGTTTTATTATCATGTAATTTGTTTCAACGAGATTAACAATGAATTTTTAAGTGTTAATTAATAAACATATTTATAATTAAAGACTTATTATTTGTACATTTTATAACTGTACAAGATGCTTGAAAACTTTTTGACCATCCAGATATTATTTACTCAAAGGCGAAAGGGGCTGTGAACTCCGGCATCAATCTCCATTATGATATCATCATAAATGTCTTCGTGTATAACAAAATAATAATAAATCAACCTTTTATAGAATGTGTCTCACTGCAGGACACAGGCCTCATCTCCGAGAGAGGGAATGATCCGTAATCGACAACGCTCACCCAGTGCGGGTTGGTGGATGTCACGTCTTCGAATTTGGTGGTTCTAAGACAATGCCGGTTTCCTCACGATGTTTTCCTTCACCGTTTTTGGAGCAGTGGTGATTTTTTTTTATAAGAGAAGGGGGCAAAAACGAGCGGCGGGAACACCCAGGTGATCAACGACGCCCATGGACACCCGCAACACCAGAGGAACTACAGATGCGTTGCCGGCCTTTTAGAAAAAGATAGGCTCGCTTCTTGAAGGACCCTAAGTCGTACTGGTTTGGAAATACCGCCGAGGACAGACCATTCCGCAACGCGGCTGTGCGTGGCAGAAAATTTCGAGAGAACCGCACTGTTGAGGAATGCCAGCCATCCAGATGGTGTGGATGGTACCTGGCGGTCTGACGATTCGAGTCGCTCTCCGTTGTATGCGGTCAAATGGAAAAAGCTGGTATTGGGGTGCTCCCGCCCAGAGATGCGAGCAGTATTCCATGTGGGGCCGAACTTGCGCCTAGTATAGCCCGGCTGGAAATACTGCTTCGCTCTACTGAGTACACCCAGCTTTTTAGAGGCCAACTTGGCCTTGTCTTCCAAGTGACCACGAAACTGAACGTAACTAGATATCTCAACGCCGAGAATACCGATGCTGGCTGTGGCAACCAGAGGAGTGCCCTCAAAACGTACATTCGCGACAAAGGGTTCTTTTTTAGCGGTAATGGCGCAGACTTGTGTCTTTTTGGGATTGAAATCAACAAGATTTTGTCGACCCCAATCCGAGACTTCAGCTAATAGGATCTCCATTTCAGGTTTGGTCCGGTTCTCAGCGGCAGTAGCCCGAGAAACGTTAGTGCGGTTTTTTTTTGTGCGGTGGTGATGAAATAAATTATACAAAGTAAAGCGCCTGCCTGGATTCGAGCCTGCAATTTACAGTACGTAAGTCGGGGCCTAAACCGCTGAGCCACGACTGCTCCAATCTTCGTGTGTCCTCCTTTTATTGTTAAAATTTCCGGAAGATCCACTACCTGGATTCACATCATTGATTTCACTTTGGGGTAGACGAAGGAGACTCTAAGCCCTAGAGTTGGATGGGACGTACGATCGCTAACAGTGTCCACAAGGGCTTGTATGTATATTTACAACTGGAAGTTAGTTTCTTCAAAGGATATGGACCAATCCCAAAAAGTGATATATCTACAAAAAGTGATATATCTAGTATGGGTCTGTGGGTAGAGGGCGTACGAAGTAATGATAATTTTTTACTTTATCTGATAAAAGAGGTGTCATCACCCCAGCTCCTTACAATCTCTCAAAACTGAAACGCAATAATATTGACACAGTACTGCTCAACTGTGCTGTGGAATGTTTAGCCCCTTGGCAAGTGAGATTGGTCGCAAAAATGTCGGTAATGTATATACATCTTTATAGAACAGAATTTTACTAGCAAATATTTTAAGTTTATATCAAGAAAAAACACGAAGTGTTAAATAAGACTAAATAAATTAATTATAAGACTTATGAATGACGTAATATATTCTTTAATTCCCTCGTTTTTAGTTGCTTGAAATGTTGTTCCTAGAAACAAAATCAAGTTGGAGCATAATGCTAGGTCATCTTTAGCTTTATTAGTTTCTTTTTAAACTTTATAACAAACTAGCTACTCCTCGCATGCGTTGGTATGTCTTACTACAGCCGCGACAGGCCGCAGCGCATCGCATTGTAAAATAGCGACAAAGCACGTAGGAGTCGCGTCGAACCCCGCCGCAACGCAATAATTGAATTGAAGTCCACAGCGATGGGTGGTAATAACGAACAGTTGTATTTATTCAATATGCTATTTGACGAAAACTTGAAACAGAAAAGGAAACCTATCAACGCACACCGAGGCGGCCCGCGTAGCAACACAAAAAAACGCCGCAAAAATACGCCTAGCAACAGATCCGCCAGTTCGTTGCGATGCGGCCCGGTGCCACCCACCTGTAGTATACGATAGTTCATATAAAATGTAGCAAAGTGATGTACAAGGATTTTTGTTATGTGATGAGTTGCTGAGCGGCTGGCCCTAATTTGCGTGAGTTCTTAGGGCTTGTGGTCATTGGTCGCTAACTTATTCGTTATACAGCATGTCTAGAAGTAAAGCTAGCAGCTCTGAAAGTCTAATGAAAGTACACTATCTAAATATATCTCGGTCTGTTACGGCTTGGGGGTATTCCCCGTACACGGCCTACAACCAATGAAATTCATCGGTTGGTGTACAGCAAACATAGCGCGGGGACTTACCTCAGTTATCTAATGTAAATAGACGCGATAAAATTATACCCAAGCAGGCCTATCGATTATGAAAACGGTTAGCGCATACTGATCCTATAGCATGTCTATACAGAAATATCCCGAGCTCCGCATGCAGGAGCATACTTCATCCAGAATGCCCTACGTGTACTCATAACAGCCCAAGCCGAGGTTTTTACCTCATGGAGGGTAACAGGATGAATGAGCCAGGCCGCCTCCCAATCCGTTTACATAAATAAAATAACGTTGGCCTAATACTGGAATAATGTTATTTGTGGGATATGAAATGCATTGAAAGAAAAGTGAGTAGCAGCGTTGGCAGGGGACGCCAAAGGAGAACTTATATCGACCAGATTAGTGACATACTAAAGAAGGGCGATATAAGGAATACCCGTAACCGACGAACATGTATGCGTAGTAGATGTATGTATCGCGCCAAATGGAAATCCGTCATCTCTGCCTAACCCTCTAGGTTACGGGCGTGAGTGCATATTTATTTATATTTATGAAATTCAACAATAATAGGCAATAGTGGCTCATTTACAATATTGGGTAACGATACTTAACACCTAATTATCTATTATTGTACCCTATATTTAATGGTGTATTCATATAATTTTTGTATACACCAGGCCCAAAGACTTCTGTTATTACGTAGCCGAGCTTTAAGAATATTTTTTCTAAATTGAAAAATTGAACATTTGTAGATGAAATCCTTATTTAAATTATTGAATGATGTTTATTTAATATTTCTAATTGTCTGATTAATTTTTGTTATAACACCGGGGGGAAATCCGCTTGTCGCGTAAGTTGTAATTGATTAAGGAATACTTAAGTTCTCGGAATGAGTCGAAGCGATGCGGAAAAAATTAATTAAGAAGGTTTCCATAATCGCCCGGCTTTTTCCACAAATATTAATTAAATATCAATATTATCTGTAATATTTTATACATTTATAAGATACCACATAAAGCCTATAAGTAGAATAAAATAAATAAATGAATATGCGCTCACCCCCAGAGGGGTAGACAGAGATCATGGTTTTCAATTTGGCGCGATCCTGGCGCACCACTCTCGCTTCTTCTACATTCATATCGCTCTAATCTCATCGATATAAGATCTCCTAGGACGTCCCCTACCAACACTGCCACTCACACAATAAATTTGTTTCGCTATTCTCTCTTCATTCATCCTATCATCATGCCGAAACCACCGAAGCGTACCTCTCTCAATTCTAGTCACAACATCCACTTTTAAGCCACACTTTTCACTTATAACGCTATTTTTAATCCTATCATTCAAAGTCACGCCTAACATACACCTTAAGCACCGCATCTCATTGGCATTAACTCTACTAGCATGCGCTTCCTAGAATGTACTATTATATGACGATGTCTCGATTCACAATCCAGGCATAAAGAGAGAGAGAGAAATAAATTCACAAAGTTTTTAATAATCACTGTACGTGTGCGGGGTATTTCTTTAATGTTTTTTTATGATTCGAGTCTTCTATTAGACTAATATCGTTAACATTCCTTCGGTTTTATGACACTACTTGACGAGATTTTTTTGAAGAATTGTACAAGAAGAATTGTATAAGAAGTGTAACCGATCATCATGAAATTTTGCACACACATTGTCAATTGTACATATAATGATATGGGGTACATATTATCCCGAAAATAAAATAGTTCCCGAGGTACATAAAGCCTTAAATAATACCGTGATATATGTTACTTATACTTGTAATACAAAGTTATTATACGCGGAAACATCTTATACTCTCGTAAATATTTCCAGGGTAGAAATGAGAAATAGATGCCAGATAAAGCTTCGGACGACAGCTAGTGTTATGTATAAGAATAAATATTAATTTCTCATTTGCGATACAAAATTCAAATAGGTCTAGTACACTTCTTTTTATATTTGATTTATTTATTAACATTATAAATTAATACTAGAACATTCTCATTATTGTACATGCATTTATTGAGTGTTGGTTAATAAATGAAAATAAATTGAGTTTTTTTCTTCAAATAAATGAAGAACAATGTTTGATTCTTGTGTTAAATCTTACAAACATTCGTTCAACAAGAACCACTATTTTAACTCAGACATGAAGGCAATTACGTTTAAAAGCCTTGAGCTGGCATGAATCATAATATAATTCTCTAGAACCGCTGCCAATTGAAATGTTATGGTTAATGTAATATTAATTACTCAATGGTATATTTACTACTAGTGTCAATCATTAAAAACAATTTTTGTAATTAAAAATTTAAGTTATGGAACTTTTATTAGAACAGAAATAATTTTGCATCTACCAGGCAATTTCCTATTCATTATACAAATAAATCCATTAATTTATCTTAATTCATACGTTCAATATTGCTGATCTCCTGCGGTAGTGAACAGACGGAGGTCGACAAAGAACCGACCTTTTTAGCGATCTTTGAACAATAGAACGAACTATAATAGACCGAACAATAGTCGGGGAACAACTCTTGTAGGATTTTATTCGTTCGAATTGGAAATTACCATGATTCTTTCGGATTACCTATTAGTACCAACTAGTAGTGTTATTTATACTTTTATATTTTATTTGGTTATGTGTCACAAGACCCAAAGAATCCATAGGGACAATACTATACCCATCTCTTCGTCTTCCGCTGCTTACTCAAATCCTTTTTTCTCACGTAATGTCTCAAAACGCATCTTAACTTTTCTAGCATTTGCCTTTTCCTACTATATCAAACGATATATTAAATTTTAAAAACAATCTATAAATCACATCATGTACATTTTCAATTTTTTGTCAATTAAATGAAACTTTAATACATTTTCTTTCGCAGCAAGTAAAATACACAATTGTTATATGTACACGTATCGTTTTACGCAGGTGTATTAAAAACAATATAAAATCAATACAACGATATTTAGGAGTCTTAAAACTCAGTGCTTGTTCGCAATCCCACCTGGTGCTATGTGATCGAAAGATAAGCACTAGTTAAACATTACCTTATTTATAGACCCCACCCAAAGGCAAATGGCTTAAGGTGAAAAGGGCCGAAAAACTGATAATCTTGTTTTTTTCCTTTGTTGCATGTATGTCCGAAATAAACAGATTCTTTATAAATTTATTATAAATATGTGGACTTAAAATATTTTATAATTTATCACCTCACCTCATTAATATTATAAAAGTGTTAATTTGAATTTCATTTTGTTTGTTTGTTACGCTTTAACTCCTCGACGAGTCAAATGAGAATCATTAAATTTTGCACACAAGGGTTTGTTAAGAGTACAGTTAATAATAAGGGTGCAATTTATCCACCAAAAAAAATAAGGAGGGATAGGGAATTAAGCCCTAATAGATGTTGCCATGGTAATCTTTTTGATATTTTAATTCCTTCATAACATACAGTAACATGGCAACGATAACTGCTTGATATTTTCCTATAATACGACGTATATTATGAGTGGAATCAGGTTTAAAAAATCTTGTGATCTAGTAAGAAAAACGTATACGTGCGAAGTCACCGGCAACAACTAATATGTACATAATTTTAATATCACAATATGATTTTAAAGCTTTCTATTTAAAAAGACAATAAGAATTGTTCACTTTGACATACGGGCGATGTCAGTTTAAAAATAACGAACTTACGGATTTTATGAAAAAATCTGTTAGACAACAATTTGTATTACGACATACAAGATTTATTAGAATTATAGTGAAACAACGTGCTAACTAGAATAATTGCAATAGAGTAAGACTACTAGCGCCATCTATTGTCGACATCATACACTCGGTGAAGGTAAGCCACAACTTTTACCCCTGATAATAACTTATCAACGCGCCTAAAGAAAATTTTATTAAAAAAATATTACGCAGCACCGTTTACTTATGGATCACTTGAACTAAGTTTCCTAATAATAAGTTTAACAGTCGTAGAGTCCGCAACAACAACATCTGTTGCACGAATTGGCCGGCTCGACCGGTGGAATACCACGACCTCACAGAAAACAGGCGTAAAGTAGAAGTACTCTACGTTTCGTCTGATGAGTGAGGTGCCAGAGGCCTAATTTAAGTCCTATTCCCCTTTCCACCCTTTCCACATAAGGATAGGATGGGAAGAGGAAGAGGATTGCACGGGGAGGGGGTTTATGAGGAAAAGGAGATATCCTTTTTCCTGTCTATGCCCTCCTCTGTCCATTAAAGGTAGGCAACGCATCTGCAACACATTTGGCTGTTGCGGATGTCTATGGGCAGCGTTCACTTAACATCAGGTGATCCGCTTGCTCGTTTGCCACCAACTCACATAAAAAAAAATTAACTGTTTTATCATTGCTTGGATTTTATTAAAAGTGGTTCTTAATTAAGAGTAAATGTTTAAATAAGAGTTAGAATCCGCGCGATCGCGTTGTAAAATCCTGATTGTTAAAAAAGTTAAGTAATTATAGTTTAAGAGTAATTTCTGAAATAATTTAATAGACAAACAGATGTTTTTATAAATCTTGTTGAGGGTACATAATGGGTGCCGGCAACACAACGACGGACCTCTCGAGCGATTGTTACGCTATTGGTTAAATAAGAAGATTCTTGAAAAAGTTTTGTTGGAAGACGAGCAGTCACCAAAATGATGTTAATGATGTCAGGAACGCTGACTAGATCCTTCCTCTTCCAACTATTTAGCAATGTATGCATATTTATTGTATAGTATAGTATGTTATGTTCCTTGTTTGCACTTTGTGCATGTTTGTTATATATGTCAGCTATAAATATATATCTCACTCAAATAAATATAAATAAATATACACTCACGATCGTAACCCAGAGGGGTAGGCAGAGATAATGGATTTCCATTTCGCGCGATGCTGGCATACCTCTCTCGCTTCTTCTACATCCATACATCTACTCATCCATGCTCGTCGGTTACGGGTACTCCTTATACCGCCCTTCTTTAGTATATATATATAGTAGATATAAGTTCTCCTTTTTTTATATTACCAAGTGGCAAACGAGCAAGCGGCCCCTGGAAATAAGTACCGCTACCCATAGGCATCCGCAACAAGCTAATGAGTTGCAGATGAGTTGCCTACCTTCATGGACGAAGGAGGGGACAAACAGAAAAAAGGATAATTCCATTCCCTGTCCATCCCTTCCTCATCCGTCAAATCCTCTTCCTCTTCCCATCCTTTCCTTATTAGAAAAGGGTAGGAGGGGGAAGAGGACTACAATTAGGCCTCCGGCACGTCACTCATCAGACGAAATGCAGAATACTTCTACTTCACGCCTGTCTTCTGTGACGTCGTGGTATTTCACCGGTCGAGCCGGCCCATTCGTGCAAAAGATGTTGTTATTGCGGGCTCTACCACTGTTAAGCTCCTTGGACGTCCCGTGCCACACTGCCACTCACTTTTGAAACATAAATTTGTTTCGTTACTCTCTCTTCACTCATCCTTTCAACATGCCCGAACCACCCAAGCATACTTTTCTCAATTCTAGTCACAACATCCACTTTTATGCCACACTCTTCTCTTATAAGGCTAAACTCCCACTCAACATCAATATGTACACTAATAGCTTTGATGTAAAAGTTCCTGCCATACAATGAAGTTGTGCGGTTTTCCTCATTTTCAAACTATCAAAGGCCGCTACGCTGTTCCCGTCATGAGCTTATTTTCTACTTCGCAAATTCAATTTCCGATGGACGGACTTTGTGCTTTGTATTGTAACTAGGTTGAGAATTAATGACTTTTTTACCCTTAAATGTATTATACGATATGTTCATTTTTTTGGTTTTAATACATTTTAAGCTTTAAAACCTTAGTGTCAAGGCATTTATATGTGAAAAAATACAGTTTGGACGACAGGTACTATACTAGCAGCGATGATAATTGGTTCCCAGCCAAGAAACGGATGGGCCGATTTTTTTAGGAAATCATCAGATTGGTCTGTAACATAAGTAGTGCTACCCGGGATACCGGGGCGTATCACTAATAAAGTATAAACTTGAATTTTAGATAATAAACCAATTTAAAAAGAACCGACATAAGGGAGTTTTGAATAATGTTAATCGACAAAAAAAATAACTTAACCAACTATCAAGTATGATCGCTGACACGATTGGTTTGATCTACATGCGAAATGAAATGCTGAAATACATGCATTATTTACATTTTGGTATAGAAGCAATCCCATAATTAGATTTAATGGAGATTCAAAGTTCATATAGGGTCATCGACAGAAAATTACAGTGTTGTTTTACGCCGTCATTGTAAAGTACATAAGCTATTACAGTTTTAAGCTGATACCTTGTTCTATTTATAAAAAGCCAACGCCAAGAAAGGTTCTCACGTTGCTTCACTTCGACGAATAAATGTTTGGGTAACTAAATGTAAATAATCCGCAGATGTCTTAACTAGCTGGTATACCTAGCTATTTTTTTTCTATTTAAATGAAATAGGAATCTGACTGCCTTGGGGTTAGCTTAGGATATTCAAGTCAGTCAAGTTCCTATTTTCTCTCTGAACAAAACTATACTCTATGAGCATAAAATTTGACTCAGATCTATTTTATGGCTGAATGGTAAGTGCAACCCCTCCTTTGAGGATTGAATTTCCCCTTGGGTTGAGGGTGAATAATAGATAAGATACTTTTTATTAGCCAACCACTCCTAATAAAACTAATTATGATGAAACATAAGAAATTTACAACCCCATCTGTAATTTGATCCGGACTGTTAAATCGTAATAAACAAATTAGGTTGAACAATTGCGTCACTCGCCGTTGGCGATTCTAGGGGTCAAGTTTATGTGGACTTCAAATCGAACTCAATTCTAACGTGTGATAAACATCAGCATAAGCTTGACCCCTAGAATCTCCAACGGCATATGACGCAGAGGTACAACCTAATTTGTTTTCATAATATTATCTAGTTCAAATAACAGATAAGGGTATAAATTTCTAATGCCCTATTTAATACGATATTAGTGGAGTCATTGACGCCATAATTACACGCTTAATAGAAATGAGTCGGAATTATTATTTTCTGGGACCAATTTATCTGTTAATGAAATGATAAGGTAGAACAAGGAACGACATTGGTATCAAACAATTGCTAACTCTGTTTACCGTTAATGCTTATCTTATGTTTATCTAACGATTTACGGTCTGACAACTGTTTCAATTTTGACATGAATAAGTATGACTTCCTTGACGGCTTCGCGGAGCTTACTCTGAAAGTATATTCGATTTCCGGTTATACATGTTTTACCTTAAGAAGACGTGCGTGATACACTTGAAGTTGTAATGTGTTTGGATTAGGGTTCTATAGGATGACGAGTGGAAGGGCTCTGCCACTTGCCTAAGGGAGGTCATCGGATCGACATGGATTTGGTAGTAAAAAGAAATGGTTTCATAATTTTTTAAAGAAATTAAAGGCCATAACGTTTATTCAAAATTTCACTTATTAATTTTATTGGTAATCAAAATTACGAAGAGGCAAAAATAACTTTACGGCTCTCCCAATCCGCTATAGGTATGGTATTATTATATGTAAATTAATTGCAGTTTATTGACAAATAATGGACACCATTTTGACTGGAATTCGAACTCTGGTCGTTTGGAAATCGAAAAAGATCGAAAAGATTACTTAACTAGTTATATGGGTCATTTGCTTAAGTTCCTATTTTTGGAAGAATATTATTTAAATGTCGTATAATTGAATTTTACATTGAAAAATTTAAACCTGCAATAAATACTTAAATAAAGCATAAGGAAATATTGCATTTTATTCATATATATATAAAAGATTATTGAAATTTTCCCGGACCACGCCGGGTGCAAGTAGCTAGCATTTTTTTTCCTCTCAGTCGTCTACGTGACTGATCGCAGAGCTCCAGGAACAGTCGGAGGTTAACTGTGACGGCCGACCTTCGTCGATTGATAAAACAACAGTGCAATACTTAAGCTTTAATGTCAACACGCCTCGTTATAAGTTTGCCCATTTGCGGAAGTAAACTGTCAGTTTACAGCTTATACAAACTAATTCAGTAGGGTTCCATTCATATCGATAAGAGCTCCATTCATTATATTAAACAGAAAACTATAATAATGGAAGAAATCTAAACTTTGGTCAGGCTAAATTCACATACAGGGAAAACATTTTCGATGAAAATCTTCAGATATTCTGGAAAGACGGATTAAAGAGAGGTTATTGAACATAATCTTGTCCCTGATTATTTCCAAGTTTTTTATATGGCCGTCACAGTACGACCTTATTGTATAGGCTTGGTACAGACCCAACCCTACTCGGGCACGTGTATAAAATATTAGTAGATTATCTAAATAATATCCAATTAACCTTAAACTAGACTGGAAATGACTCACGACAACAGTCAATTGTTGTGTCAATGGCGGATTCGAACCCACTACCATGTTAAAAAAGGTGGTTTTTTTTTCAATATTCCAATAAATTATCCTGACAACTTCATCATACGCGTGAATTTAAAATGTTTGTTAAGCTTCTAGTCCTCCACCAATCAACATGCTATGTTGAACTAACAGAAAACAAAGGTACTGAAGAATACATAGAACAGATAGGGAGACAGAACTCTATCCCAAAAAAACCCGAGGGATAGAAAAATATTGCCTAGTATCGGTTGCGAGCGAAGCCGCGGGCAACAGCTGGTATTATATTACAAGAGTTTGAAGATGTTTTTCTTGAAATTTTTCATTTCTAATTTCCACTTAAAAGTTACATGATGTAGATATAATCTGGATAATTGCGTTGTTACCAACTGTTGACAGCGGCTTCGCTGGTATTCGTTCCTTATTTCCCTCGCTGGAAATTTTTGTAACTAGATTTCGCGTATAATAACATGTACTGGTAGGTAAATGTCAAAAAGTTGTTGTTGGAAAATAACAAAATGTCAAATAGATGTTATCATCTTGTCAGACATTACAATGACAACCTATATTGGGATTTATTTTCCAATTGTTTGGGAAGTTATTTTTTTCGGCATGAAACGTACTGTAAACCCCGACAATGTGTATGCCATATTTACTTATAATCGGTTGAGTCGTTTAAGGAGTTAAAAATAACGTAACAAACAAACTCACATTTCCATTTATAATATTAGTTTTAATCAAAATTAAAACTAAACTACCTTGGTATATCGAAGTAACTTAATATTTAATCTAGAGACATTTATAGCAGTCGACGGCACGGTACGGGTTTAAGTGCGTTTCTAGATCAGCCCACACATTCATCATGTAGAGCACAGAGCCGTGACATGTCGAGATTACTGCGGACTCCCGTCTATGATTTCCGAGCTTATGGGTTTTCCCGGACACCCGCTAGTTCTCTCGATATATTTATAACTTAACGCGATACAATTACAATTTATAAACTTTGTAGTAGAAACTGTCATAAAGTATTTAACTTACACAACTTAAATATTTAAAAGCGATGCGTGTTATGCATTATCAAATTGCTCACATGATAAGGGCCGTGTCGAATATCTACAGCATAAAGGTCTTCTCTTGAATTCGATCGGTACGAAGAAAACTAGAGTAAACAAATGATGCAATACGAGATGGGAGATATCACCTCTCTCGCTTCTTTTACATCTATACATCTACGCATACAAGCTCGTCGGTTACGTGTAATCCTTATATCGCGCTTCTTTAATATGTTACTAATCTGATCGATATAAGTTTTCCTTGGACGTCCCCTGCCACACCGCCACTCACTTTCGCAACATGAATTTGTTTCGTTACTCTCCCTTCATTCATCTTTTCAACAGGCGCAAACCACCGAAGCATGCCTCTCTCAAGTCTAGTCACAACATCCACGATCCTCTCTTTTATACTTATACTATTTTTAATCCTATGATTCATTGTCACGCCTAACATACTTCTTCTTCGCATCTCAACGGCATTAACTCTACTATCATGCTTTTCCTGCCAAACCCACGTCTCACTTACATACATTAATGTGGGCAGCATTGTGTATTATCAGACGAGCCCTTATAGACACATTCACTCGTCTTTAAAAGTCTTTAACATGTACTGCCGCCCCTACTAAACATACATGCCAAATACACAAACTCTTATATTTTGTAATATATTATTATGTATTAGTATTAAAAAAATATAAATAAGCGCCGTCGAGTGAAGCCGAGTGCAGCAAGTGTGTAGTTAATACACCTTTATGTAATCTCAAACTAAGACAGGAAGTTTGAAATATCTCTAACAGAATGCGGATCTTGTAGATCTGAACATAAGTCTTAAAATTGCTTCTAAACATTTTCATGATTGTTAATAAAATAAATGTAGTGCCTAGTACTTAATATCGTGCACTTGTAACGCAATTTTAATAAATTTATTACAAGTTTTACTTCTTTCACCGCATTTAGAAGAAAACACATGCACAATTCCACGAACAAAAAGTGCTCGCACACGTGATCAAATAGTTATTTTTGTTTCATTACTATAAAGAAGTAGTCCGTACGTCCGTAAATAATTACACGCATCATCTTTCTTCGCTATACTACGTATATGTCCTGTATCCCTCCAAACAACATGCCTGTACCAAGCTAAATAAGTACACACAAATAAACAATAATTAAAAAAAAGTGTATGTAGGTACATTGTATTGTGTTATATGGTATAAAGTTCGACAATCAACTCGTGTTTAGGTACAGAAAAAATTACCGGAAGTTAAGGAGGTTGAGAAATTTCGGCATTCACGTGCCTGTGACGCACGCCTTTTGTACACCGAGGGCGCCACGTGCCGCCGGGAAATTGCGCAAAAACTTCTTAAAAGAGAAGTTCTGTGAAACATGCTGTGTTTCGCTTAAAGTAGAGCGACATTTCAAAAGTCGTTCCCTTTTAAAAACTATTTCACCCGTGGCTGCGAAGTGTTACACTGACGTAGGAAAATCGGTCGTCATGTTTTGCAGCGAAATACCTAACCACGTGATCGGTTGCGAAGCAATCTCTCAACATGTATTGCAAAAATCTATACGAATAAACGTAAAAGTATTCGATTTTCCACAAAATGTTTGCACTTTTCTGAGACTGACCGTGGAGGGACCAAATGTAAATATATGACTAAAAGAAATAAGCATATATAACATTTTTGACATCGAGCCTAGGACCTCCATCGTAACATCAAAAGTTACGTCAAATTAATAAAATCAAATAATCCTAAAATCAATACACTAAGCTGTTTAAGCACGTACGCAGAGTGAATACCGCGGCTAATTGAGTTCGCTCCGAGAGGGTTGGGGACTCGACATTTCTATTAAAACCTCGGGCTACTGCCATGTTACCGGGGATACGCGGCGGGGGTGAAAACCCTTGCTTCCCTTTTGTATTTTTTTGCTGTTTGACAATGATGTCCACCTCTTACCGGATAACAACTCAATATGTTCTAATGTATTACAAAACACAACAGGTACATATTCGTTGTTAAATTTGATTTATTAACAAACAAAAAAGTTTTTTCACAACAATTTCGTAAATAGTAATTAAATAGATGATCCCACCTGGGTTTTAAAACACTTCTATTTAAGTTTAAAGGTCTACGCAATATTTGATTGCCTAATAATTAATATCTAAATAATTATTTATATTTAAAAGATATTTTTATAATATACCTTAAAAAATCTACCAAAACAACAGACATTCTAAAATATATTATATAAAAATAGTGTTCCACCGGGTGCGGAGTCCTTTTTTTTCAAGCAACCAGTGGTCAGGGTTACAGAGAGAGGAACTTTCTCACAATGCGGGCACTTGCACCAAATTATTATTATTAATGGTATATTTAATGTTTTAGAACGGTATTACATTACAATTTTAATTAAATAATTATTTTGATGTATAAAGTTACGATTAACTTAAAAAAAATAAATCAGGAAAAATAACTGTACTTTTCGTTCATCACCACATACTAGCAATTAGTAATTCATATTGTAAGATGTGAATTTAGGTTTTTAGTTGTTTATTGCTTATTGTGTTTTGTTTAATTTACTTTTGTTATTTGTTGTATATATACACTTTCACATACATATATACTATTGTTGTATATATTTTATTTTTATAACCATCGTAAATGATAATGAATGTAAGTATAGCACCGAATTGGAATAATTTATGTAATAGTGTTGTAATTTGTAAATAAATAAATAAAATAAAAATATTTCCAATTACTTAACATTTTATAATTTACAATGAGACTCCCAGAGCCATCTAGCGACTATATTCCGAAACTTACTTCGTTTTACTTCACTTTGAGCGTAAATCGTTGAATAGATGGCGCTTAAGTTTTGTGTCTAGTATACGAAGCATATACATGTCAATTTTGATACATGTATAATCGTTTTAAGGGTTCATGTTGTAGGGTGCCGGCTTGATATTATTCGGGAAATAAATCACTGCTAAACGGTTTGGTGTTGCTGAACGTGCGAAATATAATTTTCGGTTCCTGTGTGATTTATGCGCTCTCGTTTTCTTTAAGTTCTTATAATTTTAATATATTCTAATATGATCCTTCTATTTAATGATTTCTGAATATTTTTTTTTGATAATGTAGTGTTTTAAAATAGTAATCAGCCAGTTGAAAGATAATGTGAAAATTGTGCGTGTTAGATGTTCCTGTAATACATTTGAAACGAAATGCTATTGGTGAGGTGAAAGACCCCAGTTCTATACGTGCATTGCGTTACCATAGTTACTAAAACTAGTACGAGAATCCTGGTTAGTTTAATTATCTTATATTTTATTATTATATAAAATTGTATGTTCGCACGTAAGGTTTTACAAAAAATTAAGCAGTATTCGCTTAATTGTTTTGAAAAACCACAAGTGCATTCACTTCAAAAACACTTCAAAAGACATTTTAAAACCAACCAACATTTTTTGCTTTACGACACATTGCAACGCATATTGTGTATAATAATTTAAAAAATAATTTACACATTTTATGCTTTTCTTAATTATTTAAATGTAATTATATAAAAATAAAATAACGTCAGAAAACAGAACCACAATATTAAATATAATTAGTTTAAAGAAAAATATATTTACTTCTATAATTCCATAACACTAAAGTCGAGATCACGGAAGATCGGCTCAAGCTACTTTTGAGAAACGTCTACCTTTGTATTGATTTATAAGAGGATTAAGTCTACGAGATAATTAGATACGCTTTATTGACTTCCGCCATTGAAGTCAATATCTTGTCTCTCCCTCCTCCCTCATTCCCATATCACGCTTAAAATAGATTGGCTTAAGGACAAAAACTACGTCAGTTATTTATATGCTTATTTCATTCATTAACGAAATAACAGTAATACTGTCCGTATTACTACTGTTAGTGTTACTTTTAGCGATATAGTTAAGAAATGCATCATAATTGAATGGTAAATAGTTTACTAAAACAACAATTTAGAAAAAAAAGAGGACTAAAGAAATTGATACAAATGTAAATAAAACTACGTATGCGACAGGGCTTCGATATATGCAAAAAATGGCTGTAGTGTGAGTCCCACGTAGCCAACTTAAGTACAGGACATTTTATTGAGAATCTTAAAAATTCTTTGTAAAATTATTTATTATAAATTTATTTAATAACATATTATTTATCTCAATTAATATTTAGATTGTCGAAATCGCTTAGAATATTTTAAAGATAAATAAATTGTTATTATTTATGTGATAAGCGTAGAATAATATAATCTGATCTCACAAACGGCTTCAACGATTTTGGTGTAATTTAGTATGAGAGGTTTCGGGGGTGATAAATCGATCTAACTAGGAATCATTTTTAGAAAATATCGTTTTATCCGTGTCTTCAGGTCCGAAATAAAATAAAAGGTATTATCCATCCAGGTATTATGATATTATCCGAATAATAAATATCATATATTCCTAAACAACGCGACAATATAAAAAGCAAGGCCGATCCACACAGCTAATATTTAAATCAATGAAAATTTGAATTGGTAAATACCTTTTTACTCTTATTTAAATACTTCTTTTCCTCAAAAACAGTTGACAACCCCTGATCACTCCTGAGACAGGTATTCGTTGGTGTTCATAAAGTAACTTGAATCTATTAGCTCGTGTAATCCCGAGAGGAGAATTTCAGGCACATGTTACTTATGCCCATAAAACGTTATTATCAGATAGATAATTAAAAGATTGTACTTTTTAAATTCAATTATATACTGACAACAGGCCTCCAGCACCTTACTCATCTGATGAAACGCAGAAACATAAACTAATCCTACTTCACCCCTGTCTTTCATGAGGTAGTCCATACGTGCACCAGGTGTTGTAGGCTGTTCCACTGTTAATACTAAATTGAAGTGAAAAATACTTTACTTTGTAGAAAGCGAAGATAACAGAATGGGTGGAAAAAAAAGGCGACGTAATATTTTAGACACGATATAACATATATACGCGCACGAGGCTAGACATACGGGCGTATTTTGACTGTATGTACTTGTTTGTTTTGGGCCTGCTTGAGTTCGATATATTTTTATGCCCTCTGTGGAGCCTTCCACGAATCAATAAAACAGTACGTTGCATTAACCAGTTAGGATGTCTTTGCAAAAGATGGCAGTGTACTATAGTATTATTCGCTAGGAGCAAAAATGTGATTTCATTTTATAAGAATAAGGGTATGTAATATTGTTTTTTTATTGGATTGCGGGGGTAATTTTATTCGGTGGTTATTTCATCCCTTAATGTAATTTAATATGTATTACTTGAGCATATGTCATATGATGTTAAAACATAATGATATGTTTAAAGCACTCTTCTTCTGTTTGACTTTTATGAAATATGAAAATACCTATCTCGTCTCGCCTCACCAGTTGGTCTGCAATGAGAGCAATTTCTTGCAGACCCTACGTTACGTACGACCCTACGTACCCTAAAAGGTCAACTTTTGTTTCTGATTTCGACAGCTATTTTTCAAAAATCGACCTCCTTGACCCCACAAACATTGTAACGGCAATCGAACTTCTTCTTGGAAATATTTTTTTTTAAATTCACGGTAAAAATTCTTGTGATAACTTAGGGTGATTTCTAACTATTAGACTCGAGGCGCTAAATTGTTTCTTGAGCACATTGAGCTTTTGTTGTTACAATAAAGGCGAGCACCGATTGATAATTCGCGGTTATTTTGCTGCTAGATTCGTCATAATTGATCGAAGTAAACTTGGAGGAAACTTACGGAAAATTTCTACTATATTACTTCCACATTATAAAATGTCTTCTATAATTACTAGGGTTATAATAAAGTTGAATCGAACAATGGTATAAAATAGTCAAATACGCAATATTAGATGAAGAAACAATATAAATGTATATCCCTTTTTTATGTGAGAGGATGGTACAAACACAGGCGAATCACCCGATGTTAAGTAAGCTCTGCCCATCGACATCCGCAACAAGCAAATGTGTTGCAGATACATACGTTGCCTACCTTTACTGGCCAAATGAATATTTCTCATACGTATGTTCATTCATTAAAGAAAACATGCTAGTTACAACTTCTACCTTATCCCATTTAAATGGAAGCTTGCATAAAATAAAAATCAATGAAGCCAGACTTAACGCTAGTATCGACAACCTCGCTCTCAAACTACAAAATGTATCAAAAATATCCAATGAATTAAATATAAAGTCCAACATTAATTCTATTCTAAACAGTTTAGAAACCACTGTCCTAACCTTATCGTTTTAGTTGGAAGACGTAATCAATGCTATAATGTTCGCTAGTCAAAACATCCTTCATCCGGCCGCACCCCTACGCAGTTATACAAAGAGCTTGTCGGTAACCATAGATATCTACCTGTTGATGTTAAATTACCTGTTACTTTAGACTTAAGTCATATTCATAGTTTAATAAATGTATCTAATGTAGTATGTTACAGCCTTAACAACAAGTTAGTTTATATACTTAGAATACCACTAGTTTCCCCTAAGGGCTATACATTATATCATAACATAGCTCTTCCTACTCCTCATAATAGCTTAAAACCTAACTCTTTTAGCTTTATAATACCTAGTTCTAAGTACATCGCTATGACCAAGGATAGGCTCGAATATTGTAATTTGGAATCCGTACATGAGTGCCGAGACATAAGCCCTCGTGAATACATCTGTGACGTCATGACCGTATTCCCATCTAGTGCTAACCCTAATTGCGAAAGTGAACTTATATCAAACATAGTGAGTGTATTACCAGCGCAATGCCGTACAGACTTCATTTACGGACACGTAGACTTATGGAAACCAATATCGAATAACAAATGGATTTATATACAATCACGTAGCAATAAACTATACATCGAGTGCCGCAACCAGAAGAGTTTAGAAATAAATATTATTGGTACAGGAATAGTAACTATTCCGTTTAATTGTTATGCTTATTGCAAAAATACAAAACTCATATCTAAATTTAATTATTTAAAAATAAATACTCCTTTTGTTCGCCCAGATTTTAACATCATTAATGATTCCTGTTGTAAACTAGATAAGTTCCAAAAATAAATAAGTGGTGACCCTCGTATTAAACTCCAAAACACAGATTTAGATATTTTCGCACAGGAAACTAAATCCAAATTAATATCCTTATCCGATAAAACTGATGACATAATGAATCAACACCAGATAATCAAATACGAGACTCACTGCTCTATAATTTTAATTTTAATTACTTTTCTTATATTTACCTTTTTTGTAATCAAATTAGTTTTATATATTAAATCGCGCTTCCGTCTTCCTCACCGTCTTCCTACAAATCAGTCCCGACTGCTACACCCGCCGAAGAACCTTCCAAACCGGAACCTCCAGCGACAATTAAGCAAAATAAACATCAGCAACGCCCTGAAGTTATACCAACCCCAAGTATTAGAATAAATGTGTAATTCTCAAACTTCGAAATTCCAACCCGAAGTTTAGTCTACGCCAGGGAGGTGTTACATAGTGTATCTGCACTTCTGCACTCTGCATTTTTTTTCTTAAAAACGTAATATGTTACAGTTCTGCCATCTATCGGCAAATAGTGTAACTAAATGCAATTTTCAAAGAATAATTGATGGTACTAAACGTAACAAATTTCATCACATACAAAGGTGTAATTTTCTCCAACCTTGAAACAGTGTAAATTTATAGTTAATGACTTTTCTTCTAGAATGAAATATAATTTTGTAAAGGAAAAAAACATTGTCAATGGCTGATTCTACGAGAGCCATGTGCTGCCTGCAATAAAGATAGTGTAAATAGAATTTGTAATTCGGAAACTCGACGGTGACGAATTCGGTTTCACCCATTAACTGGAACTAACTTACAAAATGAAACTATCACTTGATATAATACCGCAATTAGATGTAAGGAGTTCTGAATTTCAGATTGTTGTTTATTATTAAACTTTTTCTTTTTTAAGCTCTAATGACTAGACACGATGACTTGACATATTATCCTAATCCCCACTTTGGGGCAGGGGGCGTCACAATAGGCAACATTATGTAGACTCTCACTCTATATTAATAACTAATCATATATTTTAAAATTCTATTCTATTTGATTCATTAAAAGATAAAGGCATGAAGATGAATGTAGACAATACGAAAGTAATGGTGTTTGAAAGAGAACAAAGTAAGACAATAATCGAAATAAATGTTAACGGTAAAGAAATGGAGCAGGTGGAAGAGTTCGTGTATTTGGGGTGTATATTTAATAGAGATGGTAGGCATGTTAAATATTTTGAACGACGAGCGAATGCGGGCTATAGGTTCAGTAGTGAAGAGTCAGAATGTGTCTATGAAAGCTCGTCTGACAATACGCAATGCTGTCACTAGTCCCAACTTTAATCTGAGAGCTGAGTTTGACAGGAAAAGCATGTTAGTAAACTAAATGCCGTTGAGATGCGATCCTTAAGAAGTATGTTAGGCGTGACATTGAATGATAGGATTAAAAATAGCATTATAAGAGAAAAGTGGGTTTAAGAGTGGATGCTGTGACTAGAATTGAGAAAGGTATGCTTCGGTGGTTCGGGCATGTTGAAAGGATGAATGAAGAGAGAGTAACGAAACAAATTTATGTAGCGAAAGTGAGTGGTAGTGGTGGTAGGGGACGCCCTAGGAGAACTTATATCGATCAGATTAGTGACTTACTAAAAAGGGCGATATAATGAGCACCCATAACCGACGACCATGTATGCGTCGATGTATGGATGTAGAAGAAGCGAGAAAGGTGTGCCAGGATCGCGCGAAATGAAAATCTGATCTCTGCCTACTCCTCTGGGTTACGGGCGTGAGTGTTTATTTGTTTATTTATTTATAAGCGTAAAAGACCCAATATTTAAGAATATTTTTTCAATAGCCTTGGCATTTGATGAATAAGTTTTTGCATATCTATTAATATTTATTTCGTATCGAATTAGTCATAATGTGTGTGTAAGATTACATTACTTACACTTTGTTAGAGATTAAGTTCAGCTATTGAACGATAGATGGCGGTGGCGGTTGTTTTTTCTTTTAAAGGATTAACCTGCGCTGCGGGCTTATCATATATTAATACAAATTTCAAGCTATTCGGGATTTTTTTTAAGTGAAGCGGTTGCGGTTTTGTGTAGATTTCAGTAATTTAGTAAGAGTAGTGGCGGCCCAGGTTGAAACTTTAACAGTGGTAGAGTCCGCAACAATAACATCTGTTGCACGAACTGGCCAGCTCGACCGGCGAAATACCACGACCTCACAGAAAACAGGCGTGAAGTAGAAGTACTCTGCGTTTCGTCTTATGGGTGAGATTCCGGAGGCCTAATTTGAGTCCTCTCCCCCTTCCCACCCTTTCCTAAGGATAGGCTGGGAACGGGAAGAGGTTTGGACGGGGAGGGTGTTAACGGGGAAGAGGACATATTGTTTTTCCTGTCTATGCTCTTCTCTGTCCATTAAAGGTAGGCAACGCATCTGCAACATTGCATCTACAGCCTTGTTGCGGATCATAGAGATCAGCGTTCACTTTAAATCAGGTGATCCGCTTGCTCGTTTGCCACCTTATTCCATAAAAAAAAGACTCACACGAAAGGTGCTGAGCTGATTAATTATTCTCATAAATGGTCTAAGCGATCGTGCCTTACCACCCCCACCCCTCCCTCAAAAGCTGGTTAGAATATGGATGCTTTCTCCTGATGGCTTCCGATCCCAAATTTTAATTAGGAGCCATACAACTATTTCAAATGGACCTCGTTAGATGAGATATAAGATCACATTTGAGTAAGGAAAATTATTTTTGGTTATAATCTCCTTTATTTTGGTACGGAACTTTAAAAATAAAATTACCTTATTAATTTTATGATGTTTAACTGTTTTACTTATTTATTTATTGACACTTTGTACATGAAATCAGTTACAAATATATTTACATTTGAAAGAATGGTGAAGTACTGGCGAGCTTAACTCTGAAAGAGTTATGTTACAGCTTACCATGCGACAGAGAGGTTTACTGGGTAACAATTACCAAACCAAAACTGTATTTTATGACAAAATGCAGTTTTGGTTTGGTATAATTTTGCATTTTTTGTATGTTAGGTGCCTATCTATACATATTTAAGACTTAATGATAATGTTTCTTATCAATGGTTTCTACTATATCTATCTGTCTATAAGCTATAATATTACCTGTACAGTTAATTATATTCGTAAGTGTAATGCACTAAATTAGTAAAAAACACTTTGGTGTAATATATACATATATATATATATATATATATATATATATATATATGTATATATATATATATATATATATATATATATCTGGCTAGCTAATTTGTATAAGACAATTAGTTAATGACAATAAAGCATTGGGGCTTAATACTCGTGTGAGCGTATGAGCATATTCATTTGATACGATAACTCTGTGAGTGCTTACGTACTTGCGTACAGCATCTAATGCTTTTGATACTTCTACAATTTGCTTCGTAATGAATTAATCAAAACTAGGAACTGTAGCGAAGTCAGATGCGGATAGAAGAGTGCAGCACATGTGTAACGCGATGCAGGCGCGACTTCATTCGCGAGCTGTATATTGAGGCCCCGCCTCCCCAAAGCTCCCCGGATTACACGCTTGCCGGGGGGTAATCCCTTCACCCACATCCACCGCCTGGAGTTATTAATACTGGGAATGATAATCGGACTGGATGGGTTTCAAGTTCGCTTTCCTAAAAAAACTACTAGTTTATTTTTAAAAGAGGAGTAATATTTTCGAAAGATGCCGCCGTTTGGTTTTAAAACAAACTACTGCATTTCAATATGATATTCAGTAGCGATGTGATTGAAATATGGTTACTAGTTTATTATAGCATTTACTCTTAAAGTTATTGTCCTCCGAGAAAATTTACTTCTATTATCCTTGATCCTGCGCTATCTCCCGCCAGTTTTGATCCTGAAGCTCAATGAAGTCCACCTCGGCCTTATCTTTCCAGTGATACCTGGCGCGTCGTGTACGTGCCGTTTCATAATTGAAATTGACGCCGGTAATTTGTTCAACTCCTTACTCATCACTATACGCTTGCATTGACGTCATCATGCACAATTTCATTGTCTGTTTTTATTTATTATATTTAGTGTCATTATTGTGATTCCTCAAAATTGGTTCAGCAATATAAGCGTGAACATTTATCAAACAAGTTTCTTTTCATTTAACACAAGTATAATATTTTTTGTGTAGTATAGAATGAGAATGAATGTTTTATATATATTATCTGTATAACAAACATAAACAACAATTATTACCTCAGAATGAGTTAGTTGCAACACCCTAAGCACCCTAGGCCTAATTTTTATATACGTTCATGCGAAATAGCAGGCGATCATAAATAGACAGGAGTAAACATAGCCAATACTTTTAAAAACCCTCGCGTAACTCACCGTTGGCGAATCTAGGTGTCAAGCTTATAGTGACGTAACCAGAATGACATAATCAACTCGATTTTATTATATGTTTTTGATGTTTCTGTAATATTATCTTATAGTGAAAACCAACAGCGTAGCCAATTACAATGTACATAGTACAAAAGGTAAGGCCAGTTTCCATTTATATTTTAATTCAAAAATGCCATTTTAAATGGTAATGTTTTTTTTTATAGACGGAGATGGTAAACGATTTTAAGTGGCTTCTAGGCATATTTGCCTAGAGCTAAAAAGGAGCCTAAAATGTGCAGTTTTGATGGACTGAGGAGGAGATAGATAGGAAAAAGGATATTGCCTTTTTGTACTCGTCTCCGACAATATTCTTCCCCTTCCAACCTTAATATTAATTAGGAGGGGATGGCGAGGGAAACAGGACTGTGAAAATTGTGATTCCATTACCTCATTGATCAAACGAAAGGCAGAAGTATACTCCTCCTTCACGCCTTACTCTGTGAGGTCGTGGTACTTCACCGATCAAGCCGGCTCATTCAACAGATGTTGATATTGCTGGCTCTAAGTCTCTTTAATTCACCTATGTATAAATTTAATTAAATTAAAAGAGATTTAAATGTTATGATAGTCCCTCACAATTGCAACAGAGGATAAATATTTTTTTTATTGGTATTAAGACAGAAAACTTATTTTAATATTAGAATTATTTAAATTTTGTTAAATACCGGGCGACGGCAAAGTTCGCACACTTTAATTTCATCGAAATGTATAAGTTGGCATTCATTTCCGTCGCCGATAACTTTTCCGTTCGTGGAAAGTTTTGTTTCCTTTTGAAGCGTATTTTTTTCCATCAATACTTTTTTTGACGCGAGAAAAATGATAAGAGTGATTTTTTAAAGATCTGACGATTTGGACGTTTGTTTTCCGAGCCGTGTGTTCACCGTTTGTTCAGTCCTGGAACCAAAAATGCTTGACACCCAATTTAGCTTAATTAATAACATAAGTGCTTATACTTTTGCAGTATTATTATTAATGGACTAAAACTATTTTTAACTATAATACCAAGTATTCAATCGGCAGTCAACTGATTTCGATATTAAGACACGGAGTAACAAATTAGTAAATTAATATAACTCTTTTTTTATGGAATAACGTGGCAAAGGAGCAAGCGGATCATATGAAGTTAAGTAAAAGCTGCCCATAGACATTCGCAACAAGAAAATATGTTGCAGATACGTTGCCTTCCTTTAATGGCCAGAGGAGGGCATAGACAGGAAAAAGAATATTTCCTCCAATCCTAATCCCGTTCCCATCCCATCCTTAAAAGAAAAGGATGTGAAGGGGAAGAGGTCTCAAATTAGGCCTCCAGTACCTCACTCAGCAGACGAAACGCAGAGAACTTCTACTTCATGCCTGTTTTCTGTGAGGCCATGGTATTTAACCGGATGTTGTTGATACGGGCTCTACCACTGTTAAATATACCTAGATTACCAACCGACTTAAGGATGGATTAGATTTACTTATGGTTGAGCTTTCTTTAGCGACGGATAAAATATATTTATTTCTTGTGATAAATTTATATAATTTGTGTCAATTAGGTTATGTTGTGTTTATTAATTAGTTAACGATTTATTTTCAATTTCAATTCAATCATATCTGCGACACACATTCTACTTTATTTTATACTAGCGACCCGCCCCGGCTTCGCACGCCTAAATTATTATGTTATAAACCGCATGAAAACCCCCTCAGTATTTTTTTGTTTCTTACGAAACAGACATACTCGGCAGGGGACTTTGTTATATAATACCTATGTAGTGACAGGTACATTTGATCGTTTCCTATTCATCCCAATCAACGGAGCGAACGCATTTAGCTATTTTTATTATTGTCCTTGTTATGCTAATGTAAATATATACTATATGAGTTGAATCAAACTCCGAAAACTTTGTACGAAGTAAATAAAATATAATTCAATTGATCAATAATGGTGGTCTCATATAAAATTGACAAAAATAATAAGAAATGAATCCGATCCTGGCACACCTCGCACCCCGCATGCATGCTCGTCGGTTATGGGTGCTCTTTATATCGCCCTTTTTTAGTAAGTCATTAATCTGATCGATATAAGTTCTCCTAGGGCATCCCCTACCAACACTGCCACTCACTTTTGCAACATAAATTTGTTTTGTTATTCTCTCTTCATTCATCCTTCCAACATGCGCGAACCACCGAAGCATACTTTTCTAGTCACAACGTCCACTTTTAAGCCACACTTTTCCCTTATAACGCTATTTTAACCCTATCATTCAAAGTCACGCCTAACATACTTCTTAAGGATCGCATCTAAACGGCATTAACTCTACTAGCATGCTTTTCCTGCCAAACCCAGCTCTCACTTCCGTACATTAAAGTGGGGACTAGTACAGCTTTGTGTATTGCCAGACGAGCCTTCATAGACACATTCTGACTCCTCACTACTGTACCTATAGCCCCATTCATTTTATTTCCCGCACTCACTCGTCGTGCAAAATCTTTAACATGCCTACCATCTCTACTAAACATACACCCCAAATACACGAACTCTTCCACCTGTTCCACTACATTTCCGTTAACCCTTATTTCAATTGCTGTCTTACTTTGTTCTCTTTCAAACACCATTACTTTCGTCTTATCCACATACATCTTCATACTTTTACCATCCAGTGAATCATTCACTACATTCAGCATAAGTTGTAAGTCCTCCGCTGATGACGCAAACACAACCTGGTCATCAGCGTACAAGAGCCACTTTACAACTAACTCACCCATTCTTAATCCACAATCTTCGTCTTTCAAAGATTTCAAACAATCATCCATCAAGAGATTGAACAGCCACGGGGATGCTACACAGCCCAGTCTTACACCTTCATAGATGCTAAGCCAGTCTGAGTAGGCCCGTTTATCCTAACACAAGCAGTAGAATCTTTATAAAGAGACTTTAACGCTTGTATTAGATCACTGTTCAATCCAAACTCAACCAAGGTTGACCACAGATCATCTCTTTTAACTTTATCATAGGCCTTTTCTAGATCTACAAATAAATAAAAACTGCTTAATAAATAGCTCAAAATTGTCATCATGAGACTGTTCACTGTAAATTGGCCTTCGACTCATTCTTATTTACCTGTAAGATGTGTACGTACGCGTGTGTGTGTACGCGTAAGGAATGCTTAGATAAGCCACACACCGTGTTTTTTAATAACATTTCATACACCCACACACTCCGATAGTCAGTAAGTAGTCCGAAAGTAAGCTTCGACTAAGGCAGGAGTTGACCATATTACATGTGAATTAATAAACTGATTAATTATTTTTATTCCATTGTTGAAATTGAATGATTATAACGCTGGTGTGTTTAATATAAATAAAAATAAATTTAATGAAGGGAGAGTTACGAAACAAATTTATGTTGCAAAACTGTATGGCAGCGTTGGCAGGCGAAAAAAATATTGACGAGACTGATGAGTCTCGTCAAGATTTTTTTCGCCTGATGTGATGATTTATTATATATATATATATACATATATATATATAAATAAATTAAATGGACATATATAATAAATGATGAGTCTCATCAATATTTTTTTATTCTGTTTATACACTACAGTATTTACAAAGTAAGCTTTCACACGTATGGTCCTCTTGATGTTTTGATAATTAAGCACTCAACTCGACCCACTGTAAATACTAAGTAACTGTTTTATAAACACCAGACGTTACGTACAACTACCTATTGTAATACTTGGAATGGAATGAAAAGCATACGAAATACATTTATTTATTTGATAAGTAAATGTTATAAAACCACATATGAACACACCGGCAATATAAGACGTTAGTATGAGCGATTAATTACCGAGGAGGGTTGACGACTGGCAGGCGGCTGGCCATAAAATCTGTAACCAAAAGCTATACAGTATGGACTACGGTCATACTGTACCGGGACAAAGAAATGACGATGAATATAACAAAAATTATTTGGTAATCTATTTCACTTCTTGCCTAGCACAGTCCGACTCTTTACTTTCTCAAACCAAAAAATATAGAAATCACGTTATTAACAAAAAGTATATAAGCAAATTATGAAGAGCATAAGAATGAAGAGAGAATAACAAAACAAATTTATGTTGTAAAAGTGAGTGGCAGTGTTGGTAGGGGACGCCCTAGGAGAACTTATATCGATCAGATTAATGACTTACTAAAAAGGGCGATATAAGGAGCACCCATGACCAACGAGCATGCATGCCTAGAAGTATTAATGTTGAAGAGGCGGGAGAGGTGTGCAATGATGGAAATGGAAATCCATGATCTCTGCCTACCCCTCTGGGTTACGGGCGTGAGCGCATATTTATTTATTTATATATGGACACTGACTTTTATGAAAAAACAACAAATTAAGGTTTTTTAATTAAAATAAGATCTGAAAAGTTTACCTGTTTTGACCATACAAACAATATATAATATAAAAATCTTGACAGACCTTCCTTGCAAAGTGCTGTAAAGATTAATCGATATTACATGCCATATTTGCCCACACTGAATCTCGGTGCAGGCAAGTCGAGCTTTAACTTTTCGACCGCTACTGGTCTAATATCTGCTACTTTTTGTATAATAATATCATTGTTTGTTTGTATACCTTGCATTGAACATTCAAGTTTAACTGCATATATTTCTGCATTATTCTATGTTGGTGGTTGTATAGTAAGTAACATTGTTGTACTGTCTAGGCACGATGCCCTGCACGATCGAACTCCGCTTTCGTCTGGTGTACGTATGATGCACTTTAAAGTCTACTATTTCCCTGGCAACTAGCCACAGATATTTCCGATTCTAGACTAAAGATGTCACTTTATATATCTACGTTTTATTATTGTTATGGCATATGTACATAGCTATATTGTTAAACATAACAATATGAGCAAGATTACTTTATATTTAGTACTGAATTTATGGTAGACAATTTGATTGATCATTTTCCACAACTGTGCAATCTCTTATACAAGTTTGTTGACTTTTCGAACATTAAGAGCATTCACCTTACAACGGAGTTAATATTTTATAAATGCGTTAGACATGGGAACGTTTGAAAGTTATTTAATTGCTTACTTTAAATTGGTACGGTTAAATAAGTGGCATATGTACTTTCAATTTCATTAGAGAAAAATATAAAACAAGAAGCGGTTGCTCTGCACGCATTCTTTTCACATTTCTCACATTGTTTTTTTTTTATAAAACTTCGATTTATAGGTAACATGCCTCAAACAGTCGTTAAAACATGAGACTTTATTGTATTATGAAGCTTTTAAGAACAGTTTTATTTTTCGGATAAAAGATATAGAATATGCATATAATATAACAATATATTGACGACAAAACGATTGTAAAGAATAAAGCGGCACGCTCTTGGCAGGGACGTATTTTCGATAGAGAGAGATGATTAATTAATAGCCTAGTCAAGACAAGTGTTGGTCAGTTTTGTGGTGAAACGATATAGTTGCGAATAACGCGATATGCAGTTATTAGCACATTGCAGGGGCGAGGTGGGGAACGGGGCGGGACGGGGGTCTGTGCGCTAGCGGCTAGCGCTGCACCCTCGTTACTCGGTAGTCATCTGTCGCCCACGTCGCGCGCATATTATGGGCTGGCCGATGGTAGACGAGTTGTCACTAGAGCCACAAGACACGTGCGACGACAAGGACAAGCGACCGGCGCCGGCGCATGCGCAACCCTGTCCGAAACAAAGCTTACCTTTCTTGCATCCCGCGCCGACAGCAATGGAGCCCCCGCCAGCCCCCAAAAACATTAAAAACCTGAAAGCGTATGTATTCATTTTAATGTATTATCACATGTTATTATTCATTTATCATATATTGTCTCGTGACATCCGACCTTGACTTTCAAAGTAATAAATTGAAATGCCGGTGACATACATAAGTATAGAGTCCTTCTTTACGTAAAAGATAACTTGCCCTGGCTGATAATTTTGCAATTTCATTGATGAATCTTTTAAACCACTTTAATGCCTTTTATCAAGCCTTTATTCACGATTGTAATTTACAAATTTAAACATTTGCGAATTGTTGTTTTTTTTTTAATTTTTCTGGTAAATTATCAGCGCTTCCTACATACAGATACATAGCCCTTTTCCAGCTGCCTCCATTCGTTCCCATTTTTAGCCTTTTTTTAGGTCCTTTATTACTTTTAACTATTATTGAAAGTAAATAGCAGAAATAACTGGAATAATTGATACCACAAATATTTTGTTGCGAATATACCATTAATAAAAAAAATGTGTTTTGAATATGTCATTCAATAATATTGTAGCTTAATTTGCTAAATTTATTTTAATTGAAATTGTTTTTATGTGCGCCAAATTATCGAGTACTTCCAAGAATCTTGACCTATCCAAGATGAACGCGGCGTATCTGTCTCGACCTGCTCATAAAAGTTCGAAACGACCGCGTGCTAAAGAATCATATATATATATATATAATATGACGTAACGGCTAAAGATAAGAATGCTATAATCTCCTAAAGAAATTTCAAACTCTTTCCTATCTTCTATTTAGTTATGCATTAAAAAGTTATCCTATTTTAATTTATCCTCTATTTGATTTATAAAAAAAAGATTTGATATAATTGACTAGCTGGATTTGGACGAATTTCGAAGGTCAGGTTGTGTAAGGTCTGCTCAAAAACAATTTTACCACGTTATAACCCGATGTTCTACTGTACGGTCTCAATTGCCTAATACATTTTGATGATGAGGTTTCATTCATCTTTTTGGCGTTAGAGAGTTACAAGAAAAGGTATTTTTGGATTATATTGAACTTGGGTCCTCTTCTTTTTTTATAAGGTAAGGGTAAGATAATTTAACGATGAGGGGATTGTTCTTCCGCGGATGACACAGGCGAGACGTCGTAAACTAGGAATTTCATGTGACCCCAAACATAGAACTCAACCGTTGTTAAGGCGAACTCCTCGCAGGACACGGAATGGGTCCTCTTCGTCCTATCCAACGATTAGAAAAAAGTATTGGTACACAATAGGGAGAAGTCACTTAGAGCATGAACTTTAATTATGCTGAATTTCAAAATATCTTAATTGTTACTTATTATTTAATTTCTAAATGTAAATAGTACTAAACTGTTACCGATTTTAAATTTCATTTATATTGTTTTTTTTAAATCTACATTAGGTATTGTTTTTAATTCATTTTATGGAAATCTTAAAAAACGACCTTAAGTTTAATCTGCTTCCTTTGTGGTCATTTTTATTTTCAGTTGCTATGAAATAAGTTACTAGTTGTTACGCATTGTTGGAGAGATAAGGAAACGGTTATGTTGTTAAAATAATCTGTTTTATTTTGTTTTTAAAGTATTTTAATGGGTATAAATCTCTAAAAATAATTAAATAATAACGTTTCTCGTCTCGCTTTTTTAAATGTAGTTTATTATTTATAAATAACCAGTGTTTAATCGTTTTTTTTTCTATAAATAAGAAGAAAAAATAAGATTTAAATTGATCCTTTTTTTCAAATGAATTGAGTGAATGGAAAAAGCATGAAAATCATGATAAATCAAAAAAAGTTCACTTTTGCGTAAAGCATACGTGGGTCAAATATTCACCCTATCATTTCTTAACGGGAATTACAAAACAAATTACCAAAAACCCTGTTATATTAATGTAGCACATTTATTTTTACATAATATATGTTATAATCTAATTGCATTTTATAGCGCTGTGTCATTATATGATATTACCATATAATTTAAAATGCTGCATTAACTTTAAAGATATGAAAACAAGGGACAAGTGATCCGAATCCGTTAATTACCTTTAGTATTCACTTCACAATCGAAAACAACATTTAACGCATATAAATCTAAATAAATGAAAATAAAGTGTTTTTCGATACTAGTCGAGTACACTCCAGAACGGATGGATTCATTCCGCTTAATCTTTTTTGTTTATAAACCGTTATAATTAAATTAAGAATTTTAGATATGTAGAATAATTTTCATGGTGTCCGAAACGAAAAACAAAATGAAGTACAAATTTCCAAAGTATCAATATAAAACATAACTATACGAATCTGAAAGTATAAATGTATAATTCTATAATTTTTGTCCACAAATTTCAACATAAAATACATTCGGATCACGAATTTTGGGAATATTGCTAACATGATCTTTAATACATTATTTACACTATTTATTAATATTAAGAAGCAAAGCATTTTTTTTATATATATTAGGGTTTTTCTGAAACGGCTTCAACGATTTGGATAGAATTTTGTATTCAGATTTTTTTTAAATAATCTGTATTGCTGTCTTTCTATAAAAAAAATCACAATAATATATCCTAATGATGTCAATTGATGGTAAGCTGGTCTTTAACATTTTGTGAGATGATGCCATATGTCATTAAAAGAATACTATATTTACAATAATCAACTGTAAAAACACGATTTTACAAAAGAACGAAGGGCGAAGCTGGGTTACATTTTATAAGTAGTCAAAAACCTTTTGGCAGTCAGAGGACACAAGTAGACAAAATATATCTCGTAATATAATAAAACCCTACCCCTACCTCACCCTAAAATAAACCCTAGAAGCTTAATGCTCAGTCGGTTTAAGAAAAGGGTTCGTCACTTTAAAGTACACATTTGCTTGCACCAGGGACACTGACGCAGACTGACACGTAAATAGATCATTAAATATTTGATTCGAACTTCATGTTGACTTAGTGTTTACTATTTTGAACCTTGTTGTCATATCAAGTAATTATAATATTATTAAAATAGTGTTGCTTTCGTTTCATAAAATTCTATGTGGACTTGGAAAAAAAATGGAAACTGATAAAGGTTTTCCTACAAGGCCCTATTGATCTAGATACGATCAATAGGGCCTCTAGATCCGATGGCCAGAAGCAGTGTAAAACTTACCAATATCGTCTTAACTAAAGAACTCTAACCTCAGGCGCAAGGTACCTGTGTCCCTGTAGGTGGGCGTAGCGCCAGACGAGAGGATAAGCGGACTCACCTCTGTAGGTGGCGTTTGGAGGACGTCTAGACATCACTACTGTGAAGTGGCGCCTGTAGGTGTGATTTACTCATAATACGACGACGTTCAGCAGAACTGAAACAAAATTAGGACTAGCAGTTTAATCATATGGTAAATCAAGTCAACAATTAAATGCTTTTTATCGCCTATAATCTTAAAAAGTACTCAGTTCCTCCTATCCGACCCGACGACATCGGCTTTATTACTCCAGTTTAACTCGTCTCGGACTCAACTCCCATTGCGAAATTAACTTTTCTGCATTGTCCTGAAACATTAACACCACAAATATGATTTTTGTTGTTGTTTATATAAATGTAGTTGTTGCGGCTTTACCACTGTTAAATTGTTGGGAATACTTTTCTGCATTTTAGATTTTTGTTTGTTAATGAGCGAGTATTATGCGAAACGCTTCCATACTACCTTTTCGCAATTTCCCTGCGGCACGAGAATGCGTCGGTGTCCTAAAGGCATATAACAAGTTACTTGTATGAAATTTACAGATATTGAAATCGTCCGGCAGACATTCAAAAACATTCCTTGTCTATTGTCTAAATTTGAATAGGGGATTTCGTAAATCAAAAGGTAAAATTAGGACGGACATGGAATTTTCAAATTAAGAAATGTTGTTATACTCCCGTAGTTGTTTGCAGCGTTGGTAACAATGACATTCGAATGTAGAGTTCATCATACTCTCCTTCTCCACGATGAAGGCCAGTCCCGAAGTAACTTGCTAAATTCTTCTTCCAGTTCGAACGAACGATCCGATCCGATCCGTTCGAACGAATGATCTCGTGCGACCGTATTCTTATCGTCACCGCCCCGCAGGCGCCCGGCCGCTGCCGTAGCCGAACTGCGGGGCTGCTGGGTAAAGGTGGCCTTCCTTTTGTTGTCGCCATAATCGCCACTCTTGGCGGTGAGTTTGGCGATCGTAATGGTTGTACCGTACAGATAGGACGTTGCTTTCCGTCTTCTGGTGGTTCTGGAAGCAATTTAACGACTAGTTTCCACTAACGACTAGGTCAAATAATAGAAATATATATATATATATATATATATAACTCTAGCTATAAGTCACGGTTGCTGGACATTTAAGCGAATTATACTGTAGGCATTAAGACTGATACTTAAATATAATATAAGGAAGGGAAAGTATGCGGGCATGCCGAATGTGAAGAATATACATTGCTAATATTATTTTATGCATGTTATTGTCTTTAGGTATGCAACTATTCAGAAGTGTATAACACGAAACTAGGCATATGTGCAGACGCGCCGATACTGCTGATAAGAATGTACGTAGCATTGGAACACATACACGTACACGCACACGCTCGTTCATTTCGTGATAACTGAACTTATAATTTTCTTAAGGGTAGCATTTTGTAATATATTAATACTAACATAATAAGTCTGTCTCATCTTGGTGGTATATATTTAAGTGAATGCTTGTGCATATTTTATTCCCTGCCAATTTACTTTGCACTTGTTCATCCGCTTGCGATAAAATGTTTGTTTGCACTTGCGAAAATTATGCAACAATGATAAGCATTTTTAACACATGTGATTTATAAATAAACGTGTTCTGGGGTGTGTCAATACTTAACTATGAAGTGACTTTTGTTGTACACATTGATTAATGAGCTGTATGGGTCGCAGTCGCGGAGTGTTCTCTCGTTTTCGGCAATTAAACAAAATGACATATATGTTCGTTTGTTTTATTGATATTTTCGCACGGACAATTATAGCTTGCTTATCAGGATGTTGCGAGAATCATTGTACTGAAAGAAAATGTCACTAAAAAAAATCTCTATCGAACTAATCTTTAATTTAACAATTAAAATAAATGTGAAACCGCGATAAACAGCTTTTAGCAATGTCTTAAAGAAAAAGAAAAATCTATTCTGCTTAGCGGGTCTTAGTCATTTTTCTTTCACAACAAGAAACTAAGATAAAAATTATATTGTATTGGAATACACTCGGGCGGCTATACATATAATAATACAAGATAATGCCCGCGACTTCGCTTTTTTTGTTTTCATATTTTAGAAATGTTGTTACTGTCAAAACATTATAAGTAATTACAACATCACCATGGCAACCGACATTGGAAGTTATGTTTCAGTTTTTTTTCTATTCCCGGCAATAGTTTAGTTCGGTTAGCATTACTAATTTTCATTAAGATTGGCCAATCCTCCCTTAAGTTATAACGGGACATACGAACAGATATTTCATATGTCCTATCATTTGCGCAATCACATGTTAGCTATACACCAATTCCCATTAAGATCGGTCCAATTGTTCTTAAGTTATATGGGATATACAGAAAAGCAGTACACACTACATATAGTAGGTAAGGCAAGGCTGCCACGAGATGGACTCCCGATTTGGTCAAGATCGTGGGAATACATTATATCAGTTGTATTTGAAATTTAGTATGCGGGGGTTTCGAGGGCGATGAGTCGATTAAGTAAGGAGTAATTTTCAGAAAATATTGTTTTATCCGTGTTTTCAGACACGAAATAAATTAAAATAATTGATACAAGAAATACCGCTCGTCTAGGTATTATATTATTATTTGAACAATAAATATATATTCCGAAACAACACGGCAATATAAAAAACAAAGCTGAGCAAAGCTTGGTCAAAACAGATAGAAGTAATATTAATGAGATGATAATAAAAAATAATATTAGCGCAATGAGCGCTCCAAATCTGAAGTAACGCTTTATCGATATGACGTGACCAATGCCTTTGACATTGTCAATGTTATTGGAAATGTGTAGCAATATTCTAAAAGTAAATTATTTGCGAATTAATCAAAGTCGACGAAGAACCGTTGTAACGTTTAAAATAATTGACCCATTTGAACTGTTAATAATTTATTAGAAATAATTTCTAAATAATTGTTAAAGAAAAAAAATAAAACGTTAAAATATTTACACTTACCGATGTAAAATAACCGTTTCTCCTTGTAATAACTGTTATTGCATTTTTATACCGATAACCTTTATTAAGGTTTAAATAAAATGCTAAAATATAAACTGATACTAAGTCATATGTTATATACTTATGTATGCAGATGTCACGGTAACATTGTGATTATCGTTAATTTATAATCTTACTAGCGATAAGTTTGAGCATAAGCATTAATTATATAATTTAGGTAACAATTTATAAGTATTACATTATTAAGAAATATATAATTTTTTTAATCTCTTCTTTATGGACCTTTTCTATCTGTCTATACTAACAAATTCCAATGGTAATTACAATAGTGTCTTAACTAGTATCATTATACTCGTAAATGGCTGTTCACGCCAATAATCACGCCGTACACAAGAGATCGTTATACAATTTAACAAACATTGTTGAAGGTACACGAAAAGACAAAAGGTGCCCATCATTCCGTAAAAAAAAACTTCTCGAGGGTTTAAAATTGGAACCTAATATCGGTAGCCATGGTAACGTTGCTATGCTACCAAGTATTATGTTTTAACAAAAACATATTTTCGATCGAATGATATTATGATACAAAAAGTAACACATATGTCATTAGCGGCCGAAAACTGAAGACTTGAAAGCGTCCTCTTTCTATGGCTTTCGTCATGTTTACATTTACGCTTAACTGCCAAACACTAGCAGTCCTCTTTTTTATTATTATTTTAACTACGCTATCCTTTTTATATCACTGACATGTGTGAATGTTGCTGTCTTTAGAAAACTTTTTGTATGAATCTGAATTTAGAGTTACTACAACAGATTATAAAAAATCCACAGAGCAAAATAAGAATCGAATTCGTGCGATGCCGCGGACATCAGCCGGTGTGGATGTAAAGATGAAAGGTTTAAAAAAGAAAGGGGATTCTAAATTATTATTATAAGGAACAAACGAACCAGTTAGTCTGTAATGTTTATACTTACAACACAGTTGTTGCTTGCTCTGTCGCTGGTCATCGTTTTTTAAACCGGAATGCAGATTATTTCTGTCAATGCTGCTTGGCGAAAGAAATCTGCATAGCGATTGTAGTAATGTACATATGGTATTATCTTTACAAACAGATTTTATATATATATTTATCTTGGATCGCCAAAAATATGTAATGATCTTAATGTCAGGAGACACACACAACATTTACGGAGAAAAAACTTTGAGGAATGAAATATGATACATGTTTATTCGAAGTAATCGTAAACATACGATTACGGAAGATCCGTTAACGAACGGATGGAATAAGTTTATGGTAGTTAGTTTGTTAGAGCAATGATGGTGCAGTGGTATAGACTCCGACTTTTGTGCTGTAGGTTGCGGGTTCGTACCCAGGCTGGCGCTTTACTTTGTGTAATTTATTTCATCACCACTGCTTCAAAACGATGAAAGAAAACATCGTGAGGAAACCGGTATGTCTTAAACAATCTGGTGGAGATTGGAAGACATGTGACATCCACCAACCCACACTCGGCCAGCGTAGGGAAACATACTAAAAAGAGGCTGATTTATAATTAGTTTTTTATGAATTCCAATAACCAATTATATTAGTATTTTTTGTATCTGTTAATTCTTTATAGATAGCACAATTTATTCAATTAGAAGTTCTATCCAAGCGAGGCTATACACAGTTCTTTTTTTAATATTCTAAATTAGTACCGGCGCCCTTCGGCGTGTTCGATACTGTCTAGTTTCTATGGAAACCGCCCACGAGGTTTACTTTTCCATTTCTCTTGAATTTTCCTTCGTCTGGAGGTCGTCGAGATTTTATTTTAGTCTATTTCCCACAATAATCCTTTTATCTGTAGTAATTTAAAATCTCATTGTTATACCTATGTAAGTTTATTTTTTATTTTACTAAACAAATACTTAAGACAATCCTAATTTAAAATAAATAAATAAAATACATTTTGAAAGAGCGTAACTAGGTATACATGTGACAGCAATAACTATTATAAATATGAATTTTAACTATTACTACTTGTTAACACGTTACGTCAGTATGGTAGCCCATTTACACAATAGCTGCGACGGATGCTACCTTACGAAGATTCTTGTTGTAGTTTTAAGACATTTTAACAGTGGTAGCGCCCGAAACATTAAGATATGTTGCACGAATGGGCTGCCACTTCCAGTGAAATACCACCACCTCACAGAAGACAGGCGTGAAATAGAAGTATGCTTCTGCGTTTCCTTCCGTAATAAAGATAGTACGGGAATAGGGAAAGGAAACATATCCGTACTTTATTATACAATTTGGAAATAAAAAACTAAATTGTATCATCTCTTTGTACGCCACTTAGATTGTATTTTGCGAATTGTCTCGTCCATTAATCGTTTAAACCAACAAGATGTGTTGTTAAATTGGTACCGCGATGATATATTATACTATAGATATGTTATACTCATACGAAATCACCGGTCAAAAGTGTCCCAAAGACAGTGACAGCAACATTCACAAATGTCGAGTAGTGAAAAAAGGATAGCGTTATTAAAATAATAATAACAGCTAGTGTATGTCACTCAGTCGTATAAAAAAGCGCCCTTTAGAACGGTTTTGAGTCTTCACTTTCGACCGCTAATAGCATATCTCCTATTTTTTGTATTTTAATGTTATTGGGCTGCCTATATTTTGCAGTAAGCAGATTGCATTTCACTGCCCTATTGAAACAAGAGCGCATGTAGACATCCGTATTTTCCATAGAACAACGCACCCTCAATTAATAATGGAACCTAAATTTTAGTGTGAAATTTCAATAAAATTAATTTCATGTTAGCAAATGCAAGAGTATAAATTTAAGTATTTGTACAATTAACAAAAAGGAACAGAAAAACGTAAAAGGTCATCGAGGGTGCATCCTATATTCTGGAACGGGAAGTACATAGTGCACTCCGTGCTCTTATTGCGATTGGAAGAAGATGAAAGAAAATTTTACACTTATTTCCGAATTCAGATAAAAACACTTTTTAGTTTTATCAACACCGATATTTACATAGTAAAATAAATTCCATTGCTTGTAACGTTTATAACGTCCATGGTAATTTTTTAAGATTTTCACCAAACATCCCAACTTTGTCCAAAAAACGTAGATAAACGGAAAATAAATTTTAAAAAACAGTGGTAGAGCCCGGAACAACATCTGTTGCATAAATGGGCCGGCTCGACCGGTGGAATACCACGACCTCACAGAAAACAGGCGTAAAGTAGAAGTACTCTGCGTTCCTCCTGATGAGTGAGGTGCCGAAGGCCTACTTTCAGTCCTCTTCCCCTTCCCACCCTGTCCTCTCCTCTCCCTTTGAAGAATTGAACGGGGAGGGGGTTAACGGGGAAAAGAAAATATCCTTTTACTTGTATATGCCTCAGTCCATTAAAGGTAGGCATCGCATCTGCAACATATTTGCTTGCTGCAGATGTCTATGGGCAGCGCTCACTTAACATCAAGTGATCCGCTTGCTCGTTTATCACTTTCTTCCATGAAAAATAAATAAAAACACCAGAGAACTTATTTATTAGAGTCCTTACACGCCAATACTGACGCGGTGGACACATACAATTCAACATTAACCGTACACCACCACAAATCCGGGAAAAATGCGATCTGTTGGCCAGTGTAAAAAAACGGTAATGGACAAGCGCTTTAATAGTGTCGGCGATGCAGAACTTATTGGTGCATCAACAGTTGACATTGAACAAATACAGGGACGCGGGAACTGTCAAATGATTACTTTTACAAAGCCTTTGACCGCCGACGAGCGTACGTAATATAAATAAAACGATTGGATGCACTGACGTCGTGGTAAACATCATCATATCCATGTCATTGTATCCATGGTGAGGGGTCGGCACAGTTTGACCGTATTGGTTTTGGCTAAAGTTTGTAACGATAAACTACAACTACAGTGTTACAGTACCAAAAATGATGATTCTAATTTACAAAACGGAAATCCTTTTAATGTTGCCAAGCTCTCTGAAAGTCGAATGTGAGAAATTTCTTCAGCATATCGTGTATACATATGAGTAGCAATACGTCAGTTTTATAATTGTAGATTAATTAGAATCTTTAATTTTAAATTTTATAATAATTGCTTGTCAAAGCAGGGGTGCCGGTCCCGTATGTATGTCATGTATACATATATTCATGTAGGTAATCAAATTAAAAAAGAAAGGTTAAATTATTAAATAATAACCGATAAATGTAATCAATTTCTTATTATTACCACGGTTTTTGGTAATTATTAATAATGTTGGAATAATCTTAATAATTTTCAATTTATCATATTATTATGTATGTACAGTGATACATACATCAACTGACACATCAACAGCTCAAACTATAGTCTAAATATTTGATATTTAACACAGATATTTCTGTTGTCACGTAGACATTTCTTGTCTATAGTACGGGAGCCGAGGCGTGGATTGCTGTACATCTTCGAGCGCGTCAGACAGTTAAATATCAGGGGTACATTGGGCCCTCTTAAGTACGCGCCGCGCGTTTAGGGTAGCCCATTAAATTTGTAAGAGAAATCGATCATCGGACATACTCGAGCGGGTCGGATTAAGATAGGGAGGGTTGCTTACATGCTAATAAGTGTGCATAAGGTCTTTTGTGTATAAGCTCTAGATTTGAGCAGGACGCAACGGGGTGCGGGAATCATAAACTTGTTAAGCAAAACCGGCACCTGGACATACTCGAGTGCGGTCAATTTTTATTTTTACTTGAAAAATAAATGACCATACTCGCTTTATTTTAAAGAAGACGCTAGTTATATAAAATAAGGGTGGTGAATAAGTGCTAATAAAGTAGGCCAGCCTCCCTACGGGGGCGCACCCCTACTTAGAAATCGATCTCGAATCAGAATTTTTTTTTCTAATTCTTCATCATTTCAACCTACAATCATATTATATATGGGTGTGTGTATATATAGGTTGTATAGAAAGTTCTCACATCCGACTTTCAGAGTTTAACAACATTAAGGACAAGGTTGTGTGTAAATTGATTATTTGATCTAGATCTTCGTAAATGTAGAATCTAGAATGTTCTACGTGGACACAGAAACGATCTTTGCGCTACATTTTGTCTTTTTCTTTTTCATGATTAAACCTCTGAATCATACCTTTCTGAATACTTTTCTTTCTTTATTCTGAAATATTTTACCACTCTTTTTGAACATCGTTTCAAAAATTCGGTTACAGCGCCATTTTTACCTTATTGTTTTTTGCCATACTCGACTATCAACAATCATTAGTCAGCTGTTATTGATATTGTATCGGATGTTATGAGCTTTAGAGTTGCAATAAGAACGGCTAAATAAACTTCAATTACGTTTGTTTTAGCCAAAAACCAAAATTAGAACAAGGATAGCTTGTGAAATCAAGCGCTTGTAACAGAAATACCGGAACTTTGTTTAATAGTGTTTGATAACAAATCTCGAATTTCAAACTACAATGTACCACCACAAATAGACGTGTGTGTAGACGTGACCTATTACGTGCAGAGTAGGTGAATAATTTATTACTTTAAATTTTACATGAATAAAGATTATTTAAGAACAAAACAAGTTTATATTGTAAAATTGAGTGACAGTTTTGGAAGGTGACATCCGAAGACAATATATATCGCCCAGATTAGTTCAATACCAAAGAAGGGAGATATAAGAAACACCTACTCGTTACCGACCAGCATATATGCGTAGTAACAGAACCAATTATGTCAACACGTCTTATTATTTGAATTCTTGATATTTATTGAAATTCTTAAAGTAGTCAAATTTTATCTTTATACCACACGGTCATCCTGCTTCTTCATCTCACCCAGATGAAGAATCAGAATTATAACCCGTCCACGGCTTCACAACATCGGCGGAACTCGTAGTGTTAATCTGTCCTTCTCACTAACCAACTTTCTTCACTGCATATCTCTCGTTGTTCTTCTTAAGGAACTGCTTCATAAGGTCCTATAAATTTTCGATATAACTTACTGCCTTGGGTAAATTGCGTCCTTTTAATAGCTACTAGGTCATCAAAATTATATCGATTACCTTTCTTTCATTTTTTGTTATAACCTTTCCTATTCTCGTTCTGTATCTTTTGGATAACCTCTTCTGCTTTAGCTCTTAGTTTTAATCTACCTTTACTGTAATGTCCTATCTTTTCTTCCTCTATCAGTTTCCATATCTCATCATCTTTGTTTCTCTTCGATACTGCTCTAAGCAATTCAAAAGGTGTCATTTCAATACTACTTTGCTAATTACCGTTTAGGACACATTGTACAGCCTCAAACCTCTTGCGCTCGCATCTCTTATATTCTTCAATGTTAAAAAGGCTTCTTCACATCTGAACTCGTCAAAATTAAATTCATTATCCTTTTTGAGCAAATCTGATTTAATAGGTTGAATAATCTTCTGTTGTCTGTTCCCCATTATCCTATCTGCTGGACAACAATATTCTATTCAGTATTATGAGCTAAAAGACATCTTCGGTCTAGATCTGGAAATCTGTTCGTCTTCTTTATCTCTTTTAAGAGGCCCCTTTTATCTTCATTCAGCTCTCACTCAATATTTTTTCTTTAAAAAGTCATCTTAAATCGTTGTAATATTGATCACAGATTCAACAAATCATACAATAAAATAAATCTTAGCTCATTTGAAATTCATTACGCGTGCTTCAATACATAAAATATCAGGGTAATATTTTCGTAGCCTTCGTCCTCGTTCACTTTCAAAACAATATAATTACATCCCGGATGCGCCCCCAAAACGTGTGGGGTGTGATAATTAATACGTATATAATTAGTATGTAACAGCACAAATTATGTCGTCTTATTCGTACGTCTTCATTGATAACACTGACAACTTCCAAGAGAATGTAATTAAAAATAAAAAGTAAAAATGTATCTAAGTCTATTCTTAAACTAGTCAAATTTTATCTTTATAACACATATATTTGTAAGGAGTATAGTAATTAGTGTCATATTTATAAAGAAATAGTTTATATAATAAAGAATGGCAATCAATGACAATGATTAATGTCAGATATAAATATTAATTGTTATCTTATAAAATTGAACATTTAAATGTCGTTTCTTTGAACTTAACTTTGAAACTCCATTGTGTTTGATTCACAACCTAAGTAACATGATTAAAATCGTTTCTACACAGCTTAAAGCGCATAGTGTCAAATTCCCTCCTTAAAATTCCCACACTGAGTTCGTCTTGTGCGTTCGTTCGTTAGCTGCCTATGAATTCCGTCATCACACGTCAGACCAGAGCTCGAAATTCTTTTTTTTTTATGTGATATGGTGGCAAACGAGCAAGCTGCTTACCTGATGTAAAGTGAGCGCTACCCATAGAGATCAGCAACAAGCAAATGTGTTGCAGATGCGTTGCCTACCTTAAATGGACAGAGGAGGAACCCCCTCCCTGTCCAATCCTCTTCCCCTTCCCATCCTATCCCCCTTATGAGGAATGGGTGGGAAGGGGAAGAGGACTGAAATTAGGCCTCTGGCACCTCACTCTTCAGACGAAACGCAGAGTACTTCTACTTCACGCCTGTTTTCTGTGAGGTCGTGGTATTTCACCGGCCGAGCCGGCCAATTCGTGCAACGGATGTTGTTGTTGCGGACTCTACCACTGTTACCCTTCTATTTTCTTCTACCCACATTCTACCCACATTCCACTACTATTTGGCAATCTACCACTGCGTAGAGTTTTCACGTTAGTTTTTATCTTTTTCAACTGCCTTGTGGAATGATCTGTGTGCAGCGGTATTACCAAACCAATACTACTTTGAGTCCTTAAATAAAAGTGCGTGCTCCTTTCTTAAAGGCCAAGAGCACATCTGCAGGTCCTTTGACATTGTGTTGGATGTGTGTGTGATGTTCATGGGCGGCGGTTATCGGTTGCTCCTTTGAGGGCTAAAACTCTTTAAAAGAAGATGAAAGTAAAAACATCACAAACCTTTTTTCTTTTTTCCATTTAATCTTCAAGGTCTAATAGGTCCAAAATTAAAGGCAGAGGAAGGCTTAACAAGTTGTGTCAAATGTGACCGCATCGAAGATCCGCTACAGTATGGATAATCGCATGATAATATTCGTTCCCATTATGTTCTATACAATAGAATCTTAGTGGTATTGCAGATGAGACGTCTAGGCTAACTGTCTGGAGGCCGCGACATAATTCTGTTGTTAATACACAACACGTTCCCACTTAAAAACACTCACTGAATGCATTACTAAAATGTATTGAGACGTATTTTACGGTAACAATGAACTGGTATCAATCACAGATATTATCGCTGGGATGTAGAGTCGAGGTCTGATGATCGTTTAAATGAAATGAAAATATGAAACAGCATTGGATTTCCTATTGTTTGTTTATAAGAACTAGTTTCAGACACGTGGACACTTTTTTTATCCGATGAGTTTAAATAACAAAGGATTTTTTGTTGTTGTGAAGTGTACGATTAACGTACAGTTGCGCTTGGTGGTATCCCACTATAAAGGCGACAATCGTTTGAACGTTTTGTACGCCTTGAGACTAATATGACTCCGCTTTTATATGTGTTTCTATGAAAATAGTCGGTCAATGTTGTAACATAACATAACATATAAATAAAATATTTAGAAATAATGATTCCGTCTAAACGGCAGCGGTTGTAAAACTTACAGCGGTAATAACAACATGCAGGGTTGCAGAGAAATACATAAATTATTGTTTTTTACTATTATCCCCAGGATTCCTCAAGTCATTGCTAACTAAATGGTTATTTTCAAGAAGGAGCTGAGTTTGTCTCGTTGCAAGGGACGAGGCAATTTTTCTGTAAGTGGAACACCGCAAATTGCTGCTACTGTACAATCAGCATTTGCACATGTTGTAACTATAATCAGTTAGCATTAATATCGGTTTTTAACGTATGTTTAACATTTAGTTACCAAAACGTGGTACATTTAATTAGTCATAAAATATTCGTTGAAAAATGAATATCTTACACAACAATGTCTACTATTAAAATAGGTATTGCTGTCACAGAATCTTATATTGACCATTATCATCTCCTTGCCCTTTTCCCATGTGGGGTCGGCAAAGTATGATTGTAGACTATACTGTATAGCTTTTGGCTAAGGTTTTTACGGCCGGCCGTCTGCCTCCAACTCTCCTAGGGGATCATCAAAAAAAATATAAAACTACGAGTATAAATTAAATTTTGTTATATTTTTAGTGAGTTTTGATTAATCAATTTCTTCTTATATTATATTTTGAATTTTATTGTTAAAATATAAGAGTATATTTTTGTTGATTGAATGATTAACCGTGACGGGAACCCATTAGTTTTTCCCCTAGCAAAAATCACTCAACGCGGCCAAAGTGTGAAAAACGTGTGCGTTTGTGTATATAAGATTTTTCAAGGAAACTTGGCGATCGACCGTAATATATTTTAATGCCGATCCAAGGGCTATATTTACTCTTGGCATTGGCGCGGTGAGGTGTATCCTACATAATGTTTGTTGTGTACACCGGCAACTATATTGCCAAAATGCTAAAAATGTAATTTGATTATATACCATGATACATAACACGGACTGTTCAGGTAACGAACTGTTCGTTCGCCGATACACAGGAAAATGCCAGTACGAAATTTAAATTACCAATAATTTTACTAACAATATTGTTATAAATTTTTGTAGAGTGAAATATTTGAAACGGTCCTATATTGCTCAATTAGTAATTTTCTTCACGGGAATTATGGAAACAGTGCAGTAACAACATTTACCAAACACGAGTTTTGAAAGTTTGTCTTAAACTTACCAATGTTTTATGGAGTTAAATAAGTCTAAAAGTAACTTAACAGTTCTTTTTTTATATGGGAAAAGACCGCTGATGAACAAAACGTTCACTTGACGTCACCGCAAGATAGAGATAGTATTCACCTTTGACCTTAAAAAGAAAAATCCAGTTATATCGTGCACGAGATGACATTTAACTGTAACTAAACTCTAGGGATCCTTAGGAAACCTTGCCTTTGTTCATTGATATCACTGTATTAGGAGGTCGGTGAGTTTTTATGTCGCTTACATAGATAGATCCCGAGAGGAGCTCTCAGAATTGATAGTGAGTGAGGTGTGAGTGGGTGGAATTAGAATTTGTATACACATATATGAATTACATGTATATATGAATCACCTTGTATCGATTCTACTTCACGCTGTTTTGCTGTGAGGAGGCGATTACCCAGTTCAAATATATTTTTTTATTGAATCTGGAAATACGTCGTAGACTAAGTAAACAGTTTTTCTATAATACGGTAATCGAAGGCATTAGATATTAATTTCAGTACCTATAAATCTCTAAAAATTCAGAAATAGCATATATCCATATATGTGATCGATGAACGATGAACCCAACGTACAATAACATCGGTCTATATAATTACAATGTGTTTATTTTTTTGTATCAAAGTTAATACTTCTACCGTTGCAGGTATTCAAAGAAGATGAACGCTGTTTCGTTCACTAAGTTTAGAGCTCTCTAATATGGGGTGCTCATGAACTATATAATTGTAAGCATTATTACTCTGAAGTAATTTTAATTTCATATGAAAGAGTGGAAGCTCAGAATACAGACATTATTTGATCAATACACATTGTATTTAATTTTTCGCAATTTGGCAAACGAACAACATGCATCTAAAACTAATTTTCGATCACACGTCATAAGCGAATTGAGAGTTTAGTTCAATCAATTCAGATCTGTGATTTTAATATTATTGCCGTTTATCTACCACAACTCTTGAGAGATAATAACGTATAGAGTAATAGTGAAGTCAAACTCTGTTGCTCTCTGGTGGTGATTTTACGTTGCTACTGTATTGTACACTTGTTAGCGTGAACATAACTAGTGCAATAAATTTAATAATTATAATTTTTTAAAGTTAATTAAAAATTAAATTTATTTTATTTTACTGCTGCATTGTGAAATGATCTATCGCCAGCGGTATTTCCAAACCAATACGACTTAGGGTCCTTTAAGAAGCGAGCGTATCCGTGCCTTAAAACCCGGCAACGCATCATTACCTCTTCTGCAGTGAATGTTCATAGTTGGGGGTAATGGCTTAGCTTTAGGGGACCCATTGCTCGTTTTGCCCCATTGTCCTATAAAAAATCCCTGTCTTTATAAAATAACGATGTTTGATGACTATAACTTGAAACGTAATTTTGATTGTGATTGTGTATATACCATATATAGAATTTTGTATGATGAGGCGTATTTATGTTGCAGAAATGCAACCTTTCTATGGGCACCTTGTACTATATAGTATGTTAGTCAGATACACGATATTTTTTATAATTATTCTAACTTCAGATCCATTAATGAATAACGCTTAAAGTTTTATTTTAGGGCTTGCTGACTATCACTGCTTTAACAGTAACAAATAAAGAGAAAGCACATCTAAGCCATCCTTGTCTTAGGTTGTTATTTATTGACTTAATTTTTATGTTTTACTTTATCTATAACATTATATTAAAAAGGGGAAATATTTCATTGTTTGTTTGTTCAGGACAAATTTAAAAAGTACTGAACATATTTAAAAAAAAACTTTCAGCTATATAAAGCTCTTTTGCCACCGAGTAAGCTAGGCTATATCATTATTATCTACTCAAGCGAGGTAGGGACGGGTTTTCAGTGAACTTTATAACTGTAATATCCACATAATTATTTTAATAGGAGTCATTGAGTTCAATAAATCGCCTCTCTCTCTCTCATAGAAAGTCCTCTCTTAAAATACTGCATTTAAAATCTACCCAGCAGACGTATAAAACTTATCTTACTTAGGATTTGTTATTAATAATTAATAATTGTCGCCCACGGCCTCGCACGTAGACGCTTCTAATTTTCCTTGCTGGAATTTTTTTGTAACTTAATTCCGCCTACAATTACATTACTTAGAATTATAGGTGGCACGTGTCTGAAAGTTGTTATCAGCAAAATATAATGCACTGTATGACTCAACCGAACCGAACCGAATGACGTTACTTTTCTACAGCTTATAATATCGTTAGTTAGTAACGATGTTCACAAGCCTAGTGCCATATATTAAATCAAAAATAACATCCACTATCATATGTTTAAATCATGGTTTTGGATGTTTGTTGCGCATGTATTTAAATTTTACACTAGGGGACAGTCTGAAATCAGCTGCTTCTAAACGTATTAGATCGATAGATATGATTTTCTAAAATATAACTATTTAATACTTTATTATTAACGCACATCCCAAACTACGACCTAGAGACTTGAAATAATGCACAGAGATTTCTGATATTACGTAGGCCAGCGCTAGGAAATGATATTTTTAAATTCATCCAGGTCATATTGGGGATTAAAGTTTGAATGGAGTAATCATTTGAATCAAGGGGACCAGTTGCATAACCTTGTAACTCTTAAATAACCTTAAATTATTATCCCTCCCCCAGGGAAGATTATTATCCCTCGAGGAAAAATTGCCTTTAATTAATTTATGTTGTGTTGCATCTTATAAGCTGATTTAATTTAGTAATAATTGCTGGATGGGTTGCACTTGGGTCGATTTCATTCGACACTGTCGTTGATTATAAATGTTGACGTCATAATACGCTGAAATCGCAACTACCTGGCGACGTCAACTGGCCATAATTATGTAGTTTTCGGTTGCGATTTCAATCATTCACTGCACATTACGAAACTGCAAAGTAATCGGATCGCCCATCGCATCGCCCAGAACAGCTATTATAATAAACATCTAGTAGATTAGTTTCTTTCAATATATAACTGTATAGTAATTTAAATAAATATAAGCTCACGCTCGTAACCCAGAGAGGCAGATATTATGGATGTACATTTTGCGCGATCCTCGCCCTCCTCTCTCGCTTCTTCTACATCCATACGCATACAAGCTCGACGGTTATGGGTACTCCTTATATCGCCCATCTTTAGTATGTTACTGATCTGTTCGATATAAGTTCTCCTTGGACGTACCCTGCCAATGTAATAACAATAATGGGATAATGTTGGATAATAGAGAGCACAAAGTTCCTAGCAATACCTAGAAATTATTTGCGTACAAAGAGACAATATGGCAGACTGTCTTTCGCAGTACTTATAAGGTTTTAAATGTTACAAGAGACAGCCTTCGGACCCAAATACTTTTTTGTTGCGCATTGCATTGCGCCCGTGGCGCAGCAGTCAGGCGCTACATTAAAGCCTAAATTAAGACCGTCGAAATTTTTTAGCACACGTACAGTACCGAAAAAACGAAGTTGCAATTTTGTACTTGCAGTTAGTGAACTTTTGTAACATTCAGTTTCGAGTTGGTAACTCAATTAAACCTTTAACACCTCTCTTAATTTTATCCGGGATACTTTCAGCATTCAAGTTCATTATGTCACAGAAATTGAATTGGAAAAAATTGATGACGCAAAATTGGCTCTGTACTCGTATATATGTCTAAGTGAGTTGCCTAATCAATTTAGCTAATTATTAATTTAAGCTTTGAATATCGAAGAGTGTGGATTAAGAATGGGTGAGTTAATTGTAAAATGTCTTTTGTACGCCGATAACCAGGTCGTGTTTGCGTCATCTGCGAAGGACTTACTTCAGAAGGATTCATTAGAAGGTAAAGGCATGAAGATGGATGTAGACGATACGAAAGTAATGGTGTTTGAAAGAGAACAAAGTAAGGCAATAATTGAAATAAATGTTAACGGTAAAGAAGTGGAACAGGTGGAAGAGTTCGTTTGGGGTGTTTGTTTAGCAGATATGGTAAGCATGTTAAAGATTTTGAACGACGACGTACAGTAAGTAGTGAGGAGTCAGAATGTGTCTATGAAGGTTCGTCTGGCACAATGCCGTACTAGTCCCCACTTTAATGTATAGAGGTAAAAGTTGGGTTTGGCAGGAAAAGCATGCTAGTAGAGTTAATGCGTTGAGATGCGATCCTTAAGAAGTATGTTAGGCGTGACATTGAATGATAGGATTAAAAATGGCATTTTTTTTATTAAGTATAAACTAGCGCTTGACAACAATCCCACCTAGTGTTAAGTGGTGATGTGGTCTAAAGATGGAACGCACTAGTTTAGAAACAGCCTATTCACTCTTCTCTTGAAAGTACCCACGTCGTATTCGGATGGTAATACTGAGAAATTATAAGAGAAAAGTGTGCTTAAGAGTGGATGCTGTGACTAGAATCGAGAAAGGTATGCTTCGGTGGTCCTGGCAGGTTGAAAGGACGAATGAAGAGAGAATAACGAAACAAGTTTATGTAGCGAAAGTGAGCGGCAGAGTTAGTAGGGGACGTCCTAGGAAAACTTATATCGATTAGATTAGTGGTTCACAAAAAATGGGCGATATAAACAGCACCCATAACCGACGAGCATGTATGCGTAGATGTATAAATGTAGAGAAGCGAGAAAGGTGTGCCAGGATCGTGCCAAATGGAAATCCATGATCTCTGCCTACCCCTCTGGGTTACGGGCGTTAGCGCATATTTAATTGTTTTATTTGAGTTGCCTAATCGTAAAACGGTGCACAATTTCGCGTTATATATATTTCGTTCCATGTTTCGATAATACTACTAACCTGTAAATGTTTATAAATTTACGAAATCAGCCCATAAATTAACTTTTATATCTCGTTGCTTACTTTATAAGTTAAAATTGTTATTATAACTGCGCACAACATAACTGTTTTCACTTGATAGCAACTGCGTAGTGGAGTTAGCAGATATAGTTGTTTCTTCAAGTGCTCTAAGATTAGCCACGCTATTCCTGTAAGCTAACGAAGATAATGGATATTTATTCCGACTATTACCGTGATCGGTGGACACTAAAAAAAGTTCATTTCTAGTTTGCTACAGTCTAAAAAAACCTTTGTTGATGTCATTTTTAACAAAATTGTCTCTTACGTTGTCTCTTTAAATGGAATTTGGAGACGGTTTCTCATAATGGTTAAATATTTTATTGAACTATATTTTATTCATGCTGGCATTGAAGCAGTAGAAATAAGTGAAATTCGCAAATTTAATTCAAAAAATTTGTAGCTGGTGATCAACATTTAAGGATAATGGCACAGCGTTAGTAGTGGTAGCGTAGTTTCGTTCGTATTCATTAAATGTTGATTACGATATATTTTATGTATGGTAAATGGCTGTAAAAGCTTAAGAAAATGTAAAACTTATTATTAAAGGTAAAATGTGTTAACACATTGTTATTGCCAAAAAAAGTAATACATATTACCACGGCATACGACAGTTCAGTGATTTATAAATTCGTGTCGTGAAAAGGAGAGTAACGACTTTACCCCTCGTTTTGGCACTATCGTGCCCCTGAGACTCTCCGCCGGTGAGGTGTTTTTAAATGATGGCCCAAGTTATAAGAGTCATGCCATTGTTATATTTGCCCCCAAATAATTCTAGTGGTCTGGATAATATTCGAGTTTCAATTGATACTAAAAATGATCAATGATTTTTAATATTGAAGTCTTAAATAATACTGTACATTGGTATTTTTTTATAACTTAAGGGTCTTAATTATTTTATATATAAAACTTATTATAATATTTATTTGTTTAAAATATGTCGCTATATGGTTTTATTTTAATTTTAGAGGGACGGCGAAAGACTTGCGGAGCAAAGCTGAAAAGGAGCGGCGTGAAAACATGAGAGAGTCTATTAAAGAACTTAGGACTATAGTGCCGCCAGTTTTGGCTATGAAACGCAAGATCGACAAGACAACCGTGCTAAGACTCACTGCACATTTCTTGAGATCACATCAATACGGTGAGTAGTTTGTTCAGTTCTTGCTAATGTTTGAAAACCCTTTGATTCTAATATATTAGCGTTTTTTTATAGTGGGTCACTAAATGTTATGTGAACACTGCCACCAATCGACATCAGCAGCTGTCAAGGGTTTCAAAAGAATTACTAACATTTTTTTAAGGTAGTAGGTAATCTTTTTAAGGTTAAAGAATAAATAAAAATGTCTAGTCGGAATTTTATTCCTAAGAAGGAATAAAAATATGAGAATCGAAAATCAAGTACAAGCATAGTGAGAACTTATATACTTATATAGTAAACAAATATTGTACCTTTGGTAAAGTAAGAGACGTAGTAATACACTGAGTCAGTTTTTGTGACGCAACATGTACCCGATCTAGTTAAACTACGCTTTGGTTTGTGAATAATTTTCTAGTTTCGCCACATTCCATATAAGTAATTGTTATAGCTTGGAACGTGAACTCCACCCATACCAATTACCCGGTGGTAATCCGTCTAAGCTTGCGAGCGTCGGATGCATTAGATGTCAAGTATCATAATGTGGTTTCTCTAAATGGAGGTATAAAGCTGTTGCTTTGTTGTCGTCGAGAAATATTCGTCGTTATCGACGTGATCTATTCGTTTGCCGTGATTCTGACCTTAAGCTTTTAGACGATATTTTCTTTAGTTTAGTCTAAAAAGGACATCGTGACATTAAATGATAGAATTAAAAATTGCGTTACAAGAGAAGAGTGTGGATTAAAAGTGGATGTTGTGACTAGAATTGAGAAAGGTATGCTTCGGTGGTTCGGGCATGTTGAAAGGATAAATGAAGAGAGAATAACAAAACAAATTTATGTTGCAAAAGTGAGTTGTAGTTTTGGTAGGGGACGCCCTAGGAGAACTTATATCGACCAGATTAGTGACATGCTAAAGAAGGAAGGGAAGGGACAGGCATGTATGCGTAGATGTATGAATGTAGAAGAAGCGAGAGATCGTTATCTCTGCTTACCCCTCTGGGTTACGGGCGTAAATGCATATATTTTTAGTCTAAATTCATGATCTTTCTTTTTATACAATAATGTTAATGTTTTTCTAACCGAAATCCTTAAATTGTCATAGTCGAATTTCCATATCAAAGTTTAAATGTTAAATTGCCCTGGGAATCGATATCGCCGCGTAACTGACAGAATCAGAAGAAATCAAAAAAGAACACTCGGTCTGTAATTCGATTGCTGTTTTCGGAAGGTAAAACGTGTCATGAAATTATATTAAGAAATGCATGCGGCTTACCGTGATTCATTCCGTCATTCTATCAAACCAATATTTGATTTACCTTATTTAAGCGGTCGAGAAGACAGACTTTGATGATTGATTGCCCTGGCCGCCCAATTGAGGTGACTACAGACAATGTGGTTAAGAAAATTAAAAATATCACATAAGATGCTGATTCAAAGCAGTAGGTTTAAAGTGGAAAGTCCTTTTCTGCACTTTTGGTCCCATTCGATTTATTTTTGTTTCTTCACTTGAAAAAATGGCTTGGTGGTAAGCTATACGGACCAAACGACGAAGCCGCCACAGGTGTCTATTTTTATGACTTTCAGAAATCATACTTTTTGGAAACAAATGTACAGAGTTAAAAGTTGACTATATAGAAAAAAACTGAATATTACATAAAAAAACACGATATGATTTTTTTTCCACATTCTTATCAAACAGACCTCGAATATACAAATCAGTAGCAATTAGTGTACAACAAGTTCTTTCCTAGAAATCCTTTTATAAAGCGAATGATAAATTTGCTTGCTCATTACCATAAAATGTATTGCTCAGTAATAAGCACCCTTCAAAGAGCTTAAAGCGTTCCTTGAAAATACATTGTTAGTTGAAATGCTGCGAGATGGGAGTGAATATACATGTACCAATCTACGAAGGCATGAAGATCGACTGTATGCAAAATCTTTGCCATATTAGTCACAACAATATATTGAGAGTATTAAAATAAATAAATAAATATGTACATTAATTAATGCATTGTCTACCGCTAGCTACTCTTTTTTTCCTCTCTGAGACATTTTTTAAATTCCACCTGGAAAAAAATGTTTGATATTTTGTGGCAATTCCAATTAGGATCTAGTTCTAAAACTTGCAACACAATAATCAGTAAGAATATTTACTAACCCTCAAAATAATAACAACATAGTAAGAAAATAAAACGTCAAGTGGAAACCTTATTATTACATTTTCTTTAATTCTGTATATCTAATTTAAATTAAATTTATGTTGAAATTTATCTAATGTAATGAGATTGTTTTTAACTTGCCTCCCTTCCAATCAAATAAGTCTTCTGTGGTTAGAGTTCACGTCGGGCAACGCTCTCCCAGACCAATCGTCTAATTAAATAAGCTAAGTTAATAAGCACCGCGCCTATAAACCCGAGAAATCAATTAATCTAATATCAACGCATGCTGGACTATAAATGTTGCAAAGAGATTTATGTTACGCTGTTTAAATGGCCGTATGTTATGGACGTTGTGACTAAAATAGTTAAAGGCAAGATAGGAAGAAACGTAAGAATTTCATATTAATGCTATGTTGTAATATTGATTGGCAGCGTTGGCAAGGGGGTCCAAGGAGAACTTATGGCGATCAGATTAGTGACATACTAAAGAGTATATAGTAAAAGTACCCGTAAGAGACGAGTTGTATATAATAATAATATCCTAGGGCATAATTCACGCACGGCCACCCGATCCCAAACTAAGCAGGCAACTGATATACTACTTTTTATTTTGTAAATACATACTTAAATAGATCATTTCACGCAGGCTCAGGACAAACAGACATGTTCATGCACACAAATGTATGTTGGGTTGGGTAGGGTGGGAATCGAACCCACGACCTGCGGCGTGAAAAGCAAGTATCTTACAAACCACGCCAACCGGCCCGTCATATATAGATATATGTAGATATAATGTATATATGTAGATGCATTGTCCAATCTCTGAGTACCTCTCTCTCCCTCTATAGATGAGTACCTTTAGAGATGTCATGGAACCCGTAACCTTATGATAAACCAAGGATTGTTTAAGAAAACTGATATGTGACGGGATCGTGACCTCATCCCATTCGACTGAGTCCCGGTTGTTCGTTCGTTCGCATTTATTGATGTCACGCCTTTGTATTTCTCTATAACAAGGATTAAATTCGAATAAACGATACGACGTCAACACGTATTCTTACTTGCAACGCATCTAGCATGTTATTGTCTGACTCACTTGTTGAATATTAATTTCATACCACTACGATGGAGCTACTAAAACATTATGTTAATTGCTTATTGTTTATTGACTATCTAATAAACTACATTTTATTTTTATTACCAACTTGTAGGTGATGTTTTTGTTGTTTTGATCTGTAAAAATTATCTATTTATAATAATTTGATTGCGTAATTATTACGGGCGTTATAAATAAGAGATAGTCTATTAGAAGAACTACTAGAAGTTATTAAATTAGATTTAGAAAAGGCCTATGATAAAGTTAAAAGATGATCTGTGGTCGACTTTTGTTGAATTTGGATTTAACAGTAATCAAATACAGGCATTAAAGTATATTTATAAAGAATCTACTGCCTAGTGTTAGGATTAACGGGGCCTACTCAGACTGGTGGGATAGTCAAGATAGGGCTGTGTGGCATCCCCTTAGCTGTTCAATATATTTATTGATGATTATTGGAAAGGTTAAAAAAACGTAGATGGTGGATTAAGAATGGGTGAGTTAGTTGTAAAATGTCTTTTGTACGCCGATGATCAGGTTGTATTTGCGTCATATGAATGTAGTGAATGATTCGTTAAAAGGTAATTCATACCTTACCTTTTAACGAATCATTCACTACACTACATAATACATGAATGTAAATAAGACGAAATTAATGGTGTTTGAAAGAGAACAAAATAATACTATAATTAAAATAAATGTTAACTGTATAGAAGTGGAACAGGTGGAAGCGTTTGTGTATTAAACATACACCAAGTTTAGCAGAGATGGTAGGCATGTTAAATATTTTGAACGACGAGCGCGGGGCGGGACGAATGCGGGGCTATAGGTACAGTAGTGAGGAATCAGAATGTGTTTATGACGGTTCGTCTGGCAATACACAATCGTCTCTGCCTATCCCTCTGGGTTACGGGCGTTAGCGAATATTTATTTATTTTAAAATGATTCTGAACAGCATATTTATCAAACAATTTTACTCTAATAATAATAATAATATCGGCCTTTTTTACAATGTTTCCCACTGCAGGGACACAGTCCTCCTCTCGAGAGAGGGAATGAGTCATACTCCACCACGCTGGCCCAGTGCGGGTTGGTGGATGTCACATGTCTTCGAATTTGTGGTTCTAAGACATGCCAGTTTCCTCACGATGTTTTCCTTCACCGTTTTTGGAGCAATGGTGATGAAATAAATTACACAAAGTAAACCGCCTGCCTGGGTCCGAACCCGCAACCCACAGTACGTAAGTCTAGATCTAAACCGCTGAGCCACTGCTAATTTTACTCTACAGGGAATTATATTGAGTAATAATAATACTAAGGTATCGGTAGTATAGTACATTAGGGTACTTTTTAATTATTGGGTGGAGCTTAAATATTTAGGGAGCGCTTCATATATCGATTACCCAGTGCAAAGGGACCCCAGTAACCTAGAAGTCCCCTTGCACGCAGTAATCAATAATATCGTTGCCCGTAGTCCGGATTTCACTTAATAAGCTCGGCTTCATGAGTTCTTAAAATGGCATTTTTATTTGATTCTTGATTTCATTATTTTAATACTGACTGCATTATTTGTTATTGCTTCTATTAGAAAGAAATTACATTAAGCGTGTGCGAGTGTTTCCATTCGATGTTGCGGTTTCTGCACTATCTACATTATCGTTCATAATACAAACGTGCCAACTTGTTTTGTGTATCAATTATCTCACAGCAACCTCGTTGCTTCTTATCTTAACATCGTTTTGTTCGCAGCGTAACTAAATCAAATCAAAACAATTTATTTAGGTAAATAATCTTGATCTTGAATCCGTTGGCCCCGAAATAGTATATAGCTGTGTTAAGAACTGAAGTAGTATGTATATAAATAGAAGACAAGAGACAGCTTATATTTGACAAAATGTAGATTGTATGTATTGTATTGTATTTGTAAACAATTACTAAGCTACTGTGGTACCACTTAAGTACTTTGATTGCTGGGATTCTTCGGGGAGTTGGGCTGGCTGGAGTGATCCATGTCCCGCCCACACGCAAAATATGCGCTAGTCGTGGAGTTGCGGTAAAGTAGCCCCCTACTACTACTACTACTACTACTACCACTTAAGTATTATTGTGGTCATAATCATAGTATAACAGAAGACTGATAGGAAAAGATTTGTTGTGTGTAGAATAGGAGAGAGTACTAATCTTGATAAATTAAAGGAGGTCGTCAAAACCAAGTAATATAATAACAAGCAAAATTACCTTTACATTGTTTATACGGTGCATGGTAGAAAACAGCTGGGTACCAGTTTAGTTAGATATAACAGATAGTGCACAATCTCCATATAACTTTGTCTGATTTGTTATTTCAGGTGTGAATTGAAAGTAAATCTCACTGTTGGTTTACATAACACGTGTCTAATGACACATCTGTTAGTTTGTTATGAGCGTATTTATTTTTGATATCATTGTTTAATTACTTTTTTATCACTATGTACATTTTCATGAGAAAGAGAAAAGGCAGATAAGATCATTCGAGCAACAGATAAAACAGGAATTTGATGTCGCATGGTCTCAGGAAGTATAGGAGGTAGAACTGGTTATTTCACCGCCAAGACCAGAAGTGCTTTTAAATTATTATTTTTTCTTTTATAATGAAAACATTCAAATGCTACGTTCAAGCGCATTGTTTCCAATATCAGCATGATATTCAAATTCTCATGTTAAGTTCTGATGTTATCTTATCCCATCTTTTCTGAATGATCTAGCGCTCGACCACTAACCCACCTGATTTAAGTGGAGTTGTAGTCTAAAGATAGTACGTACTAGTTTTGAGTATCTTAGTAGTAATCTTTCCTTGTTATTCGGCATCTTTATCCTCAGTTGGCAATAAGATTATGTTGCAGTTTGTCATAATCGCCTTCCATTCCGTTTCTTTAAAGATGTGTGATGTCATGATGATTTCGTAATGGTAAATAACTGACTAATCATTGCGATACAAATGATATATATATATCAATATCAATATATATATATATATATATATATATATATATATATATATATATATATATATCATAAAATAGAATAATTTTGTAACCACCGTGAAATGTTACGGGAATTGGAAGGCTGGTTATTAAACTTATACATGGGTGGTCGTACGTGTACGAGTCAATAACGCCGGTACTGAAACTTTAATATCGATATCGCCGATATGTGCTGACTGACTGAATCGTAACCAAAGCGATAATGACGTGTTACACATTATAAGCATATGCATGGTGTGATTCAGATTATAAAACGCAATTTTTTTTTATAACTAGCTTGCACGTCGAACTACGTTCCCCCTTATAATTAATTACCGCCCCTGCAAACCTGCTAGAGGAATTTCATAAAAACTTACCTCTACTCGGGGAAAGGAATGTTCCAGAGATATATATGTATATATAAATATAAAAACACAAAAACACGGCCACCGGGCCTTGCCGGGCGGATAGTTTAACATTGTAGTATTAACATTTTGCCTAATTTTTACTATACACTAAATAGGTTTATATTCTTTTGCATTTTAAGTTATAAAACCTTGTACCTACTCTAAAATCAGCATTGAACAACAAGATGTGTTTTTTAAATATGTACATAGTAATCTACACAGACCATTTGTTTTGAACTAGGATGCGGCACAAGAAATTCATACACTCATCTGTGATGATGGTGTATAATCTAGGTACTGATCAAATAATAGAGCAGTTGTAATAAATAATGTACTACATTAATAAATCAAAGGTGAATTGCCGAACTAGGTCTGAGGCCAACGCAGTTAAATCTTAAAAATCAAATTAGGTTGACCACTCGCTTATTGTTGTTCGCGATTCTAGGAGTCAGTCTGCGAAACTTTTATTTGTTTTCTATATTATTTAGCAATAATAATCTTTTGAATAAAGATAATGGAATGTATATTATTACTTTAGTATATATTTTTTCGAAAGTGTGCGCATGCGAGGCACGTGCAGACGCACGCGTGTACTTTTCAAATTTATGACAATATACATACATAGCGTAAAACACCACGGAGGGATCGTCCGCTGGTCCGACCGAAGTACAATCTGTATTGGGAACCAATATCCTGGCTGCCCTGAGACTAGCCGAGGATAGATCGGAGTAGAAGTGGTCTTCGACGAGTATCGTCGGCTTAAGCACGACTTTCAGTAATTAATCGCAAGAAGAATGTGAATGATCTTTGTAACCAAAGTTTTAAGGAACAAGAAAACGATACACCGACATGCATATGTTAAGTACCTATTCACATTCACACGGTAGCCCTCTAAACACCTCGGTTCGGTGCTGTATTACCTCATGCCGTGCGTTTTTGAAAATGCCCTAACATTGTCTTGTCATGTAACGTTATGTAATGCATAAAAAATACAATAATATATTGTTTGGTAGGTATCCACAATTTTAATAGAATTTGCAATCGAAATTCTCCAATTCATGTGATTTTATTTTATAGTGCGCATGGTTGACTTGTCAGTCGGTACTGTTCAATATAATTACGTCACCCTATTTTAGCTACCATACGTCTCGAATGATCTGTTGGATTAAATGGGGAACAATTTTGTTCCATGATAGAGAGCTTGGGGCCGTTGTAATTTTATAAAAGGGATTATTAAGGAGACTAACAAAAGGCAATCGAGTTTATACATTCAGGTAGATAAATACTGATAAATTTAACAATTATAAAAAATTAAAAATGTATGTATGTGTAAATGTAAAAATGATAAAAAGTCGCTTTATTCTATTATTCGAGTGATGATATTTGAATCATAATGATTTCACAATGGTTCATATATATTTTACTAATGTTTTTCATTGTAAAGAATACTACATAAATTATTGACTTTATTGTCTGTACAAGACCAATCCAATTCCGCTGTGCAGGCCAGTCCAGCCACTCATAAACAGAAATCATACAATTATTTCAGATCTGAAAAGATGCATTTCTTATGTTGATGACATCATTAAATATTTTGTCGCGTCTCCGTTGCGGGTGTTGCTGCCAAGTTTGGTAGCGATCGGATCAACATAATCAATGCTACCCGGGGCGGATCACTAGTTATAACATAGTTATAAAATAAGTAATTGATAATGTGCTACACGGGTTTGTAATAAAATATGAAATAGTTTAACATTTACGGACAGAGATTTACGAAATGGCACAGAAAAATAAATAACATTATGGTCAGATTGCGTTTATACACTATATGCGTATAGCGTACATTAAAATTCTCGGAACTACTATAAATCTGTCAATATGAACGCCCGTGCCTTTAAATACGTTTATTTGGCAATGTTGAACAGTTTGGTACTTGTGACATATAATATTATCATTATAATTACTTATATTTTCTTTTTAACTAAACCTGAATAGTAAGGAATAAGAAAGAACAAGTTAAATCAGCAATGCAAGAGAATTAAATGACAATTCACAAAATGAATTATGAAATAGCGTAATCGATAATTGCGCGTACATGATTCTGAATCTGAAAATCAATTAATCTTGGCACTAGGATTATCGGCGACAGCGATGGAAGCAACATGGAAGATGGACAACTTTGACCGTCAATTTACATTAGAAGCAGCTTTACCGCAAGGGGCGTATGCGCGAGTACTATATCTATCTAATGTAGTACTAATATTATCTATCTAATGTATCTAATGAATAATATTCGGAAGAGTTAATAGGATTGATAATCGCTAAGGACGAGTTGTAATCAAATCAATATTTTCAAAATTTATTTAACTGGTACGAAGTTCGCCGCGTTATGTAGTAATTTATAATGTATATATATATATATATACATTATAAATTACTATATATATATGTATATATATATATATTATACATATATTTTCCATAACATCGTTTAAAATTTTATGACTTTGTTGGTGTTGACGTATTCACGCCCACGCTCGTTTTACCTTACACAAAGCAGTAGGTAAATATAGTGTGCAGGCCCGGGGCAACACCGTTCGTTCATTCGTTTATTCGTTTCGGTTCCCACGCCGGGCACTGCACAAACGTATCGAGTATCGTATCGTGTCGAGTCAGAATCCTGCTATCTGTGGTGTCAAGTCAGAATCCTGGTATCTGTGGTGTCAAGTCCTGGGGAGTGAAATAAGACGACGTTCACGGTAGCACAGTTTATTCCGGTTACAATAATTAACACGTTCAGTGCCGTCACCCTATATTATTTAGATGTACCTACATACATTACAGTATCCTCGACAGTGACAACACCTTGCCGTTGCTTCGTGGTATTATTCAAATAATGCGCGAAGTTACCATGCCTTGTCCTTATCTGTGATAATCTGTAGGTGAGACTGCCGCTGCACCCAGGCTTCAAATACTGGCAGGACTGCTTCGGGTTTGTGTGCATATCGCTCTTCAGCAAGCCTATTACGCCACGTCGACAAGGGTAACAGTTTGTGCAATGCACCCGCTACTCTTTCTATCCGGGGGACTGGGCGTTCAAAGGATTACTCGAAACCCCAACGACTGTCAAGAGCAAGGCCGAGGTACTTCATGTAGCGACTTACCATGACGGTACGTCGGCATACAAACACAGGGGGGGGGGCAGCTGCCCCCCTGCCCCCCGCTCCCCTCATGGGTACGCCCATGAACAATACGCAGTGATTCAGAGCAGTTCACGGCTTATTGCTTTTTATTATCCCGTTGTTCACACAACTCACACTAATTGGTTATTTTAACAGAAGGGGTGGAGTTTAAAGAGACAGTTTTTCTGTAAGTGGAACATTGTTAAAAAGGGTTACTGTACATTGTATAGTAAGAGCGACAGATATAAATTACTAATTATTCCTGACTGAATTTTGAAAAAAAATCATGTTTTCATTACTTACATTTTAATTTTAGTAATTTTAAATATTTCGAATTGTGGGTGTATTTCAACCGACACTTTTTCAGTTAGCGTTCATATGTTTTTAGCAGACCATGTCGACGGTGTTAGCTAGGATTAACTGCGACAGTAACAGGCGTGAAGTAGAAGTAGGCCTAATTTCAGTCCTCTTTCCCTTCGTACCTTTTCCTCATAAGGATAGGATGGGAACGGGCTTTCAACGCATCTCGTCTAGTTCAATATTCTAAATATTAAGGTATATATCCTAGGCAATGCAAATAACCTTATATATGTTTCTAAACTAAGTCCTGAAATGTGCTTTGTGTTTCCTTATTATAGTTTAACGGGTATCAAAACACAATGAAAAGTTAGGAACCATAGTGCATGTAGGAAATATCCTACATGCACTATGGTTTTTTAAAACATTATATCCAATAGGATATAATGTTTTAGGCCTAATGCCACAACAATAGTGTATTCATTTCGCTATTACCAAAATTATTATCTTGAAATTAATATTTAGTATACATCAAGTCGTAGTCTACGGTAGTCATAGTACCGACTTATACCATAAATAGGACAATTTCCGATGAAAAAACACAACTAAAAAATAACCTATTAGATACAAGCTGTGTCCTGCGATTTCACTTGCCGTGCAATTTAATTTAACTGACGATTTTCCAAGCTATTATACATACTCTTAAGTAGAACCCTATTATGATTGACCCGAATAATTCGTGTATAGCTGAATTTTCCTACTTACTGTTACACTTATCATTATATTTTGGACAATTCACACGATACCTTTGTAAATTATAGCCTATGTGTAATTCAGACGTATAAGCTATATTATAATAAAGTTTCAATAAAATCCATTCGGTAGTTTTTACGCGAAAGAGTATCAAACATTCATACATACAAACATTCGCATTTATAATATTAACTAGGATTTAATTATATTGAACGAATAAAAAATAACTTTTATTTAGACTTTATTCTGCGAAGATACAACGTCCTCGTTCGTTGCTTAATAAGTCCGTCATACAGTTATTTTTTGTTATTTTTGCGTCATCGGATAGTTTTGAGACGTTTATTCGTCTTGTAAACTTGAAACACTTGAAGACCTGAATGCATAATTTTACTATATTAAGGAAATGTTTTATTATTACAGTGTTATCACAAATATTAATAGTATGTTAGTGTGGATAAATTTCCCTGTCACTTTTGGCAAATTATTACTCTGTGGTACTGTTAATCATATTTCCAATAATTATAGTGTAACTACCACTTCTGTATATATAACAAAATATTTTTTGTAATACAAATGTTCATTGTGAAAAGAGTATAAAATATTTTTTATAGATAAATTAGTACATCTTATTCCAGAAAACTTGGTATAAAACGTACAGGCGACGGCGGCGAAAGTATAACAAGGATTGTCCCAAAATAAAAGAGCAAACAAAGGGGAAGAGAAAGAAAGGAATCGCATACAAAAGCAATTTACGGATACATAAAAAAACCTGCCAATAACTTTCAAATGACGTAATAGAGAAGTCAACAATTTTTATTAATAAAGATATTCACAATATTTTTAATGACCGGACTTACGAAGACTCTTTGGGATCGGGACGGTACGGGACGGGGCAGGCGTACAAAACATAATAAATTATATTTAAGTCAATAATCATGACCAACTAAGAGAGATTGAATTGAGAAGATTTACAATATTGGTTGCCCTTGTTATGTTGCATGTTCTCAAAATAAAAACTTTTTGATACACATCCCTACTAATATTACAAATGTAATGTAAGTTTGTTTGTTACGCTTTCACGCGAAAACGACTCGACTGATCATCATGACACTTTGTACACATATTCTTGGAGGTATTAGAAGTCACATAGGATACTATTTATGAAAAAAAATCGTATATAAAAAGCGAAGTTCCTGTGTTTGGTAGCGATCGGATCAACATTATTAGTGGTAATTTATTATGTTTTGTACCCGCGCGAAGCCGGGGCGTGTCTTTAGCTACCTATAAATCGAAGCTATTATTTTTTTTAGCTAGGTTTAGCTTACAAAGCCGGGGGCAGCAGCTAGTTTTCAATATATCAGTATACACGATAAATACGCACGGGTCACATCAATTATGTAAATTTAGTATACAAAACAACCGCGTTGAAATGTTCACACTTCACTGCGGCACTGACTCGATATGTCAATGTAATTATGTAGTGTGAGGGGCGAGGGAGCGTTATTTGTTGTTAACACGAGAGCTCGACCTTCAGGATTGATGACAATTTTATTATTAACATGCAAAAGTAATGTTCCCCGTGTTTACTAAGAATATATTACTAACAAGCTATAATTAAGAATAGCGACAATAATATACTTACAGTTTTTCCGCTTTCTGTGTTACTGACATTCCCTTCTGCCATTGCTTCAATTAATAGAGACTTTAGTATGAATCCTCGATTTGGTGATGTTATTTACTTACCGCAGCAATTCTCGTCATCTTCAAACACTTCATCAGGGACATCAGGGTCCCTGCACAAAGCGAGTATTTAATTTTAATTCAATGATATGATTAAAAATAAATTTGTAATAAAATGTGCGACTAAAATTGAGAAAGAATGAAGAGAACAGCGAAAGTGAAAGACAGGTATTAAGGTATGGAAAATAATTTTCATGTAATTTGCATAAAAGGAATAATAATAATAATGTTCCAGGTCCTATTTAGAACTATAAATATTAACAATTCTAATATAATGTAATAAAGTACCCTACATCAAACGCTAATTAGTCACTCAAAAATGTTTTCTACTCAAATGAAAATACACTCGGGAAAATATTAATTCCAACTCGAACTCCTCCAAGCTGAACCCCCTCCCACCCACGAGCTGTTTCCGACTGATTGCCCTTGCCCAGGCGCCCCGACTTTTACTTGCACCTTCTTTCTTTTACGCCGCGTTTCGTCTGATGAACAAGGTGAAGGAGGCTTATTTCAGTCCACTTCCCCTTCCCACCCTTTCCTCATACGGAATGGGAACGGGAAGAAGAGTGGACGGGGAAGGGTTGGCGGGGAAAGGAAGATATCCTTTATCCTATCTATGCCCTCCTCTGTCAGGTAGGCAACGCATCTGCAACACGTTTGTTTGTTGCGGATGTCAATGAGTAGCGCTCACTTAACATCAGGTGATCCGTTTACTCGTGTGCCACCTTCTTACATTAAAAAAATGGTTTGACAGATGTCAAAAAGTAGGTTATGTTAGGATTTATTTTCACTTGTAGAATCGAATGCGAGTAGTTAAACATAGTCTTTTTTAAATCTATGTCTCGTCTTCAATAGTCAACCCTCTAATCGTTCCATCCAATGCTGCAGAGTGGTAAAGTTCTACTACAATAATAAGATAAGAATTTACAATAAATGTTTTCAAAATTATAATTCAACCAACGAAAATATTTTAAAAGATAATACATAATTTAGTCTAAATTGTATTGGAGCTCAGAGATATGAAGCACAATTCACTTGCGTAAAAAGAGCTTACAATATCAGAGATTCATAATGTAGGAATCATAAAATAATATATTGTACCATGACAATCGTTAATAACGGTATACCGTCCCGCTATAGCGTCCGATTGAAATATTCAACATGAATGAAACCTTACAGTTAAAAGGACGGCGTACAATTTAATCCGAGATTTGCATCCACAATGGAAACGAGCGAGAATCAAATGACGAACAAATGCTGGGGTGAGTTGCTCACTATTTTGTGAGGTCAAAAGGGGTTGTTTTGTTTACTTTTAAATGAAGATATTTTTGTTATAGCGGGTATTTTTATTTTCTACAAAGTATATTTTTATCAAAAAAATTGGCAATATACAAATATTTTGGTATAACGTTTTTTGTGCCTCCTGTAAAATTTGTACTGAAGGAGTTTCGAGGTCTGCCAGATATGCTTACGATATACGCAGTAATTGTGGTTGATTTTGTATTATTAATTTTACTGTTTTTTCTGATATTATTTTGGTAACGAAGCTTGTGACTTTTTCGGGCAAAAAAAAATTGAATACGCTCTACAAAAAATACTTTAAAATTACTGTTAAATATGTCTAATCTAAGCACCCTATCTCGGAGAGGGACCCTGTGTCCCTACACTTCTATTGTACAAAGTTGTAGTTCATTTAGATTTATGAACGTTGACTCCAGGGTTCAGCTAACCTTATTTATTTATTAGTTTCATTATCATCGAAAATAAAAATAATAATTTGTAATATGTTTATAAATAAAGGAGCTAATTATAAATCTAAATCAATCCGGGACCTACTTAAAACGCACAAAAAAACTCACCGAAATTGTTATAATTGCTTAGGAAAAGTTCATAAGGTGCGGGATTTTTTAAATATTAGCCGTGTTTATTTATACAATCTCCTTATCATGTAGCGCACCCCTTTGTCTTTTTAATGTTCTCTGTTCAGACATTCTTTCACGTAAGCCTGCATTTTCGAAAGCCTGTTTTTGCGTTTTTCCCTAGTCCGTAATGAAATGGCCCTGGAAGTAGATTTCCTAATTTTAGATAGGTGTTCCGTCCTGTGTGTCTCATTGAAACGACGTTCTCATATGAGCAGCGCGTTTAGTACGATTACCCACATCCTGACAAATAAAATGAGTTAAAAACCTTAGATTCAGTAAAAATCGAGAAATATATTTGTTTAACAAAAACAAAACCAATTTCAAAAAAACTATATGCAATAACAAAAATTGCACAAAAATTATAAAATAATTTTACGCCAGTAAACATAAGCAACTCTTAATCATATTTATTTTTCGAGTCGGTGTCAGCCAAGGCAGGTCTATAACTACCACTGGGGCACTGTCGCTAGTTCCCGGGGTTCCTGTGTTTGGTAGCGATCGGATCAACTTAATTAATGGTACCCGGGCGTAGCCGGGGCAGGTCACTAGTATAGTATAAAGGTTAAGAATTGATTCTATGTTTACTTGTGTAAAAAAATTTCATACTTTTTAGTGCATTATTTGTTATCGAATATAGTTTATTTGAATAATACGTGGTCGACTCGCTGAGAGTGCCGATAGGTATTTAGTTTAGTAGACTTTTTGTGCTGCATAGTTTAAATAAATAAATGAAATAAACAGCAGGCATGAGTTGCTAAGTAAAAAAATGTTTGGTTGCACATTCTGTTCATTGAACTCTCTTCAAATATGTAAAATTGATTGGCACTTATCAAGTAAAAAGGATTTGAACCTTGTGCAACTTGCGTTACAATCTAAAATAATTTTTTTATTCATAACGATTTTTCGCAATAACCTTATTTCGAAAAAATTTCTTCGAACGTCATACCAAAGTTTAGTCACAATCTGATTAATGATTTAGGTACGCATAAAAGACAGAATTTGATATTGAGCAATCAACATAATTTCTGCATTTGTCGTTTTCAAATTTACATTGTTACAGGTTCGCTAATTTCTTGGTATCGTAATCGAATAGCTTTTGCACTAGTTCGACACTCATTTTGTATAACTACGTAAGGTTTAGTGAACTATTCGAGCGTAGTCATATTGGTGGCATCTTTCCGGCTCAACTCAAAAGCAGTTTGGTACAGGTTCAAAACGTCAATTTAACAACTGCCCTTTAAGAATATGTTACAATGATACAATTGTGTGAAGTAATGTACTAGTTTACTTTTTACATTTTTTTTAATTAATTCGTGCTGCCGGTAAATGTATTAGGAAGTCCCTCTATTAGAGGATGACTTCTAGTCATGAAACTCCCTTCCTACTTATTATTTGAATGGCGCATATAACTGACATTTTGTTTAAAATAATCATTACAAACTATTAAACCAAAATTAATACATAAATATGCACTCAAGCTTTTAAGCCAAAGGGGTAGTAGACAGAAGATCATCTAAATAGTTACATCTACGCACCTACATGCTTGTCTGTTACTGGTACTCCTTATATCGAATGAACTGATTAAGTTAGGTCTGCTTATATACCTAATAATAAAACGTTTATTTTCATAACTTGTTTAAAACTTTTAATACATAAAATATAATGAAAGGAACCGTCATGGGACACCTATTGCTAAGTTCTCAAAAAAAAGGTAACTGATATTACAATTGCATTACGTTTCGGATCGGAGGTGCCGGAGGCGTAATTCTAATCCTCTTCCTTTTCCCACCCTTTTAAAGGATAGATAGGAAAAGGCAATATTTTCCCACCTACCCCTTCTTTTGTCTTTCAAAGGTCAATAGCGCATTTGCAACTAATGATCTTGTTGCAGACGCTCGTGGGTAGGGGCCACTTAATATTAGATGAACTGCTTGCTCGTTTGCCACCTTATATAAAAAAATGTTAGGTTATTTGTTTGTTTGTAATATTTAACGCCTTCACGACTGAACCGATAATATATTCTTTTTACTCACACTGTCGGGGGCCCAGATAAAACTATTGGAACATTTTAAGCCGAATAAAATTTTCCCGTGAGAAAACTATAGATAAAAACTTCTAACTTGCATGTAAATGTGTCGCTATTCATTGTAATTTAAAAACCTTACGTTTAAGCCGAAGCGAACACATTTCTTACACAATAACACGCCGCATCAAGTTACAATTTCCAGTGATTATGAGAATGCGAATCGCGGCGACATTACGACATCGACAACGAATTTTTATAGTTACATGGTTCATTGTTTCACTGTATGTAACTAACCAGTAAAAAAGTAATATTTAGAAATGTAATAACAAATTCTTTGCGCAATTATGAACTAGAATAAAATAAACATCTTGTATTATATTATACGTTGTTGTATACGATACGATATTACTTTATTAGTTTCACGTTCACTGAACTTGATTCCTAATAATGCTCTGCTGCAGCGCACCATTCCTTTGTGCGATATAAAATTTGCACGTAATATCAACGGGAATTGAATATTTGTAAAATTGTTTTGCTCTTATCCTATCCCATTACATGAATAGTTAATTAAACTTCTCGGTCCGTTCTTATTCTATCGCTGTCCAGAAACAAGTGATTGTTTTAAAGTTTTCAATTGACTTCATAAAAATATAACAAGTATTATTTTTTATTGTTTTAGGTAAAAGTTAGTGAATATGTTATTTGAAGCGTCTTAAGCCAACTGGGGTTTTCTCTAATGTCATTTCATTCCATAAAATGATATAATTAATAAGCAAACAAAAAATATTTAAATATACGAAATTCCACGTCGAAACGAGGATATGAAATGTCAGACTCTTGTTTAATCTATATTATGCGAAAGCACTTATAAACGTCAAAGATGGGAAAACCAACTGATCCTGCCTGTACCACTCAAATAAGTTACTTTAAGAAAATAATTCGCAAAGGGATAAAAAAGTCACACTGAGTTCAGGATAAGATTTTTTCATTACAAGTCAATAGATTGCAAGTTGCAAGTAATCCATACAGGGAGATAGTTTTACACCAAGCGAGACATTGCCCTTGTTCTCTTATTGAGAGAAGAATAGGACTCCATGAACAATAACTTAAAGTGATATCGCTTATTAACGGCGAGATTATATTTTCTTTCTTCATTAGAAGCAATCATCTGTTGTATTTCATATCTTTTGAGCGAGAAACATTACCGAGCAAAAATCTACTAGTGTTGGATTACATTAAAAAGTTACATTTATATTTAGAACACAACATACCAATATACGAGGATGCCTTAAGAAAACAATTTTGCAAATTAACTTTATACTGTACTAGTGACACGCCCTGGCTTCGCCCGGGTACCCTAATTATGTAGATCCGATCGCTATCAAACACAGTAGCACCTGCTGTGCCAACCTGAACAATCCCTGTACATTTCGTCGAAATCGGCCCAGCCGTTTCGGAGTCGGACCAGAAAGGACGGAGTTATACCATGTACATAGATAAAGGAATAATTATTTTTTATAGAAATATGTCATCGCTGACTTTTATTTCGATTTTTTAAGAAAGTAAATGCGTCTTTACGCATCGATATTACGCAGTATTAAAAATACTCAAAAACAAGTCGAATCTAAACTTAAAAATTGACAATCACTAGCTGTCGAACAAAAAAAGAAAAAACGAAATCTGTTCACCAGAAGCGGAGTTCTTAGGTAACAAACATAAAGTCTCCTCCTTTTTGAAGTCGAGTAAACAAAAGTGTTGGCTCCTTTTGCTATTAAATGCGTAGGCGCTCATTGGACGGAGAAAAAATCAACTAATTAAAACGAAAATAGACTTGATATCTTAAAAAGAAATGTTATATTTATTAGATATTATTTCTATTACGCATTGTTGTTTATTGCCGAGGAGGGTTGGTGTAAAGCAGGCGTCCCGAGGTAAAATCTATACCCTACACTCATACTGTGCCGACCCATGATTGGGAAAAGGCTAGGCCATTACCACACTTTTTACCGGTGTTAAATAGCACAATATGTGCCCCAACGTAAAGTCAATTCGCTCTGGAAGTTTCCGCACTTATAAATTTAACTGGCTTCTGACAACTGGAATTCTGGCGTGAAATGAACTTCTGCGTCTTTAATTCTCCTACTGATAAGTGAAGTGTCGCGAGTGCCATCCCTCATTCCTGTCTTTTTTTACTATAAGTACCCCATATCATTTTTTATACCTTTGTGTGTCAATGTGTGTCCAAATAATCATGTTGACCGGTCGAGTCGTTAAAGAGTTAAAATGTAACAAACAACATACATTTTTTAAGCATTTCTAATATCAGAAGATAATATTGATCGACGGAATTAAAGACTCATTTATCCGTACGACGCCATTTTCTATGAAATGAAGATATAAATAAATAAAGTAATCGTTTTACGGGATAAGAATTATACGAAGGCATGAACATGTAAATTATTTTAAGCCTGGAGGAATAAAATTCTACGCAGTGGCTATTCTCTTTATTTCTGTACAAAAAACACTTCTCTTTACATATAAAACGTAAGATCTGCCTACTTTACTGGATATTAAAACAAAATAAGACATAACATTTAAAAATTTATAGATTCTTTTCTATCATTTGTTTTCTTGTGTGATTACTAACACGGTGAGTAAAGGTTATAATGCAAAACCCCAATTAGAACTACATCCTGAGCCACGGTTTTCTCGTCCGAAAAAAATCAAATTTAGGTTAAAGTCCCGTCACAGGTTAAGTCCGCGCCCACTGACATAGATCCGTTCGATGTGCGTGTGTAAAACAATCAGTCAGCTTCAACCACAACTGTATGAGTGTGTAGTAGTGTATCATCCAATACATTTACATGTATGTAATAGTGACCGGCTGCATAAATTGCGTTAGAGATGCAATTATTATGAAGTGTAAAAAGCAAGGAATGCCATCACATAGTGTCAACTATTTGCCCCTCCATTGGTCGGAAACCCAATAATTTATTAGTCGTTTGTCACTTTAGTCTGCTCAAAGCTTACGCTGTTTTGATACTGTTATCGCATTGAATATCATACACGAACAATAAGTATTTTTATACGTTTAAAATTATTATATTATGTTTTATCTTTGTGCAAGATGCGGACATTCGTACATTCCATGGGCTGCATTCTTGTCAGTTTACGTCATATGTTTTAAAGCTTATTGACTGAAACAGTACGCATAATATATTAGTCTAGATTTAGCACATGAGTACCTGGGTTTGTTTACTCCAGCTATCGTCGGCAATTAAATAACATTGGCACATTAGGCGACGTGTTCGACTCTAATTATCAATCCATCACGCCTTTCGATCGATAAATCTCTTGTTGTAGTTACAACATAGTCAACAATAAATTTTGCTCGTGGTATAATCATTTTTTGTATTTAAACAAATGTAATCGCAGTCTGAAGCGTATCAAATACGCAATCTTTTGATACTATGTTTTAAAATATATTTCATTTCGAGCTTTAGAAGCGTTTCTGAAGTTTATTTTTTTCATATATTTTTAAAAGTCTTTATAATTTATTAAATTGTAAATGAGAGACTACAACAAGGTGTAGTCTTTTGTAGAAGAAATTCTTATTTAAAAATTAATAAGGTGCGCTCAACCATGGTCACACCACTCCTATCTTTGTAGCCTGTAGTAACTGGATAGATACTTACACTTACGTTTTCTCATTATTGTAATACTTCAGGCGCCTAAATCATTGACATGTTCAACTATCAAAACATGATACTTCACTTAATTTTGATTCAATAGAATCATCAATCGTTAATAACAAGAAAATGTATTGTTGTTAACATGTTAAGTAGTTAACAATACTTGGCCTTTTAATAATCATTTCGTATTTGTCAAATATTCATAGTATTAAATCAAATTCACTGATCTGTGACACAAACTACGTCTCATCCAGTCAATAGATAAGAAATGACAAAAGTCCCCCATAGGAAAAGCATTGAAGCGTAGTTCATCATACGCGACGGAGAATTAACAATCTCCACGCGCTTGCTCGGTGCTTCCTTCTTATTATATACTCAATAACAACAATGTCAACATGAATTGAACCTTGAACCCTTTTTCATAAACGACTAACTGCTGGTGCGACACGTCACCGGTGTCAATTTTCTCATTTTACAATAGAAATATAGTTTGTTACTTCAGGTTAATATAGAATTTGAATGGTAAATAAAATTTAATTAGAACTTCGTGGAGGGAAATTTTCTACCTACAACATTAAATAGGCGATTTTTCGGACGGATTGACGAGAGCGAAAATAAAACAATATAAATAAAATAAATGTGTGTTTGTCGTCCATGTGTTCCTAAACTGTGTGATCATATTGTGATAAAACTTTGGTAAGGAGTACCAATGACGCCGCTTAGCCTTGCTTTATGGCTCAAAAATGTCCAAAAATGTTTTTCGATTTTAATAAAACTTTTTGCACAAAGCTTTGATTCATTTCGAACTAGCTTTGACCCGGCAAACTTCCTTCCGCCTTGGTTTTTATTTATTTTGTGTTCATGCTTATTAGTCTTATTAATTGTTGAAGGGGTTGAAAGCACATCGAGCTTGAAATTTTGCACAGATGCTACTGTTATCAGCTGGAAGAGCACTAAAAAGATTTTTATAAAAGTCTATGAACGCTTGTATCCGTGAACTGTACTTGCGAAACCGGGCCGGCTCACTAGTAAGAAAATAAATACACCGAAAATCAGCAAGTTAATTAGTCGTCTTCTTGAAAATCGCCAAAAAACGGTACTAATGGATTCCGGTAAACGAACGAGATAATGCGAATACTTTGATTTAAATAAAGAAAAACACGAATGTTTTTATTTTTATGTTTAGGGACTTAATGAAAATTAAGAAATTTGGTCACCAGACTGTAGTTAATCGTAGCGTGAGCTGCCGGGGGTGATATTGCAAAGGAGGGTTGAAAGGGAGGTTGCGCGTTGCCTCCCTTGGCATCAATAAAAATAGTACCCGGGCCGTCGTTCGGTTATTACAGTTATTATAAATATATAATACTACTATAAAATATCGTCGTCGTCGTTTCAGCCGATATCTGTCCACTGCTGAACGTAGGCCTCCCCCATTGATCGCCACAAAGATCGGTCCTCTGCCACCCTCATCCAGTGGGCTCCCGCAACTTTGACCAGATCATCGGTCCATCGTGTGGGAGGCCTACCTACGCTGCGTCGACCTGTACGTGGCCGCCACTCTAGGACCTTTCGGCTCCATCGGCCATCCGTTCTGCGAGCAATGTGTCCGGCCCATTGCCACTTAAGGTTTGCAATTCTTCGGGCAATGTCGGTTACATTGGTTCTACTGCGGATCACATCATTTCTGATGCGATCACGCAGAGAGACTCCGAGCATTGCCCTCTCCATTGCCCTTTGGGTGACCTTGAGCCGTCTAATGGTACTCGCATTGAGGGGCCACGTCTCAGTACCATAAAAATATAGCTATAAAATATAGCATAAATATATAGTAATACCTACACATTATAAGCAAAAACTTATTATTATAACAACCTGTATTGTCTCTGGCATCATTCAACATTGTAATACTTATGCTAAGTACATCACAATTATGTATACCGTCTACTGTTACCATGTGTCTCGGGGTGACCTAAAATGTAATACACGCGCTATTTCGCGCAAACAAGTTGTATCAACACGTGTATTGGTTTTTAGGTGGGCGTATTTTTTCATTTGAGTCTTTTTCGTCTACTCAGAAAGGACTAATGAATAAATATTTGACTAATGACGTCTTGGAAGTAATAAGTATCTAAGAATTTGTTGTAACATTTTTCGATATAGGTAAATTTAAATAAATTAAGCTAACTATACGGGTACGTAAATATTAAGAACCTAAATTGTATTTCTTTTGTATTATTATGGATATGTGTTGATTGTTCTTCTATAGTATTTCCAGAGGTTAGTACAATATTTTTATAGCGCAAGAAAATAACTAAGGGAAAACGTCTCCCGTAATGTTAAGCGATCTCCCGTAATTTACATCAAGTTTAAGTTAAGATCTTTAATTTGACGTTATCGAGGGCGACATGAAATGTGCTTTCTTACTTATCCTTTAATATTTAACTATATGCAAATTCTTACTAAGGTCTTTGTCCACAGTGTTTGGAGATTCTATCAATTCAGCGCAACAATTCCAGCCTGAATCGGCGCTCGCCTTATTGTCTTTGTTAGATGGCTTCATTATTACAACCACGTACAAAGGCTTAGTGGTAGTCATTTCTCAAAACGTTCAAGAATATCTTGGATACACTGAGGTAGGTGAAATTTATGCCTTTTAATTATATAATATAATTTTTAATATTATTTTGCAATATATAATAAACTGTATTTCATTACCCGTACTAGTCGATCAAATATTAAATAATCAAAATTATATAAAGAAGCTAACTTAAAAATTCGCAAATTTTATGAATTATTGAGACTTCTTAAAATTATTTTTCTGTTTTTTTTGTATTTTGCACCAATCGTACAATGCTTAAATTTTAATATAATACAAAATATTAATACTTCACGTTTTTAAAAGACAAAGTTTACCATGTTAATGAATTATGGTCGATTGTTAGATTTTGGGCGGTTCAAATTTATTTATAAATTCTTTTACACGTGACGAAATATTTCTCGTATGCACGTTGAATTGAATACTCAACAAATTTATGATGTAGCTCTTGTGTTAATTTCGTTTTATTTTTATTATTTATTAATTGAGTCTGTACTGCTGTTAATTGAACTGGAAGTTACCACACGACTTGTAATTAATTACCATCTTGAAAAATAGTAATTAGTATCTGTGTTCAAAGTGTTTAAAGTTTTTTTTTAGTATCGATAATAAGTTGTAATGGACAATAACAAAATATTATTTACATTTTTATCGTAATATCATTAAATGTCTTGTATGTTCAAATATTCGTATTTAATATGAATACTTTCCGTCCTACAATATTGCCACGTGCTCATCTCAAGTATAACAAGCAGAGGGTTAAATCCTTAGAGTGTAAGTTTGGAACAGTGAAGACCAACAAATCGATCGATATCCGACTACATTAATCCGCTTCTCCGATTTGACTAACAGTTACGACGCCATTTCTATCGTTATTCCAGACCAATGGCTTCAAAAATAAATACATCATCACGAGACCCTCGAACCAATAATATTTTTTGTAAAAGAAGGATTCATTTGAAAATTACCACGTTTATTCTAGTGAAAGTCAATTACGAAAAATATTTTTGACTAGTAGACTAGTAGCTAGATAAAATAATTGTCTACTTATGAAATTGCCGTTTTGTAAGACATAAGTTAAGGTATTTTTTCAAGCTTTTTTATTTCCGGTATTCTAAATAATCAATCACCGACGTAATCGATACATCTTTGCCAACCCAGTGGTAGTTTAACTTTTTTAACCGTTCAAAGACATTTTTTAGGCAGTACCTCTCGGGAATTGAATTTTTTCCCGCTAAAAAATTGTCCAAATTTTGGAAAACGTAATAGTCGGTGGGTGCAAGGTCTGATGAGTACGGTTGATGAGGGAGAGCTTCCAACCCCAACTCTTGCAGCTTGTCGTTGTCGTGTAGGAGCAGAAGGGACGACCGATTGACCAAAGCTGGTTGCAGATATGCGAGCTTCTCCATCATTGTCTTAAGTTCCTCACAGTACACATCTGCACTAATGCTCATGCCGTTTGATAAAAAAAACTGTGATGAATCACACCGGCACTAGCCCACCAAACAGTGACCATCAACTTTCTAGAGTTATTTTTTCGTTTAGGGCATTGCTTTGGTGCTGAACCGGACGACCAAGAGGTTCTTTGTTAAAATCAAAGTTTCCAGAACTGAACCGGGCAAACCAATAACAGGTTGTGCGTTCACTTGTAAAGTTCTCTCCGTAAACTTTGTTGATGTTACGTGCCGTTTGTGCCACGTTGATACCACGAGGGTACTCATATTCCAAAATTACACGAATTTTTTAAATATCCATTTTGACGAAAAATCTTCAAACATAAGGATATACAAAGCTAATAAATAAGCAAAAGACTGACTTTGTAAATAGAATGTCATGTTTTCGAAACTAAATTAAATTGAATTTAGAATTCACAGCCAATCAAAACTTTTTTTTGGTTTCAAATGACCAATACTGAAGAACGGCAATTTCATAGTTAAAGACCTAACAATATTACAGCTTTTCGAAACGCAAAAACTATTTTTTACGGTTATTTTTTTGCACAGTTGGATCTTATCGGTCGAAATATCGTAAATATAATCCACGAAGACGACAGACAGATAATGTTGGACCAGCTAATGCCAACCACTTACGTCGTGGGACCTAACGATGAAATTCTATACCCGGATGATCCTGAATCTAAGCAAAAGGTCGCAGATGCACTAGCAAAAGAAAGGAGAAATTTTATTGTCAGGTAACACTCAACTGTGTTTCAAGGAGAAATAAATTTATACATACATAACATGTAATGTTTCACAGAAAACACATTTTCCACTCCCGTCTGTTTTACATTCATCCATAACAAAAAAATAGTGGCACACAGAAATTAAAAATGGATCTACAACCACAATCGCTCTGTGGTGTGTAGTTTTGACTAAAAATTGAAATATAGGGACACCTCGACTTTTATACAGATTCACAGTTTTTACATTTTTTTCGTGTTATAAGTCAATACACCGAAGGGAGTTACTTTTTGACGCAATTATGTATTTTTATTGCAAATTTCTCAGTTTTACCGCTTCTACACTTTTTAATACGACCTAATTATATTATAAAATTATTTGGCAACTCTATTCTCTCTCTGTCTATAACGTCTATTTCTAAAAGCCCCCTAACTCTGTAACCTGTGATAGTTGCACCCTGGACAACTAACAAAAATTCGCGGAAAACATAGAATAGGCTTCATTTTATTAATCTTTATTGAACGAAATTATTTTTTTTATTAATGCTATGGTTAAAATGTTATCTTCGTGTGATTAAGTATTACTTTTTTTATTAAATGAAACTCATAGAAATAAAGATGAAAATAAGATACGATATTATAAAAAATACAAGTGTTTTCTCAGATTATCCCAACGAGAATTAGGATTAAAAATAATCGTTTTCACAGCATTAAGATGAATTAAAGACTAAAACCTATACACTAAGAGAAAGAATAAACTAAAACTAATAAAAGGGCAGCAACAGGGAGTTTTTATATTAACCAAACCATTTTATATGATTGCCTTTATGCGGAACGGGAGTTTTAGAGTAGATGTGTATACAGTAAAATAATTTGTGCCTATATTTCAAATATAAATAAATACTATATAAAATAAAATATTAGTTCATGTCTTTTACACATATACTAACATTTTTACGCGTGAGCGTATCCAACATGAATTTCAATTTATAATTCTATCCAATTGTACTTAAAATATTCCCGTAACATATGTAGCGTTGACAGTGCTCCAAAGTAATAATGTTACCTTCATATTCAACAGGTTCAAGAAAAATGGTGAACGCGAGTACATTAACTGTCATATTCAAGGGTCCTTCAGGAAATCAGACAGGGCCTCTCGAAGGAACAACCGATGTAATGAAATGCTACGGCGTTTAAGAGCAAGAGGCCGGAACTGGCGTACAAGCGGAAACGATGTGGTAAATGACATGCACACAAGACTGCTCTCCGCAATATCGATTTCCAGTAGTAATATTTGAATTTACACAAGCTAACACACAAATTTATATTGCAACAGTGAGTGGCAGTGTTGGTAGCGGACGACATAGGAGAACTTATGTCGATCAGGCTTACTAAAAAGGGCGATATAAGAAGCACCCGATGAGCATGTATGCGTAGATGTATGAATGTAGAAGAAGCGGGAGAAGTGTGCCAAGATCAAGCCAAATAGAAAACCATAATCTCTGCCTAACCCTCTAGGTTATGAGCTTGAGCGCATATTTATTTATTTTACGAGCTAACACCCGCGAGTTCGTTGGAATTTAGATCAAATATTAAAACATCAGGCTTAATTTGTCGCGTGTATGTTATTATACAAGCATATACGTTTCATTTATATCATTAGTTTTCCCCCTGGTCTCTCTAACGTAATTTTGCGTCCTTTGTCGCCGTGAAACAGTCGTCATGACAACTGTTTTACCAGCATGTTAACAGCGCGTTGCTAAGGAAATTCTCATCGTCATAACTTTTGAACCAGTTTCCCTAATTGCTTGGAGTGAAAGACATATTTACTCGTAATTCCGGGATTGACAAAAATATTTATTTAGATAGGAATTAAATACAAAACATAGTTTGTTAAATAACAAAAAAACTAAACCAATTCATACGTTCATGTTAGTTTTTTTTAGTATGCATGTAAGCGGAATGGATAGCTAGAAATAACATTTATATATGCAGGAACTGATGTTTTGCATCCACCGGTCTATGAATTAGTTTTAAGCAGAATGCGAAAATCTCTATTCTGACTAGAATAAAAAAGAGTTCTTGAGACTTTTATCTCAGGTTTATAAGATCCTATGGACCCCAGAAAGAGGTACTAAATTCTAATAATAAAGACATTCATAATTGCAAATACAACACAATTAGTACTGGAGTACCAAGCGAAGCACTACTCGTGTTTTCCAAAAATCACAAATGTTTATTTTCCTTTTTCCCGTTTTCACATTGGGGCGCGAATAATCTGGGTCAATGGCGGATTAGGCGTCAATTTCAATATTACTGTAGTTGGTATATTGATTATACATATCTCTCTTGCTATCCTTTACGCATTTAACATGGTTTCACTTATTTTAAGGTAATTATTCTAGGAAATGTTTCGCTTGCGAGTGGCAGTTTGTGTGACTACCGCCTCTCGAAAGCAAGTTTCGTCCCATAACCTAAACCTGGCAACCTTCCTTGGCGACCACGTGTGTAAACAAATCGTACAAATTTCGCCATTCGATTTTCGTATTTTTTTCGAAAATGTTGCAATCTTTATATTCTTAAATAAAAATTAATGAATGTCTTTTTCTTTATAAATTGAACAATATAATGGAAAATTCAAATGAGATATATGTATATCCTAGACATATATAAGAAGCATGTTAGGCGTGACTTTAAATTATTGGATTAAAAATAGCATAAAGTAAAAGTGTTGCTTAAAATTGGACGTTGTGACTAGAATTAAGAAAGCTTCGGTGGTTCGGGCGAGTTGAAAGGATGAATGAAGTGAGAATAACGAAACAAATTTGTTTTGCAAAAGGGAGCGTTGGTAGGGGACGTCCTAGGAGATCGTATAACAATCAGATTAGTGGTTAATTAAAACAGTGAAATATAAGGAGCACCTATAGCCGACGAGCATGTATGAATATAGAAGAAGTAAGGTGAAATCTATAATATCTGACTACCCCTCTGGCTTATGAATAACATTTTTAAGTGTATAAACCTACTGTTAACTACGAAATGAGTGGTTTCTTCTCACACCCTATATATTACAGGTATTCATTGGTCTCGTGCGCCCCACGCACGACACGATGTACAGTGAGTGTAGACTCAACTCATTCCTGATGGAATATCGCACCCGGCACTCCGTGGACGGCGAGATCATACAGTGCGACTCAAATATCTCCCTCGTCACAGGCTACATGACACACGAGGTCAATGGTGTCAACGCAATGAATTTCATGCATCGTGATGACGTCCGGTGGGTCGTAGTTGCGTTACGAGAAAGTGAGTATTATACATGTTCCGTAAGGGTAAATATTGCTTTTTTGTTATAATTATAAGCCGTAAGACGTATTTACGGTTATTTTATTAGTTAGATGCATTCAGTATATTTTCACAGACTTGTGTTCTTTTTGTCTGTATAGAATGTATATATATTCAGGATGTATTACATAGACGGTGTTCGATAAAATCTGGCACAACAGGCTCATACGACTATACGTAGTACGGAGTTCCCGATCGACTCGTATGCACAATACGATCATTAATATCGACGCGGAATGTTCGCTGGCTCAATTTAAGCGCACCCCTTTCAAGCCGGGGTGTCTCATGGATTGGTGTTGAGCTCAGTTCCATTTACAGTCAACACCACTGATACGCGGTGTAGAGCCGGCTAGTTCTACACCGCGTATCAATGGTAATAAGTCTTTATTGTCACCTGCATTTTCATGTCAGACCGTCAGCCTAGCGCGATGTAAAGAAAACTCCAGGTCGCAGCTAGCGCTCGGTGACTGGTTCCGGAAGTTTGATAAATATTTGTTGTTAACAAGGATATTTTGTGCCCAGAATTTGGTAGTAGTCCTTGATATTATTAATTATACTATATAATACTAATATAACTAAAATACTCTAGTTGTTACCTTTGTAATCTTATTTATGTTATTTTTTTCAGTGTACGACCAACATCGTTTATCCGGGGAATCCTGTTATCGTTTAATAACAAAGTGTGGGAAATTTGTATACATGCGCACCAAGGGCTTTCTGGAGGTCGAGAAGGCTACAGGAGCAGTCACGAGCTTTGTTTGCATCAACACGATGGTAGATAAAGAAGAGGGAAAACGTTTGAATATGCAAATGAAGAGGAAATATATGCTATTGGTGCATAATACCGATAAGACGCCGCCAGAGGATGACGACGAAGAGGTATTTACATGATCCAGCAAATTTTGGTTTGCCTTTGAATTAATTAATGTTGCGTTACCTTGTTAGCTGAATTAATTACTGTGGGCGTTCTCTTTATTGAAAACATATTCAGCAACGTGGGCGACAGCAAGCGCGCGGCGTGGCGCTGTGAGACCCGCGCTTGATTTTATTTTCCCGCGCATATGGTTTATTTTGCCGTAACTCCTAAGATAATTATTTAATGTGTGTGGTGTAAAGGATTATCATAATGTGTTGTTATATTAATGAAATGCTTAGTGTAACTAACGTATGTAAGTTGATAAGGACTATACTGTATCCGTCTGAATGGCTTCTCAATTACCGAATTGTCGTTCGTCGTCACTCTTAGTAATAAACTGCCTAGAGGATATGATATTTTGTTTTTAAATCGACTTACACTAAATTTAGTAAGTTAGGTAAAAGCTAGCGAAATTCTTAGGGACACCTTTATTATTAAGGTAAAGGAACCTCTTTTTTTTAATTACCAATTTATGAATTAAATACGGGAAAACTTTAAGATACGGATTACAAGTTGTGGGTTTTAATTAATTTCAATCTATATGAACTGAAGGCATGAAACGCTGCATAAAGACCATAAAAATATTTACTTGCGTTCAAGTTTTTAATTTTGGTAGTACCAAAACCGTCGAAATTCGTTAATCTAAACCCAAGACAGCAAGCGGAGGCGTGTTCTAATAAGTGCCCACCCCTCAAGTACGTGAATTCTGAGTGGGCGTTGTATTCTTCCGAGTCCTTGCTAACCCCAAAGCTATTAAACTCTACGGCTTGCCTCAAGTTCAACTAAGTTTATGCTTTTTATGCGCGGAGCGATGGTTGCAACTGCGCATATCGCATGACACTCAATCTTGTCCCTTTTATCAACCCTTTTTAACTTATTACCTTGTACTAGAAGCCGGATTAGATGGATGGCTGTTGGTTGTTCAACTTCGCAGAATGGCTGGACGGATAGGGATGAAATTTAGCATAGATATAGATTATAGTCTGGAGTATCACATACTTTATCCGGGATAAAAGTTAAGGTACGGTAAATTAAGATATTGAAAGAATTGAGTTACAATTCCGTTGTTTGAGAAAGAGAGTGAAAGAGGTAGTAGAGGTAGTAGGTAGAATAGGAAGATGTAAGAAAGACAGGACAGGGATGAAAAAAATTGTCTGACGATTTTCAGGCAAATATAAAAATGTTTTGGAAGTGGGTCAAAAATGGCAGTGGAAAGCCAGTACAATCGAGAATAAATGTTACTCGTGATGAAAATGGGGATATTTAAAGTGAAATTTCAAAATGCAAAATTAGCAAATGCACATGTAAAATAAATATAAATAACAATTATATTTATTTTACATGCAGAGCTATCCAATGCCGCCCGAATTGGAAGCTCCTGCACACCATGGTGCTCAGGAGACCATTGTCACCAGATTTTCTCAGGTCGTGCATCAGGGGTGTTGTTATTCTGCGCACGATAAATTTAAACCCATCCGTACACGTTTCCGTATACATAACTGACGCAACACAAAATCTTGGTAACCTTAGTAACGTCTATTGCTGTGATGGAGTTGTTGTTGTATAGATTTATTGAAGAATGTATATTTCTGTCTTTCTTAATTTTTTTGGTATATTATTTGATTCTCGTGGCTAAGCCTGTGGAAATCATAAAAGTAATTTTTTGGCGACTTTATGATGGTTTCGTTCTTAATTTGATCAAAAACGAAAAGTGTAAAAAAGGTGCAATGCAGTTCTTCCGCTAAGAGATATTTCATATGAAACCAAGTTAGTTATTTCAATTACTGTCCATGACAACATCAATTGAACAATTTTGTTATCTAATGGTTGACATCTTTGTTTCTTTAACAATCATAACACGCTTGTTAAATAACAACCCTAAAAGTATCAGGCAATGGATAAGAATATAATTCACGGAACAGATATAAATTGGGTTACGTGACCCGTGATAAGCGTGACTAAGCTCGCGGTTTCATTACATACCTCGGGTATGAGGCATCACACGACTTGCTCATATTGTTCCGCTTGTGTTTAAGAGTAATAATCATGTTAGTTAATAAATATCATGTTAGGTTATAGATTAAAAAAAAAGGTTAAATCGGAAATCTAAGTTAAATATTTTTTTATTAAAAAAAAGTCATTGTTACATGTGGATTTAATAAAATAATTTTTATGTGTGCGTTACGTGTTTGTACACACAGACGAAAAAGGTTGTTGATCCACAGGTGTACTCTTAATCTATCTTATAGCGTCGTATTATATTTCCCCTTTGTCACAGCCGAAGTGAGCGTCAGTCTCGTCTCGGCGTTCAGAAAATATGCCTGTACGTTTTGTCGGTGAACGATCGGCTAAAAAAGTTTTGTAAACCTTTCAAGATTTTTTTTATATTATCATGTGCGTGTTACAGATGTTTCGCTAAATAATTGGACATTAGAAATAATAGACTAATTAAACTTTTATTTATTTTTAAAGGGTTTACATATAAGTTTTTATTTTAAATTTTAACCATAGTTATTGAACAGACATCGGCATTAAATAAATAAATACTATTCAGTTATTATTTTTGCAGCAGACTATCAAACTATATTAAGTTGTGTGTATGTTATAAAAACAGTGTTGGCACAATTGTCAAAATCTGCGTTGTCGTTGAGCGAAAAAGGTTTGCTATGCATTTTCAATTATTTTAATTAATAACTAAGAAAATAAGAGTAATAAGCATTTGATCTTTTACCAAGCTTAAGTTACAGTTAACTTGTTTTCTTCGCGTGTTCATAGATATTCTTTAATATCCATTATATCGCTGCTTCAAATCGAAAGTTACACATTTCGAAATAGCAACATTTACAGGAGATCGGTTTAAACTCTTTCTCTGGGAACAATGTTGGTATTTTATATGTTTTTATTCGGAAGTGTTTTGTATATAGTTATAAGTTTGTAAAGTTCTTTTTAGTCCGCATTTTATTAAAACACCCAAACATTTCCTAATAAAAATATAAGTAACAAACAACAATCTTCTCTTTAATACGCATCTTATTAGATTTTATTTTATTTTAGATATTCAGATTTGTAATTATATTTTTATTAATAACTAGCTGTACCCCGCGGTTTCACCCGCCCTGCAATTTTACTTAAACGAAATGATATTACTTATTACCTACTTAAATACTACCCAACCTCATCATCATCACCTTACCCTTTTCCCGCTCATATGGGGATATCGACATGACCGTGGCAAAGCTTAACAAACTCGTATAATTGCTTAAACAGTTTTAGCAATCAAATGGGTTTGAAGATGTTTATTTCTCATAAGAAACGTAATTTCACTTATAATGAGAATAAGAGCAAAACAATATGGCGCTGCGGGTACATACGTGATACGTTATTAAAGAAAAACACACATTAAACATATAAGTCAAAACGCAAGAACAATCTACGGAGTCTGAAATGATAATAAAAGTAATTAGATTATGATAGTTCGGCAATAATATGTAACTTGAGTTTACTTTTAAATATATTAAGACTGTCACAATCCTTTATCTCGTTTGGCAATTGGCTTAACAATTGGACACCTTCAAATAAAATCGTTTTGTTACCGTTATTTGTTCTTGGTGCGATCGACTTTAATTGTTTCTATATCTTAAATTATGTGGATTAGTTTTTTTTTAATTTTGTGTTGGATTTGATTTTGTTGCTAGCTATTGTTTTTATTAGAACGCAAATTTTGCATTTAAATATTTGACTGAGGTTAAATAATTTAGTTTTTGTATAAAGGTGTTTAGTTGGAGTTCGATAGTCATAGTGATATAATACCTTTATAATTTTATTCTGTGTCCTTTGTAATGGCAGTATGTTATTATCCCCAGATTTCTATTAAGTACTCCATATGTGATTTCACTAGAGAATTGTATATAAGTCCCTTAACTTTTTTGGGAATGCAGTGTGCTACTTTGTAAAGTACTGCTAGGACTACCCTCAATTTTAACTTAACCGATTCTATATGAGGTTTCCATGTGAGTTTATCGTCAAATAGTAACCCTTTCTTCATATGATCTTTGATTATTCATCATGTCGTGATTTATTTTAAGGGGGCAAAATCTGGTATTGATTTATTTTTTGTAGCAAATATTATAAAAAACATGTTTTTATATTTATGGTTAACAATTATTAATATTTATTATTAAAATAAGCATGTATCATCCGAATATAGCGTGAGATGCCCCGTGACACCTATTGTATTAATATTGTTTACATTAATTAAAATTCCATATTCCACTTATATAGGTTCTGGCTACAGTTTTTACGGCCGGCCGCCTGCCTAACGCCAACGCTCCTCGGGAATAATAAGCTACTACTCTAACTAACCTAAGAAAACATATTACAAAAGAATGCATACATAATTTCTATAATCATCTACATACGTGTAAATACCATAATTACCAGGGAGCGCCGTGCGTCTCCGAAAGAAGTGCGCGTGCTATGAATATCTCAATGCACAGTGTGTTTAGCTGATGCTTGCAAAATCTCCGAAACTCTCCTGTTACTTTATATAAACTATCAATCATCATCATTTTAAAGATATTAATTTATAATAATAAAAAAACTACATTTTAATGGAGCTTATTATTGATATAATTATGTTTCAAAACTTTAATTTTTTTTAAAATAAAATTTAAAATTAAAATTAAACAAAAATTGTGGCGCTTCCTGGTGGCCATCGACAATCTTTTAGTGATATGAAAAGTCATACATGACTGGCTACTATGTAAGCCTAGTTTTCACATTACCTAAGTTTTTGCTTTACCCTTAAGTCCAACATTCTTACAAACATTTTATGTCATATTTATTTACATCTAATCAAAAGCCTAAACAAAGCTTTCAAGATTTTAGCTTCTAAAGTATCGAAAATTCTTACTTAACTGGTTTTAATGAAAGCGTAACAGAAGATAGACAAACAGAGTTACATTCGCATTTAAATATTGGTAGGGATTTAATATCACACGTCTTTACTTTATTGTACTAAGATCTTGAGAGTTTCGGAGACAAAACTAGTGCAGTAAAAAAAGTTGCCAGAATCCGCTATAAATCCGCTTAAAAATCTTATAAAAAATCACTTGAAAGGGGCAAATCCAAGCGTATAAGTAGATGGTGCCCATTTTGTGTTCTGCATAATGGAATTTTTTTTGTTATAGGTCGACGACAGCCAAGCTCTTCCTGTAGAAGATCCACAACAACTGCGGAAGGTTATCCTTCATTTAGTAACCAACTTACCATCTCCCCAACCTGAAACATCTCAGTTGAGTTCACCGTTCCAAGAACAGAGGTTACCAAATCGACTTTCTATAATTCCTCCAAAAAAAGAGAGAATCGATGGAGCTATAAATAAAATATATAGCGTGATCCAAAGTCTTGGAAGTGGACCCCGACCGATAGAAAATCGGGGGGAAGAAAAGATAGAAAAAATATCTAACCACTTAAAAAGCGGAGAAGAATTTGTTCAAGTTATGGATCGTAAATCTTCAGGATATGAAATTTCAAACACTGATTCTTACATGGGTGTCACTTCGGTCAATTCCCTTTCGTCGTCGCATACGAATAGCGATGGCACTATAAATTACACTTCAGACCAATCTGAATTATCAAGCTTGCAGAGGTTCATTAATCCATCTGTAATACAACGACTGTCTATAACAGAACCAGAACATTCCGAAAATCATACGTCTTCTACGTGTCCCATGGAAGTTGCCACCGTACTGAATACAATACCTGAATGTACACATGTTGAACCTTTCACAACTTTAAGTGAAATTTGGTATACTCAAGCAGTTAACCCTACAATCAGCCTTGGCGTAACAGACAATGTTACCACAAATACAAGCAATTGCTATGCTCCATATAACGAGCCTTGGTCAAATAATGTGGAACAATCAAACCGTTCTTCTCTCGAATACCCGAATAGTTATTATGAGCCTACTTGCACGGTAACCTCATCATATCAATCATATGAAGGGAACCGTGATTGGTGCAACAATAATCTTCTGGACAACTCTAACATTGCCCTTCCATGTACAGACGATTTTTCTTACAATGGTGAATTTAACCTTTTTTTCATACCACCATACTCCCCAGTTGAGCCGACTGACTTTACCAGTGATTGGGCGATACCGCCAATGGAACCCGCTCAGGGTGGACCTTCGAGCTCTATATCGACACTGAATTATGATGTCCCTTCGTTTGAAATTCCATTCGACCTCTTAATGCAAGATACTTATTTCCCTGAGAGTGATTCACCGCATGTAAATGAAGCCAGCCAACAGCCGAAGGCAGGAGTTAAAAGGCACTGCGATACGACCGAGACTGATGAAGTGCCAAATAAACGTGCCACAATCGATGCTCCCGAAAACTTTGACGAGGAAGATTCAATTCTTTCAGGTAAATGCTATTAATAAATATTCTCGAAGTAAATGTCATGTCACATGTCCCAATCGTTAATACTACGATATAATTTATTAATATTATAAACGCGAGCGATAATTTATTAATATTGAAAAGTAGTTCTGTCTGTCTTTCCGTTACGCTTTCACACCTAAACTCCTAAACCGATTTATATGACATTTATGTATATATGACAGTATTCTAGTATATTGGTATTTCCTTGGCTGACGCCGACTGCAAAAACAAATATTATTAAGAATTGATTCTTATGTTTACTTGGGTAACATTATTTTATACTTTTTAATGCATTATTTAGTTTTTTTGAAGTCGGTTTTGTTTTTATTAAGGATTTTGTTTATTAATAAGAAAAAAGGGTTGTTATGGGTTGAAATAGGCGATCGAAGTTTGTGTGGAAGTGTCTTCACTTTTTAAGCTGGAAGCTTGCAACTTATTTCTTAGGCATTTTATTAGAAATGAATAAATATGACATCCGACGTTTGTAAGAATTTTACACTAAAGGGGTAAAATAAAAACAGAGGATGAAAGTTTGCATGGAAATATGCCTAAATGTGCCTACCCGAACGGGCGTCTGCCCGTGTCTACGTGAAGGCAGTCGACTGTGCGAGACGCATGCGAATATAAAAATAATGAGATAATTAACCAAATAAAGGAACCAATGATGTCAGACGTGGAGGGATGTTGTCGAATACCTCTCAGTAGACAATGTTATGGACACTGAACATGTCACTCATACTCTATAGAGTTTTCAACTCTTTATAATTAAATTATAAGGAACGCCTTCCCTTAAGTTGAAGGTGAAAGTTGGTATTCCAATTTTATTCATGAGAAACCTTACCGAGCCAACGCTATGTAAAGGTACATATTACACATCTGGGACACAACATTATAAAATCCACAATCGTGACTGGAATGGCAAAAGGAGAAATTGTTTTCATTCCTCGTATTGCGATAATTCCGACTGATTTGCCATTTCAGTTTAAAAACTGTACAACTGTAGACCACAGTTGTACAGTTTCCCCTGAAAACAGAATTTACAAGTCATATTTTATTTTTAGGTTTTGATCTTTCAATGTATAAAGAAGATCGACAGGCGACGATGTCAACGGTACCAATATTGGACGAGTTGGTCAAAATCCAATGCGATTATCATGTAAGTATATTTCAGAATAAATTTGTTTACGTTTCGAGTTTATATTTATATAAAATATATACAACATCATACAACAGAAAGACTTTTAATTGTAACAAATGTCTGCGACTTGGCTCTGAACAATTTTTATGTACTTATGTGTGTATAACATGAAAGCTAATGCGAAAATTTTGGCTATTGCTTTTTATTTATTTATCTGCTGCGTGTAGTTTGTCACAAAGTTATATGCTAATTGATTTACATAACTCTTAGTTTGGCTAGCATTATTTACTGAAAAGGTTAAACTATAACTATATTAGCTTGAATGCTCTGATTGCGTTCTATAATAAACAACTCTATATGTGTATGATGAATCAATAATTTTGGACACAAAAAAATTACATGACCGTTAAAGCAGATATTGACCACTAATTACCCGAACTCATCATCAGTAAAGTTTAATTTTTTTTCTTTTCTTAAAATAATTTGAATATAAAATTATTTAAAGTTCGGACCCGATGAACCGCAAGAAACTCAAAACGCAGAAGAAGATATCGACATGGAAGCTACTGTAAGACAAGTGGAAGATGCCATTGAAATTTTATGTGAAAAAGTTGGATTTACCAAGACGACGGACGACACGGATGAAAAATAATTATATATGTATCATCATTTATCATTACCCGTATATATATATATATATATATATATACGGGTAAAAATATAGCCCTCAGATAAATTTAACGTAATAATATTAACAATATTCTACTATTAGTCCAGGAACTTTAGTAGCAAAATCATTCCCGAAACGAAATCGGCCGATTTTAAAGCCTTTATAGCGCCAGTATTAAACCAACTTTCTGACAACAAACCGCGAGTATAAGCCGCCAAAATATTGTTTTCATAAAATAGCTGTTTTTTTAATGTTGTAGAGCATGTAATATTCTATAAATTTGTATGTGAAAGTTTTTCTTGAGAAATCATAAGTTGTTGAGTTTCAACGCGATGAAGATTGTTGTCTAGTAATGAAAATGATCCCAGTTTTAATATATAAAAAATTCCGAGATATTTAAGCCAAATATGTAACTAAAGTGCCATTGATATTATCGGTGCCAAATACAACTTAATTATATTTTAATGAACTATGAATATGGGAGCAGTGATCAAAATAAATTGTACAAATCTGCTTCAATTTGCTCATACTTAAAGCATTTAGTAATTATTTTTTTTATTTGCACCATCCGTTGCCTAAGTAAGGTGCCATAGCGTTTAAATTTGAAAGACTAGTAAGAATTTATTGTTGATCTTCAAAGTATTTTTTTTATTTCACTTAACGTTAAATTATTAAATACCTTAGTTTATTACATTTTATTTATTAAACCAAAGATTGGAATTTTATATTTTTTCACCATGTATACTCAGATTCATTTCTCTCGTTACGTTTAAATATAACGTTAGCGCCTGTGTTATTTTTTGATTAACCTTACGTATTGTAAGACTGAATTTTGTTCATATTTGTCAAAGTTAAAGTTAATTTTTTTCGTCTAGGTTCAAAGTTAATGCATTTTAACAAGTTATTTAATCCAACTATTGTTATTTATAAGCATTGTGTTAATTTTTAGATTATCTTTGACAATAATCTTGTTTCTTGTTATAGTATATATACACTACATAAGTAAAAAAATGTAGTGATATGTCATGGGTAATAAATTATTTCACTCATACTTCTTATTAGCTTATTCTTCTAATGATGCATTATACATAAACGTATTTACCCATTAAAAGCTCATACATATTTGATATTTTTAATGTTACATGCGATTTCTCTCTTATACTCTAACATTTTAATTAAGAATATATCTGAGTAAAATATTTGTGTGTAACAGTCAAGTAAATCTTGCTACATAGATTGGTCTTTCTTTTTGAACTTCGATATGAAATTAGCAGCAAGGAAGCTTTATTCATTTATTATAGAAGTAATATAATTTATTTCTTTTTCGCATCATTAAAATAACATTGTTTTCCCATGAGGTTTTATCAGCAAAAATTTTCTCAGCGCAATCAGCTTTATCTATATTTCTATTTAAAATATTTTCACGCCTAAGCTCGCTTTATATTACATAATCGTTAATTAAATATAAAACTAAATACTTAAGTCATAATTTAAAATAAAATATAAGAAAATGTATTAAGATATTAATCTTGACGTATATCATATATAGATCTCGGTGTTGCTTACGTCGTAAATGTTCAATGGAATATTGAAACTCGCTTCTATTGAAAATCCACACATTCCTTATAAAGATAAGAGAAGATTAGAAAACTGTTTAGAGAACGTGGCAGGTCAAAATTTCCTTTTCAAACAAGGAGTTTAATAAAAAAATCGTACGCTAATGAAAAATAATATTGTAACATTTAAGGATTAGGCTTTTGTAAAATTGTGACATCAAAATTCCATGCTATTAGTCATATGTATTACATTCAATTTGTAATAATACAAAGTATAAAGTAACTTTCTATTACTTAGAGTTAGAAACTTATTATAGTAAGAAATCATGTGGTAAGGTAGGTAGTAAGATGAAGGGGAGAGCGAGCTCAAATGTTAGAATTGTTGTTTTAAAAAACAAATTTTAGACTAATGTGAAATAGTGCTTTCAAATGAGGCACTTAACGAAACCAAATGCTATCTATCATTAGACAAAAAGTTACTTTTGTTGGAAAAGAATAAGAGAATCAGACAAAACGCAGAATATTATTTTCTTTCACTTAATGCTACCGCCCCGCTCGAGCCGGCCAATTTGTATAACAGCGGCTGCCGCTTCTGGCTGTTAAACATATGAACTTTTCAAAGTTACAGAGAAGTCTAGACTCTATTAATTTTAAACGCCTAAATTTTAATCCAAAGGTTGTATTCCAGGAACAAATAATTCATGCGGTGTGCAATTGATTCCTTCTTAGTAACTCATTGTTTTATTGTACCTTTCAAATGTTTTGTTATTTCTTCGTTTGTTATAAGTATGAAGACTTGTTTAAAAATCGTTGTAATTGAAAACATATTTTAGCTGTTTAGGTATATAACTACCTTTTTCTACTAGTAGCTGTAAGAATATGTAACCTAACTTTCAAAATAAGTATGATATTTAATTAGTATTGAAAGGCTCATAAGCCTAATTACTGAGAACTATATCAATGTATCTCTTTTTTAAAATACTTTAGTAATTAGAAGTAAATTTAATTAGTATAAGTTTATAAAACATACATTAATAAATCAACGATCTCTGAATCCATGGACCAAAGGTCATGGATTTAAAGGACGCAGTATATGTTTTAAAATTATGTATATCCATATCGCAGCCCTTTTCATTATCTGTGAATTAAATCAATTGTTCACCTGAACTGATTACTTAAAAAAATTGTAAATTTTTTTTATTTTGTAATATTAGTGACTGTTTTAAATCTTTTCAAATTATGTTTAATAGAGTTGAACAAAATTGATATTTCTTATGTTTTACTTCTACAACTGCTCGGATCTTTGATGTTGTATACAAATTAACATAATACTAATTAAACGTCGTTTAGTAGTAATTCATTGAATTCAAAATTAATGGAATTATATAGAAAATTTTAATCAATAGATTATCCGCGTTGAAACACGGTCTATTTGTAAAACAAAAATTATTTTAATAAATGTCATAAAAAAAATGGCGTTTCATTAAAAACAGTCTAGCGTATAAGGAAAATGATACTATCATATCTACTAGATAGTAATTCCTTGACCCTCCGCCCCCTATGAAAGAAGGTGGCAAACGTTTCACCTCGCCTGATGATAAGGGACCGCAACAGTTTGATTTGCAGATGAGACTTACCTATAATGGACAGAGGAGCGAGCCAATCGTCACATGTTTTGAAAATATGGAAATACGCGCCACATGAATTGCTGCATAATACATATTAATGTTGGTAATCATTGAACATCGTATTTTCCATCAATTTGTACCGAGCGAATTCCAGTTCACTGACTAAAGTAACAAATTAAATTAAACTTGATTGATTTGGAAGTGAATACAAAATGTTCATAGAATTCATTTAATATTGTCTGATGTATCATTTAAATTGACTGGGCTCCAATGAATAACTAAGCCATTAACTCTTAAGCAAAATGTACTTTTTTATGGAAAAAGGTGGCAAACGAGGAAGCGGACCACCTGATTTTAAGTGACCGCTATCCATAAACATCCGCAACAAACAAATATGTTGCCTACTTAATGGACAGAGCAAGGAATGGATATACAGGAAAAAGGATATTTTCTTTTCCCCGCCAACCCCCTCCCCATACCCTCTAATGCTCTTCCCGTTCCCATACTATCCGTATGAGGAAAGGCTCACTCTTTCCTAAAGAAAAGAGGAAGAGGTCTGAAATTAGGCCTCCAGCACTCATCGGACGAAACGCAGAATACTTCCTATTCGTGGAACAGTTGTTTCGGGCTCTGCCATTGTTAAAGTTACTAAAATGAAGATCATGCGAATGTCGACACAGCGTGGGTAGACCTTCCATAAGATGGGCCGACGATCTGATAATGTAGAAAGCTCACAAGATGAGACAGGGACACGTAACCAAGCATGTATCGTGTAAGTATCTAATATCTTATGTCTATAATGAAAACCGACTGAGGTTAGGACAATAATAAGATGTGTTTACCTGATCGGGCATGTTGGCATTTATAATGGTATGCGCATTGGGTAAGCAATCAACTTTTTTAATATGTTTCACTGCAAGGACACAGGCTTCCTTTCTATGTAATATACCGCGATGGCTTAGTGAGGGTTGGTGGATGACACACGTGTTTGAATATGGTGGTTTTAAGACATGTCATTTTCCTCACGATGTTTTCCTTCATTGTTTTTGGAGCTGTGATAATAAAATAAATTACACAAAAGTAAAGCCCTGCCTGGGTTGATACCACTGGGCCGCCACTGCTCTGAACAAATAGAATATTATGATATATAAAACTAGATGTTGCCCGTTGCGTCGGATGCATTCATTGCTCATTTTCCACCTTGGATTTTGTATAACACATTGTTTCACAGTATAATAACGTCAAATTATAGGTAATATGTGTCAAATAATTGTTATTATTAAGACATAAAATATTACCATGGCAACCGATATTGTAAATAAAGGTTTTGTGTACGTTATTGGTGGATAAAAGGTAAGTACCCCATGTCAATTCAACGAAATAACGGCTCAATTCACGTGTAGTCCCGACTAGTACTCGTATGTACCGACTACTTTCGAGCCCCTTGGTGTCGCTTTCTCGGGGTGAGTAGTACTTGGATTAGTTTCCGGTCACGGCCAGCCTCCCACTCATATCTTAAGCATCAGAAATAAGACCTGAGAGAGAGAGACGAAAATAATAGTTTAATACTAGCTGTTTTCCGCGACTTCGGCCGCGTGGAATTAAATTAAAACATATTAATAACTTCGCAGGATAAAAGAATATATATATATATATATATATATACATACATATATATATATATATATATATATATATATATATATATATATATATATATATATATATATTACCGACCAATTTAATTGTTATCCACACTATCAAGCAGCAACATAGCGACTCATTTTGTAAAATAAACCCTAGCGGAGACCCAACGGTGACAGCAAGTGACTAATATGTGACAGCAATGACTAGTCTAAAGGGGATTTATTATTTGTTTACTACTTGTTAGCACTGCTCGTTTGCCGCATTATTCTTTAAAAAAATTATTTTTTTATTACCTTAGTTTTAAGAACAGACTTTAATATAAAAGGCCACTTCGCAAGACTAGCAATCGGAGCAACACAATTCGAGTTAGCTCGGCGAAGCCGGGCGTCACTAGTTTTTTCAATAAAAATTAACTGACATATTAATTTTATATTACCACTAAAATACCACATATTTTAGTCGTACTCATAATTCCACGCAGCAATGTGAACGCACGCGCATGATACATAACCGCGCAAGGCGGGCCGCCCGCACGCGTGTCTACTTGTTGCCTCTCCCCCACCCACACCTCTTTCGTACAAGTGTCAACTTACCCACATTATTCACAGCGTTATGGCAAGGGGCGTGGTTACCCAAGCACCTTTATATCGAACGTGCTGGTTTTTTTTCGGGATAAAAGATTCTATGTCCTTTTTTTGTACCCCAATTTATGTATAAAATTCACGATTATGATGGATGATGATTAGTTGAGCCGATAAAGCGTAAAGGGTAAACGAACAAACAAATTTTCATTCGGTCTTGTTCATTATAGCCTTTAGTTTCTATTATATTTTATTTTACTTTGTTTAGTTTCATTATATGAAGAAATTAATTTTTTTAAATTAGTTATTTAACTCAAGTTAGTTATTTAACCCAAAATCATCAAAGACTTTCCAAAATTTGACAAAATTTCAATATATTCAATTTTTAGCCGCTTCCATCGGCAATATTTTTTTAAAATCCTATTAATAAATAAAATAAATCCTACTTGCTTGTTGCGGATGTCTATGGGCTGCGGTCACTCAACATCAGGTGATTAACTTGCTCGTTTGCCACCTCCATAAATAAAATTATAAATGCGAAAGTTTGTAAGTATGGATGGTTGGATCTACAGATGTGTGGATGTTTGTTATTATTTCACGCAAAAACTACTGAATTGATTTTAATAAAACCTTACAATATAATAGTTTATACACCAGAAATACATACAGACTATAATTTATAAGGATACTAGTAACCCGCCCCGGCTTCGCCCGAACCGATCGCTACCAAACACAGGAATGTGCCAATCGGGACAATCCCTGTAAATGTCCAGCCGTTTAGGAGTCTATCGTATAGGTTTATAGGGAACATACATACTTCGCTTTTTAAAAAGTATAATTAAGTAAGTAACTTAAATGTATCCTATGTTACTTCTAGTACCTCCAAGAATATGTGTACAAAGTTTCATGATGATCAGTTGAGTAGTTTTCGCGTGAAAGCGTAACAAACAAACTTACAGTAACATTTATAATATTAGTATGGATTGTGTGAGTTTTGCAAAATATCACGGTAAGCCTAAAGAAATCCGCCGTATATGAGCGCACCTGGTGTGCGCTGCAAAAACCGTTATAGTTACACGTATATAATCTATAATGGAAATATTGACCTTCAATAGTTTCACAAGAAAGTCCGGGATAGTATATATCTATCTTTTATGTGTAAATAATTATCGCCAAAATAATGAAGCATTTATTAATTATAGGACAGAGCGACGTTTGCGGGGACAGCCAGTATAATATAATATTTGTATTATTGCATATTTTTTCCCACTACTACCCCGTACCTAACACTACCCCTACCCACTTCTACATACTACCCATACCTTCTACTATCCCTATCTACTACAACCCCTACCCGCAGACTGATTTTTCATTCGGCTCGCAATATGGTTAAGACGGCCCTGGTAGAACGGACTCTTCTATAACCTATGACTTCACAATAATACCTTTTGCCCGTAATATTGAACAAATTGTCCTAAAAAACAAAATGAACAACAATTCGTTATAAAATTAGACAAGCTTTTCTATTTACATTTTATGTATTTTGAAGTGATAACTCCTTAGGGGAGGGTAAGCCGCTTTTCGTCTTTTTTATGGTTGTTAATTGGTAGCTCCATTCCTAATTTTTTTTTATTCGACTTGTACATATATATATAATGCTCGTCATGTGCCCCTTTTTTAACAGACTTCAAAAAGGAGGCGGTTATCAATTCGTCTGTATTATTTTTTTATTTATGTTACCTCAGAACTCCGCTCCTTGTGAACCGATTTCGTTGATTATTTTTTGTTCGAGAGCTAGTGCTTGTCGATTGGTCCCATTTTTGTTAAGTTAAGATCCGGCCGGTAGTTTTTGAGTTATTCTTAATAATGCATAATATGAAAAAGTTGAGTTTTACTTTCTTGGCTTACGTAGGCAAAACTATAGGACTTACATTAAAAAGGCATATGAAATAATTGTAGCTCTTTAAATAAGTTAAATAAAAGTCAGTAATAACATATATCTATCTTCTATGGTTGTCTCACAATAACCACTTTTTTGAGGAAACGTCAATTAAAATGCATACGCCACTTACTACGCTATTATTCGTGTTCGGTATGAATCCTTATCAATTTAAATATGTTAATTATTAAGAGAATTTAATGTAGATTATAATTGCTCTTTGAACTATATCATTCTGACCAATAGTTTAGAAGATATCAAAAGTTTAAACTACAAAGTACGCGCAAGTGATTTCAAAAGCCGCGCAGTAGACGGCCGGGCTTAGCGATGTGTTTATTACTATGTACTTTGGTTGATTATCTTTCTTTGATTGAAAGTTGGTTGTTTACATGTATTCCCACAAAAATTTGATCATGACTTAACCAGTTGTTTTCGAGTTATTCTTAATAAAGCCTATTTACATTGAAAGTGTTCTCGTTTTGCTTTAAAACGACGTTGTATTAAGCCACTATGGTGGGCACGTTGCTCTTCCGACTCGTTAGATAAACGATCCTGTACCAAGTCAAGATCGTCGTTACGTTTTTTTTTTAAATTTCGCCTGTCATAATACTTTTCATGTATTTTCGAAAGCCTGTTATTGTGTTCTTCACTTATCTGTTTATAAATGGCCCTGGAAGTAGATGTACTAATTTTAGATAACGGTTCCGTCCTATCTTCGTGTCTCATTGAAACGACGCTGTCTCATATGAACTGCGCGTTTAGTAGGCCAACTCATATCCTGACAAAGACAATGAGTTAACAAACTTTAGAATAAACAACATTTTAAACAAAAACAAAACCGAGGCGAGTTTCCGGTGAGAGGGTAGGAGCCTGCCTGAAGCCAAACCTCCTTGGGTATTTCCTTGGCTGACGCCGACTGCAAAAACAAATATTATTAAGAATTGATTCTTATGTTTACTTGCGTAAAATTATTTTATACTTTTTAATGCATTATTTAGTTTTTTTGAAGTCGGTTTTGTTTTTGTTGTTTATCAAAAACTGACAAGTAATTTTTTAAGTTATCCTTAAGAATATGTACCAAAAAGTCGGTCGATGATTTTACAAAATTTAATTGATTCTCTACATTTGTATATCCCAATATAATAATAAAATGTGCTCACTTCATTTTAAATCTACAATACATTTTTTTAAAAATCAATCCAATTTACACTATAATATACATTTTTTTTAATTTAATTTCAAATCATTGCACAATTCTATGCAACTGTTTTGTTTGATCGAAGACCACAGATTATTCTAATTTAATGAAAAAAAAAGGTGCATCTTTCATCTTGGGGCACGTCTCCTCCACGAAAACTTTGACTATGCCAAATATCATACACCTTCGTATTCGCATTAGTCTTAAAAGTCTGTTGAATTTCCTTTCACGTATTTAAATATTGATTAATAAGCAAAATTAAAATTTACGCGGACAAGTCGGGGTATGAACACTAGTAGAGAAATATAGATATCAATCGAGAATTTACCAAGGTAAGCATATAACAAGCAGTGTTAGACACTGGTCAACTGAATAAACGTGAACACTTGTAACCTATTTGCGGCCTCTCCAGGATGCCGCCTCAGGAATACAGAGATATATAGATATATTACAATAGAGAACATAAGCCTAACTAATATTATAAATGCTATTTCCTATCCCATTTCCAAACTTGAGACCTAAGAATTATTGCTTTCTTTGTTTCAAGTAAATAAATTCCTAACGTTTGTAATATTTTATTACGTAAACGTTTTTATTTTACCTTGTTAGGATTACAGTCATTCGAAGCCAAGGAAACATTTTGACTATTATATATAATATTTTGAGTTTAAAAAAAACGAATATCTTTTTGACAGTATGTAATTTTAATAATACTTAATAAACTGTCATAAATAGATATCAAAGGTTTCCTTCATTGCCTATTATTAATGCATTTTAGAAGACGTATAATAAAATATGATAGCCAATTCAAACAGTTTCAAACCATGAGAAGAAATCAGATACTTTGATAACGTAGAAAAAAGATAGGGCGTTCAAAGAATAGCGATAATACTTCCATTGTGTTTTAAACTCTCTCATGTTTCAAACAACACTGGGAAAATTATAAGCAGCACTTGTACACAGTAACTTATTCAATTTTAAATATGACTAATTGAGTCATAAATGATAAAAGGACCTACCAAAGATTAGGTCATGAAAATGTTTTAATTTACCTAGAATTCTTTAAAACATAGGATACTTTTAATGAAAAAAAATATATAAAAAGCCAAGTATGTATGTTCCCTATAGACTCTGAAACGGCCGGACCGATTTCGATGAATTTTACGGGGATTGTCCAGATTCGCACAGCGGGTGTTCCTGTGTTTGGTAGCGATCAGATCAACATAATTAGTGGTACCCGGGCAAAGACGGGGCGGGTCACTAGTATAACTATATTAGGACCATTCTTAGGCCGAGACAAATAAACGTCCAAAGCAAGTGCTTGAACGTTCTAAGCGTGATTAGGATTAGCATAGCAATAGATTTTCGAGCACTTGCACTATGAGTATGATAAGTATGAATTTGGCATCTCGGCTTACAGGATTATTGGTAATTCGATGTCTACGTATACGTTAATAGGTGATAGGACTAACTAGTTACGATAATTTTAACCCCCATATGCACGATGCAAAAGTGAAGCATTTTTGAGCTATCATGTTTTTCAGCTGCGTTCAAAATAATTAATGTATCAATTTAAATCTCATTTTTGTTCTGATTTATAAAAACTATTAAACACTAGTTATATATAAACATTAAAACAACAATTATCGGTCGGAATCGATATTACTTTTTCTTTATGAACTCCGGGAGAAAAGTCGGCGATGGGGCTCGCCACCCGTCAAGCTCTGTGTCCCCTCCCGGAGGGGCGATATGTGGATTGCAGAGGCCCGTTTGACCACCCTGAATGTTTGTAGAGGAATGAGTGTTAAAATCCATGAAGTTTGTGAGTTAGTGAATGCCAGGGGTATAGACGTGTTGTGTGTAAATGAGACGAAGAGAAAGGGAAAGGATATTACCACACATGGCACGCTTAACTCGTACTGGTCAGGTGTTGACGAGTGCGAGAGAGCGTGTCAAGTATTCTTTCTGAAAGTGTGAAGTATGAAACTATGTGGAATAAACAAGAGGAAGGACGAAAGGACGTGAATGCGAAGAAGAAAGCATGGTTATATTTACTGGCAGCTAAAGCCAGGCAATCAGACTGTACGAATGAAGATATTGAAAGGCTTATGTTACGATTCCGTTGTTTGAGGAAGAGAGTGAATGAGGTAGCGAATAGAAAGAAGCTAGAAATAAAAGAGAGGGTTGAAAAAACATTGTCTGACGACTTCCAGGCAATTAAAATTTGTTTTGGAGATTCGTCCAAAATTCCAGTCTAAGGTACAAGTACAATCGAGCATGAATGTTGTTCGTGATGAGAGTGGGGACCTTTTGAATAACGAAGTAACAATTCTGAAGAGATGGAAAGGATATTTTTAAAGTTTGTTTGAATGGGAAGAGGCATCTACAACTAAAACGACAAATCACATGAAGAACAAGAGTTGGAAAGTGAGATAACTTTGAATGAGATTGTAATAGCAAAAAGAATGAAATTGGGCAAAGCAAATTGAGCTGGAGAAGGTTTAGTTGCAAGCCTGCTGTGGGTCATTTCCAATATTTGTTGGAGACATGGCCTAGTACCGGAAGATTGGAGTAAAGCCGTCATCTTCCCTTTTTATAAAGGAAAAGGTTCACAGCATGATTGTAAAAATTACCGAGGAATCAGCCTTCTCAGTATTCTCGGAAAACTTTACGCTAAGGTACTGATTGAAAGAGTCATAAAAGAAACAGAAGAAAGAATGTGGGACGTGCAAGCAGGTTTTAGAAAACGAATGGGTTGCATGGATCAAATTTTTTCTTTACGTATATTATCACAGAAAAGTTTGTGGTTGTAAACTTCTTGAGTTTTACGACCTCTGCTATTCATATAAAATCATTATTTCTGAATACTCTGTTGTTATAACATTATCCAACAATTTTTTAGTACTAACACATTTAAAACCACCGTCCTATTGGTTATTGCTTCCACGTCGTGGCCACAAGGTGTACGAAACGTTCTAAGGTTTCAAGTCAAGCCAGTCAAGAGTACTTTTTAATAAAAGCTTTATAAAGTAAATTTTCTGATATTCCAATCAAACTAAGACGTTTGATATTTGATAGTTCACGATGACGGTTGAATTGCTTAAACTCAAATATGTGCACAGAGTACGTAAATGTTTGTTTCCATGGTCAAACGTTAGTTTAGATTGCTAGGGCGTACATCGAAAACATCAAAGCGCAGCGCTTTATAGCAATTAATTTAAGAGTTTTTGAATATTGCGAACTCCAGTACCCTCAACAGACACAAACATTACATGTACACATTGCTATCGATGCATTACATGTACATATAAAATTTTCCTTTCACAGTGTGTAGTTGCCATACTCACTAGTATATGTGGTATATATATGGCATATATATATATATATATATATATATATATATATATATATATATATATATATGTATATATATATATATATAATATAATTATATGTAATTCACACAATAAATATTTGTGTTGATTTTAAAAGATAACAACAAATACTTATAAAAAATTACATCTAAAATAATTTACCTAAAGTCAGCTTGAACTGTAAACAATACCTGGAACCTCCACGACTCGTATTCGACGTACTGTTTACAGTTTAAGCAGAACATTATGTATAATAATTTATCTCGTTCTAGCAATGGCCAGTGTATGTTTATTTCATTTAACTGCAAAGCGTAATACATAGGAGTGAGGGATATAACATATAAAACAGACTACAGACCACTAACACCGACGCAAAGTGCTATGTCACCGCGGGAGCCTCATTTCAGTGCAACTCTGCGTTCAGTCTCTGGACGACGTGCCGGTGCCGACGTGGTAGCTGCATTCCTAAATACGTAACTATTCGTTAAAATATAATTAAGTTATGTTATTATCAATAGGTATATTTTAGGAATGGTGAATGTATTTTTGAACAGCTTATATATTTTGTGTGATTTATGGGCGGGTTCCGACTTCATTTATTTTTTTATTCGTTTACTCGAAGTGATGTAAATTTTATTAAGATAATAATAACCAATCAATTAGAGCGCTAATTACATTTTTTCTTGACCGTTATATTTCTATTGCTATTATCGCCCAATCGTTAAGGGTACGGACCCTTTTTTTACATAAGGAAATGCCCACGCATATCCTCCCTCGCTTGGACAAATTCGGATTATGTCGGACTCCAAACGACTAAAGCCTGACGATGTGCCTCGCATGCGCATATCGGAGGGGCTACGAGAACGCTTTCGCACAACATCCGCGGCCCCGGCAGCGCTAGCCGTTTCCGGCACCTTCTGAGGAGAGGAGGAGACATAATAAACGAATTTATTACATTTAAAGATAGAAAATATTTTTTTAAATAAACAAATAAAAACTTAGCCGAATGTGTAATGCGAAAAATACATATACTCTTAACAACCCGGAGACCTCTCAGCGGTGTTAAAACGCAACTTTGGAGCAACAAGTTGAACCTCCCAGGCTGACTGAGTGAGTACACTTCACTTAAAGACAGTATTGAAAACTGTTAATTAATATTATATTATAATTAAACACTTATACGTTATAAATTTGAGAGGTGCCGCTGATGGAAACTAAATCCAAAACTATGTGTTAGGCCGATTAGTAAATGTATTTATCCTGAAATGTTTCCACCAGGAGTATTATAAACCTATATTTGTATTTCTACCAGTACAAACGACCATGAGCGACGTAAAGTACTCGAAACGTTAAAATCAACGCGAAAAATTAGTTTTATTCCATTCCAACTAACTCAAATATTGACGCAGCGGCTATTCCCTTTTTAACTAACATTTACAAATGCAAATGTTACTTTGTTTGTTTATTTATTTGTTACGTTTTACCTCCTTACTGATTCGACCGAGCATCATGAAATTTTGCACACGCATTGTCAGGGTTACATTAAACGACATGGCGTACTTTTTAAAGAATCTATACAATTATTATATACTTAGTTCCCTATCCTATCGGCTATTATTAATAAAATAAATTCACCATTAGTTGCGGATGACGTCACGTGAGAGTAAATTGACAAGGTCATAAAATCAATAATCAATCAAAAGGCCAAAAAATGAAAGCAAAATATTAATTAACAATTTAACTGTGACAGTGTTTAAACTACCGAGAAAGGAAACATCAAATTATAACTGATTCGTTCAGTTCACAATTTGCTAAACGGACGAAATTTACAAACGTTCGGTGAAATATACAATACATTTCTTTCACGTATTATTTTATGCATTAGTAAGCTGTTTAATTTCTTTTTCAGATTCCAACTTATATAATCATCTACATAATTTACATATAACATGGAGTTTGAGGAGCAGGGAATACCTTCCCGCAGGCAAGGTCCACTTAAAGGCCAACGAACAATAAAAGTTAAGAAAGTAAAACATGTTTCAAAAGCATCGAAAAAAAACGCTTTGATGGTCAAAAAGCCATTGCTTAGAAAAGCTCTAAAGATGCTGCGAGAGCACGCTAGGTATATCCAGAAGCCCGTCCCTGTGTTAGATATTGAGGCTTTCGATAGAGATAAAATGGTGGTCAAGGACGTGCCACTGAATAGCGTTATAGAGCTACATTCAAATAATGAACCCTCTTTAAGCCAGGACGGTATGTATGTTTATATGTATTTTTAAGCACCACAGACACGAATACAATTTTCGCTTTATATTTCTTATTTAGCGTGAATCGAGTAAGGTTTCATTCCAATTACTATGTTGCGAACATCGATTTGTTCTTGACTCACTCTTCTTTGTATGTGTAATAGGTATTTATCTTTATTACAGCTCTGTCGGCGTCACCGATGGGTTTTGATGGCTACAGTTTTTTGACCGACGAACAGAAATTCGATTCCTTCGCTGACCAATTGATGGTAAGTTACTAATAAACATCGTCGTCGTTTCAGACAATATTGGTCCACTGCTAGACTAACTTATAGATGTAGTAGTAGGTAAGGCTGGTAATTGTGGGGGGGGGGGGTAGGAGGCCTATACCTTCTATCCCTGCATAAGTTTGGGGTAGTAGTTGGTAGGGGATGGATGAAGATAGGTGTAGGTGTAGGTAGGGATAGGTTAAATAGGGGGAGTAAGGAGTAGAGGTAGTGGGGACATAGAAGTAAGTAAAATAACTAAGAAATGAATATGTAATAACCTCCTATAAAATTCTACACATATAGTTGTAACTACATTAAAAAAGACAATAAATTCAAGTTGCCTATGGACGCGGATTAAAACGTGAATAGTTCACGTGTCGTGGCATGTGCTCATCCACTGACAGCCAAATACCACTATAAACTATGAACGAAAGTGCGCGTCATTAGTTGATGAGTCATCATAAAGCAAGGAATAATAATATTTTGTCTGTGAATATTGGGAGCACGATAGATATTTAACGACAGACAAAAAGATATTTGTTTCCAATAATATATGCTACTACGAGTTAAGCTGTTTTATTACATTTTACAGTAAAGGAACACAACCACAACATCAAAGGATAGCACCAGCAACAGGAAACTTCTTCGCCGTCATAATGCCGTCCCGTCGTAATATGAATACTGTAACTACTGTTTCAATAATGAAAACCTTTATAACACATGTACGAATTATCTGAGTTTTTTTATGACATGTCTCTTCCATAATTACTCTCCTTTTTCCAAGGAAAATTGTAAGAATGTAATTTTGATTGTATTTCATTGAAGATATGCTTAAACTACGGTCCACTACGTAACGTGCGACATGTCGAAATCGACTAAAATACATTATTTAATTAATAAGCTTTATTCTTCAATATAATCTGCTCATTCGATTTTGTTTCAAATATCAATTATTTCACAAGATAAATAAAGCAAAAATGGAAACCGCAACGAACAGCTTGGCAAGTAGATGTCCTACATACAGTTAACGTATGACGTTTCAAAAAATCGCGGCGCCTCAATACCTACCATATAGATATTTATTGCGCAATGTTATAAATGCTACGGTCTATTTATATTTATTTATTGTACTTGCTTTGGCTAAGCTGTGGCTTAGTAACTCTTCTTAGGCTTTAACAAGTTTGCTATATAAAGTCAACGTGGAAACAATCATTTAACAAATTTTCTATTTAAATATTTATAAATAAACGGCATTAGATGCAATTATAATTTGATATTGAATGAGAATAATAATACGAAATTGAACACAATTTTATCGTAATTTATAAAGAATGTTTTGAGATATGTCGCTTTTTACGAAATGTCCGTTACATTTAATATAATATCAGATGATTATTATAAAGTTAAGAATATCTCATAAGAGTTGAGTGTTGATAATGCTAAGTTTTAATGTATTTAAAAAATATTCTGCTTAATTGTTATCTGGAGTTGTCAATTTTAAGCTTAATAAACGATTTGAAATTAAAAAAAATTGGGTAACATTCATAGTGTAAGTACATCAAAAAATTATACATAAAACATGAAATGCCTATGAGCAGTGGTACGTTTATCATTAATTTACTATTGTCTAGTCTACGCGTCTACGCCGTAGAGCGTAGACTAGACGCACAGACAAATTGTTCAAATTTGTCAGTTAAATAAAATTGCACGACAACAAACCGCGGGACTTAGCTTCTTAACCACAAACTGAATTATTTTTCCCGTGATCACAATAGGGTCTATACTTATCTTTCCTTTTTTACCGTCCTTACCACGGAGAGTGTTCCGAAGAATTATTTGGTACCATTCTTGCCGCTGAGTTAGGTCCTCGCTTAACTAGACAAAGCTCCAATTATCGTTCTTACCGTCTTGATAATTGGCATTCCACTAACGTGCCGTTTTCGCGTAAGTTCCTGCCTCGCACAGCCGTGTAGTGGAATGATCTGTCGTCAGTGGTATTTCCAAACCAATATGATTTAGGGTCCTTGAGACGCGAGCGCACTCCTTCCTTAAAGGCCGGCAACGCACCTGCAGTCCCTCTGGTGTTGCGGATGTTCATGCGCGTCGGTGATCACTTAGCTTTAGGCAACCAGTTATTCGTTTGCCTCCAAAAAAATTAAAAGGGATGGGGCACATAAAAAAGGCAGACAAGAAACATAAATGAGGCTTTAAATGTTCATATCGATCGTGATTTGTTTGGGGTCAGATTCCTTCTTAAGCATTCAATCACAACATTAGTAGTTAGTAAGTTAGTTGCAACCTAATTGCCAAGCAAAGTAATATTAGTATTTTGTATCCAGCCAGTATAGTGCATGTTATAATTGCTAGTGCACGTCGCAACAGAAGGAAGGCCTAAACAAAATAAATGAATGTAAAATTTATAAATTATAAATATGGTAACTAAATGACACCGACAGAGTTAACAAATGATCATTAAATGCATAAAAAATATCTACTTTCGAGTACCTCCACCGATCTCAATAAGGAAAGATCGTCTTCGTCTCGTCACTGGCTCACGCTGGTCGGGATCAGAGATCATGGATTTCCATTTCATATATCTACGCATCGGTTGTAGGTGCTTCCTATATTGCCCCTTTTAGTAAGCGACTAATCTAATTTTCCCGACAAGCCCAGCTCTCACTTCAGAGTATACGAGGAGTACATCTTCGCGTATAACCAGACGAGCCTTCTTAGACACATTCTGACTCCCAACTACTATACATGTAGCCCAATTCATTCACTCGCAGCTTAGGTTTTTGTTTTAGTAAAGAAAACTACTAATGATATAGACAGAGTAGTCTTGGGACTGACGTACACCTCGGCGCCCCAACCAAAGATGGACAAGCCCGTTTAGTAGCAGAAGTATATAAAATGTTTTTGCGTATGGTTCGGTTAATGATATGCAAAAAAAACTTTACAATTTACCCTTCTTCGTCTTTTTTATTAACATTTTTTCTTATAACCTCTTTCTGAATTTTAAAGCGAAACAAGAGTAGCCTACTGGAGGTTAGGAAGCTAAATTTTATATTCAATCGATTTTATTTTCAATGAAAAAAAAAGTTGGTACTCATGCAATTCACATTTGATCGAATATTTTTAACAGCAACCTAGGATTTTTTCTACCATTCAGAAACCGGGAGTTAATTCATCAAATAATTGCATTTATATTAAATACGCTGATTTCTATTCATAAAGCCAAATACGGTAGTAAGGATACAAGTACATAAATCGCGCTGCAAATGTCTTATGTGATAAGGCTACTCCCAAAAGCAAAATGGCAACATTTTCAAAAGCGCTTATTATTGCGAAACATCTTATTTAATACAATTATTGACATCCTGTGAATTTGTCACGTCATTAAAATGTCTGCTTATAGCATTTACCCACTACCTTAACAGTCGGGGTAAGAAAACCTTCGTCAGTTTTCAAATTGATTCCTTTATGAAATCTTACACTTATGATCTAAGATCACGAACCTATTTTTACCGCGACTGTACAAGCAATAAACATAAGCAAATATTTAGATATTAAACAACTTTTAAAACCCTAGTTCGCATTTACAGATATTATTAATTATTAAACTTGATTCCACTAAGGATGATGACCAGCATTCATCATCCGCAAAAGCCTTGTCCGGCCAGGGTGTCTTATCACACGTTGTGCAATGGCTGTCACTAGTCACGAAGTAAATTGGAAAGCATAACGTAGATGGTGGTGCTATCATTTTGTTGGACAAACTAGATAGTACATTGTTACTTTTTCGCACTATTAGAAAAAAGCTATCTCGTGCTTATGAATTCTTTATTAGACAAAGTATACTAAGTGAAGATAAGAAATAATCATCTGTGGGTACTTACAAAACTTATATTTTACTACCAGACGACCGAGCGCCGAACGGCGCGCCGCTTTTCTAACGGTTTCGGATTCTTATTAACTGCACTATTTTTTTTTCCGAGGAAGGTTGGTTGGTTGGTGCCAGGCCGTAGAAACTGTAGCCAGAACCTTTATATAGGACCTATAGGTCAAAGTTTAAGCAATCATATGTGGTAGGTAAGCTTTGCTACGGTTATGTCGATGTCAAAAATGCATGCAAATCGCTTGGCCTCCGCAATTTAAGGTTACGATGACGTCGACACTAACACATTTCTGACACAATAACACGCTGCATCAAGTTACAATTTCAGCTATTATGACAATGCAATCGAAATGCGGCGACATCAGCGAATTTTATATTTATATGTTTCACTAGCTGTTGCCCGCGACTTCGTTCGCGTGGAATCAAATAAAAAATATTAATCACTTCGCAAAATAAAAGTTTATAATCGTACTTTTTACATTAGTTGTTTTTACCGTACAAAATTAAACATAAAACATCTGCATCAAAATTATTCTTTGATATAACAACAAATTTAATTTTGCTTATCTATATAGGGCTACATTTCACCCGGCGTTGTTGCTATTCAGTTTTAAAGAAAAAAATGGTAAAGTAATAACGAACGTGTTCAAGGCAATTATCAATAACAAAAAAGACGGCTGTTTACGACCTCGTAAGCTGCGGCACCAAAATAAGTATTAGGAATTTCCAACTGATATTTTTACTGTTATTGTATTTATTATAGCTGTGCCCCGCGGTTTCACCCACCCCGCAATTTTACTCAGACGAAATGAATATACTTATTACCTACTTAAATATCACCCTAAACTCATCATCGTCATGACCGTAGCAAAGCTTACCTACCACATGTGATTGTTTAAACGGTAACCATAGTCCATTCTATATAGGTTCTGGCTACATTTTTACGGCCGGCCGCCTAACGCCAACCCTCCTCGGGAATAATAAGCTGCTAACCTAACCTAACAAAATCTATAAAAAAATAATACACACCTCATTCCTAAATCGTCTACATACGTGTAAATACTATAATTACCAGGGAGCGTTGTGCATCTCCGAAAGACGTGTGTGTGCTATGAATATGTCATTGCACTTTGTATCTAGCTGAAGCTTGCAAAATCTCCGACACTGACCTGTTTTGAACTTTATGTACACTTTCAATCATCATTATTTTGAAGATAATAATATTTAATAAAAAAATCATTGTTTTGGGTTTTATTGCATTTAAAAAGAACCCCAATTATTTTCGAATATCCTCCATGTACAGCCTAATCGTTAAGGTTACGGACTGGACCGGAAAAATCCAGACAGCCAAATGTCAAAAAAAATTAAACGAAAGTGAGCCTTATAGCCTTATGTAAGAGAGTCATCAAGACGTCATAAATAATATAATATAATTGTAAGAAAATAGGGTTGTCCTACACTCTCGGTTTTATCGCAATTTAGATTTTATCGAAAGTGTTTTTTCTGAGGTATAGTAGTATATATAAATAAAAATAAAATCTCATCCAAAAAGTTTATTTACAATAAAAAAGACTACAAAAAATGTATGCCTTTTTTCACCACATTCATAAAATTTTACTAAGTTGGTTTTATTATACCAATAATAAGAGAAATTGACTCTTTTTATATAAGTAAATAAATCAATAAATAGGAGCAGTGGTGGCTCAGCGGTTTAGGCCCCGGCTTACGTACTTGTAGGATGTGGGTTCGAACCCAGACAGGCGCAGGCATTTGTGTAATTTATTTCATCACCACTGCGGTGAAGGAAAACATAGTTAGGAAACCGGTATGTACTTAGAACCAACAAATTCGAAGACATGTGATATCCACCAACCCGCACTGGGCCAGCGTGGTGGATTACGGCTCATTCCCTCTCTCGGAGAGGAGGCCTGTGCCCCAGCAGTGGGAAACATTCTAGAAAAGGCCGATTTCATTATATTATATTATTACTAAAAAAATAAATATACGCTCATGCCCGTAACCTAGAGGGTAGTAGGCAGACATTATGAATTCCCATTTCATTACAGAGGTATTAAGTATATTATAGCAGTAAGAAAACTATATAATGATTTATAAACACGATTTTATTACAAAAGAAATAGACAGTGTGTGACACGATATCTGCTCTCGTCGCCTCAGCCTCCTTGAAGGTTTGCAGGAAGGTGGTGGCTGCGCGTAGATAGCGATGACCATCCACGTATCTACGTGTGCCTTTATAGGTCCCATAGCGGTAATGCCGAAATAGACCAACTGATGGAGCAAGTTCAAACGGCTACAGATTCCGTTCTGGAGCTGATACCATCCGCAGAGATCGTGGTACTTTGCGATTTCAATCACACAATCCACCCGACCCCTAAGAAAGGCGATAGCTCGGATCCGTCCAACAACAGGCCGTTTGCCATTACCAACTTGTTCTCGAAAGTCATTGAAACGATCTTTTCTTTTCTAAACGGTATCTTGAGGAGCACCAGCTAATTAGCGATCATCAGTATGGTTTCCGTCAGCGCCGCTCAGCTGGTGACCTTCTTGCGTACCTCACGCATCGATGGTCGGTGGCAATCGAGGGCAAGGGGGAGGCCCTGGCAGGTAGTTTGGCCAAGGCCTTTGATCGAGTGTGGCACAAAGCTCTTCTTTCGAAGTTGCCTTCCTACGGGCTGCCCGAGAAACTATGCGCCTGGATTTCCAGCTTTTTGGAGGGTCGGAGCATCAAGGTCGCTGTCGACGGTGCATGCCCTGACCCAAAACCAATAAATGCTGGTGTCCCACAGGACTGTGTACTGTCGCCCTCCCTGTTTCTTCTGCATATCAATGACATGCTGCAAATAATCAACATCCATTGTTATGCAGACGATAGCACGTGTGATGTACTGCACTGTACATGGCCCACGCTAACGTTTCTCGGGCTACCGCCGCTGAGAACCGGACTAAGCTTGTGTCCAGGGCCGTCTTAAGCAATATCGGCGCCGGGGTGCGAAAAACAGGCTGCACCCTCCCCCTCCCCCCTTCACCTTATCAATTTTAGCATTTAAAATAAATAAATGAATAAATATGCGCTCACGCCCGTAACCCAGAGGGGTAGGCAGAGATCGTGGATTTCCATTTGGCGCGATCCTGGCACACCTCTCTCGCTTCTTCCACATTCATACGTCTACGCATGCATGCTCGTCGGTTATGGGTGCTCATATGTCGCCCTTTTTTAGAAAGTCATTAATCTGATCGATATAAGTTCTCCTAGGGCGTCCCCTACCAACACTGCCACTCACTTTTGCAACATAAATTTGCTTTGTTATTCTCTCTTCATTCATCCTTCCAACATGCCCGTACCACCGAAGCATACCTTTCTTAATTCACAACGTCCACTTTTAAACCACACTTTTCTCTTATAACGCTATTTTTAACCCTTTAGCATTTTTAAGCAAATATTTTTTTATGTTTCGTTTATGCCTCTTATTCATATTCATAGTTTATAAATAAAAGCCGCCTGATTGAGGTGTGGAAATAGCGAAAACAAGATGCAGCTCAGATCATTTCCACTGCTTCACAAATCATCCTCATCATCATCATCAACCTATATCAGTCCACTACTGGACATAGGCCTTCCCCAGTGCCTTCCACAGTATGCGGTCCTCCGCGCACCGCATTCAGCGACTTCCTGCCGTCCTTATGAGGTCATCGGTCCATCTGGAAGGAGGGCCCCACACTTCTGGTCCCCATCCATGGCCTCCATTCCAGGATTTTCCTCCCCAATCTGACGTCGCTCGCTCGACAGATATGACCAGCCAATTGCCACTTCAGCCTTTTGACTTTAAGAACTATGTCGTCTACATTAGTTCTCCGTCGAATTTCTTCGTTCCGGATTCTATCCTTTAGAGAAACACCGAGCATAGTTCTCTCCATCGATCGCTGTGCGACTTTTAACTTATGGACCAGCCCTACCGTCAGCGTCCAAGTCTCTGCGCCGTAGATCATTGCGGGGAGGACGCACTGATTAAAGACTTTCGTCTTTAGGCATTGAGATATTTGCGAGGTGAGGATGGAGCGGAATTTCCCGAATGCTGCCCAGCCTAGTCGAATGCGTCTGTCGATCTCTTTGTTGAAGTTACTAATTACATCTGTGTGTTCTCTAATTACATTAGTACTTTAATAAAATTTTACAGACTGCACACCGACTTAAATAAGATATAAATCACGATCAAAAATTTGTAAAATTATGTTTTTGCTAATTCAAAAACCTGGTATAAAAATTGGTACGTAAACATTTTGTTTTATAAATATTGTTAGGTATTCTTTAATATATATAGGTAATAATTTTATAGTTAGTCTTTACACATGGTGGATGAAGGAGAGCTTCCAACCCCAACTCTTGTACTTTAGAGACTGTCTATTGTGCAGTATGTAATATGTATTTTTTCTAGATTTTTCAGTGCAATGTCTGCGGCTGTCGCTAATGTTATGAACTATTGAAAATAAAGAGTTTTGCAATTGATATTAATTTATAAAACAGTTTCATCAATCAATCAGTGCCGACTCTGACCGCCGCCTGCCCATCGGTATCTTTAGCTGTGTAAAATTCAAACGAAATTAAACTTTATGTTCAACAGTTAAAACCCATTTTGCTTCAATTGCAGTCAGCTATGTCAAAAGCCATTTTAACTCTTTGTAGCATTACAACATTTGCCGCACACGTGCTTTATTTATGTTAATTCATAGAATAGTAATAATAAGAGTGAAATCAACTTGCATAACGCGAGCGGTATGACACATACCGAAAGCCGAATGCGCCGCGCCATCTTTAGTAAAACAATACCTAACAAAATCTTGTTGATTTCCATCCCATAAAGACACAAGTCTGCGCCATGACCGCTAAAAAAGATCCCTTTATCGCGAATGTACGTTTTAAGGGCACTCCTCCGGTTGCCACAGACAGCATCGGTATTCTCGGCGTTGACATATCGAGTGACATTCCCGTTAGTGCCACGGAATGGGTTCGAACCCTATCATGTAATATTGAAACAAAAAGCTAGTTAAATATTTATTGTAGTTAGTGTCTCGTTTTTGTAATTTCGCACATTACTTTTAATTTAATTTTACACATTTGAGTAAACAGTACATTTTTTTAAAATTATTGTCCTTCAAAACCAGATATAAAAAACCTAAAGTAAAAAAAAAGAAATATAATTCAATGAAATAAAAGATACTTAAAGCTTTTCTTAAGACCCAGGACCAAAACAAAGTAACCAAATGCTATATTTATACACACACACATCTATTACGCACGACTTTGTAAGTGACCATGTCTGTGCGCTCGGTCACCACGCCCTCTCTCCGCTTCTCCCCTTTGCAATAACTGCTTTCGTAGCACCGTATCTATGCGAAATGACTAAGCGACCTCTCGTGCTCTGCCATTTCTCTTCTGCAGCAGCATTGTGTTGCAACGTGCGACCTCGCATGCTCTGCCCTTTCTCTTCTGCAGCAGCACCGTGTTGGTACATGCGACCTCGCGTGCTCTGCTATACCTCTTTCAGAACCCACCCTGCGTGATCTGCTCCCCGCGTGTTGAAGTTCTGCCTGTTCAGTGCGCGCTACGTTCCTGGAGCCGAGCCTTGCCCCGGCGGGCTCGCGCTCTTCATGTGCGACCTGCGTCACTGCCTAGGGAATGCTATGTGCTATCACAATATTTATTACTGTTTTTATTCTTTTCTAAATAAAACATCTTTGAAGTCATGCGAAGTAGATGAAGACTTCTCTGTCCGCAGCCCTCTCTCTGTAAATGATATGCCGAGGCGTCGTCATCCTCAGCAAAGCAGCTATGAAATGCTGATACTTTTTTTATTACCATTTCAATTCCTTATGTTAATTTTGCATTTACATTATGCGAGCGGGAATACAAGCGTATTGTCTTTATAATTATTGTCCAATATTAGTGTGATTTTATAATTACTGCACATAGTCGGACCTATATACTATTAAAGCAAACTTATAAAATTAAATCACAATACATATAAAACAATTAAGGATGGGCGTACTATTTGCATTTACTTGATATCTACTTATTTATTTTATTTTCGTAACCTAACGTCCGAAACTAAACAGTGTTGCTGGCGGCGCACCATACGGGGCAATAGCGACGCGGTCGTCTCGCTCTCTCTACGGTAACAGCTCGAACTATTTAAGATCATATATCGCGAAAAAATCACCTCGTCGCCAGTTGTGGTGTATCGTGTGTAAGTAAAACGGCGGTTGATTTGGGACTGATTTTGTTTTAATAACAGATGGTAGGTTATTCAAACCTACCTACATTATGACCAATATATTACATAAAGTTTCTCGACAGTAAAAACATATTAATTTAAGTCATAAAAGGGAAAAAATATACACAATATACAAACAATAATAAAAAAAGAAATAGTAAACCAAGAAACAGTAAAAACAACCATGCTATGCCATGTTGGATACAATAAATCATAACAATTATCATGACACAAAGAATTTCCGAAATGATACTACTTCACCTGCCTTGCCGAAATGATACTGGTGTAAAACAAGTCAAGTTCATGATGCTTACCTGCCCGCCATATTAAAGTGTTTTTACTGTAGTTAGTACGTAAAGATGGCGTATAAAGTAACCCTTTAGGTCTAAGACTTTAAACAATACTTCAGCTACTAGGTCCAGGGAATCGACGGTGCCAGAACAAATTTTAATCAAAAATACAATGTCAGAGATTTCACGATGCAGTTTTAGCGGTTGTAAATGATGGTTGGTTGTATATTATATACAACATAACATGTCATTTAGTTACCATTTTTTTAGACCAATAATAAAAGTTGACTCAATCACTATGCTACATCTGCTAACTGCATAGAATGAAAAAAAATCGATTTATAAAATTAAAAACAATTTATAAATCCCGGTTGGTTTACAAGTCGATCACTAGCTTCTTTGACCATATAAGGTATAGGTTGCACTTTCCAGAGTGGATTAGAATTTCTAATAAGAACTGTATCAATGTCCAGACTCTTTAGAGCCATGATATTCACTAATATGTCTAACCTCAATCCATCTCGCTTGTACATTAATAGGCGATAAGGTATGGTTGGAATGTTTAAATTAATACCAACAATATTTTTTAGTCCAATAGTATTAGTATTTTGTATCCGGCCAGTATGGTGCATGTTATAATTGCTAGTGCACGTCGCAACAGAAGGAAGACCTTAACTAAATAACTGAATGTAAAATTTAGAAATTATAAATATGGTAACTAAATGACACCGACAGAGTTAACAAATGATCATTAAATGCATAAAAAATATGTACTTCCGAGTACCTCCACCAATCTCAAAGAGGAAAGATCTTCTTCGCCTCGTCACTGATGAGTAACTCACTTAGGCTAATACTGGTTTTACCCTAGCTATCGTTTCATATGGAAATGATGGGAAGGGTAACAAGGTGAAAAGGAGAAGGAAATATTCTTTTCTTTGCTTGATCAAGACGTCAGCTTGTTGCAGATGCCTATGGGTAACAGTCATTTAATATCCGGTGAATCGCTTGTTCTTTTGCCTCTTTCGTCCTTGTAAAACCAACCTTATGGGTGATAACTTGTTTTGTCACCTTTGTTCGTTTATATCTTTGTAAATGAAGGTCGTCGACAATAAAACAATAAATATTTAATACATTTATATTCTGTTATAATAATAAGCTCCTATATATAGTTAAAACGAAATACAATATTAAAACTAGAATAGAAGAAAGATAAGAATTAATAATTACGCTCGGTAAACGTACGCTCTTAAAGGTCAGTGAATAGTTCTATCAAGCTAAATGTCATATTCAATCGATTTTATTTTCAATGAAAAAAAAGTTGGTGTTCATGCAATTCACATTTGATCGAATATTTTTAACAGCAACCTAGGATTTTTCTACCATTCAGAAACCGGGAGTTAATTCATCAAATAATTGCATTTATATTAAATACGCTGATTTCTATTCATAAAGCCAAATACGGTAGTAAGGATACAAGTATATAAATCGCGCTGCAAATGTCTTATGTGATAAGCAAATATTTAGATATTAAACAACTTTTAAAACCCTAGTTCGCGTTTACAGATATTATAAATTATTACACTTGATTCATTAAGGATTCATCATCAATTGGATCGTATAACGTAGATGGTGGTGGATCATTTTTTTCGACAAACTAGATAGTACATTGTTACTTTTTCGCACTATTATATTTTAACAAGTGCTCTTATTAGCTATTATCGGTTATTTTATTAAAGAAATTAAATATATTACGTTAATTTATTAACGCTTTGAAGGATTTCTGTCTACTCAGCTTTATCTTCTGAAGACTCTCTTCGGTTTTTGGTTTTAAAAATCTTGTACGGGTCTAAATCATCAAAATTTGTGGTCTGAAACAGAAACATAGATTATATATTCGTTAAGGCAACATTCAGTCAAGCTAATTTGCTTTACGAAGGACATCGTGCTCTATAATGTTCACCGGTGTGTCAGGGACCGGCGTGGACCCTGCTCAAGAGGCCGCTAAGAGGCGCTAAGAGGCGCTTCTTATCAATGAATTAAAACGCTTTAGATGAATCATAAAATAGCCTTTTCTTTTACTTCCCTTTTTACACTTTTAAGGGATGGGAATTGTACCAAAATCCAAAATGCCTTTCTGAGTGCTTGTCTTAAAATAAAATGTTACGTTCTTAAATGAAGTAGATTCGGCTGTACTACTCACGTTTACAAATCCCTGGAAACTTTCACTATTGAATTGCTCCTCTGGGTGCAAATCGTTTTCAAATACTAAATCTGTAAAAGAAGGAAAAGCTGAATGAAATCTGGCAAGGTTAGCTTCTAGAGGTATCGATGGGACCGAAGTCTGGTTAAATAATTGCACGAAAAAGAGAAAGAATCGTTTAGAAAACGGGTCATTTCCACCAATATGATATTGCGCTTCAAGAAACGTATATTAATAACTCTAAAAATCTCTGAAAATTATGGATTCAACTGTATTTAAGAAACAAAATCTTGAAATTATATGTATGGGTGAGCGACAGGTCCTGTGGCATTTTTTCGTTTAACCAAATTAGTTTGAGCTTTTGGGAAATAATCGCCGTTCGAGTTCGAGCCTCATTATGTGGATCAATTCAATTCAAACTAATACCCCCCCCCCTCCTTAAAATGTATCTTGTCCAAAGGAGAAGAAAAACGTTTATAAATGTCGACGCAACTACAAGAACTACTTTTTTACGGTAGTTGATGGCAAACGAGCAAACGGATCACCTGACGTAAGTGATCGCTACACTAGGCAGCGCAACACACAAATGTGTACAACAACAACATAACTAATGGACTGAGAATAAGATAGACATGAACGTTTCCATTTCCTATCCACCCCCTCTCCGTCCAATCCTTGCTTTATGCATTATAGTCGGTTGTCGCGACGGCGAGACGAGTTATCAGTTGTTCCGTGAAATACAATTTTTTTGCGTGATTAAAGTTTGACTTAATAATAGTGTTTAGTATATTGTAAACTTTGAAAAAAGCTATCTCGTGCTTATGAATTTTTTATTAGACAAAGTATACTAAATGAAGATAAGAAATAATCATCTGTGGGTACTTACAAAACTTATATTTTACTACCAAACGACCGAGCGCCGTACGGCGCGCCGCTTTTCCAAAGGTTTCGGATTCTTATTAACTGCACTATATTTTTTAAAATGGTTGGTGTAAAAAGGGCAGGATATGAAAGTGCACTGGGAGCGTATGGTGATGAATGTGTCAATGAGAATGGCGAAAGTCTCCTCGCAGTGTGTCTGGAAAAGAATCTTGTTGTGGCAAATACCTTGTTTTGCCACAAGAAGATTCATACATGGGAAAGAGGGCAAGACAGAAGCATAATTGATTTTGTAGTAGTGGATGAAAGACTGAAAAGCGCGGTAGTAAATACGAGCGCTTATCGGGGTTCCAACGTTGGAACTGACCATTATCTGGTGATATGCCGGATAAAGGGTTTGTTCAAGCGTTGGCGCCATCGAACACCTAACTGTTGCAAGATGATTGTGTAAAAGAAAAATATTTACGGTGCTTGGAAGAAAATTTTTGTGAGTTGAATGAAAGGAATTTGAAAGAAATGAACGTTGAGAATGTTTGGGGAAGCATAAAGAATGGAATAGTGGAAGCTGCCACCGAAATATGTGGAATAAGCAAGAGGAAGGAAGCAAGGAAAGCCAACACAGTGTGGTGGGATAATGAAGTTCGAATAGAAGTGAATGCGAAGAAGAAAGCATGGCTCGATTTACTGGCAGCTAAAGCCAGGCAATCAGACTGTACGAATGAGGATATCGAAAGTATTGAGTCACGATTCCGTTGTTTGAGGAAGAGAGTGAAAGAGACAGTAAATAGAAAAAAGCAAGAAAGGAAGGAGAGGGATGAAAAAAGATTATCTGGCCATTTTCACGCAAACGTGAAAATGTTTTGGAAGTTTGTTTGAATGTGAGGAGGCATCAGCATCAAACTCGGTATATACTTATGAAGAAAAGGAGTTGGAAATTGAGATAAGTTTGAATGAGATTGTGATTGCGATGAAAACAATGAAATTGGGTAAAGCACCCGGGTATGACAGGATTTCTCTTGAAATGCTGAGAGCTGGTGAAGGTCTAGTTGCAAGCCTGCTGTGGGTCTTTTTCAATATATGTTGGAGACATGGCCTAGTACCGGAAGATTGGTGTAAAGCCCTTATCGTCCCTTTGTATAAAGGGAAAGGTTCACAGCATGACTGTAAGAATTACCAACGAATCAGCCTTCTCAGCATTGTGGGAAAACTGTATGCTAAAGTACTGATTGAAAGAGTCATGAAAGAAACAGAAGAAAGAATGTGGGATTTGCAAGCTGGTTTAAGGAAAGGAATGGGTTGCATGGATCAGATCTTTTCTTTACGTATGCTCATAGAAAAGTTTTTGGCTCTAAACCAAAAAGTTTTCTGCGCCTTCGTAGATCTAGAAAAGGCCTATGATAAAATTAAAAGAGATGATCTGTGGTCAACCTTGGTTGAGTTTGGATTGAACAGTGATCTAATACAAGCGTTAATGTCTCTTTATAAAGATTCTACTGCTTGCGTTAGGATAAACGGGCCCTACTCAAACTGGTTTAGCATCAATAAAGGTGTAAGACAGGGCTGTGTAGCATCCCCGTGGCTGTTCAATCTCTTTATGGATGATTGTTTGAAATCTTTGAAAGACGAAGATTGTGGATTAAGAATGGGTGAGTTAGTTGCAAAATGTCTCTTGTACGCTGATGACCAGGTTGTGTTTGCGTCATCAGCGGAGGACTTACAACTTATGCTGAATGTAATGAATGATTCACTAGATGGTAAAGGTATGAAGATGAATGTGGATAAGACGAAAGTAATGGTGTTTGAAAGAGAACAAGGTAAGACAGTAATTGAAATAAAGGTTAACGGAAATGTAGTGGAACAGGTGAAAGAGTTCGTGTATTTGGAGTGTATGTTTAGTAGAGATGGTAGGCATGTTAAAGATTTTGAACGACGAGTGAGTGCGGGAAATAAAATGAATGGGGCTATAGGTACACTAGTGAGGAGTCAGAATGTGTCTATGAAGGCTCGTCTGGCAATACACAATGCTGTACTAGTGCCCACTTTAATGTATGGAAGTGAGAGCTGGGCTTGGCAGGAAAAGCATGCTAGTTAGTAGTAGAGTTAATGCCGTTGAGATGCGATCCTTAAGAAGTATGTTAGGCGTGACTTTGAATGATAGGGTTAAAAATAGCGTTATAAGGGAAAAGTGTGGCTTAAAAGTGGACGTTGTGACTAGAATTGAGAAAGGTATGCTTCGGTGGTTCGGGCATGTTGAAAGGATGAATGAAGAGAGAATAAACAAAACAAATTTATGTAGCAAAAGTGTGTGGCAGTGTTGGTAGGGGACGCCCTAGGAGAACTTACATCGATCAGATTAATGACTTACTAAAAAAGAGCGATATAAGGAGCACCCATAACCGGCGAGCATGCATGCGTAGATGTATGAATGTGGAAGAAGCGAGAGAGGTGTGCCAGGATCGCGCCAAATGGAAATCCATGATCTCCGCCTACCCCTCTGTGTTACGGGCGTGAGCGCATATATATATATATATATATATATATAATGTCATAAGGCGGCAAACGAGCAAAGCGGTTCACCCGATGTCAAGTTATCGCTACCCATAGACTAATGAGTTGCAGATGCTTTGCCCACCTTTAATGGAGGACATAGAAGGGGACTAACAGAAAATGGTCAGGCCGTAGAAACTGTAGCCAGAACCTATAGTATGGACTATGGTCACAGTTTAAACAATCATATGTGGTAGGTAAGCTTTGCTACGGTCATGTCGATGTCTCCACAAAAGCGGGAAAAGGGCAGGGCTATGATGTGGTTAGGGTGGTATTCAAGTAGGTAGTATCATTTAGTTTATGTAAAATTGCAGGGCGGGTGAAACTGCGGGGTACAGCTAATTATTGTTTAAGTTTAATATTTATTAATAGTACTTATATATTAATAATTACACTTACCAACAACAGCTTGGTCATTTTGCGCTCGCTCTCTCTCAAGTTCTTTCCTCTTCAAAAAGACGTTTACAGCTTGCGAGTAAATAAATTTTGTATAGTGATCCATGGTCGACCTTTTTGATTTGTACCTTAACATTTTGGGAGCCTTTCTTGTTGCTCGCCGCTCACGTTTTAAATTATTTTTCTACAACGATAAATCTCTTTTAAGAATTCAATTTAACGACAGTACTATTATAACTAAAATTTTACGTAACAATAAAAATACCAAGCTTTTCTTTTTCTTGTTGATGGTCCCTAGAACATCAACACGATGTAAACAATATTTGGGATATATTATAATATAACTTAATAAAAAAACTTACAACAACGGACAGCTTAAAATATATTTATATTGCAGTAAATTACAAACAAAGTTAGGGTACTTAATCTTTTTTTGATTAAAAAGCAAAATGGAAAGCTTTTTCAAAGAATTTCAAACTGATATTAAACGCATATATAAGTGTCATATTCCCCAGGTCGTCCGTCCACTTTTCACTTAATTCCATTTATTAGACACATGTTCACTATACTATTTTAAATTTTCGGCCAACGTTTAGAGGAATTTTGCTATGTGCGTTATGAAAAATTCAATAGCCGCGAAATCGATGCACTACAACTATTAATATCATCCTTCACCTCTTTTCATGTGTGTACCGCAATGTACCTCAAATATAACAACCGTAACATTAAGAGCACAAATCAAAGAAGCAAAGAAAGGTAAAAGTACTGGCCGGTTCAATACTTCACTCCACCAACATCGAAGCAGTGTTTACCGAAATATAACTAAAGTTGCCATGTAAGTATAACAACCAAAACACAAAGTGCGAAAATGAAAGAAGCAAAGAAATATAAGTCTACAGAACGGCTTAACACGTGAAGTGTCAGTCAGTTAGTCACTCAAACAACATAAAATAGTTTCGAACGCTATATTACCCCATTGCTCTTAGCTTTTCGCGGCATTGTGGAAGTTCTATTTGATCCTGTCAAACTGGAACAAAGAATTAATTGTGTGTTAATATGTGTGATATGACCATGTCATCATCAATGTTTTGATTAAGATTACTTAACCTTATTCTTAATACCCAAATTTTCGATATCCATTTACAACTATGACATTAGCCTATTTTTCATACTTCAACAAAAATTTCACAAACTCTATATATATATATATATATATATATATATATATATATATATATATATATATATATATATATATATATATATATATATATATATAGTAATTGCCCCCTTTACTCCTATTTCCATACACCGAAACTTCATCATCATCGATCTTGGCCTTTGACCATATATTCAAGTGACCAGCCCACTCCCACCTAGGCTATTAAAAGCTATGGCGACTACTACGACTTTAGAAAACCACAGGCAGTCAAACGGACTACCAACAGAAGTGAACAATAGTTTAATAATAAATAATCAATACAAGAAAATAAATTTCAAAAAACACAGGCAGTCATAAGAACTGCTTACAGAAGTGAAAACGTAACGATTATACGTAGCATAAATTATTATTGAATATCTATTAAAATAATCAACAGAAATCTCTGGTATCTTAACAATCAAATCAAAATTGAATGCAATAAAATTAATGAAAAATAATGATTATCAAAACTGTTCCAATTTCAAACAACTTCCTATCGCCTCGCCCGATCACAATTTATTATCTCTCTCGTCGCCTATTCACCAGCTTACTCCCGTAGTCAAGCGTGCCTAAAGAAGTTTACACTTCAAAAAGTTCGTAGACACTGTTCCAATTTCAAACAACTTCCTATCGCCTCGCCCGATCACAATTTATTATCGCTCTCGTCGCCTATTCACCAGCTTACTCCCGTAGTCAAGCGTGCCTAAAGAAGTTTACACTTCAAAAAGTTCGTAGACACTGTTCCAATTTCAAACAACTTCCTATCGCCTCGCCCGATCACAATTTTCGTATCACTCTCGTCGTTCATTCCAGCTTAATTTTCAGTTAAATTTCACTTCAAAAACTTATTTTGTATACTTTTATTTCTAATCTTACCTTTCAGTAATAACACACACGACACAGAAGCACTTCGAAGAAATAACCTTAAAATTGTTAAAAATTATTAGATATTATTTGAAACAAGTTAAAAATTAATATACTTAATTATTTTATTCGTTAAATTATTTGCACTGCCAAAAAACAAATATTACTATCGAGGCAAAATTTTCCAATTCCAAATTACGCGTTTCGATTTCACGGAGGCTTTCAAAGCACTGTTATTCCTTGCGAACGCCCACAGTACACTACAGGTGTTCATCTGAATTTCACCGCACTGATATACGCTTGTATGTGTACGTGTAATATTACCTTTGTAGTGAATATAGGTACACTGGAATTCCGAGAAGAGAACAAGTGGCGACATACCTCACACTGACTAAGTCCGTATTTTTTATGTTTTAGAGTGCAATGTCAAATGTGTATTTATTTAAAAAAAACTACTTGCATGAAGCATGCACAAATGGCGGCCGTAATACCTAGCCTAAGAGCATTCTCTACCAATCGAGCAGAAAGAGAGAAAACAAATACAGATCATGCCGTCTCTGAAAAGGATACCTTATAAGATAAACTTAGTACAGACAATACAAGTATCCATGTACACATACGTACGTCCTAGCTTAATAATTCCCGAAGAGGATTAACGTCATACAGGCAGCGCGCCGTAAACCTATTATGAATTCATCATACATACAGCACAGCTCTGTGACATTTAATAAAAATCTTATAAGTTTAGTTTGTAATTATACGTTATAATGGCATATATATGTGGCATAAAAGTGGATGTTGTGTTGTGACTAGAATTGAGATTGCACCAAATGGACATCCATGATCTCTGGCTACCCCTCTGGGTTACTTGATTGAGAAAGGTATGCTTCAGAGGTTCGGGCATGTTCAAAGAATGAATAACGAAACAAACAAACGAGTCGAAGTTCAGGCACAATTTTTTTCCAGGCCGTGTACAGAGCATCACTGGTGCTATCATCTATATAGATGTTCGCACCTAGCAAGTACCCCCCACCGCCCGCACCGAGCGGGGGCGACTCAGCGGGCTGCGTTGGCGCGGCGGGACGGGGGTGCAGGAGACGAAAACAAAACTTCGCTTCCGGCCGCCGGTGTACATGCGCACGTATTAATTCGTTGAACTTAAAAACATTGTAATTTATGTCAAATAAAGAAATCTATTTAACATAGCAACAAAAGTTACTAATTTGAAACATGTCATTGATATACATGCATGTTGTTGTTGTTGATGGACCAACAGTTACTTACTTTTACACTCTCTCTTCATCTATCATTTTAACATGTCGTTAAAAGTTTGTATGAAGAGAGTTGGATGAAAGGTGCATTAACGCATTCTTTTTTCTGCTTACGTTGTAAAGTTTTTAGTATTGCTACTAATGTTATACGGAGTAGAACTTCAGTAGGAACAGTCGGCGTGGGAACTAAACTATAGTACGCAGATCGGAGCCAGCAAACGGTACCTACGTACCGTAAATATTTTTATAGAATATCTGCTGAAGCGGCGAGATAACAGACATTTAATAACGTGTCACGTCAATTTCATTGGCAATAATCATATTGCGGTCAACAAGCGAAATTTATCGCTTTGGTGCTGCGTTGTTACATTTTAAGAATACACCAAAAATACTATTTTGATACATAAGAAAGGTAAGATTGCACTAATTAATCTAATTTAAACCTTATTCCATTGTCAATAAGCTACATTCGAGAACGTTTTGGCCACACCCGTTACCCATTCTACGAGCAGTGTGCCCGCCCATCGTAACATCGCCCATATGTAAATTACTTGGTAGAACCAAGCAATTTAAATATCGTAGCAGATCATTTTTGATATCACAGAGATGGACCGATAATCTGGTCAAGGTATAAGAAGACCATTGACATAAGGTATAACAAGACGATGAGGATGGTAATCTTTGAGGTTATGCCTGGGTGAAGCCTACCTCCAGCAGTGATCATCTCCTAGGCCTAGGCCTCCCCCAAAAAATGATGATAAATAAGAAAGCATAAGCTCATTTGGCCCTTACCACACCATCCCCCCGAATTCCGGTAGTAGTGTGGGAAAGCGGACACAGTATTACAGTATTCGTGTTTTACATATAGACTTATTTTATATTTATAAATAAACAACTATACTATTTCTGAGATATTTATTGGTGCTCTAATTAAAAAGATTAAATTGAATTCTTAATTCCACTTAATAAGTTCACTGGAATAGTTTTATAATATAATAAGATTAGTGGGTAATTAATATATCTTGACCGTTTGAACGATGCAAATTTGTTTTAATATCTTAGTCCACAAAACCTACATAAACTACTTCAAGATAGTAGTACATAGTAGTTGATTTGATGTTTAGTGAGACTATATTGTTTTACTAAATTAAAAAAGGACGGTCTTTGAGCTTTACCGAGAAGAGTGAAAACTCTTTTTAAAAATAATATATAAAAAAATAATATTAGAATAACTTAATCAATTATAGGAAAAAATAAAAACAGTCATATTTAAAGAATAAAATATTCTAATAAAAATTAAACTTACAAAGTATTTTAATTCGCATATTTAGTTATATGCGCACTAAATTAGTTATAGTAAAAAACCGTTAGACTACTAACGCCATCTATTTCTTTTATGGGAAATATAGGGACAAATATGTCGCCACAAAGTTATACTTATATTTATGTAAGTCAAATATATATATTTTTGTTATAATCTAAAAAAAAGGAATTTATACAAAACGAAAGTTTTCTTACAAGGGCAACAAATTATTCAACCAAAGTAACTTTACAAATAATTCGTAATGAAGTTAATCACAATTTCAACTTTGGACAGTGATTGATCGGTCTGGAATGTATCTAATAACAATCATAGTTAATTTTAATAAAACACTTTTATTTTTGCTACACATTTTATTATTTCGAAACAAAAACAGCATTAGAACTACATAATGAAATACATATACTATTTATGTATAATTAATAACCGTTATTAAATTACTTAAATTGAAAAGTTATCATAAAAGTAACAAAGTAAACACAATCCTTTTATTTAACATATTATAACCGTACAAAAACGTAAATATGTTTAAGTGTTACCATGGTGAACCATACTATTATTTGAGATCATTATCAATTTATTTTTAAACGGAATGTTTTTAATTAAATATATGCATTAAAATTGTCACATGAGCGATTCGAGGCGATTAGAAGAAGCGACACATTTATTAAGCGTTAATTTGAAACTAACATTATTGGAACATTTCGACTACCCACTAAAATTGCATATATAATATTTTTGAAAGCTTCAAGCGTTCAGGATTGGGTTACATTGGCGGATAGCAGCGGCTGACTGGACCTTAGTATTCCTGAAAGGAAAAAATATAAGTTAACTCGTTATGTATAAGACCTCTTAAAGACGGATACTAATTTAATATTACGGATACGGATTTAATTTTGAAAACAGCGCCACCTAGTGAGAGTTGTATGAGTCGAGTAAGGAAAGTTGTGTTTTACTTAACTACGCTTTGGGTGTTTTTTTTTACAAAATATAATTTATTTTAATAACGATATTAAATATTTACTTTATCCTTTTTTAAAGGGTTGCCATTCCATAGGCTTCAAAAACTGTAAGAACCAATAAATGCAACACATTTTATATGTGACTGTTATGAAACCCTAAAATAGATATAAAAATCTTGTTATAAATTGATTTTACATTTGGTCTGTTCATCATCCACATGCGATGCATGTAATCTTCGGAGCTCCCCACGTCGATGGATTCGGTTTGAGCGTAATGAGGCTGTTGTTGCAGGCTTTCCTCTCGGTGATGCTTATACTGCCTAAGCGCCGATAGCATATCTAGAATGAAGCGAAGTATCCTGTTAAAATAAACATCTAATTTTCTCCTATCACCATTGTATCTCAAAAAGTACTTCACAAAGCTAACATTCCGTTTTCAAACATGCCGCTAGGTGGCTCTAGCGTGAAATACTATGAAAACGTACCGATAGGTGATAGGTGGCGCCGCCTGTAACGTTTGGAAATGTTTGGGTTTCTTTTATTTCAATGAAAACAAAATTGTTCTTTGAATACATCTACTTTATTTAAGTTTTTAATAAAATTTGTTAATTCTTTTAATGTTATACGGTAAAAGAAAAGGTAAAAATAAAAAAATATATGCTCTCTTCTATTGAGGCACTAGTACAGTGATTCTCAACCACTGAGCCGCGGCACTTTTCTGTGCCGCCAAATTTTGCAAATATATAAATAATTATGTTAATATTATTGAATTATATCATTTAAGAATAAAAATATTTTTAACATGAATATATATTTTAATTGCTTGCTTGAATGAAGAGGAAGAACTCATTTTGCTTTCGAGATATCGATTCGAGCAATAATCGAGATTTAATTTTAAAACAAGAATCAATTAAATCATTTTGGATTAACATCAGATGTGATTATCAAATGATAGCCAAAAATCTTTAAACATATTATTACAATTTTCCACATCTTATTTGTGTGATTTCGGATTCATTTTTACGACCAAATATAAATGAAATTATCAAAAAACATCAAGCTCAAATTTCGCATTAATATATTTTTATTATTAGCTTGTTAGTTAATCCCTTAATAAACGTTTAGTTATTATTGTTGTATATATTAGTTTATTTCGTATATTTAAAAATTTTGTCATAAACTATTTATGCAGTGTGTTGTACTAAGTAAATAATTTTTATCTTTTTCTTCGTGTGCCGCCAAATTTTTAAATCGTTAAACATGTGCCGCCACAAAAAAAAGGTTGAGAATCACTGCACTAGTACATACTGGAAGAACATCTGTTCTATGATATATACTAGTGATGTTAATAAAACATGTCACTTTAAGCTTTCGCAAGTTTAGTAGATTATTATAAATACTATGAGACGAAGTTCCTTCCCTTGTCCTCTTTCCTTAAAAGAGGAAGAGGATATGATAAGGTTTACCCCGTGTGGGTCCATTAAAGGTTGGCAGGCAACACATCTGAAACTCAGCTTGTTATAGGTGCCTATGGGTAGAAGTCATTTGTTATCAGGTGAACCGCTTGCTCATTTGCCACCTTCTATACAAAAATTAAGTGATGATTTAGTTTAGAATGGGAGGAAATATAAATCGAGACCCAGGCAATAAGATCCCAAGATACTCCCTCTGCGTAAATTAGTGCAAAATAATAATTGAAAATAAGAGGGTACTGCGCCACCAATTTCGACATCGGGACGTCAGCCACCATACCTCCTTGATGCTGTCATCATGAGTGCTCTAAAGCCCTCGAAATGTTCTTGTTAATGTAAGTAATTAGAATAGAACATCATATTGTTTTCTTTACACTTACAATCCAGCTCAAAGTACTGCGCCTCTTGCATCAGAAGATCTAGATATTTAAAGTCGTCGGGCAGCAAGAGCTTTTGGTTGCGCAGAAAGTTCAGAATGTGACGGAACATTCCGCCATCACGATCTATGAAGTAGTGCTGCTTAAGCGTATCGAGCACTATCGGCACATCCCCGGAGAACATCCTCCCGAGTTTCGACTCTGGAAACCTGGAATTTTAAAGCATTAATACTCAATAACAAGATAAACTTTCAATTGCATTGACAAATGGGACTAGGCTTAGATAAGATCCGAGATAAAATACAATAGCTGAGACATTTGCCTAATTGCTGTAGATGGGGCCTGTTATGTTCTGTGTGCTTGTCTTATTAGATTTTTTAAAATTTATTAAATAAATATACACTCACGCCCGTAACCCAGAGGGGTAGGCAAAGGTCATGGATTTCTATTTAGCGCGATCCTGGCACACCTCTCTCCCTTCTGCGATATCCATACATCTACGCATACATGCTCGTCGGTTACGGGTACTCGTTTTATCGCCCTTTTTTAGTATGTTACTAATCTGATCGATATAAGCTCTCCTTGGACGCCCCAATCAACGCTGCCACTCCCTTTTGCAACATGAATTTATTTCGTTACTCTCCCTTCATTCATCCTTCCAAAATGCCCGAACCACCGAAGTGTACCTTTCTCAGTTCTAGGTACGACATCCACTCTTAAGCCACACTTTACGAGGTTTCGAGGTGATTGTTGCCGTGGAGAGCTTTTTGCACGGCCACGACAAAACTTTTTTTAAAGGGATTGAAACCTTGGAAAAGCGCTGGACTCGGTGAGTAGAGACTGTAATCAATAGTCATTACATTCTATCTCATTCTCACTACTTTTTGATCCCGCCGAACTTGAACTGCCGCTATTTTATATTTTAGAGACCCGAGAAAAAAAAACGAAACAGTAACCTACAAATAATATCTAGCTAATGTTAACCGTTTTCTTTGCATCCTATAAATAAATGTAATCAATAATGTATTGTTACATATTTTAATCTAGTTTCAATATTTTTTACATTACATAATTGTAATCACATTAAATTAGAAAGATAACAATGTAGAGACAAAGCAACAAGCAATAGTAGACGGGGGGAATGTGGTGGAGCGTAATACGCGATATTTCACGACAAAATATTATTCATAACGGCAGAGGCTTGGGGCGACGCCGCGAGCAACTTAGTTGCACGTTCAAAGCCTTCAGCGCTTTCTATATTTAGAAAAATACTTGGTTCAAGCTTTGCAATTGTTGCCATTCTATAAAACCTTGTAAAATTGTGCTACGTATCCAGTGATACGGTGCGGTCGAGATCAACCGAATGACCTCAACTTTTAGTTCTTTAAAATAATAATGAAGAGTAATAAATATTTATAATTTTTCACTATGACATTATTTAACTTATTGAACATCTTTACACAGACCCGTGTGAATAAGTCCGAAAAAGTGTGGCTTAAAAGTAGATGTGGTGACTAGAATTGATAAAGGTACGCTTCAGTGGTTCAGACATGTTGAAAGGATGAATGAAGAGAGAGTAACGAAACAAATTTGTATCACAAGAGTGAGTGGCAGCGTTACTAGGGGACGTCCAAGGAGAACTTATACCCAACAGATTAGTAACATACCAAAGAAGGGAGATATAAGGAGTACCCGTAACAGACGGCTTATATGCGTGGATGTGTGGATGTATAATAAGTAAATAAAAAAATAAATAATAATATCCTAGCACATATTGACACACGGCCATCTGATCCCAAACTAAGCAGAGCTTGTGCTATGGCAACCAGATACCTGATATACTACATAAATTACTTTTATTTTGTAAATACATACTTAAATAGATAATTTCACCCAGACTCAGGACAAACAGACATGTTCATACAGACAAATGTTTGTCCTGGGTGGGAATCGAACCCGCGACCTGCGGCGTGAAAAGCAAGTATCTTACAAACCACGCCAACTGGCCCGTCGATGTGTATGTATGGATGTAGAAGAGGCGAAAGTGATATGCCAAGATCGCGTCAAATGGATATCCGTTATCTCTGCCTTCACTCTGGGTTACGGGCGTGAGCGTATATATTTATTATTATTACACGGAACTAAATTATTCTTCAAATTAAGGTTTCCGATATGAATTAAATGAGTAAAATCCAACATAACATAGTACTAGTTAGTTATTTGTGTTACGTTCTTCCTTTCTGTTTATGTTACATATTGATTCAAAACCGGTGGTTACCTTTTACCAAAGCTTCGAGCTCGAAATGTTTGCTGCTTTGAAACGCTCTGATTACCAACAAGTTAGGTTCGTTTGTGTTATCTCTTCATTTGAAATGTAATACTATATATATATATTATATATATATATATTACATTTCAAAGTTTAGTTCAAAAAACAGCTTCTTTTATTCTTTATGTTTATTTAAACTTTTATTTACATTGCTTTTAGTAGACTGTTGACTATATTAAATGTTTTTTTCAGACACTTTTCATACAAACTTATATGTTTAATCGAGTATGTATGAATGTATTTATGTATCTATTTACATAACGTAATAAAGCGACTAATCATTAGTTATAAAATTTCCTTAAAATTATTATATTCGGTATTAATAACAACTCGTTAATGATTGAATAACTGTACTCAAGGATTTGTTAATAGTTACGGTATTATTAAATGTTGGCCTATAAGCTATTAAGTAGACTTTATAAAGAATCGCCATATCTTTGAAAATTCTATTTACTTCATATTATAAATCCAAATGTAAGTTAATTTGTTGGTTTTTCTCACACACATTGCCAAGAGTACATTTAATATTTTATGGCGAAAAAAACGTAGTTAGAGACATCAAGGGCAAAGCAAAACAAGCATAACTTTACGACCGTCTCGTCATAACAGTTCGATAATTAATCAGCATTCGTATAGCGGTGACCGCAGTGCCGCGGGCTGAGCCGGGGGCGTCGAGGGCCCAGTGCGACTTCCACGTAAACGATACAGCGAACGCTCTTTTAATCAACTCACACGAGGCCACGAACATACATATCCGGTCTACTGGATTACGAATGGGTGAGTTAGTTGTAAAATGTCTCTTGTACGCTGATGACCAGGTTGTGTTTGCGTCATCAGCGGAGGACTTACAACTTATGCTGAATGTAGTGAATGATTCACTAGATGGTAAAGGTATGAAGATGAATGTGGATAAGACGTAAGTAATGGTGTTTGAAAGAGAACAAAGTAAGGTAGGTGGGGGACGCCCTAGGAGAACTTATATCGATCAGATTAATGACTTACTAAAAAAGGGCGATATAAGGAGCACCCATAACCGACTGGCATGCATGCGTAGATGTATGAATGTGGAAGAAGCTAGAGAGGTGTGCCAGGATCGCGCCAAATGGAAATCCATGATCTCTGCCTACCCCTCTGGGTTACGGGCGTGAGCGCATATTTATTTATTTATTTGTACCTCAAAAATAACTGCAATATTTGTCATCAATTTAGTTGAATTAACAAAAAAACTATCTGGTCTTTCAACCCCACAACGGTAGAAAGGTAACCATCAATATATCATTCCATACAGTACACCTAGTCATAATGACCTATAATATATCTGCGTACGTAGTACTAACCTTACCTAACCTAACGCCCGCCTTCTAAAAGGCTGATCAATGAAAAATTGACAAGCTAACTGCGAACATTCTTTTATTAGCTTGGTGTATGTTTGTTTATTTGTATGTAACAGAATCGCTCAACGTGACGTAGGAAAAATTTGAAACATTGCACACTTATCAAGGACCAATGACAATAATTCAATAGTTTGTTCCATTATTATCACCGGGATCGGAAAAATCGAAATCAAAGTGATGTAAGGGAACTAAGAGTGTGTTTTAGTTATTAAAAATGTTAATAATTTTAAGTAACGACATGTGTTCGAGCGACATAAAATTAATAAAAGAATTGTTTTATCCACTCGCATTCGTTGCAACCAGTAAAATAAATCCCAACCTACGTTTTAAAAATATCTAACTTGTCTCATCTAAATAAATACATTCTACTCTAAAATGTAAGTCATATTACAAATTAAAAAATATTTGTACAGAATTTCAATAGCAGATAATCTAAGCATTAAAATCACTAACTAGCTCGCTAATGTCGTCAAGTTGAAAGAGATGCGTAGCTATTTTTCTCGACGACTACTTCGAGTAAAAACAAACAAAGTAGACTTCCACATTCATTACACCGACTCTTAGTTTAAGACCTTATAATTAAACATGAAAACTTGACCCAAGTAGTATTCAGAATCCGATGAATTCGTTATCCACTGTTCATCAGGCCTATGAGGACCAAAATGGGAGCCTTTTCTCATAAATCAATCATAAATATTAATATTTGAAATTTCAAAAACCTTTTTTAGCAACTCACTCGTCAGACTAAAGACCAGTATTCAACAGTGGTAGAGCCAGAAACAACAACATGTCTCACAGAAGGCAAACGTGAAGTAGATGTATTTTGTGTTTCGTCTTATGGGTCAGAGGCCAATTCTACACCACACCTCTTCCCCTTCCTATTCATTTCTAATAAGATTAAAGGTAATCTGTGCGGTCGGCTGCCATTCCTGAAATCAACCTCATCATCACAGCTGCTGCCAGTTTCATCAATACTTATTAATACCGTGGGTTTTTTCTCACTATCATTTTCTATCAAGGAACTGAGACTATATGTTTTATGTGAAAGTTTTCTCTAGTGTAAACCCACGGTAACTAAGCCATGTGATATTGGAACATTAACAGATAGAACATTTTATTTATACATTAAAAAAACTTACGAGGTGAGAGTTTCCAAAGAGGAAGTATAGATGACGCCTCCAACGTCGATGTGCACGGGCGCCTTGAAAGGAGTAGTGGACGCAACCCGAGGCATATAGGTGAATTTAGACTTGTCCTCGTAAGGATCGGGAATTACCGGAATTAGCTGTAAACCGTTCCCTTCCATTTCCTAAAATTTGTGCAATAAAGTCAGTTAAACCACCATTTTACGAAATAAAATTCTCTCTTCCCTGGTATCTACATAAAAAACATGAAATGAGTAAACATAATACAAGCTCGTTATAGATTTTATGTATATAGTATGTTTGGTACCCTTTCACGCGAAAACTACTCAACCGATCATCATGAATCTTTGTACACATGTTCTTGGAGGTATTAGAAGTAACATAGGATACTCTTTATGAAAAAATGTTACATACCTGCTTACAGCGTCTATAGAGATTATAAGAGGCGACGAGAGACTGTGGGTCCGCCGTAGTTACCTAGAAAATTTAATGTCCATAAAATTAGTTATACTAATCTTTTATCAAGTAAATTTACAGTGAGTTCCAAGCCTACCACTTTTAGAAGCGGAACAGCCAAACTGGCCGGACGTGTGTCGCGGCCTTATGCACGTACGATTAGGAACGAAGAAGTCGAAGACTATCTTCCAGATGTTTGTTGCAAATGTTTCTGGAATTCTTACCTGTAAAAAAACCTCACTTATTTTCTTATCTATTTTTATTTTACCTTAACATTAGAGTTAGTAGTAAATATAACCTAGTTAATATTTAATACGAAAAGTAGCAGATACGTCATAAGCGGTCGATAAGAGAAGACTCGAAAATCGTCTCAATTGTTACGCTTTTATTTAGCTTGTTTATTATTTTAATCACGCTATCCTTTTTACACTATTTGACATGTGTGAATGTTGCTGTCACTGGTGGTCTTTGACACACTTTAGACCGGTGATTTTGTATGAGTGTAACATAGGTATGTATAGTACAATATAGTAAAATTGTTTAGGTCTCATAAGTTCTGTAAATATCTGATAATCGATCACACCATACCAATAAAGGCTGAGTTTAACGTCAATCAAATTTGGTTCGGGAACACCAATTAATGGTTCTCCTACTAGAAGGTAGGAGTTAGTGGAAGTTCATCTGATGATGAATCAATAATACTAAGGGGTCGGGAATTTACACAGGCTTCAACTTGAGTGATAAGAGTAGTTAACTCTTCAAATGTTAAGAAAGTCTGCCCAATGACACGTGACAGGACTGCTACTAAAACTACTGACTAGGAGGAATCTAATTGGTTTGATCGTTCGCTAGAAGTTCCGAAATCTCAATTACAAGTTGAGATTTCGAATTCTTGAATGTCAGATCGAATTCACGTGTTGCGCCTGCAAAGATGGTTCCACAATCACTCCAAATTTAGCAAAGCAATAAAGGCAGCAGATGTGAGGTCAGAAACTACTTCTAGGTGTATGGCTTTTGTTACGGTACACACAAAGAGACTTACAAATCTTTTTACATCTTCCAGGGTATAATTTCAAAGTAAAAGGAACTTTGCTGGTCTACTCCGCATGTCAAGGATGACTTGGTTTAACGCGAAATTTAGGTAAATCTGCCATGAAAGGAATAAGTGGATTAATTAGCCTTTTGTTTGAATCACGAAATACACTTTCTGAGAACAAGTTACGCAATGTATTTTACTCAAATTATCCAAAAAGTTTGTCGAACACAGTTTAAAGTTAGTAGATTTCCGCCATACAGGGTCTTCAAATGGATAGTTAGAACAATAGGGTGAGACAATACACATTCGTTAATCAGTATGATAGGATTTTTCATGTCATTTGGAACGCGCATGATGCCTTCAGCATCAAAGTAAGGGTTAAATGAGATCAATTTGATAGTTTTTAGGACTCGTTTATCTTGTTGCAAAAGTAATATGCAAACGTTTTTTGATAAATTGATTTAGTTACTATTTTTTTGTTAATCTTAGCTTTAAACAATTTAACAAAGCGCAAGCAATAAGCTGTGACACGTATGAGTTTTAGCGAAGAAAATCATTTAAAATAAGCAATTGTATCATTGTTTTTAATTAGATGTACATTGGTTGAAATTTTTGTTTTAGATTTTGACTCTAGTGCTATCTCAGGAATTACAGTTGTAATAGGCAAAACCTCTTTTGGTTGCTGTAAGATTTGAGGGCCATTCCACCATAGTCGTGATTGTTTTAGCATTTTTGGATACACTCTGTGTGTATACTCTGAGTTTCTTCTTCAGTAGCTGCACCGGTCATCAAATCATCCTTGTCTACATCAGTTTTTAGTACTTCATATTCTTTTGGATAATCTTCGCGTTCGTCTTCAGCTAAGCTAACTGGCGGAGGGTAGGTATTGCTAAAAAAGGAGCACACGACGTTCCATACGCGACGGTGAGTAATCGATATTCGTCAATTGGTTGTGCAGGTGACTGTCGCCATAGGATTCTTTGGTAATCAACATTATATTTATATATAGTATTTGCTTTTTTTCTTTTTCGGTAATCAAATGAGCAAGGGATTCGTATTCGTCCATGAATTTGTGATATGCTCTTTTGAATTCAGGACCGTGTAAAAAATGTTTCTCCATTTGTAGCAAACGACTTGACTGCGAGAGATTTAGGATCACCAAAAGTTCGTGGGACGGACTTTCTAAAAGGCTTATCGTCCATCTTCGTTACGTTTGTGGGTGCTCTTCACATTGTTTCTCTAGATCATTCATTGGATTTTTGGTTGTTAAATTTTCTTCAATCTCCCAAAATCGTTTAAGTAACCGATCCGCCTCAAAAAATTTGTGAGCAAGAACCATATTGTGCACATGCGTTGCTGTATCAGCTTGTACAACTCTACTAGTTATCAGCCATACTAGGTTTTTTTTTTTTTTGAGAGTTTAGTGCAATTAGAGACTTGTGTTTGTGTAAACCTTTCAGTAGCATGTGAGCATGCACGTCGGCACCAAGTAGGACATCGATAAATTAGGATTTAAGGTAGGACCTTGTGAAAGTTTCTTCCACGCATTATCATTGTCTTTAGTTAATGGATAGTTACTCAACAATTGTTTAGCTTCTCCAGTTACGTTTGATTTTAAAAAGCGATATTTCTCAATTTTGGAAAGGCGCTGGTCATTATGTATCAGACTTGTGAATATATCTCTAAAAGTCATCCAATGAGTAAAATCTCCACCATCTCTCTCTCTCTCTTACAGGTATTGTAACCGTTGGAAGCCAATTTTTCAATAATTCGACTTTGCCTACTAATGAAACCTTTTCATATATTTTAATGTACTGACCCCAATAAAGCTATTGCAAAGATTCCATCTGTATATCCAAATTACATTTTGTTCTTTTAGCCAAAGCGCATTTTTGAGCTTTCACCGTAAGTCTTTGTATTTTATTTGAATAATCCATCAAATTAATTAAAAGCTGCTGAATGGTTTCCGCTTTCATGTTATACAAATAAGTTATACAAAAGACATCATTTTTTTATAAATTGTCATTGATTTAATTGATATAAATAAATATGCGCTCACACCCATAATCCAGAGGGGTAGGCAGAGATTATGGATTTCCATTTGGCACGATTCTAGCACACTGATTAATATGGTTACTAAATATGTGGTACTTTTATATTTGATTTTTCATGCAGGCAAAAATCCCATCGCACTAAATATAAATGTTACAAATAGTGATGACGGTATAAGACAAATATTGCCTTTTTTTTATAAATAAATTCATATCTCATCTCATACATCTTTTACTGAAAAAAGTTTGTTTTTATTTGCAGCTTAATGTTGTATATTCAAGTTTCACAAGACTGAGATGGAACGGAAACGTAATTGTGTCTGCGTGGGAACATGGCGCGACCTACGGCGTTAATGTCGATCCCACGCCATTTTTAAAATCCTCTTCCCTGCAGGTTGTGCAAGTCAACGGTTATTAGATACTGCAATTTTATTTATATGTACAGTTTCGGAGTAGAAATGAGATCTTAAATGTGACTAAGACACGGTTTTTATCATGCCAATTTATATAATACTTATTTAATTAGCTTAGAAGTAAATATGTATGTGTAGATATAACACAATTTTGAAAAGGATATACACACCTATTTTAAATCCTTATTTCACTCGCACTACGTGAATTTCATCTTCGATTCTAAAAGCCACAATCCATTCTATAATATGCAAAACAAACATTATGAGGAGATATCATAAAATCGAATAGAATCTAACTTCCTACGTCCAGTGAAGCAAAGTTGTAAACTTAATTTGTGTTCGGAACTTGTAGATCATATAACTTAATTAACTCAGACTGATAGGAACCCTATTTGTGAAGGGAGCAATCGTTTAGGAAAATATTTGATGTCTTATTTAAATACTTGGTTTGAATTAATTGGTTTTATTCACACACTTTGCTTGCACAATTCACCGACAGATTGTGAATTTCGTCAATGTACTAGGCATATTATAAATTGATCAAAATCAAATGAGTGATACAAGCGTTTAAGTCTCTTTGTATTGCTTGTGTTAGGATTAACGGGCAGACTCAGACTGGTTTAGCAGCAATAAAGGTGTAAGACAGGGCTGTGTGGCATCCCCGTGGCTGTTCAATCTCTTTATGGATGATTGTTTGCAAACTTTTACACTTTGGCAATTATATCATTAGATAAATATCTTTTGAAGATATTATTTTTATTTATAACTATCATGTCTAAAGGTTCCTACACACATACTGGCGGGCGGCACAGCCGGCGGGTCTTAGCCTTGCGGGTATGCGCCAGCATTTGCCGCTGGCGGCCGCAGAGCCTCATTTCAGTTGTGACGGCCGGATAAAATACTTGTGGTGGATTATGTGGAATACTTTCTTAAAATAATGTACAACGAAAGTGTTAACATCGCCATTGCGGTCGTAGTAATTTAGTTGGCAGAAGAATAAGATTTTGGGTGCGTCCGAGTTTGCAACATAGATAGTGGAAGGGTGGTATTTTCTTGATAGAATGATAAATAAACTTGCAATTATATTTAGCTCATCGATTGGTTTATTTCCGTTCATATAATCTGAATTAGTGGGATTCGTCAAAATGAAATTTTCAATTTAAAAATGTTCAGTCAATCAACAATAGTGATAGAGTGATAGACTCGAATTTCGGGACCCAACTGACATCGGTTCCTCGGCAACCCGCCGACATGTCCCTGCGGCCATGTTAGCAACTCGTTTGTGCTACAAGTCCATTAAGTCAGGCTCAAATACCCACCGGGTATGCCATCAGGCTTGTTAACGGCATGTCCGCCGGCTGGGCCGCCGGCATAGTGTGCAGGTACCTTTACCAACCTAACCTACATATATTTCTTTTCCATTCTAATTTAAACCTTACCGTCACAACACAAGCATATTGCTTATCGGTCCATAATTAGACTATATAAACTGTCGAAGTGACAGATGCCTGTGGGGGTTGCAATTGATTTTTTTTTGTTTCTTCCGTGCAAGTTGCAACTCTGATGTTTGACACGTTAACCTGTGATCGTTCCACCTAACTAAATATTAAATTTGGAGCCAATGATGCTACTTCGAATTGTTCACTAAATATCGATCCGTCTGGCAGTATCTAGAAAACATTGTCAGCTGTCAGTGTAGCTGAAAACATCAATTTGGCGTCGTTTCTTATTGAGCAATATTACCTTCACCACATGCTACATGTTTCAGAATACTGAGAACTTGAAGCCAGCGGACCATGTAAATTGTAAAACATCGGCAATTTCTTCAATGGGTGCACTTCAATTTGCAATTTGCTCCTTAAATTGATGTGAACGAATCGGAATTATAGTATATTTTATTTCATCTACATATAAAAAGAATAAATAATTATGCGCTCGCGCCTGTAACCCATAGGGGTAGGCAGAGATCATGGATTTCAATTTGGCGCGATCCTGGCACACCTCTCTCGCTTTTTCTACATTCATACATCTACGCATGGATGCTCGTCGGTTATGGGTGCTCCTTTTACCGCCCTTTTTTAGTAAGTCTCTGGTCTAGTTTTCCTAGGGCGACCCCTACCAACACTGCCTCTCACTTTTGCAACCTTTTGTTTTGTTATTCTCTTTTCATTAATCCTTTCAACATGTCCATTACAAAATGAGATGTGTGTCCCCTCCAGACTACGAAACTATTAGACCGATTTCGATAAAATTATAGTAAATGTACAGAGAATTTAATGTAGTAAATGACCTAGCGAGTGTTCCTGTGAAGTTTGGTTACGATCGGATAAACAAATTTAGTGCTACCCGTACCACGCTGGGGCGAATCACTAGTACTTTATAATAAAAAAAATCCCAACGACCAAAAAATACGAACCTTATTTTCCATAAATCCATAAGTGTGTAAAATCCATTATATTACGTAACGCTATGGTTTCGGGGCCCAACCTCAGTCGTACAGCACTGGTAACGCAGTACTTTAACCGCTTAATCATGACATTTTTATTTAAATATTTGTGTAATAGAAAAAGTATAAAATAAACTTAAGAAAAAGTATTCGTTAACATACGGCTTAATATAAGATATATTAGGATGGAATTTATAAAAATATATAAAACCATGTTATGGAAGAAGGGGAATCCTAACACAGGTATTATTAATAGGATACTTAATAATACCTGTGTTAGGATCCCCTCCCCCTCTTCCATAACATGGTCTTATATATTTTTATAATTTCGTGCTAAGTTAACATTTTAAAACTATTTTATGTAAAAATGTATTTACAGAGTGCATAAATATGTGTACACTTTGTGCGTACGCAATGATATTTTTACACTACAATATCGTCGGACGTCAACCTGGGGCACCTACTTAGCCTGAGGGAGTGCTTATACCTGTCTGGATTCATTAGAAATATGCCTGCGGCAGCTCGCCCACTTCTCGACTGACGAATATGAAGCACTTGTGTATACCGTCATAAAACCGAATATATCAGTGTAACTGTAAACAATCACATATATTTATACGTTTTTCAATGTGATATTTAGTACCAAATACTACTACATCTAACATATGTATATGTAAATTGCCTCTATCCTTTAATTTATTGATGTCAAAAAATTGAAAAACCATATTTAATAAAGTATTGCATATATGTATATGTATGCATGTATGTATACTTTATACAGGGAGAGAGAATATGACGTTTCATTACAAGTCACTTCCTAATGGGGCGAAGTCATTGGAGGAGTACGGTAGGAATACTGTGAATATGATAAAAAATTGACAAATTTAAGCAGAGAAAATGTTTTGATGTGATGATGTGTGAAATTACATTTACATACTGAACTAAAATTCAACCTGTTATTTGTTTTGACAAGTTATACATGACTGGCAACGAATCAATAAAGCGGGTCTCAAGTTTCGACCACTCAGCGCTCGAAGTTCGTCTTGCAGACATTCATGTCTATTGGATAATATGAGCCTGCTTTACGTCTCCTCTTTGTAAGGTGCCTAGAAAAGAAACGGCACATTCTCAATAATTCGTTCAACTGAGAATGTGCCGAGCGTTTAGAATTTGACTAACCCGATTATATAGTTATTAATGTTATAAAGTGTCCGTTCTGACAATGGGTCGTTGATATATATATATATATAATTACTACACCAACGCATTTTCAATAACAATATATTTAACAAAATATTAAGGGGCGCTATCATCCAAACACATGTATGCCTTACATTATTTGTTTATCACAAGTGAACAATTCCTTGCGTTTAAAAATGTGCATTATGCCGAACATTTGCACAGATTCGCTACTCATAACATCTTGTCTCGTTTGGTACGAGACAAGATACAACACAATAAATCAGAACAAATCAGAAATAGCTTTTGATACGTCTGTGCGTTTGGTTGAATTTGATATAACAGAAATATTTGTAGCATGTGTTTAATTGCGTAGAGGCATCGGAATACTATCCAACGTAGGCACGCCTGCGAGCCCACCTCCCCTCAGTTTGGGGCCGGTTTCCCCTTCAATCAATGTTACACCAGGTATCCTCACAAAATGTAAAATGATTTATTGAGAGCGCAGTCTAGTGGCCGAAGCGGATCATAATTAAATTTCATCCTGCTTCAGCAAAACGAGTAAAGATTCGTATTCAAATCAAACTATACCAAACCAACATAAAGTATCACATAATGATTACGACGTTTGGAATATTCTTGCTTTATTTTTTCTTAAACACACGCCTTACTGAGGTGGATAGTGGTAGTAGACGCTATCCGCTTGCTTTTCACGAACATACTAGAAATATTTTAAAGCTATTGTACGTTTTTTAAACCCGTCTTTATGAAAATAGTTCAACGGAAAACATATATTTTGAAACTCATACAGCCGCTAGTATCCCAAAGTAAATAAAACTTGCAATAAAATCCGAAAATAAAATTTATAAAATCTTGAGGCTAAATTTAATTCAACGTAACAAAAGGAAATAATTTAATATGAATCAGTGAACCGTTTGTTGATACAATGACAGGCGGCTTCGATTTAGAATGAATTCACCACATATCATGTGAAGATGATGAAATCAGCGGATCTCTGCGTGCTCATAAGAATCACTTCGGACACTTTAAGGTCAGTGATCTAGACGAAACATTTCGATCTACCCCAAACATGATAGTAAGACTTTTTGTGTTAAACTTATACGTTCATCGATCAAACTCCACGTTATGGTATCAATGAAAGCATAAATCATTTTTGTTTCCTTTGCCCAAGTAAGAATCGCCGTCGGCATAGTAAGTCGAGGATAGGACGCGAGAAAGGTGCGCCTACGGAGATTTTGCCTCGGGCACAAGTGACTCAATACATATCGTGTAAAACACCAACCTCTGGTAACGTATATACAAAAATGTCAGATTTATCTCACAACTCGCCCACAAATTCATGAACGCCAGTTCACTGATGCAAAAACAAATAATCAAATTTGCTTTGAAATACGCGCAGGTTTCTTAAGCTTAAAAATTCCCTCGCAAAGTTATATTGAAATCAATCAAACGATTCGATCAAAAATTTTCTAAAATTGCTTCAATTTTTATTCGAATAGTAACTGAGCTTGTGAGTTCATACGCTCGTTAAAGATTAACGACAGTATCGATTTACAACCCAAGAGTATTTCGCCATTTTCATCCCGTTTGAAATTCCACAAAGATCCAAAATGGGCTAATTACTTTAAATGAAAGCTTTGTGCAAAATTACTAGTTAATGTGGTTTCGAATATTAGGGTTGGCAGGCGACTGACCGTAAAAAACAAATCTATTCAGTATGGACTACGGTCATACTGTGCCAACCCTACATAGACAGCGGGAAAAGGGCAGGGAGAAGAGTTTTGTCGGTGTGTTAATAGCTTCATCTATTTCCGATTCCTATCTCCTCGTTAACCTTTTTACCTATTTTACTTCATTACCTTTTTCATCACAAAGGTTGACAAAGCAAATTGTTGCGTTACACCCGGTGAAGCGCTTTCTAACTTGCCGCCTTTTACCATCAAAACTAGATCAGTTACTTATGATCCTGAAATCGTTGCCTTAGTGTAATAATAATAGGAAAAATATGTCAATGAGTTGTTATTGTTACACAAATAATAACAATACACAATACAAAAACAAACAAAGCCTCTAATTTCAGAGGCTTTGTTAAAAGCAAAGCCGAAAAGAAATAATCGCTACTAATATTATAAATGTGAATGTAAGTTTGTTTGTTACGCTTTCACGCGAAAACTACTCAACCGATCATCATGAAACCTTGTACACATAGTCTTGGAGGTATTAGAAGTAACATAGGATATTTTTTTATGAAAAAATAGCATATAAAAAGCGAAGTATGTATGTTCCGTATAGACTCCGAAACGGCTGGACCGATTTCGATGAAATTTAAAGCGATTGTCCAGGTTGGCACATTTCTGTGTCTGGTAGCTGGTAGCGGTAGCGTGTCGGATCAACATAATTGGTACCCGGGCGAAGCCGGGGCGGGTCACTACTTTAAAATAAATTCGAAAGATATTGTATGTATAAATGAAAATTGGTTCTAACGACAAAATGAGTTAATTAACACAAAGCTATTTCTACAGAAACAAAAATAAAAAGGGCAGAAAGGTAAACGTAAACAAAATAGAAAAAAAGGAAAAGGTATTTCGTGTAGTTTGTTTTATATTTTATTTTATAAAAGAAAATTTATTTGCAAGTAATGAAGCTTACTTTGGTAACAGTACTCGGTAATCGGAAACTAGCATTTTGAAATTTATTTTACTTGGAAATTTAACCGTTAAGATTTTGCTTTACATAAAATAACTAAAGAAACTTCTTGTAGTCCAGAACAAAACATATTTTCAATACATAACCTTAAATATTTAATCAAAACAATTACAAATACGACATGAACAACACATACATATGTTTGGATACATGGGTAATGGAAACATATGAATTAAAATTGGGATTCTACGGCCTTAGCCAACCCATCAAAGGCATCAGCGCGAGCTAAGCCGCAAATGACAGCTATTAAATAACTTTTTTTGCAGTAGTTTCTTCTATAAGCATGGTAAAACATTGAAGATAATAGGCGTAAATTTGCCTAACAGGCGGCCATTGTGAGTAATGGGCGATATTTTCTTTCTATTTGTTGGCAGGCGCGGGTTTTTCAGAACGATACAAAGGCGGCCTGGGAGCCGACGGCGTCGCCACAGGCGGGTCGGCTCTCCCATACGAGTTGTAATTACTAGCCCGAAGCGGAGTGGATGGCGCGGTTCCCGCCCGAGACATACTTACACGGACCTTAGGTATTTCTTAAATGTTTCCGTTTCTATAAGTCAAGGACGTCTCGGCAAAAGTGATTTTACTTCTATTTACTACTGTAGATTACAAAAAAGGGACTCTGTTAGTGATTCAATTATAAGAAAAAAAATAAAGCGCACACCTTATAATACATTAATTCCATAATTTCTAAATTCAAATATGACTGACTCAAAATGTTGATTCAAATCATTTCGGACTAGATTTATCTCTTCAAGTTCGACGGAAAGTTCAATTTATTTTATTTTAAGATAATGTCTATTTTTTGTACTAAACATGCCGATTTAAATAAGACTTACAATAAAGATAACACCTACAGAAGCCATAATAAAAGAATGTTAATGAAATGTTATGTCAACAATGGTATTACAATACAAAAAGTAACAGATGTGTTGTAAGCGGTCGAAAAGTGAAGACCAGAAAGCATTCTCGTTTTTTCTATAGCTTACGTCATTAACACTTAACTGACAAACAATAGCTATCCTCTTTTTTCTTATTATTTTAATTACGCTATCCTTTTTTCACTACTCGACATTTGTGAATGTTGCTGTCACTGTCTTTGGGACACTTTTGACCGGTGATTTCCTATGAGTATAACATATCTATAGTATAATGTATCATTGTTCGTACTTTAAATATTTTTTTGGAAGTAAGAGGCACAGCAAGCGCTGCATAATTATATGAATATCAGATGTGGTATATTATTTATAAAGGACTGTTTCCCGAGCGTATTCGTTTCTTATTTCCACACCGGAATAATTCCGTGTATAATAACCTCAAATTAAAGATAACATGTGTCAAATCATTATTCTGAAAACATCAGACATTACCAGTGCAATCGATATTGCTTCATAAACATTATCGGTCGCCATGATAATGAGAAGACCCCCCAGAAGCACGAAATGCCACGTGTGCAAAATTTCATGATGATCGGTTGAATCTTTAAGGAGTAAAACAAACTTTCGCATTTATTTTATTAACTAAGATAGATTAGATTGATAAGGAAACAACTATAGTCGCTCCAAATATAAGAGCTAGTAATTGTATTAAAAATGCCGAAAATCTCTTGATTCAGTCTCAGGATCTCGGTGATTTAATTTTGTTACTATGTGATGAGTTTGAGTTCATTTCATAACACTTTCCCGATTATTTTAATTAAATCGCTGTAAATTTAACAACCAAAAAAATTATATTACTTCAACTTATTATTACCAAAAAAGTATAACTTGGTAAGTTTTTTGTATTTAATAAAGAGACGAATTTCGAATAATACATACTTTTTTATTTTAGTTCATACGCACCTATGTGCTGAATCATGTGTTCTTTTATAATCCCGTTGAAGGTTTCTTTGATGCAGGCTGGGCACGGGGGAAACGAAATACTTTTTTCAATTTATTTCTATGCAAAAACCAAACGCTATAAAATTTATTAATCTATGTGATTTTCAAGGCAGACTGCTACTAGTAATATTTGACCATCGGGAATTGTATTTGCAAATTAGGTATGTATACTTGTGTGTTTGAAACGGCATCTGGAATTAAATAAGCAAATACGTCTGAAAATTCCGTCGGGGGCTGCCAGAAGCGCTGCGATATGATATCTCTTATCCATTCAATCTTTTTATAGCACTTAAATCGTGAATGATATATTTATATTAATTATACAATGAATTCGTAAAAATACACAACATAGTCAACATAATATGGAAATAATATATATATATATATATATATATATAGTTATGTAGGCGCTATACTGTACATGTATACATGTAATACGTGTCCCAAGCGTTCCCATCCCGCCGTGTAAACTTTGTACTGGGGAATGGGCATAAACGCTTAGTTTGATCTTACTCCTTAATTTTCATGCCGCGGGCTTACATATGAAAACAGATTCGTAAGTAGTTATCTCCAAAAATTTCTGTAAAAAACATCGTCCTAAAAAAACATTAATTCTTAAGAACCCAATGCTTCGGTGATTCGGGCACATGTCTATGAAAGGAAAAGTAAAAAGATTGTAACGAAACAAATATATGTCGCAAAAGTGAGCAGAAGTGTTGGCGGGGGTCGTCCCAGGAGAACTTGTATCTATATCTTAAAAAGGGCGATATAACCATGGATTTACACTGCCGAAAACTTTCTCACCAAACATATTGTCACCTCAGAGAGAAAGGATGTATCGCGAAGAGTGTATACGCCAGTGGAAGCCCACGGTAAGGAGTACCGGTAACAGACGAACATGCGTAGATGTATGGGTGAGAGAGGTGTGCCAAGATCACGCCAAATGTAAGCCCACGACCTATTCCTACCCCTGGGCTTTGCATACGTCAACAATACGTGTAAAAATGTTATTAGCTCCAAACACGGTCTTACACACAAGAACAACTACAGTTACTCATATTGAATAATTAAATAAAAAAATCATATTTTAAAGTTATGCTTCATTCGTATTGATGGTTCGCTGTAGGCAATGCGCATACCCGTGAGGCAATGAGAACTTGTATGGGGCCAATGTGTTCAACTGAACTTGGTTGACTTTCGCCTGCAACCATTGATATATTATATTGATAACAAAATGATAAAATAAAATTGTCTTGATAGGTTGTAGGTAAGGCCGTCTAGATTTCATGATTCGCATAGATTTCGTGTGTTCTTAAAAATTTAGAAATATTTGTTTTTTAGTTGGCAAAACCTCAATTTTCAGCACAGCTAACAAACATAATAGCTTTCTTCTTTCAATATAAAAGGACATCACCATGTAATGTATAAACTATGGTTCTTAAATATAATGTTGTTCTTTGCAACATACACCTTTTTATACTTCCATTCAGCGTCTTGTGGCAAAATATTTGAATTCAATTTATTTTTATTTCATTAAATTAAACCTATTCGTACTACTTGACATTGTTACTTTACAAATGAATTGTGTCAAATAACATTAAAGACGTTAATTAAAAGACCTCAAAAAAATAGTTCGTCCTACTTTTTGAGGTAATCAAATTAGTGTTTTATTAAAAAAGCTCCGCCCTCCACGAGATATTTTTTTTTATGTGAGAAGGTGGCAAACGAGCAAGCGGATCAACTGTCAAGTGAGCGCCGCCCATGAACATCCGCAACAGACAAATGCGTTGCCTACCTTTAAAGGACAAAGGAGGGAATAGACAGGAAAAAGGATAATTCCTTTCCCCCTCCCCATCCTATCCTCTTCCCCTTCCCGTCCTATCCTTATGAGGAAAGGGTGGAAAGGGGAAGAGGACTAAAATTACGCTTCCGGCACCTCACTCATCAGACGAAACGCAGAGTACTTCTACTTCACGCCTGTTTTCTGTGAGGTCGTGGTACTTCACCGGTCGAGCCGGCCAATTCGTGCAACAGATGTTGTTGTTGCGGGCTCTACCACTGTTATCTACCGACGAGCATGTATTCGTAGATGTATGAATGTAGAAGAAGCGAGAGAGGTGTGCCAGGATCGCACCAAATGTAAGTCCATGATCTCTTCCTTCCACTTTGGGTGACGGGCGTGAGCGCATATTTATATTTATTTATTTATTTTAATTGCTTACAATTCGCTTGCATTTTTGTATGTTTGTTACTTCACAACAAAAATTTATAAATCGAATCGATTTTGAAAATTATTTTTGTAATCGCTAGCTTTAGTTTCCCCATTGATCTCATTTATTTTGAAGTAGCGACCCGCCCCGGCTTCGCCCGGGTATCACTAATTATGTTGATCTGATCGCTACCAAACACAAGAATGTGGCAATCTGGACAGCCCTTGTAAATTACATAGAAATCGGTCTAGCCGTTTCGGAGTCTATAGGGAACATCCATACTTCGCTTGTTGTATACTACTTTTTTCAAAAAAAGTATCCTATGTTACTTCCAATACCTCCAAGAATATGTGTACAAAGTTTCATGATGATCGGTTGGGTAGTTTTCGCGTGAAAGCGTAACAAACAAACTTACATTCACATTTCTATTAGCAGGGATTGTATGCCGATACGTGTATGTTTCCAGCTTCATTCAAGATTTTCCCAAATTGAAGTCGGTCTCTTGTAGTTTTACTGTGCATATAAAATAAATATAATTTATGTTTATATTTATTTTACATGTATGTTAATTAATTTTACATATTTAAGTTTCTCTTTGTACATTTTTTAAACTATATGTATGGACTCATGGTCTGATAATAAACAAATTATTATTATTATTAAGCATTCATGTAGTAAACAGATAGAGAACTAGTTGACCATGAGCAGCCGAAGGTGGAATTACCTCGTAGTTTTACAAAGCATAATATTAATGAATCTGCTAAAGAGAAATGTTGTTTTCGATATATTAATCATTTAATGTCGGCTTAGGACAGCGGGGTTCTTTAGCAGCGCCGAGGCCACTAGCACAGCCTTAGGGTTGAGGACTGCCCTCGCCTCCCCTACGCCCTTTACCGATAGTTGATGTTTCGCCGCGGGCACGGACAGCTTGCGTGCCCTCTAGCTATGCGCGATCAGTTGGGATGCATTTTTATAACGAGGGTAAATAATCCCTCTATAGAATTGACAACTTGGGGAACAATTTTAACAACACGAATGTGAGAAGAACCGGAGCAAGTTCAGTTTGAATGAATAATATATGTTGTAAATACTAAACTAAATATTCATTGTTTTTGTTCATTTATATGAAAGATTCATTCATCTACACTGTCTAACCTTACCTATTTTAGATATTATTTTTGAGAAGTAACATGATATCTCCCAATGGTTGTAGCCTAATATTTCCACTACATAATATATTGTACACACTATATACGACTACTTATAACAATCAGTCAAGGCTCGGGCCTCAAGAGGTGTTGTCACGACCGTTGACTGGAATACAAACTTAGTCTCCTTTGACAAGTGCTTATAAAGACTCTTGCTGTCTAAAGTCAACTACGCAACTTTTCGTTTCAGTACCGTACTCATACATTTCTGGCAAACCGGAAATGTGAGTGACAACATCTACTTATTCTTTAATTAAAGTACGGATTGCGTCAATACACGTCACTTTTTCCGAGTGTGTCACTGCGGTGGTTGCATGTTTATGGTTGTAGAAGTGTAAAACTGCTATACACCGTAACGTGTATATCAGCAAGATTTGATTTTTATAAACAAACATTTTTTCGTTAAAATTCCTAAATTTTTCTGATATTACCTTATAACATAAGCTATCCGCATTATACAATTTCACTTCACTTTATCTCACGATTACCATATAATTACAACAGTTTGTTTTACAATACTTGCAATTGGATATGGTACTATTCCGTCTGCAAGTTTATGTTTTTTTTTTGTAAAAATTGCCATTCATCTTGCTCAGATCTTAGTAATGCCAAGATGTTCGTGTAACATTTAAAAAAGTGTTATTTCTTATACTCTAATTATATTAGTTCCTTTTTAGACAAGCATCTTCCAGAGCTATTTTATTACGTTTTTTAATAAGTTCTAAAGTGTTCACCTCGACGCAGCGTCCCGACCTAGGTTCGTCAAGTGATTCTCTAAGCAAGTTATGCAATTTGTAAATCAACGTTTTTCTTGAACAAGAGTCCTCGAAATCTAATGAAATCCCATTCAGTATGGTCTGAGCAGACATTGAATGTTCCGGATTGAATTGCATGGTCAGATAGTTTAAAATCTAATAATCTGAATAAAATGAAATTTTATATTTAATTTAAGCACGTTGCCGCGTCACGTCAACACGTTGCATCCCCTTCAACTTGCCCTCTCAAATTCAGTCATTCCGCGAACTTACAAGACACACCTTTAGTGAAATATTAATAAAACATATCAATATTTCACTAATTATTTTAACTCAGCTTAAGTTAGAAGACGCTTTATGACAATATTTGAATGTCTCACGACCTCATGTTTCGTATGTCTAGCCAATTAGCGTTTCAAATATTTATCATTTTATTTAATAGGTGATATATATTATTAAATATAATAATAATTACATATTGTAGTAATTGTTTAAGTCTTAATTAGTCACATTCCGCTTTAGCTTCGCATAGCATTCATTATATAATATAGAGTTTTTAATAAATATGTTATTGGCAATGCAATTGGACATTTTGACAGATTTACGCGCGGTTTATTTCTTTATAATTCGACTATACCTCCTGTGAAGGTAGAAGTCCTATTAGTTAGATCAATTATAGATTCTCAAAGAAAAAAGTTGATCTCTTTCGATCGGACATTTGACATCTAATTTTTGACAGAATTCGACAGAAACTGGGGTATTTATCGAAAGCCAAATTTATCTATGATTTATCAACTGAATGTTATTCCATTTATATTTAATTTAATAAAAGCATAAGCACGGACAAAGCCGACGGCCGAACACCGTAGAAGGGGTTGGGAAAGGCATTAACCAGACGTGAACTTAAACGCTTTTTTTTGCCTATTACAGTCAACAGGTCAAACGACGCCAAGAAATTGTAATAAAAAAGTAAGGCAGAAATTTGCAAACAAAGACTTCGCACAATTTTTAACAGGGAGTGCAGAAGGAAAAAAATCCACTCATTAATCTTGGCTATTTTTGGCACTATTATGACGTGACACTAATGAGGATGGTTAACTTTTAATCACCGCTACCATTAAAAATAACACAACTAATAGACTGCGTTAAATAACTTACAAACGAAAGATGACCCCGTGTACATTAAAGTAAAGACGAACAGCATGGTAAAGGGGCTGAAGAAAAAGCGTATATCCACGACCCTGTAACTGTGAGTTTAAAAACAAAATTAAAAATAAAAGGACCGCAAGCATTATTATTACAATGAAGATAATACAATGTATTTTTGAGTCACACAGGTTAAAAATGCAGTCGCTGGAGCCTTTCTACGCAAGATAACAACATATAAGCTTCAATATTATCAAAAAAAAATACAACAAAAAATTAATCTAAATTTTAAACCGATAAAAAATCATTTACATATCTATTTATCTATATAACATCCTTCTATAATATACAATCAGTCTGGCGCTAAAAAAATAGTATCAATGTTCTGTTCTAATCGAGACGCCGTTGTGAATAAATATGTTTATGATGGATGCATGGATATGTCCAGTATTTGAATTAAAAAGTGCGAATAAATTTTACGTTGGACCTGCCGAAGACTGAATTGCTTTAAGTGCTACATAAAGGAAAAAATGTTTTGTTTCATAATGACTATTAATATATAATATATTACACATACTACCACATATTTGGTTTATAAAATCTTCAGGGCCAAAAACTAACATCGTTTAAGAAGGTCAAACACACAGGTGTACGAAGAATGAGTCCTAAGCCAATCTTTATCTCCCACATCTATACAGATAAATAAAATTGAAGTATCTGTATGTAATATCAAAATAAAATTTCCAAAATCAATACACATAATGTATATGCAGTATTTATAACAGAAATTTTAAAAAAATTTGTGTCTGTGCGGTTATTCTGGGTTATCTCCGAAACGACTGAACCGATTTGGATGGGACTTTTAGTGGAAGATAGTTAATATTGTTGATAGGTTGATGGTGGTGGTTAGGTTAGGGTAATAACAATTAATGCGATCATTTATCATAATGTAGAGGGAATATAAATAATTTTTCATTTAAGGTGGTGCCACCTTGCCCAATTATAGCAAAACCACGATTATAAACCTATATAAAATCTGCGAAGTGACTTGTCGTCGCTCTTTCATAAATGTGTACATACGTGCTGGAGGGGGCAAAATTTATGATCGAAGATTCTGTTGCATTGATTCATACAACATACAGTTTACTTCGTAAATTAGCTGACTTGTCAATTTAACTTGGCTAGCACTATAGGATTTTTATCAAAATTATTGGATCACAAAATTTAAGAGGCAAATATATACGTATGCAAGGAAGTTTGAAGAATCCACCTAAATCGGATTAAGACTATGTAAACTTACGCCGAGATAAATAGTCGTAGAGCATGAGTCAAAAGCATTACTTCTGAAAGTACGACTTCTTCTTGGAAGTATTAGAAGTAACATAGGACTTAGGAGGAACTTTCTATAAAAAAATAGTATATAAAAAGCGAAGTATGTATGTTCTCTATAGACCTATAAGCTCTGAAACGACTGGACGATTTCGATGAAATTTACAGGGATTGGCACATTCCTGTGTTTGGTAGTGATCGGATCAACATAATTAGTGGTACCCGGGCGGAGCCGGTGCGGGTCACTAGTAATATATATTTGAACGCATCCAATTCAGTCCGACAACTGACAACAAGACATTGTTAAGTCGAATTCATACCTAGTAGATACTTAGCAAGTGCTAAGTCTATGAAAATCGATTGAAGACAAGACTTCACTAGGGCTAGATTTGTTTCTTGTTAGATGAAAGGAAAACCATTGAATTATTAAAACAGTTGCAATTTGTACATTTCAGAATAGACAACTTTTTGAGCATTTGTTAAATTAAGTTTAAATGTAATTAAAAAATAATAACTATTCACTATTATGTTACTGATAATTATAACACGATGAACACTAATAGTACGGGAGCCAAAACAGGTATTTCTGTACATCCTTGAGCGCGTCTAATTTACATATCGGGAGTATATTGTATATAAGTAACCTACACCACAGTCGTCTATGTACGAGCGCACGATATTTTTAATTTTTTTAAAAGCTCTAGACTCCAACCTATATGAATCTAAGCATTTATGTAACCCTTGTTCTTTGTACCATCTCGTTTTCAAAATCTAATAGATTACCATGACACTCGGGCAGGTACAAATTTAGAATCGTCTCCTTCCCCCCTTCCCACCCCCGGTTGGTGACCCAGGGAACATTACGTGAGGCGTGAGTGTCAACATACGTTTTACCTTGCTAGCGAATACTCTAGTTGAAGCGTTCTTGCCGGTGAGATGCAATTTAAACTTACAAAGCGCCGCCAGCGACAATTATAGCTTTGAGGCTTAAAAAGGGATTGTACGCGAGAACTCTTCTCCTTTTCCGACTCCATTGCTTTAATAAAAACTAAACTACCTATTTTACGGCACTTTCTCGCATCAAAAGCGAACAGAGTTTAATATAAATAAGGCAGTATTCAAAGAGAAGAATCCTCGCTATATTATTTAAAAATCAGTAGATCTTATATCATTGATAAAATGAGTCCAAATACACACCCATACGTGAGGGACGTAGCCAGCACTTTTTTCATAAGCGCTAAAAACAAGCTTAAATATGCAGATTGCCTACTAATATAGAACTGTCTGGATGCCGACCTGTAGGGCAGGAAAGAATAGTAACTGATTACGATTTCTCATTTAATTATTAAAACTAACAAACTTCAGCAATTTGAATCGCTGAATACTGACATGTCTGAATAACTTTGTATTAAGTTTGACATTTATTTTAATTAGAATCAAGTTTTAAACTATTTGATGTGCTGTTTTAATTTTTGTTACAGTCAAACGCTGACAAGTTGGCAGAAACCAGGTCCATAAATAACTAAGATACCCATTTGCAATAGTATAATGAAAAGCCTGTACTTGACTTTAAAACGGACTATCTTTAGAGCGCTTGTACACTTCCGTTTTTATCACCGGACGACGGACCCTCAAAAAATGCAAATCCTTTTAACAGCGATAAATAAAAAATAAAATCAATGGTTTTTTTGTATTGAGCTCTGGGTTCTCAATTCATTATATGGTTATTTTCAAACAATCAAGTTAACAATTCCATGTCGATGTTATCCATAAAAACGTACATTGACGGCACTTAATTATTAAAAACTGTGTGTCATCCACACACACTAATAGACTGGGGTGGGCAACCACCCTTTCTTACGACAGACCGGTGTCGGCCGCACGTAGGGTGCATGTATACACAATAATTACACGCCAAAGGTGTACAAATGTCTTAAATCATTTAAATCCTTTCACATACACTTTTAATTTTATAATATAAGTACGCAAAACTTAAAGAATAATATTAAAAGAAGTTAGTTTAGTGGCAACATTGCAAATATGCTAGAGAGCGCTAGATAGATGAAGATACGACTTATTTACTAGAAACCGCAATGTATAATAACTAATGGAACCAGAAAAATGTTACTTTAATATAAATACAAGCCTTATTCGTAAAATGTTAAAGCTTCGCTTGCGACTGGAGTCATTTTATTTATCACTTTTCCAGCTAATGAAACAGGAACGTCGTAATTTAAATGCAAGTGAAAAGCTTCTGAGAGCAACACATAAACACTTCAAAGCATTTCGAAATGTAAAATCTTATTTAAGCTCGTCGAATCAAAACCAATGACGGTGCGTCGAGTCAATCGCGTAATTTTACTAATTAATGATGTCCCCAGCAACATACATAAACATCATGCTCACAAATCTAAATTTAGACTAACTCAATTCAAGGTACGAGCTCCGTAGCTAAATCGATGGGTCCTAAGTATATGTGCCCAATGCAATATTTTGAATTTATTTTACATATTTTTTTAAAATATTTATATCAAAAAATGTACACTTTGGTTACACTATACTTTCCCGCCAAATAACATAAGTATTTAATATAAAATAATTGTAAATATCGTTTATATCAACTTTAACTTACTTTTACTTACACATTTATAGTAGGATTTTTTTCTGCAATGCAAGAACTTATGTGGCCCGATTTGAAAAGTATAAAAAGCGAAACGGTTAATTTACATTTGTAAACGATGAGATCGCGCGTCTTTTGCTTACTTCAACTAACAATTATTCAGTTGTGCACTTCACGTCTCACAAAACGTTGGTGCGGTAATGCCTGTTTGTAGATTTTTCTAGGAATATTATGTATATTATTAGATGTTAGTGAAACATGACGACAAAATATATATCCATAACAACCAAGTGATTAGCCAGCGATCGTTGCACAACTCTCCCTCTTCTTCTACATCCATACATCAACGCTCACAAGCTCGTCTGTTACGAGTACTCCTTATTTTTCCCTTTAGTATGTCAATAATCTGGTCGATATATGTTCACCTTGCACGTCCCCAGCGAACGGTGCCCCTCACTTTCGTAACATAAATTTATTTCGGTACTCTCCCTTCATTCATCCCTAACCAATAAAAAAATCAATTGCTCAAATACGCCAATAAAAGGCGTGTACGAGTTACATAAAAACAATAATTAGTAGTAACTCATGGGGTTCGATTCCTAAAACCAAATGCTTCTGTCATAAAAATAGAATGAAAAGAATAGGTGAAACGATCGCATACTTTATTTTTTAACTGACTCACTCTCTGGAGCCATACAACCTTTATGCGATTTAAACTTTGCAAACATTAATAAAAGTGCTTGAATTGTTCTTAACTGTAGTGTGTAGTACAAGGGTACTTCACAGGCTTAAACAACTAAACAACAACAAAGATGATCGCATCTTATTATATGTACAGTATTAAGGTTAATTATTATCTCTAGTTTCAATCTTTAATCTTAAATGTACATCTTGTTTATTAGTCCTGGCTCCGTAAAGTAAAGCGAGTGAATCAGAATAATAGTAAAACAACAAGACTATATTATAAATTAAAAAAGAGTAAATTAGAATCAAAGTGCTTAACAGTTTATAAAAATAAAGAAATAAGCACCCACGACCTTAACTTTAACAGACGTGTAGGCAGAGATTACAAATTTCCACTAAGCGCGATCACTTCATTTATTTTTCAATTTTTTTATTTCTTGTACAAAAATCCCTTCTTTTATATCTTAAAATATTTGAGAATGTTGCAATGGCCTTGCCGTCATGCTACGCAGTTGGAACAGCGTTATGCTTTAAGTGATGAGGGTCCCCATTAAGTAAGGGCATTTATGTTATTAAAATATTTCGTAGATTACGATTGATTAATTCTAGCGTAAAAGGGATTAACACTTTGTTCACAAATTTTCCAACTTGATTTGGAACAAACTATATGTAACTTGACCTCGAACTTGACAAGCAACAAAACTTAAGGAAAATAAAAACATATACATTTTTATTATAATTTTGTAAGAGTTATTATGTAAAGTGGAACAATGAGAGCGCAAGCTACAGACGTCACGATTCTCGAAGTGCCCTCGGCTTCCTGAACATACCGAGGTCATAAATTATTATTTAGCCACATCGGACGTAAAGCTCACATGCAAATATGATTATTTTATAAGCGGGGTATAATGGTGGAGCGGGGCGAGGGGGTTTAATATTTAGGGATGTTACGCATTAGAAAATAATTTGTACTGATTTTTGATTCTTAAAAAACAGAAAGTTGTCTTATTGACGTCCGGTTGGAACCTTCCTTTCGTTATGTTATCTTTTTGTGTTTGTATTAAGTAATGACCACTTAATCAAGAAAGGGAATTCAAACGTTGACATTATAAATAACTTAATATTCGAAATTAACGCAAACTGACCAGATTGCAAAAAAATTAGTCTCCTAAATGATGGTGATTTGCACCACCACATTATATACGGTAGCTATGCTAAGCACCTTATGTAGAACCGATGGGAAAGACATATAGATGGGGCAGTGCGCTCTCTATCAATATAGATCGCGGACTACGAGGTCACCTTACGAGCGTACGTTAGGAAACGGAGCAACCGGTCTGGAAAGCGGCGGACTGGTGACGATGATAATAATTAGAATAAATACGTTTTCTGGTTTAGTTATCTGCTTAAAAATCGCGATTGAATAAGGTCCAAGCAAAATTGATTCGTGACTTTAAAACTTTTTTTAAGTTATGAAAACGTAAGAGATTGACATCCCTATCACGCACCGCTTAAGGCGTCGAGGCGCGCGATCCCGCCGGGGCCGGCCTCCGCCGACGATACCGCGGAACACCTAGCAATGGCCTCACACCCGGGGCGATTCCCCGGGCGCTCATCTACAGAACAATCATTTCGAAAATTATTTCGAATCTGCCTTCAGCAAAGTGCGAACCGGCAAGAGCAACTTTTAAAACGAACAGTGAATATCTTCGCGAAACGAACGTAATGAATGCGGACAAAAACCTCGCTATTTAAAGTTCATACAACTTAAAATATTCACTAAATATTGTTATTTGTGATGATTGAAAGATTAGTTTTTATGGACTAATTTGCTTACGGACTGTTATGAGTCTTTGAGGTAGAGTCTTTTTAAAAAAAAACAGGATTAATTTAAGACGCGACCGTCGGGTTTGGAAATTGGATGAAGACTGAGGAGCCGTATCGGTAGGCGAGGCTTTATAGGGATAGAAATGATGATGATGCAATAGGAAAGGAGCAGGTAAGCGGAATAGGGTGCAGATACACTATGTAACACCTTCTTGGGGTAGACTAAACTTCGGGTTGGAATTTCGAAGTTTGAGAATTACACATTTATTCTAATACTTGGGGTTGGTATAACTTCAGGGCGTTGCTGATGTTTATTTTGCTTAATTGTCGCTGGAGGTTCCGGTTTGGAAGGTTCTTCGGCGGGTGAAGCAGTCGGGACTGATTTGGAATGTGTGAATGTGGAAGACGGTGAGGAAGACGGAAGCGCGATTTAATATATAAAACTAATTTGATTACAAAAAAGGTAAATATAAGAAAAGTAATTAAATTAAAATTATAGAGCAGTGAGTCTCGTATTCGATTATCTGGTGTTGATTCATTATATCATCAGTTTTATCGGATAAGGATATTAATTGGGATTTAGTTTCCTGTGTGAAAATATCTAAATCTGTGTTTTGGAGTTTAATACGAGGGTCACCACTTATTTCTTTTTGGAACTTATCTAGTTTACAACAGGAATCATTAATGATGTTAAAATCTGGGCGAACAAAAGGAGTATTTATTTTTAAATAATTAAATTTAGATATGAGTTTTGTATTTTTGCAATAAGCATAACAATTATACGGAATAGTTACTATTCCTGTACCAATAATATTTATTTCTAAACTCTTCTGGTTGCGGCACTCGATGTATAGTTTATTGCTACGTGATTGTATATAAATCCATTTGTTATTCGATATTGGTTTCCATAAGTCTACGTGTCCGTAAATGAAGTCTGTACGGCATTGCGCTGGTAATACACTCACTATGTTTGATATAAGTTCACTTTCGCAACTAGGGTTAGCACTAGATGGGAATACGGTCATGACGTCACAGATGTATTCACGAGGGCTTATGACTCGGCACTCATGTAGGGATTCCAAATTACAATATTCGAGCCTATCCTTGGTCATAGCGATGTACTTAGAACTAGGTATTATAAAACTAAAAGAGTTAGGTTTTAAGCTATTATGAGGAGTAGGAAGAGCAATGTTATGATATAATGTATAGCCCTTAAGGGAAACTAGTGGTATTCTAAGTATATAAACTAACTTGTTGTTAAGGCTGTAACATACTACATTAGATACATTTATTAAACTATGAATATGACTTAAGTCTAAAGTAACAGGTAATTTAACATCAACAGGTAGATATCTATGGTTATCGACAAGCTCTTTGTATAACTGCGTAGGGGTAATTACGGCCGGATGAAGGATGTTTTGACTAGCGAACATAATAGCATTGATTACGTCTTCCAACTGAAACGATAAGGTTAGGACAGTGGTTTCTAAGCTGTTTAGAATAGAATTAATGTTGGACTTTATATTTAATTCATTGGATATTTTTGATACATTTTGTAGTTTGAGAGCGAGGTTGTCGATACTAGCGTTAAGTCTGGCTTCATTGATTTTTATTTTATGCAAGCTTTCATTTAAATGGGATAAGGTAGAAGTTGTAACTAGCATGTTTTCTTTAATGAATGAACCCAGTCTTTTTTCATTATTTTGTAGGTTTTGTATGGCATTGTCGTATTTTACAGCATCGTCCTCATTCAAGATACCAAAAATTGTTTTAGATAGGGTGCCTATACCACCTATCCACGCGCTACGCTTGTATTTATTACTATTTGTAAGATGTGCGATGGACGAATATTCGGAAGTGATGTCGTTGTAGCTGATGGTAAGCGGTTCTAAAATGTTATAACATTCTAGATCGCTGGTAATTTCCATTTGGATTTAGTTGCATAGGAAACGAACTGTGCCTAGTAGGGAGTTAATGTTTTCTATGTGTGGGCCAATATAAGATATATCATATGCAGTGACTACATCTAGGTATCCAATATTAATTTTAAGTTCTCCGATTAGACCAAAGTAAATGCCGGAGCTTGAGTTGATTGGTTGGACATATTCTTGTTGACCATGAACCAGTACGCTTATAGGTATAGTTTTCAGACATACAAGTTACTATGTACTAAGTGGAAGATGTATCGTGTATGTGAGGTTCCGCGAGTTAAACTTCATCAAAGTGATGTTTGACGTGACGTCTATTTATTAACAGAGATAGCGTATGATTGCCATGGATTTTGACGACCTTATATGGTCCTTTCTATAAAGGCGATAGGGCTTTACGCAGCCTCACGTAGTTTTTCAGAAAAACATAATCACCGACTTTATATTGGATGGGCCGCGTGTGTGAATCGTAGTAGTTTTCAGAGTTTTCTTTAGATTTTGCAATGTATTTTAAGGCTTTATCACGAGCATGTTTCATTCGGTGTTGTAGAAGTTTTACATAGTCAGGATAAGTTGCGTATGAGTTGTCATTATAGATTGTGTCAGGAATATGGGGTTTGTGTCTGAACAATAATTCGAAGGGCGAGTAGTGTGTCGTAGAGTGTACTGTAGTATTGTATGCTAACATGGATATATAGACATACTGAGGCCAGTTGTCTTCATTGTCATTTACGTATGATTTTAGGTATTCTTTTAAAGTGGAATGTGACCGTTCTAAAGCTCCTTGGGTCTGTGGATGGTAAGGGGACGACCACAATTGTTTAATTTTTAAGAATTGGCATGTCTTCTTAAAAAGATCCGATGTGAAGTTGGTACCTTGATCGGTAAGTATATGTTTAGGAATCCCGAAAAGAGATATGAAATGCAAAAGACAATCGCTTGCTTCTGCTGCTGTGTTGCTTCGTAAGGGGTATGCTAGTGAGAACTTAGTAAGGTCGTCTTGCATGGTGAGGATGTATTTGAGTTTGGCTGTACCTGATTCAGGTAGAGGGCCTACAATATCAAGGGCTAGTCTTTCGAAAGGGGAAGTAGATGTTGATGTTATTACCATTGGTGCTCTATTTATTTTACGTAATGCCTTGTTAGTTTGGCAAGATGCACAGTGTTTAACATAATTTTCTATATCATTGCGCATGTTTTTCCATGCAAACTTTTCTTTAATCCGGTGTAACATTCTTGTGGAGCCTAAATGGCCTGCTATAGGGATATCATGGTTCTCTCTTAGGATTTTGGGGATTTCGTTAAGTGAGGGATAAATTATGTGGTTGTGGTAGATGTGGATTTTTGTATTAGTGCCGTCGAACAGGTAAGCTATCATGTTGTAAATCTTGGCAAAAGAGTGTTTATCAAAAGGGTTCTTAAAGTGGGATATACTTAAGTCGTTGATCGTGGGGTACGTCATTATTATGTCGTCGCGAGCATATTTCAAAGATTTGAATATGTCAGGGTATGAGTAATCATCAAAGTGGTGTACTTTCATGTAAAGGAAAAGGTAGGTTTTGTTTTCAAATGTCACAGGTAAGCAATTATGTAGAATTCTTTCACTTTTTAGAAATTCATCACGTTGAGGGCTTGGACAATTGTTGAGGATATCTTGCACATAGGGTATGGATTCATCCATATCTATTGGGGTTGGTATTATAATTAGTTTTTGTGATCCTTTTAATAAGCTGTCGTTATATTCTGTGATTTCGGTATTGTACATTTTTGTGTTTGATTTTAAAAACTCTTTATAACTATTATCATTTGAAGGTGAGTTTTCAGGTGTCGAATGTGGAGTTCCTGTGTCAGGGTGTGCAGATACAGATGGGGATAAAGTTTCAGGATTTTCCCAATTAGGAAAAGGTTGTGAGTCGACCACAGGGTCAGCGTGCAATTCTGTCGGTGCATAGTGAAATTCTACGGGATCAGGAGGTATTAGGGGACTGAAGTCAAGGTCTCTGTTCTCAAGTGGACTGAATTCAGTTCTAAGTAATTCGTCAAGGGGTTTCTTGCGGTATTTCAGGTTTCTAGTGTTATTTCATCTTCAGCATTGGGGTTTGATTTTAGGTTACTTTTGTTTTCTGGAAGGATAGGATTTACAGGATATCTGGACAAAGCGTCGGCGGCAGAATTTAGTTTACCTTTGCGATATACAATTTCGTATTCGTATTCTTCGAGTTTTAATCGCCAACGTTGCAATTTGCTGTTAGGGCCCGTGTGATTAAAGAGCCATTTTAGTGGTCTATGGTCGGTTACAATTTGAAATTTGTTGCCGTAGAGATAAGGGCGGATTGTTTTACAACCGTATAGTATAGCTAGTAGTTCCTTTTCGGTGGTACTGTAATTTGTTGAGCGTTCTAGAAGCGAATGCTCTGGGTTGGTCTTTTCCTATAGGTCCTTGGGAAAGTACAGCTCCTACAGCGTAATTTGAGGCATCGCAAGTGAGTATAAAGGGTTTGGTAAAATCGGGATAAATGAGTAATGGAGCCGTCGTTAGTTTTGCCTACATTCTTGAAGATCGGTTAACAAATGGGTGTAATGCTTCCTCTCGCTAAACTGGGTTTTTAAGAATTCTTTTAACTGTGCCCAATTAGAAAATTCTTTAACAGCACAGGCTGTCTGTGCTTTTCCTTGCAATTGACACAGTATGTATTTAAATAAGACATCTTTCTGTTGTTCTGAGACTAAGTCGTATGCGTTACTACAGTTTACTAAAAATGAATTTAATGTTTCTCTGGATCCGTCAAACAGTTTTATAAATTTTAGTAAGGTTGAAAGATCTAATTCGATTTTGTTATTAGTATGTGTAGTTTTTTTATTTTGAATTTTGTCTGGTTACTGGACCTTGATGTGGAGGGATACATAAGATCATCTTCCATATCTGTAACGGCAATTTGTGGTCTTTCGAATTTTGGGCTTTGGAATCTACTCTCTGACATTCTATTAAAATTGTAAATCACACAACACACAGTATATAGGCACAAATAATGAATGTTCAATACTTTACTAGTTTTCTTTTAAGTAATACTTGTATTAAAAGGTTTGAGAAGCGCAATGGCCAAGGATAACTTACGTGAGTGCAATCAGAGTATTAATAACAATTATCATTTCTTCGAAGTCGCGATTACGGGGTTTCGATAAGAGCCGCGTGCCGTTGTTCTGTTCTGCTGGTTGGTTCTTCTCGTTGCTGCACTTCACAATCACAAGAAAAGTGATGTAAAATTGGTTCACCTCACTGCGTAGTATTTATTGAATTAATCAATTAATTTTTTTTTGGTACTGCTCTATGAGTTTGGCACTTAAATGCGCAACACTCGCGTATCCGCGAAACTTAGGGTATCGGAGACGGTACCGGGGATTTTCAAAATCCCTGCCACCAAAATGTTATGAGCCTTCGGGGTGGAGTCTTTTTAAAAAAAACACAGGATTAATTTAAGACGCGACCGTCGGGTTTGGAAATTGGATGAAGACTGAGGAGCCGTATCGGTAGGCGAGGCTTTATAGGGATAGAAATGATGATGATGCTATAGGAAAGACGCAGGTGCAAGGAATAGGGTGCAGATACACTATTTAACAGGACGTATGGTAAAATTACTGAAGCGCGGTAAGCAGCGACGTAAATATAAACCAACTTACCTGCCAATTACAATTATATTATACATTCGTTGACATAACATACAAAACTTACACCATATAATTCAAATCACACACAATCAATCATCAATCACAGACCGCGCTGGCTTGGCCACCTGGAAAGAATGGATGGGCAAAGGAACGTGAAGCGTGAATACTTGGGACGGTCGGCCGTCTCAGGTATCGCTGAAAAGATGATGAGGAGGACCTGCTGCACCTTCAAATTTAAAACTGGCGAGAGATGGCGCGGGATCGGAATGAGTGGAAACTCTTGTCGGAGGCCAAGGCCCACTTTAGGTCACGGCGCCACTTTATTTAGTTAGTTATAATTCAAATCAAGATTAATGCCGTAAAATACGCATAATATGGTTAGAACATGAATTTCATGGTTGAACTGTGAAGTTTAGAGCTTAGGATGAATTTAAAAAAAGAGAGAAGTCATTTTTTTTTCAGAATAATGCGATATTAAAGAGTCTGTATATCTGTAGACGAAATTGTGGTATATCAACTGCTAAGCAACCTACACAAATGTCAAGATATGAGGTATAACTGACGAAAATGTTTCCTGTGATGTGTCCATCCATGTGTGCAAGGGAATGCAAGCCAGCAGGAGAGTAGTGTTGTTATCGTGTAAAATGAAAAACCATAATCTTTGCCTACCCTGCTAGATGCATTTCAAATAGCATTCATTATGTTTGTAGTGTGTACAAGATGTACCAATATAATATTTAATTGCTCCAATATTTACCTGAATTTTAATTGACTGATTACACATTACACAAAATGTAACTTAATTTAATTATTTGTGGCCTGTCCAATAACCAGAAGCTGACGAACGGTTGATTAATGTCAATTTTCAATCCAGTATCTTCCTAAATTTATGAGGCAATATGACATGCGAGGACTGTGCCAAATGGAAATCCGTAATCCCTGTTAAACCCTACTAAGTCTCTATGTCTCAAACTATATTGACAATACTTGAAGACAAGCCCAGGCAGAGATCGAACGATCTAAAAATACCTTTTTTGGACTCTTACACATATCTTATACCAATAATAAATAAATAAGCTTTGAGAGCTTTGTTGGAAAAAAAATATTATTACAAGCAAAATCTGGCTACAATTCTGTGTCTATCGTATATTTTCTCTCTGTCAATACAATCCATCACTAATTACTGAGTTGAACTTTTAAGAAATCAAATAAATTTCAATGTATTCTCTACTTGCTTTGATGTGTTGATAGCGTGGGAGAACTTGTAGCGCTCTATTCATGCACTAATAGGGCGCGCGAATTTTTTTTAAATCGTCTAGATCGTCCTCTACCAACACCGCCACTTATATTTATAACATAAATATTATCAGCATTGTTTTCTCATTAATCCTTTCAACGTGCCCAAACCAACGAAACATGTCTCTTTCGATTTATGTTTCAAGCCAGATTTTCCTGCGCACCTTCATTTCTAATCCCATAATTTTCAATCACGCTTGGACATGGTTTTCAGAGATCACCCCTCAATAGCATTAATATACTACAATACTTGTCCTGCTGAATTCATACCTCACACCCATACATTTTATCTTACATTCCTTGTGTCTATTGTACTTATGACTCCATTAATTTAATTCCCTGATATTATTCATATGCAATATTGAACAAATACAAATTTAATTAATTCTTCTTTTCAATTGAAGTATATATATATATATATATATATATATATATATAATGTATTTATGTATGTACTCTTTAACTCGTAATATGTCCGTTGGCATTGTTTTGTTGTTGTGCACGAGGAGAATAATTTTTCCAGAAACTCCGCGCTCAAAGCTCTTAGAATACCGAGAACCTGATACTACTGAATTATATTAAAACAATACTCGAGTCTTTTCAAGTACTTATTCGTAGAGCTTAGAAACTCGAGCTGTTCGCTACAACGGATTATAAATTAATAAAGCGAAATTGTACATAATGTAGAAAGCGGTATGTTTTCACAAAATACTAATTATTATATTTTTAAAGTAGTTGATATTAAATAAATAAGCGGCTTATTTGTACTTAAATGGCATTCGCTAAACATTAATATCCCGCTTACGACGATCACTTACGAATGCACTGTCAGCCTTTGACGAGGCTCCATAATAATAGAGATGATTTGCATAAAGAGCAATAAATTTTAATTGAAAGAAAAAAAAATTAAATTCGAAAGAAATTTATACAACGGCAGACGTAAAAAGAAAAAATATAATAGTACAACGCAACGCAATCAGAATCAATCGGGTTCCAAATGAAACGTATTACCTTAATTTAGAAAAAATATATTTACATTTTTATAACTTATATATCGTAGCTTACTAATAAAGGGCGATATGAGGAGCACCCACAACCGACGAGCGTGTTTTAGATATGAATGTAGAAGTGAGAGAGGTGTGCAAGGATCGCGTCAAATAGAAATCCATAATCCATCTCTGCCTACCCCTCGTATATACATCAATTCAATATATAGTGAAATAACAACGCAGCGGATGATTGATAGGTACATAGATGACTAACATGGTACAGGGAAAGCTAAAAATCAATAACATGTTATGAAAAATCGGGAGAGAAAAAAATATTAGTTGGTACTATCTATTGGCCGGTGTAACAGTCACAAATAACTTTACCAATGATTTTTTGCATACAAATTCGTTTTTTTTATTCCTTTGTGCTCTTAGGTTAGATTGGAATCGAAGAGTAATCTATACAGATAAATAAAATTGAAGTGCCTGCGTTTAATATCAAAATACTTCCAGTACTTTCTCAGTACACATGATGTATACGGTAGTTATAACAAAAATATTTCTTAAAATGTGAATAAGTGAATAATAAATATTAATATTTTTTGTGATATTGGGTAGGAGTAAATATTATAGGTTCGCGAGATCGACATGCGCAAAATGCGTTAACGACAGAAAATATCTTTAACTGTGTTACACCTAAAATTGTTAGGTGGGGTTGATAGTAATAATAATAATAATAAGCTCTCGCTAGACGGTTGGGTTAAGGGTTTGATACAAAAAGCGGTAATTTTAGAGTCTGCCCGCATTGTGAGAAAGTTCCTCTCTCTGTAACCCTGACCACTGGTTGCTTGAAATAAAAGGACTCCGCAGCCGGTGGATCACTATTTTTATATAATATATTTTAGAATGTCTGTTGTTTTGGTAGATTTTTTAAGGTATATTATAAAAAATATGTATTAAATATAAATAAATGACATAATAATAATAAATTCATTTATTGCAAAACTGTGTACATCGGTGTAGGTATGGAATACAATAATGTAGGTATAGGATATCAACAGTTACCCCATCGGGCGTGCAATATGATGGCTAGGTATAAAATTAATGCGACAATCTTACAATTTCAATTCAAAATAAAAACACATGTAACAATGCAACCTCAAAGCAATAACGTATTATTTAATTTGTGTGCTTATAATAAAAAAAATCCTTAATAGAATAAAATGAACGTTCCAGCGGCCAGTTCTTCAGGTTAAATTTAAAGATTTTACTCCATTAACACCTCCCAGCTATCTTTATTGACTTTTGCTAAGTTGCTATAGATGTATTTAGTCCAGTTCCAACCGCTTTCTCCGAATTTCTTGCCTCAACCTCATTATTTGTAACAAGAATCCATCGACAATAATTATTTACCAGCAAGTAAAAAGCCGAATCGATGTTTCTGCTTGGCGTCAAAATCACAATGAACAACGCCCTTCCACCCAACGTACACAGCACCACCTTAGTACACGGTTCATTAGGTTTCTTTCAGTGCGCTTTCTTTTTCTCTCTCTCTCATTAATGGTGGTTGGCCGTCAGCTCAACGAACTTATTCCTATCCTGTGCCTAGTAAAATTGATTTTCTACGCAATATCGGTCCACTCCCTGATGTTTCGAAACCACGATTTCTTTCTACGTCCAGCGCGTCTTTTTCCTGCGGTTTTACTCATCCTGATAAGTAGAGATTGAGAAACTCATAGAAGGCAAGACTTTCTTTTTCATGGTTTGCAACAATTCGCGGTTGCTGCCGACACGTTGGAGTACATCGGAAACCTTCTATATCCAGCTAATGCGTAGTATTCTACGGTAACACACCTCGAAGACTTGGAGACTTCTATGGATATCGGCTTTCAGTGAGCTATATTTTAACTTCGCACTACTCTTGCTAACACTTTATTAAGCGTAAATTTTTTTTCGCGAGTTAGTAAAAAACTTTAAAAAATCATGGATTTTCTTCGTTATAATATTTATTCACATAATTCACTCATTTTGACAAAAAAAAAACAAATAAAATGGAAATGGAAACCTTCTACTAATTTGTTTCTTTTTTACGTAACTTTTTAATGTCATCAAAACCAGGCAGATACAATTAGTACGTTCAGCAAAAGTAATTTTATTTTAATTTTATAAATACAATAACCGGAAAGACTTTCCCCGAACTAATAGATAGTATAGTTTGAGATTATAAATACCCGAACTTGTCGCGATATGGTCTAATACACATTAAATTATGTACTAGTACAAATTAATCAAAAAATAAGCAGTTAAAATTTTTTGACCACTTAATTGAGTAACCTTATATAACCTTATAATAAAGAAATGTATTTTAATATGATTTTTATAAATTGATCTACATTTATTCTAAGCTTTTAAATAAAGAAAAAATGATTAAACTGTATGTAACTATTTTTTATTATAAAATTTCTACGATTAAAATACAAGCTTTCGTAAGATTTATAGAAGAATTAATAATAGACCTAATTTACTTGTACAAAGTTTTTGAGTACTTACGAAAACGAAGTCGGCAGCTGTCACCCTCTTGCAGCCAGATAAGGTTCCGCAACTAAACTAAACGAATGCCAGCTTCGTACTCGTAGCTCGAAGCTCGTACAATGCGCGGGCGAGATTGCCCCAGTGTTGCCAACACTGTAAAAGCATAATTTATCTTTGGTTACAGCATTATTGTTGTATAAATATAAATTATTCTAGTTTTACTAATCAATAGTTATATGCGCTAAATTCTTGTACTTTTTAAGTTTTTAATTATATTGAGTTAATATAGTTTATCGGACTTTAATAATTATGTTCAAATTTAATCTGTAAAATCAATTTTAGTTGCTTCTTTATAGATTAAATATTAAAATGTCAATAAATTTTGAATTAGACTTGTTGAACAACATTTGACGCTAGATGGCGTAAAATATAACACGTGGTTTTGTTTTGCATAATTTTAAGCAGTTCTAACATTTTGACGCTAGATGGCAAGCTTACAAAATAATAAAATTTAAAAATTACACAAATTTTCAATTTTGTATAAAGTACTCCGTATTTTAAAATAAATAAAGTTAAGATATGGCGGTCACGGCGAGTGGTATATTGTGTAGGGGCTAATTACTTGAAAGCCATAACTTTCAAGTGAATACACCGCCTCGCCAAATCTTCCTAGTCATCGTTATTAGGGTCACCCATGGGTAAAAGGCACATCTTGTTGACAGCCCTTCGAACAATGCCCTTTGTAGTGGTTACATCAGCAACCCTGGTGATGCCGTCTGTGCCAGGATATAGACGGCACACACGTCCTAGCCGCCGCTTAGTGCGCTACTTAGTGCGCTGCTGCAGCTCAGAAATAAACTCCCGCCGCCATCTGTCCCAGAAGTGTTGGCGTATGTTCTCGATGAGCTGAGTGAAAGGCATCGGAGGAATAGAAGTGAGCGGTCTTCCTATCAAAAAATGGCCTGGGTTCAAAGGAGATGGATCAGTACCATTGGACGAGAGAGGAGAAAGCGGGCGCGAATTAAGGATGGTTTCAATTTGTGTAAACAACGTCGCTAACTCCTCAAACGTCAAGGCATCATTACCAGCTACGCGTTTTAAATTAAACTTGGCTGATTTTATACCAGCCTCGAATATTCCTCCAAAATGCGGAGTATAGGCGGGGCTAAAGACAAAACTAATTCTTTCATGATTAGAGAAATCATAGACAGACTGACGGATCGATCTCAGTAGCCTACCCAATTCATTACGAGCACCGCGGAAAGTCCGGCCATTGTCGCAATATATTTCGCAAGGTCGAACCCTCCGTGATATACATCTGCGTAAGCATAAAATAAAAGCCTGAGTAGTTAAATCACTAACTAACTCTAAATGAACTGCCTTGGTACTAAGGCAAACAAACAAACACAAATAACATTTAGTTATTCGGTTACCTCGGCCTTTGCGGCTGCAAATCATGAACGGTCCAGCAAAATAAATTCCACATGGGCAGAAAGGAAAACTAAAGTTAGTTCGCGCCTCAAGTAAATGTCCCATATTATGCTGCACAGTCTCTGCGCGTAATTAGGTGCATGTGACGCATCTCCGCACTACTTGCCGGGCTAAGCACCTACCTCTAATGGGTCAGTATTTCTCACGAACTGACGCTAATAATAATTGTTGACCTGCGTGGAATAGCCGTACATGTTCGTTTATCATAATCAACTTTGTAAGATGGTGTTTTGAGTCTAATAATATAGGGTTCTTTTTATAAAATGCAAAGAGAGAGTTGTTCAAACGACCACCCACTCGAACAATCTTATCTAAATCAATGAATAGGTTTATACGGAGTGTTGGTGCAATTAAATAAAACTTTCAGATATAACGCGTGTAGTCGGGCAAGTTACAGAGTTGGACAGCATACAAATCATTAGGGCGATATGAAAAAGTAATGTCGGTGGTTGCAATTTTACGTCTCTGTAATTAACTGAATGATTGTACATTGCTATTTTTATTTGCGAGGCGTATTTGCGCGAACATGCCCCCGGGCGTTGAAAGCTCGTCTTTCAACACAATCAGTCATCGTCTTGAGGCAGTCTCGACGCACGACTCCTGTCGCACTCTGCACGTCGGTAACGCGGGTGACGCTGTCTTCGCTAGGGTGAACTGCGGTTATCCGACCCAGTCGCCATTTAAGCGGTGGGAGATTGTCCTCCTTCAGGATAACAAGAGCCTTCCTTCAATGGATCGACACTGGAACGCCACTTTGACCTTTGCTTGAGTTCCGATATATATTCCTTACTCCATCTACGCCAGAAGTGCTGGCGAAACTGCTGCAGATGTTGATACCGACTCAATCTGTTTTTGGAGTCGTGGTCATGGCATTCCGACGGCAGCGCGGTGAGTGGGCGACCGATGAGGAAGTGTCCCAGCGTCAGCGGAAGCAGGTTGCTAGGATCTGCTGAGAGCGGTGTTAGCGGACGAGAGTTGAGAACTGCCTCAATTTGAACTAGCAAAGTGTTTAAGTCCTCGTACGTGAGGTTACAGTTACCTAAAATTCTCTTGAATTTAATAGATTTAACGCCTGAGTCCCATAGACCGCCGAAATGAGGCGCATGAGGGGGTAAGAAATGGAAATCAATGCATTCAGGGGCTAGGTCACAAGGTAGCGAATGACAATTATTTTTAATAAAACGACCGATTTCATTATACGCACCTATGAATGAGGTTCCATTGTCGGAGTAAATATGCTTACGTTTGCTGCGACGCGAAATGAATCGACGAAGTGCTGACAAAAAATTATTACTTGTCAAATCGCCTACCAACTCGAGGTGTATGGCCTTAGTTGTTAAACACACGAAAACAACTATATACACTTTGACAAGTCTGCAGCCGCGGCCCTGGCGACTGGCTGACATGATAGGTCCCGCGTAGTCGATGCCGACGCTCTCGAATGGACAGCCGCTAGCAGTGACGCGTCGCTGCGGAAGGATACCCATGATCGGACTAAGTACCTTTCCTTTAAATCGACAACATAAATGACAATGACGAAATGTTCTCTTTGCAAGTTAAGACCACCGATCGGCCAATATGTAGTGTAGTGTGAGCTCAACAATAAACGGGGGCCGGCGTGAATAAGTTTTACATGCGTATATTAAAAAAGTAGCTTTGTAAATCTGTGAGTGGACTGTAATAAAACTGGGTGTTTCTTCTGATATGAAAACAATGAATTCTCTAAGCGGTCAACGACCCACATGAATTTATCATTATCTAAAAATGGATTAAACTTTAAAAGTTTACTCTTAGCTGGTAAGCATTTATTTTGTAATAGAATACTATATTCATGAAATGACTCGACTTGTGACAACCTTATTAAAACGTTTAACGAATTTTGAAGTTCGTCGTTGCTCAAAAATTGTGTTGATGGAGGTTTTTTTTTACAAATGTTTATGTCCTTAAAACACAAGCCATGGCACGTTGTAACCTTTTAAAATTAGAGAAACGTTCTAAGTCAATTAAGGCTCTTTTAGCACTATTATTTAATAATGAAATTTCAGAACGTACTTCAGGTAATCGTTCGTTTAATATTGTATTACTAGGCCAAGCAGAAATGCCGCCTATTAAAAATCGAGGGCCGGACCACCAACAATCGAGGTCTTTAATCTTATTTATACTTAGTCCCCCGGGTTCAGATCAGCGGGGACATGGCACCAGATATGTGAACCGGTTTGGTCTAATATTTCGGCTAATCGATTACGCTCAAATGGCTGTAGTTTGCTCGGTATCATTTTTAGCCAACCCAAAACAATGGTAGAATCTGTCCAAAAAGTGACTGATCTTACTTGAACTAGCAGAGAACATAGCACTTTTTCGTACAAGCGGACTCCGACGAGCGCTGCGCAAAGCTCGAGAATCTCGGTCTCGTGGTGGGCTTTATAGGCGCCACGCGACTTTTCGCTGAAAGAAATCGCACCGAAACAGTATTATTATTTGCACTACGAACGATACATGCACCGTATGTCGCTTGCGATGCGTCACAAAATATATGCAAGTCTGCATATTGACTTTCATTTTCGTAGTGCATACCAGCTGAGGCGAGCTGATTGACACTTTGTCATGTATGTCCAGCACCTCCTGAATAGAATCGCCGCCAGTTAACAAGTCATCAACGTAAAAATCGTGTATAATGATTTCGGAAATTTTGTCTTCCTTACACTCAATTCCGACTTGATTTAAACATCTGGTCGGGGGGTAGAGGGCGCTGGCTGTGCCATACGTGACCGTGTTCAACTCATACGTCTTCATGTGCTCGGATGGATCCACTCTCCAAACAATTCTTAGTAGATGTCTGTCACCGGTATGTACAACGATCTGTCTGTACATCTTCTTGACGTCCGCAGATATAACGTATTTATAATGTCTAAATTTAATAAGAATTGACAAGAGATCATCCTGCACGCTAGGCCCGACTAATTGCAAGTCATTAAATGAAATACCTAAAGTAGTGCGGCTACTGGCATTAAAAACAACTCGGAGTTTAGTTGTTGAGCTGCTCTGACGTACGACTCCATGGTGTGGAATATAGTATGCTCGCCTCTGGGAATCAAATAAACACTCAGACATATGACCTAACAGATGGTACTCTGACATAAAGCGAGTATAATTATCTTAAAATTCGGGCTGACCCTTGAATCTCCGCTCGAGAGATAGAAGACAATGTTTGGCGTGCTGCAGAGAGCCGCGTAATACATCAGGTAACTGTGTCAATGGTAACCTAACACAAAACCGACCGTCTGGCTGACGAGATGTAGTTTTAGTAAAATGTTCTTCGCACATCTTCTCGTCTTCATAGAAAGTTGATGACTGATGGCTGACCTCCTCGAGGCGCCAAAACCGCTTTAAAAGGGTTTGAATGTCATCATTAGAATAATAATTGCGCAAAGAAACATCATTACATGAATTTACTGCCAAAAAATGAGACTTAAAGTTCGGATTCGAGTGCGGTGCATGGCCACTGTTGTATACAGGGCCTGAAACTAGCCAACCTAGCCTAGATTCAAAAAGCACCGGCTTACCGTTTCCTAAGCTGATTTTACGTAGCCCTAATAGATCCACAAAGTCATCCGCACCAATAATTAAATCCACGGAAGATGATGTGTGGAAATTGGGATCCGCTAAATCTGTTTAGCGGATCCCAATTTCCACACCACACCTTTGGGTCACTAGGTAAATTTAAGTCGTTTAATGATATTTGATGACTGGGTACGTCGTCAGTAATATTTGGCAAAACAAAGCAGAAAATCTTTGTCGAAAAAGATTCATTTAATGATTTAAAATGCACGCAACACATTTCACCTATGCGTGACCTTGAATTATTTATGCCGACTAATGACTCGTTTACGTCAATTGTAGGTAAGTTTAAGGATCTTCTCAACCGATCAGTAATTAGGCATGAAGTGCTGCCGCTGTCGAGCACAGCGCGGGCGAGGTGTTTATCGCCGCGATCGTCGAAAATCCTTATAAGACGAGTGGTTAAGAGAACTTGCGTCTTGTTAGATAAATAGGTCGTATGTTGGGCAGACAGTGTGACATTGCCGGTAGGCTCGTCACCGCATGGTGTCGCGGGGGGAAGGAGGGGGCGATCCTCGGTGCTTGACCAAGAATTGGACGTTGGCCTAGGCGTCAGGTCTGAAATGTGAATCAAAGTATTATGTCTTTTGTTACATACTTTGCAGCCGTTTGCTCTGCAATGATTTGCATAATGTCCGGAACGTAAACAATTGAAACACACCCTTAATCGGGGTAACAGTGCTAAACGTTGATCGCAAGTAAGGCCTAAAATCTTCGGACAGTTATTTAATTTGTGATCACTTTTACAGTTAAGACATAGTTTGTTAGAAATCTCACACTTCCCATGACCTTGAAGATGTGAATCCTTTGTTATAGATACCATGCTTTTAATTTTATTCGGCTTGTTTTGATTGATTTGAGAACTGCGAGATAATTCTAAGGTTTCTAGAAGGTCTGCACGACTTCGTAAAATGTTAAAAATATTTTAAGCAAATAGTTTCATTATTGCGTAAGTGACCTTTGTTCTCCTCCCACTCGCGATATGACCTTGAATCTAATTTATGACTAATTATATCTATTAATAAGGTGTCCCAATAATTTACGGGCTCCCCAAATTATTCGAGTGCTCGAAGATTCTTATTAAGTGTGTCAATAACGCGCTTCAGTATAAAGGACGACTCTTTCGTAACTACCTCGGTATTAAATAACGCCGTAACGTGATTTTTAATCAAAAGCCTTTCGTTATCAAATCCGTCGCATAATAAATCCCAAGCGACTGAGTAATTATTGGCAGAAAAGTCAATAGCCTGTATGACCACAGCGGCTGTCCCTTCGAGCGGCGCGCGGAGATAATGAAACTTATTGATGTCATTGACATCGTCATTTGCGTGTATTAAACTAGAAAATGTGTCGCGAAATTCTAGCCAGTTGTCATACGAACCGCTAAACTTTGGAAGTTGTATGGTGGGTAATTTAACTAAGTTATTATTGCGCGCCGGACTGCCGCACCTGTCTGCGCGCTCACTATCCTTACTATTATTATCATGACGTAAAATGAACTCCTGCGCGTTCCCAATTAATTTAAAATAAATTGAATCGACTTCATTTCTCTCACTGATTTGACCATCGATATCATCGACTAAACATTCTAACTTTAATTGAACCTCATCGTAGTGATTGTATAAAATATCAATTTTACTTACGCGCAGTTTTAATTCGCTAACCTGGGACGATGTTAATGGTTCCTGTAAGTCGCTGACGTAATTACTGAACGCTGTTAAACGGCCTTTATAACTTGCTCTTTTTTTAATAAGTTCCCTTTCCTCGGTCATCTTAGGGATAAGTAATCTGTGAAATATCCAACTTGAAGAAAACTAAACAATGCAACAGTACTAAAACATTAAAAAGAAACTTCCTTAAACACTGTGCTGTGCTGAGTATGTTCCTGTCCTTTGTTCTCAAGGTGACCTCCGGACGTCCGAACTAATATCTTCTTCAAAATCTCCGTGATAATCCGTTGATTGCGTTGCAATTATAATATTCCACATATCATTCCAAATTGCTGCTTAATGTGGCTCGAAGGTGACCATGTATAGGTTTATACGGAGTGTTGGTTAAATTAAATAAAACTTTCAGATATAACGCGTGTAATCGGGCAAGTTACAGAGTTGGACAGCATACAAATCATTAGGGCGATATGAAAAAGTAATGTCGGTGGTTGCAATTTTACGTCACTGTAATTATCTGAATGATTGTATATTGCTATTTTTATTTGCAAGGCGTATTTGCGCGAACAGGCGTTAATTGTAGCAACTTATTTTTGTTTGGCAATGTTTTTTCTTGTTTGAGCAATTTAATTACATTAGGAATTGATTCTAATTGGCAAAATCTTACTAAAAGGATTAATGAATTATTTAATTCACTAGGACTGAGTGGACCTGATAATTTTTGATTGTTTGTTTGACAATTATTAAGGAAACGTAAAACGAAGGCAAAACTTCTATTTTATTTTATAAAGGTGGAATACCTATTAAAGTCAATCAGTGACTCATCCTCGGAGTGTCCACACACGGCCGATATTAATGAATTTACTTCAACATCCGGTAATTTATCTGTTACATATGCATGCTGCGGCCACTTAGAGTGTTCCTCCTTAAAGAAAGAAGGACCCTCCCACCACAAGGAGGAAGATGCTAGATCTTGGGGATCAACACCCCGCGGGGCGAGGTCAGCTGGAAAAATACTCGTAGGTACGTGTCTGAACTGAAAATCACATGTCAACTCATTAATTTCGTTTACCCCATTACAAACAAACATCTTTAGATTTCTTACATCTGTTTTTAACTATAGTTTTTAAATATAGCTTTCTGATCAATATTAAAACGTACAGATTGGATCACTTTAGTGCATAATCGTGCTCGTAACAAATATCCTAGTAATTCTAACCTCGGAATTGTGGTAGGCTTTAAAGGAGCCACCCTAGCTTTGGCACATAAAAGTTTGACTGTAATTTCGTTGTTTTTGCTAATTGAACGTAAATAAACACATGCAGCAAAAGCCTGCATTGTCGCGTTTACAAAACAATGTAATTGCATTGATACAGGGGTGTCGCAAAGAACATTTCTACTAATTTTAATAATTGATATTAAATGCAAGTTATTAATAAAATTATACCAAATACCGACAAGCCTCTCTATGGGCTCTTCCCAAGAAAACTTTGCGATCCATAATTGTTATAAAAATATCTGAGCCTTAATAATACATGCACGAATTAATCCCAATGGATCAAATATTTTAGAAGTCGTCGAAATTACCGATCTCTTTGTGGGCATTGGCGGTAATTCGATATAAACTGAAAACTGAATTTTATCTGATTTAGGACAATAACTTAAGCCCAACGCACTTGATTCTTTAGTTAAATGGACTAAATCGGAAATCTTAAGGTCTTTATCGACAGCCTGCAAGCAATTCCGCTTCGCCCGCGCACCGCGATAGGACGTGTCTGTACGATAATAAGAAGTAAAAAAGAATAACTAATCTTTTCATCATGGTACAGTGTAAAAAGTGCAAACATTTTTTTTCTACAAGTAAAGATGTGTTAAAGTGTGAAGGGAAATGCAAAGGGGTATTCCATAAGAAATGTGTTAAAAATATTACTCAGTTTTTACAAAATGAGATGTGCGAATCTTGCATGTCAGAATGCGATAAAACCAGTGGTAGTCCGGTATCAACCGAGCAACTTGTAACGGAGGTAAACAAGAAGCTGGAAGTCGTGTTTAGAATAGAAAGGAGCCTGGAGAAGATAAAGACAACGGTAGATTTTTATGCTGAAAAATACCAAGAATTATTTGAGTTTATGAAAAGGACCGAAAGTCAATTAAAATATCTTGAACAACAAACTGAATAATTAGAAAAACGAAATAAGGCACTGGAAGAGAGGATAGTCGATATGGAAAAAAGGAGAAAGAAAGAAACATAGAAATAGTTGTTGTAGAAAAGAAGTGTAACGAAGATCTAAAAAGTGTGATAAACACCTTATCAAAAAAAGTTGGTGTGTCAGTTGAAGATATTGAGGAAGTGAAGAGGGTAGGGCAAGAAAAACAAGACAAACAATCTCGACCGCTGCCGATTATCATTACGCTACGCACAAAAACAGCGCGCGAACAGTGGCTCAAGCAACGTAAACAAGCCATAACCAACAACGACATATACGGCGACCGTAATGATAATAGGATATATATCAATGAGGACTTGAGTAAACACTTACGACAAATTCTTTGGGTTGCAAAAAAGGAACTTAAACCAATGTGTGTATGTAAATATATCAAAATTCAAGAATTCTCGAAAAGCCAGTGAAGTAAATAAATAAATCTATGCTATTAGATCGCAGGACAACGTAAATAGCGACACAACATGATGCACCTAAGCGAGGAGCCACACTACGTGATACTCAATAAATAAAATTCGATTTATTAGAAATATGTGATGAAGAAATTAAATTCGTAAAATACGAAAATATTCTAAACTGGAGTAATTATAATATATACTTAGCAAGCCCGAGAACCATGAGATTGATATAATTCATTTAAATATTCGATCGTTGAGAAAAAACTTTAACAAATTAATGATATAATAGGAATGCAAAGCAGGCTGCAGCACACGGGATTCATGTCATTGGCCACTCATTTGACTGCTTTCACCGTGGCAACAAGACTGTGTGCAAATGTTCAACAGTAGATTGTGTTACTACTTTTCAGTATTTAGGCTTGACTTTAGATAGCTGTTTTAACTGGCGCCCGCATATAAATGCTGTATGCAATAGATTAAGATCTGTGTTGGCTAAATTATATCAGCTCATAAGAGTTGTTAACAAGCTCATTATGTTTATAGTATACTATGCGTTAGCGGACTCTGTCATTTGCTATGGGTTAAGTTCATACGGATTAACATTTAAAACGTACACTAATCACATTAAAAAAATACAGTTACGTTTATTAAAGTTAATAGTCGATAAGAAAATTAAAGATAAATATAAAAATGATTATTATAAACTTTTTAAGGAGTGTCAGATATTACCTGCAGATAAAAAAACACAATACCTAATTACGTTACAATCATATCAAGATGAGACACTTACAGATGTAGTTGTTAACAGTTATAACACTAGGGCTGCCGCTGCAGGGAAGCTACGAGAAGTCAAAGCTAATAATTATGTGGAACGCACAAAAAAATTTTTAGTTCCTAAATTTATAAACAAATTCCTACAACCATTGAGTAACACAGCGGCGATCAGTAGGGTCGCCCTGAAGAAGAAACTGAAAAATATTTTGTTGTAGCAATAAGTGATTAAAGATAAGCTTCTTAAGCGTATTGTTTTTTGTTAATAGTTAGAGTATGTCAGTTAAGGTATTTTTTTTCTATTTAATCCTTGTATTTTTGGTACCATAGTATTTTCTTTATTTGATTTGTTATGTATATACTGATTATTTTTTTATTTGATTAAAAGGTGCGACGCCTATAAACCACGTAAGTGGTTTGGCGGGAAAGTTATTGTAACCCTATCGTTAATTTTTTGTTTTAAATACAGATTTAAAAAAAATAGTTCGAATCTTTCGTAAGGGAAAGTAGGCCCACTCTAATACCGTTTTAACATTTTTATATATATATACTGTAACTCGGCTTTAGTCTCTGCTTCAGTATTCAAGTCATCTATATAAAAATCAATTTTAACCCTTTTCTTGTTAGTGTATCTGTAGAGATACACCAGAATTTTAAAAAAATCTATTTTTTTAATTTTTTTTCTAGACCCCTTGGGCCATTTAAGTTAAGTGCTATGAATATTATTCTTATGTTCGAAAAAATAAAATTCTGCCAAGTTAGGGGTTAATTATATTACCTATTGTTTTATCATAACATTCGTTTGCTAATTGCAGAAGGCACCTAGTAGCTATAAAAAGAAGCTGAAGCCATACCGTAGGTTACAGTATTTAATTGTAAGATTTTCATGCTATTATCACGATCGGATTGAACTTCTGGGGAATCTCTCCAAGGAATTAAATGTAGATGACGATGAGAAGGATGCAAGACCGTTTGTCGGTACATTTTTTCAAGGTCGCCCAAAAGAATGAAACGGTGTCCACGAAAACGTAATAAAATCGAAAAGAGATCGCTTTGAACTACTGGGCTTATAGCCTGGATGTCATTCAAAGACTTTCCTGTCGATGTTTAGCAGAGCCGTCAAAAACGACTCTTAAACGCGTTGTCTCACTCTTTTCTCGTATAATACAATGATGGGGGAGGTAATATCCGTCGCGTATCTGGGCGTTCCATTTCGCTTAAATGACCCAAAGTTTGATAGTCCTCTATAAATTTAAAATACGGTTCCTTTAATTTCAATTTTTTATTTAATTTATGTTCCAAATTTAAAAATCGCTTATTTACACAAGACCTCCCATTTTGTAAACGACTAGTATTTTCTGTAAAAAGATTCCGACAAAATTGTTCTTCTAGTGAATATGTTTTTGTTTCCGAAGGTATGGTATCTCCCAAATTTTTTTAATAAAAATATCTAAATTATTGAAATAACAATGGATCTTCGGCTTTGATTGGCTGATACCTACAGGGCCAGCGACTAACCATCCCAGCTGTGACTCCTGTAATGTAGGCATATTAACGCCTAATTTTATTGATTTGAACCTTTAATCGTCCAAAACACGTCAGCCCCTAAAAGAATGTCAATAGAAGAGGGTTGAAAAAATTTAGGATATGCATGTCAAATATAGCTATAACTAGGTATACCTAACTCGTGTACATTAAACTCAGTGGTTGGCAAAATACCTGTAATCGTCGGCAATAACAAACAAGAAACTTGCGTAGTAAATGAACTAAAACATTATTTTAATTTTATTTTACAGCTGCCAGAAATATGGTCTTAATATTATTAAGACCGCAAACATTTACGCATTTATTTTCTTTACTGAACCCTAATTTATCCCTCATATTTTCGGTTACAAATGATGATTGACTACCCGTGACCAATAAAGCCCGCGCGACTACACTTTTGTTATTGTTTTCGTTAACGATCTGTACCTGCGCCGTGCACCTGCGTGTGAGTCATCCTCACAGTTGATAACGCAAAGGGCGCCGGCGCGACGCTGGTACGTGCGCTCGGTACGGTTTGTTCCGACTCCGGCGCTGCATTATTAATACTATACTTATGGAGTAAAGTATTATGCTGTCCCTTACACACTTGACACGAACCTTTAAGTCGACACTGATAACTGTTATGGCCACTACGCAAACACAGTGCATAATTTGAACTGCGAAACTTCGCGAATCCTGTCATATTTCATAAACGTGACGACCTTGATTACAAATGACACATAAATGTCTCGTATTGGAGTCCGGAGATGCAAAAGACGATTTCACGGAATTATTATGCTGAAAATTCGGCTTATGTTCGTGTCTACTTTCAGATCTGTTGTAATGTGTACTTTCTAAAATATCCGCGCGGTTACGTAAAAACGAATAAAAGTCATCTAGGGTTGGCAATTCTGGTAGACTGTTTTTATGTTCTTTCCACTTTCTACCCGTAGTGGAATCTAACTTTGCTGCGACAATGAATATAATAAGAACATCCCACAGCTCAGTAGGAAGACCGAGAGTACCTAAAGACCTAAGGCTTTTGGAAATAAGACCAATCAAATAATGCCTTAAATGATTCCTTTACTATAACATTTACGCTTAATAAAGCTTTAAGGTGATTATTTATCAAAAAGTTTTTGCTGTTATATCTCGTACACAATATTTGCCACGCATTTTTATAATTGGCGGCGGTGAACTATTAAGTTCCATTAGGATGTAATCACGACAGCGGCACCACCTTCTAAACTAGACCTTAAGTAATGAAATTTATTTATCAGTGGTATGGAATCATTCGAATTCACAAGAGAATCGAAAGTATCTCGATACTCCGACCATTTAAATTATTTCCATCGAATAACGGCGTAATCTATAAACTTTGTTAATCTACCTTTTATAATGCTAAGTTTCTTTAATAAGTCTTTTACGTTTTCTTTTCCTTCCAAGGACATGATGTTAAGAGAAGAAAATAAATAAACACGCAATGAATTAGGTAGATATAAAATAAGACCAAACCCTTCGGAACCGGTAAGGCCTATCTCAATCTGCTCGAGCCGTGCACGGCAGCGCGGCACCAAGCAGCACCGAGAGAAACTTGAATCTCGCTTCGTCTGCGCGCAACTCAGTGTAATATCTGGAACTACCGACAAATAGTGTGAATAATGTAGATATGTATTTTTTTCGGTAGGTAGGTAGTAGGATAAGTAGCGGTCAAGACGCAAGAAGAGATGGGCGTAATGTAATGTTTTAGGAATGTGCCTTGCTAAGCAAGCTGAAGAGAAAACGGAATGAATAGGTTGGCAAAATAATTAGATTTAGATTGAAGAGCAAAATATATTGTTGGCAAAATTTAAATACAAACGGGGTTTAGCGTGCGTAGCAACTATAGTTAAGTAATGGCGCAATAGCCGAAGTGATAAAAAATAGGAAAATAATACACGTTAGCGTTACTATCTTAACACTTTCGGAGCGGCGAGCTGCTTACACATATAAAGGAGAAAAAAGTGGAAATAATAAAGGATAGGCCAACTTCCCTGGAATGGACTCCTCAGCAATCTGAAGGCAGCGTGAGCCCGAATCCCAATCCAAATTCTTTTGCCTTCTTTTCCGGTGCAATTTTAAACTCGAGTAGCGGTTTTTCGTTGGTACTCGAAAACCGGAGATTTGCAGATATGACGTTGCTAGCAGCAACTTAAATTTTTCACGGTCTCCAAATGTTCAAGATTGAACAAATTTGAAATAAAAAGCGATTTGCTCTTATAACTTGTAATAAAAACAAATTACAATAATTATGATCTAATTACGTCTATGTTGTATGATGTCTATTGGCAAGTGAAGGAGCGGTGCGGGCGCGGCCGAACCATCTTATTTGCGCCGCGAGTTGGTGCTGCTCATGCGTAAACAGTTATGAATTATACTTCATTTTAGTGCTCCATACCCAAAGGGTAAAACGTGACACCAAGCTGTATCTTCCGATGTCAAGTGATGGCTACCCATAGATATCTGCAACTAACTAACGAGTTGCAGATGCGTTGCCCACCTTTAATGGACAGATGACAGAGGAGGGGACAAAAAGAATTATTATTATTGCCAATTCCTATACATCCACTCCGTCGTCAAGTTTTCTTCCCCTCGCTACACTTTCCTTATGAAAAAGGGTGAGAACCCCGAGAGAACTAGAATTAGGCCTCCGGCACCTCCCTCGTCAGACGAAATGCAGAATAGTGTCCTTCACGCCTGTCTTCTGTGAGTTGTTGTTACGGACTCTACCACTATTAAAACTGTATCTGGTGAACCGTGATAGTTAAACAGTTGAAATTTTCACAGATGATGTATGTTGCCGGGTTTTCATAAAATATAAAGTACGCAGGTACGCGCGACGAGACGGACAAGACAGACCCCCCCCCCCCTCCCCCAGTGTACTCGTAGTAATTCATAATTCTAGTTTTAAATCATTTTTTACAATCTAAGAGTTAAAAAATAATACTTTAGCTTGCATATGTCTTAATTAATACGGCGTGGGTTTAGAAAACGCTCAACGCTCCAAGCCATATTGAAATATAGTTTAAAAAAGCGCGAGATATTGACAAAGTGACAAACTTAAGCCTTGTCTCCGAGCACCAGACCCACTTCGAGACCAAGCGTCGTATTTTGAAGACCTACCCTACCGTTAACGGATCACTTAATATGGGTATGTTACCTAATAGTCCGAAATAAATAGCAAGTAGACCATAAACCAGCGTTAACTATTTTATGGAGCATGCCGAGCCATGACCTCAAAGGATACCAGCATGTCGTTATCTTTACTGCAGTTGTACATTTGGAGTATTTGAGGTCTAGAGTAAAATGCAATTTGAAAAAATAATAGCTTTAATAGTATAGTTGTTTCGGTTATGTTGACAACGTGTTTTAAAATTAAAGTAAGTACTGTAATGAATTTCTGGAAAGTTATCACAAGCCGTCATGTTTGAGTCCAAGTGAATTAAAAGTCGTGAGAGCTTACATATTTTTATTTTGAACACACACTTGACAAAAGAATAAACACGTGTCTAAAGCATTCGGACACATGCATAATGTAATGCAAAAAATCTATTAGGATCGTTTTTATTAAAAATATATATTTACACACACTTAGAACTAAACAACATAAATAATACTTAAAGTAAGTAACATTTGTTCATTAATAAAGATTATTCACAAATAAATAAAGCACAACAGACAATAATATTTTATACTATAGATATGTTATACTCATTCAAAATCACCGGTCAAAAGTCAAGAGTATCCCAAAGACAGTGACAGCCACGTTCACGTAATCATGTCGAATGGTGTAAAAATAATACCGTTGTTAGATTAATAAGAAAAAAGAGAACAGATAGTGTTTGTCAGTTAGCGTAAGGCCGCTTGTACACATTAAAAAAGTAGCATATCCGAGAATCCTTGAAGTGATTTATTAGATTTAGGCACGGAAACACCAAAAACACCGCAGCAACGTCGCGTGTCGTATCTACCGCAGCCAAGTTGTTTTTCTTGGTCAGCACCGAAGCAGTGTATACAGGTCGTATGTAAAAGGACACCAATTCTTGCATAGGCGCAACGAATTTTCTCAATATGTACAAGCGCCTGTAATATTGCTTGAGGTAAGCTAAAAAAAACGTCCCAATTGGAACGTTTTCGACAGCAACCGTTGCCGGTGCTTATAGTACAGGATGTTCCTTTTTTAAGCACTGTCCGCATTATTATACCCCAAAAACTAAACATCTTTACTAGCTCTATAATATGTTAAGCCCTATACAAAAATGGTATCATTTTGATGCTAAATAACTTTTTACTTTAATTAACAACAACGGTATTTATTCGCATTTTATGAACTAAATTAAGATTATGAAAGTATAAAGGCGGAACTGCATCTTCAACGATGAGACTGGCTAGTTCTGAAAACAAAAAAAAACATTTTTAATATTTTCCAAAAGAAATAAGCTTATTCTATTTTAAATACAATTCAAATAGGCCCAAAACAAAAGATATGCAAAGGATACGCGTATCCATTTATATATGTTTTGTCCAAAACTCCCGCTTGTTCTACATCCTTTCATCTATACTGACTACTACTATTGACATACCGACATACCGACGAGTATAAATAGAAACGAGAGATGTGCTATGGTCGCGCCAAAACTCTGCCTACCCCTCTGAGTTACAAGCGTGAGTGCTTAGTTATTTTTTTATTGAATAATATTTTATAATATAGGGCGATGTGTATATTAATGTCCCTATATACTCTGGAACGGCTGTACACATTTAGATGAATGATGAAATTTTCAGGATACGTTCAGCAGGCGATCTTGTGAAGTACGCGAAGAAGGGGCGGATCTATCAATTTATAATATCGTATATGTGTTTATTTAAATCAATACTTACGTAGCAACACTCAACACCGAGATGCCTTTGTTTCGGACACAGAACTCCCCTCATGTGCACCAAATTGCCCTGGGCACAGTCCTCGATCCTACGGCACAGACCTCCTTGTCTCACACAAGGTTCCTCAATAGTGATGAAATTTATTACTGTAGAAACATTACAAAAATATTATATTACGTCTACATAAACAAATGATACAAGACAACCAAACAGACAAAAATTCAATTTAAAAACTAAACACATATCGATAATTTTGTTACTTTCGAACTATAATATTTGTTGTCATTTATATTATTGCTAAACTCGGACTGTAACTGTTTCTCAAAGTTTATATTTCAGTTAATTAAAAATATCAACAACGGCAACTTTAGTTGCACGAATGGGCCAGCTCGACCAGTGAAATACCGCACCTACGATAGGGAGTAAGTATAGAACTGTATAATTGTAAAAGTAGGTCTTTGTAATTGCATTCCACAGAACCCTATAATAAAGATTTTGGGAAGTTCTCCGGTACTATAAGCTTTTGCTTTAAGATCCAGGTGTATATTGTATTCCCAAATGAGGTTTAAATTAGATTTCTGTTAGAGTTGGGAGTACAGCAAAGGAGGAACATGTACAAAATTAAACCACTACCGTTGATGTTTGGTTTTTTTATTTTCTTTGTATATCTGCCATTTACACTCATTATATTCTCCTACTTGACGCACTACTATCCATCGATTAGTTTGTTTTTAGTTTTTTTTTCTTTTTATAAATAGGTATTGATGGGTATCGCCATTTCGGCTTATTTGCTATTAGATATTCAATTTCCTTGGTCTACTCCCAAAGATATCGATTGTGTAAATTTTGGATTCAACGAATTTTTTTCAAGATTTATTGTCTTTCGATCGTACCAGTTTTATTACGGCAATGAAAGTTTCTTTGTAAAGTTATTTCTTGTCGGTACATTCCTACGTACTGTATCGCGGCAATGATTCGGATTTAACGTAAACAACTCCCGAGGACGAGCGATGTGTGCTAGTGTGTGGCAAATTATTTTTACGCAACCTTGACCGCTCGCCTCACATTCGCTCCGATACGAAACACGATGTTTTCGTTCAATTTAATTATGTATTCGTTGAAATATACTAAAACTGTTCCTCTTAAATAGTAAATATTCAATAAACATTACTTTTGTAGTTTAATATACTACAATACAAATACATCTTTTATCATCAGCTAAACATATATTAATACGTTAAGCAAATTGTTCTAGAACATTTCTCAGAATATTGCGAGCACGGAGGTGTGTGAGGTTTTGGAATATACGTGTTGAAAAATCGCTAAATTAAATAAGATTTAAATGATTGAATTCGAGTTCCAATCACTAGTAACAATAAATACGCAGCTACTCTTTGTACTCAAAATGGTCACATTTAAAAAAATGCATTGATTTATAATTATAAAAGTACCAACACTTAAAAATTTACCGTTCCAATAAATAAATATTTAACCGATCAATAAAAGGCTTTAAAAATATTGATTAACATTATCTTAAATTAGGTCTACTTGAGTAAATTACAACACTGTACATCAGTAGTATAAAAAAATAGTCTATGTTGTTGCTGGGTATGGTTGTCTATTGGTGAGAGAATATTAAATCGGTTCGGTAGTTTCAGAGTTGTTTGGCATTTATAGTAAGTAATGTATGCGTTATTTCAAATAAAAAAGGAAGTTATCTATTTCCGTATTAAAAAAAGAGTCACAGAGAGTTTAGGAGAAGGTATAAAAATGCTATTGTATGCGGCATGCGGAATAAACAAGAGAACTAGAGAGAGAGAGAGTTTTAATAAAATACCACTTGTATATAATATTGTCATCGCATTACTTTAGCTAGAACAGCCGATGGAGCCAAAAAAATTCTGGAATGTTAGTTACGCAGTCGATATCGTTACGTTGCTTCCGGTAGATGGTTTGGCGATGAATTCAAGGTTGCTTGAGTGTGTCAAGGATGAGGACAAGAGATTTGTGGCGATCCTCGAGTAGGCCCTAACGCCAACTGAAACTTTCCTTTTAAAGATAATTATGATGAATGTGTAAACTCAAAAAACTGTTGGACGGATTCTAATAATTCTCTTACTATAAAAAAGAAAAATGAAATAACTGAGATAGCTGTACTATTTGTTATTATCGTGCAATATTTCGTCATTCATGAGTCATGGTTACGAAATAAAAAAACAAAGAAAAAATAGCAAATTTCCATAAGTGTGACCGACAGAAAATATGACGGAATTAAAAAAAAAATATTGGCATTGTTACTCAGATTTAAAATTTACAATTCGTAATTAGCTTGGTTGATTTTGTATACATTTATTTATACATCGTTCCACTAACGGGAATAATTTCTACCATCGCTGCGATCTCCCAATCTCCTCAATTTACAATAGCAATAGAGTAATGTGTATTCATTCATACTTTTACTATTGCTCCATCATTTAAGGCACAGGTTGTTGGCACTTTTAATATCCACAATTTGAGCGAGTAATTGTTAATATTACTAGGACTCGTCTGTCTGTCTGTTTCTCCGTCTTTCACCAGGCTATATCTCATGAATAGTTGAAATTTTCACAGATGATGTATTTAACAACAAATTAAAATAAATATTCAAGCGTGCTCCCATATGATAAACGATAATATCATCCCATCCCATATGATATGATAATGGTACGAAACCCTTCGTGCGCGAGTCCCACTCACACTTGCTTGCAGAACTGGTAAATTAATTACACTGATTATTAATAACCGATATCTCAAGACTGCCACTGCTTATTACTTAAATGTGCTATAATCGATCAGTTTAAAAATCATTTATAAAGATAAAGTTATTAAATGTCAAATCCAATTACAGAATATTCGATAGCAGCTAGCGATATACTTACGATTGAATTATTACTAATAGAGAAATATTTTACAAGTTCTTTTAGGTGGAACTGATAAGAAGTGTCTAGAAGTTGCTACACAAGATGCGATCGTCGTTTATAAATAGCGTCCACTGAGCGGATATTTATTAGAATGTAATATCTATTGAAAATTATAAATTGTATTGACTTGGCAAAACACAAGCGGAGTACGAAAATATGTTGCAATAAAAACCTAAGGAAGGAAATTCGCTAGCAATAGTCGCTAAAACAATTTGCGATGTCATTAATATTTTGTAAAAACTTACGTTCCATGGGTGCTCTCTCTAATGGGACAGCGTGCACCGTCACCAGTAACAACACGGTAATGGCGAACACAGTTTGGTAATGCATTATGTTTACGATACTGAGGTTATGCTTTGGCAAAAGATGTCTTGCGTCTGGTAGCGGGATAGCGTGGCCGGGGCTTTTATACGCACGATGTGCGTTTTGATAAACAAATATGTGACGGAGATTTTCGTAAGCCTTGTGTGTGAAATGCAAAAATATGTACAAAAAAACAATAAGGCATTTTGAAATTCTTCATTAACTTTTCAAGGTCTTCAATGTCATCCGATCGCGATGAACGAAGTTGATCTTCATACGGCTTCGTAGTTCAACTCTTTTTTAAATAATAAAATCGTGGTGTATCCAAAGACACTTAAATATATATAAAAAATGGAACTGAGTGATTGTTATAATAACGCATAGCCCATAATAGCCAGTAGTTACCTGGAGAGTTGTTATTTTGCACAAACATTTCTGAGTTACACGCCTACGTGTACACAAGCGCACAAAGAAAAGGTTTTTCTAAATTTATACCCTAAAGGTCCAAAGTAGAGGATGAAACTTTACTATAATAGGACCAGTAACAGATAAATTATTCCAAAAATGTAGTAGATTCCAATTTTAGCAGGGCGTCAGTTTAACGGTAGTATAGTGGTCTTTACCGACCGGGATTCCCGGCTAGGAAATTCCAATTCTAAATTAGGCCATAAGTCATGTGATTACCTTTGCTTTATAAATAACAGAATAATCACTGATTGACCTGACCAGTGATCAGTCCACAGATATTTCTTGATGATAGCTAATCTTCAATTGTATTCAAATATTAATACTTCATACATGTATTATATCATTGTATTGTCCCTTGTAGTTGTTGTTTTTCTTATTTTTGGTGATGTGCAATAACTCTATTATTACTATCGTCGTTTGTTTATGTAACCGCCATTGAATACACGTCTATGCAATTAAATAAACATACATCAAATTCAAATAAATAAAATAACAAACAATAGTATATATATCTTAAAGGTTTGTCAAATTTGACCGAAAAAAGGTGAATAAGATTTTGACATATATTTCAGAAACCTGGCGAAACGTCCCAAAATTCTCACTCACCAACTGACTTACTTGCCCGCTCCCCCTACTGGATTTAGTTTCACACATCTCAGGATCTGATCTGTATCTGGAACAGGAAAGATGTGTGCTATAAAGTAACATTTTAGGAAAGATAAAAATTGTTCGATTCAATATAAAAACAATTGTTACACTTTTTCGTTTTATAAAATTCAATTCACACCGTCCTAAAAGAAATTTCACTTAAAAAAAGTTGTGACATTTTATCGGACAATTGACAGCTATTAAGCTACTTTTTTCGTTGATCATCCTTTCAGAAACCGGGCGTGTGTGACATATTTATTTATTGAGATAGGGAAAGAAAGATACAGATGGAATATCCGGGCAGTATCGAGCAGCCCCGTTTTTTAAATTTGCGCTCTGTCCAACCCTTCTGAGAATTCCTACGGCTTTAAATCGGAACTTAAATCCTTACACAAGAAGGTCTTCTTCATTATTGTATTCAAACTCACTATAATTTTGGAACTGTTGTTCATTAATTTAATGATTGCTTCGCTATTACGATAAGCCAGTCACTTGATCTACAAGACGGAGCGATAATGTGATCTTGTAAAATAACTCAATTACATTAAATAAAGCTATTAAACAGCTTACGAAAATGCTATATTTTCTTATCATATTAGGGTGGATAATGATAGCAATACCATTCTTTTACTTCATGCTCAGGGTCTCAAGCCTCCTCAAGCAACAATCCTGGCACCATACTTGTATACCTCCCTCTTTCATAAAAGTAGCATACATATGTTTACGGAAACATTTAGTATATTTTCAATTTAAATAGCCAGGCAAGCCTTGACACAGTGCTGAAAGAATTTGTTCGTTATTGTTTCCTTGGTTATTTGGGTTAACCGGATGTCTTGAAATAGACGATACGCCCGCTTAGAGAAACGCGTTCCAACATTGTAATATTACGACTCTGTGCCGGCTGAATTTTATCAGCGCCAATCTGGTCGCTAACACATTTTGCTGTACAAATAAATACAGAAATGGTGACATAGCAATACTGTATTGCTAAATTCAGTGGCATGTTAGGACATATGGTGAAAAAAGACTTATTTATTGAGATCCTTTCAGATCCACTGGAATAGGCCGATAAGTAGCTTTCGATTATAGGTTGTCCTAGGTATGTCCCTATTATAATAACGGTTAACAGTAATGATGAGGGAACTCATACCAGCTAAATCAGGTGCTATAAATTATAGAATTAGAAAGAGCGTTAAGATAACAGTGTGCCTTAAAAGAAGACATTTCGAATTATTTACAAAGATATTATATATTAAGATATAAGCTTTGGTGGTATGATATACTGAAGAAAGACGGAACTAAGAGTACCCGAAAACGCACAGCACGCTTACGTAGGTACAAAGCCCAATCGAAATCCATAATCTCTACCTATGGTTACGTAAGTTTTTACGGTATTTTTCTGTTTATATAACAATTATGAAAACAATAAAAAATATGTTGCTCATTATATATGTAGTCTTAAACTTACAAGGGACGAATAGATAGTAAGTTAACATATATAATAATAATTAGTAAACACAGTTATAAGAAAGTTTCTCATAACTGCGTCATAGTTTGTTCGATTCCTTCCCGACCTTGGGAAAATAACAAAACATCGCCACCGGTCTGACCCGATGACCTTTTAATTACTCGTCAAACTCATCGCATTACGATGTCCTTTATCTCGCAATGAAATAAACGGGCGCCAGTAAAATTTGTATTCAATAAGTACTATTAAAAATAGGGTAATTGTTCTTATACGTACTCGGGAAGTGTATGTCCAGAATCGCCCATGGACAGCCCAATTCCCCGGGGAAGATACAGTAAAATACTTACGTGTCATACTAGACTGACAACTTAACTTCGCCGCTCACGCCCCGGGTCCTGAACCAGATGACCTTCGTACTAGGCCGCCTATTCCCATTAATTAATGTCAAGAGCAAAATGTCCCTCCAGAACAAGATGGCACTCTATAAAACTGTCGTACGACCTATGACGTATGTTAGTCCGGTAATTAAAACAGACTTTTGCTCACCGAGGTTCGTGCGCAATTTCGGTTAACACATGGACTTAGGGCTGCCTACCATAGCAGCGCTATTTCGTAGTAATGTTAGCTGTTATAATAATTGTAATGACAGATGATGGCTAGCAATCGCGCCGAAATCCGGCCCTCTCGGGCACCCTCGAGTGGGAATGTAAACGCGTAATCAGTGACGGCTCAAGCCGACGTCTCGGGGTCATTTGAGCCCAGTCTCCCCACGGAGTATCCGTCGAAGCGCCCTGAGGTTTCTCTGGTTTTTGAAGCACTACACGGCCCAGGTACTACTACTATGGCAAGGTTATATCATAAACTATTAAATAAAATACTTGTAAATTAAAGATGTAATATTTGTACATTGTATAAGTTAGCAGTCAGAAGACAATCTTGTTCTGAGCACATCTGGGCACAGGCGCCTCGTCATGACTCATAGAGACACGTTCCAACCGGCATGGACGTTATAATGACTGGAGCAAATATCTCCGATGCTGACCTCTATAAAACATTTATCTTTTCTGCAAATGTTTTCGCTACGCATCTCAGTGACAGACAGATATCTACTGTATATATAGATATATTACGATTGTCCTAATTGGGCTATGATATATCATTATAGAATTACTAACTGTTGCCCGTGACTTCGCACGCTAATACTTTCCTAGATGTGCATATCTTGATTCCATGTATCGTCACCGTCGTTTCAGTCTATATTCGTCCACTAAGACTAGACGCTAAACTAAGAGGCCTACGCCCCCATTGATCGCCGCAAAGACCGCTCCCCTGTCGTTCTCATCCAGTAAGCGGCGCGTATAACTTGAAATTATAGACAAAAATATATGAGAAATTTACCACAGCAACCGAATATTTTTTATTAATAACTTTTTTTGGGATAAAAGTCCTTTTCTATAACTCTGCTAATGTATCCAAAATTTCATATTGATCGATTGCGTAGTTAAGACCTTAAAGCGTAACAAACAAACAATACTCAATATAAAATACTCCTTGACATTAACTTTACATTAATAATGATATTTATAGATCTTACTAACTCATATTTCAAGGACTTTACCAGTCGTAGATAGAGATATTTAATGTTCGAAGACTAATAATTACTATCACTTCTGCCTTAATGTCATTATTTAATTATAACTGGTATAAATCCAACATTTTAATATATATTATCTACGTAACCTAATTCGCTAAGGTTTCATCGGCCTTTATTTATAGGATAAAGGGGCAAACGAGCAACGGGTCGCCTAATACTAAGTGATCACCGCCGCCCATGAACATCCGCAACACCAGAGGAACTGCAGATGCGTTGCCTTTTAGGGAATTACACAATATTGTGCACATAACATACATGTTACGGAAACGTAAGGAAGGATCAAAATTGAAATGCATTAAGACTATTGCTTCGAGTTACGGAGTGTTTTTTTTTCTTATTTTCAATAAACTGACACTTGAACACGATCTGTGATGTTAAGTGGCGATGTGATTGAAAGTGATGGTACGCACTAGTTTAGAGAAACGGCCTATTCACTCATCAATTGAAGGTACCCATATCATAGTTGGACGTGAACACTGACGCTTGAAACTTGTTCCAATACTTTCACGTACGCACGATGAACGAAGATTCGAATGGATTCGTACGAACGCGCGGTATGTCTACTATAAAAGGACTTTTTTGACTGAAAGATCACTGTTTGCCTAGAAGCTAAAAACAGCTACACCGGGCTCGAGGCGGCAGGGCGCAGAGGGCGCCTAGACTAAGCGTCTTTAAGAGTAACTAAGTTCGAGGCCTTGGCTCGGGCCGTTACTTTATTATTATTACCGGATTGGGAGGCCGCTGAGCTCTTACGTCGCTTCGGTGGACGCTGCATGGAGTGACTCGGCTTAATGGCCCCCGAGAGGGGCCCTCGGCTTAGGCTGTCAGTCATTGCGCGTTTAGAATTTCGATTCGAGGGTGCGCGAGAGGGCGAGCATCGGCTTGATCGGTAGCTATTATCGGATTACTATAAAAGGACGGAGACCATTCGTATGTCTGCACATCCGCTAGTAAAATGGAGATGAGGGAATTAACTCGTGTAATTCCTGCGCACACTTTAAAGGACTTCAAGCTTCCTAGCATGTACTTTCGTCTTAGATTCGATGAACCGTCTGAAGTAAGTTCACAATCGTTCAGCAACATATAAAAAAGCCATTCTAGTGTTCAATATTCTCCCATAACAAATTACGTCTAATGTCGAAAACTTTGCAATAAATAAGGAAGAACCTTGTAATTGAAGATAACTGCAAGTTTCTTAAAAACAATTTTTCGGCAAAACCATTTTGTTTTTATATCCAATAAATTATCAAAGTACATATGATAGACTTCATATCAACTGAGGTCAGTTTTATCTACTAAACTACTACAATACAATATTGTAAAGTGCGTTCACGTTTCAGAGAACGTATGACCAATTGATTGAAATCTCCTCCGTCGTTCTTTAACGGTAAACACTTCAAATCGAATATGGACCAACACCTAAATATTATATAACCTAAAAAATAACGCTATAAATTATCTACATATATAAAGAAGTAGATAGATAGATAGACACTTTATTGCTCACATTAAACTAAGTACAAATCTACTAAAACTAAACTTATAACCTAAATGTGGGCAAGGGCGGCCTTATCGCTATAAGCGATCTCTTCCAGGCAACCCTGAGGAGAGGTACAAATATATAAATAGCGGGGTAACAAGAAAAGCCAAGAATAAATAAATAAGAGCAAGATTTTTATAATAAAGATATGATCTCTAAACATAAGCAATACATACAAAAATAAAAATATATATAAAGATACATAAATATAATTATATACATATTTAAAAAAGGAAAATAGTTAGTTAGCGAGACTTCCTTAGGAGATGGCTATGCAGCTTAGATTTAAAAATTGCAAGCGACTTTGATTCTCGAATATCGCGAGGTAGATTATTCCACAAGTGCGTAGCCTTCACAGCAAAAGAACCCCTTAAGTACTCAGACTTAGTGTATGGCACATGAAATATATTACCATACCCAGAGCGTAGTACCCGGCTTTAGTCAGCATTTCTATAAGGAAAGCACTTTTTCAGATAGGGGGGAGAGCGAGGGTTAAATAGGATATTGTACAGGAAAACAAGAACATGTTCATCACAAAGTAGTAGTAGTCGAAGTACTCACACCTGTAACGCAAACGGGTAGGCAGAGACTATAAATTTGCATCTGGCAAAATCCTGGTACACCTCTTTCGCTTCCACGCTCGTATGTGTTGCGGTATAAGCAACCGCAGATACCCGTAGATGTATAACTAAAATAATCACACATTAAACCACCGAATAATGTTGATGATTACCGATGAGCACATAGTACTGTTTTTTTGAAGTGTATTAGCCATGCAAAAGAGGGAGTTGTAATTAAATGAACATTGTCTTTATTGCACGCGTCGCTCGTCCGGTGCGCCACTCACGTTTTCGGCATTAAACCAAGTGAACATATCTCCGCGTTTTATTTATGAACATATTAATGGCGATGAGGATAAACTGAGAAGTGCGTTTTCAAAATGTCTTTTATCGGAACGATAGACCCTTTTGACCATAAAGTTAACGATTGGTGTATTTTCAAAAGTCGTTAACTCAGTTCTTAACGTTAAATAAGATCAGTGACAATACAAGTGCAGTTTTGTTGACGCATATTTCTGAAGATACCTACCGTCTGTTGAAAAATTTAGCGTATCCCAAAGATCCAGACACAGCATCGTATGATGAGCTTGTGGGATATTTCGATGGACATTTCAAGGATCGGGAGTGCTCTTACGTTGACAAGGTCAAATTCTATGGAGCATTAAGGGATCCAGGCGAATCTCTAGGGAGTGGCCGGCGAGGCTGCGCGGACTAGCAAGCTTCTGTCAATTTGGAACCGCCCTGGAAGCGATACTGTGCGATCGTTTCGTCCTCGGCCTGGGTGCTGGCTCGGCACGTGATAAGCTTTTCGAGTAAAACGCATCCACTGTGACCTTAAAATGCGTTGGAGAACGCGAAAATGGCCGAAATTGCAAAAGAAGCAAGCATGCTGATCTGCAGCAGCGCTCGTGCGGCTATTACGAGGAAGCTAGTGTACCACTTTACGTCGGCAGGCGACCACCAGGCCGCGCCCCTTTGTGCGTGACTTGACAACAGTGCCGTGATATGTGTCATTGTGAGTTATGCGGGATGAAAATTCATCCCAGTGAAAGGTGCCGCCATAAGAACTATAAATGTCAAAACTGTGGAAAAAAAGGACATTTGAAAAAGATGTGTAAGCTGCGGGTAAATAACATCGAGAAGGAGGTATGTAATAAATCGCGCAGGCCCAATGAGGACTGTAAAGCGTGCCACCTGTTCAACATGAGGTACGATAGTTATAATCCCTTCACAGTATCTATATTTGCTAATAGTGTACAACATGTTATGGAGTTAGACTCCGAGTCAGGTGTTAGTGTCATTTCAGAAAAATATTATTTAAGACATTTTGGCAATATACAATTACAAAGTTGTTCTAAAATAAAAATGTGTGTGTATAATGGACATAAAATAACACCATTAGGCAATTTTTGTATTAAAATTACTTATAATAATGTTGTTAACAAAATTACATTCTATGTAGTACGAAACGGCGGGCCACCACTTTTGGGTCGCGATTTTATGTCCAAATATAATATAAAGTTCACAACACCATTATGCAATTATTACGCAAAATGCTTAACGGATGACTACAACAGTGAGGTATCTGCGATATTGAATACGTATAGTACTTTGTGGAGCAATGCAATGGAGCTGGGAAAATGTAATAAATTTTATATAGCCTAAAAGACAACGTTGAGCCAAAGTTTTTTAAGCCTCGAACTATTCCGTTTGCTTTGAAAGAAAAGGTGAATTTATAAATTAAGCGGTTAAATGATTTAGGCATATTAGTACCGGTAACTATAACAAAGTACGCTACGCCTATTGTGCCGGTATTGAAAAATGACGGTACAATTAAAATAGCAGGCGACTACTCCGTTACCTTGAATAAGGACATACTCATAGATAAATATCCTATGCCTCCGATTGAAGAGGTATTTGCAAAGTTAGGAAACGGTGAAAGATATACAAAAATTGATTTGAGCAATGCCTACAATCAGTTTGTTTTGGACGACGAGTCTCAAGAGTTGACAACAATTAATACGCCTTTGGGGTTGTTTAAATACACTCGTCTAGTCTATGGCTTGGCCAGCGCACCGGCTATTTTCCAGAAGACGATGGAGACTCTTCTAGCCGGGATAGAAGGCGTCAGTTGTTGGTTGGATGACGTGTGTATCACAGCGCCAAATAAAGATCTGCATGTGGCCAGATTAAGGCAAGTATTAGGTCGACTTTCCGAGGCGGGCCTTAAGTTAAAAAAAGGTAAGTGCGAGTTCTTTAAGAGAAACGTTACTTATCTCGGATACGTAATAGATAAGAATGGATGAAAAACATGTCCAAGGTAAGTCAATGCCATATTAGAATGTTCGCCACAAAAGTAACAGAACTAAAAAGATTCATGGGTATGATTACGTATTACTGTAATTTTATTCATGGAGCGTCGTCAATTTTGCATCCCCTACATAAGTTGCTTCGTAAGGACGCTGAATGGGTGAGGACCGAGTGCCAGCAGCAGGCGTTTATAAAGGTTAAACGCGAACTCGCTTCTGACCGAGTGTTGACCCACTTCAATCCGGAGGCACGCTTAGTGCTCAGCGTCGACGCGAGTCCTAGCGGACTCGGCGCCGTGCTGGCACAGGGGGAAGAAGGCCATGAGAGGCCCTTGGCGTACGCATCCAGGTCACTAGCTAGTAGTGTAAAAAATTATAGCCAAATTCATAAGGAGGCGTCGGCCATAATAAAATAATAAATTCGGCCAGTGTGAAACATTTTCACCAATATTTGTATGGCCGCAACACACCATTCATCTTAAAAACAGACCACAGGCCGGCGATCTTTGGTAAAAAGAATGGTGTGTCAGTTATGGCTGCATCACGACTACAACGTTATGCGCTTTATTTATCGGCGTATAACTACGAGATACAATACACATCGAGCGAAAAAAATGCTATCGCAGACTATTTTTCACGCGCGCCGATAGATAGCACAACCGATCGCCATATAACAGAGGATTCGGAATGTGACGAGGCCGATCGCCTTTATTTAAATTTCCTCAGCAAGAATTTTTACCCATTTCTTTTAAAGACGTCCAAGAGGCTACGTCGCAAGATAAAACGTTGCGGTTCGTCGTAAAGTAAGTTGTTAAGGGTTGGCCGCGAAAAATTAATTGCAAAAATGCCCAACCGTATTTTAAATGCAAGACGGACTTAGACGTTGTGGACGGCTTTTTAATACGAGGACATTGGATCGTCATTCCCAATGCATTAAGGCATCGTCTACTCAGGGAAATACATAAAACGCATTTAGGTGTAGTTAAGACGAAGAGTTTAGCGCGCGGTAAAATGTGGTGGCCCGGCAGGACGCCAAGATCGAACGCTGCGTGCACCGCGGTGCGCGCGGCGCCGGCACGCGCTCCCCCCGCGCCGTGGCCGCTCGCAGCTGCGCCCTGGGAACGCCTGCAAATCGATTACATGCAGCTCGGACAGCGCGTGTACCTCGTAGTCGTCGATAGCTACACAAAATGGTTAGACTGCATTCCCATGTTACACAATAATGTTGCTACCAAAGTGTTAATAAATAAACTGAAATATATATTTTCCGTTTTCGGTTTACCTAAAACCATAGTTTCTGATAACGATCCCAAAATATACAATTCTGAATTTATTAAATATTGCGAAATTAATGGTATAAAACACGTCACGTCACCGATCTATCATCCAAACAGTAATGGTCAGGCTGAAAATTCTGTCAGAACTTGTAAAAAAATTGTTTAAGTGTGCTCTTAAAGAATTAAACAATGTTTCCACAGAACAACTGAACGAAAAATTAACCGAAATTTTATTTCAGTATCGCAATAGTATCCATTGTTGCGCGGGCGAGTCACCCGCTAGGTTGATGTTCGGTCGAGAACTGCGTAATAAGTTAGATCTCCTACTTCCTCAGTCATGCCGTCCCCTGGCGGCCGCAGATAGCTCGGATAGGTCGACATGTCGGTCTTACAAAGTCTGCCAGAAAGTGATGGCCCGATGGATGATTTTTATAAATTGTATAAGGATTTTTATTAATGTGGGAGGAGTGAAGTGTATCAGCCATGCAAAAGAGGGCGTTGTAATTAAATGAACATTGTCTTTGTTGCACGCTCCGCTCGTCCGGTGCGCTACTCTCGTTTTCGGCATTAAACCAAGTGAACATATCTCCGCGTTTTATTTATTAACATATTATTTATCTTCTTGATGCGATATATTACTACCAATTCGTTAGGAATGAAATGAAAATACAAATGTATTTTAATATTTTATAAAGACCATTAAATTATTTTCTAAGACTTACGTTAAGATGTTAACCATAAAGATATTCTTCAATCAGATAATTGCATACTAATGAAGCAAAAAGACTTAGTAAGTCAAAACTTAGTAGTGACTCATACTAAATAAATGACATATATGGGCTCGACTAAATTAATAACATATTACACTTAAATCCTTAAATTTACTGAGTTACAGTTTCTCACAAAAGATTTTAACATAATATTCCAGAAAGTTGCAATTTTTGCGGGCACATTTTGTTTGTCATATGACATAAATGTATTTTAAATTTAATTAAGTATACAATTTTCGGATTGATGACTTATTAAAGACTATTTAAATCTACAATCGGGCAAATTTAAAATCTTCTATAAATGATTTCCCACAACACTAAAGTGTTCACTTGTTCAAAACTAACGTCTTTTTTTCCTTCGGCGTATCGTTATCATGTTAGAAGATATTAAATTTACAAAGACTTTAGCTTCATTAAAACTATTAGATCTAAAATTTTCAAGAAATTACGTCAATGGTAACTATTAATACAGTTTACGGAGATTCGATTTATATATGAAACGTGTTTGAGTGAGATGGAACGAATAAAATACACGGTAGTGTCCCAACTACTACATTTATAACTTATCTAGTAATACAAAGCATAGACGGCTGTGAAAACATAGAATACAATAAAAGCCCGCCTAACTGATATGAGAAAACACATCGAATTACGAGATATGTACGGATCATATAAAGCCCGCTAAAGTATTTTTAATACACCATCAATATCACTAAGAATATAAATTAGATGAATGAAACAAAACCTCGCTATGTCTGTCTGTACGAACGCAATAAACTATAAAAAAATGTTATACGGATTTTACTATAGCCTATATAACCATAGTCGACGTGTTTCAAGATGTTTAGTTAATTAGTAATTCGTTAAAGTTTTATGTAAATCAGCTGAATATGACGTGGTGATGAAAATGCACATTACATAAACGTACAAATGGTAACATATTAATGTAATCACACCCATGTAAACCGAGGTAACTTGTATTATAACCATAAATGCATTTGACTATATCAAATGATAAAAATATAAATACATATCCGCTCACGCCCGTAATCCAGAGGGGTAGGCAGAGATCATGGATTTCCTTTCGCTCGATCCTGGCACACCTCTCTCGCTTCTTCCACATTCATACATCTACGCATGCATGCTCGTCGGTTATGGGTGCTCCTTATATCGCCCTTTTCACTAAGTCATTAATCTGATCGATATAAGTTCTCCTAGGGCGTCCCCTACCAACACTGCCACTCACTTTTGCAACATAAATTTGTTTTGTTATTCTCTCTTCATTCATCCTATCATCATGCCGAAACCACCGAAGCATACCTTTCTCAACTCTAGTCACAACGTCCACTTTCAAGCCACACTTTTCCCTATTTTTAACCCTATCATTCAAAGTCACGCCTAACATACTTCTTAAGGATCGCATCTCAACGGCATTAACTCTACTAGCATGCTTTTCCTGCCAAACCCAGCTCTCACTTCCATACATTAAAGTGGGGACTAGTACAGTATTGTGTATTGCCAGACGAGTCTTCATAGACACATTCTGACTACTCACTACTGTCCTATAGGCCCATTCATTTTATTTCCCGCACTCACTCGTCGTTCAAAATGTTTAACATGCCTACCATCTCTACTAAACATACACCCCAAATACACGAACTCTTCCACCTGTTCCACTACATTTCCGTTAACCTTTATTTCAATTACTGTCTTACTTTGTTCTCTTTCAAACACTATTACTTTCATCTTATCCACATTCATCTTCATACCTTTACCATCTAGTGAATCATTCACTACATTCAGCATATTTAAAATATTTTAAATAAATTAAATTTATATGTTAAATTTATGAAAATAATTAATATTTGATAATTATTCAGATAGGCCAGAGTATGTTAAAAACTATTTTTATATTTGAAATCTTTTTATACCACACCAGTACACATTATGTCATTGTACTTTAAATATTAAATTATTCAGAGACACAGTCAATGCATTATATAATTAAATGTGTCTACTGATTTCAATGCCTGTTCTGAGACAGACAGAATATCTATGAGAATTATGATTCTATTTTAACTGCAATAATATTCAATTTAAAATATGAGAATCTACTTTTTTTGTTGTTATATAATATTGTTGTAATATTCTAAATATCAGTTCGAACATAAATATGTTTTGGAATTTACGTGTTTAACAAACAAATTTACATTTATGTGAAAAATTGCAATTACAATGTAGTATCTTAGTATACAGCTGGCCTTTTAATAAACAAACAAATTGTATTAACAAACTATATGACTTTTTTATATATTATTTTTATCGAAAAATCGTACTTTTAATTATTAACTGAAAGATTTAAAATATATAATACATGAAAATAAACAATATATTCTTTATAATTTGTGCATACATTAATACTGTTACAATTAGATATGAACACCAGTAATAGTTTTTGTGTTATTTCACCCGTTTATTGTACAGTACTGTTTATATAAGAACTAATCAATTAAATTCGTTAATACCTATATTTTAATTAAAAATGTAATGAATCAATAATAAACTCTCAAAAAAATAATGTGTAACAATAATACAATTCGTAATTAGATATTGATTTTATGAAACAAGATAACTCTTATCAAATTATATCAATATAATTATTAACAAAACCGTTATACTTAAGTTCAATTAAAAATTAGATCTTTGGCTCTGTTTTGGAATTGAGCACGAAACGCTTTAATAGGAATAAAGATTAAGCAATTCAATAAAATTAATATTTTGTCTAAAATAATGTTACATATTCGATAAAATAATAATGGATGGCAAGGAAGTGTTGAGATCGGTTTGATCGAAATATGGTTTTCGAGAAAATAAAATGAGTAGTTGAGTTTGTATTGTTTGAATAATTTAATTTAATGACTCTGGTTGCCGAAGAGACCAAGCTCACACCGATCACTTCCTTTATTTCTCAATCTTTGAAATGTTAGACGTGATATTTTCAGGAATCATTGTAAAAGTTCGTTCCCAATACATTATAAAAGAGTTTACGTTATACATTTTTCATGTTGAGTTTAAGTTATGTAAAAATACATGAACAATCCGTTATTACACCCTGTTACCAAATATTTTTTATTCGCCGTAAGGGCCTGCCAACTTTGAAAATTCATTAAAAGTAATACAAGACAAAAGTAATTGTTTTTGTTAGGGTTTTTCAATTACTTTTTAAAAGTTCATTAAAAAAGGCCATTCAAAAGCCCCTCCATTTCTCGTATCGTAAGTACACATTAAGTTCACATGATTGGAACAATCGGAGGTTCCATTTCACCTACACGGACTTGCTAGCACCACAGTTAAAATACGGAGTATTCAAATCACTAGAGTACAACAACTAGTTGATATCAACAAAAGCAAAAAAGTTCAAAGAACTTGTGAGGTCTTTTGATTAATGTGTAATAAGCAAATACCGTAATGATGTATTTATTTCTGTATGTAAATGTGTGGTGTTAAATGAATAAATATATATATGTAAAAAAAATTAAACGCTGTCAACTCCAGTCTATTAATGTAGGTGTTGTTAATCATAAAATTAAGTAATCATGTTTTTTTATTTTAGTGGTTCTGATCATATTAGAGTAATGTTTTATTAAAGATTCACACATTTTTAGATTGATCGGTACAGAGCTCACGGAAAAGAAATCCTATGTGACGATGCCGCCTACCAGACTTTGCTGCATTTGTTATTATACATTTTTAATAAATTACATTAAGAGGTTTGAAAGACATGTCTTGTGTCTGAATATTGAATGTAAAGTACACAGAAACATATGGCGTACAATGAATACGGAAAACTGATAATTAAACATAGATAATACAAAATCAATTGCATTAAATCTTATAATTCATACACAAAGTACAGTACAGCTCCCGCTTTAGATGATTGCAAATTAAATTACAAAGATATAAACAAATAGATGAGACTTTGTTTGAAACACACTCATAAGGTAATACAACTGAAGAATAATATAGAATAAGTCCGTCTTACTTTATTCCCATTGCATTTAGTAGTTCAGTTCTTCATTTATTTAAATGCCATATCTATTTATTTAGATCTTCGTTAATTAAATGTGTAATAACTTGAACTGATTCTTTGTGGCATGGAGAAATATAAAACAAAATAGAAAAAGACGGATTATATGTTTTACAAAATAATATTAATAAAATTACCATCAAACATCGATAACCATTTCTAGAAGTTATAGAATAGGCCAATTACATATACTTAGGTGGTATGGGAATCAGACAAATACTTAGAGAATAGAGATTTGGGCGTAGCCATAGAGAGATCCAAAATCGTACTCCTCCTTAGGTCCAATGGAATTCTGAAATAATAAACAAAGCGTTACAAGAACGTTTTTATATGTTGCCTGCAGAGAATACATACACTTAAATCCAATTTTTAGAAGTAGGATATATAAGAACAAAACGGTAAGTGAAATTAACATTTGATACCTACACAGCATCTTTAAAGAAGTGTTTTTGTTCAGGCATGGTGCTTATTAAATAATAAATGTTCTGTACCTTCACATAGACTATAAAACACTTCAAAGATATCTCATATGCACAATTATAATAAGTTAAGAAGGTCTGAGCAAGCAGATGAATATACACGTAAAGTCATACATGTCGATCGAACCACCTTTCCTTTCAATGCAGAGTATTTAATTTTAGTCAGATCTTATGCCGAGAATTTAAAAAAAACATTAGCGGCTTCCGAACGATTGTCTTGCGTTTGGAAGGGTAAACGTAGCACGGCGAAATAAATATACTTGAAAAGGGTTGCAGGCTAAATCATTTTTTTTTCAGTATCATATAACCAATATTTAAGTAGAGGCCATCGAAAAATAGTATATAATTTCGGATATGAAGTTAAATTTAGTTATCCGTAATTATTATTTACTCTACTATTGTTCACAAACTAAAAAAGCAGATGAATAATACACACCTGTCATATATATCAGTCTAAATCCTAACCCTCAAGAAATGTATGTATGTATTGCATGCAGTAGTGTATTATAATTATTTTAATTTCAATTACCAAGTGGAATGTAACAGTTTTGTACGGCGTCCCTCTGGGGGAGGACTGAGCGTTCACCAACTGCTCCATGTGCAAAGTTATCAGGATAGCATCTTGCGGCTTCACCAGACCCGCGCCGACCATATCTAGGGTGATACGCTCAGACGTGTCTCTGCCTCTCAAAAATTCAAAACGAATGTCGTTTAAATCACCCTTGGGATTCCTGTAACAATGCATATAACTTCATAATATTTTTTATTAATTGGTCAATAGTATATAAAATGGTTTAAGATGTAGATGGTGATGTATTATATTAAGTTTAAGGAAATAGGTGGTTTAACGTTGTTGTTATATTTGATGACAAAGTAAGAGCATTATTATAAATCTTGCTTAATACCTTAATCTCGTATATGTCACTAAACGATTAGTAACTTCATTAGATTATAATTACACTAGCTATATTATAAACTGACGGCTAATTGTGACCTGAACGAATCATTCATTTAATTTAATAGTTAATTCTCAACCGTTTATAGATAAACTTTTAAAGTCAACTCATTAAATTGTAAACTGATATTTTTCTTTAGTTATTAGATTTTTTAGGTTTAAGTTCAGCACATGAGATAATTACAGGGTAATTTTGTTAGGTTGGACATGATTATTACGTATAAGATCTCAAAAGATTTTTATCAAAGGAAAAAATAGTTTTTTGTCTTTGCCATGTCCATTGTCAATTATTAACTAACCTAAAAAAATACAATCTTAATAATACAAAAAAAACATATGTTCCCGTGGAACATGTATGTTTTTGAAACACTCACCGTATGCGTAACAGCAGTTTCAAGACCGGCAGGGCCGGCTGTTTACGAAAACGGCCGGATTTCACCATGGGCTTCACTTTACTAGTGGACGGTCCCTGTTCAATTAAAATCATATGTTATTGTTGAGGCAAAGGAAAGCAGACAGTTGCTGGACAGTTTGACTGTGAATTCGACATACATATTTACAAAAAGCAAATAAATCACGATTCAAAGACTTTTTACTGTCACCGAGATATACACATAGATATACTTAAGATGGCTTTATGGAACACTTAGATACCTAATAGGGTTTATTAGTTCACCAATTATTTGATCTGTAGGTTGCCATCTCCCATTGTGATCCACCTGAAGCTTCATTAATGTGCTCCAATGATAATAAACACATGTGAATATTGAACTTTTAAAATAAAATTAAGTTACTTTAATAATTTCAAATATTAATTTAACTCACAGCCACTGGCTCATCACTGTCACTAGAGTCAGCCCTCTGGAGTTGGTTCATCGGCTTATCTTCGTCTGCCAGTTCTTCGTCGGAGAGGTCCTGCCCTCCCACTGCCTCGTCCTCGCCACTCTCCTCAGCGCCTACCTCCTCCTTAGCACCTCCCTCTACCTCCTCGGCGCGTCCCTCCCCCTTCTCCGCGACGTTAGCCTCCTCCGATTTCTCCACTTCCTCATCGCTCCACTCCCAGTCACCGACTTGGGTGCGGTACAAGTAACTTAATGTCGCCTGCTTCTTGTTCACCTGTTATTATTCAGATAATAGTCATTTTATTCATGTGTTGTATGAGAAAATGACATAACACCTCATAACACATAAATCTGGTAATGTTCCAGTAACTCTTGATTTTGCGTGCATGTTGATGAGCAGCAGTCACTTAACATCAGGTCAAGACTTGCTTGCTTGTTTATGGTATTTGTGTACAAGAATATGTACATATATTGTATATTTATTTATTTAATTGAACAATAATTTAGGAAAGGAATGGGTTGCATGGATCAGATCTTTTCTTTACGTATGATCATAGAAAAGTTTTTGGCTCTAAACCAAAAAGTTTTCTGCGCCTTCGTAGATCTAGAAAAGGCCTATGATAAAGTTAAAAGAGAGTTGCATCAGCGGAGGACTTACAACTTATGCTGAATGTAGTGAATGATTCACTAGATGGGAAGGGTATGAAGATGAATGTGGATAAGACGAAAGTAATGGTGTTTGAAAGAGAACAAAGTAAGACAGTAATTGAAATAAAGGTTAACGGAAATGTAGTGGAACAGGTGGAAGAGTTCGTGTATTTGGGGTGTATGTTTAGTAGAGATGGTAGGCATGTTAAAGATTTTGAACGACGAGTGAGTGCGGGAAATAAAATGAATGGGGCTATAGGTACAGTAGTGAGGAGTCAGAATGTGTCTATGAAGGCTCGTCTGGCAATACACAATGCTGTACTAGTCCCCACTTTAATGTATGGAAGTGAGAGCTGGGTTTGGCAGGAAAAGCATGCTAGTAGAGTTAATGCCGTTGAGATGCGATCCTTAAGAAGTATGTTAGGCGTGACATTGAATGATAGGGTTAAAAATAGGGAAAAGTGTGGCTTGAAAGTGGACGTTGTGACTAGAATTGAGAAAGGTATGCTTCGGTGGTTTCGGCATGATGATAGGATGAATGAAGAGAGAATAACAAAACAAATTTATGTTGCAAAAGTGAGTGGCAGTGTTGGTAGGGGACGCCCTAGGAGAACTTATATCGATCAGATTAATGACTTACTAAAAAAGGGCGTAGCTATATAAGGAGCACCCATAACCAACGGGCATGCATGCGTAGATGTATGAATGTAGAAGAAGCGAGAGAGGTGTGCCAGGATCGCGCCAAATGGAAATCCATGATCTCCGCCTACCCCTCTGGGTTACGGGCGTGAGCGGATATTTATTTATTTATTTATAATTTTATCCTAATAATGACAAGAATAATTGTAAAAATCGGCGTAGTTTTTACGGAATGGATAACGGAAGGAACATAAATCTACACAATTAAATTACTAGTTTAAAATAGTCTGATTGTATGTATTATTGTTATTGTATACCTTACGGACCCGGACTTTGAGGATAGCACTGGTATCAACAAGGGTTTGAGCGAGGTAATTCTTGTCTTTGGCTTTTTTGAAGAACGGATGATTCAACAATTCAGTGGCTGTGGGTCTCTTCGACGGGTCTTTTTGCAAGCAGTCAAATATCAACTTGCGGAAAGTTTTTCCATAGACTTTGTACTGATTCTTTTCAGCACCTGAAATTTCATTTAATTACATTTTAAGTGTACAAAGTAATAATTACTTTATTTGTATTACGGGAATTATTATAAAGTCATTATATTTTAACATTTTCTCTCTAGTATCAAATGAACATACGTAATAACTTATTGCTTTTTGGTTTAGTGTTGCATAAATTAATTTTCTATCTAATATATTGTTAAATATAAAATATGAGCCTATCAAAGGAAATCCAGTCAAAGTGTAATAATTCTTCCTTTGTCTTATTTTGTCAAATTATGTTAGCATGTAACAGAAATCTATCTTGTACCAAGTACCAAGCAAATAACTAGTTTTCAAGAATTAAGAAATACCAAAGTCCATAGCAGCTTCATATACAAGGTCAATAACTAACCCATGTCCAAGTTAGGCGGATCATTCTGCAAAGTGAGCATGAGAACTTTCATTGGTGGATACTCATGATACGGGGCTGTGCCAGTAGCCATCTCAATAGCAGTTATACCAAAGGACCAAATATCCGCTTTGAAATCATAGCCTTTATCCTGAAATCAAACAGGGATCCAGTTAAAAATTTTTAACCTGCACAGTCATAGCAATTGCTATAAGAAAGGAACAAAACCGGGGCCGAGTATTAAATAATACTGGATTTCAAAATATGGGTTCAATGGGCTTTCCCACTGTCTTTTTTGTTTTACGCCAACTTGTAAGTAAACTTCAGACACAGTTCAAAAAAAATCTCAAGATTCAGATGATGGAGTGACTCACATATGGTGAACTGCTTGCTTGGAATACATGAAGTATTCCTTATTTTTGATATTAAATATTACTTTATATTTAATTTTCAAATAACATGTTTCAATAAACAGCATAGGTATTGTACGCGAGCTGATTTTTAAATAACTAGTTTAATGGTAAAACGCACAGCAGTAACTACAATGGCCAATGAATGAATTTGATCACTACTTACTTTACTATAATTTCGCAAAGATTGTAAAATTATTTGACATTTATCCTAATATTAAATTTACCATGAGATTGTGAGCTACAAGGTCTCACAAGTAAGTGACACAAAATCTTGATTTGATCATCATAATAGGTTTAAATATTTATTACTTATAAAATTATACAATTTGTTCCATTGTTGGGCACAGCATTCAATACCTCTGTTCTCAGACATGAAAGTATCCTGAATAAACTTAGCGTTCTCATTTCCCTCAATTTCAATGCAGTGCAGTAATGCAGACAGCATAGATAAAAGAATATTATAATGATGTTTACTTGTGCCATAACTTCAGGCGCCATCCAGCATGGGGTTCCAACGAAGGTGTGCCTTACTTTTTCCCTGGATAAATCTTTGCCTGTTGCAAGCCAAGCGGAGACGCCGAAATCAGCAATCCGCACCGTCCCATCCACTCCGATTAAGATGTTACCAGCTTTTATGTCCCTATGTTTATAAATAATTTAATGATGATTAATAAAACAATAAATGAGTAAGCAAATTATAAAAAGGAAATTTAAGTTACAAAAGTGATTGGTAGTATTGGTAGAAAAAGTCAGCAAGTTATGTAAAGAAAGAAAGAGAAGAAAAGTTAGACAAATAGTTGTTTATATTTCAAATAGGATATTTCATTGAATCATTCCTTCCTCACAATAGAAATTGAGGGAGATAAAGGTCAATTGTGGAGGGATAAGTTCATATGAAAAATATATAAAACAAAATTAATACAATATTGAACCCTCACACGTATGGTAAAAAAACCTAGTTGCGGCTAAATATCCTGCCTTTTATAATATGTCATTCGCTTTCTCAATAAATAAGCATCATGTCACTCGCCGCTCGGCATCTATGTATGTATAATAATGTTCGCAATGCTACATCTTGTTACTAAGAACATCCAAAAGTGATCTTAGTAAAATTAATGTTCTTCTATATCATAGATGTTTCATCCATAAGGCAAGTTGGATGCTCAGCTCTATGGAACTATCTGCCACACACAAGTTCATACCTGTTGAAAATAATTAAAAATACAAAAAATATATGAAAACCCACCTGTGTACCTGTCCATTATTATGGAAGTATTCCATCCCTTTCAAAACTTCTCTAAGAGTAGTTGCTATAGTAGCTTCATCAAACACTCCATGCTTGCAATTTGATACCCGCATTTTGCGTTTAATTACATCATAAAGACTGCCACCTAAAATATATATGTAATAAGAACTTGACCATCTATGGAAAATGGGTTCAACTGTTAATGTTTCACCAAGATAAACCCACTTTATTGCTAAGCCTAAGTCATAAGGAGCAGGGCACATTGCTCATGGAATGAATTACCAATAGAGCCGTAAGATTCTGAAATGATGAGTCACATTTAGTGCCAACCAATGGATCAACAATCTGGTCAAAGTTGCTGGTGATCACTGAATGAGGGCCACAAGGATTCCTGATCCTAGGAGGCCTATGTCCAAGATGATGATTAATTATCTATTTACAATATCAAAACACCAGAATATTATGGCAAAACAATAAATCTTTGAATTATAAATATCAATAGAACAATAGAATATACTTATTACAATCACATTAGTACCATACTAATTAAAAGTGATATAAGAAGTACAACTGAAAAAGATATGGATGTAGAAAGCATAGGAGGTGTGAAAGGACGGTGCCAAATACAAATCTGTGATCTGTGTTTGACCCTCTGGGTTTGTATGAGAACTTTTCCTAATTGGTACCTAACTAACACTATTACAACACAACTCAATGTGAATTAAATAACACATACCTTCAAGGAGCTGCATCACAAGCCAAAGCTCATAGTTGACCACAAAACTTGTGTAGTATGTTACTACATTCTCATGGTTGCAGCTTGACATTGCCTGAAATTTACAGACATGTTCAAAACTACACTTATTACAATAACACCTAGAATTAAGTATTTAATAAAACTCAATCATCTTCAAGTCAAAGGGCATCAAATTTGTATAATCCCCTCTTAATGTTTAATCGAGGTGATGGTGATGAATTGCTCTGTCCTACATTTATTAATTGCTGAGAGTTTATTTTAATAAATTACTAGAGGGCATCAAGGCTATCTACAATATATTATATTACCATTGTCTATACAAGAAGTTATGACATTCAGAAGTAAGTTATTTTATTCTATATTTTTGCAAGCTGAACCAAAATAATTAAATATTTTACAATAGTTTTTTTTCATTTATAACCAACATTTAACATTAAGTGGGATTGTGGTCAAGTACTACTTTACTCATTATAAAAGGAACCATGTTTTGGATTTAAATGTGTTATTATTACATGCTGCACCGAAGGCAGCAGGATTGTTAAGAACATACCTGTATCTCCTTGAACAGCTGGTCCAAGGATGTATTCCACTTTTCCAAGTTGATCCTTTTAATCGCACACTTTTCATTTTTTGGTGTACAGATAGCCCGATATACAACTGCAGTTGCTCCAACACCTACAAATAAATACATAAATTAATTATGCCTTTTCATTGAGTAATACAGGTTAGGAATATATTTTTTTTGGAGATTTTCAGACTAAATTGACTGCGACTGAGTGATATTAATTATTAATATATTTACTTAGGTTGAATTTAATAAAATAAGCACTTATTTTATTGATCATTTGATAATAGATTAAAACTTTATCGCTATTATATTAGTATTAAACGTTTTCATAAAGGTCTGATACTTTATAAAAGGGCTTACGTACATCAATCAAAAATATAAAATTTAATGTAGGAAGAATGTAAATTTTAAACATGCAAGTTTATGTATATATTATAAAACTTTTATTTTATAATTTGAAATGTTTGAAAATATCGAGTTGACATATAATTTTGAGAAAACGTAATATTCTATACAAAAAAAATCCAAGCAAAGAAAATGAGTTATTATGTGATAAACTTTTAATGAATTTAAGATAAAAACACAATCAATATATTACTTACCGATGACATCAAGTAATTCATAATTGTCTTTACCACTTGGCCAAGGACTACATCCAACCGCGATGACCGCCATTTTGCTAGTAGTTCCCGCACCAGGCGAACTGAGGTTCGGGCTTTTTGAGCAGGTAGATCTCATGCACGACGGAAGCCCATCTTTGCTATTACCGCGTGCTTCCAATGATTTCTATAAATGTGAAAACGTTTTTTTTTTCATAAAAATATTTTAAAGTTAAAAATAAGAGAATATTAATGTATAAAAAAAAGATTTTAATTTTTAGCGTTGGCAATACTAAGTAATAAAATTATTAGCCACAAATAATTATGCTAAAAAGTTTATTATAAATTTTAAAAATTGATTGATTCGGCCAATTATATATAATATAAATATACAATTTATTTATATAATTATATATAATCGAAAGAAAATATGGTGATGAATATATTTACTGTTCACTTACATTATTACCCATTGAAGAAAAAAAAACTTTTTTTTTCACGCCTAAGTGCTATAAACTTCGAGAGTAATAATTGAAGATTAGAGTTCACTCCAATAGAACAAAAAGAAACTAACTGGACGCTGCCTGATCGCACTTCTTTCGCTGACATAGATTATTGGACAATGAGTTCAATAAAGATATGCGTATGCATTTATATCAACGCGGAGTTTAAAAATTGCAATCGTATTTGATTTTAAAAGATGTGTTTGTAACAAAATGGGTTTGAACCAATCTAAACATTCAGAGGCAGGTGCAAAGGTCATATTGGATTGATATCAAATTGTATATTGATAGACGGTATTTAGACCTAATAAAACACTACGATAGTTGCACAGGGCCCTTGCACGCAACATTATTTGCGGTGTTGTGCTGCATGTGTGTTTATTGCCACGATGACAATGTCAGACATCTGTTATAATTTTTATTCGACACCTATATATTATTATTATACACTAATTTAAAGCTAATATTAACTAGAAAATGGGAGGTACAGGATTTTGGGTTGACGTGGCTAGAGCTATACGTGTTTTTTAACTTTGATTATTGTATATGAAATTGGCGTTTTTAATATTCTAAAACGAAAAAAAATAAACAAATTATGTATTTAATCAATCATAAAATTATTTTTATTAAATCAGCATTTACACCATTACTATTTTGATTTATGTGCTTTCGTCACTTTATACATAGTTTATTGACTACCATAGTATATAAATCATGGATGCGAAATTCAATCTCTGAAAGTCTTTGAAAGCGGTGTGGGCTGCATTTCGGAATTAATTTTTTTTCTTGTAAGAAGGCCCGGGAGAAAAATAGGCATCGGAGACATTCCAGTCGCAGCTCCTCTAGTTTAGGGAGTCGATTGTGTAGTGCGTGTTCAAGCGTTTGACGTAGCACTGGACTAGAGCAATTGACCAGTCTGGGTTGGTTAACAGCTAGCTTTTCCATCATAATCTAATAGTTATTGACAATACAGGTCTGCAGTAATCTTAATTAAACTGATCTTTTCTCTCTCTTTGTCTTTGATTAAATTGAGATGGCGATATGATTTGTTGGTGAGCTTCAATCAATTCACGGGGTATCCATTTTTCGAGCTTTTGGACCTTTCCAATTTGATTTAAGTGAATTTATATTGTTTTGTCAGGAGGCTCCCGCTAACTCTGACTCACTTTTAATTCTTCATTATCAATTAGGGTCTCACACCGCTCATGGACTTTGTTCTGTAGGTCAACATTTCCAGAACGAAAATGTCGGAAACTAAAACGTACCGTGTTTTATTTTACAGTAGTTTCCCCATGCACATCATCAATCCTTCGAGTTGTTTCTGTAGCGGTGGTGCCACGGTGGAACTCGTATTCGCAAATAACGCGATATTTTAAGTTTGCCGTGTTGTGAACAGTGTCAAACGAATTGTCGAATTCGAAATGTCGCGAAAACAAACGTATCACAGAATTCGAAACACATGTATACATGCCTTAATTTGAATATGGAAATTGTAACCAAACTTCAGATATTGGAGATCAAAATCAATGATACGCCAATTTCATATTTGTCATTACAGTATTATAGTTCCTTGGTAGCCATTCTTGAGTACGGTAGTAGGTACTCAGGGTGGCTGACTACAGTCTTCTACAGTGCTCAGTGCTCAAACTAAAAGACCGTAGGTCGGTATATGTTCTAATGAAATGATAGCAAAAGCGATGTCTCAGAGTACCTTTACATCTAACTAATTTAAATAAACCTACTCGTGACGTCACCAATGATATTAAAAAAAAATTAAAGACGTCAATAAAATTCTGTTGCTTACCTGAATAGGGTATTAAGGGTAGCTTGCTGTTAGATAAGAAAGAAAAGAGAAACGTAGAGAAGTAAGTCATTATGTTAGTTAGTGTTAAACAGCTGGGAGACATGCGTACCATACATACCTGTCTATATTCACCTTCTGCTCCAGGCGGCTCGATTTCGCCACTATTTCTGTAAATAAATATGCTGTTAATTTTTTTTTTATGTCTCGCTTTGCACAGAATCTATTAGGCCCAAATTGTAAATACCAAACTTGATAAAACATATTTTTGATGTGTACACTATAACAAAAATTTTAGGCTTGGAATCAAATCCCCAGCAGTTAAAAGAGAATAGTTTCAACTATAGGCTTTAGGATGATTTATTTTATAACGATGTGTTTGACCAATCCCAGCCGAAGTTTGGTGGCGATGTGATCTAAATATCGCAAACGCACGCTATATTTCGCTACATGATGTGAGATCTTCATGCAGTTGCATTATACAGACACGCACGGTGTTAGAGTCGGCAGCATCGTGTGCTGTAAGGATGTACCGGATTGATTTAACAAGTACGATAACTTACAAAAACACGTTTTCTTGCTTGAGGCTGCGTGGCGCAAAAGGAGCCTAGTCTAAACCTCAAAGAGTAACCCAGCCCGATGATTCGTTTGAGAGCCTTTAATTCCAGTTACTTTATTATTATTACTGGATTGGAGAAATGGATTGTGGTAAGAGAGATTCGTAGTTTCGACTGAAGAATAAGATGTCCCAAGAGCTATCCCCATCATACAATTCCCACCTTCTTATTTCTTATATCTGTATTTTCTCTCTTCTTCTTTCTAAAGAGAGGCTGGCAACAAAAATCTGTAACTCGTTTCTTTTTTACGAATGTTTATTTATTTATTAACTTATTATATTAATATCTGATATCAGTAGCAATGTCAATACTGCTACAATATTTTATATTTTTGATGGTTTAACAGTTTTGTATGGTTCAATAGAAAAAGGGAGTGTGTGTAATAAGAGTGGCACAATCTTTAAGCACTCACTGATCGGTAAGTTGGCAGTGGGAAGTCCCCGGACAACGCATGGGTCTTTTCTCGCGTCATTACTGTTTATTTCTCTACAAACCTTGACTATACCTATATTTACTACAAATTACAGTGATTTTAGGTAAAGTTATACCGACTGATATTGACAGATAAGCAAATGACTTACTAGAGATTGCTCCGTCTATCCGAGAGTAAATGATAGATTTGTGTTTAGTTACTGAAACGAGGGATAGCTGGGTTATTGAAAACGGCCGTTAATTTCTTAAAGATTTGAAGCGCCAATAGCCTAAGTTAAGGGTACGGACGGGTGGGTTTAAATCCACCATTAGACTTTTGTCGTGAACCATATCCTAGCACAAGCCTTTTAAGCTTAGTTGGAACGGTTAAAAGAAATATTAGTAAATTAATACAAAAATTTACTAATATTTAAAAAAAAAGTAGATTGTAGATAACTATCAACCCGCCAGACAAATAAAAAGACAAAATTGGGAAGGCACCATCATCTCAATTTACATATTTTCTACAGGCTGCCTAAATCTGAACCTTTACTGCTAAAAACTTCAGAAATTATGTGCAAACAAAATTGAAAGCCTGACATTAATTTAAAAATAACTCTCAGACATAATACTTTTTTTAAATAATCAACAAAAAATGAATTAAGTAATGAATTTCCTATCCGGCGACCAAATAATAAGATTCTGAAACCTAACGTCGTTTTAAGGAAGCCGTAAACGGAGCTTTTTTTTATAATATTTTTCATTAAGTTAATCAAGGTTGGGGATTTGTTTAATTTTGAAAGTCCAACGTAATATTGTCGGACGCAATCAGAGTATACGCCGCTAATATCGCGCGATAATCAGGCTGCTGTTAAAAATATCAGTTAATTTAGACAATTGATGTTTGCATTCAGGGTGGATTTATGAGGACATGCCTATAAGAAAAGTAAAGTATAAAACGAAATAGAATAATATCAGACTATCAGACGAATGTTTTTTTTTTATTACAAAGTGGCAAACGAGCAAGCGGCCCCTGGAAATAAGTACCGCTACCCATAGGCATCCGCAACAAGCTAATGAGTTGCAGATGCGTTGCCTACCTTCATGGACGAAGGAGGGGACAAACAGAAAAAAGGATAATTCCATTCCCTGTCCATCCCCTCCTCATACGTCAAATCCTCTCGCTCTTCCCATCCTTTCCTTATTAGAAAAGGGTAGGAGGGGGAAGAGGACTACAATTAGGCCTCCGGCACGTCACTCATCAGACGAAACGCAGAATACTTCTACTTCACGCCTGTCTTCTGTGACGTCGTGGTATTTCACCGGTCGAGCCGGCCCATTCGTGCAAAAGATGTTGTTATTGCGGGCTCTACCACTGTTAAAATGTTTCCCTTTTACAAACAAATCTTTTCCTTTTTTTAAATATTATAACAGATAATAAGCGTGTACTTTAGCTTTTTTTATATAGAAGAAGGGGGCAATCATACAACGGGTTTTTAAAGTTCACCACCGTTTACGAACATCCGAAAGGGATTGTTGCGATGCCGGCAATTTAACGAAGGCGTACGCTCTTCTCTTGAGAGGCCTAAAGTATTTAATGCCGTCGAAGATAAATAATTTCTCAACGTGGTTATACGATACAGAAAGCTCCTATAAAGCCGGTGCAGTTTGGAGCTCTGTCGTGTTGCACGTTGACAAAATTCACTCGCAGGAATTGTTCCAAACAATTCTTCGGAAGCCTCCACATAGTAAAGGTGGTATGGTAAAAATGGGGACTTTGCAATGTCAGTGGGTCAAGCCTATCAGTGGAACTCGGTCGTTGACAATTCAGGTTGCACTTCGTTGAACGCGGTCAAATGAAACAATCTTTTAATTTACTAATAATAAAGAATAATATTCACTCTAGAATACCTTTACATGAGTACTGTATAAATTAATTGACAAGTGACTTAAGGCGTTGATTGTTTCGTAACAATGATTTTCACAACTAAAACCGAACCTCTCATTATACTAGTAGACCTTTAGAAGCCTCGAAGTTAAAATTACTTGGGTTTAGGCATACTATGCGCTTAGACACATGACGCCTAGACATAACTCCAAACATGGTTAAATTTTAAATCTCTATTCGAGATAATAAAAAATAAAAAGTAAGCTTGACATACATACGTACAACATTTTAAAAGGCCTACAAATAATAAGAATTGGAACTTTGAAATGTGCACAAATTTTTATGATTGCTTAGCACAATCACACTGTCACGATATGAGTGCGTGCATTTATTACAGCTTCACTGATTTGTATCTATGCAATTGTTAAAAATATATTTATCATTGACCTGCTCTCATTTTTATGTGCAATGTTGTCACAAAACAAATTAGCTTAGCTCAGCTTTTTCGTTAAAGTCATTTCGGTCGATTTGGATTTTGTAATTAATTGTATTAGCCATTAGGCTGATGATTGAGTACGGACTGCCCTAGTACAAGATTTTAACTTACGTTGAAATGGTTAAAGACATAAAGAAATGACTGCATATAATACAAACAAGTATAACTTGTAGAATCAACGATTTTATCTATTAATCGTGTGGTTATGTAAATTTGACTCACTACATTATGATGGAAAAATAAAAATACGATCAATCTATATATTACGAAGATAGAGTTGGTATCGTGGCACAGTTAGCTTTGAAGGGGTGTCCTACAGCCACAGCAATGTTTACGGAGACATAGCGCAAAAAGCGCTTACCCTCAACCCCGTAGCAATAAGTTAGCTCAAGAGCACCTCGTTTTTTAAAAAAATGATCAGATTTGACAGAAGAGGAGCCCCCTAGGAGCCTAACTCTATGTTACTTCTTCATAAAACTTTGGTCCTGGAAGCAGTCACTGAAGGCAATTCAGCATCAGTATGTAAGAGGAAGAGAAAAAGTATTTTAAAAATGATCTTACTTTGTAATAAGAATAGAGGGCACTGGTACACGCTGAAGTAACACGAGCCTTTGTGATTAATGTCATTAGAATAAAGAGCACTAACAAATCAATTATGGTATTGATGTAATTTGACCGAGGAAATTAGGACGGCTGAATGTTTATTTTGACAAAGGAGCTCGTGAATCGTGTGTCGTGTGTGTGTGCGTTGGAGATGAGAGGGGCAGCTACAAGAGATTTAAAGTTCTAAGTTATGTTGACAGTTTTATTTAGCGGACGCTTAACACTTTTCACCAAACTAATTAAGTCGCAAGTGTGACAAGGAGCTAAAACATTACCATCAGTCAAGAATTGTAGCGAATGATTTGCCAGGAACCAGGATTTTTGAATACGTTGAATTGGTATCAAACTTTTTTATATATAAAAGAAGGTCGAATCTCTTAATGGAAAGAGGATAAACAGGAAAAATATTATTTCCTTTTCATATCCACCCCCTCCTCCATCAAATCTTCTTTCATCTTAAAGGTGGATGAGAATGGAAGTAGGGTTAAATTTGCGATAGTTAGATAACTCAGCCGCTGAACACAAATATTCCAAGAGAACAAATATTTATTTTCTGCTGGTTAGGCATTACGACGACGGCCTATGAAATTTGGGGCTATCGTTATCTTTGTATATATATATATATAATCAGGGTTGGTAGGCATAAACATTCTATTAGAAATAAAATCGAAAATTCCATTCCACAATTTTCTTTCGCAAATAATCCTAGATTAACAATACTATTTTATAAAATTGTCAAGGTTCGTGATAATTCGGGGTATAAAAACAGTCTCAGATAAAAAAAAAATCATTCAACAACCAGTTCCTGTCACTTTCTGTGTTATTCCAGTATTAATATATATTTTATTTTACAAAAATATGGCTGGTACCATTTTTTTACAGGTGAGTTTAAAATTTATTATGGTTACACATATTACGCGATTTTTTAATTAAAGATTAGCTTGGAGCTATTTGCGATGTGCTCGGGGACATAGGGTCCCATTTGTTAATATATAAATTAAAGCTTGAAAGTACACACTACACATAAGTAAAACCTACGGGGGTCATTTCCGACAGCGTCGGTAGGGGTTGCGATTGCAACTACGAAACGCAGGAGCCCCTTTAAATTGAACCTACGGGCATTCCCAGTTACGTCACTTTGTCCCCCCCAAATATGTATACCAAGAAACGATCTCGAAGGCTAAGTGTTAGTGTACCCAGCCACCGCGCCGCGTACTATTATCATTGTTCATTCGAAAAAAAATAGGGATTACGTAATGTAATACTTTTACATAAAATGTGCAAAGATATATTTAATTTTGAGTTACTTCTTCTAATTTTTCGCACTAAGCCCGTCTTAGTTTCCCTAGTTTGGACATTTAAAAATGTTTTAAAATTACACAACAATCAAACATTTTATTGCAACATAAAAATAAACGCATATTGGAAAGTAAAATTACCGATGATTTATTTGGAACGTAGGCTAATAATAATGCAAATATTGTTGACGTCGGAAATAAACCGAAAAGCGGTCAGTGGAAGATCAACAAATCTTGAACATGATGAAATATCTGGCAAAAAAAGCGTATAACAATTATTAATTGTTAAAGATTAATAATTAATTGTAAAAAAATATTAATTATTAAAAATTTTACAATGACTTTCTTCTTTTTTTGTGACTGACTTGTCACTGTTTGCCTGCAGCTGCACTGGGCTCGATCGAAGAGGGCACCTAGCATAAATCTCTTTAACTACGCTCGAGCGCTCCCTGGGGATTCCGGCTTCGGCCGTTACTTTATTATTACTATTACGGGAGGCCGCAGGGCTATTATATCGCTTAGGCGGACGCTCCATGCAGTGACTGGATGCAAGAACCTCCAAGAAGGGACCTTGGCTAGGGCTGATACTTATTACGCATTTAGCATTCCAAGTCGAGGGTGCCCCTAGAGGGCCGAGCCACTGCTCGATGCGTAGCTATCTAGTTACAAATTTAAACGAGGATAAGCTTGATCTTTTGAGATAGGAATTGCTGTAATCTATTTTTACATAAAAGTACTTGGCGCACAAAGAAATATGTTATTACGCAGGCGACCACTATAGGTCCAAACTAGGAAACGAACGAAGACGCTGTTTTTTCCGCTGATCGTAACTATATAACTGAACGACATTGAGTTTATTTACTATCAACCTAATTAACGGATTAAAAACCTAATCGCTGATTTATGTTTTCTATTTTTAAAGTTCAAAATCGTTTGAGTAGTTTCTTTCTATGTAAATCATTACCATATTATGTATATTGGCAAAATATGTTGTAACAGCATTGCACCGGGCCTAAATGCATCTTATAAAACACGAAAAGAAGGATCCGCGTTATATAATAAAACCGGCAACGCGTCTGCAGTATGGCGGATGTTTATGATAGTATACATATGTCAGGAACAGAAAATCCAGACAGGCGGACAAAAAAAATATTAATGGATTTTGTTAAAAGTACCGCACTTACCTCTTGTGTATTAAGTATGCAAATTATTATTTTAGCTAACATAACACCGAAAATATGTCACTTCGGCAAAGTCAAACAAACATAAATTCTAGACTGACTATCTCGGAGAAAGAAATAAGAGCAAGTAACTTAGAAATACATTGTTTACCCGAAAGCAGGAACGAAAATTTGATCAACACTATAAAGCAAATAGGAGAAACAATAGGCGATCCTGTGGACGAGGCTAACACCGTAAAATGCACCAGAATTGCTAAACTAAACAAAGAGAATAATCGTCCGAGATCGGTTTTGGTGAAATTTGTCACTCCCTTGATGAGGGATAAATTCTTTGCTAAGGTGATAAACTTCAATAAAATGCATTCATCAAACTGAATACAGCGCACCTGGGCATTGTGGGCGAAAAAAAGCCAGTATATATATGTGATCATCTAACTGCTGAAGCCAAGTCGCTACATGCAGATGTTCGTCGTTTTGCTAAAGAGAAATCTTACCAATTCGTCTGGTCGAGAAATAATAATACCTACCTAAGAAAAGCGCCGCACAGTGATGTTAAGCTTATTAAGAATTTTGAGTGCCTTAAAGAACTTCCTTAATTTTATTTTACACACTTTTTATTTTCGTTTTTATTTTGTCTATTTTTGTTAATAAGTATTGATTGTAATAACTTATAAGGTCTGAGTAATATATCTACTAAAACTTATTTGTAGCTAAATATTTAAAATTTAATAGAATCAGAATCCATCAACCCCAAGCCTTGGCTGATGAATAGTATTAGTGTATTTTATCAAAATATTAGAGGAATTAAAACAAAAACTCATGAGGTGTATAAGTCAATTTTAAATGCAGATTTTGATGTGATTGTGTTAACTGAAACGTGGCTGGATGAAAAAGTACTTAATAATGAATTCATCGATGACCGATATGTAATATATAGGCGGGATAGGGAAACATCTTTTTTACGTACTAAACATGATAGTGGAGGGGTATTAATCGCAGTATCGAAACAACTTAAAAGTTACAGAGTAAAGAAGTGGGAAAGTCAATATGAGGATATATGGATAAATATTGATTTTAAGCCGGGGAGCAATAGGTTCACTCTATCGATGTGCGGAGTTTATTTACCATCGCCTTTGTCCTATGACTTCCTTGAAAGTTATTGCGATACCACATCGCGCGCGTCTCAGGAGCAATATAATACAATCATAATAGGAGATTTTAATTTACCCAACATCAAATGGAGTAAGCAGGGTGAGTTACAATATTTGAATCCTGTTAATTATAGTAGCAGAACAGGTGAATACTTCATTGATTTTATTTCTGAAAATTGACTTAACCAATTAAATCACGTACAAAACTCTTTTAATAGAACGCTAGACTTAGTACTATGTAATAATGAAAGTTTGTACGTGATAAGCAAAGTGGAAGAAAGTTCTTGTTCCTTGAGCTTAGTAGATCGCCATCACCCTCCCATTGAACTTAACATTGACTGTAATGAAGTTTCTTACCTAGAAACCAATGAGATCCAAAAAATTAACTTTTATAACGCCGATTACAATGTTATTTGTAAGGAGATTGAAAATATCTCTTGGGTCGAATTTTTTTCTAAATGTAAGTATGTTGAAGAAATGTTAGAACGTTTCTATGGTAAGCTGTGCGAAATTATAAACAATAACATTCGAAAATACAAAAAAGGAACTAATCGGTACCCACAATGGTATTCTAGAGATTTAATTAAAACATTGAAAGAGAAAAACAAGTACAGAATATTATATAACAAATATAAAAACCCTCTCGATGAATTATCTTTTAAATTTGCTTCGTAAAAGATGTACAAATTTAATTAACGTTTGCTATAATAATTACATAAAAAATATAGAAAACAACATTATATCTAACCCGAAGTATTTATGGTCATATATTAAGCAAATCCGAAATAACAGGAGTGAATATCCTTCATGTATAAGAGTTAATGGACAATATTATTTCGAAGGACAGGATATATGTAACTGCTTTGCAAATTATTTCTCGAGCATATATAAAAATTATCCCAATAACACAGATTACAATAGTCCCTATCTAGATGTTAATCAACCTGTTTTATCAGACATTCATATAAGTTTAGACGAAATTAAATCTAAACTAAGGAATATTGACGGTAATAAAGGATCAGGTCCTGACAATATACCGTCTGTTTTTGTAATGAATTGTGCAACGGCTTTAGCAACGCCTCTGTGTCATATCTATAATACATCTTTAAATGAAGGAAAGAAGCACGAGTTGTGCCTGTCTTCAAAAAGGGAGATAGAACCGACATTACCAAATATAGACCTATTTCCTTACTATCCATATTCTCTAAGGTGTTTGAGGCGGTTGTTTGCCCTTCTGTAAACTGGCATTTAAAACCCCTACTAACTGATAAACAGCATGGTTTCTTGAAAGGAAGATCCACAGCGTCAAATCTTTGTGAATATATTGACAAGATAAGCCTATCTATGGACAAAAGATCTCAAGTCGATGCGATTTATACTGACTTTTCCCTTCTTCCTTCTTCCTTCCTTCTGCCTTCGATGTTGCACATCACTCCATTTTAATCAAAAAATTAGAGAGATATGGTTTTCATGGTAACGTATTGAAATGGCTATCTTCTTACCTTCTTAATAGAAAGCTAAAAGTAGTGGTAAATGGTTTTGAGTCGGAAGTCGTTTATAGTCACTCTGGTGTGCCACAAGGATCTCTTTTAGGACCTATACTGTTTAAAGCATATATTAATGACGTTGTAAATTGTTTTCAAAATAGTGATCTGCTTCTTTACGCAGATGACTTAAAAAAATTTAAAGAAATAAAAAATGATTACGACGGACAATTACTTCAAGATGATATGAATAGGCTAGTAAAATGGTGCGAACTTCATAATGTGAAGCTTAATGAAGAAAAATGCTACCAAATCTCTTTCAACAAAAAGAAACATCCTATTGAGTATAATTATAAAATAAGCGAAAATCCCATACAAAAGACAAACATAGTCAGTGATTTAGGTATTTTAATTGACAGTAAGTTAAGCTTTAGTCCACATATTGATCAAGTAATTAAGAATTGCTTAAAATTTATGGGATTAATTAAAAGAATAACTAAAGGATTTAAGAATTCAAAAACTCAAATTATTCTCTTTAATGCATTCATTCTTAGCAATATAGAATACTGTTCTCCGGTATGGAATCCGCACTATAAAACCCATGTAGATAGGTTAGAAAGAGTTCAGAAAAAATTCGTCAAGTACTTATCTTTTAAAGATGGATTACTCAACAAACTACATACTTATAAGGACAGACTACAGCATTATAAATTGATGCCATTACAAAACCGTAGAACTCTTTCAGGCTTAAAATTAATATATAACATTGTCAACAATAATATTAGTTCAACTTATCTTGTAAGTAAAGTTTCATACGTCATTCCGAGACCTAATATGAGATTAAAAAAATATAATTTAATTAGGACTAGACTCTCTAGATCTAACGTAGGATTGTCTGCGCCGATTAATCGAGCCTCACACAATCACAACAAAATATGTAAACTATCCAACTTTGATATTTTCTTAGATACAAATACATCCGTGAAAAATAAAATTAAAAAAATACTATTACATTAAAGTCGCCTTAACACCTTACGAGTTACTTGTTAAATTATTATTAACTATGTTACTCCTCTACTTTGTTATAATCCTTTTACTGTTCGCTTCCTTTTTTTCGTTTTTTGTGTTTTCTTTAAAAGTGCTGAGTTAGCCTATAATTATGTTATGTGTTATGCAAGTTTATATTTAAGTTTATGTATATGATGTCAGTTTAGCACATAATATGTTGGCTTCCTATTAAATAAATAAATAAACACTACCTAGTTCTAACTTAAGCAATATAAAATATAACCCCCCCCCCCCATTCCCAATGGCGTCCATCCCAAGGATTGATCTTGGATCCGTTGCTTCCTATATAAACTTTTTTAATAGCTCAATGGGTTGCAATATCGGAAAAACTGTGTCTAAGTTAGTATGATGCCGGTAACAAGTAAAATGATACGATTTGTGCTAATTGAATTTGGCAAATTAACAACATTACTGTAATAGTTTACATTCATAATGACCTAAATAAATAATATAATAATATCCTAGGACATATTCACACACGGCCATCTGATCCCAAACTAAGCAGAGCTTGTATTATGGCAACCAGATAACTGATATACTACATATACTACTTTTCTTTTGTAAATATATACTATAATAGACAATTACACCCAGACTCAGGACAAACAGACATGTTCATGCACACAAATATTTGTCCTGGGTGGGAATCGCACCCGCGACCTGCGGCGTGAAAAGCAAGTATCTTACAAACCACGCCAACCGGCCCGTCAAATAGATATAAAACACGTGATATATTTGAGTTACCTTCGAGTCATTATATTAATATCTAAGATAAAATCTTAGAATTATCTTTAAAATGTCGCTAAATGCAAATTTAATTATTTGTATGCAATTTATTATATACGATTATAAACTCTGCAACTACTGTAACGATTCTTATACTTTATATATATTAACAAAGTCCAGTATGACACAGGCGACGCCGTAAACAAAGTATTACATTTAGTGAGAAGAATATAAGCAAATTTTAAAGACAATACCGCAATAGACTTTGTAATATTTGTAGTCACAATAATAAATCAATTAATACTCACCTGTTTTCATCCTTAGACTCCTTCTTCTCGGATCCTTCTCGGCCATCGTCTGTATTTTTATTCATTCTTAATGAATCGTATTTTCCTCTTTTCATTCATATACTTGGCACACAATTATACCACAGAGCGTTCGTCTGAAACACAAAACACAAATACAAATTGTAAGACTTATAGAAAAGGGTAGAGCTAGCCTGACACCATACGTAATATAAGAGTTGTTAACAAGTTTCTTAATTCTTTAAATCTGAATATCTGGTCGAAGTTGACGTCGCTGCCCACACCAGAGAAGAGAAATGTTACTACCAGTATGAGAAGCGTATAGCTTCAATTCGAAAAGGAGGAGGATGAGGAGCCTCCTAAGGCCTTGATGGCCTCACCGCAGAGATTTGTCTGGCGGCAAGACCCTAGACCCAGATCTATTCCTATTATATGTCCTATTATCTAGCTGCAGATTGTAGCACGCAATCAATTCGCGCCAATAACGCCGTTATCACTTTGTGCTGTCAATCGTTGTGTGCGTTAAATGGAGTCATTTGAAGGCTACGTGCATCAGGGCCAAAGACCGCGGATGTGAAATTTAGAAATAAAATGAGGCCGCACTAGATGCTTGACTTTCTAGAAATCTTTAATTGCACTACTACTGGTTATTTTCAAAAATTAAACATTTACCGAAAAAGACAATCTGGTTAATAAGCCACAAACCTTTGAAATACATACACTTAACTTTTGAATTATTTACCATAAAAGCACTAAGTAAAAACACTTATTTTATCGCCGCGGTATATGTTGCCTTACAATGACACAGGTTTTAATCTTTATGATGAACAATATTGAAAAAAACAATAGACGCCAAATAATTACATAGTCACCTTAAAATTCCAAATAATTTATGATGTCTTTCACACGGCTACAAAAATATTGTATTATAATAAATATTGTACAATACTAGAGGTTTATAAAAATAATACACTTTTTGGTAGGTAGGTGTTAGTTTTACTTAATTTTAAATAGACTAAAAATAAATGTATTGTTATCGAGTTAAAAGAATACTAAAAAAAACAGTTCAGACTGGTTCCTGATGCGTCTACCAATAAGAGTCAGTTTGATTAAAATAAATAAAAAATCCGTCTTTACATTTCATCCATTAAAGAGGTAACCTCGATGTTAGCTAACGCAAATTACAAGCATCTATTTTCTGTGTTATTATTTCAATATTAAAATATGATAAAATACTCTAAGAAAAACACAAAAACTAAATATCCCTATTCAGTTATAACGCATATTACTTTAAAAATGAGAGAGCAAAAATAAGAACGCACTTACATTGATGTCCCCGTGGTTGCTTGCACTACTCTGCCGTCGAATAAATTGACTGTTGATAATTCGTTCGCTCACTATAAACCCTCAGTACCCTTAGGTTGGATATAAAATAACCAAAGATAGGACTTGTCCTAAATATTTTATAAGTTTATTGTTATTGAAATAAAACCGAATATATCTAATACATCTGTTCTTTAAATAAATTATAATCTATTTTAATTTGCTTTTAACATGTAGATTGATTATTCTCTCATTGCATTATTGTTATTTTTAGTCTGTTGCGAGTAAAATTTACTTTGTGTGCAATACAAACATAAATTGAATAAAAATTATTTAAAACTACCCGTATTAGTTTACAGTACTAATTTTATGTTTTATCTTTTTTTTTCGCGGCCTAAGATCCAATAATTCCTTCCCATTATGTTCGAGTACCAGGATCAACTTTAGGCAGAGATTACGGATTTCAAGTTATCGCGATCCTGACACTTAACGCGCATCTACTTCCATACATTTAACCTTACCCACTTTTGTACATATTAAAACTGATTACTGATCTCAAATCTGATCGATGTAAGTTTTTCTGAGATGTTCCTTCCCAACACTACCACTCATAAATTTATCTTGTCACTCTCTCTCTCTCTCTTCATTTATCCATTCAACATACCCGAATCACCGAAGCATACCTTACTAAAGATTTAAGTTTATAAATGTAATAACAGGTACGTTAAAGTAGCTATCTTTGTACTAAGAAGTTAAAGGTAACAAATCAACCAAGACCGCGAGACAAGGAAATAACTTCTTAAATCCGATCTAATTAATTAACCCATTAATTAGATCGGACTTTACATAAAGTATTTTTAGCAATATTTAGTTCAATCAATGTTATACATACAAATATATGTCAATTCGATTGATTTATGCATGCAATAAAACAATATATGCAAAGATATATTAGTAAGATTATGTACGACAAATGCGGTACCTCAATATTCGTCACACCAACAACCAAAACGCCGTGAATTATTTACAATGAATTCCAACTGAACACTAAACACCTTCACAATATCCAAACAATCTGTATTAACACGTGAACCGAGAACTTCGGGAATATTTTTAATAATGACGCGAGCTGAGGTGTGTTCAGTTTGACATTAGATAATGTCTCCGCGGAGGGGATGCAGAAAAAACTGAAATTTATAGATCTACCTACAATATAAATTTATTACAAATACAATAAATAATTCATATTTAAGCGATACCAAAATCGATCACTAATAATATTAAAAAATATATATAAAACGGCTCAGTCAATTGTCAATGTGTTTTATACGAAACAACCAACCCAATTATACAATAATGAACAAAAAATATCGAAGAAATAAATACAGTCCTACAAAATAAGATTAAGGGTCACCGTAATCTCTGGTATCAGCAGCTTCTTGGAGTCGGGCAAAGTTTACAAAACAAGCTTATAGATGACGATGGTGAAGCCTACATAGGGAAGGCATATATTAAGATAATGATGGTATGTGGCAGTCAGTTACGAGAACCAGTACAATAAACATAAACAATAGATAAGGTTCAGACGCTGAGTTAGTCTAAAGTTGAGCTTAACTAGAAATCAATCTACCTTCGTTGTATTGTAAAGTAAATAAATCAACTCTGTTTTATTAAACAATATTTTTTTGTTATAAATTAATATAAATTGTAGCATTACATAAAATAATATCCCAATAGCCAGAGTTGAATCCATGGATTTCTATAGGACGGGATCCTTCTTCCCGCTCTCGCTTCTTCTACATCCATAAATCTACGAATGCAAGCTCGTCGGTTAAGGGTGTTCCTTATATCAAACGCTTTTTTAGTATGACCTAGAGATTTCAAAACTAAATACAGAGATTTCTAATATTACATATAAGAGAACTAAGAAAGGATTTTTCTAAACTCATTCCCTAAAGGTCTAAAAAGGGAATGAAAGTTTGTATGGAGAAATAATTGTATCCAATGAACGTATAAAACGTAAATTCCAATGTAAGTTGACCCCAAATCTATATGATAAATCAATCATATTAATTAAAATTCACGGCGGGTGAAACCGCGAGGATCAGCTAGTCAACTTGTTTTGACAATCACGGAGCGTGAGTCACATGAAGCCATTCTACTTATTGTACTATCAATCCAAGATTATATTTAGTAATCACGGTACGGAGAATGACACGAAGCGAAATACAATATATTTCGCTTCGTGTCATTCTCCGTACCCTAACGCCCGACGCCCGAGCTGATGCAAGATGGAGATAAATATCTACCCATCTTATCTGTACGTTCCTACATAAATATTTAGTTTAATAGAACACTGTTTTTTAATCTTTTTTAATTTTTACTCTTGTGAGAAATTATTTAACTGCATTACTTCATTATTAACTGCATTAATTAATTTTGAAAACCTTTAATATATAAGATTGGTAGGGGAAGTCCGGTGAGAACTTATATGACGATCAGATTAGTGACATACTAAAGAATATAAGGCTTGCATGTATGCTTATATGCATTGACGTAGAAATGAGAGATGTATGCCAGGATCGCGCCAAATGGAAATCCATAATCTCCGCCTATGAGATGAGTTGGATCTAATATTAAATGTACTAACTATCTTATAAACACGTTTTAAATTTCTGTATGTGAATTAAACCTCTTTACATACATATAAGATGTCAGTTGTTGCATTGATTCATTTAGCTTGTGTAGCTCCTGAAGCCACGGCAATATTTTACAATATTTAATACTAAATAAAGTTTGTATTTAACAGCGCGACTGAATTAACTCAGCTATCGTTTCCTTTTTTTTATTTATGCAACAATAATCTATAACTATGTGGGACACTCAGAAAGTTTTAAATAAAATATTATTTAAAAACTATATTTTTTAATTAAATATTTTCAAGGTACTTATCACAAATATCTTGACAAACTGTCATACGTCTGAATCAATTTACAAAGCGTATTTTCCAGTCTGCAACAGGCACTTCCTCGACGGCCTTCTCGAACGCGGTCGCACTTCAGCTGGTTTTAAGTTTAGGGAACGGCACACGTACAGTCTAACAAGTCCCTCGTCTGGAGAGCGTAGAGCGCGGGCGCGTTGGCGATGGATTAGACAATTTATCAAGTTTCAAGTTTGACTAGAAATCGTAAAAAAAATTCACGGAAATTTTTCTTTAAAAGAGAGCGTAAACCCCTTGTCCGATACGGAATATATGAAGTTGTAAGTCCCGTGTTGTATACTTTTTTTCGTATCCCAGATCCGCTGGTGACTTCGAACTCGTGGATTTGTCCGAGAGACATGATTAATGTTTATAATCGACTGCGCGCACACAAATCCCATCCTCGTCGCCAGTGTTAAATAAAAGGCGTGTGTTCCGTTTACACATTTATTATGGACGGACTGGGGTGTTCCTCCATTCACTCTTAGTCTATGAGTGAATGGACGAACGATGCAAAACTTAAAGATATAACACGTTTCTACATTCATTTTTCTTACACACTGTATATATTCGACACGTCTCATAATGCTGCTAAAACAAATTAATGTTAAATTTAAATTCGTAACAAATATATTTTTACTATTAAATGATGGATTTTATAAGTAAATTATAACTCAACAGCTTTGAATACATAAACACGTTTGGTCGTATTTAAAAGCGTAAAAAAGTATTTAAAGTACATACTTTAAATATTGCTATTGTGTTCTATAAAAATATATATTTTTTATTTAATTTTAAATACAGATATTTTGCGTAGCCGTTGTCTTGTCGCCTCTATCAGCGTCCCAAGAAACTGCGCAGGAGTTCATCGAGCATGTGCTGAGGATTCCTAATCCGGACAAGGTGCTCAATTCCGTATTGGGACGACTTGAACGAAATCGACAACGTGGTCAGTCTTCGAGGACCCGACAGCAGTACGATGATAGTGAAAATTGCGATGAATCTTCTGAGGTGAGTGCACCTTACATTCTTTACTCTTTCCATGTGAAGTGTTCTGAAAAATCGTTTGGCAAATTTCATGCTGCAGACTCCACAGACAACAGAACTCCAAATTTCATCAACACCTCCTTGATGGTTGGCATTCCACTGCCGCCGAGTTTTTGCGTAACATTCTTCCTCGTACAATCACCCAGTGATCTATCTCAAGCGATATTTTCAAACGATACGACTTAGGGTCCTACAAGAAAAGATCGTACTATTTCCTAAAACGCCGGCACACTCACACATCACATCTGCATTTCCTCTGAAATTGTTGATATTAAACGGTTTAAATACAAAATGGAGACCTTACATTCCAAAAGAATGTTCTAGATGTATCCACAAATAGAAAACTTAATATTCTATTATATCAACCGAACTTGTAAAATGACAAACACGGTCAATGTCTGCGAAACGTAAAAAGTTTTTTGTTTTTTTTTATTTTGTTAGCACATCAAAATACTTCATGAATGACTTGTACTGAAAGTGACGCAATATATATATATATACATATATATATATATATATATATATATATATATATTAGTATACTAAATAATATTATATTTAACTGGATTATAAGCTTAGACGAAATAATGTAATGCTATATTTAATAATTCGACAGAATGTTTAAAGAAACAACAATATTAAAATAAAAACACCAAGTGAAAAGGACAACCCAATATTAAGACTTACGGTTTGTAGGTTATTCTGGTATGTCTTAGTTTATCTTACCTGAACTTAGTTTGTTTTTAAAGAAAGAAAAATATTAAAATAAGAAAAAATTAAAATGGAATACAAATATATTTTGTAGGTTAAAGCACTTATTTTGACAGAAACCAAGGTAAATGAAGGTTACGAACCCGGTCTCCGTATATCCACTCATTAATTACTTTAATAATTTGCCTTTACTTTGAAGATTAATTACGCACTACAATGTTAAACAAGGGAAGCTTCGCCCCGTTTGAGATTTTATAGTATATTAAATAGCAGTACGGACCATAAATCAATACAGGCAAGGACTGTTAGATGCGCTCTCGGGAGGTTCCTGGAGCGCAAGTCCCGTTCGACCGGTCCAAGGTGTATTTATAGAATCGCTGTGACGTAAAACAGGAGAATAATATTTAAAGATATCATTACTATAGTATATGTCTTTCTTTCTGTCTAATAATTTTAATTGTAGGTTCTACCTGAATACACCGAGACATTGCAGACGACCCGTGAGCGTGGCCTAAGACAACTCGGCGTACAGGTATATAGCGATTTGAAAAATTTAACAACACGATTATTTTCGAGCATTATACTTTTAAGATTATTTATGACTTTTAAAATTATTTATAAGTTTTATTGAATGTTACGAAATATTTTATCATTTTACCGCCATTAAGACGTTATGGATATATTTGAAGGTTTTTTTCTCATATATTTTTTATAAATTCTCTGACCACGATCATTTAAGATAAAAATATAGTTATTATTTAACTGTAAATTATTTAGATTAATGAAAATAAACTCAGAATATTTATGTTTATTAGATACAATTTTGGGGTTTTTAATGTCAAATTGTTGAATATTGTACTGAAATATGTTACACGTACATTTTAGTTTGACCAGTTGTAAAAAAAATAATATGTTAGTAGTATTTTAACAATCATAATGAAAACCTTAGTACGAAAATTATATTTTCTGTTATTAGTTAATAATTGTTAAAAATGTATAATAATACATTCGTATGATTTTGATCATGCTTTCTCTCATTTGTACTTAATAACATTAACTTCAAGTAATGGAGTCACAATAAGAATAACTGTTTTTCTAAACATTCAATTATTACTATACAATAATATTATTTAAAAATCGAATCTTCTTGTAACTCGCACCGCATCATCTTTTCGGATCAATAACTAGGACACCCTTTCTAGGTTAGGTCATCGCCATCTGATGTCCGCAATTTTATTGCCATTTTATTTAACCTATGCATATTTAGTACACGCTTAAATATCTTATGCATCATGCTCGCTATGTGTGTCAGTTTAATGTAGATGACGTCACAGCCACAGAACAAAAGATTTAATATCGTACAATATGTTGATTACAGAAACATTATCCTATATGTCACTTGGAGAGAAAGATCAGGAGGTTGAACACTGATGAGTACGAGTATAGGCCGGCGTACTATGAGGAGATTCGATGCACTGTTTCCCTCGATGATGACGTCACTGCGACTAACGAGGTGTAAAACATTACCTAACTAAATATTATTTATATGTATGTTAGTCCTATCACTTTAGAATCTTAATACTTTTTACTAAATCAAAATTAAATTATATCAAACTATGTACAATTTAATATTTTTTAATTGTGCATAAATAAAAATTAATAAATTTAGATAATCTTTCAGATATGCTCCAGTCTTGGCTTCTCTTGTGTTCAATGGAATAAAACAATTCATTTGACACGTCGACGTTATTCAAGGTAACGAACTTGTTGCATACAAACATACATTAAAACATCACTTCTATCATACTGTACTTGAAATTATTTCTGTGGTTTTAACATATAAGGGTGAATGAAAAAGATAAGGACAATTCGAAGCAATTCCACAGGAGTTTATTAATAATATTGACGAGAGAAAAATAGCGCACTTAGGTGCAAAAGCCGAAAAATTTAGAAAAAAAGTCTATCTCTTAGATTTTATATTTTAATATCGGACCAGGGCCGTCACGAATGGAAATCCGTAAACTCTGTCAACACTGCGGATTTAGGGGCGTGAGTGATATATATACCATTAGACATTGTTGTGTGACTGTACTGCGAATCTTGGCTGTCTTATAATAATAAGTTTCAGTAAACATATTTCAGCCACCCACTAGCAGCTTCAACGTCAACATTTTGAATGCCAGTGTGCGATGAGAGGTGAATTAGATAAAAATAAATAAAATAAATATGCGCTCACGCCCGTAACCCAGAGGGGTAGGCAGAGATCATGAATTTCCATTTGGCGCGATCCTGGCACACCTCTCTCGCTTCTTCCACATTCATACATCTACACATGCATGCTCGTCGGTTATGGGTGCTCCTTATATCGCCCTTTTTAGTAATTCATTAATCTGATCGATATAAGTTCTCCTAGGGCGTCCCCTACCAACACTGCCACTCACTTTTGCAACATAAATTTGTTTTGTTATTCTCTCTTCATTCATCCTTTCAATATGCTCGAAACACCGCAGCATACCTTTCTCAATTCTAGTCACAACTAATAGTGAATTAGATAATTCACCTAAAATATATTTTTATACTACAACCCTGTGTATTATTTGTTATATAATATATCGATATCTCTCATCAGTGGGGCGATATAAGCAGTATCCGTAACCGATGCGTAGATGTATGGTTGAAGAAGAAGCGAGGGAGATGTGCAAAGATCGCGACAAATGGAAATCCATAATCTCTGCCTACCCCTCACATATTGCATAAATAAATCTATCATACGCTTGGGCGTGTGCGCATATTTTGCTTATTTAGATATGATTTTTACAAAATGTAGGGTTGATTTATACACACGGCTCACAATAATAAGGTTAAGACGGCCCTAGTAAAACGTACACCTCTAACTGATGGTTGTGCAACACAATATATCCTTCGAAAAAAAACAACAGAGCAATTATAAATGTTATCGCTTTATTTTCAGAAAAATATTTCATTTCTCATAGTTTTTTAAGTTATAAATTATGTTTATATTTTTTATTATTTATTGTAAAATATAAGTATATATAAGCAGGGAAAAATGTTCGTTACGTCACGTTATGCGTAGAAAAGAGGGTGATTGGGGGGAGGCTGAAGGGTATGAATGGTTAATGGTTAAATTGGTGAGTGGGAGAAAGGGGGAGTTAGTGAATTAAATTGAATGTTTGGAAAGGTTGGATTGATGCATGTTGAGTGGAGTGTTGTCAATATTTAAAGATGATAATGGGTGAAAAACTTATATAATCTTATTTTAATGAAGCCTTTGATAACAAGATATAACTTTTTTGTTGCTTTTTTATACTGATTCCGTTTCCATCCTTATACTTTTTAGTACAATTTAATGTAGTAGTTAACTTAAATGGCAATGTCCAATGCGAACTATGATCTTTTGTACAAAATATCAACAACATTACAAACGCATGCCAACCTTACGAAATAGATCAAAATTATGTACAGCAGAACTGTACATCTTTAAAAGATCTACAAATAACTCCACGATGGCACGTATCTATCTTTTACGGATTGCTTACTACACTCATTTTGATTTCTAAAAATGATTACGTTATATGTGGTAGTTGGAAAACTATTTAGACGGATAGAGTATTAATACTTATAAACTTTAAGACGTTAGTTACAATAAACACGTCATGCACGTTAAACCTACACTGTCGGCCAAAAGTTAGAGACCACCTTGAAAAAATTACAATATTGAATAAAACTCCAAAAGTTAGTGCTCTACAAATTATTTATTTACCTTATTAAATAGGGGACTGCTGGAAATTATTTTATGTTACATGGAAAATGAATCCATCTCCAATCAAACGTAGCCCGGAAGGAACAGCGTTTCGCTCTAGTATCTCTTTGTACTGCTCCTTTTTCATTATTCCTTCAATTTTAACCAAATCTCCGGTCCCATAGCCAGATAAACATCCACAGACCATAACAGAGCCTCCACCTATTTCGACTGTTGGCACTACACAGTCTGGCAACATCTTTTCTTCGGAACTACAACGTACAAAAACTCTTCTTTTCGAACAGAATATTTCGAACTTTGATTCATCAGTCCAAAGAACTTTTTTAAAGTCTTCTTCAGTCCAATATCGATGAGTAAGAGCCCACTGCAGACGTTTCTTTTTGTTTTGTGTCCGTAACAGTGGTTTACGAACAGCTACGCGACCAAACAAATTGGCATCTCGAAGTCTTCTCTTTACTGTTTTCAATGATACAGGTTCCGGTCGAGTTTTATTGAGTTCAGCTCGAATTTCTGGTGCTGTTAAACGTCTATTACGCTTGCTTGTTACAACAATGAAGTTGTCTTCGCTAGAAGTGGTTGCTCTCGGCCTCCCCGAGCGCGGTAGGTCTTGATGACTGCCGGTTGTCTTGTATTGAGTTATTGCGTTATGAACACAAGTCTTCGATGACTTCAGCTTAGCGGCAATTTCTCGTTCAGACTTGCCTTCGTCGTATAGAGTAACGATGGCGGAACGAGTTTCACTGGAGATTACACGGACTTTTCCCATTTTTGGAGATCTTCACTTGACAAAACAGTAGCTCAGACTGAATAGATTTAACCAAGACTAACTCCTTAAGTAGCCATGCTATGAATAGGATTTATGGCTTAAAATATTTCTAAATATTTATCAACGCAAAACAATAACCAAACAAGTACAAGGGAGCCGCCATATAATATAATGACAATTGCAACACCTGGTCCTTACGCGGCACTCATCTGTGGTAAATAAACAATGCCCATTTATGGCATAGTCATTGTGTAAGAGAAATGGTGTTTAGACATTCTTAATGATTAGTAGATTACACAGGTGTTCATATTGTTATGTTATCATACGCAGATTTAAAGTATTTTGCAAATTATAACCTGTGTACAAAGTGGTCTCAAACTTTTGTCCGACAGTGTATTTGCGATATAATTTAAATGGCTAAGGTGGCAGTTATCGTAAAATAAAAACAAGCACGTACGATAATAAATAAGGCGGAACGAAATAGGTCAGCTAGTTAATGTTAAAATGAATAAGTCTGAAATTGGCTCTGCTATTATTCTTTAGTAAGCTAATGTGTAGTGTCTACATTATCAAAACGAAAGAATGATCTATTTTTACGAGTATTCAACAATTTCAAATGATTACTTACTAATTAATATTGAAATATTATTATATAAATTATGAGAGATTTTATAAAACACCTTAACAATTTTTAACAGAGGCAGAACCGAATTCTATTGCCTCAATGAACCGGCTCCCTCGGTGAAATACCACGATGACTAAGGTGTCGGAAGCCTAATTATGGTTTTTTTTTACGTCAGGAAATGCCCACGCATATCTTCCCTCGCGGAGACAAGTTCGGATTATATCGGACTCGAACCGACTAAAACCTGACGACGCCTCGTATGCGCATATCGGAGGGGCTACGGGAGCGCTTTCGCACAACCTCCGCGGCCCCCCCAGCGCCAGCCGTTTCCGGCTCCTCCTGAGGAGACGGCACCAGTGCAATGCAGGTTCGGGAATCCCTGCCCTCCCCTGCTGGTGCCGCCTTGAGTTTTTTATAGAGGTTCACTCCTCGCGGCCCCCGTCTTGAAAAAGACAAGGGCCCGCGGTCCCTGCGTCGTCGCCGGGAATACGCGTGCAATACGGCCGCGAGGGGTCGGAGAAACCCCTCCCCCCCGCAGCCCCACTGCCGTCGCAGACGCGGTGCGACGCCGCTGAGTCGCGGAGGATAGGGAAAGTGGCGCACCGAAATACCAGCACTCCTCCTGCTCCGCGACTCACCACCACAACTACTGCGAGGGTCCCCGCAGTTCGCTACGAAGGGTGGACTCAAAGAGTCCACCCCGAGCGACCTCCTTGAGGCCAGCCCTTAATCAAGTGCCGGCGAACTCCAGCCAGCCCATAAGTGGGCCCGCCAGATAGCGTCGCCCGCAACCTAGGTCGCAGGCTCCCCTTGGTATTTGGTCCGCGGGGCCCTACTCCAGTTCGCAGCGTGTCCGCCACCCGGGGACGCGCCACGTCGAAGTTCACTTCTCCGCCCACTGAGACAACCCAGCAGGTCCGTGGAGCCTAATTACGGTGCACTTTCCCTTTCCATTGATTTCTAATAAAGAAGGAATGGAAAGTGGAAGAGGATTTGGCGGGGGAGGAAAAGGAAATTTTCATTTTCTGTTCATCCCTCCCTCTGTCCAAAAAAGGCAACGCATCTACAACTCATTAGCTCATTGCAGATGCCTATTGGTAGTGGTAATTTAATACGAATATCAGGTGAACCAGGCTTGCGCGTTTGTCATCTTTTACTATTTAAAAAAACGGCATTCATCAAGGGTTGGTCACTTATTTAGTTGATTAATAATTTTTAATATCTTCAATTTAATTCTTTCAGTGACTGCTGGGAAACAAAAACAATGGTGATTCCGGCAGGTTGTGAATGTATGTGGCCCGTCCATCGCCTAGGCGAGATCAACCTACACGTTTAATTTAAAGAAAGCCATTGCAAGTAGGGTTGCCGCCAATAAATTTACCTCTACCTCCTATCTGAACGCAAGTTCGAGTTCAAGAGTTGTTTTAATGTCGTCATACACATATGTTTTATTAACATTTAAAATTAATTTAAGTATAATTTCTTTGCATTGCTTAAATCATATAAATTTCAATGTTAGTGTAATTGATATTGATTTTGTTTATTGAAGAGTTTGTTGGCAACCCTGTCTATGTTTTGATTTAATTGAAAACAACGGACCTTAATAATTAATTTATAAATAAATTGTGAGGTATTTTAGAGTTTTGGACAACAGTGTTAACTTTATTGATAGTAGATTATATTATGAATAAATAATAACAAATGTTATATTTAGGAACAAATTATTAAGTAATAATCAATTTATTTAGAATTGATTGAGTTGAAAAGTATTAAACCTTAATTGCAAAAAGACATGACTGTTTTATTTTTCTAAATATATTTATTCTATCAGTAATAATTAGTAGGATGTGTAAAAGTTAACCCATACGTGAAACAGGGATTATGAAGGACGAGTAAGTCCAGACAGAACTTGTCGTGCTTTAGTTCAAAAGACCAAGAGTAATTATCGATTAAATTGCCTATAAAAACATGCAGTTTACTTAACGTAATGCTCCTATTGTGATTAGTATGGATATTATTATATTATTATAGATATATGTATATTGTGTATACGAGAATGCCGAAATAATTTCTTTTCTTTTTTTTAAATTATCTTTTTCTTACCCTAATTAAGACAAACAAATTAAAAGGGAAAGAAATGTCTCACCGTGAGCTTACATTGCGAAAACATTGGCATAAAACGTGTTGCTATCGCAGATTTTTCATATAAAACGAAAGAGACAAAGAGTTTATCGTAACACGATTTTACGTCAGTGAAAACCCACGATTATGGATAACGGGTTAGAACTGAGTTCCTTTCGCTTTATCTTTTTTACGTTTGTATTAAGTAAAGACTTAATATATAAAGGTATTCAAACGTTAAAATTATAAATCATTCTTATTCATTCTTTTTTTGTCTTTCGGTGTTGCCCCTCAGCTAAGAAACAAACAAATAACGTGCGATAATGATCTCTTATATACGTCCAAATAAATATATTGTCCTGTATATCACTCCAAACTTTTAGGTCTAGGAGGTTTACGAGATAGCAAAAAAAACTATGATAAAAGCGTGTTAAAAACAAATTATTCGTCTTCCTGTTATTACCCAATCATCAATGTAACTGTCGTGCATTATTGCTATGATCTTTGTGAAAGGCGCGAACAAATTTATCACCTACTAGGAGAAATAATATTAAATGAATGGCCTAGGCCATTTATAGAGGAAAAAATTAATTTGATATATACAGTGACCGATACCATGCCAAATATTCGCCTACGTTAACTTGTAGATAATAATTATTTGTCTACGGATATTTATAGATATAATTTCTTCTATCAGAAGAATTTAACATCAACAGTGTTTTATTAATGGCATCATTATAAAATTATATTTAACTAACAAAACAAACAAACAAACTATTGATATAAATGTTAACGGCAAAGAGGTTGAACAGGTGAAAGACATTGTGTATTTAGGATGTATGTTTAGTAGAGATGGTAGACACGTTAAAGACGAGTGAATGCGGGAAATAAAATGAATGGGGCTATAGGTACAGTAGTGAGGAGTCAGAATATGGCTACGAAGGCTCGCCTGGCAATAGACAGTCCTTTCATTAAAGTATGGAAGTGAGAGCTGGGTTTGGCAGGAAAAGCATGCTAGTAGAGTTAATGCCGTTGAGATGCGATCCTTACGAAGTATGTTAGGCGTGACTTTGAATGATCGGGTTAAAATAGCGTTATAAGAGAGGAGAATGGCTTGAAAGTGGATGTTGTGACTAGAATTGAGAAAGGTATGCTTCGGTGGTTCGGGCATTTTAAAAGGATGAATGACGACAGAGTAACGAAACAAATGTATGTTGCAAAAGTGAGTCCCCAAGGAGAACGTATATCGACCAGATTAGTGATATACTAAAGAAGGGCGATATTAAAAGTACCCGTAACCGACGAGCATGTATGCGTAGATGTATGTAGAAGAAGCAACAGAGGTATGCCAGAATCGCGCCAAATGGAAATCCATTATCTCTGCTTACCCCTCTGGGTTACGGGCGTGAGTACATATTTATGTAAACTAACAAGTATCTACTTCGATCAAGGAGTTGATACAGTTGAAAATCACTTTCAAAGATTCCCTTATTACTTACATATACATTTAAAGTAGCCAACAATCATCAATCCATAAAGTAGTCAAAAAGTCTGAAATCATAACTAAATAATGACTTAGCGACGAGTATCATTAGTGGGGTTAGATTACATTCTCTAAAAAATCCCCGTTAAACCCCTGCCCGTCCAATCCTCTTCCCGTTCCCATCCAATCCTTATGAGAAAAGGGTGGGAAGGGGAAGAGACTGAAATTAGGCTTCCGACACTTCACTCATCAAGCGAAATGTAGATTACTTCCACTTGACGCCTATTTTCTGTGAGGTCGTGGTATTTGACCGCTCGGGCCGGCCCATTTCTGCTACTCTTAAAATTGTTGAATGTGTAAATCGTTTCCTGACATTTCCTGCCACGCACAGCCGCGTTGTGGAATGGTCTGTCCTGGGCGGTATTTCCAAACCAGTACGACTTAGGGTCCTTCAAGAAGCGAGCCTATCTTTTCCTAAAAGGCCGGCAACGCATCTGCAGTTCCTCTGGTGTTGCGGGTGTCCATGGGCGTCGTTGATCACCTGGGTGTTCCCGCCGCTCGTTGGCCCCCTTCTTTTATAAAAAAAAAACGCCGACCAAATCCTAATTACAATGTTAGTGACGCTTATAACGATTAACATATTCTCGTTTCTATTCATTTCTATATGGACTTATGCAAACATAAGAAATTATGCACGTCAACTATATTGTGTAAGAATTAGCATGAATAATATAAACTGAAATAAATAGATGAAGACCGAAAAATATGGGAAAGGTTCTCGAGCACTTTGTTACTGAGAATGCATGCGCCTGAGTCAGCTTAGTCCGTATCTTGCATTCAGAGGGAGAGGTCGCTTCCATAACAAGCTTATTCACATCTTTTTAACATCGTGATCGAGAAATTAGGTACGTCTTTTACTTAAATTTTATTTTATGAAGCCTTAACTTAAACAAACATCTTAATGGCTCCATGACTTTTGAGTAATTTATTTTTATATTATATTAGTCATAATATAATATAGCTAATCAATACTAACATTTTAAATTAGTCGTTTCCCGCAGCTTTTCACGCATTAGTTTCTCATTTTGCACTTTAAAATTTATTTTATGATAACGTATTACAGTTAACATGGGCTAAACAGTTGTTGTTGACAACAATTTTATTTTCGGAATAAAAATTAAGTACCCCGTGTCATGATGATCGGTTGAGTCGTAAAGGAATTAAAGCGTAACAAATAAACAAACAAACTCACATTCGCATTTGTAATATTTGTCAGATTTAATTTGGGGCGCGTTTTACTATTCGGGAGCTGCGATTATTTTAAACGTCTTAATTTACGATTAAAACTGACACGATCATATTAGGAGAGATTGAAGGGCTCTCTCTGTGTTTGAACAAAATCGACTCTAAGTCCTTCGAAATAAGGGCCTTATGTTTACGAAAGTTGTTTTATATTTTCTCAAGAACAGTGCATTTCCTTTTTATGGGAGTAGCGTTGGGAGGAAGAGTAAATACTCCCTTACAATTTATCCCCCTTCTCCCTCCGAACCAGATCTTGAGATATGAAAGTCTAATTTTTTTTAATGAAATCAATTTAAAATAAAAGTTGGCAACGAACCTCCAACTCTTCGAATCGAAACTTTAAGATGTTTTTTAGTAGAGAAAGACAAATATATTGCGTTTGATAAATCTAGGATCTATCTTTCCTTATCGAAAAAAGATAATAGTATACGAATAATGTTTAAATTTATAGAAATGTTGTACAGTTTGTTGTGAAATCGTCAATAGCTTAATAATGAAGGATACGAATTGCAGAACATAAGGTCGTAGGTTCAACTCGGCCATCGATTGCCGCAGTAAACCACTTCATAGGTGTTAAAAGATAAAAGCTAAGATATATTACGCTTAGTTCGTAAGGTGAAAGAAAATGTTTGTAGTTGTTTAGCCATTTGCTAATATTTCAAGAAAATGAATTTTAAGTCAAATTGAAATAAACAACTTTTGATACTGGCATTAGTAATTAGCGAAGCGAAAACTTCGGGAGAGTAATTTAAAGAATGTTGGGCTAAGATTATTAAAACTTGATACATAATTTATATTTCAAATTAAATGAATATTATATATTGTATACTTAAATATATATATATATATATATATATATATATATATTAACGGCTACAATGCATAGATATTGGAAAGAATATTGATAAGCAATCCTTAATATTTGCAAATAGTCAATCATTAAGTGATCGGAACTTGTCCCTTGTCAAGTTACCATTCAACACGAGTATGTGACTCTACTATAATTATATTATCGCTTGCTATATGCTATGCGAATCTGCTTGTGCGAATTTTAATGTAAGTTTTTCTAACCCAGTCGTAATTTGTGTGTATTTATGTAAGTACGTGAGAATAGAAAAAAAAGCAGTTAACCTGTTGCCTACCTTTAATTGACAGAGGAGGGCATAGACAGGAATAAGTATATTTCCTTTTCCCCTTTAAGAGAGTAGAGCACGCAACAACATTAATTGCACATATGGATCGGCTCGACTCGTGAAATACCACGACATCACAGAAAACAGACGTCAAGTACAAGTACTCTGCGTTTCGCCTGATGAGTGAGGTGCCGGAGGCCTAGTAGTCTTGTACCTCTTCCCATCATTTTCTAATAAGGAAAGGATGAGTAGGGGAAGAAAACAATCCGCAATTAATAGAACATTCTTCAAAAAAAACATAAAAAACAAAATGTATGTATACTTATATATTAAATACATTCGTACGTTATTTCCCACGCTGGAATTTTTGTAAGATGATTCCGAGTACAATAACTTCGAATTATACTTATATTACGATATTGTAACTTAAGGTTTTATTTATTTTCCTATCCCTCGGGAACTTTTTTTTTGCGGGACAAAAAGTACCTCATGTAAATTTCTGTACCACTGACAATGTCTGTGCAAAATTTCGTGACGATCGGTTGAGTCGTTAAGGAGTTAAAGCACAACACACATTCGCCCGTAACATATCAGTAAAAAATTATACTTGCTTAAAAAGCTAAATTTTTTAAATTGAAATTGTATCAACATGGCAGAGTTTTCATTTTATATTTAAAATTGTTTGTATTTAAAATAAAAAATAAGCACCAATTTGCAACATCAAACTTTCACTTTAATGTTTCTACTAATTCAATTAATCATATTTATATTAATTCAAGATCTTGCCTCCTAATTCTAAAGCGGACCCACATTTTAAGAGCACTTCTACTATTAATTTCGAGGTCAGAGATGTAGCGAAAGTTTCTTAACTTCGTTTAATAGGTGCTCGAACGCGATTGACGATAGACTTCTTGTAAACGGAAGTTGTTAATGCATACGAAGAAATTTTAAAACGATGCTTTAGGGTAAATTGAGAATAGAGCCACTCCTCTCTATGGTACCTGACAATAGTTATGTGCAATGTTTATGTGCAATGCAAAGGGTAAATTGAGAATAGAGCCACTCCTCTCTATGCTACCTGACAATAGTTATGTGCAATGTTTATGTGCAATGCAAAGGGTAAATTGAGAATAGAGCCACTCCTCTCTATGCTACCTGACAATATTTATGTGCAATGTTTCAATCGGAGACTTATAACAATCGAATAAACAAGCCGAACGAGTGTTATCAATAGAAATTTAAGCGATATTAACAAAAACTAACTGGCCGGTAATACAAAATAAGAAACGAATAAATAAATCGATTCAATTGTTATTAATACTTACGTTACGTTACGCGTTACGCGCTACGTCCGCGTGGAGGTAGTTTTATGGTTGTTTTCGTACCTCCGCTCATGATTTACCAATTTGTTTATCAATCCAAAGCTGACAATTATTTTCTTATATTATTCTCCTATATATTTAACAAGACGTCAGCTTAAGATTATAAGTATGAATGCAATTATCTTGAAAATTGTATTTCCGTCAAAAATTTCGTACGTAATATTGATACAGTTTTTTTCGTTACTTTAAATATATAAAACTACGTGCCACTAAAGTGTTATTAGTTTATCTTTATTTTTAGATACCTTGACTGAACTATAAATGAGAACCTATAGAAAAGCTTTCAACAAATACAATTTGTCGCTTGATGCCAATTACGTGAGGTCTCACTACCAGCTTTAATGTACTTTAGTGTAGTACGATGTGTAGCAAATAAATTTCGCAAGTAAGTCGCCATTCCAATCATCACTTAAAAAGTGGTTGCCTGTCAATTGAAGTAGGTAGTTACTTATTGATTGCAAACTTCTTGTACCAATACAGGCGTGGAATAAAACTGAGTATCCTGCGTGTGGTCTGATAAGTGATCCGAGGACCTATAGTACAGTCCTCTTCCCATTTCCATCTTATTCCGATATGAAAATGATAAGAGGGGAACAAGATTTGGTGGGTAATAGATTTCCTTTAAAACATTTTCTCTGATCCTATCATTCATAGGTACCTCTAACATACTTCTTAAGGATTGTATGTATGTAAAAAAATTACCGCCATCAATTTGATGCTTGTATCCGTTAGGGGTTTTGAAGTGGACGAACGTCAGATTTGAACATCTTAAAATAACATAATTGTAATGCTTTCGAATATTTGCAAGTCACATCACTAATTTCCGTTCTATTACCTCATAAACTTAGGAGCTCATATATTATGACAGTCATATGATAGTTTATTACGTAACGACCGACGCGACGTTAAATAATTTAATTTTTACCTAACAGAATCAATACATCATCAATTAGTGAAAGTCATAAATGAAAATCTACGTTTAAAATGCACAAAAGTGAATGCAATTTCAAATGAAGTATACTCATTACAATATTTTTTATTATTTATTATATATAATATATTTTTATTTTTTTAATTTAAATAAATATTTTTATATCTATACTGATAAATAAAATTGAAGTGTCTGTATGTAATATCAAAATAACATTTCCGTACTCAATACACATGATGTATATACGGTACTTATAACAAAAATACAATTTTTAAAATGTTTATCTGTCTGTCTATTTATTCCGGGTAATCTCTGAATCGACTAAACCGATTCGGATGGGACTTTTACTGGAAGGTAACTAATATTGTAAGGATTCAAATAGGCAAATTTAATATAATCTATATTAATTCTATCTGTGCATGTTCACAAACATACTTATGTATTTACAATATATATGTACTATATCAGTTATCTGGTTTCAATAGCGTTTCCAAGCTTTGCTTAGTTCGAGATTTGATGCCCGTGTGTGAATAATGTCCAGGATATTATCATTATTATTCAATAAAATATGATTTTCATTCGGTAAACAGATCAGTGAAGGTCGATCCCACTTCAGGTCTTATATTATTTGTGTAATAAACTATTATATTTTATTACAACTTTAAATCGCTTTTACATGATACCAAAAAGTTTGTTCTTCACTTATTAAAAAAAATGTAAGCATGTGCATCGATCATCGGACACTGAGGTGTTTGACGTCCCAATGTCATAGTTGTTGGCGAGGTACCGTCTTTTTCAATTATGATCCGTTTGGTCCGAGCTAATCAGAATGCATATGAGCTTGCAGCTGTGTGTTGGTTTGGGATTTCATTTTAATAATTACAGAAACCCATCCATTATTTCTATTGAAATTAGGAAGTGTTTATTTTAATATCCTAGCGATCAGCCTTATTAGGAAGCGGTTTATCAAATTTAAATAACGGCGGAGGTTTTCTAAAACGTGATCACAGACTACAGACTCCCCGAATAATAACAAATTCTCGTTAATAAGTCCCCAATGTAGTAGGGAGTAAGACAAACGTACCCAAAAAAAAATTAGTCTGGGGTGTAAATCGAATGTAAGTCTGTTAGCTTAACCTAAGCGCTAATAACAGAGTTATGAGAGACATTGCATAACTGAGCGATTTTAATTGTCAGCAAAAAATTATCTGGAAGCTACCAATGTGGTAAGACTTGAGTACGTATTGTGAAACCAGCGCTATTTGAGTGAACTGACCGCGACGGACTTGTTGTGCGACCGTGATGCCCACGGAATCGCATTATTAAAACAAACATTGTCAGACAGACATATTTCCTAATTTTTTCAACATTAGAGAAATATTACAGGACATAATCGAGTCTGAAGCCCTCTCTTACTATTTGGAATTGATAAAATATTTACTACCACTTACCGTATTTGTGTAACAGCAATGTGTGACTTTATACAAAAGTCAAATGCATCGTATAAAGCAAGACCAATTCTTGAGCAATTCTAACATATATAATATTTCGGCTATCCCGGAAACGACTCTTATGATTTCGATTAAATTATAATGCGGCTTAAATTTTTAAAAATAACAAATATTTGTATAGCACCATCTGTTGTGGTATGTGATATCTCTGCGTTGTTAACTAAATAATTAATTAAATAGATAAAAAAATATTGCCCCGCTTCACACTGGACTCCCCGCCACCGTGAACTAATCTCACTCACTCTGAAGAAGGACCAAAATACGGACACGTGAGTTATTCGTTTAATTTAATTAATTAATTAGTTAATTATATCTCACGAAAGTTTTAATAATTTGATTTTCTTCCTGGTTGTCAATGGATAATAACTAAATACTAGTATCATGAAATTTTATTGTAATTAGATTATATTAAAGATCAACATTTTTATGGTTTAAAAATATCAACTCAGTTATCACAAGCAGACAGTCTACTAATAAAACGAACCGCAAACACCCACTACGCCGCTTTTTTTCTAATTATACATTTATCAGATATAGATCAGCATACAGCATTCCAGAATAATTACGACGAATAATAATAGTAGTATATTATCAAAAAATACATTTTATCGTTTACATTCACCCACCACAGTGACACACGAGAAGGGAAGAGGCTACAACCATCCACAATTTGTTTCGCTAAAAGTGAAATATTTGTTCGGTGATGTCCTTTCATACATATATAATAGATAAACACTTTCGGTGAAACACCGAGGTCACGTGTCACCCGTGAGCTCCAAATTTTGTAACCCACCTTACCGCGCCGAGAAGAAAGAGTTTGGTTGTTGGCACATGGCAAAACTATTTACATTTACATTCACTATTCAACTAAGAGATCACTCGTGATTTCGAAATAATTAAATTATATTTTGTGAGATGAAAAATAATGAATGAAGTGTTGTTTCATTTATTGTTTTTGAATTATTATTATTTATTGCATTCGTTACTCAGCATAACAAATGAAAAAAATAACTTCTACTGTAAACAAAAAACTCTGCAAAAACATCAAACGTATTATGAAACATATAAATTGGCAACTATAGCATAAAGGAAAATATCATTAGTTCAGTGTATAGTTTTTCGGAAAGTTACGGTGTTTAGGCCACCGTCGCTATATCATGTAATTTGCTCTCGTAAGCATTGTTGCATTGCGATGGAAAAATTCAGAATTTTTAAGACAAATCGTCCGCTATGTAGACCGGTGGGCTCGGCCAGAGTTATGTAAGACACTGACGCAATTGTAACAGGGCTGTAGAAACAATGCTTTGTCAATTAACGATTTTTACATTTTTTGGATTCATTAAAAAATTGCACTTATCTTAATGCAAGATCAAATAAAGTAGTTTATAGTGTTATGTATTTATCTGATTTCTTCTGTTCTCAAAATAGTTAAGTGTATAATATTTTGGAGACATAGAAAAATATATTATATAAATATATGATTTTCTAGATTACAACGAAATCGGGGAATATCTGCGTGGAATATAAACAAATATGGGTCCGTTTAACACTGTTAAATAGGAATAACGAAATTGGGTTGACCCCTTGCGTAACTCGCCAGTGGCGGATTCTAGGGGTCCAGTTAATGTGGACATACAACGGAATGTGAATCTCGAGCATGATTTGACCGGACCGGTCGCTTCACGCTCACTCTTACCGATGTTTTTTCTGGCTACGGGCATGCGGTCTAACGCCATATCATTACGTTCCGACAACCCTGTGTACTACAAGATGCGGTCAACGCAGATGTTTTCCATAAATCGAACGTGGAAGAGAAATCCATAGAAAATCAAATTATTCACGCTAACCTTGCATCATTTTTTAGTTATAAAAGTACCATAGTAGAAAACAAAGTATTACAGATATATTAACAGAGAGGCAAATTGCGTATTGCTTGTTGAATAAGATGAAGGGGTTCCATTTTCATTCCATTTATTTGAAAATCCGACGCTTAAAAAAAGCTTCTAATATTACGCGGACTTTTGCTGAGGCATATGTTAAGCGTACTAAATTTCTTTGTTAAACAAATACCACTTACCACATCAGATTAGCAGATAAATATTTTTGCACGCAAATAGATAAAACATGCTAAGTTGTATCGGTGTGTAATACCTATGTACATATACATGTAGTTATGGCACATACTATTCCACAAAGTTGTACGGGACAGGAGATTGCGTTAAAAGCGTACAGTAGTGGAATGCTAACCATCAGGTGGGGTGGACGAATTTGGAATTATATAGTAATGTCCATTTATTTGTCGTCTAAGTAAATCTCATGAACTCTCATTCTTCTAAGCAATGTGTTAAGGAGAAATATTATTTAAAAGCGAATCAAGTTCATTAGTTTGCAATCTAATTAAGCCGTTAAGGCACGTAAACAATTACCCGCGTTTTTTTTTCAATCACATTGTATATTATGTTTCACATAGCTTCATCTACGTCGCTCAGTTTATTTCTTAAACGACAAAAACGATTTTCATTCTTTAAGGACCTATAAAAACTAAATTTCGTACATTTACAGAATCAGACATAAGCAAAAAGTACAACGTACAATCGTATAAGACGTCCGTGCTTACGTCGGAACGTAATCTCAAAATAATTGTATCATTACACAAATTATGATTTCCTTCGGCTGAATCTGAAATCTCATTTATTTCCTTTTAAACGCGATTCTGGGCCATATCTAAAAGTAACCAGTTCCTTTTTAAAAATAATTCATACTTTAAGGGTATATAAAATTACAATGTTAATAATAATGTCTTTGTTTGCGTGATGCGATTGCGATGTGAAGTGCAAAGTGAATAAAAAAATGGAAATGATGAATTAAAATGTTCTTTATTACTGCGGCCTTAAAATTCGAGTGCAGATGTCTTCATTTACGTACCAGATAATTTAATTACTAAAATCAATGTCAATACAGACTTGTACATAGGGTTGACATAAGCTTATATGTATGTGTAAAAAAGACGTCCCTATTTTCTGCCCTATCTAATTGCGTTCCCTAATTAATCCCTCAACCACAGTCATCGTGTACAGGGAATGTATTTGATTTTAGTTGATACATACGCATATTATACAGTTCCCCCTGCGTTTTATCCTTTGAAGTTCCCCTCTCCCTTTCTCGTGATAAAAAAATAACAATAAATATTATTACACAGAATAACTATCGAGGGAATGAACGATACATTTTAATTATCTGCTAACTCTTGTATATTTATTTTTGACGGTCCAAAGCGAGTTTGAATGTTACGCGTAGTTTCGTCGATAAATTATAAATCATCGTGCCTTTCACCTGCCCAATTGTTGCTCTATAGAACATTCGCGAAGCGACATTTTGTGTCACACCTTCAAAATATTAGCGACGACCAACCTTAGTTATAGATAAAACACAGGTTATCATTAAAACATTATTATATAGTAATTGTTTAAATTTACAATTTATAGTCATCTAAATCTATCTACTGACATAATGGACCACAACATCTTAGATGTCGATGGCCTCCATAAAAGTAGCGGTTACGTAACACGTTCATGGTGTTGCAATCTATTATTTCCTTTTCGGTTGATTAGATAATTGCATATGTTTGACATAAATATGGTAGGTAGGTTTGTCTTAAAACCCGCTCTAAATTTTATTAACGTTAAAACATAACTTTCTAATTTCGCTCCTGTTAGTACTTCTAATTGTATCGGCGTATCTTATATGTTATAAACAGTGAAAAATTCTACAATTTTAGAATATACTGTCCGTATTACTTTATATAAGATCCTCAGAGAAAATATTGATGTCATTTAAAAATTCTAAACTAACATTTTTTTAAACTAGCTAACAGAAATTTACCATAAATTAACATACTTATAATTTATGATAAAATATTATCATGATCGTAATTTATATGATAAACAATCCTACTATTCGTAAAGTTGCAGCAGAAGGTTTCGTAACATTAACTTTATAATTACGCAAATAATATGACAATTAGCAACAACGGGAACAAACTGACTTGATTTTCCCACCCAGGACAGACATTTGTGTGCATAAATGTCTGTTTGTCCTGAGTCTGGGTGTAATATATTTCAGTATGTATTTACGAAAGAAAAGTATTTAGTATATCAGTTATTTGTTTTCCATAGTACAAGCTCTGCTTAGTTTGGGATCAGATGGCCGTGTGTGAATAATGTCTCGAAATATTATTATAAAGTATTGTTAACTTTTGTACTTCATGGCTTAATAATGTGATTAGATAAGACGAGTGAAATGAACAATGTAACAGGTTGATATAAGCCCATAATTTTTTTGCTATTATTAAAATCCGTTTAGTAGATTTTTAAGTTTCAATTAAAAACAAAAGAAAATCCACTTAGCAATAAATGTAAATATAATTAATGGACGAAGAAAGGCGATTTTTGTATACATAAATCCCTATACTATTATAAATGTGAATGTAAGTTTGTTTGTTACGCTTTCACGCGAAAACTACTGACCAATCATCATGAAACTTTGTACACATATTCTTGGAGGTATTAGAAGTAACATAGGATACTTTTTATGAAAAAAAAGTATATAAAAATAAAGTATGTATGTTCCCTATAGACCTATAGACTCCGAAGCGGCTGAACCGATTTCGATGAAATTTACAGGGATTGGCACATTCCTGTGTTTGGTAGCGATCGGATCAACATAATTAGTGGTACCCGGGCGAAGCCGGGGCGGATCACTAGTAAATATTTATAAGTTATTAAGTCACAATCTCCGATTTTTGCGGATATTTATGGAATTGTTACGTCGCAATATAAAATTAGATGCGGCTGCTTTCGTCAGCGTTACGAAATGTTAAATTTATGTCAATTTAATCTTACATTATATCTAAAAGGTGCTAATTTTGTGCGCATGTAACATTTTCAACACTGACATATCAGGACGTTGCTTACTTTAACGTCTGAAATTTGCTTGCAACATATATGTAACTCAAGAACAATTTTGTTTCTAGATTTTCAAAAAAAAATTCTACGATGGGTACCATTTGTGGGGCCATAAGCTTATAACGATAAAATAATATTTCTCTTAATAACTTTTTTACCTAATTAGGACTTTTTTTATTATTATTATTAATTTACTAATAATTTTTTAACTATTCCAACTAAGCTGAAATAGCTTGTGATTAGGACATGGTTCACGACAATAGTAGAATGGCGGATTAAACCCACGATCTTATGATCGGCAGTCCGTACCCTTAATCATTAGGCTATTGGCGCTTCTAATTATTTTATTCTATTGAGTTATTGAACTTTCTATTGCTGCTGAACATTTTCTACTTTTTGCTTTGGTTGCTACAATGCGTAAGCTATATCCGTTATAAGAGCGCACTGTTTTGATCTAGAAATTATTTTTTATGAAGGATGACTGCACATATTAAGATATACTAATAAGTAAAAATATGCGGAGTCCTTTTCACCAGCAATTGTAAAACACGACATAAAGACAGGAGTATAGAACGTAGAATAAATAATTAATAGGTCTAGATAAGGATATATATGTAATTATATAAATTTATTTGAAACCTTTACAGAAATGGCAGCTTCAGAGTCTGTTAGAGAATTCTACAAAGAGAAAAATGTACTACTCACTGGAGGTACGGGGTTTATGGGAAAGGTTCTCATCGAAAAGCTTTTATACTCGATACCTGACATCGGTAATATATACATTCTGATGAGGACAAAGCGTGGCAAGTCTGTAAAGCAACGGTTAGAGGAGATGCTACGGTTACCGGTAAGTTACAATCGTATAGATACAATTTACATACTATTATTTTATTTTTAATTTCATGATTGTGTTCTGTATAACATAACTAGCGACCTGACCCGGCTTCACGGTAGCATTCATTATATAGCCTACTTTAGACCCTTAGGGGATGAATTATCAAAAATCTTGGAATATGTATTTAACAAATTTGTAGAACAGTTAAAACTGCTGAATGAAAAAATGTTTCACATACAAACTTTCATCCCCGCCCTTGGACCTTTAAGGGGTTAATTTAGAGCATACTCTTATTAGCGCTCGTATATGTGTATTACGTATCTGTAATATCAGACAAATTTGTGCAAAATTTAAAGTCTGGGCTGCTCTACGCCCAGTATTTTTAAACAGCGATATAATATATCAGTCAGATTATTTTTATATCATTTTAGTTGGTTATTCAGGTACGATTGTCAATTATTAATATCAGCTAAGTAGTTTAGCCATTAAAAATATTATATCTTTCCGTTTTACGATTTTAGGATAG